>OX411769.1:4388732-6825761 GCA_948252205.1 Orthosia incerta
ACTGTTGGGAAGCTACACTATTTAAGGGTCACATAGACTTCTTTTTATCTCTGTATTCTCCCGGGGACAGGAACAACGCGGGTGAAACCGCGAGGCATCCGCTAGTAGATAGATAGATAGATAGATAGATAGATAAAACATTTATTCAGTACAAACACAATAGAAGACACAGCACAGAAACGACAAATTTACACGACAAATAAAAACAAATAATAATTACAAGTAACACACAATAAAAGAACAACATTAAAAAAAGAAGAAGAAAACAACACAAGGAAAATAAATTGTTTATGGCAATCCTCGGTGGGAATGCCGAACTACCTATCTTCTCAAAAAAAAAAAATATAATAAAAAATATTCAAACTTCAAGATTTGCATCTTGAAGCTTGAACACCTATACTTGTGCGGTGCGCGTCTCTAAGTTGCACTGAATGGGAGTCCAGCTCAGCATGTGCCAGGCAATATACCTGACGCTGATATTCTGCTGGATCCTTGTGGCGACATACGGACGCCAAGGCGAATACACTATAAATTAATTTTAACATTGGTTTCTACCTTTCTAATTCTAGAAAAAGGAATGTTTCTTAGATATACGAGTAATAAACAGTTATTTTCGCGAATGCCAGATTTGCCTAGTAACAGTTATTTTTATGTTTCTTAGATATACGAGTAATAAACACTTATTTTCGCGAATGGCAGATTTGCCTAGTAACAGTTATTTTTATGTTTCTTAGATATACGAGTAATAAACACTTATTTTCGCGAATGGCAGATTTTACAGTTATCTTACTTAACTTACTGCCCAAAAAGGACGAGGTTCTCAGTTGGGATGTTTATAATATATATATATATATAAAGAAGTTTATTCCGAAATGGTCCCATTTAAATTTGATAAAGATCTGATGAAGAACTTCGGAGATATACAACAGGGGGTAACCATAAGTACTTCATCATCATCATCATCATATCAGCCGAAAGACGTCCACTGCTGGGGCCTCCCCCAAGCGTCGTCACATTGACCGGTCTCGTGCGTCCGCAACCAGCGGATCCCCGCAACCTTCACCAGGTCATCGGTCCACCTGGTGGGAGGCCTTCCAACGCAACGTCTTCCAGTTCGCGGTCGCCACTCCAGAACCTTTCTGCCTCATCGGCCATCCGTTCTGCGAGCAATGTGCCCTGCCCACAGTCACTTAAGTTAAGCTCTTGCGGATCTCTAAATTTCTGATTCGATCACGCAAGGAAACTCCGAGCATAGCCTTCTCCGTTGCCCTTTGGGTGACTGTAAGCTTTCTGATGAGGCCCATTGTAGGCGACCACGTCTCAGAGCCATATATCATCACTGGCAACACACAGTGGTAATAGACTTTCGTCTTGAGACACTGTGGTAAGTTGGACGAGAAGATACCGCGCAACTTCCCGAACGCTGCCCAGCCGAGTCGATAAGCACTTAGAATAAGGTTTTTTTGAGTTTGTGTAAGGGACAGATGTATATGACATGTATACATGTCTCCCTTACGCACAATCAAAATAACCTTACTCTAAGAGCTTATGGTCACCTCCCATAACTCTTCAATAAATGACGGCAAATCTCTCGGGATTGCTGCGAACGCATGTCTGTTTATTGTGTACACCATTTCATAACATAACATCACGCCAGTATTCTCTAAACAGGTACGCAGATGTGTACAGTTCACCCTGGTACACTCTCATTCCACCGGTTATGTTCAAGTTACATGTTATTCGGGTAACCTATTCTGGCATCACTGGGGGCATTATAGGTACAATATTATATTATTATTATATTAGTAAGCTATAGAACTTGTTCAATAAGAACCAATAAAAAGTGAAAAATAAAAAGCTTTTTTACAAAAAAATCAACCGCCTTCTTAATAAAAACACTACAAAGTGAAAAATAACTGCAATTTCGGCAATCGGTGTCAAAAAACAAAGAACGAATGAACGAAAACAGAAAAAACGACTTCCGAAATTGAAGTTGTTTTTCACTTTGTAGTGTTTTTATTTGGAAGGTTGTATTTTTTTGTAAAAAAGTTTTTTATTGTCATCAAATTTTGTAATGTTCTTATTCTGAGTTTACATATTTACTTTATATAAAGAGGCTTATCTGCAACGATGCACTGCTCGAGTCAAAGCCAGCCTGGCGGTTTTTTATCGGTTACATTTCGGAGAGTATGCGATGGAACTGCACAATTTGATACCGTCTAGCCCTAAGCATTATCGGTCTACAAGACGTAGGAAAGGCAATGGACCATCGGTACATGGTAGACATCCCACCCATACGCACAAAGCGTATCGCAAATACTGCCATAGTGCGTACAGCTAAGGAGTGGCATTCCCTGCCGGAGTCTTTGTTTCCTAATAGCTACAACCGATAGGGCCTTTAAGTCAAGAGTGAGCAGTTTAATTCTAGGCAAGCGTGCTAAGCCATAGGCAGAATAGTGGTCAAATGCGAGCTTATCTTAATATAGAATAAATTAAATACGTTTTCAACCATTCCACGGCTGGCTCATTAATACCAAGTTTACATAATTTATCGATAAGAATGGATTGATTTACGAAGTCAAAGGCTTTACTTAAGTCTAATAAAAAAAATGACAAGAAAGTACAACCGACTTCCAAATAAAAACACTACAAAGTGAAAAATAACTTCAATTTTGGCAGTCTGTGTTCTTGTTTTTGTTTCTTCTTTTTTTGCCACGGAATTCCAAAATTGAAGTTATTTTTCACGTTGTAGTGTTTTTATTTGGTAGTCGGTTGTATTTGTTTTTATTTTTACTTTTCTCTTGTGGTACAAATCTATAATGTCGGTAAAATTAGAATGCACTAGGGTGAATTGTACACATCTACGTACCCCTTTAGAGCGTACCGGCATAATGTTATGTTATGAAATGGTGTAAACAATAAACAGACACACGATTGCAGCAATCCCGATAGATTTGCCGTCATTTATTGAAGAGTTCTGTTGTATTACTCCGAAGTTCTACAAAAGAACTTTATCACATATAAATAAGCCCACATGAGAAGCAACATCTTTTTAATAAAAAAAGAATAATCAAAATCGGTTCTCCTAGTAAAAAGGACTGAGGTGACAAAATGCAATCAAATTGTGTACCTCCTCCTTTTTGAAGTCGGTTAAAAAAGTACTGAGGTAACACTTTTGGAGTTCCTGTTATTTATTTATGTTATAATTGCAAATTGATGGGCAGCGACATCTGGGCTTCATTGAAATTCACGTCTAGCAATCGTTTAAATTATTTTTAAAACAAGAAAACCAGCCAAGTGCGAGTCGGAATCGCGCACGAAAGGTTCCGTACAACTATCGCAAAAAACGGCATAAAAATCACGTTTGTTGTAAGGGAGCCAAATTTAAATATTTATTTTATTCTGTTTGCAGTATTTGTTGTTATAGCGGCAACAAAAATACATCATCTTTAAAAATTTCAACTGTCTAGCTATCACGGTTCATGAGATACAGCCTGGTGACAGACAGACAGACGGACCGCAGAGTCTTAGTAATAGGGTCCCTTTTTTACCCTTTGGGTAGGGAACTCTAAAACAGTGGCAACAAGTTTTGTTTCAAAAATAATAACAATAAATTGTAACTATTCTTAAAAAAAGGGGAAGGAACCAGTTAAAATGTCTTAAATTAATAAACCTTACTAATAACAAAATCGGGGAATGCAAGAGGTAGATCACACTTACCCCAAGAATGCGCCGCTCCGACGTACCACGCCACCAACACCAGAACGAACTGTGCCCTACACATATTATTTTTCTTCAGATGTCCAAGTTATTTATTCAAATGTAGATAGATGACCACTGCTGGTGATCACTCTTGGAATATTAATACAAAGAACTGGCTTTTTGCGACTATATATATGTCTTTTAGGCATTGGTCGATGATAAGAAAGACTCTGATAACCAACACTCCTCATTATTACAGATAGGTAGGTGACCGGGAGGGGTCACGTAAACAATGTGTCACGTTGTTACTGAGAAATTCCAGATGGAATAACCCAAAAAAACAAAATAGCACAGAATAAATAATTGCCTATAGGCAGAGCTGAGCAAAATACATGCTTTGCTTTAATTAAAATAAAGCGCTTCTTTGACACTGCGCTCAAGCATAGTAACCCCCCAATCCAAGCGGCCAGCCGATACGAAATCTCCCGAATTTGCCAAGCTTGAGATCCGACACCAGTCTTGCCAAGAGTTACCGTGTTAGCCAGTTACTGGGTTGTGGAGGTCAGATAGGCAGTCGCTCCATGTAAAACACAGCTCAGCTCAATCTGGTTAGATTGGAAGCCGATTCCAACATAGTTTGGAGAAAGCTGGGCAGATTGATTGATTGGAATAAACTTCTTTCGAACAAAAAAATATTTTTTCAAATCAGTTTATATATGACATAGTTATGCCTGCACATACATACAAAAATATATATAAACATCCGAATTGAAAATCTCCTCCTTTTTGGGAAGTCGGTTAAAAAGTGTTACACTAAATACACCAAGCAACAGATAAAAACCAGATCTATGAAATACATATTCAATACTTATAGTAAAAGTTAAGTGATTTTATTTCCTGATTGATAACAAGGTTCTAGTTAAGTGTCAGACACTCTTGGCGCCCTTTAAAATAACGCCTTATAAGGAGGTAAATGTTTCAAGATAAAATCTATTGAAAAAATGCGGTTTTTAACCGTCGGATCGGATAAAGCCACTTTTTTGACAACTTCGAGCGAAGTGAAAACGAAGTGAGCTCCAAAATTTCAGTTGAGAATTTTTGCATCATTATAAAAATGTTAAGTTATTTAACGGTGGGTTTACAACAAGAACCAATAACATTCGACAGCGAAGCGAGCTTGGAAATTTTAGCACCACACCACGAATAAGTTAGGTTTTTTGATGAAATGAAACGGGCTGTTATTTGCAGTTTGGCCGCCCCTCATTTATGCAGCTCTGGGCATTTGCCCGGCTCGCCCCTCCCCCTAGATCCAGCCCTGCCTACTTAACGAGGAAAGAGTGTAGACTCAATAAATTGATAGGTTGATTCCTGGGAACTAAAATAATTATTCTTTATTAGCTGTCTGCAAAATCTAGCGCGAGCGAAGCTGCGTACCCGCAGCTTCGCCCGCGTTAATATAGATTTTGTCAATCAATTCTGGTTGTCGTCAAATAGGGTGAGAAAAATCCAATGTTGCAGTTGTAGTTTTAATCAAATTCGGCCCCGTGGCTTCTTTGATTGTTTTGTGATATTCTTCATAGTGATGATTTGGCCATCCACGCCCACCTGGAAAACTCAGCCTGTATAGGTACAGGAATTATTAACATAAAAACGAATAACTTAAATAATTAAGAGAAGTTGGTCAATAAAGGTTAAATAGTTAAAAAAGGAAATAAATAAACTATAGAGTCATAGGTTCTGCTTTGCTGCGAATTGAAGATACCACTCTATCATACATTGTATCTTCAGTTAATTAACGTACCTTAATTATGACCTTAGTCAAGGGTACAACATTTTAGGACGCTGCTATATACTATGCTGTATGTCCTATCATTGTGTTATCTCGTGACAAAATCTGATAAAACATCTAAAATCAAAGATCGGAAAAATTGTGGCACCATTACAGAAAATCTTATACCCTCACTTTTCTGAAAAATAAGATTGACATTGAGTATCCGCCACTGTCAAGTGTGACACTAGTTTGCAAATCTGTCATTGTCACGAGATAAGTGTTGTCAGAACTTGGAAGAAATATTCCCATAATTTTACGTTTGGAAACACGAATAAAAGACGTTTATTCAAAACATGGAAGAAAAATCCAAAATATTTATGGCACAAATTAAAGCGCAAATGAACGACCAAACTAAATTATTACTATCAAGCATTGATGAGAAACTAGAAGGACTTATAAGCGAATCAAAGAAATTGAAAATAGAAAATGAGCAATTAAAAGAAAAAGTTAATAAACTTGAACATCTTAACCGTAAAAACAATATAATTGTGTTTGGGCTTGAGGAGACGGAAAAAAGCAACATGGAGCTACTAAATAATATAATGAAAACATTGCAGCAGAACTCTGAAGAATTATCGGTTTATAAAAGCGACATCAACGCTGCCTACCGATTGGGGAAAAAAGTTGATAATAGCAAAAATCCCAGACCTGTTATAATATCAGTCCTAAACTATTGAAAAAACAACAAATTATGAATAACAAAAAACAATACGAGAAGATCTACATAACTGATGACTATCCAAAAGAGGTAGTCGATAAAAGAAAATCCCTCCAACAAAAAATGGAAGAAGAAAGGAAAAAAGGCAACTTTGCTATTATCAAATATGATCAACTGATAATAAAAACGGGAGGAAAAAGCGAAAAGAGAAAACGAGACCTGCTCACAACACCAGAGGAGGATGCCCAGCCACGGAAACAATATCTACCGAACTCTTTTAAAGTAGGCAGAAAGAATGCATTTGACCTAATGAGAACAAGAAGCAACTCCACTGGCAACATACCAACAACCTCAGAAACGCAATAGGACTTAGGTGCCAGCCGAAACAGAAACAGAATAATATACATAAATGAACAACCAAAAACAATCCCCAACCCGGCTGGTCACCGTGGGGTATTAGACCAAAACCCTCCAGGGCGAAAACTAAATAATAATAACGACAACACAACCAACAATGACACAACGATAATAAGCAAAAACCTGAACAAGGCAATCTAAGATGATTTACAACAGAAAAATAACAAAACTGAAAGAAAAAATGGTAATGTAATATATATCTCAACCCTGAACACTAGAACAGTGCGAACTGAAGAGAAACTTTCAGAGCTAGCGGAAGCAGTAAGCCCATTGAAATGGGATATAATCGGATTGAGTGAAATAAGACGCATTGGGGAAGAAATTAGGGAATACCAAAATTATGTATTCTACTTTAAAGCAGAAAAGAAAGGAATGTATGGTGTGGGATTTATGGTAAAGAAATACCTTAAACAACAAATCATAGAATACATAGGCAAATCAGATAGAATAGCAGTGCTAAACATTAAAATACCTGGTTTCAATGACCTATGGTCGATCATACAAATATATGCTCCAGCTAAACAGGCCTCAGAAGAGGAAAAGGAAGAATTCTACTCCCTTCTATCTGCAACTATGGACAATACCTATAAGTATAAGATAGTGATGGGAAATTTCAACAGCCAAATAGGATCGCGTCAAATGGGTGAAGAACGTATGATGGGGCAATACACCAAAGGAAAGAGAAACTGCAATGGTCAATGGACTTTGCACAATTATACAACCTCCGAATAATGAACACCATGTATAGGAAAAAGTCATCTAGGAAATGGACTTGGATCTCACCAGAAGGAAAATATAGAAATGAAATAGATTTTATATTATCTAACATTCCCTCCCACTTTAAGGATGTAGAAGTTATAAATAAGTTAAACTTCAGCACAAACCACAGAATGGTAAGAGGAACTATCACAGCTCATAATAAGAAAACTAGGCATATCAAGAGAAATGAACCCGTACATATAATACCGCCACTTTCAGAAGAGTCACTATGTGAATTGAGCACTTAACTCCCTAAAATAGAAAGCCTTCAGTCAACCCAACAGAAATACGATGAATTAGAAAACTATTTAAAGGAAATACATAAAGAAGTTGGCCTGAAAGGAATAAAGAAAGATAAAATAGGTGATGAGGCTAGAAAATTAATTGACGAGAGGAAAAATCTGCTAAATGATAGAATGAAGAACAGAAAACATATAGAAGAAATAAGTAAGAAAATCAATGAGAGTATCAGGAAACATAAAAAACTAAAGCGTATGAACATAATAAAGAATGAAATAGAAAGAACGGGCGGAATCAAAAAAGCACTGAAACAACTCAAGGTTCACTCCAGTTGGATGCCGGAAATAAAAACAAAAAACAGTCAAGGAAAAGACAAAACCACGTCACAGGATAGAAATAAGAAAAGAGGCAACTAATTTCTATAGAATATTATACAGCAGTCTAAGAAATCCAACTGAGTCACCATTCCTCGACCATTCAGTAGATGGTAGTAATCCAGAAATAATACAAAATGAAGTAAGGAAAGCAATAAATACACAGAAAAGCTATAAAGCACCGGGAGACGACAAAATAACCAACGAACTATTAAAGGAGCTAGTCGATGTTATCCTGCAGACACTAACACAATAAAATTATTCAATGAAATACTGAAAAACGAACTTATACCAATTCAGTGGACTAAATCTACTATAGTTCTCATACACAAAAAAATTACAACCGACTTCCAAACAAAAACACTACAAAGTGAAAAATAACTTACAATTTCGGAAGTCGGTGTTCCTGTTTTCGTTTCTTCGTTTTTTGACACCGACTTCCGAAATTGAAGTTATTTTTCACTTTGTAGTGTTTTTGTTTGGAAGTCGGTTGTAATTTTTGTAAAAAAGTTTTTTATTTTTCACTTTTTAGTTGTGGTGCTTAGTGTGAAGCCAGAATAAATTAACCCAATAACATGAAACTTAAATAAACAAAACCGGTGGAATGAGAGTATACCAGGGTGAACTGTTCACACCTGCTTACCCCTTTAAAGCGTACCAAAGTGATGTTATGTTATGAAATGGTAAACAGATATGCGATTGCAGCTATCCCGAGTGATTTGCCGTCATTTATTGAAGAGTTCTGATGTACATATCCGAAGTTCTTCATCAAATCTTGATGAAAATTAAATGGGACCACATGACAAACACCAGCATTCGAATAAAAAAAGAATCATCAAAATCGGTTCACCCAGTAAAAAGTTCTGAGGTAACACACATAAAAAAAAATATACTATCGAATTGATAACCTCCTCCTTTTTGCGAAGTCGGTTAAAAAAGGAGACAAAAACAAAATAGATAACTACCGACCAATAAGTATGATGTCCAACCTCTATAAGATATTCTCCAAGATAATAATGTGAAGGATCACGAAACCCCTGGACGAACAGCAACCAATAGAGCAAGCCGGTTTCAGAAGCGATTTCTCTACAGTCGATCACATACATGTCGTGAAACAGGTCATCGAAAAGTATAACGAATACGGAAAGTCCTACTAAATCTTGTTCGTAAACTATAACAAAGCCTTCGACTCCCTATATCACAGCTCCATATACAATGCACTCGAGAAACAAGGAGTTCACGCCAAGTATATAAACATCATCAGGCAAATATACAACAGAAGCACGGCCCGAATACAGCTAGAAACCGCAGGAGACGAATTTAAAATTGAAAAGGGAGTGCGACGAGGTGACCCGCTATCGCCCAAACTATTTGCTGCAGTCTTAGAGGACGTCTTCAGGGAATTAAAATGGGATAGCCTCGTACTAAAAATCAACGGCAAAATGCTAAAACATCTCAGATTTGTTGATGACATTGTGATATTTGCAGAAGAACTACAAATATTACAAGCAATTCTAAAACAGCTATCCGATGCTAGTGCCGAGGTGGGTCTTACGATCAACTTCTCTAAAACAAATTACCAACAGCACCCGAGAAACAATAGCAATAGAAGAACAAGAGGTCGAATATGTGAAGAGTACATATACCTGGGACACCTAATATCGCCTCAACATCTAATGCCCAAAGAAATACAAAGAAGGGTAAACAACACCTGGTCCCGCTACTGGTCCCTCAAAGAAGTCGTGAAGAGCAAGTCCATACCAATACGGGCAAAGAAAAAGGTCTATGAAAGTTGCATTCTGCCTGTACTCACAAAATCAAGAATACAAAAACTAAAAGTCTGCCAACAAGCAATGGAGAGGAGCATGCTTGGCATCCGTATCAAGGACAGGTGTCGACTTGTAGACATACGAAAGCAAACGGGGGTGGCGGACGTAACCAATAGAGTCAAGAGACTGAAGTGGAAATGGACGGGCCACACAATGCGAAATAGGATAGAAAAGTGGACGAGAAGCATAATTAAGTGGTACCCACGCGACGGGAAAAGGCGCAGAGGCAGGCAACACAAGAGGTGGGAGGACGATCTCCCACAGGGGCGGAGGAGATCGGCAAGGCACCGTAAAAAGTGGCATGACCTGGAGGAGGCCTCTGTCAAAGGACAACCTGACTAAAAACAGTCTAAATTAAGTTAGTTAAGGATAAATTTAAAAAATTATGTAATGTATAAGTCAGTGAATAAAGGCTACTTTTATTTTTTTATTTTATTTTTATGTCCTATCATTTGGAGTCTTTTGAATTTAAATCATAGGTCAGTGGGGAATATTGGGCTTTGACGTATGAACACTTTCCCCTTTTCTCATACCAAATATCATCGAAATCGGTTCATAATAAGAAGAAGTTGCATACTAAAAAGTTACATAAAAAATTAACCCTCCCCCCGCATTTAACCACCTCCGTATTTTATGCAAAAAAAGTAGCCTATATCCTTCTCAGGGCCCTAAAGTACCTCCATACCAAATTTCATCTAAATCGGTTCATAATAAGAAGTTACATGATAAGAAATTACATACAAAATTAATACTCCCCTATTTCTCCCCCTTCCCAAGGTATCAAACTATTTTCATACCAAATGCCATCTAAATCGGTTCATCGGTGTAAGCCCTATTAAGAAATTTCATACATCCTCTATTTCTCCCCTTTCGTGTTTTATGCAAGTAGCCTATGTCCTTTCCCGAGTCTCAAACTATCTTCATACCAAATTTCATCTAAATCGGTTCAAAGGTTTAAGCCATAATAAGAAGTTTTATACAAAATTACTCCACCCCATATTTCTCCCCCTTCGTGTTATATGAAAAAATGTATCCTATGTCCTTTCCCGGGTCTCAAATTATCTCCATACCAACTTTGATCTAAATTGGTTCAGCGGTTTAAGCGTGAAAAGGTAACAGACAGACAGACAGACTTACTTTCGCATTTATAATATTATATTTTAAGTATGGATAGTAAGTACGTCAGATAGCTTATCAAAAAGCATTGGACACGTATTTTTTACTTTATAAAAAAAAACAATGATAACGCGCATCAAAGTTTAGGAGTTCAGGCTCGTTATTTTTTGTTTACATGACAAAATAATAAATACGTGTCCAATGTTTTTTTATTAATTTTCCTGTTAGGCTAAAAAACTATTTTAAGCATCCCTATCTGTTATTAGATTTTTTTCAACAACTACGGTATTTTTTATATTTCTCTCTGGTAAGTAGTCCCTCTCACAGAGAGGAGGCCTGTGTCCCAGCAGTGGGAACATTAATAGGCTGATGATGTGTGTGATGATGTGAAGTAGTGCGTAGAAGTAATTACCACTACTCACTACACGCTCATTTTTATCAGTTTTACGTCTAGAACTCACGTGACTACCAACACATTGACAGGCTGCCGTTGTTCAAGCAGTAACCGTAACAAAGGTTCACTTCACAAGCAATCACATAAATAAGACCAAAATAAAATATCCTAAAAAGGTGTAGAGTATGTTTTACCTGCATTTAGGAAGTCCATCTTCAGTGGTACTACAGTCGCATCGCTCACCGGTATACCCGGACGTGCATTTGCAAAAAGATTGACCAATTACTTTTATACCATGAGCACAAAACAGACCTTAACATTCAAGTTCCTGATTGCATTCCGAAATCCCCTGAAATTGATCTTTCAATTTATAATTAGCCGACATACCGAAGACGTTTTTAGTATGTACCTGATTGATCTCCTTGTAAACAGATTGTGATTATGGCTTTGATGTTATCAAAACTCGAAAAATGTAAAGAATACTGATTAAAACTCTATATTTATCACACTGTCTGGTCATAGCTACGTTATGAATATACCTACGTTACGGTTGGGAAATTCGATAATTATGGTCAATAAATTAGTCAATCGAAGTAAGCTCGGTGGCTTAGGGCACCCCGACACGGATAGATTAGGTTCGAAGGAGATGACGGGAGCTGAAGTGAGTGAGCAAAGCGAGCGAACTCGGCTCCCGTCATCTCCTTAAAGTTAGGTTACTTTAGACCGTGCAGACAGGAATAGGAGCCCTGAAACTGCAAATTTTGAGGTTGAGAAGAGTTAAGCATTTAAGATACTAAGAGGTTATGGAAAAAAATCTGTAGGTACTATATACAGCGACATTTTTTTTATTTATATCTATTTGTCTTTGGTTCAGTAAGATAAATACGAGTAGTGTAAATATGAAGACTATAGCTTCAACGGTTTAACCGCTAGACTCTAGTGACAGAGGGACTCCGTTTGGAACGTTTGGGTACAGAACCCTGAAAACTAAGTAGGTGGGTACTAGCTTACTCAGAACCCCAGGATGTAGATTCAACCTCAAATGAGTCAAACGATTAAATCTAAATGAGAACGCCCTCGCTGGTTTAGTGATCGCAAGTGTTAGGTAGATAGTGCACTGCTCAGCAAGAGGTCCTGGGTTCGAGTCCTGGGTCGGGCTAAGTCTTATTGGGTTTTTCCTTCTGGAATTTCTCAGTAGTAGTAGCTGCCCGGAGTGTGGATTTGTGCGCGGTATAAGGCAATAGACTCGTCCCCTAACTAACATAACTGGAATGGGGATACCGGACGCAGCTAATACCAGGGGATGTTGTTATTAAAGGTTTTATAGTTTTAGTTGGGCAGGTGATTTTAGGATATTAAGCTAAGACGCCATATTCCAATGAGAAACTCTTTAATTGTTTAGACAGAACAGAACACAATTACAATATATATGAAGTGTTGCCAACTTATGAATTACTTATTAAAATAAAGATTTTGTTGTTACCAACATAATTATTTCTTGATATTCCCCCGTAAAAATAAAATGTTTATTTTTCTTAACTCTAGAAAAGTTATCCACCGCACTGTGGAGCGCGAAACCGCCCGCAAGCCGTACCTGTGGGGGGTCATTCCGGGGGTATTTCCGGGCGGCAATTGAGCGGCTTTTATTAATTTATCACGAAAGTTTTGTATGGGAGCCATACATGAAACTTATGTTGTTGTAATGTCAATGAACTAAGCTATCAGATTTCAAATGGATTTTTCATGTTTGGATTTGTTATGTATTTGCAAAAATTGTGTAAAGTCAGCGAAAGGGAATATTTTGCACAGTTTTTGTACAGAGGTAGTTAGAAATAAAAAAATAAAAAATTATTTCAATAAGTTTTTTTTTTATTTACATAAGAATACCCTATTTCACATAAATCAATCAATAAATAAACCTCCCCACACATATTTAACGAAAAAAAAAATTTTCAAAATACTTGACCCGACCGCCGTAAAAAAAAATGGTGGATTTTTTGTTTGTTATTGTTTTTGTTTTCGACTTCATTCAAAGAACCGGCGTTAGCACTTCAATTAGTGGCTTTAGTGGCGTTGTTAATTAACCTACTAATGTAAATAACGACAGTTTGATAAGAATACGGCAAAATTAGATGTCGAAAAAGGACTTACGGCAAAACGGTCGTCATGGCTGGAACAATAGAGGACTTTGTTCGTTGAAATACGTATTTCTGCTGGAATTCACGACACATACACAATCACGCTAGTAAAAACACTTCATCACTTATTATTCCATGATATTTTAACACCCACAGCACTAAATTCACCATAAACTCGAAAATATAACCATCGCCGACCGGTCGGAACACCGCGAACGCGCTTTGACAGGTCCGAAGCAAAAAAAAAATCATCAAGTAGCGAGGATCGGTGTTGCTGGTTATTTGCATGCATTTCTACCATCCTTGTCTACTGCCACGCCACGGAAACACGCTCCCGCATGCGGAATCTACCATTCCCCAGAATAATATTGTAGCGCGGGAACACCTGCATTTTTTGCCTCCCCACAGAGGAGGTCCCAATGGATGACCGGCAAAATTTGCCGATCCACAGTGCAGTGGATCAAACAATATTTGACTTAAACTAAGATAATTATGGTAAGGTATATAATGAATAACATTCTTGTAAATATTTGGAAACTAAAATTGTCTCATTTAAAACTGTGATAAACTAACTTATTTAGAATCAATAACTTTCTTTGGACCTAAGGTTAAACTTATTAATTAGATTTGAGCTATTCTACTCCACTCCTTAACAAAACACCTTTGAATTTTTTAAATTTGGTAGACATTAAAGGTTTTGTGAAAATGTCAGCTACGTGGTCATGGGTAGGACAAAATTCAAGAGAAAACAATTTATTTTTGTAATTTTCATGCAAATAGTGATATCTCACTTGAATGTGCTTTGACTCTCCCCTCATTTGTCCTGATTTCACCAACTTTAATTTGCTTTGATTGTCTATGTTTAAAACAATGGGAACAGACTTTCCAGTTAGTTCTTGTATCAAGTATTTCAGATATTCTAACTCCTTACAGCAATCGGCTGCAGCAATGTATTCAGCTGCTGTGCACGACAGTGCCACAATTTTCTGCTTGCGTGACCGCCATGTCACTGGTCCACCTGCTAGCATTATGACATAGCCTGTAGTGCTCTTTCTTTTCTCATGATCACCAGCAAAATCTGAATCACTGTAAGCAATTATTTTCAGATCATCATTTATTCCTGATGAATATTGAATTCCTATCTTGGTGCTTCCTTTCAGATATCTAAGTGTTCGTTTTACATTCTGAACATCTTGATCTGTTGGTTTCTCCATGGACCTGCTTTCAAAATTCACACTGTAAGCCAGGTCTGGTCTCGTTTTACCCGACAAATATAACAGACTCCCAACAGCTTGTCTATATGGATAGTCTGTCTTCACGCTGTCCTCTGTTGCACCTGTCGGTTCATTTTGATTAATTGGAGTTTTAACTTTATTAAATACACATTTTCATTATGTAGAAGTATATAATTAATAAGCTGTACAATGAAAGATGAATGTCACACGTCGTCCACATGACAGGTATGGATTCTAGGTGGCCAGTATATAACAGTCCTCCGCCGCGATTCCTAGCTGCCGCACACCCGGGGCCGGCAGCAACTGCTCCAGGTGTCTGCGCCATATAACGCCACCGTCAGTTCGCACTTCATAGTGCAGATTACCGAAACGACGCATTATCGTGCCGAACTCCCATCTGCGTCTCTGGTCGGAGTATGCTCTGGCCTGCACTCGATCACCTACGGAGTAAGCTCTGACAGGAGGCGGTGTGTTCTCTGATCTGAACGCTGTCGGTGCAGTTGAATCCCTGAACATCACGTGTAGCTTAGTTCTAACGTCCCAATTGAACATTAGTCCATAGGGAGTATGTCCATCCTGGACTGGTGTGCGTCTGAGCCGAGTTTTTAGCACAAGGAGCTTATCCGTAAGGTTGTCGCTCTCCCCTTCCATTGCACGTAGTACTTTCTTAATAGTTTGCACGTAACGTTCAGCCTGACCGTTAGTTGCTGGGTGGTACGGAGCTGACGTCAAATGTGTTACTCCACAGCTGGTAAGGTAGGTTTTAAATTCTTGGGATACAAACTGGCGTGCGTTGTCTGATACCAGTGTGTACGGTATGCCAAATGTGCAAAATAACTCCTTAAACTTAGCAATGCACCATGCGCTCGTTGTGGTCTTTGTGGGAAAAACTTCAACCCACTTTGTGAATGCATCTACGACTATTAGAAGTTGGTGTCCTAGAACAGGTCCTGCAAAATCTATATGAATTCGTTGCCAGGGGCCGCTAGGTTGTTCCCAGTGGTGTAGAGGAGCTTTTGGTGCTTCATTCTGTTCTAATCGGCACGCTCTACAAGATTTTACCTTGTTCTCAATGTCCATGTCAATATTTTTCCAGTATATGTAGCTGCGTGCTAGCAATTTCATTTTAAGTATACCGATATGTCCCGCATGTAGTTCATCAAGAACTCGATCACATAAACTTTTGGGTATTACCACTCTGGTACCTTTCAATATGCAGTTATCCTGGAGTGTTAATTCATTATCACCATAACCATACTGACGTAATGAGTGACCTGTCTGTAGTGCTTGTAGTAAAGTATTTAAGTCATTGTCTTTTCTCGTTTCACTGGCTATAACTTCTGGTCGGATATCTAAAATGTTGATCTGTTGCAATTGATACGCACAATGTTGGTCTATTGATGTTTCTTTTGCTATTTCAACTGGAAATCTTGATAGGTAGTCAGCGTTTGAATGTTTCACCGAAGCTCTGTATTCCACGTCGTAGTCAAATCCCGATAAAAAATGTGCGT
Source organism: Orthosia incerta (assembly GCA_948252205.1). Classification (NCBI taxonomy): domain Eukaryota; kingdom Metazoa; phylum Arthropoda; class Insecta; order Lepidoptera; family Noctuidae; genus Orthosia; species Orthosia incerta. The sequence continues at coordinate 4,404,937 of OX411769.1, forward strand.
AATGGAATAATCTCATTGTGCTTAGTGCAGGTAATGTCTGGTGTGGATGAAAAATCGAGGTAAGCGGCTTATGATCAGTCACTAAAACGAATTTCCTGCCGTAACAGTAGTGGAAAAACTTTTTAATGCCCCAGTAGATTGCCGTAGCTTCTTTGTCGATTTGACTATATTTCTTTTCGCTAGTTGAGAGTGACCTTGAGGCAAAAGCGATTGGCCTTTCTGAGCCATCTGTTAGTTTGTGAGACAGAACAGCTCCTAAGCCTGTCGGTGAGGCGTCTGTGGCTAGTATCAGCTGTTTACCAGGGTCAAAATGAATTAGAACTCTGTCGCTCAAAATCTCCTTCTTTATGTTGTTAAAGCTGTCTTCACATTTAGAAGTCCAGTGAAAATCTTTATCTTTCTTTAGTAATTCATTTAAAGAACTCGTTAAAGAGGCAAGGTTCGGTATAAACTTGTTGTAGTAGTTGGCCATACCAAGGAAGGTTCGTAGTTCGTTTATGTTTCTTGGTCTTACTGTGTTCGTGATGGCCTTGACTTTGTCTTTGTTCTTATGTAAACCCTCTTTATCTATTGTGTGTCCTAGGTAGTTAATATTACGTTTAAAAAAACTACATTTTTCTCTATTCACGCGGAGGTTACTATCTTTTAGTTTTTGCAAGACTTGTCTTAAACGTGTTAAAAGTTGGTCTTCTGATGCTCCTTGAATTATGATGTCATCAAAAAAGCACTTAATTCCGTCTAGTCCTTGAAGTAACTGATCCATAAATTTCTGCCAAAGGCTTGGTGCCACTTTGACTCCAAACATCAAGCGATTCACTTTGTAAGTACCTTTGTGTGTACTTAATGTTTGTAAAAGGGCGCTTTCTTCATCCATGACCATATTAAGATAGGCTTGGGTAATGTCTAAAGTACAGAAGTATTTGCCTCCGTTCATTTCCGCAAATATATCCTCAATTATAGGAATTGGGTAATGTTCATCTCTGATGACTTTGTTAAGGGTGACCTTGTAGTCTGCACATAGTCGAATGCTCCCGTTTGGTTTCACAATCGGTACTATTGGTGTACCCCAGTTTGATTGGTCTATTTTGGTAATCACCCCTTCTGCACACAGTCGTTCAATTTCTTTATCGACTTTTTCCTTTAAAGCGTACGGTATACGTCGTGGTTTTATAAATATTGGTTGTATATTTTCTTTGAGATTTAAATGAGCTTCGTAGTTGGGTATTTTGCCTAGATCTGATCTAAAAACAGTTGATGAAAATTCTTGTAATAATTTATCAAGTTTGTCGGATTGTTCTGAAGTTCGTACTACTCTTAAATCTGCAATTTTCATATAATTTACTTCTTTAATCCAGCTTCTACCAAAAATTGGGTCAACGTTTTGATTGATTATGTAAAGCTTCCCGTTGAATATCTGGTCTTTATACGTCCCTTTGATGTATGTTACTCCTGCAGGCTTGATAATTTCATCAGTGTATGTTCGCAATTTCGTATCAGTTTTGAAAATTTTATTTGGTATTTGTAGGCTTTTGTATTGTTTGAGTGACATTGTTGACAAGGCCGCTCCCGTATCAAATTCCATGCTTACTTGTTTGTTCTCAATTTTTACTGTGATCATATATTTGTCCGTTATTTCACTTTTGATTAAATTGATATCTCCAATACTGTCGCAACTCGAGTTACTTATAGTGTCCTCGAGTAGATTGGTTTTTAGGTTCCGTTGCAAACAAACTCGTGCTAGATGTCCAATTTTCTTGCATTTCAGGCAGGTAGACTTGATGGCACCGCAATCATTAGATCGGTGGTCGTCTTTACCGCATCGGAAACATTTTCCTTTTAAATCTCTTATAGTTAACGGAGATGATGATGGTCGTGATTCGTTATCTCTACTTTTCGATTTTGTAATCTTGTTTACTGTGTCCAAATCTTTGTGCATGCCTGCGGATATTTTCATGTTTTCTGATTTTCCCATTTCCATGAATGTAGCAATGTGAACTAGTTTAGTAAAAGGTGGTGTATCTCTTTCTTGAAGAATTTTCGTTCGTATTTCACTGTCTTTTAATCCACGAATAAATTGTAGGGCTAGGAAACTTTCTGAGGTAGACTTTTGACAATTGTGGCACTTGAATTCGCAGTTCAAGGATTTTTTCTTTAAATCTGAGGCGTATGTTGCTACTGTTTTATCTTCACGTTGTGTATGCGTAATAAATCAGTGTTGTAACGCCCATATACTAGGCTTAGGATCTATGTAGTCGTCTAGAATCTGTGTGAGTTCTATTAAGTTCATATCAATTGGATCCTCTGGAGAACATAAATCATGTAACTTTTCATGTAATTCGGGTGATAATGCGGCAAGAAAGGTGTACACTTTAATTTTAGGATCTTCGATTTTATTGAGCAAGAAAAATACAGTTAGTCGTTTGGTAAAATTTGCGAAAGTCTCTTTTTCTTGAAAGGGCTGGAAATTAATTTTTGGCCCGCGTTCATGTTGTGTAATCGTACTCACATGTGATGCCGATGTTTGCAGCGGTGTGATTCGTTGATTTACTCTGTTTTGTAATATGAGAAGTTTCGTCTTTATGATGACACATTTCTCTTCAAAATTGTACCTGGTTTCTATCTCTTGGTCTAGTTGTTCGTCTGGTGTTTCTAATTCTATTTCATGTTGTATTTCTTGTAATTTCTGTAACGTTACTTTAAGTGATTGTAGTCTTGACTCTGTTTCTTCGTATGGTAGAGTTTCTTGGGTGTTTACGTAATTTTCAAGCTTTGTAATTAAACCACGCAATGACGCGCGAGTTCTCTTTAATTTTGTTATATCAGTAGTCGACATCCTCGTCGCCAATTTATTAAATACACATTTTCATTATGTAGAAGTATATAATTAATAAGCTGTACAATGAAAGATGAATGTCACACGTCGTCCACATGACAGGTATGGATTCTAGGTGGCCAGTATATAACAAACTTCTTTGCATTTGTTCATGTTGTAACGTTGCAGCACATTATGGGCATATTTCTCTTGAGAAATGAAGATATCATCTTCTGTTCTTTTTATATCCATCCCCAAATAAGTATTGGGGTCATGAGTTGTCTTCATTTCAAAAGTACTCTCAAGTTTAGAGAGTAGCTCTGTCATTTTCTGGATATCTTTGCCCATCATGATGCCATCATCCACATGTATTGCCAAAAACAGTCTGTTTTCAGCATTCTTGAAAATGCAGGGGTCTGAATTTGTTTGTGTCATGCCTTCTTGATTCAGGAACTCTGTGAGAGTTTTATTGCACCTACAAGGGGCGTGCTTCAGTCCATATAGGGCTTTCAGCAGTTGGCATAATTTTCCATCTTCCTTGTAACCTTCTGGTATTTTCATATAGATGTCTTCATCTAAGGTTCCATATAAAAAGGCAGTTTTGACATCAAATGTTTTGATTTGCAGGTTGTAGTGTGCTGTGATAGCAAAAAAAACAAGTAGTGAAGTTGTGTCTACAGCTGGACTGAAGATTTCTTCATAATTTATGTTTCCACTCCTTTGCTCACAGCCTCGTACCACTAGTCTCGCTTTATATCTACCGTCTTCCTTATCTTTGAATACCCATCGGCTTGACAGAATTTCTTTTCCTCTTGCTTCTTCGGGGCTTACTAATTCCCAAGTTTCATTTTTCTTCAAAGATTATTTTTCTTGTATGTCATCATTGCTTCTCCATCTTCTCCGCCATCTAGTTGATAGTCATCATATTTCTTAGGCTTTTTTAATATTATTCTTGGTCGTAAACCAAGTTCATGACATCTTTCTTCTCGCTGTTCTTGATCTGGATCTAGAATGTCATCATCTTCTACAGATTCATGATCTGTTTCATTTGCCTCAAGTACATTATTTTCTTCTTTTATTTCATCTTAGTTTTCATTTCCTTCATCTTGATTTTCTTCTTTTTCTTTAAGATTTGGTTGATTGATTTTTATTTTGAGGTTATGTTTATTTGTTTTAATTGCATTTTTCTTGAACACAACGTCTCTTGAGATGAATATCTTTCTGCTTTCTTCCCACAGACGGTATCCGTTTGGTGCATAACCTACAAAAATGCACTTCTTGCTGCGGCTATCAAGCTTCTTGAGATATCCCAAATTATTGGCTTAAGCAACACAACCAAATATTTGTAGATTAGTTAGATTTGGTTTCTTGGATAACCATTTTTCAGCTGGGGTTGTGTCAACATTACTGGGGCTTCTATTTATAAGGTATGCATCTGTTTGTGCTGCTTCTCCCCACATCTCTTTATCTAAGTTGGAATCAAAAAGCATTGATCTTGTTCTTTCCATAAGAGTACGGGTGAACCGTTCTGCTGTTCCATTTAATTGAGGAGTGTATGGAATTGTATATAGTCCAGCATGATACCCTTGTTCTTACACCAATCTTTCAGATCATGTGAGGAATACTCTCCTCCATTATCACACCTTATTTTGGTTACTCTCAGGTCAAATTTGGTTTTAGCCAATGTTATAAATTGTTTCAAATACTTAGGAACTTGACTTTTGTTTGACAACAGATAGATGACACAAAAATGTAGCAATCATCTACACAACACAGAATATACCTGTACCCATCATGGGTGGGCGGATCTATAGGTCCACAAACATCTGTGTGTAGTATTTCTAACAACCTTGTTGCCCTAGCCCTTTCTGTACTGAATGGTAACCTTACCTGTTTTGCTTTTACACATATCTCTCACATACTGCATCTATTTTAAAATGAGCGACAATGGGGGGTACACCATCACAAATATTGGGTAGTTTATTAAGGTTACTATAACTTAAGTGACCTAGTTTTCTATGCCACTCTATACCTACATCATTATCTTGTGCAGAGAGTGCCTCATTTTGTATTTTAACATCAAGGTCAACAGTATACAGGCCTATTGCATTTTCTTACCTTTAAGTACCACTTTGTTGTCTTTGTAAATTTTAACATTATCTTTTGAGAAAACATCATTTTCTCCATCATTTTCTGTTAACTCACTTACTGACATTAGGTTTCTAGATAATTCAGGTACACAGTGAACATCATTCAAATCATATTGTTTAGAGATGAAAGTTCCTTTACCTACTACAGACATAACATGATTTTTTGTTGTAGTTTTAGTTTTTATTACTTCAATGTCATTTTTGAAAATATTTGTACAAAGAACAATTAGCTGTGTTGTCACCTTACTTCAATAAAATTCTTCACAACGTAAACATCAAATATTATTATTTACTAGTTTCTCCAACACGTTATCAGCACGAATGCTTTGAAAAAGTGAATAATAAGTTGTGTATTTTTGTGGTGTTGTTGTGAGTGAAGTCAAAATTTAAATTCTCCATTTAAAAGTGAATTTTTCGATACTTTGTGAAGATGTCAGATCACAACAGAGGATCGGGTCTACGTTCCCTTGCTGGGATTTTCTTAAGCAGTAGGCAAGACTATCCTATTTGGAAATTCAAAATGAGGATGTACCTTATACACGAAGGTCTGTGGAGTAGTATTACGGGCATTCAAAAGAAGTTCCTACTACTAATAAGGATACTACCAAGGATAGAAATGAGGAAGTTGCTTTAGCAAAAATTTGCTTAACTCTAGATGGTGCAGCTATCACACACGTAAGAAATAGCAAGTCTGCTAAAGACGCATGGGACGCTTTAGCGGCCGCTTATGAAGACAAGTCTATGGGTCGTCGTCTAGCCTTAGAACGCAAGTTATACAGGTACAATTTGACTGATTTTGAAAACATAGAGTTGTACATAAATGCCGTGATGTCTACTGTCCAAGACTTGGCAGACATTGGAAAAGTAATTGAAGATGCATCTGTCGCAGCGATTCTTCTAGGAGGGTTGACGACTCGTTTTGATCCTCTTATAATGGCTTTAGAGAACTCTACGAGTACCGTTACAAGTGAGTTCGTTAAAACGAAACTTTTATCAGATTTTTCAAGATCATCCATTCACGACGAATGTTCTAGTTCTAACGCTGCTTTGCGGGTACAGATGAAGAAAAGTCGTAAGAAACGAGGAGTTGTTTGCTATAATTGTAAGAAGCCTGGACACATAAAACCGGACTGTCCACTCAACAGAAAGTCCGAAGACAAAGGCTCAGGCAATAACAAGAACAAACTCTCAAGCTTTTTCGGTGCACTAAACGCGGATACTGAGGAAATTTCGTCTGATAAATGGTACGTAGATTCTGGAGCCAGTGCACATATGTCTGGAAGATCTGATTGGTTAGTAAACTATAAGGAATTTTCAACTGGTCAGATAAAGATTGCCAACGGGGACATATTATCAAGTGCAGGAATTGGTAATGTACCTATTGTTAATAATCTTAAACAGGAAAGTGACAGTAAAGTTACGAAGATCTCAAATGTAGTGTGTGTTCCTAATTTAAAAACTAATTTGATTTCAGTTAAAAAAGCCACTGAAAATGGTTTTAGTGTTATTTTTGATAGGGAAGGTTGTACATTTTTTAATTCTGAAAATTTTTATTGTACAGGTGATGCAGTTCTACATGGATCTTGTTGTGGTGGATTATATTCGCTGGATTGTACAGTTAGTCCCACCAAACCCTTATCAGCGTTCGAAGTACAAAGTGACGTAGCAAGTTTTCGTTTATGGCACAAACGGCTTGGTCACTTATGCCGTATAGGATTAGATAAACTTAAAAGGGATAATCTAGGCGTAGTGTACACTGAAGTTGATAAAGATCCTTGCATTGCGTGCATAGAAGGTAAGCAGCCTAAAAAACCTTTCAAATCCGTATCGCACAAAATAACGATATGTAAATTGGAACTTATCCATTCGGATCTTTGTGGTCTGATGTCTGAAAACTTCTTTTCAGGGCAATAAATAAGCTTTGACTTTTATAGATGATTTTAGCCGCATGATTTTTATATATTTTATTTCATCTAAGAATGAGGTTTTTAGCAGGTTTTGTATGTTCAAGTCAATGGTCGAGAGGGAAATGGGATTATAAGTTAAAACTTTGCGATCCGATAATGGGACTGAGTATGTCAATAAACAGTGTATTGAATACTTAGGCAAAGAAGGAATTAAGCATCAAACTACAGTGCCATATAACGCTCAACAGAATGCTATTTCTGAAAGAACATACAGATCTATAGTTGAAAAGGCTCGTTGTATGCTTTCGGACAGTTCTCTTTCAAAAGGATATTGGCAAGATGCTGTGGAAACTGCTGTGTTCTTAAAGAATAGATGTCCGCATCGAACTCTCGACGGGAAGACGCCTTATGAGTTATGGCACAATAAAAAACCAAACCTGTCTAATTTGAAAGTTTTTGGCTGTCGCGCGATGGTGAAGATCTCAGATCCTCTAAGGAAGAAGTTAGATCCGAAAGCCGCACCGTATATTTTTGTCGGATATTCAGACGATCGACAAAGTTATTTATTTCGCGAACCAAGTTGTCCAAGAAGGTTAGTGAAAGGACGAGATGTGGTGTTTTTTTAAAATTCTTTTACCGATATAAAGGCTAAAACCACACAATCAGTTCCTTTGATTGTCCATAGTGAATCTACTTTAGAATTGGTTCATAGGAAGGAGCATAATCCGATGTCGGTCTCAACTGAAAAAGAAGAAGAAGCTAATGACTTGGAGCTAATAACTGATCAAGTTCATAATACTTCAGATTTTCTTAGCGCCGAAGATATTTCTGACAAAGAAGATGTAAGCGAACAGACAGTGATGCCTGAAGAACGGTATCCTCTTCGAAACAGAATAGCTAAGAAAACTCACAGTATTTTTGATTGTAATGCGACTGTTACAACCGAACCCCAAAGTTTTGATGAAGCTATCAAAGCAGGAGATAGTGCAAGCTGGCAGTCTGCTATGCTAGATGAGTTTAATTCACTGACCAAAAACAAGACTTGGACGTTAGTTGAAAAAACCAACCAAAAGGTTATACCGTGTAAATGGTTGTATAAAATAAAAAGGGATGCCGAAGGTAGAGTGGTGAAGTACTAGGCAAGACTGGTTGCTAAAGGCTTCAGTCAAGTTTCACGTGTTGATTATTATGAAACTTTTTCACCGGTTGTTCGAAATTCGTCTCTGCGTATACTTATTGCTTTAGCGGCAGAAATGGATTTAAAAATGCAGCACTTGGATGTGGATACTGCGTTTCTGAATGGTGACCTGGCAGAGGAAGTTTTCATGCAACAACCTCGAGGTTTTATTAAACAAGGCGAAGAAGAAAAAGTTTGCTTGTTGAAAAAATCGCTCTATGGTCTGAAGCAAGCGGCTCGAGCTTGGAATAATAAATTAAATCAAACCTTATCTTCTATAGGTTTTGTACGAACCTCTTCGGAACCATGTATCTATTTAAAAAAGTTTGGTGTTGAAACCGTCATCCTGGCAGTCTATGGTGATGATATTGTCATTTTTTATAAAAAGGAAATGTCATTTGTTACCGTCAAAACAAAATTGGCAAAATATTTCTCATTAAAAGATTTAGGGAAATTAGATTTCTGTTTAGGTTTGAATGTAAAACGAATGGACGAGAAAATATGCGTTAGCCAAAAGACGTACATTCAAACAGTTTTGAACCGTTTTAATATGCAAGACTGTAAGCATATGTCAACCCCGCTGGAGAACAATAAATATGAAAAAGGTAAAGAATCTGATGAGTCTTATCCTTTCCAAAGTTTAATTGGTTGTTTGATGTTCCTAGCGGTTAATACTAGGCCAGATATAGCTTATGCTACAAGCTATTTAAGCCAGTTTAATAATTGTTTCGAAAAGAAACATTGGTCGGCCGCAAAAAGGATTTTGCAGTATCTGCAAGGTACTATTGATTACTGTATTACTTACAGGAAAACGGGTGCCTATTTGTGTGGCTACACGGATGCAGATTGGGCTAATTGCATATATGACAGGCGGTCATACACCGGTTTCTATTTTAAGCTAGCAGGCGGACCTATTAGTTGGGAATGTAAGAATCAGCCAACCGTAGCGTTATCTTCAACTGAAGCCGAATACATGGCGTTAACTAGCGCTGCAAAGGAAGCTACTTTTCTTAGAAGGTTAGTGTTTGAAATTACTGGTAACGCTGATAAGGTTGTACTTTTTAATGATAGCCAAAGTGCACAGAAAATTGCGCTAAATCCAATCCACCACAACAGGACTAAACACATTGATACCAAATTCCATTTTATAAGAGAAAAAAATTGCGATGGTATTATCATTGTTAAATATTTGCAGTCAGATAAGATGACGGCTGATGTTTTAACTAAGCCCTTAAGGCGCACAGCTCACCTAAAATGTGTCACAGGAATGGGTTTAACCAATACTTAGTATTTAATTATTTTTTTCTTGTTCTATGTAAGTATTGTTGTATTTTCATCTCATTTGAGGGGAGGGTGTTGTAGTTTTAGTTTTTATTACTTCAATGTCATTTTTGAAAATATTTGTACAAAGAACAATTAACTGTGTTGTCACCTTACTTCAATAAAATTCTTCACAACGTAAACATCAAATATTATTATTTACTAGTTTTTCCAACATTTTTCTTAGCTACTAATATATTTTTATTGCAGCTCTCAACAGCTGTCAGCAAATTTTCATCACTTACCATGTGACATGAACTTCCACTGTCTAGTATGAAATACATGGTTCCATCTAAAATTGTATGAACCCTTACTATCAGATGCTAAAAATGATACTTTATTTTCCACCTTAGAATTATGTCTATCCCTAAAGTAGCAGTCTTTCTCATTATGATTAAACTTTTTACAAATTGAGCATTGTTTTTTGTCTTTAAGAAAACAATTTTTGGTTTCATGGTTTGTCTTTTTACATATATCACATTTTCTATTGTTTTTAGGTTTTGATTTATTGTGTTTATTTATCCACTCTGCTTTAAAAGATACATTTTGTTCTGTCGAAGAACTTTTCAACTTGTTTTCCTCCATTTGCAACCTCGAACACAGGTTTTCTATGGTCCTGGACGACTCTGGAGTCGAGTCCCATGCTGTACTGAAATGGTTATATTCATCACGCAGCACGGACAGGATCTTTGTAATCAGCATCATCTGGTCAATTTTCTGGTCTAGTTTGTTTAGTTTGAAGGCGATGTTTTGGAGATCACTAATGTTGCTCATCATATCCTTCTTAGCATCAAATTGGAAGTTGTAGAAGTCTCGTAGCAGCAGGCATTTTTGTTGGCTCGAGTCCCTCTGGTAGATATTTTGGAGAGTGTCAAACATCTCTTTGGAAGTTGTGCAGGTTAGGATATGGGGCCTAACTTGCTTGTCAATGGATGTGACAATGTAATATTGAGCTCTTGCATCTCGAGTCTTCCACTGGTCTGTTGAAGCTTGATTTCTCGGTGGATCGTCACCAATAGTTCTGTCCCGTAAACGATTTTTATCGATTCTTTTGCGGCAAGCAGGATTTTAATTCAAACATCCACGTTGGATAGGTGTCGACTCCTGTGAGTTTATCAACATGAGCTACTTCTTCGGGTCTTGTGGCCATCTTGTTGAAGGACTTGCTTCACTTCACGGATTTTACTTTTTAATGTTTTTACTAACACCTGTTTTTACTGTCACTGGTATTTTAATTCAGAGCCATCTGGGCCCATAACCTGTTGTTATTAAAGGTTTTATAGTTTTAGTTGGGCAGGTGATTTTAGGATATTAAGCTAAGACGCCATATTCCAATGAGAATCTCTTTAATTGTTTAGACAGAACAGAACACAATTACAATATATATGAAGTGTTGCCAACTTATGAATTACTTTTTAAAATAAAGATTTTGTTGTTACCAACATAATTATTTCTTGACAGGGGATACCGAAAGCAGAGTACAAGTATTTTACATGATGGGACTGCCTATCTGACCTCCACACAACCCAGTAACTGGGTATCTTAAACGATCTCCCTTGTTAAGACAGCTTCAGATTCTCGCATTCTGATTATCCGTAATAACTGTCAAAGATCTTCAAATGACAGTCGGTACCAAAAGCTTCATGTGCTATCCGAGGCACGGAAGAATCTCGCTATGTAAAGATGGTCACCCATCTACGAACCGACCTTGGAAAGTGTTGCTTAACCTTGAAGATAGATCCGGTCGGCTGTTATTATCTTGCTCTACTCAATATTACAAGTAGGTATACGGTATATAATTATACTACCGTATACCTCTGCATGATATTTAAGCTACCTTTTTTATCTGAACTTGTAACCTAATCGCTAAGTAGTTTTGTAACAAAGGTTATCTCTCTTATCTGTATCAATAAAGTTGTTAAATTATATAATTAGAAGTTATATCAACTAATGTATCGTGGCATTTGGATAGGATCCAGTCAAAGGTCAAGGTCAGGACCTTTGACTGGATCGCTGTTAAACGAGACGATAACACTTATCTTGAAGCCCGTTGCGCATAGGGAAAACCGAAAACAGTTTTTTTAATGTAGGTACAGGTTTAAAGATATTTCTTCTCAAAAAAGACACAAAGTCACTTACATGAGAACAATGCTTAAAGTAAATTATATAAAATTCGTCACAGACGTCACGGCAGTAATTATGATGCACCCATCCAATGCATTCAGCTTTAAGAAACGGTGTTATTTGTGATTAAATATGCAGCTAATTGAGTTTTGAATGCATTTAATGAGTGCAACCTTTTTATACATGAGGGTATTTTGTTATATGATTGTGCTCCTTCAAAAGTTAACATTTTTTTGGCAAACTTAGTTTTCATCTTCGGTAAAATCAGAAAACTAGCTCGGCGACTGCTACGTTGGGTTACTTGTTTTACTTTAATAAACGATAAGTTAGTCTGTATACTTTTGTTGAGTGCCTTATGGATAAAAATACATGTATTGTAAATATATAACTGTCTAACGTTCATTATTTTGCTTTTTTCGTAGATTTTGCACGTTGATCTTAAATATGGGAAATTAGAAATCATTTTTATTAATTTGTTTTGTGCAACTTGGATACTTGCGAGCTTCGTCTTGGCCGAACTGCCCCAAACTTCAATCAGATATAGTAGGTGTGGTTTTACTAAGGCTTTATAGATAGTGTGACGTAGTCTATGAGGAATACATCGAACTATGTTTCGGAGGGATCCAAGTAGAGACGTAAGCTTTGTTTTTATATGATCCAATTGAACTGTCCATGATAGAGAACTATCCATTCTCAATCCAAGGTATTTCTCACAAGTTTTTTGCTGTAAGGGCACACATTGTTGATTACTAATGGATTATGTGGCGGTATTATTTTATTTTTTTTGCTTTGAACAAGATATAGCATGTTTTAGAAATATTAATCGTTAATAAATTATATTGAAACTGTATCAGATAAAACTACTGAAATTATCTTAGAAATATTTTTGTAAAATTTTCTTTTCTTACATGTCAATAGCGAAGTGACATTTTTCTTTAACAAATCAATTTTCAAAAATCATCAATGTCTCATAAAACTGCCAGCAACATACTCCTCCTCGCTCGACCCTGACCGTCGAGCTCACACGGTGGCAGCTGGCCCCACTGCTTTCATAAACACCACCAACTTGTTGACCGGGCGCCGTAGCACAGCACCGCCGCGGGTAGCCACATCCACCATGCGGACACGGCAGTCCCGGCCTGGCAGCGTGGCGACAACTCGGCCTCTAGGCCGCACATTTCGAGGAGATGTAGAATCTGCAATTAAGACTAAAGTCATTAAGCCCTACCCCACACCCATCATCGTGCATCCATCTCGTGCGCGTCTGTAGGCTGGGCAAATATTCGCGCATCCATCGAGACCAGAAATGGTCCGCCAGTCTCTGGCTTATCCTCCATTGCCTTCTTAGGTTTAAGTTTGCATCTGTGAAGCTTCCTGGTCTACCCAGCCCGTTTGATGATCCAAGCAGAAAATGGTTGGGTGTCAGTGCCTCCTTCTTGTCTGGGTCGAGAGACACGTCTGTAAGAGGCCGGCTATTCACGACGTTTTCAGCTTCAGCCATGAGAGTGATAAGGACTTCCTCCTTGGGCGCTCTTGAGTAAAGGATCGCCGTGAGAGCCATCTTGACTGATCGAATGAGCCTCTCCCATACACCTCCCATGTGTGGTGCATCTGGGGGGTTAAAGGCCACTCAATGCCTAAGTCCGCAGTCCTGTTTGTCACTTCTTCATTTATCTTCAGTAGCTCCTTGTTTGCAGATCGAAAATTAGTGTCATTATCTGAGTGGAGTCGTTTGGGGTATCCACGTCGCGCCGCCATCCTTTTAATCGCCATAAGAGTCGAATCAGTGTTTAATGACGATGCTATTTCAATGTGCACGGCTCTGGTATTCATGCAAGTGAAGATAACATCCTATCGCTTTTCTTGTCGTCGCCCGATGGTTACTGACATTGGACCGAACATGTCGATACCGCAGTACGTGAATGGTCTGCAGTGGTGTTCGAGGCGCATAGTCGGTAATCCTGCCATCATTGGTTGATCGCAGCGCGCACTTTACAGAGCCGGGCTTTACAGATTACACAGTTAGCAATTAATGATCGCACTGCCACCCGTAAATGGAATATGTAGTAATCTTGGTGAAGCTCGTTTACCAGGGTCGCTGTACCGTAGTGTCCTAATAATCGGTGCTTGTATTCGATAAAAGCTTCGTCACATTGTGTCTTGCGTCGAGTATAATCGGATTTTTTAACTCAAGCGACAACTCTCTTCCAGCCATCAAGCGACTCTGAACTCGCAGCACACCGTCGTCGTCCAGTCTTGGATTAAGTTTTCTTAACTTACTTTGCGGTTTTATCTTATTGCCATTAATCGCAGCGATTTCATAATAAAATAACTCACATTGAGTTTGTCGGTTAATATGAGTTTGAGAACGACGTTCATCGATCGGTGACATTCTAGTGTCAAGTCTTTGACATTTATTTATGAAAAGCAAAACGTATGCTAAACTTCTTATTAGTCGGCGCCAATTTGAAAAACGAGTATGGTCAATAAGCACTATAGCTTCCGAGACAGTCAAAATAGTTGTAGGTTGCTCTATCTCCCGACACCCATCTTGACTTGTCCATGTCGAGGACTACATTGGCTCTAGTGGCTTCATCGGCGACATTCATGTTTCCAGGCAACCATCTCCACTCTTCAGGTTTTGTGAGTTCGTCTATTTCGGATAATCTGTTAGAAACGAAAACGTTAATCTTTCATGGATTGTTCCGTATCCATCACCACTCAGTCAGAGAATTAGTCCAATAGATACATTGAGAGATTGTCACGCTTTGTTCTTGCTTGATTGTCTCTCCCAAGCGTGCTCCAAGCAACGCAGCTTGCAGTTCCAGGCGCGGTATTGTCATGCCTGCTTTTAATGGGGCCACGCGGCTTTTCCCAGCGACAAAGGCAATTTGTGTATCACGGCGCAGGTAGGCTACCGCTGCATAAGCCTGCTCAGATGCGTCAACAAAGATTATTAATTGAAATTTGTCCTTTGCAGAGAACCCGTAGGGTCGTGGCATGGAAAATAACTGACATTTCTTCAAGTCTTGAAGCCATTTGATCCATACTTGAGCGAGATCGTCATTTATCTGTTCGTCCCACTTTGTCTTGGTCCGCCACAACTCCTGCAGCATTATGCTCCCTCTAATCAGGAAGGGACTCAATATTCCAAGCGGATCAAAGACTGACATCACCACTTGAAGCATCTGGCGCTTAGTAGGGATTCTAACACCATTGGCAATGTCCTTGTCAATCTTCTTCATGCTGAGATCAAAACCCAAGGTGTCTAAAGATGGTCTCCAGTTCAAGCCCAAGGTTCTTTGGATTTCATCATCTCGTCCGAGTAACATGACAGGTTCTGTTTTTGCTTCTTTAGGTAGAACATTTGGTCGGTTTGATGCCCATCCACGAATATCAAAGCCGCCCGTCTTGTGTATCATCACTACATCTTCCACAAGTCGCTTCATCTCCTCCTCATCATCAAGGCTGTCAAGGTAATCATCTACATAATGTCGTTTCTTGATGGCTTCGACGGCAGGGCGACAGGGCGATGACGTGACTCCGAAGGTCATCGAAGTCATCTTGTAGGTGCGTGGTGGTTGCTTTCGCTCCATCCCTCGCCATAGGAAGCACTGGGCGTTCTGATCGTCTGCGTTAATCTATACCTGGAGGAACATCTCTCTTATGTCCGCTGTTACAGCGACAGCTCGTTCACGGAATCTCAGCAATACTCCAAGCAGGTTGTTCAACGAGTCAGGACCAGTAAGTAGTTCTGTATTCAAAGAAATACCGTTAGTTGTAGCTTTGGTGTCAAATACGAGTCGTAGCTTTCCAGGTTTGTTTGGATTGCGGACACCAAAATGCGGCAAATACCAGACACGACCAGTAGGTTTTTCTTGAGCTTCTTTTGCATAACCTTTCTCAATGAAGTTGACCACTTGCTTTTCGTAATCAGCGGCGGCAATAGGATCAGTGTCCATCATTATCTCCGTGCTTCGTAGTCGATGTTCAGCATTTTGGCGGTTATTAGGCAGCTGTATGTCGTCGCTCCGCCATATCAAACCGGTTTCCCATCTCTGCCCTATCTTTCGGGACTTCGTGTCTAGGATGTGAATGGCTCTCTTCTCATCTGGGGATAATCTGGGCCTGTCAAGACACTTGACGCCAAGGCTGTCCAAGTGAAAGTAGTTTTTCACTAGCTCGTCCAACCGATCGTCTTCGTCTAGGCGTGCATGAAGCGCAAACTGGCATAATATTGGATGCTATAGAAGAACAAACACCATGGAGCACCCATCCAAGTTTTGTCAACGACGCGACAGGTTCATCTTTACCACCTTCTCTTAGTTCTCTGCTCACGATCAGGGGCCATTGGTCCTGGCCGATCAGCATAGCTGGTTGACCTTCAAATGCATAGAGGGGAATGTCTTTCAGGTGATCAAAGCTCTCGATATATTCTTTAGGTATTGTATGATAGGGAAGATTTAGCGCTTTAACCGTTCGTACTCGATCTAGCTGATGAAGACCCCAGGGAGTTCGTATCGTCAGCGTTACCATTTGACTTGATGCGCTGCTTGTTAGGCCTACTACACCATGAATCTTCTGTTCATCTTCTTCTCTTGTTTGTTGATTCCTTGTCAGGTTCGGGGTGGCTTTCATACTCCCCCACATTTGTCAATAATATTAAACGCTTGGTTCCGGTGGTCTTAGTCTGTGCTGACTCCAAAGCTCCTCTTAAGCAGACTTCATGAGCTTCCTTCATCAGGTACTTGGCCAATGCTGGCAGCTGTGGGTCACGAGTAGTGAGACCCTTGCTGTAATCTAACCAGCGGAAGAATACTGGCTCCGTCATTTTGTCGATAATCATTGTCATCAGGTCTGGACTGTATAGGTATCCGATGTGATCCATGGATTCTATAGCCGCAACGCAATTGTCCACTTTCGTTGCTAGTGATACTAGGTCCGTACGTGCCCCGGTCAGCTTGGGTATCTTCCTCACCTCGCTTATAAGTCGGTGTAGCACGAGGTCAGGTCTACCAAATCGCATTTCCAAGGTCTTGATAATCTCGTCGGCAGAGGTGACGGTGATGAGTCTGGCGGCTACCGCTTCCCAGTCTGGACCATGAAGACAACGTTGTAAGCGTGCTACGTTTTCCTCATCTGTGTATTGGCCGATTCTAGTCGTAGATAGGTATACATACTTGAACCTCAGCCATTCGATCGGGTCGCCCGTGAAAGTTGGTAGATCCTTTGCCGACATACGGCCTAGTAATTTATCTGTGGTGGGAGTGGTGTTAGTAGTCGTCGTCTTATTTATCGCTTCTGTGATGGCACGCGTAAGGTTAACGATGTCGTTGTCGTAACCGCTGCGGTAGTCGTTGACAGCGGTGCGGTAGTCTTGGTGACCTCGTTCCTGTTTATAATCTACATTTACCTCACGTTCAGCGTTGTAAGTCTCATCCACCCACTTATGAACCTGAACCGATTTCACAGCCTCTGATACAGCGGAGACATGGCTCGCCGCTTCCTCTTCCAACAGGGCCGTCTCCTCGGCGAGTCTAGCCTCGACGAGGGTTCTGTTACGGGGTGGTTCTTAAAATGGTTTTTAAAAAAACAATTAATTAAGCACTGGAATAGAATTTTAATTGACTTTCAGTAAATACAATAAAAGTACGTATCCGCGGCGACGTTCAAATCCACACTGCCTATCCGGCTCTAGAAAACTAGCGATGTGTCGTAAACGCTGACAATGCAAAGATGGTTCCACGTGTAACGACCAGCGTGGTCATCATTATTATTTTATATGCATTCGCGTGTATTTTAAGATATAACAGCCCCCCGAATAAAATGGAGCATCCGAGATGAAAGATGCGAAATTTAAGATTTGAAGCGGATTGGATTTGGACGTCGTTGGAGATTTACAGATTGTTACTTATAAACTAAGCACATTATAATACTATTTTAGTAAAACATAACGAGATTTAGTAACGAGATTAATTTTGTTTATTGGTTTCCAAAATGTTTCTTTTCAATGATGTTGGCCTTGATGTTGACAGATCAGGCTCAACAGTTTCTTCAAACACAGATAGTTCAATAGCTTGTTGAGGATGACTGTGATTATCTACTTTCTTGGTATTATTACATTGGTTGAATATTTGTATGCAGCATGGAGCTTTTGAATTTGGGCATATTAATTTTCGACCTCTGTAGAGTAGGTATAATAAGAATATGATAAAAAATGTGTAGCTTAAGGACATATAATGAACTCCATATTTTTGGAAGTGGGTCGGATCTTCAATGTTATTTAATTCTTGCTCAAACGAGTTTAGGTGCATACTGGCTTGTAGTAAAGAGTCTAGATTATTAACATTGTTTAATTTTAGGTATGGTAAACGTGAAAGTGTATTGTTGACCCTACTCCTTTCACAACAGTCATCTTCAACTAGGTTGAAATTAGAAACAACATGTGAGCTTACATTTACGAAAACATTTGATGATGGCACAAATTGTAAAGTTTTATAAAAGGCTTTGCAATTTTTGGTTAAAGATAATATTCCTGTACCGAATAAAGTTTCATCAAAGCTACTGCCATCATTTTCACAAGATACATGACATTTGCCTGGTTCAGATAGAACAAATATCCATCTATTATCACTAATTTTATGAAACACTTGAATAGAGCCTTTTAACAATTTAGTCTCGCAAGAGTTAGGTAGCTTACTGACTAATTCCGTAATTAAAATAGTTTCACAGATTGGGTTCACGACACTTGAGTATACACTTTCTAATTCACATATGTAAATCTTTTCACGAATCACTTTGCACTTGTCTACACTGTGCAACGGTGAGTAAAACATATGATCGATTGTTATTGCAAGGTAAGGTCGACTGGGAGCGATAAGTGCGAAAGTGTCTGGTTGCGCAACGTCATAGGGAACAGGCATTGGGATTATATGGTATAAGTTGTATATTTGAGGTAGGACGAGCGGGATTCTAATAACTACGATTATTTTGTTATTATGAAAATAAGATATAAGTCTCGAAATATCAATAAGATCGTGAATATTTTGTAATGACAAAGATAAAGGGAGTTCGTAATACCTTGGCATATTATTCATATTCCGTTCAAGTTCGTTATAGAGTTGATAAGGACTAAGTACAGTCGGATGTAGAATATTGACTTTACTAAATAGAATCGCGTTATTAATATCCTCAATGTCGAACGACAAGGAAATAATGATGCTTTCAATAGCGTTGAGGAATGTATTTATATTAGATTTGACATCCAACTTATCATTAGAATTAGTTAGTTGCTGAAAAGCTTGATCGATTATTTCAAGGTTTTTGTTAAGCCGTTTTTCATTTTCATTTAGTTTAGATATTGAGCTATTAAACGTTGTAATGGTTGATTTGATTATATGTATATTATCTCTCATCAAATGTGCTAACTGTTTTTCGTCCGTCTGTACTTGGTCTATAGCGTTTGAGAATTTGATTGCATCATCTGAATCTAATGTGCCGAAAAAGGTTTTCAAAAGGGATCCACCGGCATCGATCAAACCGCGTTTGGACCGTTTATTGCTTACGATATAAGAAACTGACGAATATTTTTTAATATTGTTATCATGCTGACTCTGCAACGCTGTTAACGCATTTAGGCAGTCAATCTGGATTTTGGATGAACTATAGTTTTTACAATAAGAGCCAACTTTAGCGAAAAGAGATTCAACTATATCTAGGTGCGATTGTATTTTACTAATATCTAAATACGTAACTACATTCCAATTATCGTTGGTAAACTTAACGTTGATCATTTTATCGAAGTATAAACCGGAACTGCTTGTTATCGGTGTGACGACCTGATGACACCTACATTCTGCAGCAAGGTGCCTGAAATAGATCAAGTTATTGCAACGTCAGACGCCAACTTAATTTCGTCATAGTGATGACGTACATGTTTACGGTTTATGAGGAGGGTCACGGTGTGGTTCCCGTTGATTTTAACGATTTTATATGGACCTTTCCAAACTGGAGACAGAGCTTTGTTTTGCTTGTGGTGACACTTGAGATATACTGAGTCACCGACATCGTAAGTGATAGGTTTAGCGTGAGAATCGTAATAACGTTTAGACCTCTCTTTGGAATTTTGAATGTTTTGTAGTGCTTTCTGCCTACTATAATACAACCTATGATTCAATACTCTGACGTAATCCGTGTATGTGTTATTTTCTAACGTGTCGATGGATTTGGGAATGTATGGTTTAAAACCTAGTAGTAATTCGAATGGAGAGTAGTTGGTGGTTGAATGGACGTTAGAATTGTATGAAAACATGGCCGTGTTTAAGTACAAGTCCCATGTATGTGCGTTTTCATTGACAAAGGGTCGCAAATATTCCTTTAAAGTTGAGTGGCTCCTTTCCAAAGCACCGCAGGTTTGTGGGTGATAAGGCGTTGCTAGAATATGTTTAATGCCAAATAACTTGCTAAGTTGTTTAAGAACTTCGGAAGTAAAGTTAGTGCCTTGATCGGTGACTATCATTTTAGGGATACCGAGATGAGAGATAAAATGAACTAACTTTTTAGCAGTTTCGTCTGCTGAACATGTCTGTAGTGGATAGCCTTGTGAATATTTGGTGAGGTCGTCTTGAATTGTGAGGATGAATTTGTATTTAAATTCGTAAGTTTCCGGAAGGGGACCTACTATATCCAAAAATAACTTTTCGAGGGGTTTTGTTGCGGTGGAATTTATAATCATAGGAGCGCGGTTAGTTTGACGTAAAGGTTTGTTAATTTGGCAAGATTTGCAGTTTTTTACATAATCTTCAATGTCTTGCCGCATATTTTTCCACCAGTACATGGATTTTATTCTTTCCGCCATTCGTGTGATGCCGGGGTGACCGGCAGAAGGCAAGTCGTGATTATCCCGAAGAATTTTCCTAACCTCTTCAGGTGTAGGGAATAGTATGGCATTTTTATAGATGTTAACTTTAAGCCCAGTATTGTGGAAGACGTAAGCTATAATATTATAGACTTTTGTATAAGAAAGTTTTGTGAATGGGTCAGAAAAATCGGATATAGCAATTTCTTTCTCTTCCATGTACCAAAATTTTATCATGTCCCTATATTCAACTAATAACTTAAAATGTCCATACGACATTTCGTCGTAATGGTGGACTCGCACGAATAAGTGAGTGAACAAATGGTTGTCATTTGATGTGTTGTAAAAAGTGTTTAGTTCGCGTTCTATGTCACGAATGTTAGGTTGACTTGTGGATAATTCTATAATTTCTTTGCAATAAGGTACAGAATCGTCTAAATCGATTGATGTAGGATAGACGATTAGTTTGCATTTAGCCTTAAGTAGGGATTCTTTGAATTCTCGAATGACCGTGTCGAATGTAAAATTCGACTGTTTAATAAGTTTTAGATACTTTTCGTAAGTGTCTGTTGTGGACGGCGAAGGACAGTCGTAGGGCGAATTTGAAGGATTTGGAGAGTTGCTATCGTCGACGGCGCATACGGGACGATTTGAGTCGTTGTTATCTTGAGGCGGGAAACGCGACAGAGCATCGGCGTTGCAATTTAATTTACCCTGTTTATGCACTATCTCGTAGTTATATTCCTCCAATTTTAGACGCCAGCGAATTAATTTAGAGCCGGGGTCCTTAACATTAAATAACCAAACTAAAGGTTTATGATCGGTGACGATTTTAAACCGATGGCCAAAAAGATAGGGACGGAAAGTTTGTACGCCGAATACAATGGCTAAAAGTTCTTTTTCTGTAGTGGAGTAATTGCCCTCGGCTTTATTAAGCGTCCGTGACGCATATGCGATAGGCTTGTCCTTGCTTATCTCACCTTGCGATAGTATTGCACCTACAGCGTAGTTGGAGGCATCAGTTGTCAACACAAAAGGTTGACTGAAATCGGGATATTGTAAAAGAGGCGCTGTGGTTAGTTTTTGTTTTAAAATAGTAAAAGCGTGTTCTTGTTCTCCCGACCAATTAAATGGGACGTCCTTTTTTAAAAGGGAAGTAAGGGGTTTGGATATCTTAGAGAAATTTTCAATGAATCGCCTGTAGTAGCCGACTAAACCCAGGAAAGATTTGATGTCTTTAGGACATTTAGGAGTTGGAAACCGAGTGACGGCCTGGATTTTATCTGGATTGGGACAGACACCTTTGTCGGTGATTATGTGTCCTAAATACGCAACTTCATGTCGTAAGAACTCGCATTTTGCGGGTTGTAGTTTTAGATTAAATTCACGGAATCTGTCGAACACTAATTTTAGCTTTTCTATGTGAGATTGAAGGTTTTGGCTATAAATAATACAATCATCTAAATAAATATAGCAGTGAAGACCTTGAAGACCAGATAGGACAGTATTCATAAGTTTTTGGAATGTAGCAGGGGCATTTTTTAGTCCAAAAGGCATTCTTGTAAATTCGTAGTGCCCAGAAATTTCGTTTCCTACTACCGTAAAGCCAGTTTTAGGCGCGTCCTTAGGATTTAAATTTATTTGGTGGAAACTGCTTACAAGGTCAAGCGTAGTAAAATATTTCGAATGACCTAGTTGGTCTAGAATATCCGTAATTAAAGGAATAGGATAAACTTCGGTAACAGTCACATCATTGAGTTTCCTATAATCAATGACTATCCTCCACTTTTGCTTACCCGATGAGTCTATCTTTTTGGGCACTACCCAAATAGGGGCGCTCCATGGTGATTTTGAAGGACGGATAATGTTCTGATCGAGCATTTTCTTTATTTGACTTTCGACTTCACTTTTGTGGCACTCGGGGAAACGATAAGATTTTGCGTGAATTGGGGCAGCATCACCAGTACTGATCGAATGCTCAATAGCATTAGTGCAAGTTAAGGGCTCGCCCTCAAGGTAAAAGATGTCTGTGTAATTAGAGCAACATTCTAAAAGGATCTTTGTTTCTTCAGGGTTTAGATGTTCTGTTCGGATGAGGTCTAGTACTTGTTGTGATCTATGTAAGGACACGTCATCGAGATTATTAATAAATTGAACATTATCTTGATTGCACGATTGGGAGGACAATGATACGTTTTTGAAGGGAATCAAATGGACACAATAATCTTTGAATACGACTTTAGACTCAGTGGTATTCAGTATTGAGATATTAATGCGATTATTAGGTTTAACTGAAACAATACAATTTGCTAAGTAGACTCCTTCGGCATACATATGATCAAGAACTAGACCTTCTTTCATGGATTTTAACTCTTCTAAGGAGTTTGACACAGAACATTCAACTATCACCTCGGAGCGAGGCGGGATGGTATAGACAGGCTTACTGAAGTTTAGCGGTATGAGATGACCATCAATGAGCAATGAGTTTTGAGAATACCTAACGTCACACCCAAGTTTTTGTAAGAAATCATTACCTAATATGCCATCGTAATTAAGCCGTACTTTATCACTGACGGCGTGGAAAGTGTGACTAAAACAGACTTTAGAATTTGGAGGGAGAATATATTCGAAATCGATGGTGAATGACCCTAAAGTTTCGTAGCAGGAGTCGTCTTCACTCAGACCTTTGAGTTTAATTTTATCACTGGATAAGGATGGTGTAGAATTAAAATTTTGAAGCTTAACAATACTAACACTAGCTCCAGTGTCGATAAGAAAACACAGAGGTTTGTTTGAAAAATTGGTATTGAGAAATACGTGGGGTAGAGAGATTTTGTGAGATTTAATTTCATGAATTGGAGTGACGGACTCCTGGTTTTGTAGGGCATTAGGACTCAACGAGACAGAGGTTCCTGACGGAATATGTTGAGATTTGTTTGAGGTGTGTGTGCTTTCGGTTTGGGGCTGGTTACCCTGTCGCATGGCAACACGAGATTTTGAGTGGCCTTCGGTTTGGGACTGGTTACCCTGTCGCATGGCAACACGAGATTTTGAGTAGCCTTCGGTTTGGGACTGGTTACCCTGTCGCATGGCAACACGAGATTTTGAGTAGCCTTCGGTTTGGGACTGATTACCCTGTCGCATGGCAACACGAGATTTTAAGTGGCTTTCGGTTTGGGACTGGCTACCCTGTCGATTAGCCGGATGGGTTAGAAGTTGACCTTCAGTTTGGGGCTGGTTACCCGGTCGATTGGTCACAATTGATTTAAAAGATTTAGATTGATTATGATTTAAATGAAGTTGTGGGTTTGTAATGCGAGATTTTGTTGTGCCTTGAATACGGTCGGGCGTAGTGCGGCACGCTAGCGACACCCGACTGTTTAGTTTAAATCGTCAGCACATTCTTCAGTTTCTTCCTGCGATTCAACATGATCGGGTAAAGCCATAACGTTATGTTGAATCGAAGGGTTATTCTTTCTAGAATTGTTATATTTGCGCCTATAGCATTGAGAGATATCATGGCCCGGTTTCTTGCAATATTTACAGACTGCGTCTGTTGATTGACTCGGCTGAGAATTTTGTTGATATTGAGAGTTAGACGAGTTTGGAGGTTGTGACCGAAATCGGTTTTTTTTCAGGCACTCGTTTTCTAAGTGACCAGGTTTATTACAAAACTTACAAGCTTTAGCGATTTTTGGGGAGATTTTTAGAGAGAAATTTTGAATTTTTTCTTCTTCGATCGCGATGTTAATAGCATCATTCAGAGTTTTAGGGTTTCTACACCGCACCATATTACTGAGGTTAGGTTTTAAGCCAAAAATAAAAGTGTGGAGAGCTAGGTCTTCCGTCATTGCGATTCTACCTGACAGATCTTTCTTAGTAGTTTCGGAATTGTGAATTTCGGTCTGCATGTCGGTGAGACAGGTTTCCAAGCGCAAAGAGAATTGTGACACTGACTCATTTTGTTGTTGCCTACAAGATTGCAACTCGAAGAATAAATGGCTATAATGTTTCCTTTCACCAAAATTTTGGCGAAGGAATGACTGCAACGAATCAAAGTCATCGAAAACTTTGTTTGAGCAGGCTATTTGAGCTTTGCCTCGCAATTTGGATAGGATATATTTTAGGAGCAATTTTTTCTGACTCTCGGACGCTAGGTTTAGTGAATTTTGGCAATTAGTTAAAAATGCGGACAAGGTCTCACGATCTCCATTGTATGTATCAATAAAATCACAAAGAATTTTAATAGGATATTGTTCGCTTAGCGAGATTTCGGTTTTACTCATTTTGGTCATAAGTTGACTAACGATCAAAAGAAGGTAAATAAATATATTCGATAAAATAAGGATTTGTAAGGAAAACAAATAATATAGATACTATTTGGGACAAGGTTGAGCAATAACAAATTATCAAATGTTCGACTCACAGCAGCACCGCGAGAAGGAGTGTGGACATCGTAGATTTTGAGTAGAGCAGGTATGTTGCACTCGCAGCTCAACAGGAACCAGGGCAGCAGCAGGACTTCGTCGGCAGCGGCAAAGTGAGCGGCGGTGGACACGTGTCGCACAGACAACGTGTATAGCAGCGGAGCCGACGGCGACGGCACCAGGTAAACCAGATAAGTGCCTAGTTGAGTAGGATGGTGGCTGCGAGTCCTGACACCAACGTCAGATAAGAAGCACGAACAGGCTTAATCACGTTGTGAAGTCAGACACGGTGCAGACACGTGGCACCACGTGGTGGTGATAGGCCAGAGGGTGGCAGGCTTACGTGGTAAGACTTACTGTCGCAGTTCCTCGGAATTCGTAGAGTTTGTGATTTGCACACCAACTAATTTTGTAAGAGTTAGTAAGAGTTCGAAGGATTTTGAAAGAGTTTGTCAAGACGCACTCCGCGGATCGTATAACGGATACCAGCCAACGATTGCTGAGTATCCCACTTCTGACACCACTGTTACGGGGTGGTTCTTAAAATGGTTTTTAAAAAAACAATTAATTAAGCACTGGAATAGAATTTTAATTGACTTTCAGTAAATACAATAAAAGTACGTATCCGCGACGACGTTCAAATCCACACTGCCTATCCGGCTCTAGAAAACTAGCGATGTGTCGTAAACGCTGACAATGCAAAGATGGTTCCACGTGTAACGACCAGCGTGGTCATCATTATTATTTTATATGCATTCGCGTGTATTTTAAGATATAACAGCCCCCCGAATAAAATGGAGCATCCGAGATGAAAGATGCGAAATTTAAGATTTGAAGCGGATTGGATTTGGACGTCGTTGGAGATTTACAGATTGTTACTTATAAACTAAGCACATTATAATTCTATTTTAGTAAAACATAACGAGATTTAGTAACGAGATTAATTTTGTTTATTGGTTACCAAAATGTTTCTTTTCAATGATGTTGGCCTTGATGTTGACAGATCAGGCTCAACAGTTTCTTCAAACACAGATAGTTCAATAGCTTGTTGAGGATGACTGTGATTATCTACTTTCTTGGTATTATTACATTGGTTGAATATTTGTATGCAGCATGGAGCTTTTGAATTTGGGCATATTAATTTTCGACCTCTGTAGAGTAGGTATAATAAGAATATGATAAAAAATGTGTAGCTTAAGGACATATAATGAACTCCATATTTTTGGAAGTGGGTCGGATCTTCAATGTTATTTAATTCTTGCTCAAGCGAGTTTAGGTGCATACTGGCTTGTAGTAAAGAGTCTAGATTATTAACATTGTTTAATTTTAGGTATGGTAAACGTGAAAGTGTATTGTTGACCCTACTCCTTTCACAACAGTCATCTTCAACTAGGTTGAAATTAGAAACAACATGTGAGCTTACATTTACGAAAACATTTGATGATGGCACAAATTGTAAAGTTTTATAAAAGGCTTTGCAATTTTTGGTTAAAGATAATATTCCTGTACCGAATAAAGTTTCATCAAAGCTACTGCCATCATTTTCACAAGATACATGACATTTGCCTGGTTCAGATAGAACAAATATCCATCTATTATTACTAATTTTATGAAACACTTGAATAGAGCCTTTCAACAATTTAGTCTCGCAAGAGTTAGGTAGCTTACTGACTAATTCCGTAATTAAAATAGTTTCACAGATTGGGTTCACGACACTTGAGTATACACTTTCTAATTCACATATGTAAAACTTTTCACGAATCACTTTGCACTTGTCTACACTGTGCAACGGTGAGTAAAACATATGATCGATTGTTATTGCAAGGTAAGGTCGACTGGGAGCGATAAGTGCGAAAGTGTCTGGTTGCGCAACGTCATAGGGAACAGGCATTGGGATTATATGGTATAAGTTGTATATTTGAGGTAGGACGAGCGGGATTCTAATAACTACGATTATTTTGTTATTATGAAAATAAGATATAAGTCTCGAAATATCAATAAGATCGTGAATATTTTGTAATGACAAAGATAAAGGGAGTTCGTAATACCTTGGCATATTATTCATATTCCGTTCAAGTTCGTTATAGAGTTGATACAGCAAGGTTGGTCTACTTTAGTTATTTTCACAGTATCATGTCCTACGGTATTCTACTGTGGGGCAGAGCCGCTGATATTCAAAATATATTTGTGCTTCAAAAACGAGCTGTTCGTGCCATTTACCAATTAGGTGCGCGTGTTTCTCTAAGAGATTTTTTTAAAGAGATTGGTATTCTCACAGCGGCTTCACAGTACATATTCGCAAACATTTTATATATTAGGCAGAACATTCATTTGTACAGTAACAATAGTGATATTCACAACTTTAACACCAGAAACAAGGACAAATTACGAGCTCCCTTTCATCGACTTCATAAGGTGCATAGTTCATTCGTTGGGGTTGGTATAACTTTTTACAACAAGTTACCGTCTTCTTTTCTAGATTTGCCATTTAACGCATTTAAAGCAAAGGTAAAAGCTAATCTCTGTTCTAAGGCATACTATTCTATTAATGATTATTTAGATGATAAGCATAGTTGGTCGCTGTGTTGAACTCAAGACAATGTTCGTGTTCTTTTACCAAAATTAGCTTGCTGTCAGGTTAAATATTATTATTTTTTAATTTCGTTTTTATGTGTATTTTTTTTAATTTTATTTTTTGGTAAGACTGTCGTAGGTATCGTTTACTGTTATTGTCGGAGCTGATGAAGATTGCTACTATCTTTGCATTATATAGAGTTAATCTTTCTAGTATTATATAGCAGCATAGCCAGCATTGTGTGAGTACCATGTACTTCAGAGCTATCATTGTCTAGATACCTACGTCTTCTATTGACTTGAATGACTCCGGTGGTTGAGAGTATGCCATGCCCACTCAAATGTCTCGCCGATGGTGGCGCGTGTGTCGGATCATTTAGCTCCCTTCAAAATGGTTGAGCTGAATGGTGCTGATACATGTGTCATGTTCGTGAACGGGCGCTGTCGGTTGGGACTGGTCATCTCTTAGCTGCCATGGTTTATTTTAATTGATTCTAATTTTATTTCTGAATTGTCTTTTTATATTTACTATGGACACTTTTAACTTTCTACATCGTTCTCACATAATGTGTAATCTCAACATGAATGATGTAACAAATGATTTGTAATAATTACCTAATTGAAAAAGAGTGTCCATGGAGTTTCTTGCCCGTTCTTCTCCATAGAGATCTACGCCTTGGAATGGGCATCTACGGTACTTTCACAGTTATTATGTCTTGTGACTGGGACTGTAGCACCATAATTTTGTAATATTTTATTTTGTCTTTTGACAATTCAAAAGTGCCTGTAACTGGCCTACTTGAAATAAAGTGCTTTGACTTTGACTTTGACTTTGATAAGGACTAAGTACAGTCGGATGTAGAATATTGACTTTACTAAATAGAATCGCGTTATTAATATCCTCAATGTCGAACGACAAGGAAATAATGATGCTTTCAATAGCGTTGAGGAATGTATTTATATTAGATTTGACATCCAACTTATCATTAGAATTAGTTAGTTGCTGAAAAGCTTGATCGATTATTTCAAGGTTTTTGTTAAGCCGTTTTTCATTTTCATTTAGTTTAGATATTGAGCTATTAAACGTTGTAATGGTTGATTTGATTATATGTATATTATCTCTCATCAAATGTGCTAACTGTTTTTCGTCCGTCTGTACTTGGTCTATAGCGTTTGAGAATTTGATTGCATCATCTGAATCTAATGTGCCGAAAAAGGTTTTCAAAAGGGATCCACCGGCATCGATCAAACCGCGTTTGGACCGTTTATTGCTTACGATATAAGAAACTGACGAATATTTTTTAATATTGTTATCATGCTGACTCTGCAACGCTGTTAACGCATTTAGGCAGTCAATCTGGATTTTGGATGAACTATAGTTTTTACAATAAGAGCCAACTTTAGCGAAAAGAGATTCAACTATATCTAGGTGCGATTGTATTTTACTAATATCTAAATACGTAACTACATTCCAATTATCGTTGGTAAACTTAACGTTGATCATTTTATCGAAGTATAAACCGGAACTGCTTGTTATCGGTGTGACGACCTGATGACACCTACATTCTGCAGCAAGGTGCCTGAAATAGATCAAGTTATTGCAACGTCAGACGCCAACTTAATTTCGTCATAGTGATGACGTACATGTTTACGGTTTATGAGGAGGGTCACGGTGTGGTTCCCGTTGATTTTAACGATTTTATATGGACCTTTCCAAACTGGAGACAGAGCTTTGTTTTGCTTGTGGTGACACTTGAGATATACTGAGTCACCGACATCGTAAGTGATAGGTTTAGCGTGAGAATCGTAATAACGTTTAGACCTCTCTTTGGAATTTTGAATGTTTTGTAGTGCTTTCTGCCTACTATAATACAACCTATGATTCAATACTCTGACGTAATCCGTGTATGTGTTATTTTCTAACGTGTCGATGGATTTGGGAATGTATGGTTTAAAACCTAGTAGTAATTCGAATGGAGAGTAGTTGGTGGTTGAATGGACGTTAGAATTGTATGAAAACATGGCCGTGTTTAAGTACAAGTCCCATGTATGTGCGTTTTCATTGACAAAGGGTCGCAAATATTCCTTTAAAGTTGAGTGGCTCCTTTCCAAAGCACCGCAGGTTTGTGGGTGATAAGGCGTTGCTAGAATATGTTTAATGCCAAATAACTTGCTAAGTTGTTTAAGAACTTCGGAAGTAAAGTTAGTGCCTTGATCGGTGACTATCATTTTAGGGATACCGAGATGAGAGATAAAATGAACTAACTTTTTAGCAGTTTCGTCTGCTGAACATGTCTGTAGTGGATAGCCTTGTGAATATTTGGTGAGGTCGTCTTGAATTGTGAGGATGAATTTGTATTTAAATTCGTAAGTTTCCGGAAGGGGACCTACTATATCCAAAAATAACTTTTCGAGGGGTTTTGTTGCGGTGGAATTTATAATCATAGGAGCGCGGTTAGTTTGACGTAAAGGTTTGTTAATTTGGCAAGATTTGCAGTTTTTTACATAATCTTCAATGTCTTGCCGCATATTTTTCCACCAGTACATGGATTTTATTCTTTCCGCCATTCGTGTGATGCCGGGGTGACCGGCAGAAGGCAAGTCGTGATTATCCCGAAGAATTTTCCTAACCTCTTCAGGTGTAGGGAATAGTATGGCATTTTTATAGATGTTAACTTTAAGCCCAGTATTGTGGAAGACGTAAGCTATAATATTATAGACTTTTGTATAAGAAAGTTTTGTGAATGGGTCAGAAAAATCGGATATAGCAATTTCTTTCTCTTCCATGTACCAAAATTTTATCATGTCCCTATATTCAACTAATAACTTAAAAATGTCCTTATACGACATTTCGTCGTAATGGTGGACTCGCACGAATAAGTGAGTGAACAAATGGTTGTCATTTGATGTGTTGTAAAAAGTGTTTAGTTCGCGTTCTATGTCACGAATGTTAGGTTGACTTGTGGATGATTCTATAATTTCTTTGCAATAAGGTACAGAATCGTCTAAATCGATTGATGTAGGATAGACGATTAGTTTGCATTTAGCCTTAAGTAGGGATTCTTTGAATTCTCGAATGACCGTGTCGAATGTAAAATTCGACTGTTTAATAAGTTTTAGATACTTTTCGTAAGTGTCTGTTGTGGACGGCGAAGGACAGTCGTAGGGCGAATTTGAAGGATTTGGAGAATTGCTATCGTCGACGGCGCATACGGGACGATTTGAGTCGTTGTTATCTTGAGGCGGGAAACGCGACAGAGCATCGGCGTTGCAATTTAATTTACCCTGTTTATGCACTATCTCGTAGTTATATTCCTCCAATTTTAGACGCCAGCGAATTAATTTAGAGCCGGGGTCCTTAACATTAAATAACCAAACTAAAGGTTTATGATCGGTGACGATTTTAAACCGATGGCCAAAAAGATAGGGACGGAAAGTTTGTACGCCGAATACAATGGCTAAAAGTTCTTTTTCTGTAGTGGAGTAATTGCCCTCGGCTTTATTAAGTGTCCGTGACGCATATGCGATAGGCTTGTCCTTGCTTATCTCACCTTGCGATAGTATTGCACCTACAGCGTAGTTGGAGGCATCAGTTGTCAACACAAAAGGTTGACTGAAATCGGGATATTGTAAAAGAGGCGCTGTGGTTAGTTTTTGTTTTAAAATAGTAAAAGCGTGTTCTTGTTCTCCCGACCAATTAAATGGGACGTCCTTTTTTAAAAGGGAAGTAAGGGGTTTGGATATCTTAGAGAAATTTTCAATGAATCGCCTGTAGTAGCCGACTAAACCCAGGAAAGATTTGATGTCTTTAGGACATTTAGGAGTTGGAAACCGAGTGACGGCCTGGATTTTATCTGGATTGGGACAGACACCTTTGTCGGTGATTATGTGTCCTAAATACGCAACTTCATGTCGTAAGAACTCGCATTTTGCGGGTTGTAGTTTTAGATTAAATTCACGGAATCTGTCGAACACTAATTTTAGCTTTTCTATGTGAGATTGAAGGTTTTGGCTATAAATAATACAATCATCTAAATAAATATAGCAGTGAAGACCTTGAAGACCAGATAGGACAGTATTCATAAGTTTTTGGAATGTAGCAGGGGCATTTTTTAGTCCAAAAGGCATTCTTGTAAATTCGTAGTGCCCAGAAATTTCGTTTCCTACTACCGTAAAGCCAGTTTTAGGCGCGTCCTTAGGATTTAAATTTATTTGGTGGAAACTGCTTACAAGGTCAAGCGTAGTAAAATATTTCGAATGACCTAGTTGGTCTAGAATATCCGTAATTAAAGGAATAGGATAAACTTCGGTAACAGTCACATCATTGAGTTTCCTATAATCAATGACTATCCTCCACTTTTGCTTACCCGATGAGTCTATCTTTTTGGGCACTACCCAAATAGGGGCGCTCCATGGTGATTTTGAAGGACGGATAATGTTCTGATCGAGCATTTTCTTTATTTGACTTTCGACTTCACTTTTGTGGCACTCGGGGAAACGATAAGATTTTGCGTGAATTGGGGCAGCATCACCAGTACTGATCGAATGCTCAATAGCATTAGTGCAAGTTAAGGGCTCGCCCTCAAGGTAAAAGATGTCTGTGTAATTAGAGCAACATTCTAAAAGGATCTTTGTTTCTTCAGGGTTTAGATGTTCTGTTCGGATGAGGTCTAGTACTTGTTGTGATCTATGTAAGGACACGTCATCGAGATTATTAATAAATTGAACATTATCTTGATTGCACGATTGGGAGGACAGTGATACGTTTTTGAAGGGAATCAAATGGACACAATAATCTTTGAATACGACTTTAGACTCAGTGGTATTCAGTATTGAGATATTAATGCGATTATTAGGTTTAACTGAAACAATACAATTTGCTAAGTAGACTCCTTCGGCATACATATGATCAAGAACTAGACCTTCTTTCATGGATTTTAACTCTTCTAAGGAGTTTGACACAGAACATTCAACTATCACCTCGGAGCGAGGCGGGATGGTATAGACAGGCTTACTGAAGTTTAGCGGTATGAGATGACCATCAATGAGCAATGAGTTTTGAGAATACCTAACGTCACACCCAAGTTTTTGTAAGAAATCATTACCTAATATGCCATCGTAATTAAGCCGTACTTTATCACTGACGGCGTGGAAAGTGTGACTAAAACAGACTTTAGAATTTGGAGGGAGAATATATTCGAAATCGATGGTGAATGACCCTAAAGTTTCGTAGCAGGAGTCGTCTTCACTCAGACCTTTGAGTTTAATTTTATCACTGGATAAGGATGGTGTAGAATTAAAATTTTGAAGCTTAACAATACTAACACTAGCTCCAGTGTCGATAAGAAAACACAGAGGTTTGTTTGAAAAATTGGTATTGAGAAATACGTGGGGTAGAGAGATTTTGTGAGATTTAATTTCATGAATTGGAGTGACGGACTCCTGGTTTTGTAGGGCATTAGGACTCAACGAGACAGAGGTTCCTGACGGAATATGTTGAGATTTGTTTGAGGTGTGTGTGCTTTCGGTTTGGGGCTGGTTACCCTGTCGCATGGCAACACGAGATTTTGAGTGGCCTTCGGTTTGGGACTGGTTACCCTGTCGCATGGCAACACGAGATTTTGAGTAGCCTTCGGTTTGGGACTGGTTACCCTGTCGCATGGCAACACGAGATTTTGAGTAGCCTTCGGTTTGGGGCTGATTACCCTGTCGCATGGCAACACGAGATTTTAAGTGGCTTTCGGTTTGGGACTGGCTACCCTGTCGATTAGCCGGATGGGTTAGAAGTTGACCTTCAGTTTGGGGCTGGTTACCCGGTCGATTGGTCACAATTGATTTAAAAGATTTAGATTGATTATGATTTAAATGAAGTTGTGGGTTTGTAATGCGAGATTTTGTTGTGCCTTGAATACGGTCGGGCGTAGTGCGGCACGCTAGCGACACCCGACTGTTTAGTTTAAATCGTCAGCACATTCTTCAGTTTCTTCCTGCGATTCAACATGATCGGGTAAAGCCATAACGTTATGTTGAATCGAAGGGTTATTCTTTCTAGAATTGTTATATTTGCGCCTATAGCATTGAGAGATATCATGGCCCGGTTTCTTGCAATATTTACAGACTGCGTCTGTTGATTGACTCGGCTGAGAATTTTGTTGATATTGAGAGTTAGACGAGTTTGGAGGTTGTGACCGAAATCGGTTTTTTTTCAGGCACTCGTTTTCTAAGTGACCAGGTTTATTACAAAACTTACAAGCTTTAGCGATTTTTGGGGAGATTTTTAGAGAGAAATTTTGAATTTTTTCTTCTTCGATCGCGATGTTAATAGCATCATTCAGAGTTTTAGGGTTTCTACACCGCACCATATTACTGAGGTTAGGTTTTAAGCCAAAAATAAAAGTGTGGAGAGCTAGGTCTTCCGTCATTGCGATTCTACCTGACAGATCTTTCTTAGTAGTTTCGGAATTGTGAATTTCGGTCTGCATGTCGGTGAGACAGGTTTCCAAGCGCAAAGAGAATTGTGACACTGACTCATTTTGTTGTTGCCTACAAGATTGCAACTCGAAGAATAAATGGCTATAATGTTTCCTTTCACCAAAATTTTGGCGAAGGAATGACTGCAACGAATCAAAGTCATCGAAAACTTTGTTTGAGCAGGCTATTTGAGCTTTGCCTCGCAATTTGGATAGGATATATTTTAGGAGCAATTTTTTCTGACTCTCGGACGCTAGGTTTAGTGAATTTTGGCAATTAGTTAAAAATGCGGACAAGGTCTCACGATCTCCATTGTATGTATCAATAAAATCACAAAGAATTTTAATAGGATATTGTTCGCTTAGCGAGATTTCAGTTTTACTCATTTTGGTCATAAGTTGACTAACGATCAAAAGAAGGTAAATAAATATATTCGATAAAATAAGGATTTGTAAGGAAAACAAATAATATAGATACTATTTGGGACAAGGTTGAGCAATAACAAATTATCAAATGTTCGACTCACAGCAGCACCGCGAGAAGGAGTGTGGACATCGTAGATTTTGAGTAGAGCAGGTATGTTGCACTCGCAGCTCAACAGGAACCAGGGCAGCAGCGGGACTTCGTCGGCAGCGGCAAAGTGAGCGGCGGCGGACACGTGTCGCACAGACAACGTGTATAGCAGCGGAGCCGACGGCGACGGCACCAGGTAAACCAGGTAAGTGCCTAGTTGGGTAGGATGGTGGCTGCGAGTCCTGACACCAACGTCAGATAAGAAGCACGAACAGGCTTAATCACGTTGTGAAGTCACACGGCGCAGACACGTGGCACCACGTGGTGGTGATAGGCCAGAGGGTGGCAGGCTTACGTGGTAAGACTTACTGTCGCAGTTCCTCGGAATTCGTAGAGTTTGTGATTTGCACACCAACTAATTTTGTAAGAGTTAGTAAGAGTTCGAAGGATTTTGAAAGAGTTTGTCAAGACGCACTCCGCGGATCGTATAACGGATACCAGCCAACGATTGCTGAGTATCCCACTTCTGACACCACTGTTACGGGGTGGTTCTTAAAATGGTTTTTAAAAAAACAATTAATTAAGCACTGGAATAGAATTTTAATTGACTTTCAGTAAATACAATAAAAGTACGTATCCGCGACGACGTTCAAATCCACACTGCCTATCCGGCTCTAGAAAACTAGCGATGTGTCGTAAACGCTGACAATGCAAAGATGGTTCCACGTGTAACGACCAGCGTGGTCATCATTATTATTTTATATGCATTCGCGTGTATTTTAAGATATAACATTTCCAAGGTCTTGATAATCTCGTCGGCAGAGGTGACGGTGATGAGTCTGGCGGCTACCGCTTCCCAGTCTGGACCATGAAGACAACGTTGTAAGCGTGCTACGTTTTCCTCATCTGTGTATTGGCCGATTCTAGTCGTAGATAGGTATACATACTTGAACCTCAGCCATTCGATCGGGTCGCCCGTGAAAGTTGGTAGATCCTTTGCCGACATACGGCCTAGTAATTTATCTGTGGTGGGAGTGGTGTTAGTAGTCGTCGTCTTATTTATCGCTTCTGTGATGGCACGCGTAAGGTTAACGATGTCGTTGTCGTAACCGCTGCGGTAGTCGTTGACAGCGGTGCGGTAGTCTTGGTGACCTCGTTCCTGTTTATAATCTACATTTACCTCACGTTCAGCGTTGTAAGTCTCATCCACCCACTTATGAACCTGAACCGATTTCACAGCCTCTGATACAGCGGAGACATGGCTCGCCGCTTCCTCTTCCAACAGGGCCGTCTCCTCGGCGAGTCTAGCCTCGACGAGGGTTCGCTCTCGTCTAGCTTCCGCAAATCAATCTCCGCTAATTCTTTTGCGGCGCGAGCTTCGAGAATGCGCCGCTGTGATGCACTAGAATTATTAGATCGTGCGGACTTTAGCGAGGACGGTGACATGGTACGATTTGGGCTTACTTGTTTATGTTCGGGAACAGGTTTATTTTTCTTCGATATTCTTTCACTTCTTCGCGGCAGATCCATTTAGTCGTTCACTGTTTCTGATCCGGCTTCGAAAGACCAGTTGTTTCAGATAAAACTACTGAAATTGTCTTAGAAATATTTTTATTAAATTTTCTTTTCTTACATTTTCTTTTTCTTTTTTTTTTTTTCTTTCTTTCATTGAAGTCAAATTTTTCTGTCACAAATCAATTTTAAAAAACCATCAATGTCTCATAAAACTGCCAGCAACAAGGACTCTTTCGCTACCATGGAATAAACACCCTATACTGAACTAAAGTATTTCTTTATTCGCCATTACCTCCGTCAACTGTTACTGTGCATAAATATTGGTGCAAACCAATATTACGTGTGAACTCTACGACGATGGCGACCACGCGCCGACATAGACTACACGCGCTTGGAAGTTATCAGCTATATGTTTAGCTATATATATATGTGTATAGCTAAAGCTATATGTTTATGCGGCTTTCCAAAAAGGAGAAGGTTCTATGTTCAGCTGTATATTTGTTTGTGTTTTTTTTTGTATATTTTCACCGATTTTTCCGTTACTTGTAGACCGATTTTGAAAATTCGTTTTGTTTGAAATAGTATGTTCCTGAATTGATCCCATTTAAATTTGGTGAAGATTTGATGAAGAACTTCGGAGATATACAACAGAATTCTTAAAAAAATAACAACAAATCGCTCGGGATTGCTGCAATCGCATGTCTGTTTATTGTTTACGCC
Source organism: Orthosia incerta (assembly GCA_948252205.1). Lineage (NCBI taxonomy): Eukaryota > Metazoa > Arthropoda > Insecta > Lepidoptera > Noctuidae > Orthosia > Orthosia incerta. Next base: position 4,441,504 of record OX411769.1, read on the forward strand.
ATTTCATAACACAACATCACGCCAGTACGCTTTAAAAGGGTACGAAGAGGGGTATTATTTTAACGAAGAAACAAATATTACCGAAATTGAAGTTATTTTTCACTTTGTAGTGTTTTTATTTGGAAGTCAATTGTATTTTTTGTAGTATATTGTATAATTTTACTTCACAAATGTCTAAACAGAATTGATATTTACCGCCATATGCAAAAATTATAGCACCTTCCGATAGGGTGATGAGATTTTCGCAATCCTGTACAGTCTAGATCGAAGATCAAAGTCGCCATCAGGCAGTTAGAATTTAATTAAGCACTTCTTTGTATACCGCATTGGTGGTTTTTCTGTCTGGTGCCGAAATGATCAGAAAAATGGCTGCTATTAGTACTGACTTTGGAGCAGGCAAAGTAGAATTGCCCGTTTGTTAAGCAATATTTTCTTTAAATGCTTTGCCTTAGTGACTGACACTGAGTTTTATTTATGATCATTGCAAAGCAGACTTCGATTGTAATCGTTTAAACTCAAAGACATAGTCAGAGGGTACCAGTGATATTTGAGGTATAAAACTGATTCTCTCGAGCAAATCGAGTAATCACAGTGACCTCTATTTTTGTGCAGTATTTTGATGACAAACAATTTATTTTTCATGCAAACTTAAACACCTCTTTAAGGGATGAACTTCAAAAATTGTATTGATGAGTCTATATAGTAAATTTCAAGTGATAATAACATCCCTTTTTACCCCTTTAAGGGATGAAATTCAAAATACCTTAAAGACATATTTAATGATTTTACATTTAGAGGCTAAATACCACATTTCATTCATTTTAAATTAAACATGACTGAGTTTCATATAAACTTTCATCCCCTATTTCACCCCTTTAGAGGATGAATTTCCAAAAATCCCTTCTTAAATGACGCCTACAGTATAAAATCAACATCCTCTCAAAATTTCAAACTTCTATCATTAGTGGTTTAGGCTGGGCGTTGATATGTCAGTCGGAACATTGCCTTTTATATATATAGATTTTTAAGATATATACCACTTGTATAGAAACATATTGGTACATATTTTTGTAATCACCTCTTAAAACCCTTCATTTTGATACCTAACTGGCTTTAACGCTTCCAGAAAAGTTTAATAAGTTCAAGGGAGCCATCAATAAATAAAAAGACAAAATAAATGTACCTTCATTAGTTTATTTTATACAATATTTATAAAATACAACTCTAGTAATAAGTTAAATTGTAATGTGCTAAGATTGATATTAAAAGAGCATTTGCTACCGTCTCATTTGCATCGAAACTGCACCAACAAAAGTATTGCTATGCCTTACTTGCAACTATAGTGAGAAAGAGACGGAAGTCTATTAGGACTGGTTACTTCTCTTCTTCTTGTCGAGTCCATGGAAAACGCTTTAGATATTTTGGGACCAGCAGGCAGCCACAGCAATAGTAGCGTCAGTAGCGTTCATTAGATCCTCCAAAGTGCAAGTGTGTGGGCACTTGGGGCACTCACATTGCGTGTCTGACGAGTCTATAAATCCTCATTTCGCCAAATTGTCTTTGCGAAAGACAACTTGTCTACCTAATCGATTGAATACTTTCCATACAGGCCACTGCAGTTCACCGTCAGGACTGGTTACTGAGAAACACGATCATACTAACTGTCAAACCTATGTATTCGCGACGTAGCGTCACAAAAACGTTTAATGTAAATACTTTGAGTGAACCTAGTTTTTTATTTTTCTACTGTGGGGCGTCTTGCAGTTCAATCTGAGTGATCGTCTACTGCTTAACCAGGCGATCCTGTGGAGTGTAAGCTATATAGCCTCCAGCCAGGCAATTTAACATAGATTCAATGTCCGCGTGACCCTAACTGGGATCGCGGGCGCAAGTAGTGCGGAGGGCGTACTGCCAACGCGCTATTCCTGAACACTTTTTCTTAGTCAATATTGTATAGAAACATGATTTTAGTATTTTACAGTGTTTATTTTATATCAATCGAAAATCAACTTGTAAGATCGTGAGATTACACATTTTTATCAGATTAGCAGTTTCAGGCCGTTAAGTGCCTAAAGGTTATAGAAGTATATACGCTAGTACAGGAGACTTACAACCTCCCAATGCCGTGCCCAGCAATCACGCCCGTCCGGCACAGATGATAACAAACCAACAGTCTTAAAGATAGAGCAATTTTAAAATCTGATTTAATTATTTCGATATCAACATAGTTTATTATATTGAACATTTATTTGTATAATGGTACCTACAAATTAGAAGATTTTTCATAATTTTGTAATAAATGTCAGTGTCCTCCGGTGCTCACGGGTGTTTGTGCCTCGTCATCTCGGGGACCCATGAAATTTTGCCCGTTTTGCCCCCCTATTATTACGCTACCATTACTATAATTATTGACAGTTAAATAAATGTTTGACGAAGTATTTCGCCAAGTAGGCAATAAATCAGCTAGAGTGAGGTTTCTTTTCGTTAATTCGTACGTAGGGGTAGTTTCGTTTATATTGGCTTCACATCTTGATCCCTCGTGGTTTCCAACACATTGGCAGACTGGTTCATCCTCCTCGTTAAGAGAACATTCACCGTCGTTCAGACAGTAGCTATGACACGCGGAGACCTCGCATCTTTCTCCTGTGTAACCGGCGTCACAGCTGAAATAATGAAAATATTGAACTTATCTTATACAATCAACAATGAAAGAAATCATTAAAGTTAACTACATTCAACCATGAAAGAAAACATCGTGAGAAAACCGGTATGTCCTTGGACCAATAATTTGAAGACAAGTGACATCCACCAACCCGCACTGGGCGCGTATGGTGAATTATGGCTCTTTCCCTCACACAGCGAAGAGGCCTGTGTCCCGGCAGTGGGAACATTAAAAGACTGATGATGATGACATTCAACCAGAAAACCACCAGAAGAAGTAGAGTATGTTTTACCTGCATGTATGATGTCCCTCATCACTAAGACTACAGTTGCCGTGTATGCAATAGTTCAGACAGTCTGATATCTCGCATCTGTATCCTGAGTAATCTCCTTTGCACTGACAGACTGGCTCGCGGTTCTCATTTTTTTTTTTTTTTTTTTTATTATTGATAGGCTTGCGCTTGACCACTATCTCACCTGATGGTAAGTGATGATGTGGTCGACGATGTAGCGCGCTTACCTAGAAGAAACCTATTCACTCTTGACTTAAAGACTCCCAGGTTGTAGCTCTCAGGAAATACAGACCCCGGCAGGGAATTCCACTCCCTTGCTGTACGCATAATGAAAGTATTCCCAAAACGTTTAAATTAAAGTCAGAATAAAATGGAAAAAAAATTCTGCAAAATGTTGGGTCACGCGGGTGTGAAACGAGTGCGCGTTTCGTTCCCTCAAGGTCTTTGGCGACTGTGTCATCTTAAAAGGCTGACGATGATGACATTTAACAAGAAAACCATCTAAAGAAGTAGTGAATGTTTTACCCGCATGTAGGATGTCCCTCATCACTAACACTACAGTTGCCGTGGATGCAATAGCCTAGACACACGTCGACTTGACATCTTGGCCCGGTGTGTCCGGCGTTACAACTGAAATAATCATAATGTGTCCTTAAAATTATTTATACTATTAGTCCGTGCATGTAATAATAAAACTTTAAGGTCGTTAAATACACTTAATTTTATCGATAAAAACCCTATAAGAGCTAGGTCGTCCAATCCCAACACTTTTAAAGATAGAGCAGTTTTATTAATTGACTTACATAACATGACGATATCCACGTACCCTAACGACCATAACTTTGGATGTCGGTCTCACAAAATGCACATTTATTGTTATTTTTACTACCATAGCACAGATAATCTAAAAAGATAGTCAAATAACGCACAAAAGCTAATATATTTTTGTATTGAGCCATAAAAGATCATTTTTAACAATTTTTTCTCACGTTTTTATCGATAACCTTAAGAGGGGTCTCTGATGGTCCTTTCTCCATACAAAAACATTCTGCTGTTTTCTTCGTGGATAATGCCTGAGCAATGATTTTTTCCCATAAAATCAAGGTCTAATTCATACGTGCCCCTATCATTATTTATTTTCGAAAACATAATCACTAAAAGAAATATGACAATCCAAAAACCAGAAAAATATACCCGTTTTTACCGCCATGTTCAGACGACTTTCAGACAAAATTGATAAATTTTTAACAAAAAAGAAAATGATAGAAGCATAGATATACTTTTCCTCTAAATTTTTACTTAAGAATTTTTAAGATCAGGCCAGTTTTGAAGAAGAAAACAGCAGAATACGAAACGCCTTTTGGTCAAGGTTTTTGTAGGTAAAATCAGCCTGAGCTGCAGTTGTCCCTTTCGCACTTTACGGGGGGAGGTTGGCGGTGAGGGAGGGTAAGGCCGGGACTCCACCAAAGCGGAGATGTGCGGAGAAGTCCAAAGCGGAGACGAAACCAACCAATAGAATTTCGTTATTCACACATCTTTCGTCTCCGCTTTAGACTTCTCCGCACATCTCCGCTTTGGTGGAGTCCCGGCCGAAGGCTTACACGTACATTAATAGGGAAGTGGCAGTTGTCGATATTTTTATCGATACTCTAGTGATATACACCGATGTCGATATTTACACTATGCAATGATTTTATTTAATAAATCGTGTGATTGTATTAATTATTATTGTTGAAGCAGCAAGCCTTCAACAATAATAATTAATACAATCACACGATTTACGCAAAATTAAAGTATTTCCAAAATGTTTAGTGCCTATATGGGCGGGATGTCCACCTTGTACCGATGGCGCATCGCCGTACGTCTTGTAGTCCGATGATGAAACGGGCTATATGGAATTAGATCATGCAAATCGCAAAATTCCCGAAATGCAATCGATAAAAAAACGACAAGCTGGCAACTCTGCGACGATGTTTGCATTGCCGATGAGCCCGCTGACCCGTTTTTCGATCAAATCTAGTGCATCAAGCTGGTATTTGGCACATCCGTCCCAGAGATGAGAACAGTACTTCATGCAAGATCGAACTTGCGCTTGATACAACTTAAGCACCTGTTCTGGCGTGAAGTACCGTCTCAACTTCTTAGCAGCATGTTGAGGCATTCCTCAATATAATGGTCAAAAATTGAGTGTCGATGTCAAAGTTACGCCAAGAAGCTCAATATGGTCCATTATCGGCACGGTTACACCACGGAAAGATGGAGCCGGATGAAATTGGATCTTTTTAGTGAACAAAAGACGCTCGCTGTAAGTATAATATAAATATAATAAATTTATTTTCCAAAGGTTCCCTTCTAGAAATAGTATTTGACCTTTGCCGGTGCAATAACTTGCAAATAAAATGTTACTTTAAAATTGCAATATAAATTTACAAATTCATAATACGAATGGTATATGCATCTTATTTTTTAAAGTGGCTGCGTACGTGCTCACTGCCCTCTGCGATCAGTCTTCCGATACATCCATAACAGCGTGAGTCTGGCCGGCCAGCCATCAGTGGAACAGCTATCTCGACCCAACTCCTCTAATGGCTGCACCGGGCATCGTAACCGGATCACGGCTAGGCCACGTGGCGGTATGTCTTTGCCCGCTATGTGGTCACAAGCCCTTCGGTCGAAACCTACCACCAGTATGTCACATGATTAGCACCATCCGGGGACCACGTATAGGGATTCAAAACGCTTATTTTCCTACGGACGCGGGTGACCCGGCCCTCAAAATGATGGCTCTGATGTACTGAATCGTTCGCTCACCTTACATCCTGTCTGCTGATTTGCATTGTTTCGGTTGGTCTTACACCCAGTATCATGAAACTAAATTTTGATTTCTTATAAAGCAGATACTTATATTTTTTTTTAATGAATTTTGGAGAAGTGGGGTTTGTGGATATTTAAATTAAAAAATAGAATTTTATTGAAATAATAAATAAAAAAAATAAACACGCTTATTAATTAAAAGCACTTTTTGACAAGGCAGCTTATCGAAAAGTGAATGAAAAAATTGAACAAAAAAATTAAAAACAATCGAAATTATTTTTGTGTTGAATGGGCTCAACTGAAAACCAACCTTTTCAACGAAGTCGGGGGACCTGTAAAAAACTGATCCAAGGAACCGTCCCCCGACTGCAAGGCAGGTCTGTTTTTAATTATTTTTAATTATTTATTTATTATATCATACCACTTTTAGTAATAAAACGAAATTTTTGCAAAAACAATTTATTTTATAAGTTTTCTATGGGATATTGAATAGTACCTACTGTTATATTTATTTAATTTCTTTTGATATGTTATTAGGGAACGAATGATTATTTAATAATACTGTTATATATTATTATACATATACTAAGTAGGCTCTAGACTAGCTAGACGATGATAGAATAGGTAGTAATTTTTTTATGTTTTTTTTCCCATTAGATTTTTAAAAATTGTTAATAACGTTAAGATTCTAAAGATACCACATAAATTGATACCGGTTAAGCCGTTTAGAAATTATGGTGGAATAAAGAAACTCACAAACATACATGAGCCCTATAAACATAATAACACTCCTCTTTTGGGCAGTCGTGTAAAAATGTGCATTATCTATCGTAATTTCAATCCTTTCACTTGCCGGTAAATTTCGTAGTATACGACCATCAATTATTTCTGGTGGAAGGCATTTAAAAAAAACTACATTTCTCCAAAATGCATCGTCTCTTTAAATTTTTTCGTAAAGTGTAAAGCGGCTCGGTACTCGCGGCGAGGGCGCGTGCTCCGGAGTCGGTCGGCCGCTGCGACGCTCTTACACACACAAATACACTACTCGTTCACACATTGATAGCTCGCTTGGTCGGGCGCAGCGCGACGGCAATAGTTTCTTCAAATACCTATTTTTCAAATTCTTGTTGACTAGAGTCCGCTCTTAATTGCATTTAACGGCCTTAAAGTTGTATTAATACATGCACGGATACATTGTTTAACGAGAGATATATATAATAGAGTAGATCGTGGCTCGCTCGCTCTCCAAGGTTAAGCAATGGTTACCGCGGTCGGCCCGTGGATCGGTGACCAATCTATACATAACAAGTTTCCTCCGTGCCTCGGGAAGCACGTTAAGCCGTTGGTCGCTGCAGTCATTTGAACACCTTTTACAGTCGTTACGGGTAGTCAGAAGCCTGAAATCTGACACCAGTCTTGCCAATTGGTATCGGCTTGACCAGTTACTGGGTTGTGGAGGTCAGGTATGCAGTCGCTCCATGTAAAATATTGGTACTCAGCTGAATCTGGTTAGGGTTAATTCATACTAGCGCAGAGTCAAAGCGCATCGAAGCGTCAAATTCTTCACAATTCAATCGAAGTTGCAGGTATGCGCGAGTATTCGCGAGAATTAGCGCGCATTCGCTCGCACGCTAAATGCCAACACATAATAACAGGAAAGTTTACGATTCCGTCCGACTGACGAGTGACGACGCATTGGTTCGCGTAATAGTCGATTGGGGTCGCGCGAACGCGCGCGCACCTATCAGCGTTGTACGTGCTCAGACGCGCGAATTCCTTCGCGTCTTGTTTTTGTATCTCTGAAGAAATATGTGCATTACGTTGTGGAGATAAGAGTGAATTTGCTATGTAAAGTTCAGATTAACGCTTCGATGCGCTTTGACTCTGTGCTAGAATGAATTGACCCTAAGACTGGAAGCCGACCCCGACATAGCTGAGAAAAGGCAGAACAAGTGACCTTACAATTATTTAAACAAGGAGATTAACACAAGCAGTAGAAATATCGAATACATAGCTTCTGCCAGCAGCTTTGCCCGCATGCAATCTATCACTGTGCCAAATTTCATACAGATCCGTCCAGCCGTTTGAGCGTGAAGAAGTAACAAATATATAAACACACACACTCGCTCACAAACTTTCGCCTTTATAATATTAATGTAAGAAGATGTTTGTTTTACCTGCATTTAGGAAGCCCCTCACCATTAACGCTGCAGGTACCTTGCAGACAGTAGTAGTCACACACAGAGACACTTCGCTGGGTGGTAGCAGGAGCTTCAGTGATTGGTAACAGACTCGACAGTGCATCGCAATCGTGAACTCCCTTGATCTGGTCATCTATTTTATAGTTTGCGGCTAAACCGAGTATACTGTCAGAGAACTTTAATAACTCTTTGGGTTGTGTATCACTTCCTGGTTTCTTTGGATATTGCCAAACAGAGTCGTTGTTACCGTTTAACAAGTAGATGTAATCTTTTGAGACGGTCATAATCTCTTGAAGTTTAATCACTGTATAATTATTGTTATATCCATCCAGATCCACGACATTTAAGTAGTGACTACTACCTCCATCGATATAGTATATTTTTTGTGTTTGTGTATCGATAGCCAAGTTAAAAACCTTCCATGGCGATTCCATAGGATAGTTCACGTCCTGTCTTCCGGAACCATTAAGACGAGCTTTCTTTATATTGTTTCCGTAGCACCAGTAAATGTACCTGTAAGTTAAATACCACTTTTGAATATTACGAAATAGACAGTGATTTCATATTTTTTTATTTATTATTCGTTTATCCTCGCACTGCAATGCCTGGCAGCAATTACACCAATGGAGCAGAAACTTATAGTAATTAGTGACTCTGTGAGCTCAAGACCTCGCGAGTCTGTCTTTTTATTTTTGCCAATGTAGCTCGATCAATCATTCGAAAAAAAAAACCATTTAACTATCGAACCTACTCACAAAATTTCACGAGAATCGGTTCAGATATGCGACCTGTAGAAAGAAAGAAAGGAAGGAAAAAACAACAGAGAGAACAGCCGGACATCCGGACATACGAAAGCTAAACGGAGACGCTTTGCTCTCGCTCGGTGAACTATAAGTCCAGCTTTACTCACGATGTTTTCCTTCACCGTTATCAGCGGTGTCCAAGAATAAACTTAGAAAGTACATATGAATTGAAAAACTCACATTGGTACTTGCCCGGATTTGAACCCACGACCGCAAGCACGAGAAGCGAGGTCTTAGCCACTGGGTGGCCAATATAAAAATGATGTTGTTACCAACTGCTAAAATTTAGCCACTAAACTAAAATTACTACCTTCAACTGCTTCTGCAGTTGCCAGGTCCTAATAATAGCCACCGATTCAGCCCTACTAAATCGACAACCTTACTAGAATGCGATCCCACACCATCTCCTCGTGCGCCAATATCGTGCTTCGAACCTCAGAGCACAGATTTTTACTATGCTCAGAGTGATGTCAGCGCGCCAGGTGCACAGACAAGTTGACTGTGTGTAGACTTAGTTTAAAATGATATCCGCTTCGTAAATGATCTTGTTGTGATCCAATTTTTTTTAATAAACCGCCACTGGGAACTTACCCTCTACAGCTGTCGACGGCGATATCTCTGGGGGTCTGATCATCCATCTCGATTAAATCGTAAACATTGGTATTAAGTCCGGGTTTTAATGAAATCCAATTAATGCTTTTTTTATTGGTATCAGTGAAGAAGAGTTTTTCCGTTGCTGGATCGTAAGCGATGCTATGAATATTGCGATCGAAACTGTTCAGGAAACATTTGTTTTCTTTGGATGTTAAGTAGTATCCACATATGGCTTCGTTGTTGCTCTGTTTGTCGACGTACAGCATTCTGTTGTGAACTTCATCGAACGCTATTGCAGTGACGTTTTGGGACTCAAAATGTACGGTGTCAGTTTTGGTTCCGTCGCTAGTGTAGAATATAAGTTGATTTCCGAAGCTTACGGCGAAGTCTGAAACAAAACAAAAGCGTTTTACTAAGGGTCCTATGTCCTAGGTGGACCGAGTAATCTGCTGGATGCGAGACGCAAGGGACCGGTCAATGAGGTCTTGGGGGAAGTCTTTGTTCAGCAGTGGACATCTTTCGGCTGAAATGATGACAACGATGAAGGGCGTAGTTTCATTGAGAACGGCAGTTACTATAGTTACCCATTGTTCTAAACTAGTAAGCTAAACTATTATATTGTGTAGTGCATATGCCTGTATATTATGATGATGCGCTGTCAACCGCATACTGCGGGCTGACACTGTCCTCAGTTATGGATTTATCGTTTGGATTAACTCAGCTATTATATAAATTGCATATAAAGCACAAAAGGGATGTCTTCGAGACCATTTAAAGCTAAAACCAACCGATAGTTATGAGCCCTTTTTAGGGTTTCGTACCCAAAGGATGAAAACGGGACCCTATTACTAAGACTCCGCGATCCGTCTGACTGTCTGCCTGTCTGTCTGTCTGTCTGTCCGTCTGTCACCAGGCTGTATCTCATGAACCGTCATAGCTAGACAGCTGAAATTTTCACAAATTATGTATTTCTGTTGCCGCTATAACAACAAATACTAAAAACCGTATAAAATAAATATTTAAGTGGGGCTCCCATACAACAAACGTGATTTTTTTGCCGTTTTTTTGCGATAATGGTACGGAACACTTCGTGCGCGAGTCCGACTCGCACTTGGCCGGTTTTTATCTAAATACTTATATTATAAAGAAGAAAGATTTGTATTTTTGATTTTTTGTATGTAACGAATAAACATAAAAACTACTGGACCGATTTAAACAATTCTTTAACTGTTGGGAAGGTTCACTATTTACGGGTCACATAGGCTTCTTTTTATCTCTGTATTCGCTCGGGGACAGGAACAACGCGGGTGAAACCGCGAGGCATCCGCTAGTACACTATATGGTTTCTACCTTTCTAATTCTAGAAAAAGGCATGTTTCTTAGATATACGAGTAATAAACAGTTATTTTCGCGAATGGCAGATTTGCCTAGTAATAGTTATTTTTTATGTTGCTTAGATATACGAGTAATAAACAGTTATTTTCGCGAATGGCAGATTTGCCTAGTAACAGTTATCTTACTTAACTTACTGCCCAAAAAGGACGAGGTTCTCAGTTGGGATGTTTATAATATATATATATATATAAAGAAGTTTATTCCGAAATGGTCCCATTTAAATTTGATAAAGATCTGATGAAGAACTTCGGAGATATACAACAGGGGGTAACCATAAGTACTTCATCATCATCATCATCATATCAGCCGAAAGACGTCCACTGCTGGGGCCTCCCCCAAGCGTCGCCACATTGACCGGTCTCGTGCGTCCGCAACCAGCGGATCCCCGCAACCTTCACCAGGTCATCGGTCCACCTGGTGGGAGGCCTTCCAACGCAACGTCTTCCAGTTCGCGGTCGCCACTCCAGAACCTTTCTGCCTCATCGGCCATCCGTTCTGCGAGCAATGTGCCCTGCCCACAGTCACTTAAGTTAAGCTCTTGCGGATCTCTAAATTTCTGATTCGATCACGCAAGGAAACTCCGAGCATAGCCTTCTCCGTTGCCCTTTGGGTGACTGTAAGCTTTCTGATGAGGCCCATTATAAGCGACCACGTCTCAGAGCCATATATCATCACTGGCAACACACAGTGGTAATAGACTTTCGTCTTGAGACACTGTGGTAAGTTGGACGAGAAGATACCGCGCAACTTCCCGAACGCTGCCCAGCCGAGTCGATAAGCACTTAGAATAAGGTTTTTTTGAGTTTGTGTAAGGGACAGATGTATATGACATGTATACATGTCTCCCACAATGTATACATGTTACGCACAATCAAAATAACCTTACTCTAAGAGCTTATGGTCACCTCCCATAACTCTTCAATAAATGACGGCAAATCTCTCGGGATTGCTGCGAACGCATGTCTGTTTATTGTGTACACCATTTCATAACATAACATCACGCCAGTATTCTCTAAACAGGTACGCAGATGTGTACAGTTCACCCTGGTACACTCTCATTCCACCGGTTATGTTCAAGTTACATGTTATTCGGGTAACCTATTCTGGCATCACTGGGGGCATTATAGGTACAATATTATATTATTATTATATTAGTAAGCTATAGAACTTGTTCAATAAGAACCAATAAAAAGTGAAAAATAAAAAGCTTTTTTACAAAAAAATCAACCGCCTTCTTAATAAAAACACTACAAAGTGAAAAATAACTGCAATTTCGGCAATCGGTGTCAAAAAACAAAGAACGAATGAACGAAAACAGAAAAAACGACTTCCGAAATTGAAGTTGTTTTTCACTTTGTAGTGTTTTTATTTGGAAGTCGGTTGTATTTTTTTGTAAAAAAGTTTTTTATTGTCATCAAATTTTGTAATGTTCTTATTCTGAGTTTACATATTTACTTTATATAAAGAGGCTTATCTGCAACGATGCACTGCTCGAGTCAAAGCCAGCCTGGCGGTTTTTTATCGGTTACATTTCGGGGAGTATGCGATGGAACTGCACAATTTGATACCGTCTAGCCCTAAGCATTATCGGTCTACAAGACGTAGGAAAGGCAATGGACCATCGGTACATGGTAGACATCCCACCCATACGCACAAAGCGTATCGCAAATACTGCCATAGTGCGTACAGCTAAGGAGTGGCATTCCCTGCCGGAGTCTTTGTTTCCTAATAGCTACAACCGATAGGGCCTTTAAGTCAAGAGTGAGCAGTTTATTTCTAGGCAAGCGTGCTAAGCCATAGGCAGAATAGTGGTCAAATGCGAGCTTATCTTAATATAGAATAAATTAAATACGTTTTCAACCATTCCACGGCTGGCTCATTAATACCAAGTTTACATAATTTATCGATAAGAATGGATTGATTTACGAAGTCGAAGGCTTTACTTAAGTCTAATAAAAAAAATGACAAGAAAGTACAACCGACTTCCAAATAAAAACACTACAAAGTGAAAAATAACTTCAATTTTGGCAGTCTGTGTTCTTGTTTTTGTTTCTTCTTTTTTTGCCACGGAATTCCAAAATTGAAGTTATTTTTCACGTTGTAGTGTTTTTATTTGGTAGTCGGTTGTATTTGTTTTTATTTTTACTTTTCTCTTGTGGTACAAATCTATAATGTCGGTAAAATTAGAATGCACTAGGGTGAATTGTACACATCTACGTACCCCTTTAGAGCGTACCGGCATAATGTTATGTTATGAAATGGTGTAAACAATAAACAGACATACGATTGCAGCAATCCCGATAGATTTGCCGTCATTTATTGAAGAGTTCTGTTGTATTACTCCGAAGTTCTACAAAAGAACTTTATCACATATAAATAAGCCCACATGAGAAGCAACATCTTTTTAATAAAAAAAGAATAATCAAAATCGGTTCTCCTAGTAAAAAGGACTGAGGTGACAAAATGCAATCAAATTGTGTACCTCCTCCTTTTTGAAGTCGGTTAAAAAAGTACTGAGGTAACACTTTTGGAGTTCCTGTTATTTATTTATGTTATAATTGCAAATTGATGGGCAGCGACATCTGGGCTTCATTGAAATTCACGTCTAGCAATCGTTTAAATTATTTTTAAAACAAGAAAACCAGCCAAGTGCGAGTCGGAATCGCGCACGAAAGGTTCCGTACAACTATCGCAAAAAACGGCATAAAAATCACGTTTGTTGTAAGGGAGCCAAATTTAAATATTTATTTTATTCTGTTTGCAGTATTTGTTGTTATAGCGGCAACAAAAATACATCATCTTTAAAAATTTCGACTGTCTAGCTATCACGGTTCATGAGATACAGCCTGGTGACAGACAGACAGACGGACCGCAGAGTCTTAGTAATAGGGTCCCTTTTTTACCCTTTGGGTAGGGAACTCTAAAACAGTGGCAACAAGTTTTGTTTCAAAAATAATAACAATAAATTGTAACTATTCTTAAAAAAAGGGGAAGGAACCAGTTAAAATGTCTTAAATTAATAAACCTTACTAATAACAAAATCGGGGAATGCAAGAGGTAGATCACACTTACCCCAAGAATGCGCCGCTCCGACGTACCACGCCACCAACACCAGAACGAACTGTGCCCTACACATATTATTTTTCTTCAGATGTCCAAGTTATTTATTCAAATGTAGATAGATGACCACTGCTGGTGATCACTCTTGGAATATTAATACAAAGAACTGGCTTTTTGCGACTATATATATGTCTTTTAGGCATTGGTCGATGATAAGAAAGACTCTGATAACCAACACTCCTCATTATTACAGATAGGTAGGTGACCGGGAGGGGTCACGTAAACAATGTGTCACGTTGTTACTGAGAAATTCCAGATGGAATAACCCAAAAAAACAAAATAGCACAGAATAAATAATTGCCTATAGGCAGAGCTGAGCAAAATACATGCTTTGCTTTAATTAAAATAAAGCGCTTCTTTGACACTGCGCTCAAGCATAGTAACCCCCCAATCCAAGCGGCCAGCCGATACGAAATCTCCCGAATTTGCCAAGCTTGAGATCCGACACCAGTCTTGCCAAGAGTTACCGTGTTAGCCAGTTACTGGGTTGTGGAGGTCAGATAGGCAGTCGCTCCATGTAAAACACAGCTCAGCTCAATCTGGTTAGATTGGAAGCCGATTCCAACATAGTTTGGAGAAAGCTGGGCAGATTGATTGATTGGAATAAACTTCTTTCGAACAAAAAAATATTTTTTCAAATCAGTTTATATATGACATAGTTATGCCTGCACATACATACAAAAATATATATAAACATCCGAATTGAAAATCTCCTCCTTTTTGGGAAGTCGGTTAAAAAGTGTTACACTAAATACACCAAGCAACAGATAAAAACCAGATCTATGAAATACATAATTATTCAATACTTATAGTAAAAGTTAAGTGATTTTATTTCCTGATTGATAACAAGGTTCTAGTTAAGTGTCAGACACTCTTGGCGCCCTTTAAAATAACGCCTTATAAGGAGGTAAATGTTTCAAGATAAAATCTATTGAAAAAATGCGGTTTTTAACCGTCGGATCGGATAAAGCCACTTTTTTGACAACTTCGAGCGAAGTGAAAACGAAGTGAGCTCCAAAATTTCAGTTGAGAATTTTTGCATCATTATAGAAATGTTAAGTTATTTAACGGTGGGTTTACAACAAGAACCAATAACATTCGACAGCGAAGCGAGCTTGGAAATTTTAGCACCACACCACGAATAAGTTAGGTTTTTTGATGAAATGAAACGGGCTGTTATTTGCAGTTTGGCCGCCCCTCATTTATGCAGCTCTGGGCATTTGCCCGGCTCGCCCCTCCCCCTAGATCCAGCCCTGCCTACTTAACGAGGAAAGAGTGTAGACTCAATAAATTGATAGGTTGATTCCTGGGAACTAAAATAATTATTCTTTATTAGCTGTCTGCAAAACCTAGCGCGAGCGAAGCTGCGTACCCGCAGCTTCGCCCGCGTTAATATAGATTTTGTCAATCAATTCTGGTTGTCGTCAAATAGGGTGAGAAAAATCCAATGTTGCAGTTGTAGTTTTAATCAAATTCGGCCCCGTGGCTTCTTTGATTGTTTTGTGATATTCTTCATAGTGATGATTTGGCCATCCACGCCCACCTGGAAAACTCAGCCTGTATAGGTACAGGAATTATTAACATAAAAACGAATAACTTAAATAATTAAGAGAAGTTGGTCAATAAAGGTTAAATAGTTAAAAAAGGAAATAAATAAACTATAGAGTCATAGGTTCTGCTTTGCTGCGAATTGAAGATACCACTCTATCATACATTGTATCTTCAGTTAATTAACGTACCTTAATTATGACCTTAGTCAAGGGTACAACATTTTAGGACGCTGCTATATACTATGCTGTATGTCCTATCATTGTGTTATCTCGTGACAAAATCTGATAAAACATCTAAAATCAAAGATCGGAAAAATTGTGGCACCATTACAGAAAATCTTATACCCTCACTTTTCTGAAAAATAAGATTGACATTGAGTATCCGCCACTGTCAAGTGTGACACTTTGCAAATCTGTCATTGTCACGAGATAAGTGTTGTCAGAACTTGGAAGAAATATTCCCATAATTTTACGTTTGGAAACACGAATAAAAGACGTTTATTCAAAACATGGAAGAAAAATCCAAAATATTTATGGCACAAATTAAAGCGCAAATGGACGACCAAACTAAATTATTACTATCAAGCATTGATGAGAAACTAGAAGGACTTATAAGCGAATCAAAGAAATTGAAAATAGAAAATGAGCAATTAAAAGAAAAAGTTAATAAACTTGAACATCTTAACCGTAAAAACAATATAATTGTGTTTGGGCTTGAGGAGACGGAAAAAAGCAACATGGAGCTACTAAATAATATAATGAAAACATTGCAGCAGAACTCTGAAGAATTATCGGTTTATAAAAGCGACATCAACGCTGCCTACCGATTGGGGAAAAAAGTTGATAATAGCAAAAATCCCAGACCTGTTATAATATCAGTCCTAAACTATTGAAAAAACAACAAATTATGAATAACAAAAAACAATACGAGAAGATCTACATAACTGATGACTATCCAAAAGAGGTAGTCGATAAAAGAAAATCCCTCCAACAAAAAATGGAAGAAGAAAGAAAAAAGGCAACTTTGCTATTATCAAATATGATCAACTGATAATAAAAACGGGAGGAAAAAGCGAAAAGAGAAAACGAGACCTGCTCACAACACCAGAGGAGGATGCCCAGCCACGGAAACAATATCTACCGAACTCTTTTAAAGTAGGCAGAAAGAATGCATTTGACCTAATGAGAACAAGAAGCAACTCCACTGGCAACATACCAACAACCTCAGAAACGCAATAGGACTTAGGTGCCAGCCGAAACAGAAACAGAATAATATACATAAATGAACAACCAAAAACAATCCCCAACCCGGCTGGTCACCGTGGGGTATTAGACCAAAACCCTCCAGGGCGAAAACTAAATAATAATAACGACAACACAACCAACAATGACACAACGATAATAAGCAAAAACCTGAACAAGGCAATCAAAGATGATTTACAACAGAAAAATAACAAAACTGAAAGAAAAAATGGTAATGTAATATATATCTCAACCCTGAACACTAGAACAGTGCGAACTGAAGAGAAACTTACAGAGCTAGCGGAAGCAGTAAGCCCATTGAAACGGGATATAATCGGATTGAGTGAAATAAGACGCATTGGGGAAGAAATTAGGGAATACCAAAATTATGTATTCTACTTTAAAGCAGAAAAGAAAGGAATGTATGGTGTGGGATTTATGGTAAAGAAATACCTTAAACAACAAATCATAGAATACATAGGCAAATCAGATAGAATAGCAGTGCTAAACATTAAAATACCTGGTTTCAATGACCTATGGTCGATCATACAAATATATGCTCCAGCTAAACAGGCCTCAGAAGAGGAAAAGGAAGAATTCTACTCCCTTCTATCTGCAACTATGGACAATACCTATAAGTATAAGATAGTGATGGGAAATTTCAACAGCCAAATAGGATCGCGTCAAATGGGTGAAGAACGTATGATGGGGCAATACACCAAAGGAAAGAGAAACTGCAATGGTCAATGGACTTTGCACAATTATACAACCTCCGAATAATGAACACCATGTATAGGAAAAAGTCATCTAGGAAATGGACTTGGATCTCACCAGAAGGAAAATATAGAAATGAAATAGATTTTATATTATCTAACATTCCCTCCCACTTTAAGGATGTAGAAGTTATAAATAAGTTAAACTTCAGCACAAACCACATAATGGTAAGAGGAACTATCACAGCTCATAATAAGAAAACTAGGCATATCAAGAGAAATGAACCCGTACATATAATACCGCCACTTTCAGAAGAGTCACTATGTGAATTGAGCACTTAACTCCCTAAAATAGAAAGCCTTCAGTCAACCCAACAGAAATACGATGAATTAGAAAACTATTTAAAGGAAATACATAAAGAAGTTGGCCTGAAAGGAATAAAGAAAGATAAAATAGGTGATGAGGCTAGAAAATTAATTGACGAGAGGAAAAATCTGCTAAATGATAGAATGAAGAACAGAAAACATATAGAAGAAATAAGTAAGAAAATCAATGAGAGTATCAGGAAACATAAAAAACTAAAGCGTATGAACATAATAAAGAATGAAATAGAAAGAACGGGCGGAATCAAAAAAGCACTGAAACAACTCAAGGTTCACTCCAGTTGGATGCCGGAAATAAAAACAAAAAACAGTCAAGGAAAAGACAAAACCACGTCACAGGATAGAAATAAGAAAAGAGGCAACTAATTTCTATAGAATATTATACAGCAGTCTAAGAAATCCAACTGAGTCACCATTCCTCGACCATTCAGTAGATGGTAGTAATCCAGAAATAATACAAAATGAAGTAAGGAAAGCAATAAATACACAGAAAAGCTATAAAGCACCGGGAGACGACAAAATAACCAACGAACTATTAAAGGAGCTAGTCGATGTTATCCTGCAGACACTAACACAATAAAATTATTCAATGAAATACTGAAAAACGAACTTATACCAATTCAGTGGACTAAATCTACTATAGTTCTCATACACAAAAAAATTACAACCGACTTCCAAACAAAAACACTACAAAGTGAAAAATAACTTACAATTTCGGAAGTCGGTGTTCCTGTTTTCGTTTCTTCGTTTTTTGACACCGACTTCCGAAATTGAAGTTATTTTTCACTTTGTAGTGTTTTTGTTTGGAAGTCGGTTGTAATTTTTGTAAAAAAGTTTTTTATTTTTCACTTTTTAGTTGTGGTGCTTAGTGTGAAGCCAGAATAAATTAACCCAATAACATGAAACTTAAATAAACAAAACCGGTGGAATGAGAGTATACCAGGGTGAACTGTTCACACCTGCTTACCCCTTTAAAGCGTACCAAAGTGATGTTATGTTATGAAATGGTATAAACAATAAACAGATATGCGATTGCAGCTATCCCGAGTGATTTGCCGTCATTTATTGAAGAGTTCTGATGTACATATCCGAAGTTCTTCATCAAATCTTGATGAAAATTAAATGGGACCACATGACAAACACCAGCATTCGAATAAAAAAAGAATCATCAAAATCGGTTCACCCAGTAAAAAGTTCTGAGGTAACACACATAAAAAAAAATATACTATCGAATTGATAACCTCCTCCTTTTTGCGAAGTCGGTTAAAAAAGGAGACAAAAACAAAATAGATAACTACCGACCAATAAGTATGATGTCCAACCTCTATAAGATATTCTCCAAGATGTGAAGGATCACGAAACCCCTGGACGAACAGCAACCAATAGAGCAAGCCGGTTTCAGAAGCGATTTCTCTACAGTCGATCACATACATGTCGTGAAACAGGTCATCGAAAAGTATAACGAATACGGAAAGTCCTACTAAATCTTGTTCGTAAACTATAACAAAGCCTTCGACTCCCTATATCACAGCTCCATATACAATGCACTCGAGAAACAAGGAGTTCACGCCAAGTATATAAACATCATCAGGCAAATATACAACAGAAGCACGGCCCGAATACAGCTAGAAACCGCAGGAGACGAATTTAAAATTGAAAAGGGAGTGCGACGAGGTGACCCGCTATCGCCCAAACTATTTGCTGCAGTCTTAGAGGACGTCTTCAGGGAATTAAAATGGGATAGCCTCGTACTAAAAATCAACGGCAAAATGCTAAAACATCTCAGATTTGTTGATGACATTGTGATATTTGCAGAAGAACTACAAATATTACAAGCAATTCTAAAACAGCTATCCGATGCTAGTGCCGAGGTGGGTCTTACGATCAACTTCTCTAAAACAAATTACCAACAGCACCCGAGAAACAATAGCAATAGAAGAACAAGAGGTCGAATATGTGAAGAGTACATATACCTGGGACACCTAATATCGCCTCAACATCTAATGCCCAAAGAAATACAAAGAAGGGTAAACAACACCTGGTCCCGCTACTGGTCCCTCAAAGAAGTCGTGAAGAGCAAGTCCATACCAATACGGGCAAAGAAAAAGGTCTATGAAAGTTGCATTCTGCCTGTACTCACAAAATCAAGAATACAAAAACTAAAAGTCTGCCAACAAGCAATGGAGAGGAGCATGCTTGGCATCCGTATCAAGGACAGGTGTCGACTTGTAGACATACGAAAGCAAACGGGGGTGGCGGACGTAACCAATAGAGTCAAGAGACTGAAGTGGAAATGGACGGGCCACACAATGCGAAATAGGATAGAAAAGTGGACGAGAAGCATAATTAAGTGGTACCCACGCGACGGGAAAAGGCGCAGAGGCAGGCAACACAAGAGGTGGGAGGACGATCTCCCACAGGGGCGGAGGAGATCGGCAAGGCACCGTAAAAAGTGGCATGACCTGGAGGAGGCCTCTGTCAAAGGACAACCTGACTAAAAACAGTCTAAATTAAGTTAGTTAAGGATAAATTTAAAAAATTATGTAATGTATAAGTCAGTGAATAAAGGCTACTTTTATTTTTTTATTTTATTTTTATGTCCTATCATTTGGAGTCTTTTGAATTTAAATCATAGGTCAGTGGGGAATATTGGGATTTGACGTATGAACACTTTCCCCTTTTCTCATACCAAATATCATCGAAATCGGTTCATAATAAGAAGAAGTTGCATACTAAAAAGTTACATAAAAAATTAACCCTCCCCCCGCATTTAACCACCTCCGTATTTTATGCAAAAAAAGTAGCCTATATCCTTCTCAGGGCCCTAAAGTACCTCCATACCAAATTTCATCTAAATCGGTTCATAATAAGAAGTTACATGATAAGAAATTACATACAAAATTAATACTCCCCTATTTCTCCCCCTTCCCAAGGTATCAAACTATTTTCATACCAAATGCCATCTAAATCGGTTCATCGGTGTAAGCCCTATTAAGAAATTTCATACATCCTCTATTTCTCCCCTTTCGTGTTTTATGCAAGTAGCCTATGTCCTTTCCCGAGTCTCAAACTATCTTCATACCAAATTTCATCTAAATCGGTTCAAAGGTTTAAGCCATAATAAGAAGTTTTATACAAAATTACTCCACCCCATATTTCTCCCCCTTCGTGTTATATGAAAAAATGTATCCTATGTCCTTTCCCGGGTCTCAAATTATCTCCATACCAACTTTGATCTAAATTGGTTCAGCGGTTTAAGCGTGAAAAGGTAACAGACAGACAGACAGACTTACTTTCGCATTTATAATATTATATTATAAGTATGGATAGTAAGTACGTCAGATAGCTTATCAAAAAGCATTGGACACGTATTTTTTACTTTATAAAAAAAAACAATGATAACGCGCATCAAAGTTTAGGAGTTCAGGCTCGTTATTTTTTGTTTACATGACAAAATAATAAATACGTGTCCAATGTTTTTTTATTAATTTTCCTGTTAGGCTAAAAAACTATTTTAAGCATCCCTATCTGTTATTAGATTTTTTTCAACAACTACGGTATTTTTTATATTTCTCTCTGGTAAGTAGTCCCTCTCACAGAGAGGAGGCCTGTGTCCCAGCAGTGGGAACATTAATAGGCTGATGATGTGTGTGATGATGTGAAGTAGTGCGTAGAAGTAATTACCACTACTCACTACACGCTCATTTTTATCAGTTTTACGTCTAGAACTCACGTGACTACCAACACATTGACAGGCTGCCGTTGTTCAAGCAGTAACCGTAACAAAGGTTCACTTCACAAGCAATCACATAAATAAGACCAAAATAAAATATCCAAAAAAGGTGTAGAGTATGTTTTACCTGCATTTAGGAAGTCCATCTTTAGTGGTACTACAGTCGCATCGCTCACCGGTATACCCGGACGTGCATTTGCAAAAAGATTGACAAATAACTTTTATACCATGAACACAAAACAGACCTTCACATTCAAGTTCCTGGTTGCATTCTGAAATCCCCTGAAATTGATCTCTCAATTAATAATTGGCCGACATACCGAAGACGTTTTTAGTATGTACCTGATTGATCTCCTTGTAAACAGTTTGTGATTATGGCTTTGATGTTCTCAAAACTCGAATAATGTAAAGAATACTGATTAAAACTCTATACTTATCCCACTGTCTGGTCATTATGAATATAGCTACGTTACGGTTGGGAAATTCGATAATTATGTTCAATAAATTAGTCGCTCGAAACGAGCTCGGTAGCTTAGGGCACCCCGACACGGATAGATTAGGTTCGAAGGAGATGACGGGAGCTGAAGTGAGTGATCAAAGCGAGCGAACTCAGCTTCCGTCATCTCCTCAAAGTTAGGATACTTTAGACCCTGCAGACAGGAATAGGAGTCCTGAAACTGAAATTTTCGAGGTTGAGAAGAGTTAAGCATTTAAGTTACTAAGAGCAAAAGGAAAAAAATATGTACATACTATATACAGCGACATTTTTTAATTTATATCTATTTGTCTTTGTTTCAGTAAGATTTATAAATAGTGTAAATATGAAGACTATAGCTTCAACGGTTTAGCCGCTAGACTCTAGTGACAGAGGACCAGGGCTCCGTTTGGACCATTTAGGCACGAAACCCTGAAAACTAAGTAGGTGGTTACTAGCTTACTCAGAACCCCAGGCCGTAGATTCAACCTCGAATGAGTCAAACAATTAAATATAAATGAGAACTCTCTCGTTGTATTAGTGATCGCAAGTGTTGCTTAACCTTGAAGATTGATCCGGTCGGCTGTTATTATTTAGCCCTGCTCAATATTACATGTAGATATATATACTATATATATACTAATATTATAAAGAGGTGAAGTTTGTATGTAGGGGGTAATCTCAGGAACTACTGGCTGGCATAGAAAATTCTCTTTTTGTTAGATAGTCCATTTATCGAGGAAGTTCATAGGTAACATCACGCTACGACCAATAGGAGCGGAGCATAAATGAAAAATGTCGCAAAAACGGGAAGGAATATTACTTTTTGAGGGCTTCCGATGCGTGCGCTGCATAAACGGTTTCAGTTATGAAATCATGTATGTAGGGTAGGTGTAGGGTAGTTGTAGGGTAGGTGTGGGGTAGGTGTAGGGTAGGTGTAGGTTAGGTGTAGGTTAGGTGTAGGGTAGGTGCAGGGTAGGTGTAGGGTAGGTGTAGGGTAGGTGTAGGGTAGGTGTAGAGTAGGGTAGGTAGGATAGGGTAGGTACGTAGCCAGTTGACGGGAGCGAAGCCGCGTGGGACAGCTAGTAATATTATAAATGCTAAAGTAACACTGTCTGTCTGTCTGTTACCTTTTCGAATGAAATTTGGCAAGGAGATAGATGGCATCCTAGTGAAGGACATAGGAAACTTATTGTAAAAAAAAAACTTGTTAGGGTAGGTAGGAGTAGTTAGGGTAGGGCTGGTAGGTAGCATTGGATAGGGTTGGTAGATAGCCAATTGACGGGAGCAAAGCCGCGGGGGACAGCTAGTACTGTATATAATAAGAAGTTTTATCAACCAATGTATAGTGGTATTTGCATAGGTCAGGAGTTCAGGACCTTCGACTGGGCAGCTGATAAACGAGACGACAAAAATTATCTTGAAGCCCGTTGCGCATCGGGAGTACCGAAAATAGTTTTATATTTAGGTTCTAGGTATTCTACTGAGTGAGATATTTATCTTAGAGTTAATATATATTTTTTATTCTTTATTATTGGTAGAATCGCGTTTGATCATTATGTGGTCGACGGTGTAGCACGCTTGACTAGAAGTCGCCTATTCACTCTTGACTTGAAGACACCCAGGTTGTAGCTATCAGGAAATTCCACTCCTTAGCTGTACGTATAGTAAAAGTATTCCCAAACCGTTTAGTGCGTGTGGTTGGAGTGTCCACCATGTATGAACCGATGACGCACCGCCGTACGTCTGATAGATAGTTTAGATTATTATTCTTAAGCTTCAGCCAGCGGCTTCACTTGCGTGGAAGATGTAAATTATTCCTAGGGAACGACAGCCTAATTGCGTAAGTGAACTCAGCAAGGCAAAGGGTTTGGCCGCCATCAATCGACCAATCACAGTCATGCTGGATGAAAGACGCGACTGGTTTCGCCAAGCTGTTCGCGACGAAGCGTCACCATAAGTGTAGTGTATTTAGAATATAAGTATGGCAACACAAATTCAATATCTATGTTCACAAGTCTCTTGTCTTTTCTAATATCCGGAAAAAAGGGAACCATCTTGGAAGCCACCGACTGAGGTCATGTATATTTTAAATTAAAGTATTTTAAATAGCTATGGAAGCATTTTCATTTTATTAAAACAATTCAAGAGTGTAAGGACACTACAAAATGGCGACGAGAACATCGAACTTCGTGATAAAACCTTTTGAAGAAGGTGACGACATAACGTGTTTCCTGGAACGCCTGGAACAATATTTTATTGCGGCAGAAATTGAAAATGAGCGAAAGGCTTCAACATTAATAGTATCACTGCATGAAACTACATATAAAATTTTAAAAAGCGTATTGCATCCGGCACTTCCCTCCACCAAATCATTTGATGAATTACGAGCCGCACTGAAACTTAGATTTAAACCCAGAGTATCATATTTCAGAAAACGAATTGAATTTGATAGACTCAGACAAAATGAGGGTGAAAAAATCGCACAATATTATGCAAGAGTAAGAGAAATGGCATCAGAGTGTAATTTCGAAACGCACATGGAGGAAATTATTAAAACTAAATTCGTCACGGGACTATTATCAGGCCCAATACAGGAGCGACTGTGTGAGGAGAGTATCACCAAAACCACAGAGGAACTGCTAGAAACAGCTTTGAACAAGGAATCGGCTATAAAAGATAGAAACAGCAGTGGAACGGTTAACAAAGTGGTCAAGGTAAAGACGTTTCAAAAGTCACAGAAAACTCCAAGTTCCAGTACAAAACTTACATGTGTACATTGTGGCAAGCCAGACCACAGTTTTTCAAAATGCAAATATAAAACATATAAGTGCAAAATCTGTAATAAAATTGGACACTTAGCAGAAATCTGCAAAAACAAGAAGAATACACACAGCGTGGAACTCAATGAAGATAATGTTGACATATTTTCAGTACACAACAGCGGTGTTAACTATGTTTCTCCATTTTTTCTGAACTGTACAGGAAATGGTAAACAATTCCAGATGGAATTGGACACTGGAGCAGCAGTTTCTTGTGTTCCATTATCTACGTACAAGAGTTTGTTTTCAGATGTAGAATTACAGCCAGCTGATGTGGAACTTAAAACCTATAGTGGTGAGATTATGAAACCAAAAGGTAAAATTTCAATTTTATTAAAAATTAAAACTAAGGAATTAAAATGTGTTTTGTTAGTTGTAGAAAATGGATTAAAAAGTTTATTAGGGAGAGACTTGATTAAAAAATTTAATATTCAACATTTATTGTCATTAAATGCAGTAGAAGAACTGTCACTACAAAATGTTTTAGAACAGTATTCAGAGGTGTTTAAGCCAGAATTAGGAGTAATTAAAGGGGAGGAAGTAGGATTAGAGGTTGACAATAATGTAAAACCCATATTTTTTAAGCCCCACCCCATTCCGCATTCTTTTAAGGATAAAGTTGACCAAGAGTTACAAAAATTAGAAAAGGAAGGTGTTATTGTAAAAATAGAGAACTCCAAGTGGGGAACTCCATTAGTTCCAGTTGTTAAAGAAAATGGAAAGCTTAGGTTATGTGCTAATTATAAAATAACTGTGAACAAACATTTAAAAGATGTAAACCATCCCTTGCCCAGAATTGAGGATATTTTTACAGCTTTACACCCCTGTAAAGCTTACAAAACTTGACTTGAGAAATGCCTTCAATCAATTATTGCTAGATAATGAAACAGGACAATTACTGGCGTGGTCAACTCCTAAAGGTTACAAACAAATTAACTAGGTTACCTTATGTTAACTAGGTTACCTTATGGTACCAAGCCTGCTTCGGCAATATTTCAGGCAAAGATGGAAAAAGTTTTACAGGGGACCAAGGGAGTAGTAAATTTTATTGATGATGTTTTGGTAACGGGTGCCAATGACAAAGAACATTTAGAAAATTTAAAAGAGGTTTTAAAAAGATTTGCAAACGTGGGAATTAGATTAAACAAAGATAAGTGTTTATTTTTTCAGTCCGAAGTTAAATATTTAGGACACATTATTTCAAAAGAAGGTTTAAAGAAGGATCTTTCGAAATTGGAATTACCAAAGTCCCTGCACCCAAAAGTGTAACTGAGGTAAGATCATGGATTGGAATGGTTAATTATTACTCTAAATTTATCCCCAATGTTTCTATTAAACTTAAACCTATGTATGAATTATTACAAAAGGATAACAAATTTAATTGGACATCTGATTGTCAACAAAGTTTTAATAATATTAAGAAAGATATAATTTCTGACAATGTCTTAGTACATTTTGATCAGTGTAAACCTTTAAGATTAACATGTGATGCATCTCAAAATGGAATAGGTGCTGTACTGAGTCATGTTATGCCCGATGGTACGGATAGGCCAATAAGTTTTGTTTCTAGAGTATTTAACAAAGCAGAAAAAGGTTACTCAATGATAAACAAAGAAGCGTTAGCTATTTATTGGGCAGTACAAAATTTTTATCAATATTTGGTTGGGACAAAATTTGAATTGATATCAGATCACAAACCCTTACAAGCTTTGTTTGGTGAGCATAAAAGCCTACCACAAATGGCAGCTGGTAGATTACAGAGATGGTCTTTGTATTTAGCAGGATTTGACTATACTTTTAAGCACATTAAAGGTTATAACAATAATCAAGCTGATTGTATGTCAAGGATTCCATTAGAGTATGAACAGTCTGTATTAACTAATCATTCTGAGTTTGACTACAGTAACTTTGTTGAGGAACAAAATATTACAGATTTAAATGTTGTAAGGTCTGAGACTAGAAAGGATCCACTTTTAAGTTCTGTTTTTAATATGATAAGATATGGATTTCCTAAAAATGTTAAAGATGAAGTTTTGAAACCATTTGCACAAAAAAGGGACCAATTATATGTTGATCAAGGTGTTGTCATGTGGGGGTATAGAGTTGTTATTCCTGATAAGTTACAGCAAAATTTATTAAAAGAGTTGCATACCACACATGAAGGAATTGTTAAAATTAAGACCAATGCTAGATCATATTTTTGGTGGCCTAATTTAGATCAATCTATTGAAAACTTTGTTAAAAATTGCAACATTTGTATGGCAGCTAGGCCAGAACCTAAAAAGGCAAACATTATTTCATGGCCAAAGACTAACTCAGCATATGAAAGGGTTCATGCTGATTTTCTGGGACCATTTGATGGTGAAATGATTTTAATTATCATTGATTCCTATTCTAAATGGCCAGAGGCCTTTATTATGAAAAATACAAATGCTAATAACACTGTGGAAAAATTTAGGGAATGTTTCAGTCGTTTCGGATTACCTAAAGTAGTTGTAACAGATAATGCAGCAGTATTTTGCTCAAAGGAATATTCAGATTTTCTATCAAAAAATGGAATAAGACATGAAACATAACCTCCTGTTCACCCTGCAACTAATGGGTTTGCAGAAAATGCTGTAAAAAACTTCAAATTTTGTATGAGTAAAGCACTAAAAGATAAGAAAAACAATAATGTTAACTTTGAAACATTAATGAACAGATACCTTTTTCATTACAGAAATTCAATTCATACTATAACGGGTAACACCCCAGCTGAATTAATGTTTCAAAGGAAATTAAGGACTAGATTAGATATTTTAAAAGAGAAAAAGACTAAAGATAATATAAATAAGTATAGTAATATGAGAGAAGAAACATTTACAGAGGGAGAATATGTGTATTGTAGAGATTATAGAAATCCAAATAAGAAAGTTTTTGTCAAAGCTATGATAGATGAGGTGTTAGGTAAAAGTACCTATTTGTGTAAAATTTTAAATGAAAATTTGATTTGGAAAAGACATCTCAATCAGATAATACGTTCATTTCCTTGTGAAAACCCTGAAATCTCTAAGGAAATAAATATTCCTATTAGTATAAGTAATAATAATGCTTTTATGAAACCTAATAACTTTGAAGATCAGGTGGCTAAAGATTTCAGTGATTTCAATAAGGAAATAATTGACAGTAATGATAATTATAAATGTGATGATTTCAAAGATGTAACGCCTGAAGTTATAGATAGTTCTAATGATGATAGTAATTGTAGTTTTAAGGATAAAAGCAATATGAGTATATCTCAGGAGGCTCAACCAGTACCTCAATCCTCTTTGAGGAGATCTTCAAGAACAGTTAAGGCTCCTGAAAGATTAAACTTGTAAAGGACTAAGAGGGGGGTATTGTAGTGAATTTAGAATATAAGTATGGCAACACAAATTCAATATCTATGTTCACAAGTCTCTTGTCTTTTCTAATATCCGGAAAAAAGGGAACCATCTTGGAAGCCACCGACTAAGGTCATGTATATTTTAAATTAAAGTATTTTAAATAGCTATGGAAGCATTTTCATTTTATTAAAACAATTCAAGAGTGTAAGGACACTACAATAAGGGTGACGTAATAATGTATAGCATAATGTAAATAGGATGAGTAAAAATAAAAATCATGTTTGCGAGACCCATGTAGAAACATGGGCTCAGGTCGTGCGGAGGGCGTTCTATCGACGCGCCAGTCTTGAATATTTACTTCTAGATATATTTTGTTAGAAAACACAAACTCGGTGTTCTATGTTATTTAACCTATGTCCTTGATTGAGATTCAGTACATAATAACAATTTCACCCTAGAACGGTAAATACAGGCGCATTTTACGTTGCACAATACACCTGCGTCTGTTTTTCCGTACGCATTCAACCCGAATCTCTTCAAAATTGGAACAAGAGTGAACAGGCTTCTTCTGGGTAAGCTCACTCCATCGTCGACTCTGTCTCTGTCACCTATGACCTAGACTAGAGTCAAGAGCAAACCCATAACAAATAAAAAAAAAGTACAAATTAACTTATAAGATTGTAAAATTACAAAGGACATGGCTAAACAACTGCCCTAAGCAAATAAAGTTATCTGAATCTGAATCTGAAGCATGAATAGAAATTGTTCACTAGCTCGTAACATTCAAATATTCATTAATGAGTTATTACAGTTTTATTATTCTTCTAGAACTTTCGAATAATTAAAAGTTTTTTCATGTTTTTGTTTGACAAGAAGAACATAAGATTCAGTTCTACGAAAAATTGTAGTCAATAAACCTACTTTTAAAGATATTTGCGTAAGTCGAAACGAACAGTAGTCATTATTATTTATTTTTGTACCTATCGCAATACATCTCAAATATTCATTAATGAATTATTACAGTTTTATTATTCTTCTAAAACTTTCGCGAATTGATTAAAAGATTAAAAGTGTTTTCTTGTTTTTGTTTGACAAGAAGAACATAAGATTCCGTTTTACGAAAAATTTTAGTCAATAAACCTACTTTTAAAGACATTTGCGTAAATTGAAACGAACAGTATTTATTATTATTTATTTTTGTACCTTTCGCTATACATCCCAAAACCTAAGAGATAGAACCTTAGATGTTTATATCTTTAATTGCATTTATCTGTTTTCTAGAAATTATTGGCAAAATCTGGAAAGAAACGGCACTTCTAGATTACACTTGATTCGATTAGAACTAAATAAAAAAAATACATGTTGGGGGTGTCGAGGAAACTCACTTTGATCGAAGTTCCTTTCACCGGGTATTTTGTATTAATACAGAGCCAACTAGTATGGCCTTAAGTTTCAATTGCGTATTGATTCATCATGAGATGCATAAACTGTGGTGTAGCCACAAATGACAGATCTTCAAATGAAAGCCGGGACCAACGGCTTAACTAGCTTTCCAAGGCACGAAGGAACCACGGAATGACCTCGGCTAGCGTTGCTTAACCTTGAAGATCGACCTGTGCGGCTGTTATTATTAAACCACGAGCTCCTCTAAACGCCTTAATAAAGTATCATAGCAAAATCTTATTATTTTACAAGTTTGTATACCTATTAATGTAGGAGTTTCTACGATTTGATTTTCAAGATTGTGACGATATAAAAAGTTCCAGTAACATTTTTCATACGAAATGCTAATATTCAGCTATTCAGCATTACATATTACTAGTTAAAATGTTTATTCATTGCTAGGGCAGGCATCGTTATTTAGCCATGTCCGACATACCTATTGATGTATTGTATTTCGATAGCCTGTTAGAAGGGCTACAATAGCATCCTTGCAACGTAGAAATTATTTAAATAGTTTTAGAGAAAAATGGCTTATAAATGGTAAAATCAACAAAGTTTCTATTCATCCCTCATTTATCCTGGAGAATATTTTCAGGGTGAATAGTCACGAACCTGGATGTGAACCTGGATGGTTCGCTGGATAGAGGGATTCCAGGCGCACACGCCTACATATGATATGTCATATTTCCTAGGGAAATAAGGGGAGTTTTGTTGATTCATAGGATGTACACAAAGTGAAAATTGTTTGAAATAAAATACTTATTTGCAAGTGATTTAGTGTTCCTCAATAAAATAAAGTTTCGGGGACCTGATTTGTAGTCATCAGCATGGAAATTATATCCTCACGCCTCTTCCTGAAAACTGTAGACCTGCATCACCGCTTCAAATAGTCATGAAGAATCAAGGGCTTCCTATAAGAAGCCTTTACACCTCAACACTTAGCAGCCATCAATCATCAGGTCCGCAAATCCATAGGTCGCTGGTTCAAATCCGGCTCGAAGGACCAAAAAGAATGTGTGGTCTCTTGTTAGGCCATACATTACTTTTAGATGCGAGATGAATGGAGTAACGGAATTTAATTATTTAAACACTGATGTATTGTCTGAAAGGTTTTATGGATATTGCTTAATGAACTGTTGTGTGAAGAATGAAGTGAGTGACGCGGCCCTTGTTGGCTGTTATGAGGACACCTGGCTGTCTTGATAGCCCAACGCGAACTAACTACGTGTTATGAATTGAAATGAATGTGTGGCGTAAACTGCTGAATTGCAGAATGTACGGTTGCACCGTACACTTCAGGACTTCTGGAACTGAACTATAGGTACAGGACGTCAGCGCGCTAGGGCTGGAGACTTACAACCTCCCGTACACAGTGCCCGGCGATCACGCCCGTCCGGTACATAATATATGTGTTATACAAATGAGAAAGTAACTCTTATTGTGCGTTTGTTGGTTTGTCTGTCTGTGTGTTTCGGTTTCACGGCTAAACGGCTGAACCGATTTAGATGAAATTTGGTGTGGAGATAGCTTGACACCCTGGGAAGGACATAGGATAATTTTTATGCCACTAAAGTGTTCCTTGGTATGATAAATACTTTTTACTCGTGCGAAGCTACAGCAGGAGCTAATATAATATTATAAATGCGAAAGTGATAACGCGTTATGTTATCTCTAAATATAAATTGTAGTTCTAAAAACAAAAAAACACGCTTTAATGGTAAATTGAACTAAAAAGTCGCTAATCCTGAAGATCTTGGTAAGGCTAATGGGACAAACAATTTAAACGCGCACGGTAGAATCAACTTTTATTACTTATAAATTTTAATTTTTGTTTGACTTTCAAAAGTGCCGCTTATTGGCCTAGTTGAATAAATATATTTGACTTTGACTAAATTATTGCATTGTCATCGGTCCTTGATAGGTGTGCAAAGTTTCAAATCAATCCGACGTTTTCAAGGGGGTGAAAATCACGTTCAAAGATTCCGTTACATTGATACATAGATAAATAGATACATAGTTACATAGATACATAGTTACATAGTTACATAGTTACATAGTTACATAGTTACATAGTTACATAGTTACATAGTTACATAGATACATAGTTACATAGATACATAGATGCATACCAAGCTAATAAAAGCGTGTTAATAACATCACGGCTATATTGGTCGAAGGGTTAGACAGTGTCGGATCTACATTACATCCACTGATCGCCAGCGATGGTTAATTCTCATGAAATAGAATTCAAACCTATTGTCATCAACCGAGCACAAGTCCAAGCCCGGTTTTTTTTTTTTTACGTGGCGTACGTTGTTCGGTCATAGTGACTGACAACTACTGAACCGGGCTTTCCTGTGGAGACTAAGCTATATAGCCAGGCACAAATTTCTAAACCTAAGAGACAACGCTGAGGGCTACCCCCTGTGGGTTCGAACCTCGGCTCAGTGCGTCGCTGGGGGGACATCTATGGCTGGACCTTAATAAAGTGATTCTACCATCCGTTCGGAATAAGCCTACGTGGAGAAGAACGGACAAGTCCAAGTCCGGTGAAAGTAAAAATAAAAAGCTTTTTACCACAAAAATAGAACCAATGTATATAAAAAGCTTTTTATTTTGAATCCCCGGTGGAAAATCACGGATGTTATAAGTTTGACGTGTGTACCTGTGTGTCTGTGTATTTGTATATTTGTGTATCTGTCTGCACCATAGCTCCTAAATCCGATTTTTATTTAGTTGTTTTTGTTTGATGGGTGACATTATTGGGAGTGTTCTTAGCTCTGTTTGAAGAAATCGGTTCAGCCGTTCAAAATTACGGGCTATTTACTGTTTGAATCGGGGTATCTTTACAAGATGTCGTGTCATATTTACGTGTTCGATAGATTGTTGATGTCGAAGCGTGTCTACTACTAGATAAATTACGTAGTTCAAAAAGAAAAAAAAAAGTGAGGTTTTTGGAATTTTCTACTTGTTCACTGTTTAGTTGTGGTACCTAATAGGCAAGTAGGTACCTATAATGCCAGAATAGGTTACCCGAATATCATGAAACTTGAACACCGACTTCCGAAAAAGAAGTTAATAGTTTTTTATTTGGAAATCAGTTGCATTTTTTTTGTAAAAAAGTTGTATCAATTACGTATTCATTTAAATAACGTATTATCAAAAACCCCACCCCTGCAGATTTTTGCCTTCGGGTCTTTTACTGTATGGGTATAAGGAAGTGAAGCCGCAGGAATAATCTAGTATTTTTTAAATTTTCGGTGTAACTACTGGACAAGAATAAATTAATCACAAGTGGTATAGAAATAGTTTATTTAATATCTAAATCCTACCTGTTCTACTAATCCAATATCGTAAATGTGAAAGTTGGTGAGTTAGGATGTTTGCTATTCTTTCACGTAAACCTATTACAGATTTTGATGAATTTTTATACATAGAAATCATGCTTATTTCAGTATTTCTCAGTTACATATCTAATAACCCTAGTTTCATGCAATATTTATAAAAAACAATGCTAGATCTAGATGTACTCTACATCACAAATTCGATACTATAGTTCATAATTATAAAGCACTAAAAACAAAAAAAAAATTGTTTCCATAAAATATAATGTATTTTTCTTAAAATATCCATGACTCCAAAAAAGATTAGTAAAACATACGACTATGTTGTTAGATTCCGTGAACTACTCAATAAAAGGACATTATAAGTTTCCAAAATGTATTGTGCTCCGCACAGGCAAAACGATCAGACCATGAGTGACATCTGTCTAGAAAAAAAACTTATTCTATACAACGTAGAGTTTATAATGGAACACATAGAAACTCCTTGTAGGTATATTTCCAACACTGGCCCTTGATCCAATATAAACTCATGGTAAATCACATTACACCCAATAAAATATCTAAGTGTAGACACATCCGCTGTCTAAAAATATATATATATATATAATATAACATAACAACAGCAAAACATAGCAAAAGCATAAATTTATTAAAACATCCGTCACATATAAACAGTAATTATTAAAAAAATATGTGATACGGATCTAAAACAAATTATACTTCTGCAAGCATACCTTATCTACTGCTTAGAACCATCGCATATCATTTATTTAATGATAGAAATAAATGATATACAAACTTATCATGTTTTTCCTTTACCAACGGTTTCGTTAAAACGTCGGCCACCATTTCATCAGTAGATAGGTATTTTATAACAACTGTACCGTACCTTCCTCAACAATTTCCCTGATGAAATGATGTCTTACGTCAATGTGTTTCGTTCTGGCGTGGTACATAGAATTAGTGCACAACTTCAGTGCAGACTGATTGTCATTAAACAACGTAATCCTATACTGCACCCCGTAAATTTCGAACAGAAACTTGCGTAGAAAAAGTGCTTCTTTACAAGCATCTGACAGACACATATATTCGGCCTCTGTGCTTGAAAGAGCCACTGTTTTTTGTTTTCTACTCTCCCAAGAGATGGTAGAATTTCCAATTTTGAACACATAACCGGTATAAGATCGGCGATCGACCTCATTTGATGCAAAATCAGCGTCAGCATATGCGACGATATCCAACCCTGACTTCTGTAAAGTTAAATAATGATCAGGCGTACCTTTTAGATAGCGAAGAACGCGTTTTGCTGCCTTCCAGTGAGTCTCATTGTAAGCGTCGTTGAACTGGCTGAGCGAACTGATAGCATGTGCAATATCCGGCCGCGTACATACCGCTATGTACATCAGACATCCTACCAGGCCTCTGTAGTCATGCGTACAATCCTTCTTTGTAGATTTCACGAGCTTCAGACCTGTCTCCATAGGTGTTCGTGCAGGTTTGCAATCTGACATCTGAAATCGTTCTAGCACCTTCTTAATATAGCTTGACTGGTCTAGAGTTATTTCCTTGTTCTGTCTGCAAAGCCTCATTCCAAGAATGTGGTGTGCTGGCCCTAAATCTTTGATTTCGAAGGCCTTCTTTAATTCTTCTTTGATTCCTGCCACATCTCGGGAACCAGCTGAAGAAAATAGCATTATGTCATCAACATAGAGCGCAATTACAATCATAGAGTTCCCGCTCGACTTGACATAAACACAAGGTTCGGAAGATAAACGTTTGAATTTCATTTTGCTCGTCAAAACGCCATTTATTTTCTCATACCAAGACTTCGAAGCTTGCTTCAGTCCGTATATGGCCTTATTCAACTTGTAAACTTTATCTTCTTGGCCTTTAATCTTGTAGCCCTCTGGCTGCTCCATAAAAACGGTTTCCTTTAAATCTCCATTCAAAAAAGCTGTTTTTACATCCAGATGCTCGATATTCATGTTATGTTCCGTTGCTAAAGCTAGTAACGTACGTATAGTAGAATATCGTACTACAGGAGAAAACGTTTCTTCGTAATCAATACCGTATTTCTGTGTATAACCTTTTGCAACGAGGCGCGCTTTGTACCTCAATATTTCCCCGTCGAGGCCAAGCTTTCTTTTAAAGATCCACTTGCATTTGACAGGCCTTTGCTTCGTATCGCGGTCAGTCAGAGTTCAACACTGATTATCGATGAAGGATTTATACTCTTCCGCCATCGCGGCTTTCCACTTACTGGCTTCTTGGCCATTCAGTGCCTCGCGTACTGTCTGAGGGTCTTCCGTGTCACTGCATATAGTGCGTGCTACACTAGCTGACTCAAACTCACTACTTTCGTCCGTAGAGTTCTCGTAGTCTTCCAGTGTGGAATCTCCTGGGACATACGTCTCATCCGCAGAGTCATTCGGAGTCTCACTACTGCTCTCAGAATCATCTATCGTAATGGCACTGTTATCTTGACAGTTTTCGTTAGATATTTCTGCGTGCTCTTGGGGTAAATCGGGTGAGGCGGGTTGCACGGGAACATTATCGGCGACAGTTACATTGTTCGGAAACAAACCAATCGTGTAACGCGAACTGTCATCCTCATCCGATGAAGTGTCATTCCAAAAAGCATGTTCTAGAAAAGTGACATTTCTTGCTTTTATGACATTCTTCGGGCTCGCCGGATCTATCAATCTGTAACCCTTTGACTCGTCACAGTATCCGACAAAAATATATTTCTTACTTTTGGGATCTAATTTGTCCCGTTTGTGCTGTAGGGCATAAGCTTGACAACCAAAAATGCGTAGGTAACTCAGATTCTCCTTTTTACCTGTCCATTTTTCTTCCGGTGTACTGCCCATCACAGCCTTAGTTGGAGAGCGATTCTTCAGGTAGACGGCGGTGTTGACTGCTTCTGCCCAGAATTCCTTTTCCAAACCTGCTTCCTGGAGCATGCACCTGGCTTTCTCCGTAACGGTTCTGATCGCGCGTTCCGCGACTCCGTTCTGAGCAGATGACCTTGGAACCGTGGTCTGGTGTCGAATCCCATGCTTCTTCAGGAACTTCTGTAAATTAGAATTGACATATTCACCACCATTGTCAGTACGAAGAACTTTAATTTTCTTATTGGTTTGGTTTTCTACGAGAGCTTTAAATTCTTTAAACATCTCGAAAACCTCATCCTTCCTCCTAAGAAAACAAACGAATGTTTTTCGTGACAAGTCGTCAATGAACAACAGAAAATATCTTTTCCCACCTAGGGACGGGCACGGCAGTGGTCCCATGACGTCACTGTGAATTATTCCAAGAATTTCCTTGGCTCTGGTCTCCGATTTCTTCGGAAATGGCAACTTAGTCTGTTTAGGGTTCACTTATATTAATTAAAAATGGTATTAAATCAAAACCTCGTAAAGATATAGTAGACCTATCAGTTGAACATAGTGTTGAACTGTCCTGTGTTGAGCTGGATAAGCATGTCATAGTGTGCGTTTACAGACCCCCTAATTA
The DNA here is from genome assembly GCA_948252205.1 of Orthosia incerta. NCBI lineage: Eukaryota > Metazoa > Arthropoda > Insecta > Lepidoptera > Noctuidae > Orthosia > Orthosia incerta. The sequence goes on from OX411769.1 coordinate 4,477,972, forward strand.
TAAGAACTACTCTATATTCGAGTCAGTGATGGAAGATGTTTTGGCAAAACTTGCAATGGGTAATAAACTAATAATTGTCTGTGGTGACTTTAATATTAATATTCTAGAAGATAATTCAGACAGCAGTAGGTTAGTAAATCTCTTTAAATCATTTAATTTGTCACATGTGTTTATGGAACCAACCCGAACTACACTGACTTCTGCTACATGTATTGATAATGTTTTTTGTAGCTGCAACTACTTGGACAAGGCCATTATAAATTATCTGCCTTCGGATCATAGTGGGCTACTGGTAGCCTTTGAGTCCATTATGCTAATAAAACAAGTGCAGATTCAATCAAGACCAATAACATCCGGTAAATTAAATAAATTTAACAGCACTTTAATCAGTAAGTTAAGCAACCAGGACCTCACAGTGAATGATGGTAATATTTTGTATGATGAAGTTTTCTCAGTGGTTCAAAAAGAGTTCAATAACACTTTTAAGAAGAAAACTAAAACTATATGCCCTAAGTTTTTATTCAGTGACTGGGCGACTACAGGACTTAGAAAAAGTAGGGAAAGACTTTACGAGCTATATGGCCTTAAGCCCTGTATTAACACTGAAACGTTTAATAAGTATGTTGCTACTTACTCAAGAATTTTTAAAAATACTTGCAAGGCAGCTAAGGTCTTGTACATTAGCAATAAGGTTAAATTAGCAGAAAATAAAATCAAGACGGTTTGGAAGATTATAAACAATGAAACGAATAGGAATAAAAGAAATAGTAGTGATTACACGCTTGAGACCACACACGGACTTATTAGAGATAACAAAAAAGTTGCGCAAGAATTTGTTAATTTCTTTACCAACATCCCAATTAAAACTACTGAAACTTTAAATTCTTCGCCCTCGCTTGCTTTTGGATTATTAAACGCGAACGTTTCAGCCTGCCCGATTGTATTTAACTTTTCACATATAAACCCCATGACAGTAATAAAAGCTTTTAAGCAAATCAAGATCAAACCGACTGAAGATCTGTGGGGAATGTCCATCAAAGCTTGTACCTCCATAATTCAGACTATAGCGCCGTACTTAGCGTTGATTTTCAATTTGTGTGTGGATCAAGGCGTTTTTCCGGATCTAATGAAATATAGTAAGGTTATACCACTTTTTAAATCCGGGGACAGTAAAGACACAAATAATTATAGACCAGTATCCGTGTTGCCGGTTTTCAGCAAGGTTTTTGAGAGGATAATGCTAAATCAAATGCTCATTCATTTTAATACGAATAACATCTTGCATGATAGACAGTATGGTTTCACCAGAGGACGTTGTACAACTGACGCTGGTGTCGCTCTATTAAAACACATCTTTGATGCGTGGGAAGATTCGCAGGATGCCATAGGTATCTTCTGCGACCTGTCGAAGGCGTTTGATTGCGTTAATCATGAAACATTACTTCTGAAACTTGAGCATTACGGGCTAGGTCAATCAGCGTTAAGTTTGGTTAAATCTTATTTGAATGATAGACAGCAATTAGTTCAAATAAACGGTGTGAATTCGTCCGGGTTAAACGTTAAAATGGGTGTACCCCAGGGCTCAATTTTAGGTCCTTTCTTATTTTTAGTGTACATTAACGATTTACCCCGTTTATTGGAAAACAAACTTAACATGGTGTTATTTGCTGATGACACATCTTTAATTTTTAAAATAAATAGACGTACTTGTCAGGTTGACGACGTAAATAACGCGCTATGGCAGGTTCAGGATTGGTTCACTGCCAATAATTTAGTTTTAAATGGTAAAAAAACCAAGTGCGTAAAATTTTCCTTGCCGAATGTCAAAAGTACTGATTGTGACATTATATTAAACAAGGAGAAGCTAGAATTCGTCGATAAAACGGTTTTCCTGGGGATCACGCTAGACTCGGGGTTGCAATGGGGTCCTCATTTGGTATCCCTTGCGGGGCGGCTGAGTTCGGCGGCTTATGCTGTTGGAAAGATTCGTCGGTTAACGGATGTGGATACCGCCAGACTAGTCTATTTTAGTTATTTTCATAGTATAATGTCTTACGGTATCTTACTATGGGGAAGGGCTGCAGACATTGAGTCAATTTTTATTCTGCAAAAACGAGCCATCAGAGCGATATACAATCTTCGCCGGCGCGATTCTCTAAGGGAACTGTTTAAGGACATTAACATCATGACGGTTCCTTGTCAATATATTTATGAAAACATCATGTACGTGAGAAAGAATTTACATCTTTTTAGTAAAAACGGCGACAGACATGATTATGTTACTAGAAATAGGGACCAATTAGTTCAACCAGGTTTCAGACTGGCTAAAGTAGCCTCATCTTTCATGGGGTACTGTACAAAATGTTACAATAAAATTCCTCCTCACATTCTTGAACTGAATGAGACGAAATTTAAAACTTGCATAAAACGCACACTATGCAGGCTGGCATATTATAAGTTGGGGGATTACATCACTGATAAAAATGCTTGGCTAAATGCTAGTCCAGCTCCACAGCCACTAGGCCGCAAAAACAAGTGATATGCGGAACATTGTTGTTTTGAATTGTTGTTGGACCTTCTGAAGACTGTATGAGTATATTTGTAGTTGTGTGAACTCAATTTCATTCATCAAGGTATGTACTTATGTACCTAAATATTGTATTTTTTTTTTTTTAAAAAGAGTAAGTATGGAGTTTCTTGTGCATTCTTCTCCATTACAAGCTACTTTCCGAATGCACGGTAGAATCAATTATTATTATTTTAACGTTCAAAAGTGCCGCTTGGTGGCCTACTTGAAATAAAATATCTTTGTCTTTTGTCTTTGTCTTTTGTCTACCTAAGATGCAGGAAACACACGTCCGAAAGTTATTGTTGTCATAAGAAATACCCTTGACCATACCTTTTCGCAGTAACTCCATGCTTCGGGTGTTCAGATGCGCTAGACGATGGTGCCAAATTTGTTGCGTTGCCTGGCTTCCAGTAGCAGGAGACTGCGACGCTTGCTTCACGCTCACGGCAACTGGACGACTATCAACCTTCAATTGACGTGTCGGCACCGCTTTGATGTCACCTGTACCTACAGACAAAGACGAACACATGGCCTGCGAGGATGGCTCGCTACACAAAACAGAAACAGTTTCAAAGGCATCAAGTTCATAAATACCATCTCTCAGGGTAGCTGTAGCCAAAACCTCCCCATTGTCATAGACTGTACACACGCCAGAACGAAACACAATTTCGAAACCTTTCTTATCCATCGCACTAACAGATAACAAATTAGCAGACAATTTTGGGACTAAGTACACATTACTTATCGATCTCACACTATTGTCCTTTAGCACAGTTTGCGCAGTTCCTTTTCCAGCTGTCGGCAATGCTTCACCATTGGCAATTAAGACCTTCTTCGGCTTTTCAGTAGTAAAATCTGATAAAAACCTGCGATCATTGCAAAAATGCTGCGCCGCACCACTGTCGACGTACCAAACGTCTCTCTTGACTTCTGCGGCCAACGCTGTGAGATGCGCCTGGCTTTTCCTGCCACTCTTCTTGCCGTCAGAGTTGTCAGGACAATCCTTCTTGAAATGCCCACTCTTTTTGCATCTGAAGCACTTAATTGGCTTGGGTGCTTTCCGAGCTGCTAAAGCCGTAACATCTGCGCTTTTTTCATCGCGTCTCGCATTTTCTAGAAGCAATTTTGCTTTGACATTTTCGCTTGACAGTGACGTGTTCGAATGTTCTAGAGCCATAATCAACGGGTCGTAATCGCTTGTCAAACCGCTGAGTAAAATCACGGCTACGAAGTCATCTTCTAAAGCCGCTCCGATGTCGCTCAGTTGTTGCGATGTATCCATCACCTTGTTCACATATGCCTCCATACTCGCACATACGCTTAATTTAATGGCGAACAATGTGCGAAGCAATCCGAGTCGTCGTGACAAGCCTCGGTCCTCGTATGCCTTTTGAAGATTGCTCCACGCTTCGCGAGCCGACTTGGCATTTCTAATTTGTGGAAATACACAAGGCTTCACGCTCAAGGCGATTTTCGCGAGCGCCTTTTCCTGCTTCTTCGCGTCTTCGTTTTTGTTTTCAGGTGTGCCCACACAATCCCAAAGATCGTCATGGATGAGCACCATCCGCATCATAAATTTCCAGGTTGCATAATCTTGAAGCCCGGATAATTTTTCCATCGAAACATTTTGATTGACGGTTGCCATTGTTCTTTGTTTTTCTTGCGAATGAATTTTGAAAATAATTTTACGAAATCACACGTGCATACTTGGAAAATAATAATTAGAGTAGTGAATTTAAACCACGGACCTCTGCTACCATGTTAGATTCCGTGAACTACTCAATAAAAGGACATTATAAGTTTCCAAAATGTATTGTGTTCCGCACAGGCAAAACGATCAGACCATGAGTGACATCTGTCTAGAAAAAAAACTTATTCTATACAACGTAGAGTTTATAATGGAACACATAGAAACTCCTTGTAGGTATATTTCCAACATATGTTAGTTACATAAACAACAGGGATACGCACGTTCTGCTCATAGTTGTGTAAAATCAAGCTACATGCGTATCTGCGAACATTCCTAACGCACTACAGAAATGTACATATGATAGTGTACTTAGTAGTCCCACTCGTGGGAACACATAACTGCGATGCGATGCGATATCTATTTATTTAGTACGTGCGAGCTCGCAGATATTTGCGTTGCGTTGCGAATTCGCAGTTATGTGTGGCCCTAACCGCGTTGTTATACAAGCTGCTATACGTAGAGTGTTCCTGAATATAAGTTTTTAAGCTGACATGGCCACAATCATTAGAATTGATATTTGTTTCGGGATATTATCTGTCTACCCTCTTCCTCACTCGTTTATCACGAACGATGCCACTACATCCAGAAATTTTCTCACTAGTTACTCGACATTGTTCACGACAGACGAGCTCACAACCAGAATCTAAATATAGGTCATGGTAAATATCTCGAAACAATTATTAATTCTAATGAGTGTTGTAGACTCAATTAATTAATAGGGATGATTCCTAGATACAAAAATAATAATTAGGTATGTAGTCCTTCAGATAGATTTTCATAAAATATTGGGCAAGTATTTTCTGCTTTATCAAAACAAATTGATTAAGATAAAGCATATCACAGTTCTAGAATTCAGGCTTGTCAGTTACAAGCCGTTCGTCGTTATTTTTTGTTTACAAGGCAAATGAAAAAAATACGTGGCCAAAGTTTTTCATTAATTTATCTGACAGATTAAAAATCAATTTTTAGTTATCATCCTTATTAGACTTTACTTCAACAACTACGGAAATTTTTATATTTCCCTCTGGTGAGTAGTGCGTAGAATTAGTGATAATAGGCTCATTTATATCAGTTTTACGTCCAGAAATCTCGTGACTACCAACACATTGACAAGCTGGCTCAACGTCCTCGTTTACGGAACCGTCACCATTTTTTGGGCGTACTGGAACATCACACCTTTCACCTTCGTATTCTCCTATGCATTCACATACTGCCTCATCCTCCACGTTTAAAGAACAGCTACCGTTGTTCAAGCAGTAACCGTAACACAGATTCACTTCACAACGTTCCCCGGTATAACCAGCATTACATCTGAAATTGTAAATAATTGTGAAGTACCTAAACCAAAATAAATTAACTAAGATAACCAAAAAATGTGTAGAATATGTTTTACCTGCATTTAGGAAGTCCATCTTCAGTGATAATACAGAGGCCTTGAAAACAATAATTTTCACATGCGGACACGTCGCATCGCTCACCGGTATACCCGGACTTGCATTTGCAAAAAGATTGACCAGTAACTTTTATACCATGAACACAAAACGGACCTACATATTCTCTAGCAATTTTGAATGAGTCGTTGGTATCATAGTCAAGTTCCTGATTGCATTCCGAAATCCCCTGAAATTGATCTTTCAATTTGTAATTGGCCACCATATTGAAGACGTTTTTAGTATGAACCTGAAACATCTCATTGTAACCAGTGTGTGATAATGGCTTTGATGTTTTCAAAACTTGCCAGTAACCATCGGATACGATCCATTGCTCCGTGAAGGCGAATTCTCTTGAAAACAGTATGGTATTTGGGAAAAAATACGGGACATTATCATCAGGTAGGTTAATAAAGTGAACAAATGACTCCATATTCTTTCCATTCAAATCGGCTCTATAAATATAGTAAGCTACTGCTGTATTTGGCATGTACCAGAATATTTTCCGTGTCTGATGGTCAATAACCAAGCCGTGTAGGTGCAATTTGTTTTGTTTAACAACAACTTGTCTATCTGCTCCATTAAATCGCGCTCTCTCTATTATGGACGTCGAAAGGTTTGCGGTGGTCCAGTAAACATATCTGCAAATTAAAAACCATGAGTTCTTATCCCAATACAGATCAGATTCTTTGATATTATAAGATATCAGACTGGTATGGTCATGTGATGAGGGGCGATGAAGCGCAAATTATTAATTCATAGTAATTAAGAGGGAAGAGGGATAGGTAGACCAAAGAAAAGATGGATTGAAGTTTTTTTTTTTTAGGACATCCCACCGCACTATTCCCAAACCACTGCAACTCCTGAAAACCAGAATAAACAGTTTCGACCACCAGAAATGCGCCGAGGCAATGAAGCTCAATGAAGTCCCAGCGAATGAATTTAACTGTCTTGGATCCCGCAAGGAAATTAATCAGAAAAGAATAACGGAGAAGTAGGAAAAAGTACAAATTTCCACTGCCCGCCATATCAAGCAGGAGACAGAACAAACAAGGCCAATAGGCACAAAGGGTCATTTACAACTGGTATAAGCTCAGTTGCCTAACACCACGGATTAAAATTAGCATTAATATTAATGGGTCCTACATTGTGCTGCTATATTTGTTTCCAATAATAGGTATGGCAAAAACGCTTGAACGCACGAAAATTTGTTCAAGTTTCCACAAGCTTAATCGTAGGTAAGTGTCAGCCAAGTTCTCGAGTCCAGCTCGAGTACTTGATTGAATGAGCAGAAGACCGTCGTCCGCGTAACCGGTTAATGAACAGCCGCTTGGAAGCGGAATCACGAGGAAATCATCAAAGCCTAAATTCCATAAAGGTGGACCAATAACCGAACCCTGAGGACCTCCCATGGTGAGAGACTTCGAATGATGTTTAAGTTTCGCGGAACCATTTAAAACGTAAGAGTAAACTAAATTGTATATATTTCTATAGCAGCCCCGAGTTTTCATTTTAAGTAATAGCATTGGCCACCATGTGTTATCAAAAGCCCCAGAAATATCTAGAAAAATCCCAATTAGGTACTTATGTTCAGATGTATTAACTATTTTCCTAACAGTAAGGGCCGCGTCTACGGTAGATTTTCCCATAGTGAAACCGAATTGATTGTTATGAAATTTTGGTCCGTCCAGTAGCAAACGTGGAACGATAAGGCGCTCCAGGAGTTTTCCCAAAGATGGAAGTAATATTATGGGCCGGTATGACTTTGGGTAGTCCGGGGGTTTGTCGCCACTTTTCGAGATGATTCGTATAAATCTACGTCACCAAATACAAGGAAATACGCCCTCCGCAATACAACGGTTGTAAACGGTTAAAATCGCATCACCGGCTGTTTTACACGCTTCTATAATCATCCGATTAGATATTTTATGTTCACCTGATGACTTGTTGAGTGGTAACCTCTTGACAACGTTAATAAATTCGTCAGTGGACGGAAGGTCTGACGCTGGTGATTCAGGTGGTAAAGATACCCACGCTCTGATCTGTTGATGGTAGTCGTTGTCATTAGAAAGTAAGTCATCAGGTATAAGAGTGTTCAGCAAAAATTCAGTTGTTTCCTCAATACCGGTGGTGTGTTTATTATTTACTTTAATGTTCTGAACAAACGCGAGGTCGACTGATCGATTAGCTTTAAACTTATGGTATAAAGGAGACCACGGACCTTCTTTATCTATTTTTCTACTATTTTACGCAATAAATTACCCTTAGATGTTGTCCACAGATGCTCTGTAGCGGGACCTGGCAACTCTAAAAGCATTCAACGCAATGGAAAGAAGGTCACCAATGACCTAACGTTTTTTAAGCTTTTTAAGATGTTTACGCGCTCGGTGATAACCCTTACGCTGTTCAGTTAGGTAGTCACACCACCAATCACATCTACGTACATTGGTTATAGATCCACGACCAATGGCAATGTCAGGACAGTAAGTAAGGGTGTCTGACATAATTTCAGCACTTTCTTCAGCTGACAGAACACGCCCAGCCCATCACGAGTGAAATCTTTGACGTGACACGCAAGAAGCGAGCTAAAGAATTTCCGATTCGCACCCTTACATTTATACCTAAAATTACCAATGGCATGTGCGTAACCTGAGTAAAAACCGGAACAAATTCGTACAAGATCAAGCGATGATCACTACAAGACGCGTCCGGTAGGACACGCCACCTATCCAAGCGTACGTCTGCACTAGAAAGTGTGACGTCAATACAAGATTCGCCCATTTGGCTGCAAAAAGTTGGTGGTGCGTAAGGGGTATTACGAATAGTCAGAATGAAATCTTCACAGCGCAGCGTCGTTCATAATCCGTAGACCGAAATTTGCCATACCATAAAGTTGAAGACGCATTAACATCAGCGCCAACGATAACTTTGCAGCCCGCGAGCGTCTGCAAGACGTGACGGTGATTATGTATATGAGGAGCAACAGGGTCTGAATATTGAAAGTAGCAGCTTTGTAGCGCCGACCCCAAGTAACATGGGACAAGGGCAGGAAGATTATGATAAGTTATCAGACTGTTGTTAGTAACTTACCCCCGACAACTATCCACGGCGATGTTCGTGGGGATACTGTCATCCATCTTAAAAAGAAGATTGCCGTGAACATTGTTTATGGTCCCAGTTTTAAATGAAAACCAATTAATGCTCCTTTCCTCAATATCTGTGAAGAACAGTAATTCTGTGATAGGGTCAAAGGCCAGGCCGTGGCTGTTTCTACTGCTCCTTTCTATGTAGCATTTGTATTCTCCAGAAGTTATGTTGTAACCACATATGTAGTCGTTGTCTGTCTGTGTGTCGACGTACAGCAGCATATTATGAACTTCGTCATAGGCTAACGCAGTCAAGTTTTGGGAGTCGAAAAGTACGGTGTCTATTTTTTTTCCATCGTCAGTGTAAAATTCTAGTCGATCTCCAGCTGTTACGGCGATGTCTGAAAACATAGGTATAGATGAGGACATAGGTTAGACTCATCAGTCTCGTGGTCGCAAACGTAAGTGAACCTGCGTAGGGTCCCGGGTTCGATTCCTAGGTCGGGCAAAGAGTGTGTTTGGGTTTGTCCATTAGGAATTTCTCACTGGCAACCCAGAGTAGAGAATATAAATACAGGGTAAACGATATAATATATTTTTGGTTCTTACTTTTCAGGACGCAATTTTTTTAATGTCTGGTTTTAGTTTTTTGGTTTCCCCGTATCCGAAGGACCCAAACGTCGTCTGTCACACAATTTTGTGCCGAAGAATTTTTTAACTTCTATGTACTTGAAATTTGGTGATAATGCTTATTATTACGTATATTTTACTAACAAATACGAATATCTTGAAAAAGTGCGTGTCGGACAACGCACATTTAGGATATATGTGCGTTGTCCGACACGCACTTGATCGGTTTTTAGGGATCCGTACCCAAAGGGTAAAAATGGGACCCTATTACTAAGGCTCTACGGTCCGTCTGTCTATCACCAGGCTGTATCTCAGGAACCGTGATAGCTAGACAGTTGAAATTTTCACAGATGATGTATTATATAATAAATACTAAAAACAGAATAAAATAAATATTTTAAGTAGGGCTCCCATACAAAAAACGAGCGATAATGGTACGGAACACTTCGTGCGCGAGTCCGACTTGCACTTGGTCGGTGTTTTCTAAATTATAACTGTTTTAAATCCTTCAATAAACAAACAAAAAAAATAATATATTATTTACGTAGTCTATATACAACAATGTACAATTTATTCAAAAAAGTACACAGTATAAAATAGGGCAGAGGGGTGTAAGTTTGCGTAGTTTTGAATCATTCGACCACAAAAATGAAACATACGGATTCACAGGTTTCTTTATTATATTAAAATCGAATCGCTTTTAATACTAATTATCGAGCAAACTTAATCACTATTTAATTAAATAACAAAGAACCAAAGCCGGGACTTGCGCAACTTTACACACCCCAGTGTGTAAAGTTGCGCATAGATGGTGATAAGATTGCGCAGTGTTTTTTGAGGCACATTACTTGCATAAATCACGTTTAAATACCCTGAAACCCAAATAATGAGTACCTACACTTAAAAAAGTAAAAATTTTGTATATTGACGTATGGGGACAACAGCTTCCGAACGGCAAAGTTAATTTTGTACCTTCGTTACAGCAATGTTCGGTGCTTTCATTGTTTATGAACGTTAGTACTGTTACCTATATATTTTGGTGAATGTAACTGTTTATACGAAACACTCTATGCGCGAGTCAGACTCGCACTTGGCCGGTTCTTCCAAAGATGCGGGTGCTTCCATAAACGGAAAGCAAAATTATTTATTTATTAATTAAAACTTTATGCACAAATACAAAGACGGACTTAATGCCTTAGGCATTTTCTACCAGTCGAACTTGGTTGGTGCAGAGATAAAACATGGTAGGTGCAACTAAATAAAAGAAGAGGTAGAATAAAAAATTAAATAAATTATATATAAATATATACTTAGATACATACATACATAAGCAATGTCATTGAGAAACCGAATCCAAAAAATTAACTGTGTTAAGATTCTACAATTTTTCACGTGCCTTTAATTTGAAGGAGTACCGACTGCTTGCCATCCTGATGTTCTGAGGGAGCGCATTCCAAAGGGAGATCGCCTGGACAAAGAAGGAGGAATGGATAAACCCAGAGCGGTGAGAGGGACATTCTAGAAGACGATTATTGGTGGAACGAAGATTTTTAGTATGGCCAGAACAATGAAATTGAATATATGAAGTCAGATAAGAAGGAGAAGTGGGTTTATCAATAAATAAAAACAGAGTAGTCAAGGCCCTCAGCGCTCTACGCTGACGATTGGGTAACCAGGTCAGGTCATAGTTGCGGAGGTTGAAGACAAATCGAATGCAGTTATTTAGAAGGCAGTCAAGTTTATTGAGCAGATCTGCATTCAGTTCATAGTAGCATACATCGCCATAGTCAATTATCGGAAAGATTAGGGACTGTACAAGCATGGCTTTTATGTGAGCTGGAAGAATTTTTTTTTATCGATACGATGAACGTACCGGTGACCTTTTAGCTGACACCCGTTACCTATTTTCGTCAATTAAGGCAAGTGTCGACGAGCAGACCAAGATCCTTAACCTCGGAGCCAAACGGAATTGCTACGTTGTCAAAGATTAAGGGTGGAACAGTTAATCCATCAAGCTATAGGGACTCCCAACTATGATAGCCTGACACTTAGCAGGGTTAACCGCCACTCCGAATCGGTCTGACCAGCTTTTAATAAAAATAACGCAAAAAAAAAACTTACCCCAAGCGTGTGCTAGCCCGACGAACAGTGCTACCAATAGTACACTCTGCGATCTACACATTTTATTTTTCAGAATAGACATTGTTTCAACAGAGGAAGATGTGTCCACCACAGAACATGAAACAATACTGGTCCACCCTCAATGTACGCTCGTAAATAGTACATATAGTTGCTTTTTCCTCAAACATAAAAACATTGTATTTTAAGTGATAAGAGACCCCTTGATATATGTTTTATTTATAGGTTATTACGTCATTCAGATAACTTTTGACTCAGATAATTTATTATATATTATATTCTTTATTTTACACCACAAAAATATATATACAGGACAAACAATCATAAAAGCAAGTGTACAATGGGCGGTCTTATCGCACAGGGCAATCTCAATAATGAACGCTGCATCACAGCCGGGAAGCCCCATATCATAGATCATTTAAATTACGTAGCCAAATCGGATGTAGACCTATAAAACATTGAGTTTTTAGGAATGAGGGACCTTCAGTTGACTTTGTTGGAAAGTTACCTCACTGCAAGAACACAATGTGTGAAACTTGATAACATTACAATTAATGGCGACTCAGTTCTTTTCGGGGTTCTACAAGGTAGCATCTTGGGCCCGACTTTATCCTTTGCCTAAATCAACGATCTCTGTCAATCAATACAATTTTCCAAAGGCTAAAATTGTCACGTTTGCTGACGATACGGTGTTACTTTTTATTAAAACGCTTTTATTAGCTTGGTATATATGTATCTATGAATCTATGTAACGGAATCTTTGAACGTAATTTTCACCCCCTTTAAAACGTCTGATTAGTTTAAAACTTTGCACAAATATCAAGGACCAATGACAATGAAATAATTTAAATAGCTTGTTCAATTATCATTACCAGGATTTTAAGAATTAGCAATTGAACTAAAAAGTTAAAAATAAATAATAGTTTTAAACTAACTAAAAAAGTGCATTTTATAGTAAAACTGTAAATGTATTTTTTTAAACTATTATTTTTAGGGAAGATACATGGGGTGATGCTTTTTCGAGCGCACAAGCAGGTTTTTCACATTTCTTTATTAGACACGTGATCAACTTTCTCATTTATTTATTGGCCTATCTACAATTGTTACACTGTGTATTCTAATAATACAAGCAATTTGATACAAGCATAGTATACAATATGACGCGATAGACACAGCATGAAAAAAAAAAAAATATTATTAATTAAATTAATTTATAACTAAGCAACGGGAAAATGAAATAGCCTCTAATAAATTAATTCGTCTTTTTTACAAAGCCAACTAAATATTCTATAGAAAGCGTCAAGTAAAGATTAACAATTTTCTTACTTTTTTTTACTTTGCGTCTCGCAGTTCAGTCAAAGTGACCGACAACCGCTTATCTTCGTCCTCTGGGATAGAGGCGTCTTCCGTAGGGGGGTCGGGGCGGGAGTTATGCTCGTTGGCCTGCGAAAAGGGTGGGCAACCTAGGCTCTTGGCTAGGCATGAGGATGGGGGTGGGTGACCTTGGTGAGTCGTCATTGGGAAAAGACTTAAAAGCCTTGAGAGGGCCACAATCGGGCCCGAAGCGGGCAGGGTGGGGTTACTAGCAGCTTTGAAGGCTGCTGCATAACTCTTTTTAAGTTTTGAGTCTGCGAGAAGGATCTCCTGCAGGATCAGATCGCCGGTGAGGCCGGAAGGGGTGTCTTCCCCGGGTAGATGGGCCCGAGGATGTGTGCAATCCTAGAAATTTTCTTAACTTGTCCTTCTTATTTATACATTGCCACCTAATTTACTAACTCAGCCACGGCATTTATATTTATTTCATCACCATTTTACGATTTACAGCTTCAACATGGTCCTCAAAAAAATATAATTCAAGCTTCTATAGACAAAATCATTTATAATAATTTAGCATGTAAAATAATACATCATATTCTTTTATCGTGAACGTAGGAACTGCAAGATTTGGTGCGAGTGCGTGAGACGACAACGACCGGCCATTTGCACCAATCAGAGAGTGCCATTCGATTCATGTACCGACGATTTAGTCCCGTGTATTTGTTTATTGTCGTTCGTGCGTTCGTATTGCAATTGTTTCATCTGTAATTAAATTAAAGTTTTCGACGAGTTTTAATTAGCTATGACGTCTAAAAGTGAAAATGAAGTACCTTTGTACTGTTCTGACGAGGAATCTGAAGAAGTTCAGCTGTCGAAAAAAAAGCGAGATGAATCTCAGAAATGGATATTTTTAAACAAATTTTCGTGTATTAGTTATGCTGAATAAATAAAGGGTTTCCTGTATTGATAGTGGGAACAACCGATAAAAACAGGAAATTCCACCCGATTTGCTTGACAGTATCTACAAATGCATGTAACGCTGATTTTAAAACAATGTTTCAAGGTTTAAATCATTGACTTTTGAATGCATGCTTATGAACCGAACTTTGCGGCGCAGCAAAAAGTATACAGAATGCATTTCGTGATGCTTTTGGAGAAGAAACTATTGTGAAAATGTGGTGGGCTCACGCTAAGAAGAAGATTTGCAATAAATTGGACCAAACAACGGAGAAGAATTTTCTAAAACACGTATTGGAAGACATTGATGCACTACAATCAGCTACATCTCTTGATGTATTTTCTGCTGCTTCGAAATTGTTTTTGAAGAAATGGAAATACCAAAAAGCATTCGTAACATATTTAGTAAAAACTGCCTAATAAAAAACCCAAATTGGTATTTGGATGCAGCACCAACATCACCAGCGACGAACAACGCTCTCAAATCTTTTAACAGAGTTATAAAAGACCACAACACCCTCCGTGAGCGTATACCGTAGGCTCGATTCTTAGTGGTGGCAGAGAAAATGATTAATAGCTGGTCACAACAAGCAACAGAAGAAAAATTCGTGACACAACCTGAATTGCAGTTTTCTGATTGGACAACAGGATATCGATGGGCCAAAACTGATTCCATAATTAAGAGTGGTGCAATCAACACCAGCCAGCACCACATATTTAACGAAACGTAAACGTAATAAAACTGGCGTCGCAAAGGAATGATCACGTCTGAAACAATCCACTCCACATAAATCTGGGCATTGAGGTTGCCCCTGATCCAAATGAGATCGGATCTTCTACCGATCCAAATACCGGCCTAAACCATTATTGTTCCCCCTCCATATAAATCAAATTCCTGACCAAATTTCAAACGTTCTTGACGTCCAGAGGTCTACCAAACTCGAGAACGTCTTGTATCCGACCTCATACCGAAGCGAGATTCATCGGAAAAGCAAACACAACGCCAGTCTTCTTCCTCCCAATTTCTGTGTTCGCGAGTCCATTGTAAACACGTGTAACTTACTACTATTGCGGGGTGCTATTAGTGGAACTCTCTGCGGCCTTCGGGGACTCAGACCCACTGCACGTAAACGATATCGGATGGTTTGATCGCTTTTTTTTGGGACATCCCACTGCAACTCCTAAAAACCAGAATCAATAGTGATGACCACCAGAAAAGCACCGAGGCTATGAAGCTCGACGATGCCCCGGAGAAATAAGAAAAAAAAACCACTTCCCTCCATATCAAGTGAGACATATGATACCTACCTACCCAACCCACCTACCTACACTATCCTACCCTACCCTATCTATTCTACCCTACCTACCCTACCCTACCTACACCTATCTACCCATTCCTACGTACCGTACCTACCTACCAAGGATTTTTGTTTTTTTTTTACAAAAATTTGCCTATGTCCTTCCCCAGGATGCTATCTATATCCTTGCCAAATTTCATTAAAATCGGTTCGGTGGTTTAGGCGTGAAAAGGTAACAGACAGACCGACAGAGTTACTTTCAAAATTATATTAGTATGGATTTGTAATATTGATCAGGAACGGATCGATCTTTAAGGTTAAGCAACACTTGTCAAGGTCGGTTCGTGGATAGGTGACCATCTTTACATAGCGAGATTCCTCCGTGCCTCGGATAGCACATTAAGCTATTGGTACCGACTGCCATTTGAAGATCTTTGATAGTGGATATGAATAGAAGAAAGAAAGAAAGAAAACATTTATTACCAAACACTATATGTGTACAATCTTAATACTAAATAGTGTCAAGCACAGATGTGGCAATATGAGCACATTCAATGTGGTAAAAGGAGCGGGCTCAGCAAATGCTGATCAGTGTGCAGCATAGCCACAACGCTGGTCAACGCTGATTTACAGCCCGCCCCCTCTCTCTTAATACTTAACACAAAAATATAAACATTAAAATATAACTAATCTTAATACTAATTATACATAAAGATGCCCCAAAAATTAAATACAAACAAAATACCCGTAATAACTATACATATTTTGATTAAATAACAATTGAAAACCCACCAAATGCATTTAATCATAATTCCTAGTTTGTATACATAGAGGTAGTGGCAGTACAACATTACTCATTACATTTCTGTTTGAGAAACAATAACCTTTTAACTCTTGCCTTGAATACGGGCTAAGACATGTTCTGTCTGAGAGGCGGAGGCAGATCGTTCCAAATTTTAGCTGCACTGTACTTGAAACTACACCTATAAGAGGACGTTTTGTGCTGACTGACAACTAACCTGTTTAGCCAGAAGCCGGGAAATCCGAAGCTGACCTTTGACTGGATCCTATCTGATCGCTGTTAAACGAGACGATAAAAATTATATTGAAGCCCGATGCGCATCGGGAAAACCGAACAGTTTTTTATGTAGGTACTATAGGTATACTAATGTGTGTGTGAGATATTTTTTCTTGACTCAAATGAAGATTTTTTTAAATTATTGTTAGGCTCGCGTTTTACTTGATGGTAAAAGATGATGTGGTCGACGGTGAAGCACTCCTGACTTGAAGACTCCCAAGTTGTTGCTATCAGGAAATACACACTCCGGCAGGGAATTCCACTCTTTAGCTGTACGCATAATAAAAGTATTCCTAAACCGTTTAGTGCGTATGGGTGGGATGTCCACCATGTATGTACCGATGACGCATCGCCGTACGTCTGATAGGTAGTTTAGATAATTATTCTTAAGCTTCTGTCAGCGGCTTCACCTGCGTGAAAGTCGGCAATTACTCCAAGGGAACGAAAGCCTAATTGCGTGAGTGAATTCAGCAAGGCAAAGGGTTTGACCACCATCAATCGATCAATCATATGCGAGATGAATGACGCGATGTTCGCCTTGCCGGATTCACTGACGCAATTAGGCTGCGGGTTGTCACAAAGTGTCCTATGTACCAATACAGAACAGAGTCTGCCCGTGAGGACGCTTGTCATCATCATCGTTATCAGCCTTTTAATGTTCCCACTGCTGGGACTCAGGCCTCCCATCGGGCCTTTGCCAGGTAAACTGCCTCTGCTCACTTTTTCTTATTCTGGTGTGCTGCTTCGTATTTTCTAGATACCTGAATGGTAAAAAAATCTAATATTGATCCGAGGTGGGGTGCTAAAATTTTCGAGCTCGCTTTGCTCGCTCTCGCAACCTTCATTCTGAAGTCTGTGGCTTTGCATAACTCGACAAAATTTTCGTCTACAAAGTATTGAATTCACGACTCAAAATCGAGAGGCAAGGTCTTCACTGGGTCAATTTTTAAACGAAATCGTCTAGTAAATAAAACAAAAACTACTATAGTTATTCATAACAATTTTAATAATTTTCACGAGGAATATAAGAATTACCTTCATTTATTTCGAAAATCTTAGAATTTAGCACAGTATTCACGTTTTCTTCCAAGATTCGTTCTCTTTTTCTATCAAATTTATGTTCAATATGATCAATGTAACCAGTTTTCCGACTTTGAGTCATATTGCGAAATAATACTTAGAAAGAGAGGTACCGCATATGGTTCCTATCGTTTGTGAATTTTGTGTTTTTTTCGTAGTTCGTACATTTTCGCATAGTTACGGTTTTATGTTTTGACTTATTCGTTCTCGCACGCTAGTAAGGTTTTTATTAGATACAGTTTTTGTAATATCGGTTATTTTGATATAGATATCGATATGATATGATATCTAACACATATCCGATATAAGTTACCTTTTTATATATCGGACCAATCCCTACTACTGTCCAGTAAGTAAATTACATACTTACTTACTTCTTACTGAACAGTTGTGAATAAGTCTCCGGTAGAGTTCACTTTCTGGATACTTTCCAGAGATGTTATGACAACATTACATACCATTTTTGAGAAAAAGCCTTTGCCGTATTTCTGGTGAAGAATTTAGATAGTCTTGTAGTGCTTTAGCGTGTCCGTTTGTCTGTAACAGCTTTGCTTTGGCTGTTGAAACTAGAAGTAATAATGATTTAATTTAACACATATAACATGTTATCTTAAGTAGGTACCTATACTGTTGATAAAAGGCTAGTATCAGTCACCACAATACCCTCTGTGCTAGTTGCTGCCGTATTGTAGTGGGCTATTATTCCTCATTGTACCTAATATGATATGGAGTAATACCCCACTGTTTTATTTTATTAAAGTTTTTATTGTTGTCGCCTACATGCGTTTTTATTGTTGTGCCAGAAAGCGTTTTATACCATCAAAGATTACGTTGAGGACAAAAAGGCTTGGGATTGAGCTGCTCCAATTAAAAATTAATTTTGATTTCTTATATTTTCCACCGTGAATTTTGTTTTATTATTATTTTTTTGGTTTTCTTGCAATGACAAGAATATTTACTTTTTAAAATATTATTTTATTTTAATTATTGTGAATGTGAAGACTATGTGGACTATTTTTTTTTGTTTTTATTTTTCATTTATCTTAGTTTTTAATCGTGTTCCTGGCAGTTTGAGTAGTTTTGCGGCCTACCCGAATGTCCTTTCTTTGGTATTGTTCGTCGATGCGTTGAGCTCCTTAAATTCTGTGTTGAGCTGCTCGGTTATTGACAAATGCGTGCACTGACTGGACAGGTCCACTCAATCTGGCTGGTTCTTTCCTCAAAAGACCATTTCAGACATCAATCTACATGGTCTTCACATGATCTAACCAAGATTTTTGTCTGGACTTTAAAAGAGACTGTGACCTCTGAGTTTGTTTCGGCCTTTCTTCTCAGAGTAGTCAGATAGGAAACGCCGACCTCATCTAGTTTTAAAAATATGATCGACATGTAAAAGTGTTTGTACAAACCAACTTACAGAAATAAAATCATTTATCACATAACTAGTAGATACCTATATTACAGTTTATAATTATACGCTAAATATATCATTACTGTAGAAGCTCTGCCATCCTTGGACAGTAAGCTTACCAGACGTCTTTTACGCCTGGACAGGAATGGCCTGCGCCTGGTGACGGGGACCATCACGGGACACTGCTCACTCAACAAACACTTCTACACAATAGGCATAACGGACAGTCCTCTGTGCAGGGCATGCATGGAGGCCGAAGAAACCGTCGCGCACGTTCTCTTTCAGTGCACAGGTATCACACAAATAAGAACACGAACCCTCGGGTCACCCAGATCGTACACGGATGTTTTGATGAAACTAGGAGCTCTAATTGACTTCTGGAGGGAGTGGGCTGGATGGAATGACCACCCAACGGCCGCCATGGCTCACGTACAAAGGTCCATCCAGGACTAAGTGCGGAAACCAAAACCCCCCTAACTAGAACTAGAACTAGATCATTACTGTACGACCGATGAGTCGTGGCCCGTCTGAAGTTAGCGCCAAGTGGTTGCGCAGAACATACTTTACGAACCAAATAGCTGTTTTTTTCACGAGTGTACATGCGTAAAAGTTCGCAAAGCCTATGTTCAGACGGGCCAAGACTCATCGCCGTGCGTCGTACTGTACAATAGATGACTTGTGTTATTATGAACTTAGGTGATCAAAAATAATCTGTAAGAATAGGACGGGGGGAGAGGCAGGAAGTTAAATGGAATTACAGGAGAAGGCAGTCGAAAGATCTCATAGCAAGTGCTTTCGACCTTTGGAATAATTGTTAAACTTCGAATTAAGTCCATATAAGTACAATAATAACAACTTATGTGACCGTACCACTTCTTTGGTTCTTTATATTATAGATTTTGCCGTCAATTTTGCTCTGAGACACGACTAAAAAACCGCGGGGGAAAGCGGTTTCAGAAACTAGATAGGACGCCGCTTTTCATAAAATGTATAAGTATCAACATTGCCACAATAGTCAGATAATACCTTGTTTGGTTTATGGGACATGCCAGTTTTGTCTCTAGTTGCTAGTGTCCGACTGAAGGTACCAACAGAAGTTGACGCAACAACTTTCGGCCAAAGTCGAAATTTGAATAACCCTAAGAAATTCAGTTCAAGATAGGCCACTTTCTTTATTTATTTTATACCATTCCCCCTCTAAAAAGCTTATTTTATTCACTGAAAACAGTGAATAAAAAGCACTTTTACTCACTGTTTTGGTGTTTGAATTTAGAACACACCAATATATATTCGACGTCCATCTCAATGCTATACAACCTACATGCGCATAAAATACTCTATACGAACTCCTTGTGCAAAGAATATTCGACTTTCAAACTCCTTTTTCGATTTGATTTTCAGTTTCTTAATGTTTAGGATTTTAATAATGATTTTGATTTTAGTCTGGGATATATAGTGAATACTTATTTGGATTGTAATTCTAATATTAATTGCATTGGTGTTAATTAATTATAATTATGTAACGAAACGGAGGTGGTCACTGGTCCCTGAAACACAGTTGCTGTTACCTAGCTCTGCTTTAATTTAGAAAAAATGTGAAACCCTGAGTTTTCACATTTTTTTTTAAATTTTGAAGGTAATAAAACTTTTATTTAGTATTTTTCCTTGTGATTTTCACTTAAATCTTTCTTTTTCTCGTAGTTATGGTATAAAATATAGTATGCAACTCTTGAATAAAACGGATTTATATCGAGACCATGAATCACTCACGTCGCTCAGGATTCTAACACTCGAATCACTCGCTATGCTCGTGATTCAATCATCATGAATCACTCCCTACGGTCGTGATTCAGTTGTTAGAATCCTTCACTTGCTCGTGGTTCATCTATGGCCCGCGCTTTAAAACCGTCCTTTATTCACTAGTTACATAATATACTATTTTCTTTGATGTGGCTATTTTCTGGCGATGGTGACTGGTCGGCAGGCGCAGCGGAGTATGAGTATGACCCCTCTGCCCGTTACCGTTGCGTTCCACCGCGCTCTCGCGCTTTTGTAACAGCTTACCTATTGGTTTTCTTTTTTTTATTAGTGATCGAAGAATTAACAGTTGAAAAATACCTGTCACAAATTTACGAACACGACTAAAATACAATTATTCTTCATCTTGCAGTATAGTCCTCGCCAAGTTTATTTATTATTGTAGCCAACTTCAGGGCGGCCAAGAAGTTTGGCGAGAACTATACTTGTTACGAATCGTAATAAAATTAGTCGAGTCATCATCATGTAGTTTATATTAAACATCACATTGGTGAGCTCATGCCGCGAAATTGAAAAATTATTGCAAGCATGACTAAAGTAATTTTAAGTTTTTAGTGCACTCGTGGCTAAATAATAACAGCCGCACGGATCGAACTTCAAGGTTAAGCAACGCTCGCCACTAGGTACATATCGAGACTTCTTCGGGCGTCGAAAGCACGTTAAGCGTATTGTTTCTGCCTTTCATTTGTACGTCTTTGGCAGTCGTTTACGAGTACTCAGATGTCAGAAAATCTGTCGCCAGTCTTGCGAACGGGAAAATAGGGCCGGTTTCTGAAGACGATATCACATCTCAAATCCGCTGACAATTTGTCACAAATAAGCGAGCCCTCAGTTGTCAGTGGGTTTCTTAGAACTGCATCATCGAAAAATTACATAATAGCTTGAATTACATTGAATAATCGGCATCAATTTATTCACTACTATAACGTAATCAGTAACTTAAAACAGTATTTTATCTTGAGGCTAGGTTGGTGTAGCCGCCAAGTAAAGCAACACTTACCAAGGTTGGTCTTTGGATGAGTGACCACTTTCTTTTGGGTTCGCTTGTTTTGGATGGGTGACCCTGCCCGGGTAAGAAAAACTTACTAAGGTCAGCCTTGGGATGGGTGACCACTTTTTTTTGGTTTATTTGTTTTGGATCGCTAACCCCGCCAGGGTAACAACACTTGCCAAGGTCAGTCTTTGGATGGGTGACCACTTTTTTTGGTTTGCTTGTTTTTAATTGGCTGACCCCGCCAGGGTAAGCAACACTTACCAAGGTCAGTCTTGGTACGAGTGTTCACTTTTTTTTGGATTGCTTGTTTTTGGACGGGTGACCTTGGTAGATGTTGTTTAACCTAGCGGGGTGACATTAGGATATGTGACCTAAATTTTGTGATGATGGTCATCCATCCGAAGTTAGCGCCAAGTGGTTGCGCAGAACATACTTTAGGAACCAAATAGCTGTTTTTTTCACGAGTGTACATACGTAAAAGTTCGCAAAGCCTATGTTCAGACGGGCCAAGACTCATCGTCGTGCGTCGTACTGTACAATAGATGACTTGTGTTATTATGAACTTAGGTGATCAAAAATAATGTGTAAGAATAGGACGGGGGGGAGGGGCAGGAAGTTAAATGGAATTACAGGAGAAGGCAGTCGAAAGATCTCATAGCAAGTGCTTTCGACCTTTGGAATAATTGTTAAACTTCGAATTAAGTCCATATAAGTACAATAATAACAACTTATGTGACCGTACCACTTCTTTGGTTCTTTATATTATAGATTTTGCCGTCAATTTTGCTCTGAGACACGACTAAAAAACCGCGGGGGAAAGCGGTTTCAGAAACTAGATAGGACGCCGCTTTTCATAAAATGTATAAGTATCAACATTGCCACAATAGTCAGATAATACCTTGTTTGGTTTATGGGACATGCCAGTTTTGTCTCTAGTTGCTAGTGTCCGACTGAAGGTACCAACAGAAGTTGACGCAACAACTTTCGGCCAAAGTCGAAATTTGAATAACCCTAAGAAATTCAGTTCAAGATAGGCCACTTTCTTTATTTATTTTATACCATTCCCCCTCTAAAAAGCTTATTTTATTCACTGAAAACAGTGAATAAAAAGCACTTTTACTCACTGTTTTGGTGTTTGAATTTAGAACACACCAATATATATTCGACGTCCATCTCAATGCTATACAACCTACATGCGCATAAAATACTCTATACGAACTCCTTGTGCAAAGAATATTCGACTTTCAAACTCCTTTTTCGATTTGATTTTCAGTTTGTTAATGTTTAGGATTTTAATAATGATTTTGATTTTAGTCTGGGATATATAGTGAATACTTATTTGGATTGTAATTCTAATATTAATTGCAATGGTGTTAATTAATTATAATTATGTAACGACACGGAGGTGGTCACTGGTCCCTGAAACACAGTTGCTGTTACCTAGCTCTGCTTTAATTTAGAAAAAATGTGAAACCCTGAGTTTTCACATTTTTTTTTAAATTTTGAAGGTAATAAAACTTTTATTTAGTATTTTTCCTTGTGATTTTCACTTAAATCTTTCTTTTTCTCGTAGTCATGGTATAAAAATATATAGTATGCAACTCTTGAATAAAACGGATTTATATCGAGGGCCATGAATCACTCGCGTCGCTCAGGATTCTAACACTTGAATCACTCGCTATCCTCGTGATTCAATCATCATGAATCACTCCCTACGGTCGTGATTCAGTTGTTAGAATCCTTCACTTGCTCGTGGTTCATCTATGGCCCTCGCTTTAAAACCGTCCTTTATTCACTAGTTACATAATATACTATTGTCTTTGATGTGGCTATTTTCTGGCGATGGTGACTGGTCGGCAGGCGCAGCGGAGTATGAGTATGACCCCTTCGCCCGTTACCGTTGCGTTCCACCGCGCTCTCGCGCTTTTGTAACAGTTTGTTCAATTTCGGCGCCAGCTAGAAACCTTTGGGTTCGGCCAAAACTTAAGCGTATTTTGGCAGATAGCCAAAGGTTTGGCCGAGGGTGGTATTTTTTACCGAAGACGGCTGAAGTCGGAGCCGAAGTTTCGGTCGGACGCAACAAGTTGCAGATGTAAGATAACCATAAAATAAAAAGATTCTCCGACCACTAATAAAAAACTTACCTATTTGTTTTCTTTTTTTTATTAGTGATCGAAGAATTAACAGTTCAAAAATACCTGTCACAAAAATTACGAACACGATTAAATACAATTATTCTTCATCTTGCAGTATAGTCCTCGCCAAACTTCTTGGCCGCCCTGAAGTTGGTTTACCGGATGCGCGAGGCACGAAACGGTGCTGTTGTGTATGAAATTTTCTATTGCGCAGCCATTGTAGGCAACTTCAGGGCGGCCAAGAAGTTTGGCGAGAACTATACTTGTTACGAATCGTAATAAAACTAGTCGAGTCATCATCATGTAGTTTATATTAAACATCACATTGGTGAACTCATGCCGCGAAATTGAAAAAATATTGCAAGCATGACTAAAGTAATTTTAAGTTTTTAGTGCAATCGTGGCTAAATAATAACAGCCGCACGGATCGATCTTCAAGGTTAAGCAACGCTCGCCACTAGGTACATATCGAGACTTCTTCGGGCGTCGAAAGCACGTTAAGCGTTTGTTTCTGCCTTTCATTTGTACGTCTTTGGCAGTCAGTTTACGGGTACTCAGATGTCAGAAAATCTGTCGCCAGTCTTGCGAACGGGAAAATAGGGCCGTTTCTGAAGACGATATCACATCTCAAATCCGCTGAAAATTTGTCACAAATTATCCAGCCCTCAGTTGTCAGTGGGTTTCTTAGAACTGCATCATCGAAAAATTACATAATCGCTTGTTCCATTGAATAATCGGCATCAATTTATTCACTACTATAACGTAATCAGTAACTTAAAACAGTATTTTATCTTGAGAGGCTGGGTTGGTGTAGCCGCCAAGTAAAGCAAACCTTACCAAGGACGGTTTTTGGATGGGTAAACACATTTTTTTTGGATGGGTGACCCTGCCAGGGTAAGCAACACTTATCAAGGTCAGTGTCTGGATGTGTGACCCCTTTTTAGGGTTCCGTACCCAAAGGGTAAAAACGGGACCCTATCACTAAGACTCCGCGATCCGTCTGTCTGTCTGTCCGTCTGTCACCAGGCTGTATCTCATGAACCGTTATAGCTAGATAATTGAAATTTTCACAGATGATTCAATTCAATTCAATTCAGTTTATTCAGTAACAATTCACATTGGGTTCGAAAATAATCCAGCATTAAACATTAACATAATCAGCATTAATAAGATGACGGTACAAATATACAAGAATACATGCAATTTTATTTCAATTTAAAAATATTATTATAATGTATTAAAAAAAAAAATGTAAATAACATGAAAACAAAAAAATAAAAATCCATAAACAAATAACCACATGTCAGTTTAAGGGCAACAAGACTACTACAAATCATCTAATGAGTAGAGACATCTTTCCAACAGGAATGCCTTGAGTTTTGCTTTAAATGAGCCTGTGTACAATATGCTTTTCAACTAAAGCGGCAACTTATTAAATATTTTAACTGCCTGATACTGTGGACTATGTTTAACTATACCAAAACGCGGAACGATTTTGTTGCCAAGGTCCTCCTACGCGTTTTTTCCCTTACCAATCTGTCCTCGTCTGTTTCGTATTCAAATACATATTTTTTTAAATTGTTTAAAAGCACCACTACGTAAAGGCTAGGTACTGTGAGGATACCAAGTTCCTTGAAATATGGTCGACAGGTGTCTCGCTGAGAAATGCGGACCATGGTTCGTATCGCTCTTTTTTGGAGAACGAAAGCCCTATGCCAGTTATAATGGTAGCTGTTTCCCCAAAACTGTATGCTATACCTCAGTTTGGACTCTATCAGCGCATAGTATACCAGTTTTAAATGTGCAATGCTCACTTCATCCCTCACAGTCCTCAAGGCATAACAAGCAGATGATATAGACGAATCCAATGCGGCTAATTCTTTCTTCCAATTTAACAATTCATCAATGTTCTTACCCAAAAACTTGACTTCCCTGACAAGCTTAAATTTAACGTTGTTAAGTTCAATGTCCATATTGTCAGTGTTACGCGCAGTAGTTCTTAACAACATAATGTTGGTTTTATTCGCGTTTATTATAAGCTCATTAGCATTAAACCACGTTTGAAAGGCCTCTAGCGCTGCATTCACCTTAACAGTAAGGTCTTGAATGTCCTTAGCTGCATTTGTGTCATCCGCAAAAACTACAAGTTTTATGTCCGGTAAAAGTTCGTGTATGAAACTGATTAGGTCATTAGTGAACAATATGTATAATAAAGGGCCCAAAATTGATCCTGGAGGCACACCGGCTGTAATATTTAACATAGACGACCTATACTTTCCTTTATACCCGTTTGGTTGTGTAGAATCAAGTACGACAAACATTTTTCTATTCTTGAGATATGACGAGAAAAGTTGTAAGGCTTTACCTCTTACGCCATAGTGCTCCATTTTTGTAATTAGTAATTTATGGTCAATAGTGTCGAAAGCTGCGCTTAAATCCAGATAAATACCCGCTACCCTCATTTTACAATTTAATTTATTCACTACATCATTTATTAACGTATAAATGGCATCGCCTGTACCAACATTCTTCTGGTATCCAAATTGTCTTAAGTTTATTACTTTATTCAAGGCAAGATGTCTATTTAAGCGGTTTTTTTAAACTTTTTCAAAGATTTTTGCTAAAGTGGGCAATAAAGAAATAGGCCTATAGTTTACTGGATCAGTTTTTGCGCCCTTTTTATAAATTGGGGTGATCTTAGCAATTTTAGTTGATCCGGGAAATTACCCTCCTATAAATTCTAATATAGTTATTTTTATAGTTAAGGACACTAGCGTCAAGTTTATTTCCACAAGAGTATAAGACCCGTTTCATTTTACTCGATGTTTTCACACCTCTTGTGATCCACTTTAATTGAAAATTGCGTCTTAGTCTAATTTTTTGTTCACGTTTTCTAAAACTGTAATGGAATACCTTGCCAAAAGTTTTCAAAAATGTATTGATTCCCATAGCACTCCAGTTATGATCAAGTATTCGTTGTCCAAATTGTACCCCATTATTATAATTGAAAACTCTCCTATTTATAGTTATGTGATTGTTATAATTAAACCTATTAGTAACATTTTCCAAAGTAAACTCACCCAGTAGAGCCCCATGATGTATTTCTGATGCCGCTATAACAACAAATACTAAAAACAGAATAAAATAAATATTTAAGTGGGCCTCCCATACAACAAACGTGTTTTTTTTTGCAATAATGGTACGGAACCCTTCTTGCGCGAGTCCGACTCGCACTTGGCCGGTTTTTTTATGGTTCGCTTGTTTATAGATGGGTGACCCCACCAGGGTAATTTTATCTTCACCTGATGACTTGTTGAGTGGTAACCTATTGACAACGTTAATAAATTTGTCAGTGGATGGTAGGTCTGACGCTGGTGATTCAGGTGGTACAGCTGCCCACGCTCTGATCTGTTGACGGTAGTCGTTGTCATTTGCAAGTCAGTCATCAGGTATTCAGCAAAACTTAAGTGGTTTCCTCAATACTACTTTACTTTAATGTTCTGGACAAACGCGAGATCGACTGATCGATTGGCTTTAAACTTCTGATATAAAGGAGACCACGGACCCTCTTTAACTTTTTTTCTTCTATTTTACGCAATAAATTACCCTTAGATTTTAACACCGATGCTCTGTAACGGGACCTGGCAACTCTAAACGTATTTAACGCGAAGAAAAAAGAGTCACCGGAGACCTTACGTTTTTTAAGCTTGTTAAGATGTTTACGCGCTCGGCGATAACTTTTACGCTGTTCACGTTTGGTAGTCACACCACCAATCACATCTACGTATATTGGTCATAGATCCACGACCAATGGCAATGTCAGCACAGTAAGTGAAGGTGTCTGACATAATTTCAGCACTTTCTTCAACTGACAGCTCATCACGAGTGAAGTCTTTGGCGTGACACGCAAGAAGCGAGCTAAAGAATTCCCAATTAGCACCCTTACATTTATACCTAAAGTAACCGATGACATGTGACCAACCCTGAGTAAAAACCGAAACAAATTCGTACACGAACAAGCGATGATCACTACAAGAGGCGTCCGGAAGGACTCGCCACCCATCCAAGCGTACGTCTGCACTAGAAACTGTGACGTCAATACAAGATTCGCCCATTTGGCTACAAAAAGTTGGTGGTGTGTCAGGGGTATTATGAATAGTCAGATTCATTTCAGCAATGAAATCTTCAACAGCGCAGCGTCGTTCATAATCCGTAGATCGAACTTTGTCATACCATAGACTCGAAGACGCATTAACATCAGCGCCAACGATAACTTTGCAGCCCGCGAGCGAGACATGACGGAGGTTATGTATATGAGGAGCAACAGGGTCTGAATATTGAAAGTAGCAGCTCAAAACGTAAACTTTAAAGGAAGACGATGAGACCTCCGCAACGGCACAATGGGGTGTCATAAGGTTACGCAAAGACGTTACTGTGAAGTTAGAAGAATGCGCCACGTAAATTCCGGCTCGTGCTTTGCCATCCAACTGTAATACTTTGTGACGTAACCGCGCGTTCTGATATTGTTCTTGAACAAGCACTATATCTAAGTTACAATCTATAGTTAGTTTGTCTAGTTCAGAAGTCGCCACCCTATCGTTGTGGAGATTTAATTGTCCTATGGTTTATCTATCCATTATCTTAGTAGTTGGTATTGAGGATAAGTTGTTCGAGCTTAAGTTTAAAAAAAAATTGCTTCACCACGTCGCCTTTTTGTACTAAGACAGTTCATTAGTTGTAGCTTAAGAGCGCAGATGGATGCGATTTGTTCAACCCGTAATCCCATATCACGCCCTCCAATCTCAGCCGATCACTCGTCGAGCGCATAAGTGAGTTTTGTGCGTCAGCGCAACATTAAACTTTACCCAGTTTTTTTAAATATACGTTAAAGTAACTCCAAAAGGTACTATGGCAGCGTCATGTTCAGGTATGTATTGTATTATTTGACATTATATTTATATTTTATATTTGTTTTGACGTGTAAAATTGAGAGTCAAAGATTGCACAAAAAATATAGTAAGAATATTAAAAATAATAAAACATCTAGGGACTTTAGTTATGTATCGGACCCGGTCGGGCTTACATTTAGTTTTTTTTTAGTACTGTTAGCAGCTGTTATAGTTATGATTGTATTTTAGTTTTTTGCTCATGTTTGGCCCATTTTAAATAAATGACATTGTTAACGAGTTAGGTCGCTGTATTAAAATTAACCCATTCTTGTTGTTTAACTCCAATTGTTATATTTTACACAGGTACGGACTCCAATAACTTATTAACGACAAGACGAGAGTTGAAAAGGAGCTCTAAATCTTTTGATTCCTCAATCATTACAGCTGACAAGTGTAAGTTCTATGGATGATGATACACAAGTTGATTCTGACCGTTACGATGCCGATGATACTGATTGTAGCGATAGTGATTAGTTTTATTATTATTTAGTTGTTTCCCCAGGGTAGTTTAAATAAACATTAACTTGTAACAACCATATTAATATAATTTTGACCTTCGCAATTTCTTACAAAAAATGTTGCACCTTATATATTATATGTACAAAGAAAAGAAAGCTTAATGAAATAAATTTTATTTTTGCCAAACCTATCTTGTCACGTCAAAATATCCACTCCAAATCATCATTATGAATTAACGATTCATTTTAATAATCTTGCCCCACTGTGCGTCGACTTGACATCTTGGCCCAGTGTAACCGGCATTACAACTGAAAATACGATAATGAGTTCTTAAAATTATTTATGCAATGTGTCCGTGCATGTGGTAATAAAACTTTAAGGCCGTTAAATACACTTAATTTTATCGATAAAAACACACGATAAAGGGTCGTCCAATCGCAACACTTTGTGGATGGAGCAATTGTGAAAATGATATCCAAATAGTCTTACGACCCACAGAGACGTCATTTAATGTTATTTAAGCGTTCATAGCACAGAAAATCTAAAAAATATTTTAATAACACACAAAAGCTAATAATTTTTTGTATTGAGTTATAAAAGAGAATTTATTAAAAAAACGCATGTTTTTATCGATAACATTAAGTGTATTTAACGGCCTTAAAGTTTTATTACTATAATAGAGGACATCGTGGGTAAATAACAGCCGCAAGGGTCGCTTTCCAAGGTTAAGCAACGGTTGCCAAGGCCTGTCCGTGGATGGGTGACCATCTTTGCATAACGAGATTCCTCTGTGCCTCGGGAAGCACTTTAAGCCGTTGGTCGCAGCAGTAATTTGAACACCTTTTACAGTCGTTACGGTAAGTCAGAAGCCTGAAATCTGACACCAGTCTTGCCAAGTGGTATCGTGTTAACCAGTTACTGGGTTGTGGAGGTCAGGTATGCAGTCGCTCCATGGAAAATATCGGTACTCAGCTGAGCGTAACCGGATTCAGCCGAATCCGGTTAGGGTCAATTCACGCGCTAGCGCAGAGACAAAGCGCATCGAAGCGTCAAATTCTTCACAATTAAAGCGAAGTTGCAGGAATGCGCGCGTATTCGCGTGAATTCGATCTCGCATGCACAATTCCGACACAGGG
Organism: Orthosia incerta; assembly: GCA_948252205.1. Lineage (NCBI taxonomy): Eukaryota > Metazoa > Arthropoda > Insecta > Lepidoptera > Noctuidae > Orthosia > Orthosia incerta. The sequence goes on from OX411769.1 coordinate 4,508,208, forward strand.
AAGTTTACGATTTCTAATGACGAGTGACGACACATTAGTTCGCGTAATAGGCAATTGGCTCCGAGTGAAAGCGCGCGCGCACCTACCAGCGTTGGACGTGCTCAGACGCGCGAAGTCTTCTTTTTTATCTCAGAATAAATTATGTGCATTACGTTGTGGAGATAAGGGTGAATTTGCTATGTTAAGTTTCAGATTGACGGATGCGCTTCGACACTGCGCTAGTACTCGTATGAATTGACACTAAGACTGGAAGCCGACCCCAACGTAGCTGAGAAAAGGCAGAACAAGTGACCTTACAATTATTTAAACAAGGAGATCCACACAAGCGGTACAAATATTGAATACCAGCTTCTGCCAGCGGCTTCGCCCGTGTGAAAAGTGCTGTATCATCCCAAGGGTACATATTCATAACATGTAGTCATGTGCTATTCCAGACTTTAATCTTTCTCTTTGTCAAATTTCATTCAGAGCCGTCCAGCCGTTGGAGCGTGAAAAAGTAACAAACACGCTCACATACTTTTGCCTTCATAATATAAGTGTATTATAAGAAGAAAGAATAAATTTGTTTTACCTGCACTTAGGAAGCCCCTCATCATTAACGATGCAGATACCTTGCAGACAGTAGTTGTCACACACAGAGATACTTCGCTGGGTGGTAGCAGGAGCTTCAGTGATTGGTAACAGACTCGACAGTGCATCGCAATCATTAATTCCCTTGATTTGGTCATCTATTTTATAGTTTGTGGCTAAACCGAGTATGTCATAGAACTTCATTATCTCTTTGGGTTCTTCATCATTCCCTGGGTTCTTTGAATATTGCCAAACAGAGGGTCCGTTACTGTACAACCAGTAGATGTAATATTTTGAGACGGTCATCACTTTTGTTGGTTCAGTGTTTATTAATCTAAGATCATGGCGGTTATGTCCTTCCAGATTTGCGGCTTTTAAGAAGTAAGATGTATAAATATCAAGGCCAGATATATAGTAGATTGTTTGCGTTTTTGAATCGATAGCCAAGTTAACAACTTCATTTAAAAAGTCAAAAGGATAGTGCAAGAGCTTGCTTCCGGAACCATCAAGACGAGCTCTCTCCACATTGTTTCCGTAGCACCAGTAAATGTACCTGTAAGTTACATACCACTTTTGAATATTACGAAATAGTTTGTGTGAGTATTTTTTTTATTGTTTTATCCTCGCAATGCAATGCCTTGCAGCAATTACACCAATGGAGCAGAAACTTATAGTAATTAGTGACTCTGTGAGATGTAGACCTCGCGAGTCTGTCTCTTTATTTTTTGCCGATTCAGCTCGAAAGATCAATCGGAAAAAAAAACATTTTATCATCGATCCTGCTCACGAGAATCGGTTGAGATATGCGACCTGTAGAAAGAATGAAAGAAAAAACAACAAAGAGAACATCCGGACATACGAAGACATTTTAACTTAAGCTGAAACGGAGACGCTTCGCTCTCGCTTGATCAACTATAAGTCCGTTTACTCACGATGTTTTCCTTCACCGGTTGTCAGCGAAGTCCAAGATAAACTTAGAAAGTACATATGAATTGAATAAGTCACATTGGTTAATGGCCCGGATTTGAAACCACGACTTCAAGCAAGAGAAGCGAGGTATAAGACACTGGGTCACTATGACATATAAAACTGATGCTGTTATCAACTGTAATTTAGCCACTAAACTAAATTGACTACCACAAACTGCATCTGGAGTTGTCAGGTCTTAAAACTAGCAGCTGATTCAGCCCTCCTAAACGGTCAAATTAACTATGCACCTCGCTGGAATGCACCCTCTCTCCCTGGTACTGGCACCCCACATTCGCCTCTTGCGCCAATTGCGACAGTCGAACGACAGAGTGACGTCAACGTGGTGTACAGATAAGTTGACTGAGTGTAATTCTTAGTTAAGAATAATAACCGCTTCATAAGTGATCCACCACTGGGAACTTACCCTCTACAGCTGTCGATGGCAATATCAGGGGTACGATCTTCGATCACGATTAAATCGTAAACATTTCTTGGGGTTCCGGATTTTAATGACATCCAACTAATGCTTTTTTTATTGGTATCAGTGAAGAAAAGTTTTTCTGTTGCTGGATCGTAGGCGATGCTACGAATATTAAGACCGAAGCTCATAGATAAACATTCATTTTCTTTGGATGAAATGTAGTATCCACATATGGTGTCGTTGTCTCTCTTTTTGTCGACGTACAGCATTCTATTGTGAACTTCATCGTACGCTATTGCAGTGACTTTATGAGACTCAAAATGAACGGTGTCAGTTTTGTTTCCGTCGCTAGTGTAGAATATGAGTTGATCTCCTAAGCTTACAGCGAAGTCTGAAACAAAAGAAAAGCGTTTTACTAAGGGTCCTATGTCCTAGGTGGACTGAGTAATCCGCTAGATGCGAGATGCAGAGACCGGTCAATGTGGTGACACTTGGGGTAGGTCTATGATCAGCAGAGGAAGTCTTTCGGCTGAAAATATCATGATGATGTAGGGCGAAGTCTCATTGAGAGCTGCAGATACTATAGTTACCCATTCTTCTATACTAGTAAGCCAAACTATTATATTGTGTAGTGCATATGCCTGCATGTTATGATGATGCGCTGTCAACGGCATACTACGGGCTGACTTAAACTGTTCTCAGATATGGATTTATCTTTTGGATGAACTCAGTTATTATATAAATTGCATTTAAAGCATAAAAGGGATGTCTTAGAGCCCTTTTTATGTTAAAATCCACCGATAGTTGTGAGCCCTTTTTCATACACTATAAATTATTTTTAACTTTGTTGGTACCTTTCAAATTCTGGAAAAAGGAATGTTAGTGTTTATATAATAATCAGATTTTTTCGCGAATGGCAGATTTACCTAGTAACAGTTATTTTTAACCGATTTTCTAAATACGAGGTTCCCAATTCGGATGTTTATAATATATATATATACATGTTTATTGATTTCATGTATGTTCCGTCATATATAGACGGATTTGCAAAATATTTGTTTTGTTCGAAAAAAGTATATTCCGAAATGGTCCCATTTAAATTCAGTAAAGATCTGATGAAGTACTTCGGCGATATACAACAGTTTGTGTGCCCACAGTGATGGCAGAATAGGTTACCCGAATAACAGTAACTTGAACATAACCGGCAAAATTAGAATGTACCAGGGTGAACTGTACTCATAAGCGTACCCCTTTAGAGCGTACCGATACAAAGACAAAGACAAAGATATTTATTTCAAGTAGGCCACCAAGCGGCACTTTTGAACGTTAGGTACATTAAAATTTACAATTTATAAAAGTTGATTCTACCGTGCATTCGGAAAGTAGCTTGTTATGGAGAAGAATGCACAAGAAACTCCATACTTACTCTTTTAAAGAAAATGTTTTTTTACAATATTTAGTTACATAAGTACATACATTAATAAATTCACATATGTGAGGAAAATGCACCCAGAATAGCACTACACACTATACTACGTACAGGCATAAAGTAATAAAAGTACTCACACATGTACTGTGCAGTTATATAATAGATGCTAGAAAAGCATTAACATCCAAAGCAGTTAAGTTATGACCAATCCCAACTGACTGCTTCCGTTCACGAACATGACGCATGAATGGCACCACCCAGCTCAACCATAATGAAGGGAACCGGACGATCCAACACACGCGCCACCATCAGAGAGACATTTGAGAGAGCATGACACACTCAACTGCCAGGGCACACACAAGTCAACGAACGACACACAGGTACAGTAGATTTACAGTTGGGTACATAGTACTCACACACGTGCCGTGCAGTTAAACAATACTAAGGAAATTGAGTTTATACAATACAAATATATTCATTCAGTCTACAGCAGTTCCAACAATACTTCAAATAATAATGTTCTGCATATCACTTGTTTTTGCGCCCTAGTGGATGTTGAGCAGGAATAGCATTTAGCCAAGCATTTTTATCAGTGATGTAATCCCCCAACTTATAATATGCCAGCCTGCATAGTGTGCGTTTTATACAAGTTTTAAATTTCGTCTCGTTCAGCTCAAGAATGTGGGGAGGAATTTTATTGTAACATTTTGTACAGTACCCCATGAAAGATGAAGCTACTTTTGCCAGTCTGAAACCTGGTTGAACTAATTGGTCCCTGTTTCTAGTAACGTAATTATGTCTGTCGCCGATTTTACTAAAAAGATGTAAATTCTTTCTCACGTACATGATGTTTTCATAAATATATTGACAAGGAACCGTCATGATATTAATGCCCTTAAACAGTTCCCTTAGAGAATCGCGCCGGCGAAGATTATATATTGCTCTGATGGCTCGTTTTTGCAGAATAAAAATTGACTCAATGTCTGCAGCCCTTCCCCATAGTAAGATACCGTAAGACATTATACTATGAAAATAACTAAAATATACCAGTCTCGCGGTATCCACATCCGTTAACCGACGAATCTTTCCAACAGCATAAGCCGCCGAACTCAGCCGCCCCGCAAGGGACACCAAATGAGAACCCCTCTGCAGCCTTGAGTCCAGCGTGATCCCCAGGAAAACCGTTTTATCGACGAATTCTAGCTTCTCCTTGTTTAACATAATGTCACAATCAGTACTTTTGACATTCGGCAATTAAAATTTTACGCACTTGGTTTTTTTACCGTTTAAAACTAAATTATTGGCTGTGAACCAATCCTGAACCTGCCGCAGCGCGCTATTTACGTCGTCAACCTGACAAGTACGTCTATTTATTTTAAAAATTAAAGATGTGTCGTCAGCAAATAACACCATGTTTAGTTTGTTTTCCAATAAACGGGGTAAATCGTTTATGTATACTAAGAATAAGAAAGGACCTAAAATTGAGCCCTGGGGTACCCCCATTTTGACGTTTAAGTCGGACGAATTCACACCGTTTATTTGAACTAATTGCTGTCTATCATTCAAATAAGATTTAACCAAACTTAACGCTGACTGACCTAGCCCGTAATGCTCAAGTTTTAGAAGTAACGTTTCATGATTAACGCAATCAAACGCCTTCGACAGGTTGCAGAAGATACCTATGGCATCCTGCGACTCTTCCCACGCATTAAATATGTGTTTTAATAGGGTGACACCAGCGTCAGTTGTACAACGTCCTCTGGTGAAACCATACTGTTTATCATGCAAGATGTTATTCGTATTAAAATGAATGAGCATTTGATTTACCATTATCTTCTCAAAAACCTTGCTGAATACCGGCAACACGGATACTGGTCTATAATTATTTGTGTCTTTACTGTCCCCGGATTTAAAAAGTGGTATAACCTTACTATATTTCATTAGATCCGGAAAGACTTCTTGATCTACACACAAATTGAAAATCAAAGCCAAGTACGGCGCTATAGTCTGAATAATGGAGGTACAAGCTTTGATGGACATTCCCCACAGATCTTCAGTCGGCTTGATCTTGATTTGCTTAAAAGCTTTTATTACTGTTATGGGGTTTATATGTGAAAAGTTAAATACATTCGGGCAGGCTGAAACGTTCGCGTTTAATAATCCGAAAGCAAGCGATGGCGAAGAATTTAAGGTTTCAGTAGTTTTAATTGGGATGTTGGTAAAGAAATTTACAAATTCTTGCGCAACTTTTTTGTTATCTCTAATAAGTCCGTGTGTGGTCTCAAGCGTGTAATCAGTATTTTTTTTTATTCCTATTCGTTTCATTAAATGGTAATATGGTATGAAATGGTGTAAACAATAAACAGACATGCGATTGCAACAATCCCGAGAGATTTGGCGTCATTTATTGAAGAGTTCCGTACAATTATCGCAAAAAACGGCAAAAAATCACGTTTGTTGTATGAGAGCCCCACTTAAATATTTATTTTATTCTGTTTTTAGTATTTGTTGCTATAGCGGCAAGAAAAATACATCATCTTTGAAAATTCCACTGTCTAGCAATCACGGTTCATGAGATACAGCCTGGTGACAGACAGACAGACGGACCGCGGAGTCTTAGTAAAAGGGTCCCATTTTTACCCTTTGGGTACGGAACCCTAAGACAGTGGCAACAAGTTTTGTTTTAAAAATAATAACAATAAATTGTAACTTCTCTTAAACACAGATAATATAAATCAAATATACTCTTTTTCTTCTAGAAATTGTTGGTAACCCTAATTCCAAACTAAGCTTCGTAATAAGGAACAAGTTTAAATATTCATAATTAATAAACCTTACTAAAACCAAAATCGGGGCATGCAAGAGGTAGATCACACTTACCCCAAGAATGCGCCGCTCCGACGTACCACGCCACCAACACCAGAACGAACTGTGCCCTACACATATTATTGTTCTTAAGATTTCTATGTTTTTTATTCAAATTTAGATGGTGTAACCACTGCTGATGATTACTCTTGCAATATTAATACAAAAAACTGGCTTTATGCGACATGTATACATGTCTTTTAGGCATTGGTTGATGATAAGAAAAACTCTCAGATAACCAACACTTCTCATTATTACAGATAGGTAGGTGACCGAGAGGGGTCATGTAAACAATATGTGTCACGTTGTTACTCAGAAATTCCAGATGTAATAACCAAAAATAAATATCCCAATATCTTGGCGTATCGCTGTGATTATAGCACAGAATAAATAATTGCCTACAGAGCTGCGCAAAATATATGCTTTGGTTTAATTAAAATAAAGCGCTTCTTTGACACTGTGGTCAAGCACAGTAACCTAATCCAAGCGGTCAGTCGATACGAAATCTCCCAAATCTCCCGAATTTGCCTACCGAGGCTTACTCTCACTACCCCTGACGACGTCACTACCCTGCTTCAAGAGACCAGCACACTTAAAAGACACAAACCACCTTCGTTCCGTCCTCACCACCGCGGCTCGCCGCGACCTCCCCGTCAAGAATTTCAAGCCAGCCCGCGCAATGCTGAGCCGTAGTTAAATAATTAGATAATAAATAGGAGTTTCTTGTCCGTTCTTCTCCACGTAGGTATTTTCCGAACGCATGGTAAAATCACTTTATAAAGATCAAGCCCTAGTTGTCCCCCCAGCGACGCTCTGAGCCGAGGTTCGACCCCATAGGGGTAGCCCTCAGCGCGGTCGCTTAGGTTTAGCTTTTTATGCCTGGCTGGAGGCTCTAGTTTAGTCTCCACAGAATCGCCTGGCTAAGCAATAGCTAATCACTCGGATTGACCTGCGAGACGCCACACAATAAAATAAAATAAAGTGTACCAGGGTGAACTTTACACACCTTTTTTTTTTTGCCTGGTGAAATGCTCATGCATACTCATACTGCACTACCACGGGGAGATAGTGCAGTTATGTGGGACTCTAACCCACTGAAACTCCACGGTGTCCTCCAGTGCCGCTTATGGCGGGAACACGGGCACGCGTTAGCACTCACCGCCCGCCGCGGCTGTCCGTCACCGGACCCTCCTCGGGGGGGTTCCCCCCATCACCGGCGCAACAGAACACACTGTAAGCCGTGACCACCCCAGGGACCAATTCAGCACATGGGTGCCAGACGACCCCGTGTATGGCACCCTTGGTCCCACTGTGACGGGTCGAGGTCAATGGCCCCGCCACCTACCATTATGCGGCCGCAGGGGGTAGGGAGAGCGGCTAACGCTATACCGACACTCCTCTTCCCCTGCGGCCCCACCGCGTCCGCCATCAGACGGTGGCGACCCCGTCTAGGCCGCGGAAGGTAGGGAGAGCGGCGCACTGCAATACCGGCACTCCTCTCCCGCCGCGGCCTCCAACCCTCCAACCCTCAGCCGCAATATCGTATGGGACCTGGGAATCTCCTTAAGACATCGCGGCCCGCCTCAGTTGCAATGTCGCCTGTTACCAAGCGGCACCGCAACCTACTAGTTGGCCGCTACGTCGTCGGCTTAATCGGCAAAAGCCCTGACGAGCGGCCCCTCCTCGGGTTCCTCTTCGCTTCACCGTGGGTGACCAAGCCACGGTTACTGAGCCCCCCCCGCTTCGACAAAGCGGGAACCCACCGGGGGGGAACTTTACACACCTGCTTACCCATTTAGAGCATACTGGCGTAATCTTATGTTATGAAATGGTATGAACAATAAACAGACATGCGATTGCAGCAATCCCGAGAGATTTGCCATCCTTTATTGAAGAGATCTTTACCAAATTTAAAAGGACCATTTAGGAATAAATTACTTTCGAACAAAAAAAAAAAAAAAAAATTTTTGCTAATCCGTTTATATATGACGGAGGACGGACGGACTGCCCGCACTTACATAAAAAAATATATAGAAACATCTGAATAGAAAACCTCCTCCTTTTTGGGAAGTTGGTTAAAAAAAGTTACACTTAATGCACCAAGCAACAGATAAAAATCAGATCTATGAAATTTGATTCAATACTTATAATAGTAAAAGTTAAGTGATATCATTTCCTGATTGATAACAAGGTTCTAGTTATGTGTCAGACACACAGAACAGATAAAAGAGGTGAGAAGGGCCTTGTGGGCGGGGAGGGCGCGCCACTCATATAACGCTCATATGCCGACCGAAATTAGCGTCACTGGCCAACAGTCGCGCTCATATTGTGACAACGTACGAAGCTCCGCGAAAAAAAATGAATTATGCCGTCTTGCGCTATCATAACGTGTCGGTAAAGAAGCCAGGTGTGATAGTGAAGCCCGAGAAGGGATTTCCTTTCACTTTTTCACCTTAAAACCTTATAATACGAGTGTTATTTGTAATTATTACAATAGTATTATGTATTTCGTCTCATTCAGTTTAAGAATGTGGGGAGGAATTTTACTGTAACATTTTGTACAGTACCCCATGAAAGATGAGGCTAGCCAGTCTGAAACCTGGTTGAACTAATTGGTCCCTATTTCTAGCAACGTAATTATGTCTGTCGCCGTTTTTACTAAAAAGATGTAAATTCTTTCTTACGTACATGATGTTTTCATAAATATATTGACAAGGAACCGTCATGATGTTAATGTCCTTAAACAGTTCCCTTAGAGAATCGCGCCGGCGAAGATTGTATATCACTCTGATGGCTCGTTTTTGCAGAATAAAACATACGTACGCAAATTACGCACACAAATAACCTACACGCACTTAGATCGCGAGCTTGCTATTGATTGTCACACTAACGCAAACACTGTGCTTGACGTGCACTCACACACGCGCAAAAGCAATTTATTTCTCATACATGTTACGGTGACCAAAAGGTCGATTATCGATATCGATAAAATTACTGTCATGCTTTAAATTTTTGTTATTAAGTTTTGCAATTTTTCGCTATAATATCGGGAGGGGGACGGGGTACCGATAGTGTGGACCTTCTAATAAATAATAATAGTGTCATTCATTTCTACCGGTTGCCTCAACCCACAATTTTCTTATATCTGGAGCTGTTGGAAACCTAATAATAAAATGTATGTTTTCATTATAAACGGCTAACCTCAAACCAAATATAGACGAAAACCCCACTCAGAAACTAAGACAAAGACAAAGACAAAGATATTTTATTTCAAGTACGGTAGGCCAGGCAGTAGGCCACCAAGCGGCACTTTTGAACGTTACATTTTACAAATAATAATAGTTGATTCTACCGTGCATTCGGAAAGTAGCTTGTAATGGAGAAGAATGCACAAGAAACTCCATACTTACTCTTTTAAAAAAAAAAACTTTTTACAATATTAGGTACATAAGTACCTTCTGGCTTGGCTTCTGATGGGAGTGAGTACCCAGTATAATATAGTAATCTTTGGGAGTGAGTTCACTCGCGAGACCGCGACGCGCGACTGAAGACGGCCAGCTGGTCTTACCACAGTAAAATATACAAACAGTAACGAAATTAAGCCTAGTTGATGATATAATTACCTACGCTCCATTGAAGCAATAGGGTTGTAACTTTTAATGTTTTTGACATTGTTATGAAAACGACATCCATGACGAAAAAGTTGATAATTATTGCAGCCGCACTCTTGGATTTACTTTTTGTTACCATCAGCTTTAAATACCCTCAAAACCGCCGCCATTTTGGATTTACCTAAAAGTTCACGAATTCATTATGATCGATCACACTTACTGAAGTATGAAGTATGTATGAACTTACATGCATACACTAATTTCAGAGATTTTTTACTACAGTCAACAGCGCCTTGTCTATGATAGAAGACATTTGCGAAAAAGACAAATGGGTCATTACTTTGCTTAAAAAAAAACATTGCCACACACTAAGAATAACTCCTGTATCGTATCGTATCGAGGAGTGATTTTTCAAAAGGGCTTATTTCCATTTTTGCTAGAAAAAGAAAGATGTATGAATGCCATCGGCACTGTCATGTTCAAAACTAGCCTTTAGTCCAAAATCCAAAATTCCCACATTTCTGGAAACTTACAGACAAAAATCTAATTTTCGTACAGAAGGAACATTTCCAGTATAATTTTAAGTCATGGTTAGAAGCTATATTACTGAAAAATTGTTTATCATGGAAATAATAATATAAATTCACTCCTCCATTTAAATTCACATACACAAGCCTCATAATCACAGCCTCGTACCTTGTGAACGGGAAGACAAGGCATTTTTATTCGACTTCAAAAAAGGAGGAGGTTCTAAATTCGTTGGCATCTTTTTTTAATGTTTGTTTCCCAATAATTACTCAAAGACGCCTGGACCAATTTGGAAAGGGTATACTTCCAACCAAGGTGGTCTAGACATCAGGTCCGGATCTGATGATGGCATCGTGGAGAAATCGAGGAATCGCCTCAAATATTATAGGCATACATATATAGCAATTTTGGTATTTTCATCAACAATGCAATCATTTGCACTCAGAAAGTATCATTAGGTGAAGTGGAACTGATGAAGAAGACCACAGATGGCCACTGGAACTCCTTAATACTACGTATGTCACAGGTATAAAATAGTTAACCTACTATGATGAAGCAAATACTTATAAATAAATCGTACTGGTGAAATTGGTACTATCAACCATCTGATGATGAAGCCGGAAGGTCGGTAATGGAACTCCGAAATAAAACAATGAATTCTAGCCATGTTTGGGCTTATTGAGAGATGAGATTAGAGATGAGAGAGAGAGAGATGAGAATAAATGAGATTTACTTTGGCTATAAATGAATTTCATGCTAATTGGAGGTACCTACCAAAACTAAAAAGAGAGATAAAAACTTTTTAACAAAACCATCAAACCGACTTCCAAAACAAAACACTTCAAAGCGAAAAATAACTTTATTTTCCGAAGTCGGTGTCGAAAAATGGAAAACAATAGGTACCAAAGACACCGACTTCGGAAAAGAAAGTTATTTTCGCTTTGTTTTGGAAGTCGGTTTGAATTTTTTGGTTAAAAGTTTCTTATTAAAAGTAATCTTCAAGTTGTAACTTTGTGACAATTTTTATATTTACCGCAGAACTTTTTACTAGAAGAACCGATCTTGATGATTCTTATATTATTTGAAAGCTGGCAGTGCTGCCCGTGTCCCATATAAATTTGATCAATATCTAACGAGTAGTTGTTTAGTTATCCTAATGCGTATTTTCACGGCAATAAATAAGGTACCAAAATGAAACATACATACATTAAATAAAAATAGTATCCTACGAATTGAGATTCTCCTCCTTTTTTGAAGTTGGTTGAAAAAATAGAAAACTTATTATCAAAAAAAAAAACTGACTTCCAAAACAAAACACTACAAACCGAAAAATAACTTTATTTTCGGAAATCGCTGACAAAAACGAAAATATAAAAGTCCCACAGAAACCGACTTACAAAAAAGAAGTTACTTTTTGCTTTGTAGTGTTTTGTTTTGGAAGTCGGTTTATTTTTTTGTTAAAACGTTATTTTACTACAAAATCTACAAAAACACGTATCATTCATTTGATAACATGAACCAATCTTCGTAGAATATTCTATACTGAATCAAAATCATTATAGTACTTAATATGGTACAATCTGCGGTGTCATTCGACGTCAGCGACGGCGATGCTCGAAATGTCATTTAGTTACACGTGACATTTCGATAGCTCTTGAAAATCCGGTACACTTTTGACGTATTTACAATCGCTACGCTTTCGTTTATTGTTACTTTAATTGTCTAGAGCCTCTGAGAAGCGCACTTTTACTTATTGTTGTGTAAAAGCAAGCTACATGCGCATCTGCGAACATTCCCGACGCACACAGAAGTGGGGCAGTGCCATCAGCATCCTAAATGCGTGGTTATACCTACTAAACGAGGAAAGAGTGTAGACTCAATAAATTGATAGTTTGATTCCTGGGTACTTAAATAATAATTCTAGTACGTCAATAACTTATCAAAAAAAAAACAAAGATAAAGCGCATCAAAGTTTAGGAGTTCAGGCTCGTTATTTTGTTTACATGACAAAAGAATAACTACGTGTCCAATATTTTTATTAAAATACCTGTCCGGCTAAAATAGTTATTTATGCTACAAGTGCGGGAAGTAGGTGATTTCCGATGAGTGGCATTTTTATTCACGAGCGAGCAAAGCGAGTGAGTGGATAAATCGACACGAGTCGGAAATCATCTTACGCACGTGTATCATACAACATTTTACTATGCATTGTGCGAGGAAATAAAAAAATACATCTGAACCAAGCAAGAAATTAATAAAATGGCGCTTATTCAAGGGCGCTCAGCATATCCACAGATTAACTAATAGTTCATAGTTCTACAGCGCATGTGCAATAGCTGTCACGTCATAACGCAAAAAGGCACGAGCAAAATATTAATTCTGCCAAACATATTTAATGAATAATTAAAATTAATTTATTGATCACAATTTTAATCTAGAGTAATTAAAAACGCCTTAAATGACGTATTAGTTTTGTTTTTTTGTATCTGTACTTAACTAATTTTAAAACTTTTCTCAAATAATAAAAACTCCATGCGGCAGTCTGACGTTGGAGTTAAATATTAAAAAAGTACAGGAAAGTAAAAAGCACTAGTAAAAAAAAGTGACACTTTCCGCACAGTTTGGCTGCTTGGAAAACGCTCTTTTCGAGGACATGCATTGTAAAACTATTTATAGCATCACGTTTTCAACAACTACGTTAATTTTTCTATTTCCCTCTGGTGAGTAGTGCGTAAAAGTAGTGGTAATAGGCTAATTTTTATCAGTTTTACATCAAGAACTCTCGCGACTATCAACACATTGACAGGCTGGTTCAACCTCCTCGTTTACGGAACACCTGTTCCGTCACAACTGTTTGGAAGTACTGGCACAATTCACCTTCGTACTCTCCTATGCATTCACAGACTGCCTCATCCTCTTCGTTTAAAGAACAGCGGTTTTTCAAGCAGTAACCGTAACACAGGATCACTTCACAACGTTCCCTGGAATAGCCAGAATTACATCTGAAATAGTAAAATTGTGAAGTACCCATACCAAAATAAATAAGCCCAAAATAAGATATCAAAAATGTGTAGAGTATGTTATACATGCATTTAGGAATTCCATTTTCAGTGGTGCTACATTCGCATCGCTCACCGGTATACCCGGACGTGCATTTGCAAAAAGATTGACCAATAACTTTTATACCATGAACACAAAACGGACCTTCACATTCAAGTTCCTACTTGCATTCCGATATCCCCTGAAATTAATCTTTCAATTATTGGCCACCATACCGAAGAAATTTTAGTATGTAGCTTGTAAACAGTTCGTGATAATGGCTTTGATGTTCTCAAAACTCGATTATAATAACAGGATACACACCAGTGCTCTGTGAAGACAAAGTCTCTTGAAAACAGTATGGTATTTCACTATAAATTGCACTCTGCACAAATACATCTGACCTCCACAACCCAGTAACTGGGTACCTGGCGATACCTCTTGTTAAGACAGCTTCAGATTTCCCGGATTCTGATTATCCGTACCTACTGTCAAAGATCTTTAAATAGCAGTCGGTACCGATGTTGGGCTTAATGTGCTATCCAAGGCACTCGAGGAGGAATCTCGCTATGTAAACATGGTCACCCATCCACGAACCGACCTTGGCAAGTGTTGCTTAACCTTGAAGATTTATGCGGTGGTTATTATTTAGCTCTGCTCAATATTACATGTATCAGGTATCCATACCTATATTATAAATTCGAAAGTAACTCGGTCTGTCTGTTACATTTTCACGCCTAAACCACTGTGAAATTTGGCAAGGAGATAGATAGCATCCCGGGGAAGGACATAGGCAACGGAAGAGTAGGTAGGGTAGGATAGATAGGGTAGGGTAGGGTAAGTAGGTGGGTAGGGTAGAGTAGGGTAGAGTAGGGTAGAGTAGGGTAGGTAGGTATGTAGGGCAGGGACAGTAAGTGGGTAGGACAGGATATAGGTAGGTAGTTATGTAAGGTGGGTAGGGTAGGGTAGGTAGGTAATATAGGTAGGCAGGGTAGGGTAGTTAGGTAGGATAGTATAGGGTTGGGTAGGGTAGGTAGGTAGGTAGCCATTGACGGGAGCGAAGCCGCGGGGTACAGCTAGTACTGTATATAATTAAAAAAAATATCAACCAATGTATAGTGGAATTAGCATAGGTCAGGACCTTTGACTGGGTCGCTGTTGAACGAGGCGATACAAATTATCTTGAAATTGCGCATCGGGCATACCGAAAACAGTTTTTTTTATGTAGGTACTAGGCATTCTACTGAGTGATATATTATTTTAGAGTAAACAGACAATATGTTTTATTATTTTTAGGCACGCGTTTGACCAAATGTCCACTGTAATAGTAAGCGATGATGTGGTCGACGGTAAAGCACGCTTGCCTAGAAGTAACCAAAATACTCTTGACTTAAAGACTCCCAGCTACCAGGAAATACATACTCCGGCATGGAATTCCACTCCTTAGCTGCACGCACAATAAAAGTATTCCCATACCATTTAGTGCGTATGGGTGGGAAGTTCACCATGTTTGTACCGATAGGTAGTTTATATTATTACTAACTGTTAGCCGCACATTCGCCCGCGTTAACTGTCAATCAATTCTGGTTGACGACATACAGGGTGGTAAACTATGTTGTATGTCCTTTCATTTGATGCTAATACTTACACATTTTGGGCCTTGGACGCGCATATCACCAGCTACATGTAGCTGGTAATGCACCCCTGCTATCCTTGAGCTTTGTTAATAGTAATAGCAAACCTAAATTTGATTGGAAATTGAAGTCTTTTAAATTGAAATGATAGGTCAGTGGTGATTATTGGGAGTCGACGTATGTACACGCTTTCCTTACGAGGATATGCAGATGCACCTTTCTGCTAGCTGGCAATAGCATTGTAAGAACGATAAGAATTCTGCACTTTTAAATGTAACTGACGATATCCGCTGGGCTATGGAGAATAAGTTCCTTACTGTACTTGTATTGCTTGACTTTAGCAGTGCCTTCAACTTAGTGGATTTCGTAATTTTACTCGGTGTTCTGGAATCCATTAATTTCTCTTCTTCCGCTTTAGCATGGTTCAATTCTTATCTTCGTGGACGTTCTCAGTGTGTTCGCCTTGATGAGCCCTTCTCTGATTGGTGTAGCCTCACTGAGGGGGTTCCTCAGGGTAGCGTTCTCTCTCCTCTTCTTTTTTCAATCTTCATTAACTTTGTTACCAAAGTAATCTCATCTAGTTTCCATCTTTACGTAGATGACTTGCAGCTGTATCGAAATTTTACTTTAGACGACGCTGGTTCTGCTATTGCGGCTATGAACCGGGACCTGGCATGTATCAGCTCATGGGCGAAGTCATTTGGTCTACAAATTAACTCAAGTAAATCACAGGCCATGATCATAGGCAGCAAATTCGTTCGCAATGCGGCTAACTTGATGCCCCTATATCTTGACGGTGTTCACACAGAATTTACCGAAACCGCAAAGGATCTGGGGGTGATCATTGACTCCAATCTTTCGTGGCATGCTCAGGTCAACGAAGTGTAAAAATATAGGCTGGCAACATTAATTAGTTCCTGCGAATCACCTTTTTTAGTATAGATGTCACTACTAATATTTAGTTAGGTTCTTTATCGAAAAAAATCTAAATAAGCTTATCTTTTTTTTATGTTGGAAATTAGACATTCTGTTATACTCTGTGATCTGTGTATCTATCGTAAATAATAAATTATTAGAAACGTAAATAAACCAACAAAATATGAAACGTATTTTATATCTATGGCAAAGTCTATGACAGTCCAAGTACCTAACCCAAGTGTCAAATATGGCGGACTAGAAAAATGTAATACCTTGTAAAACAGTGCTTTGTAAAAAACAGTCTCTAATAAATAATATGTCGTCTCGTCTCTTTGTGAGTTTCAATAAAACCGAAGAATAACCCAAAGTCATATCCACACGACCTCGCAAAAGGTTATGGGCACAGTCATTGCTTACGACCTATCGTGTTGGATTGGGTAATAAAAAAATACTACGGACAGATAGTAGTAACACGACGGATCTCAGGGCTCCGTCGGTGACCGGTGTCAAGGTCAATATCAGAGTACGACAGTAAAGTATTGCGGTAAAGCAATTATAATACAACGATGGATTTCGTTGGAAAAATGACAAATGACCAAAGTCATCAGAAATTGGAAGGTGTAGAGAACTGGACCACATGGGTATTCAAAGTCAAGGCCATCCTTAGGGCAGCAGATCTCCTGGGTGTCGTAGAAGGCACAATCAATGAAGGCGGCCAAGAGCACGATAAATGGATGCAGAAAGATGCAAAAGCACAAGGAATGTTGGTCACAAGCATATCCGACAAAGTTATACCACAGATAGTGAGCTGCAAAACAGCAAAAGAGATTTGGAATAAACTACATACAATATATGAACAACGTGGGGAGTTATCAGTACATATTCTCCAACAGAAATTCTTCTCAATCAAATTTGAAGATAAAGAAACCGTATCAGAGTTCTTAGGACGGTTTGAGAGTCTCCTGTGTAGATTGAAAAATCTGAATGCTGAAGTAAGTGAAACCATGGCCATCACAAAGATAACTTCATCTCTACCGGCACAGTATCAACACTTTGTGTCTGCATGGGAGTCGGTGCCAACTGAGAAGAGGACCATGGATGAGCTAGCGGCAAGGTTGCTGATTGAAGAACAGCGTGCTACTTCCAAGCATGGAGAAGAAGAGTCATCTGCGCTGGTATCCAAGCCTACAAGTAATGCAAGAAAGTGTTATCAGTGCGGGAAAATAGGACATCTCAGAAAGGATTGCAAATCAAATAATAGAGGTAATAATTATTGTACTTATTGTAAGAAAAATAATCATAAAAGCGTAAATTGTTGGTTTAAGAATAATAAAAATAACAATAACAAAGATAATGTTAACAATAATAGTCAAAGCAATGCATTTTCTGTGTCTGTGTTTTATAGCCGGTTAGAAAGAAACAATAGTTGTTGGGTAATGGATAGCGGTGCTTCGGAGCACATGTGTCATGATATAAGCTTATTTACAAAATATAAAAAGCTAGAATGTCCTAGGTCAGTTTTAATTGGTAACGGTAAAGTCATACAAGCCATAGGCATTGGTATTATTTCCTTGGAAGCTTATACAGGTCATGAATGGATAAATACAACATTAAATAACGTTTTACATGTTCCTGATATTAAAATGAATCTTTTCTCAGCTAGCTCAACTGCAGATAAAGGATATGTTATGACAATAAATAATAAGTTCTGTTATTTCACAAGAAAAGTAAATAAAAGTGTGTGTGCATTAGCATATAGAGAAAATAACTTATATATTATGAAGTTTAGATTACATAATGTTGAAAATGCTTATGTAGGTAAATCAAACAATGGTCTTACTGAATGGCATGAGAAAATGTGTCATCAGGACATCGAACAGATAAAAAATATATTAAATAAGAGTAACATAGATTTCAGTGTTAGTAAACAAGAGGAAATAACATGTGAGCCATGTCTTCTTGGTAAATTACATAAAAAACCATTTCCATTGAGTATAAATAGGGCAGAACGGCCCGGTCAGTGTTTACATATAGATTTATGCGGACCTATGGACTCCACCTCATTAGGTGGTGCCAGGTATTACTTACTTATAAAGGATGACTACTCAAAGTATAGAACAGTATATTTTCTTAAAAATAAGTGTGAAACTGTTGATAAAATAAAGAGTTTTTTGAATTTTGTTACTAAAAACTTAGAATATAAAGTGGAAATAATTAGATCAGATTGCGGTTCAGAATTTATGAATAAAGAAGTGAAGTATTTATTAGATCACTTAGGCATTGTTCACCAAACTAGTGTCCCTTACACACCCCAACAAAATGGTTGCATAGAACGTGAAATGCGTACAATAACTGAAGGGGCTAGGACAATATTATTGTCAAGTGGTCTGAATAAGAACTTGTGGGCAGAAGCGGTTAACACAGCTGTATATCTTATCAACAGAACGGGTACAAGTAGGATTAGAAATGTAACTCCATATGAACAGTGGTATAATAAGGGATCATTTGATATAAATAATTTAAATGTTTTTGGAACAAAAGTAGCAGTACATATACCAGATGAAAATCGTAAAAAATGGGATAGTAAAGCTGAAATAGGATTTTTTGTAGGTTATAGTGAAACAACAAAAGGTTTTAGAATTTATTTTCCGCATAAAAATGATGTTTTAATAAAAAGAGAGGTTACTTTTTTGAGAAATAATTCTAGTACTCAAAAAGTAGGTGATACTTGTCAGGGTCACAGTAATATAACCCCATGTATGGATATACAAGATAAAGAAAAAGATCAAGAAGAAAGATCACCATTATCAGAACCTGATGAAAATTCAGAAAGATTGATTATAGAAGAAGAGGAATCAGAAGAGGAAGAAGAAACACCTCAGGAATTAAAACGCTCTAACAGAGGCAGAGAAATAAAGAAACCAGTGAGGTTAGATGATTATGATACAAACTTTCTTTCCGTTGACATAGAACCGGTATCCTTAGAAGAAGCACTCAACTCAGAAGAAAAAGAAGAGTGGAGGAATGCTATGAAAACTGAGCTAGACACTCTGAAAGAAAATAATACATGGACAGAGATAAATAGTGTACCAGAAGGAAATAAAGCAATTTCTAGTAAATGGGTTTTCAAAGTTAAACAAGTAGATAATGAAAAGGTATATAAAGTTAGATTAGTAGCAAGAGGTTTTGAACAGTCTGATTGTGATTTAGATGTGTACTCTCCTGTGGCAAAATTACCAACATTTAGAGTTTTTATGGCAGTTGCAAATAAATTACAACTTCATGTCCATCAGATGGATGTTGTAGGAGCCTTTTTACACGGGGACATTGAAGAGGATGTATACCTAAAATTACCAAGCGGTGAAATCTGTAAATTAAATAAATCATTATACGGTCTCAAAAAGTCTCCAAAATACTGGCATAGAAAGTTTGATGAGTTTATGAATAAAGAGAATTTTGGTAAATCTAAAAATGATCATTGCTTATATTTTAGGAAAGTAAATGAATGCAAATTATATGTTTTACTATTCGTAGATGATATCCTTATGATGTGTTCTGAAAATAAGGTTTTGGAAGATTTTAAAAGAGAGCTAGGCAGAAACTTTAAAATGAAAGACTTAGGTTTAGCAAAATGTTACTTAGGTATTGATATTGATCAAAAGAAAGGTACAACGGTGATTAGTCAGAAAACATATCTTACTAGAGTTTTAGAGTATTATAACATGTCAAATTGTAAATCAGCGTCTACTCCCATTGATCAAAACTTTAAGTTTGATTTATTAAAAAGGGAAACATCTGAATCGCCAGAAATAGAGAGAAAGTGTAGACAACTTATAGGCAGTCTAATGTATGCGGTTGGTGGTACAAGACCAGATTTATGTGTATCAGTTTGTTTTCTAAGTAGATATCAACATTGTGCTAGTATTATGTTGTACAAAGCATTAAAACATATTCTGCGATATATAAAAGGTACATTAAATTACTCTTTGGTATACAACAGCACAGGAACAGAATTGCAAGGTTTTGTCGATGCAGATTGGGCAAGCGATACCCAAGATAGGAAATCCACTACCGGATATATCTTTAAAATATTTGATTGTGTTGTAACATGGTGTTGTAAAAAACAACTCAGTGTATCTTTATCTTCTTGTGAGTCAGAATATATTGCATTAAGTATGGCTATTACAGAAGCATGTTGGTTGAAAAATTTGCTTTGTGATTTTAATATTGTAAATAATGAAGTGACACTGTATGAGGATAATCAGTCAGTAATAAAACTAGCTTATAATAATGAAAATAATAAAAGGCTAAAGCATTTGGATATTAGGTATCACTTCATTATGGATAAAATAAAGGAAAAATGTCTGTTAGTTAAGTATATAAAAACACAAGATAATGTTGCTGATTTATTAACTAAACCTTTGGGTAAAACTTTATTTGAAAAATTTGTGAAGTTAATTTTCTAAAAAAAGTCTGTGTTAGTTCTTTGTACCTAATGGTTGATGATGCATTTAAGTCTGGTATAAAAGTAAATATATAGGTAGGTATATATATACCTAAAAGTAACTAGTAAGATAAAATGCATCAATAGCCAAAAAGTTAGTCTTTCTTATAATGATGGTTTTAAAATGTAGATATTTGATGCAGGAAAATATATGTTGAGGGGGGGTGTAAAAATATAGGCTGGCAACATTAATTAGTTCCTGCGAATCACCTTTTTTAGTATAGATGTCACTACTAATATTTAGTTAGGTTCTTTATCGAAAAAAATCTAAATAAGCTTATCTTTTTTTTATGTTGGAAATTATCATTTAATTACTGTTTTTTTAATATAATTACTGTGTATCTATCGTAAATAATAAATTATTAGAAACGTAAATAAACCAACAAAATATGAAACGTATTTTATATCTATGGCAAAGTCTATGACAGTCCAAGTACCTAACCCAAGTGTCAAATATGGCGGACTAGAAAAATGTAATACCTTGTAAAACAGTGCTTTGTAAAAAACAGTCTCTAATAAATAATATGTCGTCTCGTCTCTTTGTGAGTTTCAATAAAACCGAAGAATAACCCAAAGTCATATCCACACGACCTCGCAAAACGAAGTCAGTCGTAAGGTTCATTTTTCATTCCATTCGCTGAGGTGCTTTCAGAGTCTGTTGCCCTAAAAAAGGAAAATTTATTTGGCGCAAACACTTATTCAGCCGATTATAGATTATGCCGATGCCTGCTACCTGGATGCCACAGAGGAGCTATTAAACAAGCTTGAGCGCCTGCAAAACTTATGAATTCGCTTTGTTTATGGTCTACGTAAGTATGATCATGTTTCTCACCTTCGCAAGGAACTCAAGTGGCTCCCAATACGTCTTCGCAGGAAAACTCGGATTTTATGTCTCCTCTTCAACATCTTACACAACCCGTCTTATCCTTCCTACCTGCCTCGCCCTAGAGATGCATTATGTAGGTCACATCTTAGATTCCTCCTTAAATCCCATCCACATAAAACCAGCTATTATTCCTATTCCTTCTCTGTCCATGCTGTGGGATTGTGGAACTCACTTCCGCCTAGTATCAGAGATCTAGATACTATCCCGCTTTTTAAAAAACGATTAAAAGAGCATTATCTTTCTTCTGATTCAATTCATTTTCATTCAATTTTAATATTCAGTCTGATCTTTATAAGCATAATTATGTATATATATTTAGTATCTATATATTTTAGACTTATGTATTTATTATTATTATGTATATATCACTTACACTATATGTGTATGTATTTATATCTTAGATTAGTCGTTCACTTTTCTTCTTTTTCTGTTCTCACACAATATTTGTCTACATTTCGTCTTCATTTCTCCTTTTCGCGGGTCTACTGGTAGAAATTTCTTAAGAAATAAGCAGTAGCTTTGTACTCCTTTGTCATGATGTGTTTTCTGTATATATTTTCTGTGTTTAAATTAATAATAAAATAAATAAATAATCTGTCGAACTCATTCAATGGCAGTGATTTACAACACCGCGATTCAGGATCAAGACACCAATAAACAGCGACATCTAGTAGTAATACTGCGAACCACTTACAATGCAGTCAATGAAGTTGACTAAGTGAGTCCTCTACTACTTACGTTCTTCAAAGGAATCGTAATCTTAAACAGTTTAAAGCTTTATAAGCAGATGGCGCTAGTTGTAAGAAACATACATGAAAAGGTAAATGGGCAAAAAAAGGTTCATAGTAATGAGGTGTATTACAGTATTTTATTTAGTTTTTTTACATTAAATAACAAAATGAAAGTAAAATCTAAAAAAAATATAAAAAATTTGTTTAAGTCTTAGTAATTGTACCAAATGTTGATAAAGTTGAAATTTCCACACAAAAAGTATCGTGGGATGAGTTGCAGATACTAAGGTGAACTCTACACATCTGCATACCGTAGAGCGTACTGGCGTGATGCTATGTTACGAGTATGAAATGGTGTAAACAATAAACAGACATGCAATTGCAGCAATCCCGAAAGATTTGCCGTTGTTTGTAAACGCCGTTATCACAAAAGTTTTGTATGTGAGCTATACATGAAACTTATGGTGTTGTAATGTCAATGAACTAAGCTATCAGATTTCAAATGGATTTTTTATGTTTGGACTTGTTTTGTATTTGTAAAAATGTGTAAAGTCAGCGGAAGGGAATTTTTCCTAGTTTTGTGTACAGAGGTAGTAAGAAATGAAAAAATAAATCATTATTTTAATTTTTTTTTATTATATTTACAAAAGTACACTCTATTTCACATAAATCAATCAACAAATCACACCTCCCCATACATATTTTTCAAAACACAAGCTTTACAAAATTACGCCTCAGGTACATGACCCGGCCGCCGTCACAAAATAATGGGTATGTTTACATTTCGGTTCAGGGCATTCTGTAAGCCACTTGACTTGGAATAGTATCCTATTACATAGTTTGGTACATAGTCTTATCACAGACAAAGGCTTAGGTGTTAGAATTGTTTAGTTTCCGAACAATGAGTCACAATGTAAACACTTAAAAAAGAGCGCCCAAAACGACACTTGCATATTTAAAAAAAAAACACTTTTTTGTTTTTTTTTCCACAATCCGCTATATTATTTTAATTACTATTGGAAAAACACAAAACAAAGGTATTTTACCTAAAAACAAACCCAGAAATAAATAAAAACAAAAAAAAATGCGTCTGTGGCGTCGGCTTTATCAGCGCATCAGCGTCTTATTTTGTTATTGTTTTTGACTAAATTCAAAGAACTGGCGTTAGCACTTCAATTAGTGGCTTTAGAGGCGTTGCTAGTTAACCTACTATTGTAAATAACGACAGTTTGATAAGAATCAGGCAAAATTAGATGTCGAAAAAAGGTCTTACGGCAAAACGGTCGTCATGGCTAGAACAAATAGAGGACTTTGTTCGTTGAAATACGTATTTCTGCTGGAATTCACGACACATACCCAATTAAGCTGCTATATGACGTGTCGTTGTGACTTTGACATAATATTAATTATAATAAAACCTATGTTGTCTATTAAGCTAGTAAAAACACTTCATCACTTATTATTCCATGATATTTTAACACCCACAGCACTAAATTCACCATACACTCGAAAATATAACCGTTTTATCGAGACCCAGTGCACGGCCCGGGCCGGGCGGAACGCGTACTGACAGGCGGCGACTTGGATAAACTTTCCATTATGGGCCGTTGATTTTTGACGTGGGGAGGGTGCGAAGGGGAGAGGGGGAGGTTTGGCTACACCCCTGTACCATCCCCACCACTCGGAGCCCCATGGTTATGGAGATATCCCTGGTTAAAGTTTTCAGGTTAGACTAAAAATTTACGTAAATTCGTCCATCGTTTTGAGGGGCGGGGAGGGAGGGAGGGCAAGGGGGGTAGGGGGGCTTCCCCACTGTACCATCCCCACCCCACGGAACCCCATGGTTATGGAGATATTAGGTACAATTTTTACTTAAATATGATTAGCGAGTTAAAAAAATGTGAATTAGTCCAAGAGCGAGCGAAGCGAGCGAAGTTAGCTCGGGAGCTTAGGGCACCCCGACATGGACAGGTTAGGCTCGAAGAGATGACGGGAGCTGAAGTGAGCGAGCAAAGCGAGCGAACTCAGCTCCCGTCATCTCCTTCGTGTTAGGTTACTTTAGACCCTTCAGACAGAAATAGGAGCGCGCAGCGGGGCGTCTTCGACTTTGTTGCTTTGTTTAACAACAAAGCAACAAAGTCGAAGACGCCCCGAATAGTAATCGTAAAAACTTTAACCATGGATATCTCCATATACATGGGGTTCCGTGGGGTTGGGATGGTGCAGGGGGGGTAGCCCCCTACCACCCTTCCCCTCCCTCCCTCCCTGCCCCTTAAAACAATGGACATTCATGGAAATTTTTATTCTAACCTGAAAACTTCAACCATGGATATCTCCATAACCATAGGGCTCCGAGTGGTGGGGATGGTACAGGGGGGTAGACAAACCTCCAGCCGACGACACAGTGCAGTCGTCCTGAAAAATTGGGACAATGTAATGTGTGGTTCACCCTCCACTCACATTCAGTGTCTATAATAACCCATTTTGCCGTGCCGGTTTAGGTTACTACACCGCTGCACCGGTTAATCTAAACTGTGTATGGTTAAGATAACTGTGTGAACATGTACTCTCGTAGGGTTTTTCATGTTTCAGATACCATAATGTCGCAGTGGAGCCTCTGCTGCAGGCTAGCGGTTCAGATGCTGAATGCGAAGGTTGACATGTCAACGTCTGAGAGGTTAAGAGGAAAGGCAGGCTAGCAGTTCGCAGGTGGTAGCCGAACGTCATGAAATCAGCTGTGAGGTCGGGAGCACGCATGGTTGGAATGGAATATTCGGTGAGTCTCTTCAGTTTGTGATAATGGCTTTGATGTTCTCAAAACTCGAAAAATGTAAAGCATACTGATTAAAACTTTATACTTATCCCATTGTCTGGTCATTACGAATATAGCTACGTTACGGTTGAGAAATTCGATAATTATGGTCAACAAATTAGTCGCTCGAAGCGAGCTCGGTAGCTTAGGGCACCCCGACACGGATAGATTAGGTTCGAAGGAGATGACGGGAGCTAAAGTGAGTGAGCAAAGCGAGCGAACTCGGTTCCCGTCATCTCCGTAAAGTTACTTTAGACCCTGCGGACAGGAATAGGAGCTCTGAAACTGCAAATTTCGAGGTTGAGAAGTGTTAATCATTTAAGATACTAAGAGCATAAGGAAAAAACTATGTAGGTACTATATACAGCGACATTTTTTTATTTATATCTATTTGTCTTTGGTTCAGTAAGATATATAAATACGAGTAGTGTAAATATGAAGACTATAGCTTCAACGGTTTAGCCGCTAGACTCTAGTGACAGAGGGACTCCGTTTGGAACGTTTGGGTTCAAAACCCTGAAAACTAAGTAAGTGGGAACTAGCTTACTCAGAACCCCAAGCCGTAGATTCAACCTCAAACGAGTCAAACAATTAAATCTAAATGAGAACGCCTTCGCTGGTTTAGTGATCGCAAGTGTTAGGTAGGTAGTGCACTGCTCAGCACAAGGTCCTGGGTTCGAGTCCTGGGTCGGGCTAAGTTTTGTTGGGTTCTTCCATCTGGAAATTCTCAGTAGTAGTAGCTGCCCGGAGTGTGGATTTGTGCGCGGTATAAGGCAATAGACTCGTCCCCTAACTAACATAACTGGAATGGGGATACCGGACGCAGCTAATACCAGGGGATACCGAAAGGCAGAGTACAAGTATTTTACATGAAGGGACTGCCTATCTGACCTCCACACAACCCAGTAACTGGGTATCTTAAACGATCTCCCTTGTTAAGACAGCTTCAGATTCTCGGCTTCTGATTATCCGTAATAACTGTCAAAGATCTTCAAATGACAGTCGGTACCAAAAGTTTAATGTGCTATCCGAGGCACGGAGGAATCTCGCTATGTAAAGATGGTCACCCATCCACGAACAGACCTTGGAAAGTGTTGCTTAACTTTGAAGATTGATCCCTTCTATGCATATACCTTTCTATACCAATTTAGTTTTCCGATAATCGTTTCCAGTACTGCTATGAAGATTCGAGGCGATAGGGGGTCGCCTTGCCGTACTCCTCTTTTGATAGGGATTGGTGGTCCTGTTGTCTCTAGCTTCACTCTACTAGTGTTATTCTCGTAAAGGTATATTAAGACTTGCACGTATTTTTCTCCACTTTCTGGGATTGCAAAACCTTCCGTATTAAGGAATGCAGTATTGTATCAAAAGCTTTCTGGTAGTCTACAAACCCTATGTAGAGTGGCCGTTGGTACTCTTAGTATTTTTCAACAAGCAATTCCAGAGAGTGGATGTGGTCTATTGTGGAGTAGCTCTTTCGAAACTCAGCTTGTTCGGTCGGTTGACATTTTTCGAGCGTAGTTCTGATTCTCTTCTCTATAGTTGACGAGATTATTTATAGAGTGATGGCTAATGGGTCGGTAATTGTTCTTTGGATCGCCTTTTTTAAACAACAAGATAATATTGGACTCAGACCACTGTTTAGGTGTTACCGAGGACCTTAATATCAAATTAAATAAATGAGTCAGAGGGTTAACTAGGTAAGCACCAGCTATTTTTATGGCCTCGTTTGTTATTCTGTCAGGTCCTGGGCTCTTCTCTTCTTTTAGCCATTTGATTCCCATTATAATTTCTGCTTCGTCCACTGGACAAATTTCTTCATTATTGTCGTCATTTTCTTATTCACTTTGATATATATTATGCCTTGGCGTACTTGGGCACTAACAAGTTTTCATAAAAGTTGGTTGCCATGTGTAGGATCTCTTTTGGGTCATGTGTTGTTTTTTGAGGGTCGTGAAGTCCTTCAATCCAAGTCTTGTGAGATCGCAGTTCCTTGTATGCTTTTTTAACACCCCCTGTGGAGTTATTATGTATTTTGATGATTTATTTTCGATAGTTTGAGTAGTCTTTTCGAACATATTTGCTTACCAGTTTATAGAGTGCTTTCAAGATATTTTTCATAACTCACGTCTTTGGCTTTATTTTCTGTAGAACACTTCTGCGTTGGATTAGCTTTGTAGTATGAGCTGAAATCACGCTGCTTCTTTCTTTGTCTTTATTATGTATGAGCGCTTTCTTTAAACTAGTTTCTAAAATATTAACTATTTTGTCGTAACACTCCTGTACCGAGTTGATATCTTGGCAGCTCATAAGGTCCTCGCTGCGTTCACTGAGTTATTGTTTATACATCGATATTTATTTTTCGTTTTTAAGTGAGCTTCTTAAGTTGTTGCCATAATTCATTCTGTTTACCTTTAGCTTCTGTATAAGAAATGTTGTCTGGATACGAATCAATGATCTGTAGAGAAATTTAAGTTGATGACTTGTAGATTCTGCACGTTCTTCTGTAAATTTGGCAGTATGTAGTCTAGTTCATTTTTTGTGTTGCCGTCTGGAGATCACCAGGTCCATTTCTGATTTTTCTTCTTTTTATAGAAAGTGTTTATTGTTTTCAAAAGCGAATTCTATTAGTCGTTCACCTTTGCTGTTTCTTGTGCCATAACCGTGGTTTTTCATAATTAAATTTTCTTCTCGTTTTGGTAGACCAATTTTGGCGTCAAAGTCCCCCATGACTATTATGTTCTTTTCTGATATTTTCAGGTTTTGTCGATGGTATCATAAAAACACTCTATTTCAGTATAATTTGCAGCATCTGTTGGTGCATATACATGTACTAGCTTTCCGCCCGCAGCTTCGCCTGCGGGCGGAAAGCTAGTACATGTATATGCATATTGGCTGTTTCGTTTTTTATCAGTTCTGGTGGGATATTGCAAATTATTATCCAAACATAGTTTACCGCCCGCGTCTTTGTTAGCGTAGACCACAAAATTTGCTCAACATTATTATATTATCGAATTTAAAAAATTAGGTGGAAATTAATATAAAATGAGCATAAACTGCACTGCCTTCCTGTTCTAATAGCTAGAGCTATTTTATACTTTCATTCCGGAGGTCTCGTAGGATCGATTTCCACAGGGAGATACAAATATAGGAAGACCACTTTGCTTTCAATTTCTGAATCCTACTTCAGACATCTTCGGCTGTAATTTTTTTTTATGAATGAATAACTTTGTTTCTGCTTTTGGATAATATTTATTTGGTGCCTTAATTAATTTTCCATTTAGTCGAGAAAATGATACGGCTAAGTGGCCGTCGCGTCGCCAGAATTGATAAACATTTGGACCCGTGTATGGAATTTGCCATCACTCTTGAGGGCTTCAAGAGTTGAGGCGTGTTGATTTAGACTCGTGACTTAAAAAAAAACCCACAGAAAGAAGTCTGGAACATCAGGCGATCTTACTGGCCAGTGCAAGTCCGGGTAATGCCGCCCTCAGAATTTCGGTTGCGGCTCGTGCAGAAAGCGCCGTTACATTATCCTGTTGGAATCATTATGTACTCTAGTTAAAATGGATTGCCTTTAAGGATAGCGAAATATATCGTAACTCTGTACTCTGAGTAAAACTGCCTGTGTCGTGGTTCTTGGCTTAAATCTATGCCTGCCACCCTTAATGACTGGCCTTGAGATTTATATGATCATTGCAAAGCAGACGTTAAGAGGAATTGTAATCGTTTAAACTCAAAGACATAGAAGGAATCAGTGGTACTTGAGTTATGAAAACTGTTTCCCCCCTGAGCACATCCAGTAATAATTCAAATAAACTTTAACACCCCTTTTTACCCCTTTAAGGGATGAAATTCAAATAATCCTTAAATTATTGTGTGTTTAATTGTATAGAAGAGCAGAAATACAAAATTTCAAGTAAATTTGACAGTTAACAATTTAGTTTTCACACAAACTTTAACACCCCTTTTTACCCCTTTAAGGGAAGAAATTCAGTTAATCCTTTAATTCTTTAATTGTGTTGAAGAGCAGAATGACTAAATTTCAATTAATTTTGATAATGAGCAATTTATTTTTCATTCAAACTTTAACATCCCTTTTTACCCCTTTAAGTGATGAAATTCAAAAAATCCTCAAATACGTGTTTCTTTAATTTTATTGAAATTGAGCATAAATACTGAATTCCAAGTAATTTTGATAATGAGCAATTTATTTTTCATTCAAACTTTAACATCCCTTTTTACCCCTTTAAGTGATGAAATTCAAAAAATCCTCAAATACGTGTTTCTTTAATTTTATTGAAATTGAGCATAAATACTGAATTCCAAGTAATTTTGATAATGAGCAATTTATTTTTCATTCAAACTTTAACATCCCTTTTTACCCCTTTAAGTGATGAAATTCAAAAAATCCTCAAATACGTGTTTCTTTAATTTTATTGAAATTGAGCATAAATACTGAATTCCAAGTAATTTTGATAATAAACAATTTAGTTTTCATACAAATATTAACATCCCTTTTGATCCCAATAGGGGACGAAAAATAAATCTTTGACTTTGACTTTGACTTTGACGAAATCCAAAATTAACTTGAAGACGTATTTTATTATTTTATATTTAGAAATACCAAATTTTATTCATTTTAAATTAAAATGACAGAGTTTCATACAAACTTGCATCCCCTATTTCACCCCTTTAGAAGATGAATTTCCAAAAATCCTTTCTTAAATGACGCCTTCAGTATAAAATCTACATCCTCTAAAATTTTCAAACTTCTATCGTTAGTGGTTTAGGCTGGGCGTTGATATGTCAGTCGGGACATTGCCTATACTAATTTTGAAATTGTTGACATTTAACGTCAGACGGGCCAATATAAGGATTGTTAAATGCTCACATCACATCACATCACATCATCAGCCTATTAATGTTTCCACTGCTGGGACACAGGCCTCCTCTCTGTGAGAGGGAATGGGCCGTAATCCACCACGCGGGCCCAGTGCGGGTTGGTGGATGTCACATGTCTTCGATTTTTTGGTTCTAGGACATGCCGGTTTCCTCACGATGTTTTCCTTCACCGTTTTCAGAGCAGTGGTGATGAAATAATTTACACAAAGCAAAGCGCCTGCCTGGGCTCGAACCCACGACCTACAACTTGTAAGTCGCGGCTGATACCATTGGGCCACCACTGCTCTCGTAAATGCTCGCGGCCTCGCAATTGTCAGGAGGCCGTGTCGACATTTCTAAAGATTTCGTTTTGAAGATAGCTATGGTTTCGAATGAATTTGACAGATGTCAACTTGACGTAACACTAAGCACTAGTTTTTGGCGCGAACAAGGGGGAATTAGACAAGATATCAAGTAAGAATATGGCGGGTTGGATTGAGTTGTGAATTCGTGATAAAAACCTAAGGAGAAATACAGTGATAGTTACTGATTGTTCGTGTAGATCAAACTACGTGCTTAGTCGTTATGTCGTTTAAGTTATTCGCCAATACATAACGTGATTAGTTACATTGTGAGCCTACATACAAGTAAAGAAGTTGGTTTGTTTAGCGTAGCCCGAAAAGAACCTATGCAAATAATGGCCATTCCTGACAATTACACAGTATTCCCTACAAGTGATTTTAAGTATTATACTAAGAAGTAAATATTGAAAGTTACGCCGAAAATAAATAATATCTTTTAAATTACGCCTATAATAAATAATATCTCTTAAATTACGCTTATAATCATATCTCATCATCATCATTTCAGCCGACATCATTTCAGAAAGACGTCCACTGCTGGACATATGCCTCCCCCAGGCGTCGCCACATTGACCGATCCCGTGCGTCTCGCATCCAGCGCCTTCCCGCAACCTTAACCAGGTCTTCGGTCCACCTAGTGGGATGCCTTCCAACGAATCGTCTGCCGGTTCGCGGTCGCCATTCCAGAACTTTTCGGCCCCATCGGCCATCCGTTCTGCGAGCGATGTGCCCTGCCCACTGCCACTTAAGTTTGCCAATTCTTCGGACTATGTCGGTAACCCTGGTTCTCTTGCGGATCTCCACATTTCTGATTCAATCACGCAAGGAAACACCGAGCATAGCCCTCTCCATGCCCCTTTGAGTGACTGTAAGCTTTCTGATAAGGCAAATTGTAACCGACCACGTCTCAGAGCCATATGTCATCACTGGCAACACACACTGGTCATAGACTTTCGTCTTGAGACACTGTGGTAAGTTGGACGAGAATATACCGCGCAATATGTTCGACAATGCGGTGGACTTGTTGAATTTACTAGTGTTTGATTCAAAGCCAAATTGCTCATGTGGGATAATACTCTTGGCCTCGGCGTAGTCTTTGATATGCTTGTAAATGAGCCTCTCGTAGATTTTGCCTAGGACGCTGAGCAGACTAAAAGGGCGGTAACTGGTAGGCTCCGATTTGGGTTTACCCGGTTTCGGGATACCTATTACAGTGGCTTGTTTCCACGATTGTGGAAAAATATTATTGTTTAATGCAGCGGGCAGGGAGAAGTTTAATCACCTTTTTGATGCCATCCAAGCCCGGCGCTTTCCGAGGGTGAAGCCTTATGATAATATCCTCTACTTCGTCTTGAGAGACGGGAGGTAGGGGGTTATCAGGGTCTTCGACGGGAGGGAGGGAAGCTCAGGAAGGGAAGGTTGTGAGCTAGGTGAACATTTTTGTTCTAGGCTGGCTACCATTCAGCTTGAAAGAGTTGTCAAAAGCGACGCTCTTATTGGGCGAATGAGAGGGCTACCTGTTCAGTGGAGCGTAATTTCCTCTGGAGGTGCCAGAAGGCTTGGGCACTAGCTCGCTAAACATCTTGTCCCATTAACTTAGATTCAATGTCCGCGAGACCCTAACTCGGATCGCGGGCGCAAGTAGTGCGGAGGGCGTACTGCCAACGCACCATTCCTGAACACTTTTTTCTTAGTCGATATTGCATAGTAACATGATTTTAATATTGATTTTATATACTTGATCTAGAATCAGTAAACAATAAAAGTAAATATTGAAAGCTAATAGGATTTCACCCTAAAACTACTGACGTATTTTCTCAAATTGAGTGAGCTATAGCCATATTTTTGTCGTTATAGCGCATCGTTCCTACCTAGGCCCTGTGTGTATCAAGATTAAACTCATTTAGTTAATGTATATAAAGTTCATTTAGTTGAGACAATGCGTTTGTACAAGCCAATTTTGTTGATTTTCTCGTAACATTTTATCGGGTTGGCACTTTCAGGTGCGCTAGGTGCCTCAAAGTTATAGTACTTTCTGATGTACGACCTTTCGATAGCCTGTTAGAATGACAACTAAGCCGTCTTTGTAAAATGGAAATTGCTTGGATACTTTGGGAGGAAATCATGTTGTAAGGTTGTGATATCACAGAATTTTTATCAGATAGGCACTTTCGGGCCCGGTACGTGCCTGAGGGTTATAGATGTACTCATTGACATATATATTACTTGGATGTACTCATTAAATTATTACCTTTCAATAGC
The DNA here is from genome assembly GCA_948252205.1 of Orthosia incerta. Classification (NCBI taxonomy): domain Eukaryota; kingdom Metazoa; phylum Arthropoda; class Insecta; order Lepidoptera; family Noctuidae; genus Orthosia; species Orthosia incerta. The sequence goes on from OX411769.1 coordinate 4,540,633, forward strand.
TAATTATGTCAGACACCTTCACTTACTGTACTAGCTACACCTACAAAGTTCCTACCATTACCAGAGTAAATGAGGGAAGGTCAAGATTTAATTCAATGAATATAGTTTACTAGACGATTTAATTTTATGTTTATTATTTAAGGTACTATATTCACTTGGAAAGGCTTCTAGTTGCGCAATTCTAGTTAGAAACATTAGTGACTTATTTAATTCCGTGACTAATAACGTGCCTATGCTACGCTCCGATCTATCTTTTGAACGTAGATTGTTTACGAATCGATAAACATATGCATAAACGCGTTGTATGTTTGTTTTTTATTTTTTTCATCTTTATTTAAAGAGCTTTTTCGCTAGTGCGAATATGACGATCTGTATGGTATACATAATAAAAAACCGGTATTTATACTTAGATTACGCAACAATAAAACAAATGATTAAAACTAGGTTCTGGGTCTGTTCTTCAAGGCGAAATTAACCATATTTATAACTTGTCGATTTTTGTTTGACAAAGATATGGATAAACTTATGTTGTGAGCTTCAATTTGTGACCTTTTAAATTGATTCCGGACACATCTCATTCAAAATATGATATGTGTCCTCATCTTCATTACACATGCTGCAAAAAGGTGATGGTAATTTTTTCATCAAAAATTCGAATTTGTTGAGAGGCATATGTCCGGAACGAAGTCTTAATTATATGGTTAAGTCACATGGTTAAGCCTTGCATACAAAACACTTATCAATCCAATGTGAATATGAGTGTTGTGAATGTATTGTTTTATAACAAATGCCTTTTTCCCTGGAACGAAGATCAAAGTAGTCTTTCCAATTTTCTAAACAAATCTTTTTAAGGACTGGAATAAAGTCCGTGTAGTGTGGAATTGCTACGAAATCGGTGCCATCCGAACATGCTTGTTTTGCAAGACAATCTGCCGTATCATTATCGTCTAACGGGGTCCACTGAATAACAATTAGCTTATTCTGAGATTTTAGTTTTAAAGTTGCTTTACTTATTGTATAGGCTATCGGTTTACCTCGAAAAGTCGAGGTACAACGAGCCAGGTGTTGAATTGAACTCTTTGAATCTGTGTAAATGACATATTTGCCTTGGTCTAGAGATTCAATAAATGATAAGGCTTCAGAAATAGCAATGAGTTCAATAAACATGATAGACACATTAGTGGGAATTATGAATTTCATAAAACATTCAGATTGTTCGTCATAGAATGCGCATCCTGCATGATCTCCATCTTTTGATCTATCCGTATAAATTTTATAAAATTCTGAATATTTAGACATATGTTTTAATGCTTCCCCTTTTAGTTTAGAACTACTTATCCTATTTCTGGCTTTATTTATAAAATATTTGTTTTTAAGACGCGGGACAAATCAAAGTCAGCCATCCATGTGTCAAAAGAAAACATTTCTAGCTGCTTACAGGAGCTGATTGAAAATGCCTTTAATTTATTATGAATTAAAACGAACAGAGGAACTTTTTTGGTACACTCACTTAACTTTTCTAAAGTTGGCGTTACTGTATTTAATTCATAAGAGTTTATTTTCAACCAAAATTTACCTGCCAAATACCATCGTCTAACCTCCAATGGTGGTAAACTAAGCTCGCACGCCATGACATGTATAGGTGTAGTCCTAATAAATCCTCCAATTACCGTTAATATATAATATACATTAGTTTTGAGCGACATCTAATTTATATTAAAAACAATTGCCACTGGTAAAAACTAGCATAATCTAAACGACTTCTAATAGTTGCTATATATATATAACCTACTTAAATGCTTTTGGTAAACACCCCAACCAGATTCTGACAAGTAGTTTTAGCATTTAAATATAAGAATAAGCTAATTGTTATTCAGTGGACCCCGTTAGACGATAATGATACGGCAGATTGTCTTGCAAAACAAGCATGTTCGGATGGCACCGATTTCGTAGCAATTCCACACTACACGGACTTTATTCCAGTCCTTAAAAAGATTTGTTTAGAAAATTGGAAAGACTACTTTGATCTTCGTTCCAGGGAAAAAGGCATTTGGTATAAAACAATCCATTCACAACACTCATATTCACATTGGATTGATAAGTGTTTTGTATGCAAGGCTTAACCATGTGACTTAACCATATAATTAAGACTTCGTTCCGGACATATGCCTCTCAACAAATTCGGATTTTTAATGAAAAAATTACCATCACCTTTTTGCAGCATGTGTAATGAAGATGAGGACACATATCATATTTTGAATGAGATGTGTCCGGAATCAATTTAAAAGGTCACAAATTGAAGCTCACAACATAAGTTTATCCATATCTTTGTCAAACAAAAATCGACAAGTTATAAATATGGTTGATTTCGCCTTGAAGAACAGACCCAGAACCTAGTTTTAATCATTTGTTTTATTGTTGCGTAATCTAAGTATAAATACCGGTTTTTTATTATGTATACCATACAGATCGTCATAATCGCACTAGCAAAAAAGCTCTTTAAATAAAGATGAAAAAAATAAAAAACAAACATACAACGCGTTTATGCATATGTTTATCGATTCGTAAACAATCTACGTTCAAAAGATAGATCGGAGCGTAACATAGGCACGTTATTAGTCACGGAATTAAATAAGTCACTAATGTTTCTAACTAGAATTGCGCAACTAGAAGCCTTTCCAAGTGAATATAGTACCTTAAATAATAAACATAAAATTAAATCGTCTAGTAAACTATATTCATTGAATTAAATCTTGAAAGAGGGAAACCTTCCCTCATTTACTGTGGTAATGGTAGGAACTTTGTAGGTGTAGCTAGGGAATTTTCAATGGCAATGTCAGCACAGTAAGTGAAGGTGTCTGACAAAATTTCAGAATTTTCTGCACCTGACAGCCCATCACGAGTGAAGTCTTTGGCGTGACACGCAAAAAGCGAGCTAAAGTATTCCCAATTCGCACCCATACATTTATACATAAAGTTACCAATGACATGTGACATACCCTGAGTAAAAACCGGAACAAATTCCTACACGATCAAGCGATGATCACTACAAGACGCGTCCGGTAGGACACGCCACCTATCCAAGCAAACGTCTGCACTAGAAAGTGTGACGTCAATACAAGATTCGCCCATTTGGCTGCAATAAGTTGGTGGTGCTTCAAGGGTATTATGAATAGTTAGATTCATTTCAGCAATGAAATCTTCAACAGCGCAACGTCGTTCATAATCCGTAGACCGAGCTTTGCCATACCAGAGTAATGATGACGCATTGACATCAGCGCCAACGATAACTTTGTAGCCCGCGAGCGACCGCAAGACGTGACGGAGGTTATGTATATGAGAAGCAACAGGGTCTGAATATTGAAAGTAGCAGCTCACAACATAAACTTTAAAAAAAGACGATGAGACCTTCGCAACGGCACAATGGGGTGTCATAAAGACGTTACTGTGAAGTTAGAAGAATGCGCCACGTAAATTCCGGCTCGTGCTTTGCCATCCAACTGTACTACTTTGTGACGTAACGTTTTGATATTGTTATTGAATACGCACTATATCTATGTAATAACCGATTGTTAGTTTGTCTAGTGCAGAAGTGTGGTGACTTCTGAACTAGACACTAGAACTATCGTTCATTGTAAAGATTTAATTGACGTCCGTAACAACTGTCAAAGATCTTCAAATGAAAATCGGTATCCGAGGCACGGAGGTATCTCGCTATGTAAAGTTGGTTACCCATTCACGAACCAACCTTGGCAAGTGTAGCTTAACCTTGTAGATCAACCCGTGCGGCCGTTATCATATAGCCCTGCTCAATATTACAAGTAGGTATACTGTATACTATTTAAGCTACCTTTATTTATCTGAACTTGTAACCTAATCGCTAAGTATTTTTGTAACAAAGGTTATCTGTATCAATAAAGTTATATAATAAGAAGTTTTATCAACCAATGAATAGTGGCATTTAGAGAATATCTGAGGTCAGGGCCTTTGACTGGGTCGCTGGTAAACAAGACGATAAAAATTATCTTGAAGTTGCGAAAAATATTGTTATATCTTGTCTTACTAATTGTACCAAACCTTGATAAAGTTTAAAGCTCCACACAAAAAGAAACGTGCGAAGAGTTAGTTATGTTTCGGCGGTCGGGGATTTAGTTAAAAAAATATTTATTTATTACACAATAAATTTATTATAAAAATACAGGATATTTAGCTGGTGGCTGATGCAAGACTGAATATAATGCAAAGAAAAATAATTATCTCTAATTTCCGGTAAATGCATAGTTGCAATACGACGCATGTTGACGGTGACTGCGTACTCAGCGTAAACATCTGTTACGATGAGTTAACTCCTCCCTCCATAAGATAGAAGCAACTCTTGCTTCTGGCGGCGTCCGCGCTGCCCTTGGTGTCCTCCGGGATGTTCTTTGTTTTCCATTGATACAGTTTCCAGGATGCTGCTGCGACTAGTAGGATATACAGGATGATTGTGCTCCAGCTAGGTGTGACTGCTACAATTGACCAGTTATCATCTTCTGGCACGGAGATGTCGCCTGCTCTGTTGATAAGTTCGTGGATGCTGTCTAGTGAGATGTCTTCTAATTGGAGTTCGTATTGTATTGATTGTTCTGAGACTTGATGCTGCTCTGGTAATGGTATGACCTCGTTGATGACGACCGTGTCGGTGTGAGACCGCAGTGTGTTGTCCATGATGTTCATCTGGCAGTCTTCTGTTAGTGTAACGAGATGAATTCCAGACAGCTTCTTGTAATCTGTCTTCGTGTTGCATTGTGTTTTGCTGACTTCTTCTTCTTTGAGGACAAGTAGCCAGTTGTTGTCTCCGATCTTCTGAACTTTTCCACTTCTTAAGTTCATCTTAGCATGAGTGCAATTTGCTGGGCGATGCTGGATGAGTGATAATATGCAGTCATCTGTGTCTTCAATTCTTCTGGTGTCGAGGAGCTTGCAGAGCTGGGTGTTGTCGGTCAGTGGTTGACAATCTTCTTCCAGGTAAGCGTACTCACCGTTACCAAGTGCAAGGTATTTGGATTTTGGGATGATAGTAAGGTTACTTTTATTTGGGATAGAATAGAGATGGATAAGGTCGTAGGTTTTTGAGGTAATTGAGGGGATTCCGAGAATAAAATTAACAGAATGTTCTGTGCTGTAAGCTTTAACTTTAATTGACTTCTCTATCCTGTGTATGTTACTAATGCTAATACTAGCTACTGGTTTAAACATAAACATACTTTCTAAGTTTCTTAACTCTTCTATTAAATTATGAGGACTTATAATACTAGGATGCATGGTGCCTATCTGAGCAAAAGTCAAAGAATCTTCTAATAACATTAACCTATCTGTAAAAATATAAAAAAATAAAAAATATCTGTAAACTAAAATCTATCTGTACGTAAATATCTAGGTAATGTAAATGGTTAGACAGGTCGTTGGAATTATTAGTAATATTTTGTAATACACTAGCCAAATGTTTCTGATTATTATTTATTTTTGTTAACTGTTTACTGAACTCATCGATTGTATTAAGTGCTAATACTAAATATTTCCTTTGTGAATCCTGAACGTTTCTAACTCTGTTTTTAATGTTTAAAATTTCTTTTTCGAACTTAACTGCATCTTCATGGTCAAGATTACCTGTGATAGACTTAACGACGGTACCTAATCCATCTATAAGACCGCGTCGCTTTCTAACTTGAGGCGTTAAAAACTTGATCTTCCTACCAATAATATTAAGGTTATATTCTATTTGATTCCTATACGTTTTATGTAACTCTCCAGATGCTGTACTCTCAGCATTTTTCGTGCTTGCATATAGAGACATCAATTGGATAGATGTAAAGTGCAGATTGCTAATGTTGTAAACGCAAGCAAGGCTAAAGTAGTTGTCCTGTTTAAGGAGTTGACCTTGTTTAAGGAGGAGGATACCATTGTCGTTACCTACTTGGGTAATGGTTACGGTTGCTGTTGTGTTGAGCACGACGGCTCCTGCGATGAATGTCCTGCAACAAGATGAGGCCTCCGTAGTAGTTTGAAGTGAACCCTAATGACTTAGAATTTGGATGGTTACCTACTATTTCAGCCACGTTATTTGGGTGAAGGTGTATGATCTTGTATGGTCCTTTGAAGACTGGATTCGTTTTGTCACTGCGTGCTGACTTTGCTACCTGTTTATAGACAGTTTCACCTACCTTGAATTTAATTTCTTCTGCTTCTTGGTTACGTTTAGCAATAACCTGCTCCTTGTTTTTAGACATGTGTGCAGGCGATACACTCTTGAACTGCTTCTGCATTGGCACGATGCTTAATAACATAGTCCTGGTAAAATTCTTTTGGATAATATAACTTTAATGGGTTTCTGGATGCTGTGTGTCCGAATAATAACTCATGAGGTGTATAATCTGTTGCCGAATAGATAGCGTTGTTGTACGCTATTATAGAGTACTTCATAAGTAGCTGTATAGGGTCATCTTTGTTAGTCATTCTTTGTATCCGAATTATTTCGGCTAGAGTAGAGTGTAAACGTTCAATAGGGGAATTAGAATTAGGATTATAGGGTGTCGTGAAGTGTACATGGATGTTATGTAGTGCGCGAATCTCTTTGATAACATCGTTGTCGAATTTAGTGTCTGAATCAGTGGTCATTTTATTTGGTAAGCTTAACACTGAGAAAACGTTTAGCAATGCTTCAGGTATATGGACACTACTACATGCTGTTAGTTGGACTGCCTGGGCGTATTTAGAGAAATTATCAATGACTGTAAGGAACGTTGCGCCTCCGGTTGAGTATAGGTCCATAAATATATGTTCCATCGGTTTACGAGGGGTATCGGTTATAGCTAGATGTGGTTTAAGAGGATTGCGTTCGTATTTAGATTTCAAACAGGTGTCACATTGATTAACGAATTTCAAATCAAATCAAATCAAATCAAATCAAATCCATTTATTTGTCAATGTAGGTGTCGTTAATTACAGGTGTTAACAGGCTTAGGCCATATCTTTACAGGTATCACTACATTCTACCCACAGGGCGTACAAACAATATGTTACAATAATATTAATCAATACATTTAATTATACAATAACAAACAAAATAAAATAAGATAAGTTATTACATTACATTCAATATTTGTCTATCATGTCAAAAATCATCACATTAAAATTCAAATCAGTCAAGTAAGTATGTCACAATGTAAAGAAGACAAACACAACAACATCCTGACATAATCAATTCGTATTAAACAATTATATTAAAATTGCCAGATAAGAACTCGTCTATTGTATAATATGTTCTATCTACCAGTAGTTTAAAAAGAGCCTTTTTGAAATTACTTATATCGTCCAGTACTTTTATTACTGTAGGCATCTTGTTATAGATCTTTGGTGCCATTCCCAAAAAACTTTTTGAATAGAGTGCAGTGTTATGTGGAGCAGCACATATATCGTTCTTGCGTCGTTTAGATCTAAATGTTTGAAATAAGTGAAGGTTACATTTGACAAATACCGCTGTCTCATATATGTACAAACATGGCAGGGTAAGAAGATTATATTTTTTAAATAACGGAGCACAACTACCAGTCTTTTTTAGTCTGAACATAGCACGTACACATTTCTTTTGCGCCCTAAATGCAATTAATTTATCAGTACTGTTACCCCAGTATATTAGTCCGAAACGTAATGTTGATGTCACATAGGCTTTGTACGCTGTCAGAACTATGGATTCATTTACAACTTTTGATAAATTATACAGCGCATATGAGTACTGGTTTAGTTTCCTACAAACATTGTCAACATGACACTTCCAGTCAAGTTTACTGTCCAATTGGAGTCCAAGAAATCTAGCAGAATTGGTTTCAGCTATTCTTTGGTTTGCATACAATATATTTAATTTCAGCTGTCTTGTTCTTTGCTGAAAAAGCATGATCTGTGTTTTGTCTAAGTTTATTTTTAGTTTATTTTTTTGTAGCCAATTTATTATGCAATCTATTGAATTATTTATGTCATACTCGAATGATTCCAAATATTTACATGGGATAGTGAGTGTACTATCATCGGCAAATAAAACAGTTCGATATTCAATGCATCCTGGTAAATCATTAATGTAGATGAGAAATAACAAAGGTCCAAGGACACTTCCTTGGGGTACACCACACACAGTATATCTTACTGTAGACTCATGAGCAACTTCTATCTTAGATGTAGAGGAGATCCTATTTATGATAGTGACTTGCCTTCTTCCACTTAAATAACTTTTTATTAGTCTTAATATATTTCCCCTAACACCGTACCGTTCCAACTTTCCCAGCAGTATTTCATGGTCCACGTGATCAAATGCTTTGGACATATCCATGAATACCGCTGCGATCGGGTTTTTTTGGTCAACATTATTGAGTATGTCAGATATCAATACATAAATTGCCTTATTAATATTTTTGTTTTTCCGGAAACCATTTTGTTCTTCAGCCAGTATATTGTTTACTTCAAAAAATGAGTAGAGAGAATTAAAAATCACCCTCTCGAAGACTTTAGAAAGGATCGGTATTAATGCTATAGGGCGATAGTTTGCAATATTTGCTTTGTCGCCTTTCTTGTAAAGTGGCCTAATAACAGTAATTTTCAATAAATCTGGAAAATGACCATGCTCTATGCAAAGGTTAATCATAAAACTAAGTACTGGTGCAATCAAATGTGACACCGACTTGAGTATCTTAGTAGTAATTACGTCGTAACCTGCGCTATTGGTATTTTTCAATGAATTAATAATCTTAAATACTTCGTTCGGATCGGTTCGTGCCATAAATATGGATTTAGGATGATAACTAATAGACGATAAAGCATTATTGTTTCGATTATCTGTAGGACGTGCTGAATCTATAAAATAATCATTAAATGCTGTGGCTATTTCTTTAGGAGCATTTATATTTTTATCATTAACAAGTATATGACCAATAGACTCAGACGGAAAGTTCAATTTAGATCCATTAATTACTTTCCACGTAGCTTTAGTTTTGTTTTCTGCATTATTAATCACATAACTGTTTTGAGATTTTTTTGTCAATTGTATAACTCTTTTTAGCCGTCGTGAATATTGTCTCAGTAATTGCTTATTTTCAATATTAGGTTTTCGTCTGTATTGCCATAACATTTCTCTTTTCCGTTTACTGCAACTTCTGATACCTTTAGACATCCATTGGGGGGTTTTTCGAGTGCAAATCTTTTTTCTTATAGTGGGAAAGCACAAATCGTAAAAAAGTATAAATAAATTATGGAAACAATTGAATGCTATTTCAGGCTGGCTACTATTGAACACTTCCGAAAAACTAAGATTACTTATAGCTTCAATAAATTTATGTATGTTCTCACGGCTGTAATCACGACTCAGAACATACCAATGATCAATAGAACATGTCTTTCTCACAGGACACTTAAAAAGTTGGGCTGTGTGGTCAGATAGTGCCAACTCCAAAACTTCAGCTGTACCACCCCTTAGATTATGTATAATGTTATCAATACATGTTCCACTTGATATACGTGTAGGTTGTTTTATACTCGGTTTAAGATTATAGCTCAAAAGGAGATGTTGAAATTCAATGGACAACCTTGTATTTAATAAAATATCAATATTAAAGTCACCACACATAATGAGTTTTGTTTTTAAATTACGTCCGCAATAGTTTAAAATATGGTCAAGTTTTCCAAAGAAGATTTTTGTATCAGCTTTGGTGTATTTTGGAGGTCTATAAATGCATATGACTATTATTTTGTGTGTCACCAGTTCAATGGCACAGCATTCGATAACATTAGTAACACAAAATTGTTTAATATCTATAATTCTATACTCGCATCTATTTCTAATTAATATACACGTTCCTCCATGTCTAGTGTTTCTTGTCGAGCATATTGCGAGTTTAAAATTAGGTATATCTAAATGCATGCAATCGTCATCTTTCATATTGTGCTCGGTAATACACATTACATCTACTTTTCTCCTTTGCCGCAAAAGTTCATTTATATTAATATTTAACAAATCTGACTTTCCTATCAATCCGTTTATATTTTGAATGGTAAGAAGCATGTTCGGCCAATAGTAATTTCTGTGCAACTGCTTATACGTCTCCTGAATACCACGATGAACAGTCTTACCTTTGTGATATTTTTAAATCAACTCTTGTTGTTCGGGTTTGTTTTCTACTAGAGTTACGCGTGTTGTGCATTTAAGTAACTTAGGACCTCTGTCGTTAAATATTGTTGTGTAAACTCTAGAAAAGGCGTGGTATAATTCCTCATTATGAAAGTAACAATGGAATATACGATCAGCAATGGTGTGCTCTTTAAGGAATCTAATTATCTCGGACTCTGTGTTATTTACTGGAATAAAGACATCTTTTATAACTACTTTTGAGTTAGTGAATCGTTTTTCTTCTTTCAGCGTGTTAGTGAGGAGACCGTTTTGATTTGTCCGCTTTTATGTGTGGAGGAGACTCGCATAGAACGCGGCGAATTAAGGGCGATTCCAGTTGGCTTGCGTAATTCTTACTCGGGAAAAAATTACGTGAATGGAACTGTGCGCAATATTGCAGGTCATGAACATTACTTGTTGCCCGGCGAGTATAACTTAACACAAGGTGCGGGTAGGATTCTCGTTCAAAATATTAGTGACAACCATCTACTTATATAGAAGGGTAGTCTTGTAACTAGGAGCCACACTTTAGCTGAGAGCCTATAAGTCCAAAAATTACATTTGTCACCCATAGATGAATCACCAATCAACAGCGGAGAAAATTTAACAAAGGATCAAAAAGAGTCATTAAATATTTTGTTGAATAAATATAAATATTGTTTTTCGAGTGGTTTAACAGATCTTGGGTTTACGACTGAAACTGAAATGGTGATTCAACTGGATGACCCCGATCCTGTCGTTTACCGCCCATACCGGTTGTCCTTTACCGAACGCCAACTAGTTCGAGATATGATTAAGGACATGTTAGAAAGCGGCATTATAAGGGAGTCTAACAGTCCTTACGCGAGCCCTATAGTACTAGTTAACAAAAAGTCAGGGGACAAAAGGTTATGTGAGGACTACCGCGCTCTGAATAGTAAAACAAAAAAAGAGCACTACCCCCTCCCTCGTATCGAAGATCAGTTAGACTTATTATCAGGTAGTACACTATTTGTTACCCTTGATTTAGCGTCCGGGTACTATCAGATACCAATAGCGGAAGGCTCTCGAGAGAAGACTGCCTTCGTAACCCCTCAGGGTCAATACGAGTACAACAGGATGCCCTTTGGGTTAGTGAACGCACCATCAGTCTTTCAGCGTACAATGAATAAGATCATCCACAATTCGCCTGCTTCATCGTATGCATTGGTTTACATGGATGATATTCTGATTCCTGCCAAGTCATTCGATGAGGGATGGTATGTTTGGAGGAGATGTTGCGGTTACTGGCAAAAAGCGGTCTAACCCTCAAAATTAGTAAATGTAATTTCTTTTATGACAAAATAGACTACCTGGGGTACGAAGTCAGTTCAGAGGGTGTTAGACCAGGGTCGCTCAAAACAGACTCCATATCCAAATTCCCTACGCTAACAAATGTTCATGAAATTAGGAGATTTTTAGGCCTTGCTAGCTTCTTCAGAAGGTTTGTCGCGGGTTTCGCCTAAATACCGCCCTGGTGACAAAATGGCACACGTAGATGCCCTCAGCAGGAGTCCTATAGCTGGTACTCCAGACGTTGATCACGTGTTAGATGTCCTTTCAGTAGGTACTGACGATTGGCTTGCAACGGTGCAACAGACTGACGAAGACATTAAAAATATCTCGGAGATTTTAGGGGATTCTAAATGTAAAGATGCCGTTGACATATTAAAAAATTACAAGCTTGTAAATGGGCGGGTATATCGTATAATTGACGAAAATACTATCCGTTGGGTTGTCCCAAGTGGCACCAGATGGCAACTACTGAAAGCTAATCATGATGATGTGGGACACTTCGGGTTTGACAAAACATCGGTGCGCTTAAAAGCTACTTACTGGTTTCCAAAGATGAGACGGTTTGTAAAAAAATACGTCTCTGCTTGCCTTCATTGCGCATATCATAAGCTGCCAAGTGGTGCCAGGCCCGGTGAACTACACCCCATCCCTAAAGCTATCATACCATTCCATACCATACATGCGGCTCATCTCGGTACTTTTATCCGCACCAAGCGTGGCAATACATTCATCCTTGTTATCATAGATGCGTTTACTAAATTTGTTGATATCACCGCTGTGCGAAATACTAAATCGGCCACAAGCATTAGAGTATTCAGAGAGCATTTTAGTTACTTCGGTGTGCCAACACGTTTGATTACGGACCAAGGGACAAGCTTCACAAGTAGGCAGTTTAAAACATTTATTCAATCACGTGGTATAAAGCACTCCCCGATCGAATGGCCAAGTGGAACGGTACAACCGCACCATTTTGGCGGCGCTCGGGGCAATGAATCACGACAAACCAAATGGTATATGGGATGAACATTTACCAGACATACAGTAAGGTATCAATACTACAGTACACGCCACCACCAAAAAGGCTCCAGCGGAGCTTCTTTTCGGTCGAAATCTAACTAGCCATCTGAAGGTTTGTTGAATGACGTAATAAACGAAATTACGTCTGAGGTTGGGGAGAGTCTTGACGATGTTAGGGCTACGGCCGGTGAGCTTATTAGGACTCAACAGGATAAGGATAAGGAACGGTATGATAGGTACAGGAAAATGGTAATACGTTTCAAAGAAGGTGATTTGGTTAGAGTAGTAAGAGCCGTGACAGGAATAGAGGGGCAGTCTAAGAAGCTCGAACCTAAATGTAAAGGCCCTTATAGAATTAAAAAGGTGCTCCCGAACGATAGGTTCGTGGTCGAGGACACCCCCCTCACAAAGACTAGTAAGAGGTACGAGGCTGTAGTAGCTATTGACAAAATATTCCCATGGATCTGCTTTAACGAACCCGTATCAACCGATTGTGAACCCAAGCGTAATGATTGCGAATTTGAATGTGAAGAGTTGTAAATTCACACGCATTAATGAAGATAAATATGTGTATATATGAATATTGTAAATACAATTAAATAAGCTTGTAATTAGGGAAACCATAATCAAATTGTTCGCCGTCAATTTACATTGTGTATCTCTATTATGTACACTTAAAGAATTGTAAGAAATCGAAGTAAAGATAATGTGATTTCAAGTTTTGATGATTAATGTCATGTATCATCAAAATTATTCCCGTATAATATATGTGCTAATGGCTGAAATATTTGCTGGTCAATGTCATGTGTTGCATAAGTTAGAATCTGTGCTTCATTATGATTGTCTATGTTTGTGTGATTGGGTGTCTATGGTATTCTCCTGATTATAGTAAGATGTGCGTGCAATTCACCGAGTTTTAATTAAACAATTAACCCAGCAGCCCTGCACATATTTAGCAAATATGTGACAGTGGCGACGAGGATAAAAAGAAAACAGTGAAAGTTTTACGTGTTACGTCCGTAAACTAAAAGATAATAGAATAATTTCGTCTCGTTACGTCGGACGAAATTTCACAAAATGGCGGCTGCTGGGCTCTCAATGCCTGAGTTTTCAGTTGCAAAATGCTCATTTAAGGTATACAAACAGGTGTTTGAAAACAAAATGAAGATCCACGAGGTGGATGAAACGAAGTGGTCGCAATTGTTAATCTCATTTATAGGTTTTGACATGGTCACGTTGCTGTCAGAACTCTGTTTCCCTAATACACTACAGGATAAAACGTATACTGAATTAGTGGAACTTGTTGAAAAACACGGCGCCACAGCAATCAGAAATTGCGGTGGCAAAGCAAAGCATAGTTAAAAGATTATTTGGTGAAGAAAATTTAACGTTTGCTAAAGCAGTGGTGATAGCAATGAGCATGGCGCTGGCGGAGAAGGGAGCAAAATTAATAACTGCTGGCAGTTCTGAGCAAGATAGCTCAGATGTACACAAAATAAGTGAAAAACATGTGAGCATTAAATGTCATTGCTGCGGGAAGATGGGCATGTAAAACCTCAATGCAAATTTAAAGAAGAAGAATGTTTTAAATGCCACAAGAAGGGGCATATGGCAAGTGTTTGCAAAGCAAGCAGTAACAAAACTTTCAAACCCAGGAAGGTCCATGAAATTACAAAAGATGAAGAATTTTCTGTTATGCAAGTGAGGGAAGTACAATCGAGTGAATCTGTGTGTGATAGTTATGATTTGTCCAGTTTATTTCAGGGAACAGAGAATCAATTTAACATAAACAAAGTGGTATCAATAGATGAGAAGCGGCCAAGCCCTTGGTATATAACTTGTATTGAAGAAAGCATTCATGTGTGGATTCGAATCAGAACTCACCTTCTCAACTCCTGCACACCAGCCTTGCGCACCGTGGGCTCGGTCAACGTGCAAACAGCGAAGTATTGAATCCAGCAATTCACGCACAATTCCACAGGTGCACTCACTTTTCTTACCCGGAGCACTAAAGAATCCTCGATGAGCGAGAGGAAACTAGGAATTTCACATAATAGCCGTAGACCGTTCGGTAGACAGTCTTTTCGCGCGCTAGTCCATTAGTTCAGTGAAAAAACACGCGCACTTTCGTGGCGCTGCGGTGCTGTCCACCAATCAGATGGCTCGGCCAATGATGAAGAGCCAAAATGGCGGTTCCGCTCAAATCCACTCAATTTTCAATAAATCAATACATAATTGATGAAATCATGGTTGATGTGAGGTGAATAAAGCCCAGAAAAATCCCTTGAAATTAATATGCTTATTTTCCTTACGAACCCACTAAAATAGAACAGTGTAAGTAGAATTCACACTTGAAACGAAGAACGGTACGGAACATGCCGCTCGCCTTAAAAGAATGTAATTCTTTTAACCTAACTTAAAAGGGATGAAATGTTTACTTAAAAGAAAATAGCTTCTAAGAGCGATGAAAGTTTACTAAAGACTAATGGATACTATCCATACTTAATAGGTAGGTACTTAACTAAGATTCGTAACAGTAAAGAATAGAAAAAACTTATTATAAGTACTTATTCTAACGGTAGAGGGCATATTTTCACTACTGCACGTTTAACAAAGCAATTGCCCATCTGAAGGTTACGACGCGCGTAACGTTGTCCGACCCCGGATGAAGCGCGTGTACACGAGCCAGTCGCCAAAGCAACGGTGGCAGTTTATCATCACGCACTACAACAATCATACCTTCTCGGAGTTGAGAGCCGCGATCTTGAAACCACTTATTTCGTTGTTGAATCTCATGTAAGTATTCACGACTCCAACGCCTCCAAAAATGCTGTACGCACTGTTGTACCCTACGCCATCTAGTGAGACGATTTGACGAGTCTTTAGATAAAGATACATCAGGTAAGGCCGTCAAAGGACCTCCTATTAAAAAATGAGAAGGAGTTAGGGGTAAAGGATCTAACGGGTCAGCGCTCAACACACAGAGTGGGCGCGAATTTAAAACCGCTTCTATTTGGCAAAGAAGGGTATGCATCTCATCATAAGTTTGAGTCTGGGTACCAAGTACACGATGGAGATGGTGTTTAAAGCTTTTGACCCCAGATTCGAAAAGACCACCAAAGTGTGATGCATATGGTGGTTGAAAGTGCCATGTGATGCCTTGCTCTAACGTCATACTGTTTAAAGCAGCTTGAACAGTATCATCACGTAAAAACTTATACAGGTCTTGTAGGTAGTTATTACAACCCACGAAGTTTTTTCCACAATCCGAATAGATATCGGTGCATAAACCTCTACGGGACGTGAAGCGTCGCAAAGCTGCTAAAAAGGCATCAGTTGATAACTCAGATACGAGTTCGAGGTGAATGGCCTTGACGGACATATACACGAAAACGGAAACGTAGCATTTAACAATTTTAGCATTGCGGACCTTATTTGCTCGAACGTAAAAGGGACCCGCGTAATCAACCGATGTCTTGAGAAAAGGTCGCTCGGGACGCACTCGAGCAGCTGGTAACGGACCCATACATGGCTGAGGGTGCGCGGGACGCGCACGAAAACACCGCACGCAACGATATATGCGCATACGAATCGCGTCGCGACTAAATAAGATCCAGTACTTTTGTAACAAGATGTACTGTACGGCTTGTGGACCTAAGTGCAAGTGAGTCACGTGGGCATGATCAATAATTAGATTGGTAAGATGATGCCTTTTGGGCAGAATTAATTGATGTTTGGATACAAACGGCAACAGAGATTTATGAATCCGCCCACCTACACGCAAATTATTTTGTTTATCAATGAAAGGTTTCAATCTACGTAATTTAAGGGAAGGATATTTGCCTAATAAAATATTTTTAATGTCTTCGGGAAAAGACGAATGTTGAACTAAATGAATAAGTCGATCTAGGCAAAAATTCAATTCTGGAACAGTTATGTAGGTTGGATACTGAATTTGAACCCTCTTGCATCTATTATAAAATCGAAATAGGAGTGCTGTGACTCGAACAAGTTTACCTAAAGTAGAAAACTTTTCAATGTAGTCCGCAGCATCCGGAGGCGCTGGCGTCGCGATAGACGAGTGTGTTAATAACGATAGGGACGAATTACGTTTTTCCTCGGTAACTGTTGGTACCCTTTTAGGAATTGGCCAACACTTTGAATCACGGGCCAACCACCAGGGCCCCTGGAGCCACATATTATGATTTTCAATAAAACTAGCAGGAGGAATTCCTCGTGAAGGTGCATCGGCTGGATTTTAGCAGATGGAACATGTCTCCAGCAATCGGCAGGAAGCCGTGACAAAATCTCACTTAAACGATTAGAGACGAATGTTTTCGACGAATAGTGGCGAGCGAAGCCATGCTAACACGATCTGAGAATCGGACCACGCATAAACTTGATTGCAATTTACGCGGTCACCATACACCTTCATAATTCTATCAATTAGCTGTGATAACAAAACAGCTGCACACAGCTCGAGGCGCGGAATAGTGAGAACCGGTTTAAGCGGTGCTACACGTGTTTTCGCAAGTAAAAGAAATGTTTTGACATTATCACTACTATCGGACACACGAACATACACACACGCAGCGTACGCACGCTCGGATGCGTCCGAAAATCCATGAATCTGAATTGAACTTACGTTTGGAAACACAAAACGTGGAATTTGAAACTTTGATAGTAATGATAATTCATTGATGAAATTAGTCCAAGAATTTATTATGTCTATGGGAGGTGACTCATCCCAGTTTACACCTGAAATCCATAGCAATTGAATAAGATGTTTTGCGTAGATGGTAATAGGAGATAACCACCCCATTGGATCATAAATTTTAGCTATATGGGATAATATGGACCGTTTGGTAACTTTATCTAAAGTTACTTGAACACTAAAAGAAAATGTATCTGATTTTGGGAAAAGTATTTGATCCATTCGAACCGGATTTCTCATATTTTCTTACCTGTGAGGTTTTTCATTTATTTCCTTGTTAGTCGCATTTGATTTATCTTTTCGAGCGAGAAATCATCCTAGATGATCTTCAACGCACATTACAGTGCATAGATACGGATGAACAACAGTTTAAATCTAGGTCTAAAGATTTAACTGTACAACAGCGCAAGTTTTACAAACTTCAAGCTAAGATAGAAAAATCCCTCATCAAATCTAATACTTTTGAGAAAGAGGAACAACTTAAGATTCGTAACAGTTTTGATGATTGTTATTATGCTATTGTGGTACATTTAGATAAAATCAAAGAAGATGAAAAAGAATATAAACGTAGGTGGTCGTCATACGAATCCCCGAATAGGTCCGTCGTACACGTGCCACCGCCCAATAATAATTGTGCAAGTCGATTACCTATACTCCCAATGCCTACCTTTTCAGGAGAAATTACAGATTGGCCTCCGTTCTACGATTTATTTCGATCATTAGTACACAGCAGAAATACCTACTCGGACACTGAGAAATTTCGTTATTTGTTACTTGCTTTGAAAAATGAACCCTTCAATCTTATTAAATCTATTCCAATAACTGACGAGAACTATAGTGTCGCTTTAGCTATGTTACTTTCTCGGTATGATAATGAACGAGCCATCGCTTCTATACATCTAGAAAAATTGTTAGATATAGAACCTTGTCATTCCGACAAAAGTGACGCAGTAGTTCAGGGTCTGAGAAATTTACTCAACACTCCAATGGAACCCAAAATCTTTGTTTGCTTATCATTTTCTATTAAAGCAAATGAAACATTATCGGGCCGCTCGCCATGAGCCTCTGATGTCTGTAATGCAGCGAGTAACGCTGGCGAGTTGCTCTGCCATTTTCGTAGTTCGAAACCAGCCGCTGAACAAATACCTACTAATTCCCGCTGTAAAGCCAGAGCATGTGTGACGTCACATGTCCCGGTGACTACGTCGTCTACGAATATCCGGCTCGAAGGACCAAATTATGTATTGAAGAAAGCATTCATGTGTGGATTCGAATCAGAACTCACCTTCTCAACTCCTGCACACCAGCCTTGCGCACCGTGGGCTCGGTCAACGTGCAAACAGCGAAGTATTGAATCCAGCAATTCACGCACAATTCCACAGGTGCACTCACTTTTCTTACCCGGAGCACTAAAGAATCCTCGATGAGCGAGAGGAAACTAGGAATTTCACATAATAGCCGTAGACCGTTCGGTAGACAGTCTTTTCGCGCGCTAGTCCATTAGTTCAGTGAAAAAACACGCGCACTTTCGTGGCGCTGCGGTGCTGTCCACCAATCAGATGGCTCGGCCAATGATGAAGAGCCAAAATGGCGGTTCCGCTCAAATCCACTCAATTTTCAATAAATCAATACATAATTGATGAAATCATGGTTGATGTGAGGTGAATAAAGCCCAGAAAAATCCCTTGAAATTAATATGCTTATTTTCCTTACGAACCCACTAAAATAGAACAGTGTAAGTAGAATTCACACTTGAAACGAAGAACGGTACGGAACATAACTTTAAAAATTAATAATGTAAATATATCATTTGAAATTGATTGTGGATCAGATGTCACATTAATGCCTGAATCTATGTTCATAGCATCCTTTCCTAATTTAAAATTATTTCCATGTAACCTACAGCTATCAGGATATGGTGGTAACAATATCACCGTATTGGGTAAGACAAATGTAAATATTAAAATTAAAAATGAAGAATACTTAGCAACATTGATTATTGTCAAAGAAGGTAAAAGGCCATTGTTAGGTAGGGATTGGCTGAGTGCTATGAAAATTGATTGGCAAACTTGTATAAAACGGTGCAATTTAATTATTCACCAATATTCACAAATTAAACTTAACAATTTAGTAGAAAAATATAGTGATATATTTTCAGGGTTTCCAGGCGAAATTAAAGGTACTATAGGCACTTTAAAATTAAAAGAAGCTAATATCAAACCTATTGCATTTAAATCAAGAAGAATAGCTTATGCTGTAGAACATTTAGTTAAAAAGGAGCTTGACAATTTATGTACCGAAGGTAAAATGTATAGAGTGACAAATAAGGAAACAGGCACATGGGCTACTCCCATAGTGACCATCATTAAAGGACCTCATAATATAAGAATTTGTGGGGATTACAAGGTAACAATAAATCCATATTTGGAAGTGCCAAATCATCTAATTCCTGTCATTGAAGACATTTTTGCAAAATTAAATAGAGATGATCAAAATGTTAAAACAGTATTTAGTAAAATTAATTTAAGGAAGGCATATATGAACAGGTGAATGGATGAGGATGCACAAAAGGTTATGACAATTACCACACCATGGGGGTTGTATAGACCAACATTCATGATGTTTGGTATGTCACCTGCTCCTTAGGAATGGCAAGATTTTATGGATGAACACTTTAATATGCCAAATGTATATTGTTTCATTGACGATATTTTAGTCGCAAGCAGTGAGGTGGATTGCCATTTAAAAACTTTAGAGACTATATTTCAAAAACTTAAAAATTTAAATATTAAAGTAAATAAAGAGAAAACTGTGTTGATGTCCTCACAACTAGAGTATTGTGGGCATGTGATTGATAAGGAAGGCATTCACAAGACACCAGGGCACATCAAAGCCATATTGGAAGCACCACAACCTAAAAATATTAAAGAATTACGTAGTTTCCTTGGTACTATTAATTTTTATCATAAATTTCTAAAGAATGCCGCTGAAAATTGAAAACCCTTATATACATTACTAAAGAATTCAGAAAAATGGGTATGGTCTAAGCAACAAGAACTAGCATATGAATGGGCCAAGAAAGCTATTGTATCAGATCAAGTATTAATTCATTATAATCCAAAGCTACCAGTGTTATTGAGCTGTGACGCTTCCAAGTATGGGTTAGGAGCTTGTTTAGCTCATGAAATTAGGTTAGGTAATAATATTGTTGAACGCCCTATTGCTTTTGCAAGCAGAACACTCAATGAAGCAGAAGTAAAATATTCACAAATAGATAAAGAAGCCTTAGCCATTATATGGGCAGTAAAAAAAATTGATTTGTATTTAAAAGGTAAAACATTTACATTAGTTACTGACCATAAACCACTGATATCTATATTTAATCCAAATAAAACAGCTGGTAGTATATATGCAGATAGAATGACTAGGTGGGCATTAATTTTATGTAATTATAATTATGATATAAAGTACAGGACTTCACAACATAATGCTGCAGCAGATTTTCCGTCTAGGTTGCCAATTAAAAGTAGTAATGAGGAGGATAAAATTAATCTGGAAGGCAACATTAACAGCATTGTATTGGATAATCCACCGGTAACTTTATCTGAAATTGCTAAACATACTCAGAAAGACCCTAATTTAAGCAAGGTTTGTACTTACTTAAGAGAGGGCTGGCCGAAGTTGATTAATAGAGAGTTATGTAATTTTAAAGGCAATGAAACTTAGTTATATATAAATAAAGATTGCATTTTATGGAGGGATATGGTAATTATTCCTGACAGTTTAAAGGATAAAGTTTTAACTGAACTGCATTCTGGTCATTTGGGTATTAATAAAATGTTATCTTTAGCTAATAGTTGTTTTTGGTGGCCAAACATCACAAATGATATAAAAACATTAACTAATAATTGTGCAGGTTGTATCCAAAATAGGAACCTACCTATAAAACCTATACATACATGGGAGTGGCCAGAGGAGCCATGGAAACGTATTCATGCTGATTTTGCTGGGCCATTTTTAGGGAATATGTGGTTAATCATTGTAGATGCACACTCAAAATAGCCTGAAGTAGTTAAAATGAACAATATTACCTCCAGCAGTACAATTAAATGTCTTCGTAGTATTTTTGCTAGATTTGGTATACCGGATCAAATGGTGACTGATAATGGTCCACAATGGACATCTGAAGAGTTTAACACTTTTTGTAAGAATAATAATATTAGACACGTATGTACTGCCCCTTATCACCGAGCCAGCAATGGTTTAGCAGAAAGGGGGGTTCAAACCTTCAAAAAGGCCATGTTAGCATATAAGTTTGATAAAAATTGTTTAGATCATAGTGTACAGCAATGGCTATTGGCTTATCGTACAGCACCACATGCCACAACAGGCAAGGCACCATGTGAGTTAATGTTCGGTAGTAAACTCCGTACACGTTTATCTTTAATTAAAAAGGATGTAATTATTCCTCGGCAGTTGATTTGTCAGAAACCTGTAAAGCAATATTTACCAGGTGATAAAGTACTAATTGCATCCTATGACAAATCTCGAAAATGGTTGGATGGTGTTATTGAGGGACCAGTGGGAAATGTTATGTATGATGTGCACACTGACAAAGGCATACTCACCAGGAAGGTTAATCAGTGTTTGCCTAACTATAGTGTACCTAAGGAAAATGTATTGGAGCAAGAAAAAGAATCAGAGAAATCAGAAGTAAATAAGCCGGTAATTAACAAAGAGATACCAAGTGGCATTGCTGATTCTCCTATTCTAGTTCAGCCAGAAGTACGTAGAAGTGTACGTACTCATAAGCCTGTTCAGAGACTTGATTTGTAAATTTAATAAGAATTAGAAGAAAAGAGTGTTGCATAAATTAGAATCTGTGCTTCATTATGATTGTCTATGTTTGTGTGATTGAGTGTCTATGGTATTCTCCTGATTATAGTAAGATGTGCGTGCAATTCACCGAGTTTTAATTAAACAATTAACCCAGCAGCCCTGCACATATTGTAACGGATGCCTCTCATTTTAGCCATTGGTACATCAGTATATCTACTGGTCAAGGTCATGGACCAAAACATATACTGTCGATATAAAAGATATAGATTGAGTTAAGAGTGTCAGGTAACCGACACTCTTAAATATTATAAGCATTTTGTTAATCAAGGTCATGGATTAATACATAAATTCAGGAGTAAATGTATTGAAGAGTGATTATTTTTGAGATTTATTTAGATATGGACTGAAATATGCAAATATGATGACTGATAGTCAAAATTATTAATTAAGGACTAATCAGATAATGTATGGTTGATAAAAATATGTTATTATTATAGATAAGATGATTGAAATGTAGAGTAATGTTTTTTTTTAATTACACAAATAACAACGAGAGACTCGTTGCAAGCCGGATGGCCGAGTTGTTATAAATATTTAAATTATACCTACAATTATTTATGTTTGTTGACTCATTACAATAATTTCTATGAAGTTGTATGAATAAAAGTAGTAGTATTGACTTCTTGTGATTGGTCGAGACTTTGACAGTTATCAAAGACCAATCACAAGCAAGTATAATGGTGGGGATAGAAGCGAATCATCGGGCGTGTTAGTGGTATGGCCAGCATTCGTTTCCTGACATCAGTGCTAGTCACTTGCATTGTATCATTGTATCGCTGTTAGTTTTGCTAAACCAAACTGTACTGCTGTGTACTATTTTAAACAATAAAGCTGATCTTCGAATTCATAAAGAGTGTTTTACATTCAAAGTCCTTGCTCCTGAGTGTTGGACCAGTACGGTTCACAAAAGTCGTTACGATTTTTAGTTGACCATGTTACAAAAAACTTAAGAGCATTATCTAGTCTAGGAATGCCCACAGATAATTGGGATATGTGTGTCATATTTAGTTTAGCTTCAAAATAAGACAATAATACACTTCTAAAATGGGAGGAATTTAGAAACCAGCTTGGTAACAATATTCCAACCTTAGAAAACTTCAAACAAGTTTTGATAGATCGCGCTGATGTGCTTGAAGCTTTAGATAGGAATAAATCAGATAACAGCCACCAAAAGGGTTCACAGGTTCAAAACAATCAAATTCCATCGAATAACAACGCACAAAATAATAACTATAACAAACAGGAAAAATATCAAAAATGTTTTATTAAAGCAGCAACAGCTACTAATAAAGTCACTTCAAGTTCATTTGTGTGTATAATCTGCAGTGAAAATCATAAAATATATGAATGCCCTAGTTTCAAAAACAAAACTATACAAGAAAAATGGGCAGATGTAAATAAATACAAACTTTGTTCTAACTGCCTTAAACAGGGCCATCCATCAAAGGCTTGTGGATTTGGACCATTTCCTGACTGTAAACAAAAACATAATCGTCTGCTGCATAACCCTAGCGAGTCAGTTAATAATAATCATGCACATTCAGAATCAGAATCTTTAAACGTTAACTCATCAGAATATCAGTTAAATCATGTTCTCCTATCCACTGCTTTAATTGAAGTTCACAATCCTAATAACAATCAATATGAAACAGTGCGTGCATTGCTCGATTGTGGTAGCCAGGGCAGTTTTATTACAAAATCATTAAGAGATAAACTGTCACTTGATTCCATTCCAATAACTAGTATTAATATTATAGGTATCGGAAACCACTTGTCTAATAGGGTAGAGGAGAACTGTATTGTTAAATTGCAATCTATCTATAAACAGTTTGATGTTAATTACAACATGCTGGTCATGAATGAGTTAACTGGTTATTTACCAAAAAACCCCGTTAATATTAAATTCAAAATACCTAAACACATAAAATTAGCCGATCCTAATTTTAATAAACCTTCTCAAGTTGATATCTTGATTGGATGTGATCTTTTCTGGGACATCCTAGGAAATGAACAAAGTTCCATGGGCCCAAATAATCTAAAGTTACGAAATTCCAAATTTGGCTGGTTAATAGCCGGGCCGATAAATAAAAATAACTTGAATAGCATACATTGCAATAATAGCATAATTACAAAAAATAACAAGATTCAGGAATCTTGCATCGATAAATCACTTACCAAATTCTGGGAGATTGAAGAACTCTCAAACAAAACCATTTTCAGCGAAAGGGAAAGGGCTTGTGAAAAACATTTCTTGCAAAATACGGCTCGTTTGAGTGACGGACGATTTAATGTTAAATTACCTCTAAATAGTTCTCCAAGCAACTTGGGTGAATCCATTAATACTGCAAAAAAAAGATTGTTTAATTTAGAATCACGTTTTAGGAAAAATCCCACATTAAAAACACAATACGTTGAGTTTTTAAAAGAATAAGAAGAGCTAGGACACATGTCTGTAGCACCTGAAAATAAACCATTTCCCTCATACTTCTTAAGCCACCATGCTGTATTTAAAGACAATAGCGAATCAACTAAGGTTCGTGTCGTTTTTGATGGATCCGTCCCCACCTCCTCGGGTGTATAGGGGCCCACCATTCTTATGGTGGGCCCAAATATACAGGATTCTCTTTTCTCCATACTCATAAGAGCACGTCAATATAAATATTTAATTATGGGGACATTGAAAAAATGTACAGACAAGTGAGAGAAGATGAATCCTGTCATCATCATCATCATCATATCAGCCGAAAGACGTCCACTGCTGGACAGAGGCCTCCCCCAAGCGTCGCCACATTGACGGGTCTCGTGCGTCCCGCAACCAGCGGATCCCCGCAACCTGCACCAGGTCATCGGTCCACCTGGTGGGAGGCCTTCCAACGCAACGTCTTCCGGTTCGCGGTCGCCACTCCAGAACCTTTCTGCCCCATCGGCTATCCGTTCTGCGAGCAATGTGCCCTGCCCACTGCCACTTAAGTTTGGCAATTCTTCGGGCTATGTCGGTAACCCTGGTTCTCTTGCGGATCTCTAAATTTCTAATTCGATCACGCAAGGAAACGCCGAGCATAGCCCTCTCCATTGCCCTTTGGGTGACTATAAGCTCTCTGATGAGGCCCATTGTAAGCGACCACGTCTCAGAGCCATATGACATCACTGGCAACACACACTGGTCATAGACTTTCGTCTTGAGACACTGTGCTAAGTTGGACGAGAAGATACCGCGCAACTTCCCGAACGCTGCCCAGCCGAGTCGGATTCGACGGTTGACCTCTTTCTCGAAGTTGGCCCTACCCAACTGGATCGTTTGTCCCAGGTAGACATAGTCGTCCACTGCTTCGAGTGTAGAGTCTCCGAGCTTGATAGCAGTGGGTGTAACATGGGCATTCAACATCACCTTGGTTTTGTCCATGTTCATCCTAAGACCCACTCTTTCGGAAGCTCTACTGAGGTCATCGAGCATTGTACTGAGGTCCTCCATGGTCTCAGCCATAACCACTATATCGTCGGCAAACCGAAGGTGAGTGATGTACTCGCCATTGACATTGATGCCTAGCCCTCTCCAGTCCAGAACCTTGAAGACATCCTCCAGTGCAGCGGTAAACAGCTTCGGAGATATGACGTCTCCCTGTCTCACACCTCGCTGCAGAAGGACTGGTTCCGAGGTCTGATCCTGAAGTCGAACTGACATGGTGGCGTTTTTGTACAAACACTTCAACACTTCGATGTACCTATAGTCAATTTGGCACCGTTGTAGAGACTGTAGTACAGCCCAAGTCTCGATCGAATCGAAGGCTTTCTCGTAGTCCACAAACGCTTATCAGAGAGGCAGGTTGTACTCTTCAGTCTTCTGTATAACCTGGCGCAGCGTATGTATGTGGTCTACGGTGCTGAATCCTTTACGAAATCCGGCTTGTTCGGGAGGCTGGAAATCGTCAAACCTGCGCGCGAGACGATTCGTGATGACTCTTGAAAACAGCTTGTAGACATGGCTAAGAAGTGTGATTGGCCTATAGTTCTTCAGTAGGGCATTGTCACCCTTCTTGAAGAAGAGTACCACCACACCCCTGCACCATGCCTGTGGCATTTTCCCTTCGAGTATGACGGAATTAAACAGCGTCTGAAGGGCCTTAAGTATTGGTTTTCCACCCGCCTTCAGGAGTTCGGGCGTAATTCAGCAAAAATCCTAATATATATGGTAAATATCCCGAAACATATATTAATTCTAATGATTGTGACCATGTCAGCTTAAAAACTTATATAGATTTTGTTGAAACTTACACTATTCCCTAAGTTGAGGGTAACTCAATCCAAATTAAAAAGAATGATCACATTCTGATAAGTAGTTTCAGAGGAATGCGTGGACAAACATACATACACTTATTAAGAGATATTACTGCCTTAGTGCAAAATTGACCGATGTATATGTCATGGACCAAGTGATTAATCAGGGCACCATGTATAACGCCCGGGTATTATGAATCTAGTCAAGTCAAATCGGGCAATGTAATAAATACTGATTTAATCTCTACATTTATTACATGGTCTGATAATTATGAATATTGCTACGTAACGGTTGGGCGATTTAATAATTATGGTCTATGAATTAGTCCAAGAGTATGGTTACTTTAGACCCTGCAGACAGAAATAGGAGCCCCGAAACTGCAAATTTCGAGGTTGAGAAGAGAGCATTTAAGATACTAAGAGCAAAAGAAAAAAATATGTAGTTAGTTACTAGTTAGTCATAAGGCTGGATGAGCAAATTAAATAGAGCTCCATTTCAACCGTTTGGGTAAGGAAACCTAAAAACTAAGTAGGTATTCGCTTACTCAGACCCCAAGGCCGTAGGTTCAACCCCAAACGACTCGAACAATTAAATCTAAATGAGAAATCCCTCACTGGTTTAGTGATCGCAAGAGTTAGGTAGGTGGTGCACTGCTCAGCACGAGGCCCTGGGTTCCAGTCTCGGGTCAGGCTAAGTTTTATTACGATTTTCCATCTGGAATTTCTCAGTAGTAGTAGCTGCCCGGAGTGTGGCTTTGTGCCCGGTATAAGGCAATTGGCTCGCCCTCTAACTAACTGGAATGAGGACACTGGACGCAGCGGAGTACAAATATTTTACAGGAAGGGACTGCCTATCTGACCTCCACAACCCAGTAACTGGGTACCTAACACGATACCCCTTGCTAAGACAGTTTCAGATTTCCCAGCTTCTGATTATCCGTAACGACTATCAAAGATCTTCAAATGACAGTCGGTACCAAAAGCTTAATGTGCTATCCGAGGCACGGAGGAATCTCGGCATGTAAAGATCCATCCACGAACCGACCTTGGAAAGTGTTGCTTAACCTTGAAGATCAACCCGTGCGGCTGTTATTATTTTTAGCCCTGCTCAATATTACAAGTAGGTATACGGTATATTATTATACTACCTTTATTTATTTGAACTTGTAACCTAAAAGATAAGTACTTTTGTTTAAATGAGACGATAAAAATTATCTTGAAGCCCGTTGCGCATCGAGAAACCCGAAAACAGTTTTTTATGTAGGTACTAGGTATTCTTATTTTTTTGTTAATTTTCGGCTCGCATTTGATCACTATCTTACCTGATGGTCAAATTCAAATTCATTTATTTAATGTTTGTCACAGGTGTAAAGGTATTATTTATGTATTTTATTAGTTAGATAGTTTATTAATATCCGCCTTAATTATTGTTCATATATATATTTTTTTTTTGTACCCCTACCACTGTTGTGTTCTTTTTTAACCCAAAGGTTGACTGGTAGAGAATGCCTTGCTGCATTAATTCCGCCTATGTATCACCAATGTACATAAAGTTTAAATAAATAAATAAAGATAGTTCTTACAATCAGTATTTTTATATCACTGTAACATACCCATGGGGTGTACAATATTTATATATTATATTATGGTAAGTGTAGCACGTTTGCCTAGAAGAAACACCATCATTCTTGACTTAAAGAATCCTAGGTTGTAGCTATCAGGCAATACAGACTCTGGTATGGAATTCCACTCCTTAGCTGTACGCATAATAAAAGTATTCCCAAACCGTTTAGTGCGTGTGCGTGGCATGTCCACCATGTATGAACCGATGACGCATCGCCGTACGTCTGATAGGTAGTTTAGATTATTATTCTTAAGCTTCTGCCAGCTACTTCACCTGCGTGAAAGTCGGAAATTATTCCAAAGGAACGACAGCCTAATTACGTAAGTAAATTCAGCAAGGCAAAGGGATTAATTGCCATCAATCGACCAATCACCTGCGAGCTGAAAGAAGCGATGTTCGCCTTGCCGAATTCACTTACGCAATTAGGCTGCAGGTTGCCACGATACAATGTATTGTTACATATGAGATTTTGTCGGGGTACCTACACAAAATCCCAGATGTAGGGTGGGTGAATATTTCAATAGAAGGAAACAACAATCTGTTCAAAACTAAATAAGTTTATTAATTTAAAACAATTTCCGTTACCTCTGAGATTCGGTTCCTCTCGGGGTAATGGAACCGAGTCCCAGATGCAAGATGAGATGGTTTAAACAACCATTAAGTTTATTACCTTACTGTAGTGTATGTAGATGTCAATAGATCGCGCTACAAGCCGATAACAGTATTGTAATGTTGTCTCGTACGCATACGTCGCTCGGTTATAAATACCGGTCCGAGTAGTGGGGCGATCAGTCGTTATCGGTCTGTTGGCCTGTGCGGTGGTGCGTTGGCGAGTCGACTATTAATATTGATAAATGTGCATATTTTACATTGGCGACGAGGATAAAACCGTAGAGTAAAATAAAGTTGTTTTTCTCTAAAAGGAACATGAATACTTTGGTTACAATGCAATATATTCCATTCTATTCTTTAATAATAAAATAATAAAACAAGAAAAAAAAATGTGTGTGACGGTGACAGTTAAAATCAGTGGCGGTTCGTTTTGAAGCGCATCAAATGTATACGATAAGTAGTGCACTTGCTGAGTAGTGCTGTGGAATTCAACCTCGTAAACACACACTGTGCACACTGTTGGCACACAACACCGTCTGCGTCGTATTGTTTTGGTCCCACCAAAACTGAATGCAGTAGAAGTAAGCCCTTCTGCTTCGCGTCTACATGGCAGGAACAATGTGGGACTAATTTAAGGAGTCGTCTAGTTTTCTAAGACTACCCTCAGAATCTCGAATACTGAAAAATAAGTCCAGAGTGGAGCAACAAGAAAGCTAGCAACAAACAAGGAGCTGGACAGGTCAATGAGGAGCGTGTGTATGTGTGGATCCATACACACAAGAGTTGAATTGAATTGGTTAAGAATAGTCTAGTTGGCCTTTGTGGCAACTGTGAGCCTAGGTGGCAACCGCTGGCATAACATAAAATCACGCATGTGGTGTATTATTGGGAAGTTCCTGATGGAGAAACCGAGTGACACTGCCGACCTGGGAGTCGAATCCGTGACCTCATGATTAGTTATTTGATTTGAGCTACATGATTAGTTCTAAAATAATAAATCAAAGAGCACACAAATGCAGTAGAACGTACCTACTGGTCATTAAATTGACAGGCAGTAGAATATAGCTACTGGTCATTAAAATGACAGGCAGTAGAAAATAGCTACTGGTCATTAAATTGACAGGCAGTAGAATATAGCTACTGGTCATTAAATTGACAGGCAGTAGAATATAGCTACTAGTCATTAAATTGACAGACAGTAGAATAAAGGTACTGGGCATTAAATTGACAGGCAGTAGAATATAGCTACTGGTCTTTAAATTGACAGTCATCAGAGAATGACAGTAATAGCAGTAGATTATGCCTACTGGTCATTCAATTGACAGTCATCGGAGAATGACAGTTTTAGCAGTAGATTATGCCTACTGGTCATTAAATTGACAGTCATCAGAGAATGACAGTAATAGCAGTAGATTATGCCTACTGGTCATTAAATTGACAGTCATCAGAGAATGACAGTAATAGCAGTAGATTATGCCTACTGGTCATTCAATTGACAGTCATCAGAGAATGACAACAATAGCAGTAGATTATGCCTACTGGTCATTAAATTGACAGTCATCAGAGAATGACAATAATAGCAGTAGATTATGCCTACTGGTCATTAAATTGACAGTCATCAGAGAATGACAATAATAGCAGTAGATTATGCCTACTGATCATTAAATTGACAGTTATCAAAGAAAAAAAGAGAGAAGTCAGCAGTAGTGGTACTTTATATGTACATACTGGTCACACCCGGAAGACCCAAGAGATGAGATCTGGTGTGTAGAATACTTCACCGTTGCTGATTGGAACAGAGGCAGTGGCACGCGTCCGCAATTTCATTTACCGCGGGAGCGTCGTGTCATAGACTGGAGGTAGTGAAGAGGACATCGCATCAAGGATTGCTAAAGCACGATCAGCTACCTTCGCACAGCTGAGACCTGTTTGGCAATCGCGGAAACTGACCTGAAGGATCAAACTTAAAACTTTCTCAACTCAAATCCGAGCTGCTTTACGGTGAACGGTCACAAAAGACATCTCACGCCAGATCCAAGTCGTCGTCAACCGCTGTCTTCGTCGCATACTCGGCATTTACTGGCCCGAGACCATCACCAACGTAGAGCTTTTGGGGCAATGCCACGAAAGCCCGATTGACCGCCAGATCAAGCGTCGTAAATGGAGTTGGATCGGCCACACGCTGCGAAGGGATTCTGATCATATACCTAAGAAAGCGCTGGATTGGAATCCCCAAGGCAAAAGAAAGCGTGGCCGTCCCCGTCAAACCTGGATGAGAGGATGCCGCGCAGCTTCCCGGACGCTGCCTGGCCGAGTGAGATTCGACAGTTGACCTCTTTCTCGAGGCTGGGCATGCCTAGCTGGACTATTCGTCCCAGGTAGGCATGGTCGTCCACGGCTGCGGGTGTGGAGTCTCCGATCTTGACGGGAATAGGTGCGACATGGGCGTTTAACCTCACTTTGGTTTTATCCAAATTAATTTTTGGACCCACTCTTTCGGCAGCTCTACTGAGGTCATCAAGCGTTGTACTGGGGTCCTCCATGGTCTCAGCCATGACAGCTATATCATCGGTGAACCGAAGGCGAGTGAAGTGCTCGCCGTTGATTTCGGTGCCTGGCCCTCTCCGGTCCGGAACCTTGAAGGCGTCCTCCAGTGTAGCGGTGGAAGGTTTCGGAGGTGGCGTCTCCCTGTACCACACCTCGCTGCGGAGGGATGGGTTCCGGAGCCCGGTCGCAAGGTCGGACTAGCTTAATGGCATTTTTGTGCAGGCGCTTCGGCACTTCGATGTACCGGTGGTCGATTTGGCGCCGTTGGAGGGGCTGCAGTGCAGCCCAAGTCTCGATCAAGTCGATGACTTTTACGTGTTTCATAGACGCTGAGCGGAAAGGCAGGTTGTTGTCTTCGGCTCTCTGTATAGCCTGCCGCAGCGTACGTGTGTGGTCTACGGTGCTGGAGTCTGTTCGGAGGCTCGAAGTCGTCGGGCCTGCGCGCGAGACGATTCGTGTATTAATTGTTTTGGTTGGCGCAGTGGTTTAGCGATTGACTGCTGCGCTGCGTGTCGCGGGTTCGATTCCCGCACGGAACAAATATTTGTATGACCTACAGATTTGTTCCGGCTCTGGGTGTTGTGTATGTGAGTTTATATGTTTGTAAACGCACCCACGATACAGGAAGAAATTCCTAGTGTGGGGCAACGTTTTTAAAAAAAAAAGAAAGAAAGAAAGAAAAGAAAGAATTCATTAGTGCCAGGTAACTAATTAATAACATGAGTTCTCAACTAACGTTAGAGCAATTTAATGGAGAGCGGGAACCTTCCTGATACCCATTTCAGAAGGCCTGAAATGGGTATCAGAAAATGGAATAGAAGAAGAAGAGGAAGGGTCAAAGGAAGCACTAAATTAAACCAGTAAATGATTTTTAAATATTATTGTGCTCTCATTTGGTATGCCAGAGATGCCAGTTCATTAATAATAAAAATAAGAATATGCTAAATGTCTTATTAATAATTCTTAAAAACAACTGGTTAAAACAAGGAAGGGAATGTAGTGTATGTAGATGTCAATAGATCGCGCTACAAGCCGATAACAGTATTGTAATGTTGTCTCGTACGCATACGTCGCTCGGTTATAAATACCGGTCCGAGTAGTGGGGCGATCAGTCGTTATCGGTCTGTTGGCCTGTGCGGTGGTGCGTTGGCGAGTCGACTATACACTTTCACAGCCGATCACGTGCAGAGTACGTCCCAGGTTGATTGTATTGTGACGCTGATCACGTTCTCAGTACGTGACTGACTTTCTTAGTGTTTGTTTTAAAACGACGTCCGTAGTCCGTGTTTGGCGTGCATTGATAATAGTGTAGTGCTTTAGCTACGCACACATGTAAGAATAACCGTGGTGGGGCGCTTGGTGTGAGCGGAACAAGCTATCGAGTGTCGCGCTGCGCCAGTGTTCCCGCGCCGCTATTGCGAGTGCACGTACACGACTTTTTTTTTTTCCCATACAACCTCTTTTTTATTCTACATTTTTAAATAAAAAAAACTAATTTACGTCTGTTTTTTATTTTTATCCTAGAAATAAACAAGTCAATAGTATAAATAAAAAAATAATTATAGATTTATCATTGATAGTTCTCATTTTATAAATGTTGCAATATCGGCGAAAATCGCCGGCGAACCATGGAATCCGCGTTTTAAAATCTTCGGCTGTCAAAGTGTTAATATTGATAAATGTGCATATTTTACACTTACAAATAAAGCACCTGTGTGATTTTGTCCCTCTCGGGGTAATGAAACAAAATCCCACAGATTCAATACACAGGCTTTTAAACAAGGACAAACCGTCCTAAATCGCTTAAGTCTATAGTCTTAGAATGTAACTTAAAGGGATCGCCTCTATAAAGCCAGCCAGCGATAAATTCAGTCGGTAAAACTAAGGTAGTGGGGGGTGGAAGATAAGCCGAGCACTGATTCCTAATTTTATCTTTAAAGTTAAAATTAATTTTTGTTAATTAAATGTGGGTAAGATAATATTAATAAAATACCTAGGTACAACCTTCCAGTTATATTTAAAAGTAAATTATTATTAAATGGGCGCCAGGGACATGAAGTGTCCCAGATCCCGGAGTCGACAGAGAAGTTCAATATCGTTCCAGTTAAAGGTAGGCGTCAAACTCTGGGTTCATTGATAGATTATAGTTGCAGACCGGCTTCTTATATTGAAAACCGGACCAGTATTTAAGTGGTTCTTATAAGAACCCGTAGGAAATTAATTCCAGTAGTTAAGTAGGTAGAAATAAATAAAGAAAAAAAAACCGTCCCGCCTGCTATAAAAGCTAGGCGGATCTGGACACCGCACAGTCGTCTCCGCAGTAGGCCTTGATTGAGCTGAGGGACGGGTCTCGCGTCCAGGCTCTAGAGACTTCTCGATCCTGGCGGCGAGACGAATCTCTCGAGCTGCCTCTTTCTGGAATCGACAATACGAGAACCCTATTATATAAGGGAAAAGCAGGGAACAATGCTTGTGCCGGAGAGGACCGATCTAACAGCCGACCAATATAGATTTTCGCGAACACGCACGTGGCGTGTGCAACGTCACTCCCTTCGGGGTCTAACCCTTGGCCGGGACAACAAAACGGAGGATCCCTTACGGGGCGTGTAATACTCACGGTTGGTTTATTGCAAGAACGCTTGCTTGCAAGATTCGACTGGCTTCGGCACGCAGTCCGCTAAATGGCGTCCGCGAGTTCCTCAAAACATTGAATCCTGTAACGAATAAGCGGGGATCACTATAAGCACTTATTTAACGATCGGGGAGCAGCACAAAGAGTAGTTTCCAACCCTGATTCACATAAACCCCTACCTTTTAATATGTGGGAGAAGACTTACTGCTCGACCCGAGCAGGACGTAAAGAAAGTGAAACGGATGACCACCATGGTCACAGACAATCCCCTCATCTCGACGCCGTAGGGGGGATGACACTCGCAGAAAATCTCCCTAGCTCCAGGTTAAACTTGTGACTGCACGGGCGACAAAATCATTTACACTAACATATTCAATTCCTGTAAATCACTGACACTGGTCCCACAAGGCGCTTACACTTGGTAACTATAAAAAACCCACACAATCCATACCGGCAACTCCCGATTTATTAGTTATAACACCCAAATCTGCCATGAGTTGGGAATTTATTATTAGAAAAATACTAAAGCGAAACGATGTTTAATGTCTTTCAACACTGACATTACTCCGACCACAGATTAAAAACTGTTTCGTCTATGCTCCGAATCTTCTGGAACAAAATCTGTAATAAATAAAATATGTGACTTCTATTTACCAAAAGCCGAAAATTATTAAGAATCGGTCTATACGGTATTAATTTAATAATTACGAAGGAACCTAATAAAATCGATAATCGATTAGGAATCATAACTATGAGCCGGAGGGCGCC
Source organism: Orthosia incerta (assembly GCA_948252205.1). NCBI lineage: Eukaryota > Metazoa > Arthropoda > Insecta > Lepidoptera > Noctuidae > Orthosia > Orthosia incerta. The sequence continues at coordinate 4,575,227 of OX411769.1, forward strand.
TCCAACTGACAGTGACATTTGACGTTATGAGATTTCGAGTGTAAACAAGTATTTTTATGTGACCAATTTATTGTAAAAACCTGTGATAGTAGTGTTTTGAAAAGTGATTTATCGTCAGAAAGCGTTTCTAAAGAGTCTAGTGACGAAATTCTGATGAAGGGATGACAGCAAATACGCTTCACCGACCGAGGTCAATGGCAAGAATAACAATATACATTTCCCTTGAAAACAACCTTATTTAACAGCCGTATGTTTCCAGGCAAGTGTTATAATCAAAAAATAAACGTAACAGTATCCTATGTACTAATACAGAACAGAGTCTGCCCGTGATGACACTTCTCATCATCATCAGTCTTTTAATGGTCCCACTGCTGGGACTCAGGCCTCCTCTCATAGAGAGGAAGTGGACTATAATCCACCACGCGGGCTCAGTGCGGTTTGGTGGATGTCAAATGTCTTTGAATTTTTGATTCAAGGACATGCAGTTTTCCTCAGGATGTTTTCCTTCACCGTTTTGAAAGCAGTGCTGATGAAATAAATTACACAACGTAAAGCGGCTGCTCGGTTTTGAACCCACGATCTAACCGGGTCGGGGTCGTACCACTAGGCCACCATTGCTCTCGCCGCTTGGATACGCTAAGAACATTCACCGTGTTAGCTGCAGACAGGACCAATTTATCAAGTAGACGAGAAGAGATTTGTCGGACCAAGACGCCAAAACTTGTCGAGTCTGTAGCAGACCACAGCAGCACGAGCGCAAGGACAGAACGAATCGGTTTGTATTCTACGTTTGTACCTACTCCCTAGGCTCTTATTTATTTATTTATTTAAACTTTATGTACATTGGTGATACATAGGCGGACCCACTTTGCAGCAAGGCATTCTTATGGAGCAGAGTGAAGATCATGGGGGTCGGGGGTGAGCCTCAGTTGGCGAAATCATGATGGAAAGGGTAAACGGATGCGTCTTATATGCGCACCCATTAACAGTTTCTGAAAACGAGGCTGTCTATTTCCTCGGTTATTTTGGGGTACCTTTTGAACAGGTCACTGGACTCGGGTGCGGACATATCACCGGCTGCCTGGATCCTTCTGATCTCAGCAGCCAGCGATCGGGCCTCATCCGTCATCATGATAACATAAGCGACGCAGCGTCTGTCAACGAGCTTTGGTTGGGACAGGCTCTCGGCGGCGACAGTGGTGAGAGCCACTTGCCGGTTTTGAGCGGGCATGGGGACGGCAGGTGCCTGAGGGGGGGCATAGGTTGATCAATTAGACCTGGCTGGATTTGGCTGTTGGACTATCTGAGGAGCCACACTTTGGTGGTTGAGTTTCCCCCATGGCGAAGTTCTCTGAGGGGCTAGCCGGGAAGTTTCCTGAGGGAGCTTCGCGTGCTTGGTGCGCAGCGTGAAGTTTGGCCATTTTAGGCGCAATTTTGGGGGCTTTTAGACAACCCTTGTACTTGGCCGTGTGACCGACTTGGTCACAAAGCACGCAGCTGAGAAGCTCCGTGCATTCGGCGGGGTTTTTGGGACGGGTGCACTCCTGTGTGCTGTGATCCCCTCGGCACTTAACGCACCTGGGGCTGGCAAAACAGTGCTTTTGACTGTGTCCGTACTGTTGGCAGATAGGACCCTGACCAACAACGAAGGGACGGACAGAGAGCATAGGGTTTTAATCCTGAAAATCGGGTTATGGGACTCGGTAGGGTCGCATTCGACCGTTACCATGTCATATTCTTGACCACCTCTTGCTTTACGCATGCGGTGGACTGCTATGATTGGGACTTTTTGTGCGGCAAGATCCGCATAAATGTCGTCAGTAGAGATTTCCTTTGGAATGCGCCGGATAACCACACGGGTGGGCGCTTCCGAGGGGAGGGAATAAGTGTGGAATTCCACTCTCATTGTTTTTAAGAGCCTGGTAAGGTTCCTGAAGTCAGTAGGGGTCGGGCGAAGGATTTTAATGCATATCTGACAAGAGATGGCATTTGTATAATTGATTTTACGTCCATGGCAAATTGAGGAGATGTCTGTCCACTTGGTTTTATCGTGGAGGAAGACTGGCGGGACTTTCTGCTTTTTAATAATAGCAGGAGTGGGGGCGCGGCTCGACTTTGGGGAATTGTCGGCCAATGTCAGAGGGCTACGGGAGCGACTCCTGTGGTTAGGGGAGCTATCTGGGCGCCTTGACCTCTGGGAAGCGGTAGCGGGGGTGGATTGCACGTCGGAGGAGGTGGACGGCAGAGTTGGGGGGTTGGTTGATGCGACCTTTTTTGCCTTAGTGGCCTTGGGTTGGGTCTTACCCTTCTTCCTCTTTCTCTTACCCTCAGAGGGAGCTTAACAGCTTTCTGAGGCGGAAGAGGAAGATGCGTCATCGGTGACATATTTATCCGAGTTTCTTCATTGGACATGGGATCGTCGGCGATTGGAATGTCGACTTGAGGGGAGGCGGGATTTTCCGTTAAATCGGCCAGAGAGCGGGCACGATCTACAATCGGGCATTTAATTTTGTTTCCGTCGGAAACAAAAGGGGGTTGACCTAAGTCAGAATCGGGTGCCGGTACACCGATGGGGGTGCATGAGGCCAGGGAACCAAGGATTATTTGGAACCTACGCTTGTTTTCGCTGAGCGAACTGGGATCTTCCGACAGCAAGTCCTTGACCAGCTCTATTAATACTTCAACAAGATGCATCCTGTCGATATCAATACTCGTAGAGCCAGTACAAAGAGAAAAGAGAGATAACAATCAAGATAAGATAAGGTATTGTAAATAATACCCTATCTTATCTATCTATAAGGGACTGATAAGGTAGTCCCCGGGTAGGTGGGCCCGGGGTGTGTGGTCCTACCCTCCCAGCCGGGTTTAGGCTGGGAGGTGAGTACTTAGGTGAGCCCTAAGCTGTGCTATACCTGTCACCAATCTTACTGTGTGCCAGGGGCCCTAAGGTACCGGTAAACCCACCGAAGGTGGGCCACCCACCACTGTGTACCGAAAGTCTTGTACGTCGGGGTAGACACACCCAACCGTGCCAGGTAATCGCTGTGGAACAGAGACAGGGGTTGACTAGGCTATCTACCAAGGCCAACGATCCTGCTCCCGAATCCAATGACTGCCGTGCCCTGAAGGGGCTGAGCGGGTGCTTGGGTTGACAACCCACTTGGCTTCGTTGACACCGTTAGGTATCCACCAAGGACCACAAGAGGTGGATTTGAAAAGATGACCTAACTAGCAATCCACGTTACTAGTAGCGACACCTGTCGGCGGCGTGCGAAGACGCGACGGCCGCAGTGACATCACGCAGGGGTGCGACGAGATGGAGATTGGGGCGCGCAGCAGTGGGGCGGCGAGCGGAGCAGCAACGGGCAGCGAGACAAGCAAGCGGAGCGACGGCTGGCGAAGAACGACCCAACATAGTAACTTGAAGATGTTACTATATATATATGTCGCATCAAGGCTGGCCGATAGATGTACACCATCGGGAAGTCGGGAAATATTCCCTTAGGTTAAGACATCGTGTGTGGGCAGGTCGGTGGGTGAATCGTGAAAATGAAATCACACAAATTATTCGATACACTGAGTATATTCAAATAGACACAAGTTACACTCCTGCTTACTAATATTACGGATCGACACTGATTCTACGACGTCTTAGCTCTACGGCTGCCAGTACTCAACTGTCATATTCCGCACCTCGCAAGTGCTTATAAAAGCGCGCCAATGCGTAGTTGCTATTGATTGCCGCTAGGGGCGTGCTTATGAGTTGTTTTGACGTCCGTACTATTGACTAAACCCGACACGGCCATCCTGCGAGACAGGCGTCCTCGTCTGTTCCTCATTGTCAGGTTTTAACAGTGTATCGAATCATGTGGAAATCCTCAATGGATGTCCTCAGCCCTTGGGGAAAGCTGAGGGGTCTGTCAGACTCCTACTGACTAAAACCACATGGTGTTCTCTAGGCTGTAATTCCTCTTGAGAGGCGAGCGTGGAACACACATGTCGCCTTCTCGGGCCTCTCTCAGGTGACAGATCCCCAAATCTATCACCCGCAGGCATCATCTTATGTCCTTGCTCCATGCCATCTCATGGTCAGCTCGTGTTGCACCACACGTCATCTTAGTCCACTCCATCCTGGCAATCTCCCATCATACAAGGGATGTTTTTCTGAAAAATACAAAATTTTCAAACAGTATTTGCTCGTCCAATCCTGACTCATACACTAGAGTGAGGTAACATTTTGAAACAATCAAACATGATCATTCAAATCTCTTTGTTCACTATTGCATGGAACGAGTAAATCTATTTCCAATTTAAAGAAAATAGCAATTTAATCATCGAATTGGTACCTAAAAGCACCTAATCTTCGTGATTACAAAATTCAAGTACCACTGATAAGTCATAAATCTCAAATTAAATCAAACAAAAGAAACAATATACCATGTTTCTTATTCACGATTTTTAACCATCACATAGCTCTACTAGCTAGCTCATAGCTCTCTTAGCTATCTCAATTGCTCTACTCGCACATCTCCACGATGTCGAGTCAACTCGACTCTCTGAACTTAGACCTTGTTCACACAGAGATTTAGTACTTACTACTTTATCTACAATCTCAATTGGTACTTGAGCTCTGTGTGTCTTACCAACACGATCTACGCATAGTAATCAAAATTTGAAAACCAAAACTATTTCAATTTTCGTAATGAGGGCTTGACGATTCGAACGTCATTAACATTAACATGATCTCTTCACACGCGTGACTGCGAGTTTACTTTCCTTCATGACTCAATAGGAACTTTCTGTAAGGTTCCTAACACAAACATGAATTTTCACACCAGACAGTGTCACACAGGTGCCACACAGGCCTACCGTTGCCATAAAGGCCAACAGTTGCCACACAGGCCAACAGTTGCCACTCAGGCCAACAGTTGCCACTCAGGCCAACAGTTGCCACTCAGGCCAATAGCTGCCACTCAGGCCAATAGCTGCCACTCAGGCCAATAGCTGCCACTCAGGCCAATAGCTGCCACTCAGGCCAATAGCTGCCACTCGGGCCAATAGCTGCCACTCGGGCCAATAGCTGCCACTCAGGCCAACAGTTGCCACTCAACGCTCGGCTACTCCTGACCAAACTAGATTATTGGGTTCGTGAAAATAGGGAAATTTGAGAACTCTACTCTTTAACTAAATCATTACCCTGGGCCATGTACCACTAGTCGCTCCAAACAAACTTTAAAACTCTACTGCAGCAACAACTGCCAAGCTTATAGAAACCCTCGAGTAAAACCTCCAACGCCATGGCTCTCTAGCCGACCAGCAATTATATTGCTCTCACAATGGTCTCTCGGTCTCTCTCTAGACCCCGACCTCCACCAGAATCCACTGGTACGGTCAAACGTAATACGTTCGATAGACTGAATTACTCGACACCTTAAGCTTGCTCATTATCATCAAAATCCTTTTGACATTAACATCGACTGGTACATAACCCGCTGGCATCTGCCCTAACCTACCTTGTGCATACTTTTAGGTTCTAAGCGTACTTATTTAAAGCTTTCGGTGTATAACGATCACCGTCCTGTCATAATCACCTATCGTGGATCTAATATAGTGCCTATTTAGTTTTCGTATCAGAGTTTCCCACAAAACACTCCATTAGATAAAGGTCCGACGATCAACAAGTTCAACAACTAAACAAAGTAATTGTAACAATGCTGTTACGGTTTGTTATAATTCATAGGCAATGCATACTCAACTCATGAAACTTTCACTGTGATTTGTGCACCAACACAAACCAGAATCGTATCTACCAACGATTCTTTACATTTCTGCCGCCACATATGCTACAACACATGAGGGGCTCTGTGCACCAACACAGACAAGAATCGCACCAACGATTCTCAACAATCTAGCGCAATATGTGCTACAACACATGAAGCGCTCTGTGCACCAACACAGACAGAAATCGTATAAACGATTCTCAAAAATCTAGCGCAAATGTGCTACAACACATAAGCGCTCTGTGCACCAACACAGACAGGAATCGCACCAACGATTCTCATAAATCTAGCGAATATGTGCTACAACACATGAATCGCTCTGTGCACCAACACAGACAGAAATCGCACCAACGATTCCTTATAGACCCATCGCCACATGTTACTCATGAGGTGCGGTCTAAAGTTTCGAGTATGAGTGTACAAGCCATTCTTAATCAGATTTAGTTTCATTACCACTGTCATCAACTATGACGTCTAATTCTCAAGGAACTTGGTGATCGGGGATCCTTCCTTTTTACTCAAAGATCTTGGAACATACCGACTGTTCATATCAGGGGAACAATTAAGCCCGATATTATTTGCGTCTTAATAGCTCGTGTGAAGGAGCTTTACGAATTAATTCGGATCAATATTCTTAAAATCAGATATTATCAACAGTAACCTTTTACTATCGCACACTAACTCAGTTTTCATGTAAGGAAAACGATCGCGAGATCTACTGCTATCATAATATTACTTTGAAAGTAAGCAAGTGAATTCAGATCTAAAGACGGTGGTTGTAAAACGTTACGCAACATAAGATCTGTTCCGAATACACGCAAATGACCAGTACCGTTACTAACTCGATACAATTGCCTTCGCCCAACGACTTTATTAACTCGCTTTGCCACTGAAAATTACTAGTTGTTAAGTCACTTTGGATAGATCATCTTCTTCATCATCTGCCTAGCCTTTTCCCAACTATATTGGGGTCGGCTTCCAGTCTTACCGGATTCAGCTAAGTGCCAGTGTTTTATATGGAGCTACTGCCTATCTGACCTCCACAACCCAGTAACTGGGTAACACGGTACCCCTTGGCAAGACTGCTGTCAGATCTCAAGCTTCTGACCACCCGTAACGACTGTCAAAGATCTTCAAATGACAACCGGGACCAACGGCTGAACGTGCTTTCCGAGGCACGGAGGAAACTCGGTATGTTGAAATGGTCACCCATCCACGGACCGACCTCGTCAAGCGTTGCTTAACCTTGATGATCGACCCGTGCGGCTGTTATTATTTAGCCACGAGCTCATGTTCTTATGGGATATTAAATCCTACAGTTCGTACTGAACCAAATGTTGAAACTACCGCCAATAGGAAACTCATTAACTACTTTCTTACAAGTGTGTCTTAATTACCTAGTGATAGTGCTAGATGTAATCACGACCAACTCAGTGGTCAAACATAAACACTCTTATAAATTTTGAAATAGCATCTCTTTACTAGAGAACATTTGACCTCACTATCGAAATAAAATAGAAGCGACTCACCGAGTGTTCCATTCGAAACTTGCGAGCGCCCGACTTCTCAGCTTTGGTCGTAATGTTCGGCTACCACCTGCAAACTACTAGCCTGCCGTTCCTTTTAACCTCTCGGGTGTTGACACATCAGCCTTCGCATACACCATCTGAACCACTAGCCTGCAGCAGAGGCTCCACTACGACGCAATATGGTATCTGAAACGTGAAAAACATTACGAGAGTATATGTTCACACAGTTATCTTAACCATATTCAGATTTGATGGAAATTAACCGGTGCAGCGGTGTAGTAAACTAAACCGGCACAGGAAAATGGGTTATTGCGGACATGAACCACACAGACCACACAGTACAGAACCCAAGTGTCCAGGTAGGTATATGGGCTTTAGAGAATCCAATGAATGCCATAGCGTCAGTGGAATTTTAAGTCGCAATTAACGAGGCCTGGTAGGGTTTATCACCTTTTAGATAGTTTGGCTCTCCGACCACAAAAGAAGAATACTATGCTTCTCCTCAAACTTAGTTATTTCTCACTACATAAAACTATCACACTACAAAACTAATCAAAATAATTCATTTGGAATTATGATATTTTTCAGACTGAAGTATAAGGTAGGTACGTCACTGTCATCGTTCTAACTTCCAATAACAGTCAGCCAAGGCCAGTCAAGGGCTATTGTCAGTGTTAGTAGAATAATAACTCTTCAACAAAACCAAAACTTGACCATCGATTGTAACTAAAGTGAAACTATGACCCGATAGGGGCCACCCCGACGAGCCACTGACCGCCATACCGTACACAAAACCAGAATTTTGAATAATGAACACTCTTGGCCATAGTCATAACAAAATGAAAACGACTCACCAAATTGGCATAAAGATACGTGTTTATGGATCTTTCCACACGTCTACACGCTCCTTGGTTGTTACTAACCTCCTTGCTGCTCCGCTCCAGACTGGTTTTTCATTATTCAATACCGAGGGTAGTCGCAACTGACACCACGATTTTTTTGCAAGAATGTAACCGACATTTTCACTAGCTTTGTTTTTACGTGTGATCTCATTAGCACGATCGAATCCCAATTCTGATGTCGCATCAAGGCTGGCCGATAGATGTACACCATCGGGAAGTCGGGAAATATTCCCTTAGGTTAAGACATCGTGTGTGGGCAGGTCGGTGGGTGAATCGTGAAAATGAAATCACACAAATTATTCGATACACTGAGTATATTCAAATAGACACAAGTTACACTCCTGCTTACTAATATTACGGATCGACACTGATTCTACGACGTCTTAGCTCTACGGCTGCCAGTACTCAACTGTCATATTCCGCACCTCGCAAGTGCTTATAAAAGCGCGCCAATGCGTAGTTGCTATTGATTGCCGCTAGGGGCGTGCTTATGAGTTGTTTTGACGTCCGTACTATTGACTAAACCCGACATATATATATATTTGGAATGGTCTATTTAGTAGCTTCCATTTGATACCCTTATTGTAATGAAAACAAAAACAAATTGTATCAAACCCAGTTTTATTTAGAGGAGAAAGTTATATTAAAAAAAAAAATGCCTATATCCCACAATAGGGAACATTACTGCCAATTGCTCCCGCCAGATGGCGCTTAACGGAGTGGAGTAAACATAACAACTTGGTGACTATTAATTTTTATGGTTACCGAACTTCATTTAATGTTTTTAGGTTTTTTTTTTTAAATTATCGTTCAAAAACCAAATTGCTAGCTGTTGGTCAACAATGTATCAGGGTTGTGTTTTTGGATAAAGAAATAAAACCGGCCATATGATCCTAAAAAACGCCAACATTCGCAAGCAATAAGAAATTACTGTTCGTCGCCGTTACAAAAACATCAAGGCTGTGTCCTGACCGTTTTAAAGCAGAAGATTTTGTTGATTAACATAATATCTGCATGTTACACTAGAGTTTCAATGTTCGCATTCGTATTAGTACCTTTCAACTAAATCCGTCTTTTTTCCCTTCCCCTTTCCTGCTCTCGAAGCCGGGTTTTTAGCTGCAGTATAATCTGATTTCCTCAATTCTTAGTTAGCTCAATTTTTCTTTCATTAATAATTTTATATTTTGTTTACTCTGATTCCTGTGGCGCTATCTGAGCTCAGCTTTGCGGATAGTTCCCTATTGAGACATATGCAATGACACCTCATATGTCATAATCCGTCAAGTCATTTGGGTTTTATAGCGTGCTATAGAAATGGATATACAAACATATATAAATACATACATATATATATACGCTCGAAAAACATTACCCTCCGGCAGTCGGGTAGAAACTTTTCACGCACCAAACACGTAAGATTTGCAGTAGCTTGCAGTGTCGCGCCGTTTTCTATACCTACCTTTAATGATTTATACTATCTGGAATAATGTTATTCCAGATGGTTATAGGCTATAAATTAAAATGACAAGTGCAAAGCGCGGCGGCCACTAGTATGGATACAAAATAAAAATAACAGTGAAAATTGTGTACCTACATCCGATTGCTTTACCGCTGTAACGCAGCGATCAATATCTACAGAAGGGTCAAAAGTTATCTGAATCATGAAATAACCTATTAATGTAACCTCTTAATCAAGGTTATCATTTAAAAAATACAAACATTTTAGATGCAAATTTTTTGTCAAAACCAACGTTACCTATGTACTATATAAAGAGCGTCCATCGAAGGTGGAACAGTACTGTTACATGTTCTGTGGTGGACGATTCTTCCTTTGGTAAAACTATTTTGTATTCTGAATAAAATGTGGAGATCACAGAGTGTACTATGGGTAGCAATGTTCGTCGGTCTAGCATACTCTTGGGGTAAGCTTTTAGTATATATTTTTATGCATTTGCTTTCCATCTATGGACCGCATATTTGGAAAAAAATCGGCCAAGTGCGAGTCTGTCTCGCAATCGCCATCTATGCGCAATTTTTCTCACTGGGGTGTGTAAAGTTGCGCAACGCCTCGGCTAATGATTTTTTGTTAATAAAATATTAAATATATTAGTAAATATTATTTATTTCTCCATAAAATTGTACAATTTGAACAGTATAATTATTTTTTAAAGGCTTTAAGAATATGCACAAGAATGAAAGACGAGCAACTGCGCCTGAGCTAGGCCGAGCCTACAGGCTCGGCCTAGCTCAGGCGCAGTTGCTCAGTTCAGGACGCAGTTCACTTTACAGAAATTATGAACAACAGTAGTTTCGTTTGCAGTGGTGGCCCAGTGGTATCGGCCGCGACTTACAAGTTGTAGGTCGTGGGTTCGAGCCCAGGCAGGCGCTTTACTTTGTGTAAATTATTTCATCACCACTTCTCTCGAAAAGGTGAAGGAAAACATCGTGAGGAAACCGGCATGTCCTAGAACCAAAAATTCGAAGACATGTGACATCCACCAACCCACACTGGGCCCGCGTGGTGGATTACGGCCCATTCCTTCTAACAGATAGGAGGCCTGTGTCCCAGCAGCGGGAACATTAATAAGCTGATGATGTGATGTGTAGTTTCGTTTAAGGACCTACATACGCTTTAGTGCCGTAAAACGGTAACTTTCTAAAGCATACTCCTTAGTAACAGCTAGGTTAAAAGGTTTGAAAAATATATATATTTATTACTGATTCATGTACATAATTTTGAACACAAGGTTTTTTCGTGTAACTAATAGTTTTGCTTTAAAAAATAATCGCAACTTTTTGAAACTCCTCCGAAACGACTTGGATGTTTAAAAAATATTTTTACACAGAAAAATTTATGGCTGGAATTTCTTTATAACTAGCATATGTAAATCAAATAAACACAAACAAAACTGATCAAAAGGAGGTTCAATATTGATATTTTGGCATTGAGCGGGCGCACGGCTAGTACTGCGTTAACATTGGGGCGTATATAGCGCCTTAACATAATATTATACCACTTGTATAATATTGGGCCTTGGTTACAAGCTCTCCACCAACGCGCGTTCAAAATTCGCGCCATTCACTAGACCGAACCATTCTTATCGGTTACCAATCTCTGCCGGTGCATCGAGGATGCGGACCGAATGAACGGGAGAAGAAAACATTTTCAATTTAACGGCGTGTGTGCTATTGAATTATCCAAGAAAATAACTGTGAAAACGAAAAGAAAAGACATTGTGTGTGCTTGAATAGTGTCCCGGGACGTGCATCATCCAGAACCTGTCAACGTGAGTAGAGCTTACCATCTTCTGAGGCCCAATTAAAATTATTTCTGTTCACGTTTTAGCCGTTTTAGCCATAGCGCCTACAAATTGGTCCTTCGAGCCGGATTCCACTTCGCATTCCTAGGTATTTCTCACATTCATCCACACTTACACACATATTTCAATTGATTTTGCATAGTTTTTCACATACACAAAGCTTTATTTGGAATCTAAAGTTTGTGTTTTGTTATTTCAAGTGTACCTACTCACCACGAATAGGTATCTTATTCAATAGCGACGACTCACGTCTGCCATGTCAAAATGGCCGAAAAAGATTTAGACATATTAATTGATCCTCTAATTAATAAAAAGGAAATGTATTTTATGCGTTTACAAAACGCGTTCGAAATATCACAATCTATTAAAAAGGGTGATACATCTCTTTTGCAAGAATTGCTTCTACGCCTCAAAGAGATACCTAAAATACGGGAACTTTTTGAACAGTGCGTCATAGATTTAAATTGTCTAAAAAGGCAGGCTAAACCAAAATACGTTCCAGACTATCAGGAAATTCAAACATTTGACGAAATGTATTTTAAAATTTTACACGTCGCGGAGTCTAGTAATGCCAAGTCGAGCGAAAAATCCGGTTCTTCTAACAACAACGACACGCGGTCGGTTAAACCGCGCTTACCTAAACTCAGTATATATAACTTTGATAGTAAGTTGGAGAACTGTCAAACATTTTACGATACATTCACGAGTCTTATCCATAATAACATCGATATATGTAATATAGAAAAGTATTATTACCTACTTTCTGCCGTTAGTGGCCCCGCACTCACTTTAGTAAAAGGCATGCCGGTTACTGCCAACAATTATCCCATTGTATGGGCGTTATTATTCAAAAAATATCAAAATAAAAGAGCCCTAGCTACTAATTATTTGGATCGATTGTTTCAATTTAAGCCATTGTTAGTAGAATCTGCCTCCGGACTTAATTCGTTCTTAGAAACCTATCAAGAATGTGTCAAAGCTTTAAAACTTATAGGTATCGATGATCTTTCTGCAATGTTTATATTGTTCTACATGGGATTACGTAACTTAGACCCGGTGACTAGGCGCGAATTTGAACAAACAGTCGAGCAAACGGACATTCCTAACTTCGATCAACTGGTTTCTTTCGTCTTCGTCAACTTCAAAACGTTCTAGCACGATGTTATCAATTCATCGAAAACTGTAGAGCCAAGCGCAACACGGGAATTTTGTCTCTATCTAACCTAAAGCTCACGATGAAATAATCAAAGCGGTTCAAAGAGAACATTTCTCAGCCGTCATCGCGGCTCTCACAAAAGGAATTAACTACGATGACATATCATTAAAAAAACTAACTCCTTTTCTTGACCCCCTCGGTTTCCTCAGGGCGGGGGGTAGGTTATCAGAGTCAAGTCTTCCGTATCAAAAGAAGCACCCGTTCTTGCTGCCCAAAAAATCTAATTTTACAAGCATATTAATTGACCATTTTCACAAGATTTATCTACACGTCGGCCCTCGCTCCCTGCAGAGTTTGATTATCCAAAAGTATTGGATCATTTCAGCTAGAAGTATAATTCGATCTCGTTTTTCAAAGTGCTTTCGATGCTTCAAAGTTAAACCTTTAACTTTGCAGCCCATCATGAGTAGTTTACCTAAATTTCGTACTCAAGATATACACGCCATCTACACCGTAGGCACCGATATCGGTGGTCCCTTTTACACAAAAGAAAGTAATCGACACAATGCTAAAATTTCAAAATCTTATTTACTTATTTTTGTCTGTTATTCTCCTCATGCACTACATATCGAGATTCTTAGTTCGTTGAAAACTGAATGTTTTATGGCGGCGTTTGATCGCTTTTCAGCTCGGCGCGAATTGTGTAGGACCTTAATTTCGGATAATGCCAAATATTACATATCAGCCGGTAAGCAGTTGCCTGAAATAAAACAATTTTATAAACAAAATTCAAATGAAATTTCAAATGAATTTCTTTCTTGGAATGTAGATTGGAAATATAATCCGCCAACGGGTAGCCACTTCGGTGGAATGTATGAAAGCGCTAAAAAATCTGCCAAACAACCCCTGATGCGTGTTTTAGGCACCCGATCTCTTTCCTTTGAAGAACTCAGCACCCTCTTCGCGCGTGTCGAGGCCGTGTTGAACTCTCGCTCACTGACCAGCATGTCGAGTGACCCTTCCGAGTTTGAGGCGCTCACACCAGGACATTTTTTAGTAGGGCGTGAACTTCTTGCAGTCCCTGAATACGATTTGACAGATAATCCAGCATATGGACTGACTCGATGGGAGTTCGTGCAACAGGCTTCACAAAGATTTTGGAAGCTGTGGCGCCACGGATATTTACATACCCTACAGCAAAGGCAAAAGTGGGTTACTAAGTGTCGCGACATCATAATAGGCGAACTTGTCTTGCTTCATACTGACGCTCCTCCGCTTCAATGGCACCTTGGCCGCGTGACGGAGCTATTTCCTGGACCTGACGGCGTTGTTCGCGTTGTAAAAGTACGCACGCAAAACGGCGAATTGACGTGACCCGTCGTTTAACTCAGTCCTCTTCCTCTGGAAGTGGACTCTGCCTAAATATTCTAATCAAAGTATTCATTTGACAATTATACTTATAGTTGTCAAGCTTACACAAATTTAGTAACATAAGCTTTAGATTTGTAATAATAAAACATCTTACCTACTCTACATGTACTCTACACATAATTAACACTTATTATAAATATTTTCAACCATGGACCACATTCATACTATCAAACAGCTAATGCAGAAATGTAACGAATATGGCACTATTACTTGGCGTTTATAGATTACAACAAAGCTTTCGACTCCTTAAAACATGGAAAAATATGGGAGGCTCTCACCTTACAAGGAGTCCATAATAAATATTTACGTATGTAGCGGCACCAACGCCGCCACTTACGAACCAATGACATGACGTCACACAAATCCTGCATCGCGCAAGTAAAGTTTTCGGCGCGATTTGAACACATACAACAATCCGACAATTACCGTTGGGCAGTTGCCCGGACCAGACTCAACACCCGTCTGGTCGGAGGATCCTCCCTTTTCTATGGAGGTTTGTGGGACTTTACACACTGTTCCGCATGCCTCCAAACGTATAATTAAAACATAATTATACGAAAATATGACAGCGAAAATACGCACAGAAAGGGCAGGAGAATGTTTTCCCATTAGACGGGGAGTTAGACAGGGAGACCTCTTATCACCAAAACTATTTTCTGCAACCCTGGAGCATATATTTCGACAACTAGAGTGGAGTGGTTACGGAATAAATGTTAATGGAGTACGACTAAACCATCTTAGATTCGCCGATGATCTTATACTTATATGTTACCCAGATACGTTACAGAGTATGATGGAACAACTGGTATACGAAAGCGAAAAGGTGGGCTTATCAATAAATACAAGTAAAACCAAGTTGATGACAAACCACACGACAATCCCAATAAAACCTACTAACGTTACTGAACTGCAATATGTAAATGAGTATACTTATTTTGGCCAAATAATATCTCCACTAGATCTCACAAAAAAAGAAATTAATAATAGAATTAACATAGGATGGAAGAAATACTGGTCTTTAAAAGAAGTTATGAAAAACTCAGAAATACAAATAAAATCAAAAAAGAAAGTATTTAATACGTGTATTCTGCCGAGCATCACTTATGGGTGTCAAACATGGAGCTGCACAAATAAGGATATTAAAGCGTTAGAAACCTGCAAACATAGAATGGAAAGAAGTATACTTAATCTAAAATTAAAAGACAAAATAAGATTATCAACAATAAGGAAACATACCAAAGTCATAGATGTAAAAGACCAAATTAAACAACTGAAGTGGAAATGGGCAGACCATTTAATAAGATCTAAGACAGAGAAATGGACTAAAGATGTGACAGAATAGTGTACTACATACAAAACAAGAAGGAAAGGCAGACAGTATCGTAGATGGGAAGATGGCATCAAAAAGGTGGCAGGGACGACTTGGACTAGAAAAGCAAGAGATCGATGTTCGTGGAGATCACTTGGGGAAGCATATGCTGGAAAGCAAGACAATCGAGAAACCGGTGTCGATTAAGAAAAAGTACATAAAATATAAATATATATTAAACACTACTGTAATATTAATTAGAAATAAGTTAAAATGATAACTGTGAGATTGCTAATAAAGGCTTTTTATTATTATTATTATATTATTATTATATATAAATATTTTCAAGACTTCATACAGTTCACTTTGTACTAAAAACTACACCATACCTGGTTTGCGAACTGGGTAATCTGGGTAGATTCCCGGTGGGGGGTTTATGTATGATATTGGGCCTTGGATACAAGCTCTCCACCAACGCGCGTTCAAATTTCGCGCCATTCACTAGACCGAACCATTCTTATCGGTCACCAATCTCTGCCGGTGCATCGAGGATGCGGACCGAATGAACGGGAGAAGGTAACATTTTCAATTTACCGGCGTGTGTGCTATTGAATTATCCAAGAAAATAACTGTGAAAACGAAAAGAAAAGACATTGTGTGTGCTTGAATAGTGTCCCGGGACGTGCATCATCCAGAACCTGTCAACGTGAGTAGAGCTTACCATCTTCTGAGGCCCAATTAAAATTATTTCTGTTCACGTTAGCCATAGCGCCTTTATAGCAAAATATGCTTTTTCAACAAATAGAGTGAGTTAGAGCGAGTGTTGTGTGTTGTATGCTTGTGTTGAGTGTGTTTGAGTGAGTGTGGAGTGCTTGTGTTAGCTTATGAGTTTAACTTTATCTTATCTTATCTTATGGAGGGGCCGAGAAATACCTCGGACACTTCGACCCATTGGGATCTTTTGTGGTCCCCTAGATAACTTACTCCTCCTCATTCTCGTTGATAACTGTTTTCATGAGTTTTACAACGAGACTAGGAGATATGAGCCTATAATCTTCTGGTTTTGGGTATCCAACCCCTAGGAGACTCATTCGCTTACCAGCCAGTGCATCGCATGTGCACAGTAGGTGCTCCATGCGTTCCGTATGTTCCCCACACAACTTGCACATGGGTGTCGCGGTTAGACCCATCTTCATGAGCATGTCGTTGGTTCCAAAGTGCCCAGTAAAGGCCCCAAGCAAGTAGCGGATTTGCCCCCTGCTCATGTTCCAAATGCAATCCCGGGCTTTGAAAGTGGAGCCCAGGAATCTCTTGGAGTGTTTTAGACCGGTAGTAGACAGCCAACAAGTTCGTTGTCTGTGATCTGCAAACTCCCTAAATGCGGCCTCTACGAGACACGTCGAGATGCCTACACATGGTTCTGGACCCACAAAATCATTCGCTGAGCCCTTCCTTGCCAGTTCATCAGCCACTTCGTTACCATGGAATCCTTTGTGCCCAGGGACCCACATCAGTCTTACCCTGTTGTGCTTCCCAAGCCTGTTTAGGGTTTGGATAGCATCCAGAATAAGTCCGGAGTCCACTTTGTAGGATGCCATGGCTTTGATTGCAGCCTGACTGTCACTAAGAATATATATGGATTTACCTTTGGTCCCTCTATCTATATTCTCTTGAGCACAGGTTATAATGGCATATGTTTCGCTTGGAATACAGTTGCCATCTTCCCTAAGCTTTTGCTACATTCCCCAAGTCCCTAAGTTTCCCTAAGTTTTTGCTTTTTGCCTTTTGCGTATATTCCCGCTCCTGTACCTGATTCCATTTTGGAATTATCAGTGTACCACACCAGACTATCTTGTTCTGGTGGATCAAGTCCCTTCGTCCAGTCCTCTATTGTAGGGATTTGGACCTTGAAAGACCTCTCAAACACAAACATAGTTTGCATTTTATCGGATAACATGCTTGTTACCCGATCCAGGTCTTCATTCTCATCGAACTTTGTATGGTTAGTCTTTGGCTTAGAGGCATCCCATAGTCCAGCAACAGCGAGACGATGTAATGTCTTCCTTGCCTCGAATTCAACCATCATATGCAGAAGAGGGATATTGAGGTATCTCTCAATCGCTGCCGTAGGTGTTGTCCTGTAAGCACCCGTGATGCCGAGACACACTGTTCTTTGTAACCTGGTGAGTGGCGCTTTGCACGAGGCAAGCTTTGTTCTTGGCCACCACACTATGCTGCCGTATGTGATAATAGGTATTATCATTGTCCGGTACAGCCATCGTATCACTTTGGGCTTTAGCCCCCAAGTTTTACCGTATGTAGAACGACACATGCCGAACACTCGTAAGGTCTTTGTCGTAATATTTTCCACATGAGTTTTCCACCTGAGTTCTTTATCAAGCGTTACACCCAGATATTTAACTTCGGTGGACCAGGGCAGTTTTATTCCATTGAGGGAGAGCTCTCCCAGGTTTCCTAGTTGTCTCTTACTCGTGAAGGGAATAATGACTGCTTTGCTTGGGTTGATAGAGAGGTGGTTCACTGTACACCATTCCTCTGTCATCCTCAATGCCTGTTGTAATAATCCAGACACAATGTTCGGGAATTTACCATTGACCATTATAGCTATGTCATCCGCATAGCCTACTGTGTAGAATGGTCCGGTATTAAGTTTGGTTAGTAGCGAGTCTACTACCTATACGATATGTGTAACTTATTCCGACATGCCTCTGTCTACCAATTTGCTGACGACACATGTCTTATCACAGCTCACAGGGATCTAAGTACTGCAGAGAAACAGATGCAAACTGAGTTCAACCTGCTTTGTAAATGGGCACACGACGTTGGCTTAACAATCAACTATCAAAAAACTAAACTCATGCACATTCATTCACCGTACTTAAAGACTCAAGGGACACCAAGAGTCGTGGCTCATGAACACCAGTGCATGCATCGGTGCTTGGATGTCTGTGACTGTAAGCCGATAGACAATGTTAAAGAACATGTATATCTAGGTCTTAAGATTGATCATAAATTTAACTGGGGCCCACATGTGGACCACGTATGCGTTAAGCTTAGAGCTATCATGTCAAAATTGCGCATATTAAAGCACAAATTACCTTATAGGACCATGAGATTGTTGTATATGGCATTGGCCGACACTGTTATCAACTATGGTATAACCAGTTATGGAAGAACTTATAAAACTTACCTTCAAAAAATATATAATATACAAATACGATTACTAAAGATAGTGGTACCATATAAAATTAAACTCAAACATAAACCCGACTATGATAAATTGTTCCAATATTGTAAAGTCTTAAATGTATTTGATAAAGTAAAATTTGCTGTTGCCTCTGATTACTGTGAACTCAATATAAATAAGTTAGAGAAAATAAGTAGACCTACTTTTGTTCGTAACCTGTCGTACTTGCCTCTGTATAAACTGCCGAAAGTTAATAATGAATACGGTAAAAGGATCTGGACGTATGCCCTTCCAAGCATTCTAAATAAATTACCTAAAGAAGTAGCCAAAAAAATGGAAAACAAAAAACCTCGTCAAATAAAAAACATCCTGAAAATCTACTTTACCGTTGAAAAGTTTAGAATGGGGGAAGGGCCTACGTGTAGGACCACTACCAGATAAACTGTGAGCGAGTAACTGTAAACCTAAATCGATAGCGCACATAATCTTGCCTCAAAAAGATTGAGCGTTATTTACTATGTAAAAATCTTATGAATGCATGTGGAAATAAATAGTTTGAATTTTTTTTTTTTTTTTCCAAGCACCACAATAACGGTGACAGCACTCCGCCTTGCGGACAACCTCTTGTTGTTTTTGCACTAAGTCTGTCTCCCATTAGTTCCGATCTGACTGTTCTGTTTCTTAGCATATAGTCAATCCAGTTGCACGTGGTATCATTGATGCCATGTTCCTTTGCAGCAGTGCGTATGGACTCAAATGTTGTCTTGTCAAAGGCTCCCTCTATGTCGAGGAAAGCCCCGACACATATTTCTTGTCCCTCTAGCGCAGCCTCGGCTCGACTCGCAACATAGTGCAATGCCGTTTCCGTAGATTTGCCGGGGCTGTAGGCGCATTGTAGTTTATGTAGAGGGAATACTTTCAGAGGACCCTCTCTTAAGTACCTGTCTACCAGTTTCTCCAGAGTTTTCAAGAGAAAGGATGATAGACTAATGGGCCTGTAAGCTTTAGCTTCTTCATAAGTCGGTCTACCCACCTTCGGTATAAAGGTGACTTTGACCTCCCTCCATGCTTTGGGTACGTACCCAAAGGCTATGCAGGCTCTGTAGAGCTTACTCAAATGGGGTATCAAAACAGATGCCCCTTCTTGCAATAGTATTGGGTAGATGCCATCTGGACCAGGGGATTTGAGTGGCTGGAAGCCCGCTATGGCCAGCTTCAGTTTATTTTCATCTACCACTTTCTTTGCCGTGAGCCAGTTATTTTTGGACGTGTGCCTTGTAAGCTCGTCCCTTGTGACTGGTTCCTCTTCATCGCTATCGCGCAGTATACATTCTGGGAAGTGGGTCCTAAACATCACGCCCAGAGTGTCCTGTCCAGTTTCCGTGAGTTGCCCATTCTCATCCCTTACAGATGCTAGTGGGTTTGTCTTGGTCATGGACATTGCTTTGCACAACCTCATCCCATTTGGCAGAGTTTCGATGGAAGTGCAATGCTGCCGCCAATTAGTTCTTCTGGCCTTGCATACCGCCGTGTTATACCTTGTTAGCATGCTATGATAGCCAGAAAAATCCTTCCTGGCTTTTGCATCATTAAAGGCCTGTCGTGTTTCCTGACGTATTTTGGCTATTTCAGGAGTCCACCATGGTACCTTTTTGCCAAAGGCCTTCTTCTCTGGGCAGTTATCTTCCCATGCACCGATGATGCCTGCCTTGATTCTGTCCGCTTCAAATTCTATATCCAGTATGGAATTGAGCTTACCTTTAGGGCTCCCCTTTATTTACTTTGAGGTCCCTCCTGTATGAGTCCCAATTTGTATACCTTGGGTTTCTCCTTCGTCTAGTTTCGGCTTCTCCCGCCGTCCTAAACCTAAAGCATATATAATTATGGTCAGACAAAGAAATTTCGTCCGATACATGCCAATTTTCAATATGAGCGCTGGCCCTGTTTGAAGCCAGCGTAAGGTCAATAACTTTATCTTAAGTTTTTAACAAGATATTCTGTAGTTTCGTAATCACAAGTAATTAGGAAATTCAATAGTTTGGATTTGCATTCTCGTTTACTTAGGCCGACTTTCTCGGCTCTTAATTATCGCAGAGTAATTGTGCCAAATTGTCAAGCAGGCGTTATCTGCTGTGATTGGTTGAATGAATTTTCAATAGCCAATCAAAACAGATAACGCGTGCTTGACAATTTGTCACATCAATTCTGCGATAGTTCAAAGGTGAGAAACTCGGGCTTTATTTATAGATGTTAAGAATAGTATTTAATTTATTGTATAGAAAAGGACCGGTGAAGCAGAAAAATCTATTTGTAAATGAGTGTTTTAATTAAAGGAACTGAGGTACTACAGATCTACAGAGAACAAACTAAAGTATTAGAAATAAATTATACCTACATAGTTGTACATAGTTTACGTAAATAATATATTTTTGTTTGTTTATTGAAGGATTTTAGTCAGTTAACTACAACATAGAAAAACCGGCCAAATGCGTGTCAGGCCACACGCTGTAATAGGGTTCCGAAGTTGCATAATAATGCGGACTAAGAAGAGGATCTTGTTGTTGTTGACATATTTTCTTGCTTTTTGGCGGAATTCCAGAGGGTGACACTTAATGAATTATCCACTGTATAACTTGAGCCTCTGCCTAGACCCGTTACTGGGACTAGCCAACTGGCAATGTTTGACTACGTTTGTTATCTTGGGTCTTACCTGTAAAAATAAATGTACGTGTTATTAAATAATTAAATTAAATAAAAATAAAATGTTTGTTTTCTTTATTTTATTTTACCACTTTGTCGGAATTATTAATATGTATATCCATGTCAAATTATAGTTTTCTAGTACTTAGATGCCCTGAGCTAAGCCGCGTACGGACAGACGAACAGAGCGAAACTATAAGGGTTCCTTGTTGACTTCGGAACCCTAAAAAACCGGTTAAGTGCGTGTCGGACTTAGCAAATTAAGGGCGCCGCACCAAAGCATGAATCTGATTTTGAATAGATTGGTATTTGTTAGTAAAGTATGCGTTATAATAAACATTATCACTAAATTTCAAGTTCATAGGACAATGGAAAGTTAAAAAATTCATCGAAAAAAATTGTGTGACAGACGACGGACAGACAGACACGTGAGTGACAGGGCTTACTACAGGCATAGGGCTCCGTTTGGACTCTTCGAGTACGGGGTTACCTAAAACCTAAAATCAGACAAAAAAAAATCGCGTCCTGAAAAGTAAGACAAAGATATTATATGCAGTACCGTGTATTAATATTCCCCGCTCTGGGTTGCTAATGAAAAATTCCTAGTGGACAAAACCAAAAACACTTTTTGCCCGACCTAGGAATCGAACCCTACGAAGTTCCACTCATGTTTGAGACCACGAAATTGATGAGTCTAAAATAGTAACGTATGTTTTTTCAGACATCGCCGTAACATTTGGAGATCGACTAGAATTTTACGCTGACGATGGGGAAAAAACAGACACCGTGCATTTCGACTCCCAAAACTTGACTGCGTTAGCCCATGACGAATTTCATAATATGCTGCTGTATGTCGATACACAGACAGACATCGACGTTATATGTGGTTACAACATAACATCTGCAGAATACAAATGCTATATAGAAAGGAGCGGTAGAAGCATCCACGGCCTGGCCTTCGACCCTGTTACAGAATTACTATTTTTCACAGATATTAAGGAAAGGAGTATTAATTGGTTTTCATTTAAAACTGGGAGCATAAATAATGTTCACGGCAAACTTCTTTTTAAGGTGGATGACGGTATCCCCACGGACATCGCCGTGGACAGTTGTAGGGGGTACGTTACTAACAACAGTCTGATAACTTATCATCATCTGCCTGCCCTTGTCCCATGTTACTTGGGGTCGGCACAACACATGTTCTTCTTCCATACCGTCCTGTCCCCCGCCATGCTATCACTAACTCCTTACAAAGTCCATCCATCTTTTCTTTGGTCTACCCATCCCTCTCCATATGTTCACATTTGTATTAATTGCTTTGAATTCATAACTTGCGCTTCATCCCTCCTCATCACATGACCATACCAGTCTGATATCTTATAATTTCAAAGAATCTGTTCTGTATTGTGATAAGAACTCATAATTTTTAATTTGCAGATATGTTTACTGGGCCAACGCAAATCTTTCGACGGCCACAATAGAGAGGTCTCAATTTAATGGAACAGATAGACAAGTTGTTATTAAACGAGACAATTGTCACCTACACGGCTTGGTTATTGACCAGCAGACACGGAAAATATACGGGTACATAAAAGGCCCACAACCAATTTACCATTTATATAGTGCCGATTTTAATGGGCAAAACCTGGCGATATTATTGAACTTTTATGCGAATGAATGTACTGATTATAATATCCCGTATGGTTGCCCATTTCAAACAATGTTTTCAAGAAAATTCGCCTTCACGATCGATTGGTGCAAATCCTGTGGTTACAACAGAGTTCGTATAGGAAAAAGGCCAGCATTAACTGGTGAAGAGGAGATCGTTAAGATTCATACATTAAACGTCTTCGGTATTGTGGCCAATTATAAATTGGAAGATCAATTTCTGGGGATTTCGGAATGCAGTCATGACTATGATACCAAAGTCTCATTCAAAATTGCTAGAAAATATGAAGGTCCGTCTGTTAATGGTATAAAAGTTACTGGGCAATCTTTTTGTAAATGCACGTCCGGGTATACCGGTGAACGATGCGACGTGTCCGAGTGTGAAAACTACTGTTTTCAAGGCCTCTGTTGTATCACTGAAGATGGACTTCCTAAATGCAGGTAAAACATATTCTACACCTTTTTGGCTATCTTATTTCATTTATTTGGTATAGGTACTTCACAATTTATCTATTTCAGATGTAATGCTGGCTATACTGGGGAACGTTGTGAAGTGAACCTGTGTTACGGTTACTGCTTGAACAACGGCAGCTGTTCTTTAAATGAGGAGGATGAGGCATTCTGTGAATGCATAAGAGAGTACGAAGGTGAAAGGTGTGATGTTCTAGTACGTCCAAAAAATGGTGACGGTTCCGTAAACGAGGAGGTTGAGCCAGCCTGTCAATGTGTTAGTAATCACGAGATTTCTGGACATAAAAATGAGGCTATTACCACTAATTCTACGCACTACACACCAGAGAGAAAAATAAAAATTTCCGTTGTTGTTGAAGTAAAGTCTAACAAGGATGATAATAATAAATAATAATAATAATATAGCCTTTTATTCAGATCTCTTACAATGGTTTTTAAACTTATGTAAAACTATATAAATTTATTTAACTTATTTTACTAACATATAGACTTGTTTAGCTAACATTAACTATATATTCAAATTCAAATTCAATTTCAAATTCATTTATTTAACTTGCACAGTTATAACATGATGACAAAACACAGTGTGGTAAGAAATTGAAACTAACAATGACCAAAACAATTTAGCAACGGGTCCCAAACTAGGCACAGCCTGTGTCTTGGTGACCCAAACATTACACTTAGTTTTTATGTATACAAGTCCTGCTAGCGCTACGTGGCAATTAATTACAAAAAAAAATATATATAATGATAGTAAACACAAAATGGACTAAATAGAGAAACTTATTAATAACGGTAGTGCAGAAAAACAGTTAAGGTGAGTAAGTGTGAAGTGTAAGTGAGGGTGTGTGTTATATCTAAGTGAGTGTGTGTGTGTGGGTATTATCTTGTGCAACTAAGTAAACATTCCGTTTCCTCGTAACTCCGGTCCAACAACCATTCTTTTAGTTTAGTTTTGGCCTCAGGGTACTTGGTCGGTATAGTAAAAGATTTACTTACCGCATTGAACACTCGTATGAGATCGAAAATAACACTTCTTGCAATTTACCGCTCGCCTTCATTCACCAACACCGATCGTTTCATTGACTCTCTGGACTACACCTTAGACAGACTTAGAAACGCCTCATGTATTATAGTGACAGGTGACATCAACATTGACTTACTAAATGATTCACCTAACGCTGCCCATCTGACTTATCAATGTATGATGACTGAACATGGGCTCCTACCAGCTATCACTCACCCGACACGAGGTAAAGCTTGTTTGGACCACGGCTACGTCAAATTGAAGGGCGCTACTGCACAGGGGGTTGTTTGTGAGGCTTCAGTTACAGATCACTACTTTGTGTTGATAGGAATCAATTATTCTAACACTAAAGCTAAAAACAATAACCGATTTAAAATGATCACGGACTACTCTAAGGTGATTGAAGAAGTGAGCCGGCTCGACTGGGTGGACGTTAACGCCACAACAAACATTAACGATGCAGTTCTCCTACTTAACAAAACCTTGACAGACATCGTGACTAAATACACCTCGAGAATCAAAATAAGTCGTTCAAAATTTAACATAAAGCCGTGGATTACGCCTGGACTTCTCAGGTGTATCCGTCATAGAGACGCTCTTCACGCCCAGACAAATCAGCAGCCAGATAATTATGTTTTAAAAATTATATACTTAAGGTACAGAAATTACTGCAACGACATTCTGCGCCAGCGGAAAGCTGATCATGAGAGTAAAGAATTGGAAAAAAACAGCAAAGATCCCAAAAAGCTATGGCGGACTATTAAAGAAATATGTCAAGTACCAAAACGAACCAACGATAACCAAGAACTGCTGAAATATAAAGAAAACTCCAAAATCTCCATTAACGCTTGCAACGAGTACTTTGTTTCGGTTGGACAGAAACTCGCAACGGACATCCTTAGTAAGCAGCTGAGGACTGACGAAAAACTGCGTCTTGACGTTGAAGGTAAAATTACGCCTAACCACTCGTATGCGCCAAAAAAATCCCGAACATAGCCCGTCTGCGCCGGTACCTCGGCGCCATTTTGCGCTATCGGCCCGGTCTCACTAAAACCCCGATTTCTCGAAAGTTTTGTATGGGACCCATGTATAAAAGTTATGTTGTTAGAATCGTTATGAAATTATCTATCATATTGCCAAAGGATGTATCAAGTTTTACCATGTAATTTATTTTTGAATATTGTGTAAAGTCAGTGTAAGGGAAATTTTCTCAGGTTTGTGTACAAAAATAAAAAAATAAACCAATATTTCACAATGTTTTTATTTTATTTACAACAATACACCCTATTCCACAAGAATCAATAAAAATATCACGCCTCCCCATACATTTATTTCATCCCACAAGCTTTACAAAATTTCGCCGCAAAAAAAACGGCCCGACGGCGCGCCGACGCAGCACAAAAAATGGGTTTGTTTACACTCCAGTTCTGTGAACTCTGTAGGTCAAGTGGCTTACAATGCTATTGTATTACATAGTTTGGTACATAGTCTTATCGCACACACAGTGTTTAGCTGTTAGAATTGTTTAGACTACGAGATATAGTCACAATGAAAACACTTGAAAAGGCGCCATGAAAGCGGCGTTTGTTTATTTGGCTTAGATTATTTTGTTTGTTTTTTGTTTGTTTGGCATTTTATTTCACAGTCCACGTGCTAATGATATTTACTAATGGAAAAAACACAACAATAGGGCATGAAATACAAAGAAACACAAAGAAATTCAAAAAAACACATTTTTTATATAAACAAAACGTTCATCTGATAAAAACCCAAAATGGGTGTTGTGTTTTGTTTTCACTTATTTTCGAATTTGGTTCATTACCACTTCAATTAAATGCATTTATTCTGTTTTTAATTAACGTAGCATTGTTACTAACAATAGTTTAATGAGTAAAATTGGAAAAAGCAAAACAAATTTTTTTTTTGTTTTTACGAAGACACAAAAACGCCATTTTTTTGCGTTTGCGAAACCGACGGCGTTCTTTGTAATACGTATTTCTGCCGGAATATACACCAAACACAAAGAAGAACTATTAAAAACAGTTCCACACTTATCGATCCATCGTTTTTTACACTAGAAAACAAACGCCACAAAAAAAAAAATCCACATTTTATCATCACAAAAAGTTTGAGCGCGGACCTGTGTACGGTCGACGGGCGTCGCAATGGCGACCGGACGTGCACTGATTTAGAACATAAATATTTCTGTCTCGGGCGGATCCAGAGACCATCTGAGTTTTTTTTTTCCATACCAGTCTATCAAACTACAAGATTAAATCGAGAGGCAACACTCATTGACGGTTTAGTAACAAAAAATATGGAAAAAGCAAGTACGGACAAGCCACACCCAAAATGTGCAGGTAGCATAAAACGAAAATTTGATGGCTGCGCGTTTCGGGCCGGTCGCAACGATAATTGGCCTTGGAAACTTAGCGATTGAGTCGGACACGGAGTTTTTTCTTTGCCCTGCACGCGCTGTCCAGTCAACGTCGTCCAAGGTCAGCCGAACACCAAGCTTAGACGCAGTCAACAAGACGATGTGGGGAAGGTTTTCGGAGGGGGATTCCTCGATGCCCATAATCTCGATCTCATTACGCAAAGCTGACTGCATTTGATGGTTAAGTTGATCCTTTAGATTGCAAATAGTGTCGTTCAAAATAACTACTTCCGAATAGCTCTGCTCGAGGGATTGGATTCTCTTTTCATAACTGTCGAGACGTGCATTGCATTTGTTAACACCATCAAGCAATGATTTAAGAGATACGTTGACTACGTCCATGTCCGATCGCATAAGCCGGATTTCAGAGACTAGGTCAGCAAAAGACACAGAGTCCTCAGAATCGTCTCTAGCGGGTGATCCTACAGCCATACGCTTGTGGCCGCGTGAGTGGTTATTCACGTTCGCGACGTCGAGCTTGGCGCTTGAAGCCGCCGCACGAACGGGATTCTTGCTGTTATCAGTGCGGGGCGGCACAGCCCGACAGGCAGGACAGAGCCAGGCATCGGTTTGTCTGTTAGTGTCGGTCAGAGTCGCCTTTACACACTTTTTGTGATAGTTGGCGTCACAGTTGGAGCATTTTATTAGTCTATCGGTCGTTATTTCCAGTTTACAAGTTTTGCACAGCGTATTCATTTTTAGGTGGGTAGATTTGGATACGGAAACTTGACAACTATGCGAGCAGGTGCGAGTTAGGTGCGTGATAAGTTTGTTAAGAGGGTAGTGGCAGATCGTGTAGACGTGGAGTGACTGCGACAGCTATATGTGATGTGGTCGCGCTCGGTGACTCACCCGTACCGGTCAGCTGTTCAAAGTTTATGTTTTGCACTGATCTTAAAACTGTTGTATTTTCGGCTACCGCAGCCAGAACACGGATTCACTGGCACAGTTTTGTAGCACTTGAGATAAGTTTTAACCTGGTGTAACTTTAAGCTGTAGTGATTAAATTTTTACTAGGCTAAGCAATTAAAACTGAGAGCGTGTAAAATAAGCGTGCGCTGGCAATCGTGATACGTGGGTAGTTCCATATAAACTTATTTAGTATCTAACTTTAAAGACTTAAACTTAATATATATTAATAAAATTAAACTAATATTTGGTCCTTGGTTATTTTTCCAAGATCTGTTTGCCAGTCGGCAAAGGCCTCCTCCAACCTTTTCCACTCCTTTCTTTCATGGGCCACTCTGTTCCATGTAACATGTAGAGGACAAGACAAATGGAGCAAAAGGGTGACGTGGTGGTACCCAAAGGAAGGCAAAAGGAAGAGAGGCCGACCACAGAAAAGGTGGGTCGACGATATTAGACAGGTCGCAGGTGTTACATGGAACAGAGTGGCCCATGAAAGAAACAAGGATGATAACTAAAAATTATTTTATAGTCTGTTAGATAAACAGGCTTGAGACGATACAGTCACAAGCCTGAACTCCAGAACTTTGATGCGCTTTATCTTTGTCAATATGTTATGATAAAGCAGAAAATACTTGACCAATATTTTATGAAAATCTATCTGAAGGGCTATATACCTAATTATTATTTTTGTATACAGGAATTATCCCTATTAATTAATTGAGTCTATTACACTATCTACGTATAGCAGCCCGTATAACAACGCGAATAGTATGCTAGTAGAACTGCCCCACTTCTGTAGTTCGTCGGCAATGTTTGCAGATGCGCATGTAGCTTGCTTTTACACAACTATGAGTAAAACGTACGCATCCCTGAGGCTTTAGACTAGACAAGTGACATTCTATACATGAAAGCGGAGCCATTGGAAATACGTCAAAAGTGTATGGGATTTTCAAGCGCTATCAAAATGGCACGTGACCAATCCACAAAATTTTGGCATTTCGACCATCGCCATCGCTGACAACGAATGAAACTTATGGTGCACTGAGTGTGGGGCAGCTCCAACAGTGTCCTAAGCATGATTGCGAGTCGCCTAGACCGTGTGTTCGTGGGTCTCTGTAGTGCGATCTCTAATGGGTTGTCGCCACGGTGATCCACTGTTAACGTTACGGACGTCGTAGCTATGTAGTATGTAACTTTGATATGATGTATAGTATGATTAGGATTGTACGGTACAACCGCACATACTGCAATTCAGCAGTTTACGCCACTCATTCATTACAATTCATAAGAATAAGTTATTTCGCGTTTGGCTATCAAGACAGCCAGGCGTCCTCATAACAGCCAACAAGGGCCGCGTCACTCACTTCATTCTGCACACAGCAGTTCATTAAGCTCATTTTATCCTTAAAACCTTTCGGACAATATATCAGTGTTTAAATAATTAAATTCTTTTATTCCATTCATCTAATCATCTAAAGTAATGTATGGCCTAACAAGAGACCATACATTCTTTTTGGTCCTTCGACGGAAATCATAGCCGCTATATAGACCATTTCGCGCGCGTGGACATTGTAGCGGGCAGCTATCCAGTGACTCAAAGTGTGTGCAGTGTTGAGCGACTATAAAACTTTGGGACTAACAAGTGTCTCAGGGATCAACAAGGATCCGTAAACTATCAGGTGTTCAGTGCAGTAATTTTAAACTTTGGGACTAACAAGTGTCTCAAGGATCAAAAAGGATCCGTAAACTATCAGGCGATCAGTGCAGGAATTTGACTTTGGGACTAACACGTGTCTCACGGAGCGTTTTAAAATCAAGAGCTGAGGCTACCAGGTGTCTCAGGGGATCACCAAGGATCCGTAAGCAGTTATCAAGAACATTCAAGTAAGATCTTTCCATTTATTTCTTACTTCAGTAAGTCCTCGTCATGGAGGCCATACATGCTAATCAAGACGAACTATACACAGCCATCTTAAAGTTGGCCACAAATATCAAAAAGGACTCAGCAGATCGTAAGACTGCTGAGTATTTCAAGAGACGTTTAGATAACTTAAATCAGTATTGGACCGAAT
Organism: Orthosia incerta; assembly: GCA_948252205.1. Classification (NCBI taxonomy): domain Eukaryota; kingdom Metazoa; phylum Arthropoda; class Insecta; order Lepidoptera; family Noctuidae; genus Orthosia; species Orthosia incerta. The sequence goes on from OX411769.1 coordinate 4,605,146, forward strand.
ACCAATACAATCACGACCGTCTTCTTACTACTGTTCAATGTTAACCTTTGAACATCGAATCAGCACTTGGCCCGGCGACGACTACACGAGCGGCCTAGTTAAAATAATGACTGAGTTGCATCTTACACGCATGAAACACATACAACTTTGTATAATAGTGTGTATTAAGTTAAATTAGTATATAAGCTGTACATCTTGTAAAATAAACCAGATTTGAATTTTATATTCTTGTCTCATTACCCCTCACTGTGGCCAAGACACCTTTAGCCATCTCTGATCAGTCTCGTGAGTCTGCGAGCTGGCAGTGAGTTTATCCTTCCCGAACCTGGACATCCTGTCTACTATCCGTCTGTAACCTTAGGTCGCATGGTGCAGACATCCTGAACTTATTTATATATTTATATATCACTACTAGGTATATGGTAGGTTAGGGCTGTAGGGCTTATAGGGATTATAGTCGTAGGGACTGTTAGGCTTATAGGTTCAGTAGGCGCGTGACGTATCATATCCCTACATGTACTAACGCACCCTCAACAGTATTGCGACCTCACGTGACATCTGTTTGGAGTGGTTAGACAACTACTTACCGTCGTCTGTTAATAAATAACCCAGATAGATAAATCAGACATAAGTAGGATTGCATGATTGTTTAAGGTTTAGATTTAAGTATTCAATAAAGACAGATGTAAGTAGGGCTTTTCATGTAAATAATTAGATTAGGTTTGTATAACTCCCTTAGATGTAAGTATATGAGTAAGCATAATTGTAAGGTGGCATAGAGCGCGATCTAAAACCCCACGTGCGGATATCGGACAAGTAGAAACCTGTCCCGAGCACATGCGCAGAATAAGGGCGGGGGCGCGCTCCGATTGGCTGAGCGGAAATTACCTGCGCTCTACGCCACCCTTTTACCTGCACTAAGCAAAATTGTATAAAGGATGGGTGGCCTGCTGCACATTTGTCAATCACTCTTCGCCAGCCGTCGCCCCGAGCGGTCGTCTCGCTGCCCGCTGCCGTTCCGCTCGCCGACCCACCGCTGCGAGCCCCCCACTCCGCCCCGGCCCCCGCCTCGTCTCGCTCCTGCGTGACGTCACTGCGGCCGACGCGCCCCCCGCTCGCCGCCTCCCCGCTGCGCGCTCCGCGCCGCGGCACTACTAGTAACCTAGGTTGCTAGTAGTGTCTTCTTTTTCAAATCCACCTCTTGTGGTCCTTGGCGGATACCTAACGGTGTTAACTAACCCAAGGGGGTGTCGACCCAAGCACCCGCTAAGTCCCTTCAGGGCACGGCAGTAACTGGATTCGGGAGCAGGATCGTTGGCCTTGGTAGATAGCCTAATCAACCCCTGACTCTGTTCCACAGCTTACACCTGGCACGGTCGGGTGTGTCTACCCCGACGTGCCAGACTCGTGGTACACAAGTGGTGGGTGGCCCACCTTCGGTGGGTTTACCGGTACCTTAGGACCCCTGTCACCCAATAAGATTGGTGCAGGGATATAAGCTTAGGGCTCACCGAGGTACTCACCTCCCAGTCTCACCCGGCTGGGAGGGTAGGATTTTACACATCCCCGGGCCCATCCACCCGGGGAAGATTACCCCTTGCCCGGCTTCACCGGAATTTACTCCCTTGACAATGTCGTTCGCGGCATTAGTCGACCTCATGCAGGAGATTCGCCTTGCAGACCCAAAGCTTCGGAAAAGGTATGGGGCAGCTTTCAAAGCTGCTGCTACAGGGCCCAACCCATCCACTTCGGCCCAGATCGAGGCCCCCATCAGGGCTTTCAAACCCTTCCCGGACGACGACACTCCGAGGTCGCCCTCACCCATATACAAGCCTAGGCAAGAGCCTAGGTCCCCAACACTCTCCCAGGCCGATGAGCCTAATTCACGCCCTGTCTCCCCTATGGAGGACTTCCCCATCCCCGCCAACGAAGAGCGGGACCCTACCCCTCCCCCACCTCCTCAGACGAGGACGACTTTCAAATCGTCGGTGGGAAGAGGAGGAAAAACAAGGCCCCAGCCCAGGCTTCAAAGCCCAAGGCCAAAAAGACGGTCGTCGTCGCAACCCCGTTTGCGTCACCCGTCGTCTCCCCCTGCCCCTCCCCCGAGCCGTCTATTCCGGACGACCTACCCGCCCCCAATAACGCTTCTCAGCGTTCTAGCCGCCCCCCGAGCCCGATGGTAACAGCTCCCACTGCTACCTCAAGGAAGCTCCCTCCCCCGCCACCGATTTATCTCCAAGATAAATCGAAATGGAACGTTGTTTCCAACGCCTGCACTGAGCAGAGGATCAACTTCATCAAAGCGACTACATGCCAACAAGGCATCAAAATCGCTGTCCCCACCTCAAAAGACTTCCGCGATTTAACTCGCCTACTCAAGGTTAGGAACATTTCGTTCCATACCTACACCCTCCCGGAGGAGCGGTCCACCCGAGTGGTGATCCGCCGCATCCCAAAAGAGATCCCCACGGAAGAAGTCCGTCTGGATCTTCTTGCCCAAAACGTGCCCGTCACGGAAGTCCACCGCTTGCACAAAGCGAGAGGTGGCAAACAGTACGACATCGTAATGGTCGTATGTAGCCCCACTGAGGGCCTCAACCCCATATTCAAGGTGAAGACGGTATGCTCCCTGTCGGGCATATCGATCGAGAAACCCTATCGCCCCCACCTCGTTGGTCAGTGTCACAACTGCCAACTTGTTATGTATGTATGTCTAACGTGCCGCGGCTGCGTCCCGGCTAAGTAAACCATTCATAGAGAAATAAAGTTAGTGTGTCATTGATTAGCGTGTTTGACTGTTGTCCGTCCTATACCTGCATATCTAACAGTGGCGACGAGGGCGAATTTACGAGTGCGCAATGTCTACTTTTGGTGTTTCATTCGGAATAATGACGAACTTTGACCACTTATCCCAGGACTGGATAAGTTACAAGTCACGGCTACAGCAATGGTTTATTGCCAACGACATTACGGACGAAGCAGACAAGATGAAGGTCAAACGGAGGGCAATTCTTATAAGCGCTCTCACCGGACCAACTTATATGCTAGCGAGGGATCTGGCGTTGCCAAAGAAGTTGGAAGAAACAAATTTTGAAGATATCCTGAAACTTCTAGACCGTCATTTTGAGCCGAAGCGGCTCGGTTTCGCAGAAAAATCGATTTTCTACGCGGCGGTGCAGCGACCAGACGAGAGCCACACTCAATGGGCGGCCAGAATTAGGGGATTGCCGGCACACTGCGGGTTTAAGAACTTGGAGGAAGCTCTTCTGGACAAATTCATCATGGGCATGATGCCAGGACCCGAGCGAGACAAGCTCTTTTCTCAAGACCACATTGACTTGACGCTAGCCAAGGCGGTAGAATTAGCAGAGGGCATGCGGTGTGCCCGGCGCGCCTCTCAAGCCACACCGGTGGCACGTGGCGCGAGCGCGGCTGCCGGCAGCGTCGATGAGGGTTCCGTGTTCGCGGTTAAGGAAAAGTGCAGTGTGTGCGGCTATGCTAATCACAAATCCAATCAGTGCCGGTATAAAAACTACAAGTGTAAAAAATGCAATAACAACGGCCATCTGAGACGGATGTGCTCAAGTGACGTGAAAGTAAAACACGTGGAGGAAGGTAAAGTGGATGATGAGGGCGACGACGGTAAGTTTTGTCTAAATATTCGTTGTGATAAGGGTCGACCGATGCTGGCAAGCGTTTTCATCGGTGGACTAGGGTTGGAGTTCGAGATAGATAGTGGTTCCGCGGTTAGTTTAATATCACACCAGATATATAACGAGCATTTCAGCAAAGTACCGTTATTAGTTACAGATAAAAAACTATTCAGTTATACGGGGGAACTTTTAGAAACAGTTGGTGTTATTCATTTAGATTTAGAATATTCCAAGATGACGCGTAAACTACACTTGTTTGTTGTACGTAATGGCGGCCCACCATTGTTAGGCCGAGATTTTATTAGCAAGTTCGACTTGGAACAAGCACCAATAGTAAAATCAATTGGCGGATCAATTGACAATTCAATAGTGGATTATTTAATTACAAGATTCCCAATGGTGTTCTCTGGAAAACTAGGAAAATTTAATAAGTACGCCGTGGAGTTGCATTTAAAACCGCACTCAAAACCAATATTTATTAAAGCACGATCAGTACCATATGCTTTGAAAGACAAAATTGATAACGAAATAGATCGACTTGTCGAATTAGGAGTGTTAGAGCCAGTTAAGTACTCAGAATATGCGTCACCAATCGTACCCGTTTTAAAAAAGGACGGAGGGGTGAGAATTTGCGCAGACTTTTCTGTGACAATTAATAAGCAACTAATCGTTGATAAGTATCCGTTGCCAACGGTAAATGATTTGTTCGCTAAGTTGCACGGTGGCGTGCAATTTAGCAAATTAGACCTGTCTATGGCTTATAACCAGTTTTGTTTAAGGGAACAGTCACAGAGTATGACCTGTATCAATACACATCGCGGACTGTTCAAATATACAAGATTGGTATTTGGCTTATCGAGCGCACCAGCAATATTTCAACGCGCAATGGAATGTATATTATCAGGGTTAGAAGGGGTAGTGTTTTTTCTCGACGATATATTAATAACAGGAGTCGATAGTAAACAACACATGAGCAGGTTAATGACGGTACTAGAAAGGCTGGCGGACACAGGGCTCACAATACAACCAAGCAAGTGTCAGTTCTTCAAAAATGAAGTAAACTATCTAGGCCACATTATAGACAAAAATGGTATAAAAAAGTCACCAGATAAAATCAAAGCCGTTTCGCAAGCACCTCGACCACAGAACGTGTTACAATTGCAGTCTTTTCTAGGTTTAACAAATTATTATCGCAATTTTGTTCCAAATGCTTCAACCATATTAGCACCGTTATATAACTTGTTGCACAAATCGACAAAATGGAAATGGTCTCAAGTACACGATAATGCTTTTAAACTAATTAAACAGCAGTTGGCATCAGATAATGTACTGGCACATTTTGACCCAGTGGCGAAATTAGTATTAACAGTAGACGCCTCTCCATACGGGTTAGGCGCTGTGCTATCACAAGTAGGAAGGGATGGGCACGAACGACCGATAAGCTATGCATCTAGAACGTTAACAGCAGCGGAAAAAAAGTACGCGCAAATACAAAAAGAGGCAACAACAATAGTATTCGGAGTAAAGCGTTACCACCAGTATTTATATGCCCGAGCGGTGCCTTTCACCTTGCGGACGGATCATAGGCCGCTATTAACCATCTTCGGTCCACACCGTGGTATACCGGAGGTATCAGCTAACCGACTACAGCGGTATGCAATATTTTTATCTGCATATAATTATGTAATCGAATATGTTAGCAGTAAAAATAACAGTGCCGACTATCTGTCGCGCGCTCCGGTAGGGCATGTTAATGAGTCACCGACAACAGGCGGTGCAAGGCCGGGCGCCGACGCCGACAGAGCGCGCGCGGGGGTAGGGCGAGAGACCACTGATGAGCGCGCCACTTATGTTTACTTCGTTGTTGACGGTGGGCTGCCTATTACGCTAACTGTTTTACAACACGAAACCGAGAACGATACAACATTGCGTAAAGTAAAAGATTATGTGTTGTTAGGCTGGCCGAGAAAAGTATACGACGACAAAATAATGCCGTACTTTTACTGTCGTAACCAACTATCGGTAGAAAACGGCTGTTTGATGCGTGGGCACAAAGTTATCATACCCGAATTGTTGAGAGATCAAATATGTAATGAACTTCACAGTTCACATTTTGGTGTGGTAAAGATGAAGGCAGAGGCGCGCAAGCGGTTGTGGTTTCCAGGCATAGACGGCGTGCTGGAGCGGCTGGCCAGCGCGTGCGCAGTATGCAGCGCGCTGCGCCCCGCGCCGCCCCGCGCCCCGCTTGCGCCTTAGCCACATCCTCCTCATGCTTTCCATAGAATACATTTAGATTTTCTAGGGCCTTTTAATAACCAAATGTTTCTAATCGCAGTTGATGCTTATAGTAAATGGGTAGAGGTGTATATAATGACTTCATCATATGGCTCGAAAGCAGTCATTGAGAAACTTATAGATTTAATGTCACGTTTCGGTATTCCACATACTATCGTAACGGATAACGGTACTTCGTTTGTTTCGCTATAGTTTAAAGAATTTTGTTCAAAGAATGGTATAACGCATACGCTTGCTCCGGCATATCATCCGTCAAGTAACGGACAAGCCGAAAGCTTTGTTAAAATAATTAAAAGGGGTCTCAAATGCATTATTTTAGATAATAAGAGGAAACCACTTAAGGAACAAATTTCAAAATTTTTGTTTGACTATCGGAACATAGTACCACCGAGAAATCACCCGCTGAGCTTGTGTACGGCCGGTCGCTTCGCACGCGGCTCGATTTATTGACATCAACATCGGCGTCGACAACGACCGCAGTGTCGACTTCCTCTTCCACTTGCCTCACTCAAACCGTGGAGCAAAACCAGTTCTTACAGCGTAAATACTATAAAGGTAAAAAACGCAAGCAATTCCAAGAGAAATATGTAGTGTGGATAATAAAAAATTTAAATAATAAAAAGTTTGTATGGATCGAAGGAATTATAAAGAAAAAGATCGGGAACGTAATGTACGAGGTATATAGATAGATAGATATATGTTCCTGAATTGGATCGTTTGGTAAAAAGACACATAGATCAGATACGGGCACACGGAAAAACACAAATGCCAGGAAACGAGTCGTACTGGGAATTAGATGTCACCTCGGATGTACAGCGCGACCAACCAGATGCAAACCAGACGACACTGAATGACAACGACCAACATCCAATATACGCCAACAACGACGACCGAACCAGCAACAATGCCAACTCTGATTTAGAGGAAATAGGAACACCACCACCAGAACACATAACATTATCACCGTCAGTTACTAGCACACCAGTCCGAGGAGACGGAGAAGGTGAATGTAGTTCAGAGCGAAATGTGACCTTCGCCACGCCACTAGTTGAGTCAGATGGCTCGGTTGATGCGCTGACACCCATACCAGCGATAAACTCACGACGTCTCGAGTTGTCACCCGACAACTTTACTCCTTAGCTTAATTACACTACATTGGGGTTGATTTGTAGTAGCAAAATAAAGGGAAGGGGATGTTATGTATGTATGTCTAACGTGCCGCGGCTGCGTCCCGGCTAAGTAAACCATTCATAGAGAAATAAAGTTAGTGTGTCATTGACTAGCGTGTTTGACTGTTGTCCGTCCTATACCTGCATATCTAACACAACTCTATGGTCACTCCCAGACCAACTGCTTCGCGACCCCCAGGTGCGTGAAGTGCCTGGGTGACCACAGCACTAAAAACTGCCCCCGCCCCAAAGACCGCGCTGAATGCACGGAGCCTCCCAGCTGCGTGCTCTGCGGCCAGGTAGGACACCCTGCAAACTACCGGGGTTGCCCCAAAACCCCCAAGCTTGCGCCCAAAATGGCCAAGCGCCACGAGGCGCAACAAACTCGCTTGGCACCCTACTCCCAACCCCCCCGTCTAACCCCTCAGAGGGCTTCACCATGGGGAATACTGAACCACCAAAAAGTGGCCCCTCAGTCAAATTCGCAGCCCATTCCTGCACTGTTGGATCCCCACATCCCAGTGCCCAGCCCACTCCCGGCCGCAGCGGCCCAAGCGCTAACCAACAAGGTGGCTCCCACCACTGTTGTTGCCGCGCGCTCATTCCCTGCGTCCCAACCCGCCCAATCTTCATCTTCATATCGCAGTGTCGCTGGAACTATTTTCAGCGCATACGCGATCTGGATGACACCAGAGGCCCGCGCCCTTCACGCTGAGTTAACGAACCCAGCGTTAACCCTTAACCCCATATCCTGCCTCCAAATTTTTGATAGGTATCCTTCAATAACGAAGGAATTAGACGCTCTCGTTTTTAGGAACGGAGAATGGGTACGCAATTAAGAGCGAATTGCTTCAAACCTAAATCCCTTAGGTTAGGGTTCTACAATGCCAATGGCATTTCTAACCAGCGTGATGAGATCGCCGCGTACCATCGCGACCATCAGCTGGACCTCTTCCTTATCCAGGAAACCTATTTAAAACCCCACCAGTGCGATCCCAAAATTACCAACTTTCGTTTAGTTCGCAATGATAGGACGCGCTCCCACCGTGGTGGCACTCTCATTTACTACAAAAATGAGCTCCACTGCAGCTTAGTTACCCCTCCCGACCCCACTTCGTGCCTCGAGTACTCAGCCTGCCGGCTAGGAATGACTGGTCATCAAACGATTACCATCATCTCCGCCTATTGCCCCCCAAACTCGGCGTCATCGCCCGACAACCCGGAAGGTCTCAAAAAAGACCTTACTGCCCTCTTCAGCATAAGTGACTCCGTTATCCTAGCGGGTGATCTCAATGCTAAACACCCAGCCTGGAACAGTGCCGTTACCAACCCTAGGGGAAAGTTGGTGCTGAACCTAAGCTCATCCCTTCATTACGACGTCATAGCCCCAATGAGCTTCACTCATTTTCCGCATGACCACACACATAGACCGGATATCCTCGATGTAGCGTTATTTAAGAACGTTTACCTTCGTTACGCTCGATAGATACGCTAGACGATCTCCACTCTGACCACCACCCTGTGATCATGGACCTAGGCAACCGCTCAGGCTTCCCAGATCTAGGACAGCCACCCCCTACCGAAAAGTTCACCGACTGGAGGAAAGTAAGTGAGAAACTGAAATCCACCACGTCACCCCAGCTAGACTCAATCCCCTCCGACATAAACTCAGTCGCTGACGCGACGGCGGCGATCGACTCGCTTACAACCCACGTACAATCTGTCCTGAACGAATGTTCAAGGGAGGTTCCAGTGCTGGACATCCATCAAGGGAAACTCCCGGGCGATATACGGAGGTTGATAACCAAGAAGAACGCAGCTGTCCGTGCCCGCAGGAACTTTCCCAGTGACGCAAACGTAGCTCGCATGCGGAAATTACAGGAAGCTGTAAAAGTACGCACTGCTGAGCACCGTTCTGCGACATGGAATAAGTTGCTGAGTGAACTTGAGCCCAACCACCATGCCTTCTGGCACCTTCAGAGGAGATTACGCTCCACTGAAGACTCAGCCATACCCCCGCTTATTCGCCCTGATAAGAGTGTAGCATTTGAAAACACTGAGAAAGCCGAATGCTTGGCTGACAGTTTAGAACTTCAATGCTCACCCAGCTCCCAACCAGTAGACCAAGCTCACCTTGACATGGTAGACGCTGAAGTCGAACGTAGGACCTCCCTCCCACCCGTCGAAGACCCCGATGACCCGCTACCTCCCGTCACCCCAGACGAAGTAGAGGAGGTCATCAAAAGGCTTCACCCCAACAAAGCCCCTGGCTTAGCTGGCATCACCAATAAGTTGTTGAAACTCCTCCCTGCCCAAATAATATTGCTAATGACGGCCATATTCAACGCTGCATTAAGCAAAAATATCTTCCCACAAGCTTGGAAACAGGCTACTGTGATAGGCATCCCTAAACCGGGTAAACCCAAATCGGAGCCTACCAGTTATCGTCCCATCAGTCTGGTAAATTCACTCGGAAAAGTCTATGAACGGCTTATTTATAAGCGGCTCAAAGACTTTGCCGAGCGAAAGAGCCTCATCCCCAATGAGCAATTCGGCTTTCGTTCCGAACATAATTGCGTCCAACAAGTTCACCGCATCGTTGAACACACTAGTGCTGGTTTCCAGCGTGGTCTGAAGACGGGTGCCTTGTTCTTCGACATAGCGAAAGCGTTCGACAAAGTCTGGCACAATGGCTTAATTTATAAGCTTTACAAACTCGGCGTGCAGAGATCGTCTCGTGCTCATCATACGAGACTGGTTGTCGGACCGTACTTTCCGCTATCGTGTCGAGGGAGAACTCTCCTCCCCTCACCCCATACGAGCCGGAGTCCCCCAAGGCTGCGTACTATCCCCTCTATCTTTCACGCTGCACACCAGCGATATCCCCAAACCTAAAGAGGGCCAGTTGGCACTATTCGCTGACGACACGGCCCTCTATACCTCTGGCCGAGTACCCAATGCCATCGCCCAAAAACTCCAAAGAGCCGCAAACGCCCTCGCCAAGTGATTCCGCCTCTGGAGGATAGAAGTCAATCCTGACAAGAGCCAGACTGTCCTCTTCTCTCAGCCTTACACTCGCTCCACAAACTCCCGACCCACCAAACCCATCACTATGTACGGCAAGCCGATCCCTTGGGAAGAGCAAGCCAAGTACCTAGGAGTCACCCTAGACAATCACCTCACTTTCGCCAAGCACATTAAGGCGGCGCGCTCGCGAGCCGCCTTCGCTATGGGCTGACTTCATGGGATGGTAAAGGCAAGCAGCGGCTTGTCACTTAGGTGCAAACTGCGCACTTTCACTGCGGTTATCCGTCCCATCATGACCTACGCTAGCGCAGTTTTCGCGCACGCAAGGCCCCACCACATTCACAAGCTTCAGGTTATACAAAACCGATTCCTCCGTAAAATCACGGGAGCCCCCTGGTACGTTCGTGACCAGGATCTCCACGTCGATCTTAGAATCCCCACAATCCAACAATTCATGAAGCGCATTTCCAAGCGCTACTTCGACAAAGCTGTCAACCACAGCAACCCCCTAATTCAAGCGGCCTCCCGCTATGAACTTTCCCAAATCTCCAAGATTCGCCGACCAAGGCTCGCCCTCTCCATCCCCGATGACGCCACTACCCTGCTCCAAGAGAGCAAGAAAGAGACGAGCACAATTAGAATACACAGACCGCCTTCGATCCGTCCTCGCCGCCGAGGCCCGTCGCGACGTCCCCGCCAAGATATACAAGCCAGCCCGAGCAATGCTGTGCCGTAGTTAAATTCTAGTTAGTTAATTGGAGTTTCTTGTCCGTTCTTCTCCACGTAGGCTTATTCCAAACGGATGGTAGAATCACTTTATTAAGATCCAGCCATAGTTGTACCCCCAGCGACGCCCTGAGCCGAGGTTCGACCCCACAGGGGGTAGTCCTCAGCGTTGTCGCTTAGGATTAGAAATTTGTGCCTGGCTGGAGGCTATATAGCTTAGTCTCCACAGGGAAGCCCGGTTAAGTAGTTGTCGGTCACTTTGACCGAACTACGAGACGCCACGTAGAAAAAACAAAAAAAAAATGCACATTTGTCAGGATTGCCACTAGTCGCGCACCTGCACACACCTGTTTTTCGCTAATCACCGCACGGACCATTCAGATTACCCTCTTGTCACCGATAGTGCAAATTTATGCAAATTTGTACTTTCGGGGGCACTTCGGGTGGACTTCGCTGCCGCCTAACAACCTTTGCTTGCGCGATAGTTGTTATAGTGGTCGCGGGGGACTAGTAGTAAGCGCTAGCTCCACAGCATAGCACGGAGAAGAAGATAGAAGTAAGAAGAAAATGCCGCCGCCCGGCGCCCGCGGCCCTCCAGGCCGCGGCGCACCCAGCTCTCGGGATCATCGCCATTTGGACCGGACATCATCGCTCCCCAACCTGGGGACCATGATGCTAGGAGCCCAGCTGGAGGAGCCAGGACGCAGCCAGCAGGGAGATGCAACAAGGAGGCAGGGTAGGTCAACTGCTACCGACTCCCCAGCGTCGCCACCACCAACATCACCTACCAGGTACAGTGCCCCATCGATGTGTCGCCCTGTGCCAGTAAAAACACCCGTACTTACCGACCGCACGTCGACTGTACGTACGCCCGAAAGCCAGTTTTCGACGGTTTCACCGACTACCCGCAGTAGCCAAACATCATCGGGAAACCGTTCGAGCTTAAACTCGTCGCGTACAAACCCGAACGCCTCACGTCCCGTCACTCAACAGACGCGACCAACTACCGCGAAAACGAGTGCATCTAATGCACCCGTTGCACAACCGTCCTTACGCACAAACCCGACCCAAGGACACGCAGCGCCGCGCACCGCGCCACGCGCAGCCCAAGGGGCTACAACTACCCCACATTCCTCCGCGTCACAAAATACTGCGAAACGAGCAGTAACAACAGCCAGCCCTCGTCCTTCAACGGCAAGAGTGGGCCCCGGAACAAAAACATTCGTAAACGACCCACGCACAAATCGCGATCCACGCCGCCAGATGGCGCCAGCTGTAGCATCGGGAGCCAATACCGGCTCGCCAGCGCCCAACCGCACCTCAGCTTATGATTCCCCCGCACACCGATCCAACCAATCGTAATCGGGTCGTAATCGTAAGTGGGTCAAATACATCGCTTGCATCCATAGGGCGTCAGGCAGAATTAGAGGACCTAATGACGCCGACCTTTCCCACACCTTCGATGGACGTGGATTTTGACCTCCAAACGGGGGGCAGAGGACTTAGGAGGCGTAGGAGCCCGGACGAAACATCGGAGGAAGAGGCCAAGCGTTACTGCCTCGACAATCAACGCGCACAGGTGCAAAAGTCGCCCACTTTTGCCGACGCAGTACGACGTTCGCCCTCGCCGAACGGTACTACTGATGCTAGGCACTCACCCAGAGATACCACTAGGGTTAGGACATCACCTACCCCTACTCCAACCACGGATACACCCCTTGACCCAGCCACCACCACAATAAACCCGGAGGACGCCGGCAAAAAGAAGAAGCGCCCACGCTACCCACCACTGATAGTGGAAAAGTTGCCCAACTGGGCGACGCATTTCAGGGCCTTAGCCGCCAAGCTAGGACGACCACCTAACGCCAGACCCTTTGGGCAAGGAGTTCGCTTCTGCCCAGAAAGCAAGGAATAGTACAGGGTTGTACAAAAGTACTTAACAGCCCTGGAGAAAGAGGCCAACATAAGCTGGTTCGCCTACTCACTACAGGCGGTTAGGAAGATGAAGGTGACCATCAAGGGGTTTCCTGCAGATACAGACCCTCAGGAGATAGAGGAGGAGCTCCGTGCTCTGGGCTACGAACCAGAGTACGTGAGACATATAAATACACGCCAAGGACGTCCCGGCTGCATTTTCCACGCCGTGCTCACAAAAACGGAAAACGCCCGCGCGATCTACGATACCACCGAATTCATGTTCATGCGGGGCGTCAAAATTGAGGCATGGCGTGGAAAACGTGGGCCCGCCCGTTGTCAAAAGTTAAGGCATAGCTCTCACCAATGCCACTGAACCCTCGCCTGTGTACGCGTGCGGGGAACGGCGTGTGGCACGAGAATGCCCACGCCCACGAGAGGAACAAGCCACCTGCGCAAACTGCGGGGGCGCACACCCGGCCAACAACGTAAAATGCCCGATATTTCAACAAGAAATTCAACACAGGCGGGCGGGGACTGTCGCCATCACGACCACCACATCACGCCGGCCACAGAAGGTAGTACAAATGCAACCACAAGAAGAGAGGCAGCCGCAAGAAGAGGCTCAAGGTGCGTCGCTGATGGCGGCTGCAAACGGAGCCACAATGCGTGGTGAATCCACCTCCTCCTTAGGACGGAGGAAGAAAAAGAGTTTGAACCCCTAACCGACCCAGGTAACAAAACCTAGAGGCAGCCCCTGCCAAACATCAAGCGCAGGCAGTATACGGAAACAAAAATCCAGAAACACACACAAAAAAATACGATACCACCTTGTATCAGTCGGGTAAAAACTCCAAGATGGCCGCCAGTGCCGGCATAGATCATCAACAAAGGCGCCACCTGTCGCAAAAACTCCAAACTAAAACAAGCGTCAACCAATCAGCCAGCACTGACCAAAACTACGCAGCCAATCAAGAGGCGCCGCAAAACAGGACTAATGTAGTAAACAAACAAAATAGAAATTTCACTGCCTGCGCGATCCAATTGCTGATGGACTTAATAAAGGCCATCAGGCATGGGCATGACGTGGAGCAGGTCATTCTTGACGGCTTAGCCGCGCTTCTAACTCTCTACTATGAACAGTAAGCCGTTAAGGATACTGAATTGGAATGCCCGCGGCCTAAGGAATAAGGTCGCGATCCTCCGCCATCTCCTGCAGGAACAGGACACACCTGAGACCTGAAGATAGGTGCAAGTTCCCGGGTTATCTCGCTTATCGTAAGGATGAGGCCAACGCGCTCAATGCCCGTTACCGTGGCCTGGCTGTACTTGTAAAGAGAAGAGTCGTCCACCAGGAGCTTTCACTGCCACAAATGCAAACAGCATACGCGCTGGGTGTTCAGCTGCACATAGCCGGCGAGGACCTAGCTATTTACGCCTTCTCCAAACCACCCAACAACAAACTAGATTTGTTAGAGCTACGGGCGCTACTGCACGGCACAAACCACCCTACTATCCTCGCCGGGGACTTTAACTCGAATACCCAGCGTGGAACGCCTACAACACAAACCAGGAGGGTAGACGACTCTTCGCGGACTCCGAGGCCCTCGGATACATAGTGTCGGGCCCAGACGTGCCTACACACTACCCAGATAACACAGCACATATACCAGACGTACTTGACATTATAGTACACCGAGGGATTACATGCCAGGTCACTCAACAAGTACTAGACGACGAGCTACAGTCCGACCACCACCCTGTACTCGTCGTCCTATCAAGCATGCCTACCCGAATACAGCCTCAAGCGCCACGTCGCCAAATTGACTGGACCAAATTCGCAGAAAGGGTTGAAGCCGGACGTCGACGCACTAGCCGATGACGTCACTGCTTGCGTAAACCGAGCAATGGAAGAAGCAACAATACCGCAGCAGCAAGGGAGAGTGCTTCAGCTGCCCCTGCCTGCTCGCATACGCAACCTCATCACCCAAAAAAGACGCCTAAGCAAGCAGTGGACTGAAAGAGTGAAGGCCGAGCTCGGCGCTCTGAGAGCCGCGAGCTGGGAGGAACGAATAAACGCCGCGGAGGGCGATTGCCCCTCCGTTCATAGGCTGTGCTGCCAAATTTATAACACCCCAGCTCCGGTAAGACCACTCCAGAGCAGCGACGGGGCTCTCAAGTACGTAGACAAGGACCGGGCAGAGGTCTTTGCGGAACACCTGGAGCGTCAATTCCAGCCGAAACCGACCACCGAACAAGAGCATGTTGCGGCGGTTGAGAAATACCTTGGGGAGTACTTCGCTACGCCGATAGCTCCCGATGAAGACGCCATCATTTTCTCGCCAGGGACGGTCCGACGCGCCATCTTGCGAACGAAGCCCCGGAAGGCCCCAGGTGCCGACGGGATCACCAACACAGCGCTGTGCCACCTGCCGTACCGTATGGTCGCGGCCCTGGCGCGCCTGTTTACGGAGATCCTACGCACAGGCTCCTTCCCGGCCTCGTGGAAAGAGGGGCGCGTCATAATTCTGCCCAAGGCGAGGATAAACATCCTGAAGCCGGAAAGCTATCGGCCAATCACGCTACTATCAAACATCTCCAAGGAGTTCGAGTCGCTCCTTCTGCGACATCTCACACCGCACATTACACCACGCGAGGAGCAATTTGGATTCCGCGCAGAGCACAGTACGACGCTCCAGCTGTCGAGGATACTGCACCTGCTGTCATCAACAATGAACAAAAAGGAATACGCGGTAGGAGTACTCCTCGACATGGAAAAGGCTTTTGACCGTGTCTGGCATGATGAGTTAGTATATAAGCTAGCCATATCTAGCACGCCCCGTCGCGTGGTCAAGGTAATTCAATCCTTTCTGTCCCACAGGAGCTTTAGAGTGACGGTAGAGGGAGCGCTTTCCGCCCTCGACCAACTTCCCGAGTGGCTAGCCAAATGGCGGCTGTCGGTAAACGTGAGTAAGACGCAGGCGTTAGTTACAGGACAAGTCCCACTACCGCCTCCACTGAAACTACAAGGAGTCGACGTCCAGTGGACCCCCCAGGTCAAGTATCTGGGCGTCACTATCGACCGTCGGCTCACGATGGGGGCATGTCACAGAAGTGGTCAACAAGAGCAGGGTAGCTCGTAACCTCCTCAATTCAGTGCTCTCATCCCCCTCCCCGCCCGGGCCAAGCTGGGAATCTACAAAACCTACGTACGTCCAATCATCACCTATGCCGCCCCAGCTTGGTTCGCCCTCACCAGCGAGGTAAATAAGAAGAGACTCCGTGCGCAGCAACACCTAACACTGCGCAGCGTAGTAAACGCCCTTCGATGTGTGAGGAATGACGTCATCCAGCGCGACACAGGGATTGAGAGCCTGGACGAGTTCGTAGGGCGCTTAGCGAAAGCTGTGTTCGCACGGGCCGACGCTTCTGCCTTGCCCCATGTGAAACACCTCGCGCCATGGCACGCGCGCCCGCCCGACCGAAAGCGCCTCCCCAGAGACCTGCTACCCGACATTGGCGACCCCATCCACATCCCGGACTTGACGCTTGAGTAAGTAGTACCAGTCTACACGCTACTTATTCATACAGTAACACTGCCCACCCCACACGACATCCACGGCGTGAAGTTTGTTCTAAGTTAATATAGACACACTGCACGTCGAAATCAGCCAATGACTACTATACATTCGCCAGTACACTTGCACCGAATAGCGTTGCGATCGCCTCGCACGCTATTGGTTCATGAGCGGTGTAACTCACAACATTGCCGCTCCCACATACATATACGGCGCCACTAGGCGCTTACATTACTAAACTGCAGGTTCGTCCAAAGCCGGCACCACTGCCGCTGGTCACCTTCGCTAGGCCTTCCAGAGTACGCTCTGGGTCTCACCTGGCGGAGGAGGACCGCCAGGGTGCCGTGAAGAAGCAGCGTACCGTTCATAACGGGCGCCGCGGCGCGCCTGCAGTCACACATACAACAACAACATAGCTAGCGTTGGTCGTTGACCTATACAGGTTACCGACCGCGCTAGCAACATGCTAGGTCCAATGGACAACCCAAGGACGGGTTTGTCGTGACGAGCCTCGGCGCTGCACCCGCGGGAAGGGGACCACGTCTCGTGACCGCTCGCCTCACCCCCTTGCGGGGGCGACGCGACTTCCAGAAGGAGCACATTTGTCATTCAACATTTCGCCACTCAACCATCAGCAGCAAGCCACCCCTGGGAATAAGAAATAAATTAAGAAACAAGAAGCCTGAAGTTTTACTCAACAAATCAACAAATATACAGTCCACCTCGACAGCTGGTCCTTCGAGCAACGGATATTAAGAAGAATTCGCGCCATCATCTAGTCAATCGAGCCACGGATATATAGAAAAATCC
The DNA here is from genome assembly GCA_948252205.1 of Orthosia incerta. Lineage (NCBI taxonomy): Eukaryota > Metazoa > Arthropoda > Insecta > Lepidoptera > Noctuidae > Orthosia > Orthosia incerta. Next base: position 4,622,318 of record OX411769.1, read on the forward strand.
GCGTTTTATATCTACATCGAAGAAAGAAGATCACCAATTGAAGATTTAATCAAGACTACATCGAAGACAGAAGATCATCGATTGAAGATTGAATCAAAAACAACTTCAAGACAGAAGATCGTCGATTTTAATCAAGATTAAACTTCAAGATCAGAAGAGGATCGCTGAAATAAGGAACGAGCAACTAGAACTCGAAAAGGCGCTCGTCAGTAAGCGACTCGAATACGAAGTGTCGGCGATTGCGGCAGAGGCAGAGGCCCGTGAAGAGGGCTCCGTGTGTATGAGTGAAGGCAGGGTGGACGAGTGGCTACAAAACAATGACCGAAGCCCCAGAGAATGCCACCTACGTCGAACCCACCACGTATATTGATGCCACCGCACCTGCCATGAATGACCGAAGAAGACGACTTTCAGCCTCGCGTTCACCTACCAGAGGAGAACGTCGACTTGGAAGAGGAATCGATCAGTTGGCCGACACGTTGGCAAGAATGATACGCGTACGCCCGCCGCCTCGACAAGTGACCGAGCTCCCTGCATTTACGGGAGCGGCCACTGAATGGTTGCCATTTAAAGCGGCGTACGATGACTCATCGAGTCTATGTAAGTTAACCGCGTTCGAGAATTTGGCGAGATTGCGCAACTGCATTAAGGGTGAAGCAAGGGAAGCAGTGTCAGCGCTCCTATACTCCGCGTCCGACCCGCAAGTGATCAAGAAGACATTGGAACAGTACAACGGGAGGCCGGCGATACTAATGGATCGAGTGATGACAGACTTAAAAAAGTTACCTCGACTCACGGGAACGGCCAATGAATTGAATTCGTTCGCGGTGAAATTTCAGAACATCGTGTGCGTACTATCCAAGATAGACAACCGTGGATACGTATGGAATCCAATGTTAGTTCGCGAAGTTATAGAGAAGCTGAGCCCGCACATAAAATCAAGATGGTGTGACTACGCTTCTGAAACTATGGAATCGTCGCGTGAACCTGAAGTGATAGTACTATCCAGGTTCCTGATGCGGGAGGCCGACCGAGCCATGTGGTACGCCTTCACAAATACGACGCCCGCGCCCGCCCCTAGGAAAGAAACGAGAAGTGTGTCGCAACTTAACACACGGAAGAAGTCGGGCCGAGAAGTAGTCTACAACACGACGTCGGGCAAGGAGAACGACGGCAAACAAGAGTGTTCGTGGTGTGGCGGCGACCATGAAGTACCTAAGTGCACAAAATTCCTGAGGATGAGCATCGATGAAAGATGGGAATGGGTACGTACTGCCAAAATTTGCTTCAAGTGTGTGACAAGACGCCATCGACGCGAGCATTGCCGAGCCAAGCGGTGCGGCAAAGGGACGTGCAGCCGCCCACATGACGCGTTGCTGCACAAAGAGCGAGAGGAGAGAGAGGCGCCGTCAAGTGAAAAGCCAGACAAGGCGACCGACGTCAAGAACCCGCAAACGCAGGAAGCAGTGATGACCGTATCCGCGCCAAGCTATGCGTCGCAGCGCGTGTTATCAAAAATGTGCCCCGTGATATTAAAAGGGCCCGGCGGGCAAATATTAACGTTCGCCCTATTGGACGAAGGCTCGACAATATCGCTCGTCGACGAAGAACTGACACGTCGTCTACACGTAAGCGGGCCGGTCTCCACTCTACGCATTCAAAACGTATCTTCACAACAATGCGAAGAATGTAGCCAAGATGTCAAGCTACAGATACGCGGCCAGGGCGGTGAATTCCAGGAACTACGCGCACGGACAATGAAAAACCTGCGACTTCATGGTCAGACGGTGGATAAGTCGACACTTATTAATTATCCACACCTCCGGGACATAAAAAGAGACGCGTACTACGGGGAAGCCACACCGATGTTACTAATAGGTGCTGACAACTGGCACCTAATAGTCACACGGGAACTACGCATAGGTAAGAAGAATGAACCTGCAGCTTCTTACACTCAGTTGGCATGGGTGATCCACGAGACTGCACCGCACGCCACGCTGAAGGAACAAGAGGGACAAGTTGTGCTACATCTATACGACGTGTCTGCAGCAAGACAGACAGATGACGTACGTCGTAAAGAAGAGCTGATGAAGTCGCACTTCAAGATTGACGCCCTAGGAGTTTCTTTGGCCAAGAAGGTCAAACCAGACGACCAGAAGGCGATTGACGTGGTTCAGGGCACCATGAGAAAAGTCGGTGATCATTTCAAGGTCGGGTTACCATGACGTGGCGAAAATGCCTCGATGCCCAACAACTACAACTGTGCACTACGACGATTGAAGACGATAGAAAGGAAGATGGATTCGTCGCCACACTTCGCAGCACAGTACAGCACCCTGCTCAAGAACCTACTTGACAAAGGATATGCCCAGGAGTGCAATGGAACAGAATACGCAAGTAACAAAGTGTGGTACCTGCCGCACTTCCCGGTCGTGAACCCAAATTAGCCGGGTAAGATGCGCCTAGTGTTCGACGCCGCGCACCGATATAGTGGAGTGTGCCTAAACGATTACCTACTGGAAGGACCTGATCTCCTGAAATCGCTGCCAAGGATTCTGTTTCGATTCAGAGAGCGTCCAGTAGCCGTCACTGCAGACATACAGGAAATGTTTCTGCAAGTGAAGATAAGGGACCAAGACCAAGCTGTGCAAATGTTTCTCTGGCGAGGTGAAGAACGTTCTAAGCCACCGAAGAAGTATAAGATGACGTCAATGATCTTCGGCGCTTCGTGTTCACCATTCATCGCGCACTCAGTGCGAGACGCTAACGCAAGGCTGCACACGCAAGAGTACCCCGACGCTGTGCAAGCTATAACGTCGAGCCACTATATAGACGATTACGTAGACAGCATGGCGACTGAAGACGAAGCGATCAAGACCGCGCGTGAAGTCATGAAAACCCACCAGAATGCGCACTTCAATTTGAGAGGTTGGTGCTCAAATAAACCTAACGTGGTGAACAGCATAACACCGGAGAAACAGGCACACGACATAGAAGTACGATTCGGACAAAGGGAAGAGAACACGGACAAAACACTAGGCTTGCTTTGGCAAACAGGCTCAGATAAGCTAGGTTTTAACACTGGACTGAGTCGACTGTCCCCAGAAGTGAAGACTTGAGACAGGGCTCCGACGAAACGAGAAGCCCTTGGAGCGGTGATGGCGGTCTATGATTCTCTGGGCCTCATCAGCCACTTCACAGTCACAGGCAAGATCGTGCTCCAGAACCTGTGGAGGCATGGCATAGGCTGGGACGAGGCAATCCCAGAAGAAGACGCGCAGCATTTCGAAGAATGGCTACGAAGTTTGAACGAAGTGACGAAGCTTTGCATCCCGAGGTGCTATGACAAGGGTCCGGACGACATTATGGATCTACACGTTTTCTGTGACGCCAGCGAGCAAGCATACGCAGCGACAGCCTACTGGAGGATCCAGAAGTCAGATGGAACGGCGGACATAAGGCTGGTCGCGGCGAAGGCACGAGTAGCTCCCCTGAAGACAGTTACCGTCCCGGGACTAGAGCAACAGGCAGCGGTGATTGGCGCACGGCTGGCGGAAACTGTAATAACGGAGCACCGAGACAAACCCAGAAGAGTTACTTACTGGACGGACTCACAAACAGTACTACGATGGATCGAGAAGGATGCTGTGAAATACACTCCATTCGTGGCGCATCGCCTGGGCGAGATTGCGGAGCTAACCGACGCCAGCCAATGGAGATGGATGCCCACCGACCATAACGTGGCAGACGACGCTACACGCCCTAATTACACCATGCAAATGAAATCAGAAGACAGATGGTTCACTGGTCCCGCGTTTCTATATGAAGAGGAAGAGTCCTGGCCTAAGGAGAAGGTCAAGAATGACACAACCGAAGACGAAGTGACGTACGTGACAACGGAAGAAGATAGCGCACGAGAACACCCTTCTCACCTGCCCGACATAAGCAGATTCTCTTCGTACGAGAAGTTGGTACGAGCGACAGCCATGCTTTTCCTTTTCAAGGAAAAGTGCAAGGACAAGATCAGCCAGATGACCGTCGACCTAATAGAAAAGGCCGAGACGCTATGGCTAAAACAATTACAGCTCAAAAACTACGCCGAAGAAATACGAATCATACAGAAAGGCAAGCCGGTGCCCAAGTCCAGCGGCCTGTATAAACTGGACCCTTACCTTGAAGACAACATCCTTAAGGTTAGAGGAAGGATTGGACACGCGGCAGTTATGGACACCAAGAAGACGCCAGTAATTCTACACGGCAAACACCCGTTCACGCGGCTATTGGTGGAAGACGCCCATCGCAGAGCTGGTCACGCTAATAACGAACGCGTGATCAACGAATTAAGACAGCGATACTGGGTGGTCAACCTACGCCCTACGGTGCGAGCCATCGCTCAGCGATGTCAGCTCTGCCGCATTAGGAAGGCTACGCCCGTGAAACCAACTACAGGGGACTTACCTATAGAGCGAATCACGAAGACACAGCGACCCTTTACCCACTGCGGGACCGACTATTTTGGTCCAATGACAGTAGTCATAGGTAGAAGACACGAAAAGCGATGGGGGCCGTGTTTTCCTGCCTAACTACGAGGGCAGTACACCTGGAGTTGGTGTCGAGTCTGTCTACCGACTGAGCGCTAATGGCCATACGAAGAATGGCAGCGTGAAGAGGTTGGCCCAGAGTAATGTTGGGCGCAGCTGGGGCGCTGTCAGCGCTGCTTCCCAATTTGGGGGGCCCAAGCGCTGCCTGTAGGCGGCTCTACGTGGGGATCGTGCGATCGATGGCCCTGTATGGGGCCCCGATCTGGGCGGCTGACCTGACGGCCGGCAGCATCGCTGTTCTGCGAAAGCCCCAGAGAGCTATGGCCGTCAGAGTCATCAGGGGGTATCGCACGATCTCCTACGAGGCGGCCTGTGCACTGGCCGGATCCCCGCCCTGGGACCTGGAGGCGAAGGTACTCGCGTCACTGTATCGGTGGCGCGAGGAAGCGCGTGCGCGGGGCGAAGGGCTGATGCAGCGACATATGGAGTTGCGTCAGTCTCAGCTTCGCGAGGTCCTGGTGGCGGAATGGCGGGACAGGCTTTTACGCCCTACCGCCGGCCTCGTTACCATCGAGGCAGTCCGGCCAGTGCTCGAGCGCTGGATCGGGAGGAGGCACGGCTCCCTGTCGTTTCGGGTGACGCAGGTGCTCTCGGGGCATGGTTGCTTCGGGAAGTACCTGTGTCGCATAAACAGGGAGCCGGACGCCCGGTGTCACCACTGCGTCGACTGCCGGGAGGACACGGCGCGGCATACGCTGGCAGAGTGTGCCGCTTGGGAGGAGCCACGCCGTGCCCTCATCTCTGAAGTAGGCAGTGACCTGTCGCTGCCGGCCGTAGTCGAGTCTATGGTCGGCAGCGAGGAGTCCTGGGACGCGGTGGTATCCTTCTGCGAAACAGTAGTCTCGCAGAAGGAGGCTGCGGAGAGGGAGAGAGATCTCATCCGCTAACCCGATCCGCAGCAGACGCACCGGGCGTCGGCGGAGGGCGGACAACGCCCTCTTCTAGCCCCCCTAAATGGGTCCAGGTGCGACGGACTCGGGGACGTCCGTCGCCCCCCACACATCAGGACCCGAGGTGGAGGCGCGTAGTGTTCCACGCGCGCCCCTCTTAGACGTCGCGGGGGGAGTCTAACACCTCACTCCCCCCAACCCGAGGTCGTGGCCCGCAGAGGCGGGCCGGCACTAGCTGGGGGTTGCGGAAGTATCGTTGTTCCCGCGACCCTCAGCGTAGGTGTGAGATGGAACACCGGGGTGGTTTTTAGTCAGTACGAGTCTGACAGACCTCTCCGCCTTCCCCAGGGCGGAGGACATCCAATGAGGATTTTCCACCCAGAAAAAAAAAAAAAAAAAAAAAAAAAAAACAAAAAAAAAAAAACAAGAGTAATGTACTCAGACAACGGTACCAACTTCAGAGGAGCGGACGCCGAACTAAGAATGGCGTACAAAGAATGGACGAAGGATTTCGCGCAACTTGGGCTGGAACACCGCATGAAATGGAAGTTCATCCCACCAGGAGCGCCGCATATGGGGGGAGCCTGGGAACGACTGGTGCGCTCCGTTAAGGCGGCGCTGGGAGCGACGCTGCATCAGAGGGCGTAAAAAGAGGAAGTACTGTTGACACTGCTGACAGAGGCCGAGCTCTAATTAATAAAACGCAAGCTTGAGGTACAGAGAGGAACTGACTTTATTTTTTTTTAAACATATAGTACTACATATTCTATGGTAGATGGCGCTACTAGTCTGTAATGTGTATATTCGATACTAAACGAGACACAAAAAATAACACCCCCACTTATCGCAAGATACACTAAACAATTTTATACAAAATTATTCTATACAAACTATGCCAAGAAGTGACATAAATTTATAATGTTTTGCTGAACATAAACCTTTAGTTAAAATGTCAGCCGGCATATCAGCTGTTGGCAAATACAGTACTTCAATAATTTTATCTTTTACTAGATCACGACAAAAATGGTATTTGATATCAATGTGCTTTGTACGTTTGTGAAGGACTGGGTTTGCACACAGCTTCTGTGCACCCTGGTTATCATTAAATATGCTGATTGTGTACATCTTCTTGGTTATTTCATATTGTAATCCCTTTAGATATAATGCTTCTCTACATGCCTCAGATAGACCAATATACTCTGATTCAGTGCTAGAGAGGGCTACACATTTCTGTTTTCTGCATTCCCATGATATCACACCATCAGATAACAAAAAACACATTCCAGTGTATGATCTCCTATCTACAGAGTTAGAGCCCCAATCAGCATCTACATAGCCTGTTATTTCTGAATTACCTTCTTTACAATATTTTATTACATAACATTTAGTTCGTTTTAGATATTTTAATACTCTTTTTGCATATTCCCAATGCTCCTTTGTGTGACAATTATTAAATTGACTTAAAAAACTTATAGAGTAACTAATATCTGGCCTAGTTAAGACTGACAGGTACATCAAACTACCAATTAGTTGTTGATAGGGCACATGACTATTTACACCTACTTGACCTTTGTCTATATTTAGTTTGACCTCCATCGGAGTATCAACCGTCTTACAATCACTTAAATTAAATTTGCTCAGAAGTTGATCAATATAAGTTTCCTGACTCAAAGTTACATATCCTTTATCTTTATTGAAGGTTACATTCATTCCAAGACATAATTTAACTTCACCTGAGTCCTTAATGCTAAACTTATTAGATAAAATCTGTTTCAGGTTCTCAGTTTCGATTTTATCATTGGAAAATATAAAGAAATCGTCGACATAGACTGTTACAATGGTCTTACATTTGTGTATATCCCTTATATACATACATGGCTCAATTTTTGACCTTTTGTAACCATTACTGATCAAACAATTATCAACCTTTTTATTCCAAGCTCTGGAAGCCTGCTTAAGTCCATAAATGGCCTTTTTAAGTTTCAATACTTTACAAACTGAACTATTACTATTATAACAATCTGGCATCTTCATGTAAATGGTTTCCTCTAAATCACCATTCAAGAACGCAGTCTTTACATCTAAATGGTTAACATCTAAACCTAACTTTACAGACAATGCAAATAATAGTCTAAGAGTAGTGTGTCTCACTACAGGCGAAAATGTTTCTGTATAGTCTACACCATGTTTTTGTGTGAAGCCCTTTGCAACTAGGCGAGCACGATAACGCACATTGTTTTCACTATCGTACTTTTTCCGCAAAACCCACTTGCACTGCACTATAGTACCATCTACTGGTACATCTACGAGTTCCCACGCACTATTTTTCTCGAACGACTGTAACTCATCCTGCACTGCTGCTAACCACTGTGCTTTCTCAGGGCCTTCCAAGGCTTCTTGCAATGATATCTCACCCGTGAACATGTTGTCATCTTCTATATAAGCACTTGCAAATCCATATCTGTCTGGCTGCTGCCTTCGCCTAGGACCACTTGTTATGTTGACATTGTTGAGTATAATGGAGTCTTCACTGTCTGTTGTACCAGACTCAGAGCTATCTAATGTATCATTTTCACAAGGTACATACAGTTCACTGCTGTCATCTGTGTTCAAAAGTGAATCTTCCTGAGGTGTCAAATCTTCTTCCCCCACTGGAACCATATTCACCTCATCTGAACAATTTTCCTGTACCTCCAGAATATTCTTTGTCTCTATCTTCTCCAATACTATAACATCTCGACTGGTAGTGATGACATCAGACTTCGGGTTGTAAATCCTGTACCCTTTGACATCATTGGAATAGCCGACAAGGATACACTTTTCAGACTTTTTGTCCCACTTTAATCTCTTTTGTTTCGGCACATGTACCATAATTGTACTACCAAAAATGCGTAAATGACTTACATCAGGCTTCCTGCCCGTCCATATCTCGAATGGAGTTTTATAATTTAATGATGTGGTCACAGTTCTGTTCTGTAAGTACACTGCAGTGTGTGCCGCTTCAGCCCAAAACCTTTTCTCGAGACCTGCATCGAACAGTAGACACTTGGCTTTCTCAATGATAGTCCGGTTGTATCTTTCTGATAGACCATTCTGCTCAGGTGTGTATGGGTTCGTTTTGTGATGTACTATCCCATGCGATATCAAAAAATCGTCAAACTTACTGTTGCAGAATTCTGTCCCATTGTCACTTCTCAAGATCTTTATGCTGCGATTAAGTTGATTCTCAACCTCTGCTCTATACTGTTGAAAGCATTTCAATGCCTCATCTTTTGTTTTCAAAAAATAAATATATGTCATACGACTAAAATCATCTATGAACAGCATAAAGTATCTAGAACCACCTATGGATCTGTTTTCCATCGGTCCACAGAGATCGGTATGTACAATATGTAGCAACTCAGTACTTCTGCTACCTTCTTTGGGAAAAGGTAAGCGGCTCTGCTTGCCCTCACAGCATGCAACACATGATGACTTTGATTTATCAGTCTTGTTATCAAGTGTCAATCCCTGTACAGCATCTTGCATTTTGTTTAAATACTGGCTGTTGACATGACCTAGACGTCGATGCCAAACTTCACTGGACACCATCACTGCAGATGAACAATATTCAGGCATGTTTAGTTTATACATCCCATTCAACAGACTCGCTGTAGCCACCAGTACTCCTGCTTGGTTGAAAATCTGACAACCATCATTGTTAAATGAAACTTTGTTTCCTTTTAATATAAGTTGACTAACTGACAACAGATTTGTAGTCAACTTCGGCACGCATAATACACCTTCTACTGTAATATCGTATTCACAAGCGCGCGTCTTTGTCGTAATCTGCACATCTCCAGTACATAATACAGGTACTTTATCTTTGTTTGCCACGACAATTTCCTTGATCATAAGATCCCGCGACACATTTGACAACCATTCTTCGTTCGCAGTAAGATGAACACTCGCCCCGGAGTCTATATACCAATCGCTTTTGTGAAATTCACCATTCAGGAACACGGCGCTAAACGCATTACTGCTTGTACGTTCATTTTTATTTGTATTCGACGAATTTTTGTTCGAAAACGTACATTGGTTGCGGTAATGCCCTGTTTGTTTACATTTAAAGCATGTTATGACTTTTGGTTTTGACTTTGACATCTGGGCGTTGTCTTTGGTCGCAGTGCTACCAACATTCCGGTTCTTCTTGAAACTTGCAAACGCGCCACTGGAGGCGTCGCCGCCGTTTCCGCTCTCTTCCATGTCTAACAACTTGGTTTTAATGGCGTCTGCTGTCAATGGTATGCCGCAATGCTCAATCGCCATTATCATAGGGGAATATTTTTCTGTTAATCCCGCTAACAAAAGCGATGCGACCCACTCATCATTAATGTTAAAGCCCGTACCACTCAATTTTTGGCTTGTTTCGATGATTTGAGTCACGTACGAAGTCATTGAAACACTATTTTCGAGTCGTATGGAAATCAAACTCCTCAGTAAACTGATTCTCCTCGTAAATCCTGAGTCATCAAATAGGTTCTTCAATTTCTTCCACAGCTCATGGGTCGTTTGTACACTTTTTATGTGCACGTACAGCGACGATTCTATTGTCATAATCAGCTTGGCTCTGGTTTTCGCGTCACCTGCTGCTCCTATTTCTTCTGGTATAGTCTCCGACTTTATGCAATCAGACATTCCCTCCAGAACTAAGAAATTCTCAGCCGCGAAAGCCCACTCACTGTAGTTCTCTCGCCCTTTCAATTTAGGCACACTGACAAGGTAGTTCATCGTCATCTTCACAGTCACAGCGTTTATTACAGTTTATCTCAATCTGCAAAATCTATTTCCACTAGGAATGTCCAAGATATTCGCGAGAATAAACAAAAAAAACTGACTAACTGGGCACATAACCTCTAATTAATAAAACGCAAGCTTGAGGTACAGAGAGGAACTGACTTTATTTTTTTTTAAACATATAGTACTACATATTCTATGGTAGATGGCGCTACTAGTCTGTAATGTGTATATTCGATACTAAACGAGACACAAAAAATAACACCCCCACTTATCGCAAGATACACTAAACAATTTTATACAAAATTATTCTATACAAACTATGCCAAGAAGTGACATAAATTTATAATGTTTTGCTGAACATAAACCTTTAGTTAAAATGTCAGCCGGCATATCAGCTGTTGGCAAATACAGTACTTCAATAATTTTATCTTTTACTAGATCACGACAAAAATGGTATTTGATATCAATGTGCTTTGTACGTTTGTGAAGGACTGGGTTTGCACACAGCTTCTGTGCACCCTGGTTATCATTAAATATGCTGATTGTGTACATCTTCTTGGTTATTTCATATTGTAATCCCTTTAGATATAATGCTTCTCTACATGCCTCAGATAGACCAATATACTCTGATTCAGTGCTAGAGAGGGCTACACATTTCTGTTTTCTGCATTCCCATGATATCACACCATCAGATAACAAAAAACACATTCCAGTGTATGATCTCCTATCTACAGAGTTAGAGCCCCCAATCAGCATCTACATAGCCTGTTATTTCTGAATTACCTTCTTTACAATATTTTATTACATAACATTTAGTTCGTTTTAGATATTTTAATACTCTTTTTGCATATTCCCAATGCTCCTTTGTGTGACAATTATTAAATTGACTTAAAAAACTTATAGAGTAACTAATATCTGGCCTAGTTAAGACTGACAGGTACATCAAACTACCAATTAGTTGTTGATAGGGCACATGACTATTTACACCTACTTGACCTTTGTCTATATTTAGTTTGACCTCCATCGGAGTATCAACCGTCTTACAATCACTTAAATTAAATTTGCTCAGAAGTTGATCAATATAAGTTTCCTGACTCAAAGTTACATATCCTTTATCTTTATTGAAGGTTACATTCATTCCAAGACATAATTTAACTTCACCTGAGTCCTTAATGCTAAACTTATTAGATAAAATCTGTTTCAGGTTCTCAGTTTCGATTTTATCATTGGAAAATATAAAGAAATCGTCGACATAGACTGTTACAATGGTCTTACATTTGTGTATATCCCTTATATACATACATGGCTCAATTTTTGACCTTTTGTAACCATTACTGATCAAACAATTATCAACCTTTTTATTCCAAGCTCTGGAAGCCTGCTTAAGTCCATAAATGGCCTTTTTAAGTTTCAATACTTTACAAACTGAACTATTACTATTATAACAATCTGGCATCTTCATGTAAATGGTTTCCTCTAAATCACCATTCAAGAACGCAGTCTTTACATCTAAATGGTTAACATCTAAACCTAACTTTACAGACAATGCAAATAATAGTCTAAGAGTAGTGTGTCTCACTACAGGCGAAAATGTTTCTGTATAGTCTACACCATGTTTTTGTGTGAAGCCCTTTGCAACTAGGCGAGCACGATAACGCACATTGTTTTCACTATCGTACTTTTTCCGCAAAACCCACTTGCACTGCACTATAGTACCATCTACTGGTACATCTACGAGTTCCCACGCACTATTTTTCTCGAACGACTGTAACTCATCCTGCACTGCTGCTAACCACTGTGCTTTCTCAGGGCCTTCCAAGGCTTCTTGCAATGATATCTCACCCGTGAACATGTTGTCATCTTCTATATAAGCACTTGCAAATCCATATCTGTCTGGCTGCTGCCTTCGCCTAGGACCACTTGTTATGTTGACATTGTTGAGTATAATGGAGTCTTCACTGTCTGTTGTACCAGACTCAGAGCTATCTAATGTATCATTTTCACAAGGTACATACAGTTCACTGCTGTCATCTGTGTTCAAAAGTGAATCTTCCTGAGGTGTCAAATCTTCTTCCCCCACTGGAACCATATTCACCTCATCTGAACAATTTTCCTGTACCTCCAGAATATTCTTTGTCTCTATCTTCTCCAATACTATAACATCTCGACTGGTAGTGATGACATCAGACTTCGGGTTGTAAATCCTGTACCCTTTGACATCATTGGAATAGCCGACAAGGATACACTTTTCAGACTTTTTGTCCCACTTTAATCTCTTTTGTTTCGGCACATGTACCATAATTGTACTACCAAAAATGCGTAAATGACTTACATCAGGCTTCCTGCCCGTCCATATCTCGAATGGAGTTTTATAATTTAATGATGTGGTCACAGTTCTGTTCTGTAAGTACACTGCAGTGTGTGCCGCTTCAGCCCAAAACCTTTTCTCGAGACCTGCATCGAACAGTAGACACTTGGCTTTCTCAATGATAGTCCGGTTGTATCTTTCTGATAGACCATTCTGCTCAGGTGTGTATGGGTTCGTTTTGTGATGTACTATCCCATGCGATATCAAAAAATCGTCAAACTTACTGTTGCAGAATTCTGTCCCATTGTCACTTCTCAAGATCTTTATGCTGCGATTAAGTTGATTCTCAACCTCTGCTCTATACTGTTGAAAGCATTTCAATGCCTCATCTTTTGTTTTCAAAAAATAAATATATGTCATACGACTAAAATCATCTATGAACAGCATAAAGTATCTAGAACCACCTATGGATCTGTTTTCCATCGGTCCACAGAGATCGGTATGTACAATATGTAGCAACTCAGTACTTCTGCTACCTTCTTTGGGAAAAGGTAAGCGGCTCTGCTTGCCCTCACAGCATGCAACACATGATGACTTTGATTTATCAGTCTTGTTATCAAGTGTCAATCCCTGTACAGCATCTTGCATTTTGTTTAAATACTGGCTGTTGACATGACCTAGACGTCGATGCCAAACTTCACTGGACACCATCACTGCAGATGAACAATATTCAGGCATGTTTAGTTTATACATCCCATTCAACAGACTCGCTGTAGCCACCAGTACTCCTGCTTGGTTGAAAATCTGACAACCATCATTGTTAAATGAAACTTTGTTTCCTTTTAATATAAGTTGACTAACTGACAACAGATTTGTAGTCAACTTCGGCACGCATAATACACCTTCTACTGTAATATCGTATTCACAAGCGCGCGTCTTTGTCGTAATCTGCACATCTCCAGTACATAATACAGGTACTTTATCTTTGTTTGCCACGACAATTTCCTTGATCATAAGATCCCGCGACACATTTGACAACCATTCTTCGTTCGCAGTAAGATGAACACTCGCCCCGGAGTCTATATACCAATCGCTTTTGTGAAATTCACCATTCAGGAACACGGCGCTAAACGCATTACTGCTTGTACGTTCATTTTTATTTGTATTCGACGAATTTTTGTTCGAAAACGTACATTGGTTGCGGTAATGCCCTGTTTGTTTACATTTAAAGCATGTTATGACTTTTGGTTTTGACTTTGACATCTGGGCGTTGTCTTTGGTCGCAGTGCTACCAACATTCCGGTTCTTCTTGAAACTTGCAAACGCGCCACTGGAGGCGTCGCCGCCGTTTCCGCTCTCTTCCATGTCTAACAACTTGGTTTTAATGGCGTCTGCTGTCAATGGTATGCCGCAATGCTCAATCGCCATTATCATAGGGGAATATTTTTCTGTTAATCCCGCTAACAAAAGCGATGCGACCCACTCATCATTAATGTTAAAGCCCGTACCACTCAATTTTTGGCTTGTTTCGATGATTTGAGTCACGTACGAAGTCATTGAAACACTATTTTCGAGTCGTATGGAAATCAAACTCCTCAGTAAACTGATTCTCCTCGTAAATCCTGAGTCATCAAATAGGTTCTTCAATTTCTTCCACAGCTCATGGGTCGTTTGTACACTTTTTATGTGCACGTACAGCGACGATTCTATTGTCATAATCAGCTTGGCTCTGGTTTTCGCGTCACCTGCTGCTCCTATTTCTTCTGGTATAGTCTCCGACTTTATGCAATCAGACATTCCCTCCAGAACTAAGAAATTCTCAGCCGCGAAAGCCCACTCACTGTAGTTCTCTCGCCCTTTCAATTTAGGCACACTGACAAGGTAGTTCATCGTCATCTTCACAGTCACAGCGTTTATTACAGTTTATCTCAATCTGCAAAATCTATTTCCACTAGGAATGTCCAAGATATTCGCGAGAATAAACAAAAAAAACTGACTAACTGGGCACATAACCTCTAATTAATAAAACGCAAGCTTGAGGTACAGAGAGGAACTGACTTTATTTTTTTTTAAACATATAGTACTACATATTCTATGGTAGATGGCGCTACTAGTCTGTAATGTGTATATTCGATACTAAACGAGACACAAAAAATAACACCCCCACTTATCGCAAGATACACTAAACAATTTTATACAAAATTATTCTATACAAACTATGCCAAGAAGTGACATAAATTTATAATGTTTTGCTGAACATAAACCTTTAGTTAAAATGTCAGCCGGCATATCAGCTGTTGGCAAATACAGTACTTCAATAATTTTATCTTTTACTAGATCACGACAAAAATGGTATTTGATATCAATGTGCTTTGTACGTTTGTGAAGGACTGGGTTTGCACACAGCTTCTGTGCACCCTGGTTATCATTAAATATGCTGATTGTGTACATCTTCTTGGTTATTTCATATTGTAATCCCTTTAGATATAATGCTTCTCTACATGCCTCAGATAGACCAATATACTCTGATTCAGTGCTAGAGAGGGCTACACATTTCTGTTTTCTGCATTCCCATGATATCACACCATCAGATAACAAAAAACACATTCCAGTGTATGATCTCCTATCTACAGAGTTAGAGCCCCAATCAGCATCTACATAGCCTGTTATTTCTGAATTACCTTCTTTACAATATTTTATTACATAACATTTAGTTCGTTTTAGATATTTTAATACTCTTTTTGCATATTCCCAATGCTCCTTTGTGTGACAATTATTAAATTGACTTAAAAAACTTATAGAGTAACTAATATCTGGCCTAGTTAAGACTGACAGGTACATCAAACTACCAATTAGTTGTTGATAGGGCACATGACTATTTACACCTACTTGACCTTTGTCTATATTTAGTTTGACCTCCATCGGAGTATCAACCGTCTTACAATCACTTAAATTAAATTTGCTCAGAAGTTGATCAATATAAGTTTCCTGACTCAAAGTTACATATCCTTTATCTTTATTGAAGGTTACATTCATTCCAAGACATAATTTAACTTCACCTGAGTCCTTAATGCTAAACTTATTAGATAAAATCTGTTTCAGGTTCTCAGTTTCGATTTTATCATTGGAAAATATAAAGAAATCGTCGACATAGACTGTTACAATGGTCTTACATTTGTGTATATCCCTTATATACATACATGGCTCAATTTTTGACCTTTTGTAACCATTACTGATCAAACAATTATCAACCTTTTTATTCCAAGCTCTGGAAGCCTGCTTAAGTCCATAAATGGCCTTTTTAAGTTTCAATACTTTACAAACTGAACTATTACTATTATAACAATCTGGCATCTTCATGTAAATGGTTTCCTCTAAATCACCATTCAAGAACGCAGTCTTTACATCTAAATGGTTAACATCTAAACCTAACTTTACAGACAATGCAAATAATAGTCTAAGAGTAGTGTGTCTCACTACAGGCGAAAATGTTTCTGTATAGTCTACACCATGTTTTTGTGTGAAGCCCTTTGCAACTAGGCGAGCACGATAACGCACATTGTTTTCACTATCGTACTTTTTCCGCAAAACCCACTTGCACTGCACTATAGTACCATCTACTGGTACATCTACGAGTTCCCACGCACTATTTTTCTCGAACGACTGTAACTCATCCTGCACTGCTGCTAACCACTGTGCTTTCTCAGGGCCTTCCAAGGCTTCTTGCAATGATATCTCACCCGTGAACATGTTGTCATCTTCTATATAAGCACTTGCAAATCCATATCTGTCTGGCTGCTGCCTTCGCCTAGGACCACTTGTTATGTTGACATTGTTGAGTATAATGGAGTCTTCACTGTCTGTTGTACCAGACTCAGAGCTATCTAATGTATCATTTTCACAAGGTACATACAGTTCACTGCTGTCATCTGTGTTCAAAAGTGAATCTTCCTGAGGTGTCAAATCTTCTTCCCCCACTGGAACCATATTCACCTCATCTGAACAATTTTCCTGTACCTCCAGAATATTCTTTGTCTCTATCTTCTCCAATACTATAACATCTCGACTGGTAGTGATGACATCAGACTTCGGGTTGTAAATCCTGTACCCTTTGACATCATTGGAATAGCCGACAAGGATACACTTTTCAGACTTTTTGTCCCACTTTAATCTCTTTTGTTTCGGCACATGTACCATAATTGTACTACCAAAAATGCGTAAATGACTTACATCAGGCTTCCTGCCCGTCCATATCTCGAATGGAGTTTTATAATTTAATGATGTGGTCACAGTTCTGTTCTGTAAGTACACTGCAGTGTGTGCCGCTTCAGCCCAAAACCTTTTCTCGAGACCTGCATCGAACAGTAGACACTTGGCTTTCTCAATGATAGTCCGGTTGTATCTTTCTGATAGACCATTCTGCTCAGGTGTGTATGGGTTCGTTTTGTGATGTACTATCCCATGCGATATCAAAAAATCGTCAAACTTACTGTTGCAGAATTCTGTCCCATTGTCACTTCTCAAGATCTTTATGCTGCGATTAAGTTGATTCTCAACCTCTGCTCTATACTGTTGAAAGCATTTCAATGCCTCATCTTTTGTTTTCAAAAAATAAATATATGTCATACGACTAAAATCATCTATGAACAGCATAAAGTATCTAGAACCACCTATGGATCTGTTTTCCATCGGTCCACAGAGATCGGTATGTACAATATGTAGCAACTCAGTACTTCTGCTACCTTCTTTGGGAAAAGGTAAGCGGCTCTGCTTGCCCTCACAGCATGCAACACATGATGACTTTGATTTATCAGTCTTGTTATCAAGTGTCAATCCCTGTACAGCATCTTGCATTTTGTTTAAATACTGGCTGTTGACATGACCTAGACGTCGATGCCAAACTTCACTGGACACCATCACTGCAGATGAACAATATTCAGGCATGTTTAGTTTATACATCCCATTCAACAGACTCGCTGTAGCCACCAGTACTCCTGCTTGGTTGAAAATCTGACAACCATCATTGTTAAATGAAACTTTGTTTCCTTTTAATATAAGTTGACTAACTGACAACAGATTTGTAGTCAACTTCGGCACGCATAATACACCTTCTACTGTAATATCGTATTCACAAGCGCGCGTCTTTGTCGTAATCTGCACATCTCCAGTACATAATACAGGTACTTTATCTTTGTTTGCCACGACAATTTCCTTGATCATAAGATCCCGCGACACATTTGACAACCATTCTTCGTTCGCAGTAAGATGAACACTCGCCCCGGAGTCTATATACCAATCGCTTTTGTGAAATTCACCATTCAGGAACACGGCGCTAAACGCATTACTGCTTGTACGTTCATTTTTATTTGTATTCGACGAATTTTTGTTCGAAAACGTACATTGGTTGCGGTAATGCCCTGTTTGTTTACATTTAAAGCATGTTATGACTTTTGGTTTTGACTTTGACATCTGGGCGTTGTCTTTGGTCGCAGTGCTACCAACATTCCGGTTCTTCTTGAAACTTGCAAACGCGCCACTGGAGGCGTCGCCGCCGTTTCCGCTCTCTTCCATGTCTAACAACTTGGTTTTAATGGCGTCTGCTGTCAATGGTATGCCGCAATGCTCAATCGCCATTATCATAGGGGAATATTTTTCTGTTAATCCCGCTAACAAAAGCGATGCGACCCACTCATCATTAATGTTAAAGCCCGTACCACTCAATTTTTGGCTTGTTTCGATGATTTGAGTCACGTACGAAGTCATTGAAACACTATTTTCGAGTCGTATGGAAATCAAACTCCTCAGTAAACTGATTCTCCTCGTAAATCCTGAGTCATCAAATAGGTTCTTCAATTTCTTCCACAGCTCATGGGTCGTTTGTACACTTTTTATGTGCACGTACAGCGACGATTCTATTGTCATAATCAGCTTGGCTCTGGTTTTCGCGTCACCTGCTGCTCCTATTTCTTCTGGTATAGTCTCCGACTTTATGCAATCAGACATTCCCTCCAGAACTAAGAAATTCTCAGCCGCGAAAGCCCACTCACTGTAGTTCTCTCGCCCTTTCAATTTAGGCACACTGACAAGGTAGTTCATCGTCATCTTCACAGTCACAGCGTTTATTACAGTTTATCTCAATCTGCAAAATCTATTTCCACTAGGAATGTCCAAGATATTCGCGAGAATAAACAAAAAAAACTGACTAACTGGGCACATAACCTCTAATTAATAAAACGCAAGCTTGAGGTACAGAGAGGAACTGACTTTATTTTTTTTTAAACATATAGTACTACATATTCTATGGTAGATGGCGCTACTAGTCTGTAATGTGTATATTCGATACTAAACGAGACACAAAAAATAACACGAGCAAATTCTCGGCCTCTGACCCAAGTCTCTGTCGATCCCAAGGATCCGGCGGCCCTCACGCCCAACCACTTCCTCATCGGGACCTCCTCAGGCCTTCCCCACACTGGGCCTTGTGATGAGGCCGACCGCAGGCAATGGAGAGCTGCCCAGGCGCTCGCCGACCTGATCTGGCGGCGCTAGGTAGACGAGTACCTGCCCACGCTGGTACCCCGCGGGGTGTCAGACGACCAAGGACGGCCGTTGCAAGTTGACGACCTGGTCTTCGTCATCGACTCCTCATTACCAAGAGGAACGTGGCCTCAAGGCGTCGTGGAAGCAGTCTTCAATGGTCCTGACGGCAAGGTGCGATCAGCGAACATCAGAACCACAACGGGCATCCTACGACGTCCAGTCACGAAGCTCGCCGTCCTCTGCGTTGAAGATTAGGCTACGGTAGCCCTACGCCAGGGGGAGGATGTTACGGACGTCGTAGCTATGTAGTATGTAACTTTGATATGATGTATAGTATGATTAGGATGTTAATAAATAACCCAGATAGACATAAGCAAATAGATAAGTCAGACATAAGTAGGATTGCATGATTGTTTAAGGTTTAGATTTAAGTATTCAATAAAGACAGATTTAAGTAGGGCTTTTCATGTAAATAATTAGATTAGGTTTGTATTACTCCCTTAGATGTAAGTATATGAGTAAGAATAATTGTAAGGTGGCATAGAGCGCGATCTAAAACCAGACAAGTAGAAACCTGTCCCGAGAACATGCGCAGACTAAGGGCGGGGGCGCGCTCCGATTGGCCGAGTGGAAATTACCTGCGCTCTACGCCACACTTTTACCTGCACTAAGCAAAATTGTATAAAGGATGGGTGGCGTGCTGCACATTTGTCATTCAAAATTTCGCCACTCAACCATCAGCAGCAAGCCACCCCTGGGAATAAGAAATAAATTAAGAAACATGTACGAGCACACTCGACAATTTATGCTGACGCCCGCGATCACATGTATTTACTTTTATTCATTATTACTTCAGTTCAATAAAGCTGCTTGGTGAATACACATGTCGGTGTTTTCTTCCACATAACACATTAGAAATCCCGGTACACATCGCACCTCAGCGGCTGGACTCTACATCTTTTTGGTCCTTCGACTTTAAGTGAAGTGTGAGAGAAGGTGTTTTCATCAATAGCGAATCGGCTCGGCTGGCCTCCCACAAGCGGGTCTCACCAGTCAAGTTGAGAAATCGCACATATTGGTGACGGGCATCTGCTCACGCTGAACTAACAGAACCAGTGGACATACAAGTCTACTACATATTCTTCTACCAGTGACAGTGATTACAACAGACAACTAGTTTCACCTACACATCCACTACAATGGAAGGGCTACTACAACGTCAACAAATCATTGCTGAAGCTGTACAGAAGATTTCTACAAACATAAAGAAAGATTCTGCAATTCGGAAAACTGCCGAGTACACAAGAAAACGGCTAGTGACTTTAGAAGAATTGTGGGATGAGTTCGACAACAATCACAAAAAACTAACAGTGCTTTGTGATAACAAACACGAATACATTCAATCTGGTGCTTACCTCGCCGTGAAAGAGCTCTACACAGCTACATGTGCTCTGCTGATGGACATAACACAGACCGAAGCCATGGCTAAACAAGATACAAGTAGTCAAGGTCAAGGTGACGAACAAAACAATGTCAGCACGGAGGAGAAAGGTATGTTGTCCAAATATGATGAGCTGATTAATCAGCAACGAACCAACTTTCGAGCGTTTTCAAGAGTCGTGCGAGGTATCGACGTTAACAATATCTCTGAAAAATGGGAACTACAAGACAAACTGCAGATGATACAAGCGCGCTGGAAAACTATTGACGATCTACATTGGCAAATAGATAATCTACTGATCGGCACGGAGGTGGATTATGAACAGGAGTACGCAAAGCATGAAAATAATTACGAAGGCATCAAGAGACAACTCAACCAAAAACTCAGCCATACATCTCACCAACAACAAACTATGCCGAAATTGGAAATTCCGGCATTTAATGGCAACTATGCTCAATGGCCAACTTTCATGGACCTCTACTCAGAAGCCATCCACAACAATTCCATGCTGAGCAAGACACAAAAAATGCAGCACCTCAAGGGCAAACTGAAAGGTGAGGCAGAGCGCCTAGTTCAGCATCTCAAAGTCTCAGCTGACAACTACGACTCGTGCTGGGATATACTCACCCGAAGGTACAACAACATACAATTGCTGTTTACAAATCAAATACAAATATTCTTAAGCCAGCCGACTGTGCATAAACATTCTGCTCAAGAACTGAAAAACCTCCACGACACGACCTTGGAAACGATTCACGCCATACACAATCTCGGCGTCGATACCACTACGTGGGATCCGTTTTTGGTGCACATACTCACAGAAAAAATGGACGCAGAAACTTACAGTTCGTACATGGAGTGCCGAAAAGCACCACGAAATCTGCCTTCATTCGACGAGCTTATGGCATTTTTGGAGAGCAAATTTACAGCACTCGAGCCAGTCAACAGAAAAAACAACAAGACTGGTTCCACGAAGCATGAGGCCAAGAACATGGACAACAGTGAAGCCAAGGAATTTTCTTCCAAACACCCACCTAAGAAGTTCCACAAGTGGGCAAAGACTTTTCATGCTCGATCTGAAAGAAAATGTCCGTTATGCAAGTCGGACCACATATTGGTTTCTTGTAAAAAGTTCCAAAGTATGGCGTCAGAAGCTAAAATAAATACAATTGCACAATTGAAAGTCTGTGAGAATTGTATGTACTGCCATAACGACAAACAATGCAATTCCGCGAAAACATGTAAGGTGTGCAATAACAAGCATCATACGACGTTACATGATGCTATACAACAAAGGGCTCAACTTACAATTCCCGCTAATAACATAACACCTAAAAGCGTTCCGACAGTAGCGCAACATAAAACAACTCACGTTGCTGGGAATGTGAACGAAGTTCTACTTGCCACAGTTGAACTAAATGTTATGGCTGTAGATGGAATGCCTACAAAACTTAGGGCTCTACTTGACCAAGGTTCTCAAATCAAATTGATTACGGAATCAGCTGCTCAGCGATTGGGACTTCACAGGCGTAAACAAGATGCAGTCGTCTCAGGAGTTGGCATCTCGAACATGAAGAGCCATGGAACCGTACTACTTACTTGCGAGTCCATATACCAAAATTACAAGTTCACTATTGACGCACTTGTCATGACAAAAATGCTGAGTAATTTGCCCAATTATACGTTTGAGCGCCAACAGTGGCCACATTTAGAAAACATTAGCCTCGCGGATCCTAACTACAATATTTCCAGGCCAGTTGACATTTTACTGGACGCTGGAGTTTACGCTCAAATAATCATGGATGGGATTCAGCGAGGACCTATACAGGCGCCAATAGCTCAACAGACTAAGATAGGATGGGTTCTATTGGGCAACACCACAACGTTCCAATGCCATGCAGTGCTTAACAACCTAGAAGAAATTTCGCGTTTCTGGGAAATAGAAGAAGTAACTGAACAGTCTCCAACGCTGACGTCAGACGAACAATATTGCGAAACTTTATACGCAAAAACAACTACAAGGAAGTCTGACGGCAGATATGAAGTCAGAATACCCATGAAACAGGGATTCGAGAAACAGTTAGGTTCCTCAAAGTCGCAGACATTAGCACAATTCCGACAATTGGAGAAACGACTAGTCAGAGACCAGTCTATTGCTGAAAGTTACAAGACTTTCATGGCTGATTACATACGTCTTAATCACATGAAACAAAGTTTAATTCCACAAGAACCGAGTTGCTATCTACCACACCACGGTGTCATGAAATTGGACTCCACTACAACAAAACTCCGAGTTGTATTTAATGCCTCAAACAAAACAACTTCGGGCCACAGTCTTAACGAGCTAATGGAGTGTGGGCCAAAGCTACAACAGGACTTACAGGCATTAATCCTACGGTGGAGGGGGTACCAATTTGTTTATTCCGCCGACATTGAAAAGTTTTACAGACAAGTCGGAATACAGGAACAAGATCAGCATCTACAGAAGATTCTGTGGAGATATGGCAAGGAAGACAAGATCCAGGAGTACCAGCTGTGCACCGTAACATACGGCACTAAAGCTGCTCCCTTTTTAGCGATGCGCACAATAAAACAACTAATTTACGACGAAGGTGCTCAATACCCGCTTGCCGCTGAAACATTGGATAGTCAGTTGTACGTCGACGATCTCCTCGGCGGAAGTAATGATATCCAACAAGCCAAAACTACTCAACAGCAATTAATCGACCTACTCAAACAAGGTGGCTTCAACCTGCGCAAATGGGCGAGCAACGACGGACGCATATTAGAAGATCTTACACCCGATCAAATTAGTCAAAACATGATTGACTTTAAGCACGCTGAAACAAACAAGACATTGGGAGTTATGTGGAATCCCTCTACGGATCAATTTACATTTCATTATCCAGTGGCAACAACAATCACTGGCGCTATCATTACAAAAAGATCGTTGCTATCTCAACTGTCGAAGCTATATGATCCACTAGGTTGGCTATCACCAGCTACAATAAAGGCAAAACTTATTTTCCAACAACTGTGGACTACAAACCTCAACTGGGACGATCCCGTACCACAACATGTACAAAAACAATGGGAAGAGTTCAGAAACGACCACAAATACATAGGTCAGATCGCTATTCCTCGATGGATGGGACCTAAAAACACCTCAGTTGAATTACATGGATTCTGCGATGCCTCGGAGAAGGCATACTCATGTGTGATCTATTGTCGAAGCATCAAAGACGATGGCCAATACATGACTCGAGTAGTTGCAGCGAAAACGAAGCTCGCACCGATTAAAAAATTGATAACACTGCCCAGACTCGAACTGTGCGGCGCACACTTATTATCCAGACTAGCGAAAAAGGTCATAGAGTCGTTAAACAAACAGACAGTAACAATACACGCTTGGACTGACTCAATGGTCGTTCTGGGATGGCTACATGGCGACGTGTCCCGCTGGAAGACATTCGTAGCAAACAGGGTTACGAAAATTACAAATATTTTGCCACCATCATGTTGGAGACATATTAAATCCGAGGAAAACCCGGCGGATTGCGCTAGTCGTGGCTTACTTCCGTCACAACTAGTCAGACATGAACTTTGGTGGGAGGGACCTGCGTGGCTGATACAAAACATCATCCCAGATCATTCGACAGACTTTGAAGCTCCTACATTAGAACACAAGCACAAGAAGCAAGTCTGCGCATCTCTAACATCGTCATCGATTATCGAAGAGCTTCTATGCAGACATAACTCTATTACACGTGTCGTCAGAATTCTAAGTTGGATTTTGCGAGTCAAGGCAAACAAAGACAAAGCACGATCGCCTTACTTAACAACAGTGGAACTTGAGAACGCATTGAATGTCGTCATCAAGACAGTGCAAAATAAACACTTTGGTGAAGATATTGTACATTTACAGAAACATGGCAATGTGCATTTGAAGAGTTGTTTACTTAATTTACACCCATTATTGGACAAACAAGGTCTCTTGAGAGTCGGGGGACGTTTAACAGAATCAGCCTTGAAGATCTCACAAAAACACCCAATTATTTTGCCACACAAAGCACGGCTCACAGAACTTCTGATCGACAAATCACATATTTCGACACTGCACGGGGGAGCAAGGCTCACCTTGACACATTTGCGAAACAAATACTGGATACTCAGAGGTGTGAGGACAGTAAAAGGCCACATTCTCAAGTGCATCAAATGTCATCGCTTCAAGACATCTACTAGCAAACAGCTGATGGGAAACTTAACAAAGCCGCGAGTCACTCCATCGCGTCCATTTACGCATACAGGCGTTGATTTTACGGGACAAGTGGAAGTCAAGGCCAACAAGGGCAGAGGGATTAAGACGTCCAAGGCCTATATTTCAATATTCGTCTGCCTAGCAACAAAAGCCATTCATTTAGAATTGGTATCAGACTTGAGTACTGCAGCCTTTCTCGGCGCTTTCAAACGTTTCTGTGCCCGAAGAGGAACACCAAAGTGTATGTACTCTGACAACGGTACGAATTTTGTAGGCGCAGCCAAAACACTCATAAAGGAACACGAAGAGGCGTTAATGCACTACGTCAACGAAGAACTATTGAGTGAGTTAGGGAACATTGGAGTTGAGTGGCAGTTCAACGCTCCAGTTTGGCCATCAGCAGGAGGATTGTGGGAGGCCGCAGTCAAAAGCATGAAGCACCACCTGAAACGCGTCATTGGCGAACAAAAGCTGACATTTGAGGAGTTTTCCACACTGTTAGCCCAGATTGAAGCGTGCCTCAACTCTAGGCCGTTGGTTCCTCTAACAAACGAAATTGACGATCTAGACTGCCTAACACCTGCACATTTCTTAGTGGGAGGGCCTATACTGTCAAGCCCACTCTCACCGGACGAGGACATCAGAAACATTAAAACTAGATGGCAGCTACTGGAAAAAATGCATAAAGATTTCTGGAAGAGATGGTCATCTGAATATCTTCAAACACTTCAAACACGCAGCAAGTGGCATTACGCAACAAAGAATCTTGAGATCAACGATATCGTATTGATAAAAGATGATCATTTGCCGCCCTCTAAATGGCTCTTAGGAAGGGTTATGGAGACACATCCTGGTAAGGATGGACACGTACGAGTGGTGACCCTGAAAACAAAAAATGGCACTCTAAAACGCCCTATCATCAAACTATCACGACTACCTGTAGAACAGAGTGATACAGGGTGCGTAGAGAGTGAAGGTGACATAACGCCTATCAAACAACAGAAAACTGAAAGATCGAAGCGCAAGAAACCTGCTAAAAGATCCCTAAACAATTACGTTTGCATATTTTTCACGTTTGCCTTATGCATAGCGACGTCACTGCAACAGACTACAGTGAACGTCACTACATTATCGTCAGCAAAATTAGTGTACTTCGACAAAATTGCTGAGGTGAAAATTCGACAAGACGACTGGAAAATGGTTGTGTATTACAACATTACAACATACTGGCGAAGTTTACAAAATGTGGCAGACTACGTCACACATTTGAACAGTCTGACTAAGGAAGAGCCAACCTTGATATCCATCGCCTCTCAACTAGAACACGAAATCAAAGAAATACAGCACTATAACGAAATTCTGAGATCGGAACACGGAACGCGCACGAAAAGGGGTCTAATAAATGGAATTGGTTATGCAGCAAATTATTTATTCGGAGTCCTTGACGAAGATTTTGCCAAAAAATACGACAGTGACATCAACCTCATACAGACAAACGAAAACCATTTACTCAACCTCTACAAGGAACAAACATCGATTGTGGAAGGCGAGTACAATATTTTGAAGAGAAACGAGGACATCATGAACAAGCAATTTACGCTAATAAACAAACGCTTCCAAGAAACAAACGAGCGCATACACTTGGAACGTAGCAATGCACTTAATGTGATGTCATCTGCATTAGCCGCTAACTTAATAATTTCCAACATAAGGAGAGTTCAACAATTACTACTCGACTTAGTGACGGATGTAAAGGACGGACGCGTCGATGCACATCTACTGAAGCCAGATCAGTTACAAGAACAATTAAACATAATATCCGGGCAATTACCTAGTGACCTGTCGCTACCCTGTACAAACAGCTATCAATGCATTCGACAGATGTATAAATTGTCACGAGTACACGTCAAGCTGACGAGAGACTTCTTCCTATTTGAAGTCAAGCTGCCTTTGGTGAACATCGAACAGTACGAGCTAAGCCGAGTCATACCTATTCCTACTATACAAGGACAGACTGAGAAGCATATCATACCGACATCTGAATATTTGGCAATAAACCTCAAGAAGGATGTGATGATGCCTCTAACCTACGACGACCTAAGCACATGTGTACAACTGAGAAAACACCAGTTACTATGTGCACTGAGTTTACCGGTTTATGACATAAAGCAAGCCGCAACATTGTGTGAGGCACAAATTATAGTAAACAATAAGAACTTATCAGCGTGCCACGCGACGGTATCAAGTTGCAGCGACAAGTGGATACAGTTACACAATGATGGCGCGTGGCTCTACACCTGTTGTAAACAATGCTTGACTCGCATTTTCTGTCCATCTGGTACATTAACGAAACGATTAAGTGCTACTGGTATTATCACACTTGATCCTGGATGCATGTTAAAAGGAGATAACATTATACTTCGCTCTCATAACAACTTCCATAGTGAGATATGCGTAACTGAAGACGAGCTTTACTTGAGAGAATCGGCTATAAATCACTTCATAACAGACAACAACTATACTTTTGAAGCTGAGCATCATGAAGTGATGATGAAGACATTGAAGGCCAGGATTGAAGAGGTGAAGATGCACCAAGAGACTCTAAACGATGTGGCAAATTCCCATGACATACATCGCTATATCATGTATAGCTTTATACTCATCGTTGTTGTTGGGGCCTGTCTATGGATCAGTCTCAAACTAAAGAAACGCTATCGGGCAGTTCTCCCAGTTACCTACAGACCTGATAACTCGGACCTGGAGCGAGCCATCAGCGAACCACAACCACGGACAAGCCATGACACTTGCTGCGCGCACAAGGTCGATAGAGCGACCTCGCCGGCAAGCTAAATAATTATAATTTAGATATAAGCTTGGGACTGTATATTCTTTATTTACATTGTTTTATTTACTGTTAACTTTACATTTCCTTATTACTGTGTTTACATTATTTTTACATAATACGGTCTGCTATCTACATTTTGTTTGTTTTTTTTTTATTTGTGATTTGGGAGCATGTACGAGCACACTCGACAATTTATGCTGACGCCCGCGATCACATGTATTTACTTTTATTCATTATTACTTCAGTTCAATAAAGCTGCTTGGTGAATACACATGTCGGTGTTTTCTTCCACATAACACATTAGAAATCCCGGTACACATCGCACCTCAGCGGCTGGACTCTACAAAACAAGAAGCCTGAAGTTTTACTCAACAAATCAACAAATATACAGTCCACCTCGACAGATAGAGAATCTAAAAAATAACAACTAACACACGAAAAGCTTTTTCTTACAAATGTTTTGAAACCTTGATCATTTATTTGTCAAATAGGTACTCGGTACATATAATATAAATAAATGATTCAATACAAAATTAATAGACTTTTCTAAATTTTGCAATAAATGTTAGTGTACTCCTGTGCTCACGGGGGCTCGGGCTGAGGCTCCCTCAGGTGTTTGGGCCCCGTCAGGCCGAGGACCCATGAAATGTTGACCGTTTTGTCCCCCTATTGTTACGCTACTGTTAGTATAATTATTATAATTATTATTGACAGTCAAATAAATATTTGACGAAGTATTTCACCAAGTAGACAATAAATCAACTAGAGTGAGGTTTCTTTTCTTAAATTCGTTTATATCAGCTTCACATCTTGATCCCTCGTGTTTTCCAACACATTGGCAGACTGGCTCATCCACCTCGTTAAGAGAACATTCGCCGTCGTTCAGAAAGTAGCCATGACACGCGGAGACCTCGCATCTTTCTCCTGAGTAACCGGCGTCACAGCTGAAATAATAAAACTTAACTAAATACATTCGACGGTGCAGGAAAACATTGTGAGGAAACCAGAATGTTTTAGGACCAAAAAATCGAAGACATGTGACATCCACCAACCCACACTGGGCACATGTGTTGGATTACGGCCTTTTTCGCCTTTAATTTTTTTAAATTAAAAGGCTGATGATGATAACATTCAACAAGAAAACCACCAGAAGAAGTAGTTTTACCTGCATTTAGGATGTCTCTCATCACTAAGACTACAGTTGCTGTGCATGCAATAGTTCAGACAGTCTGATATCTCGCATCTGTGTCCTGAATAATCTCCTTTGCACTGACAGACTGGCTCGCGGTTCTCATTCAAGGAACAGTCACCGTTGTTGGAACAATAGCCAAGACACACGTCGACTTGACCTCTTGGCTCGGTGTGTCCGGCGTTACAACTGAAATAACCACAATGTGTCCTTAAAACTATTTATAATATGTGTCCGTGCGTGTAGTAATAAAACTTTAAGGCCGTTAAATACACTAAATTATATCGATATAAACACCCTATGAGGAGTCGTCCAATCCCAACACTTTCGAAGAGAGAGCAATCTTGGTATTTTACTTACTTATGACGATATCCACAAAGTCTAACGACCATAACTTTGGATGTCGGTCTCACAGAGACGCGCATTTAATGTTATTTTTACGGACATAGCACAGAAAATGTAAAAATATAGTCAAATAACGCACAAAAGCTAATATATTTTTGTATTGAGCCATAAAAGAGAATATTTAAACAAAATTTTCTCACGTGTTTATTTATTTAAGAAAAACATAGGGATATAGTATATTTCGTCGGCGCTCTCTGTTCATATTTCCTCTTAAGTGTGTTTAACGACCTTAAAGTTTTATTACTACCTGTACGGACACATTGTTTAAAGAGAGATATATATATCGGAGGAAGGAACAAAGAAATATCGCTTGTAAACTTATTAATTCAGTTTTGTTTAATTGGTAACATTTAGTCTACGATTCAATCTCAGTTCGATTGACAACACTTTATTTTGCTTATGTCAAAATACTCGATTTGGATTGGATGTTAAAAGCTGTGGACTTTGCCGGAGGTGTTCTTAAACCAATGAAAAAGCGAGGAGGGTCTAATAAGACACTCTGAGTGGAGTCCCGCCATGTTTTGTGAAGTTAGAAAAAAAGTAACGCGCGGGTGCGCATTTTCAGAGTGGAAAAAAGAGTTGTGAGAAAAATAGTTGAGAGGTGGCGTGTATAAACTTGAAAAAGTGTGTTTTTGTTGAGAGAAAGCGAAACGATTGGTGGCCGAATTCGCTGCTTTGATAAAATTGGTACAAGGACTATCTCTAAAACGCCATAGGCTTTGTTGCATGCACTTACTCACAAAAAGCCCACAAGACCGAGGGTTTATCCAAGATAGCCCTCATATTTCCGATATATGGCCCATTATTACCAAGTTTACATAATTTATCGACATATATTTACTTAAGTCTTTAAATAAAAACCGGCCAAGAGCGATGCGGACTCGCGCACGAAGGGTTCCGTACCATTATCACTAAAAACGGCAAAAAAAAACACTTTTACTGTATGGAAGCCCCACTTAAATATTTATTTTATACTGTTTTTAGTATTTGTTGTTATAGCGGCAACAGAAATACATCATCTGTGAAAATTTTAACTGTCTAGCTATCACGGCTCATGATATACAGCTTGGTGACAGACAGACAGACGGACCGCGGAGTCTTAGTAATAGAGTCCGGTTTTTACCCTTTGGGTACGGAACCCTAAAAATAAGTGCAAGAAAATATAACCGACTTCCAAATAAAACAATACAGAGTGAAATATAACTTCAATTTCGGCAGTCTAGTGTTCGTTTTTGAATTCCGAAATAGTAAGTTATTTTTCACGTTCTAATGTTTTTTTTAAATTTTCAACCAATCGTGTTTTTTTGTAAAACATAGGTATGGTTACAGTTTGTATATTGTGAAAATATGTTCACTATGTTTTGCAAATATCTGGCGTACAAAATTAAGATAAGCAAGCCACAATAAATAATAAATAAAATAATACAATCAAGGTGGCATGTCAATAGATTACATTAAAAAATAAATCAATTTAAAATATATCAATTAGGTAAAACAGGTCATGACAATTTTAGATAAATAAACACATCTATACATTATCAATAAATTAAATCATAAGTGTTTAATTAGCAAGTCGGAATCGTCATACCTCTGTTTATCAGTAGTAAACTCAGTGATGGAGTAATAACATCTATCTACAAGGAATCTAAACAAAGACCTCGTAAAAGATCCCAAACACTCTTTATTGCTAATAGCTGCTGGTATATATATTTTTGGGGCCATACCTAGCACACTTTTGCCGAAAAATGCGGTTTTATGAGAGGTAACATGAATGGTATTAATATTCTGATAGCGGTGAGAGCGCAGTTTTTCAAATAAGTGCAGGTTACAGCGAACAAACACTCCCATTTCATAAATGTACATAGACAGTAGAGTGACCAACCTGAGTTCCTGAAACAATGGCTTACAAACTATCAATCGATCGCAATTTGGTAAAGGATCGCAAGCATTTCTTTTGAGCTTTAAAAGCAATGAATGTCTCTGTCAGTGGAGTTGCCACAGAAAACACCTAATGCCAGAAGCCACATAAGCATTGTAAGCTATTTGTACTGTAATGCGGTTAACCGTTTTTGATAGTTTGTACAGAGCATACGCAAATTGGCTAAATATGTTGTTATCTGGAAGTTGGTTGTGTTTGTATTTTATTTTTACTTTTTTGTTGTGGTACATATCTATAATGCCCACAATTACGCCAGAATAGATTATCTGAATAACATAAATCTTGAACACAACCGGTAAAATTATAATGTACCAGGGTGAACTGTACACATCTGCGTACCCGCTTATAGCGTACCGGCGCACACAAGGCCGGGTTCCCAATTTGCGACGACGAAAATAAAATATAGGTTTTTGTTGTGGTAAGTACATATCTATAATGCCCACAATTACGCCAGAATAGATTATCTGAATAACATAAATCTTGAACACAACCGGTAAAATTATAATGTACCAGGGTGAACTGTACACATCTGCGTACCCGCTTATAGCGTACCGGCGCACTCAAGGCCGGGTTCCCAATTTGCGACGACAAAAATAAAATATAGGTTTTTGTGTACTTTCTGACTGGGTAATTATGTAATATTAGTGTTAGAAGGTAGAAATTGATTTTTAACATGGTACAATCAATAAAAAACAGTAAAAGGCAATATTTTAAGTATTTTGTGTAAAACTCCTTAAATTAGGTTCTATACCAACTACTGATCATCGTCGTCTACATAATTATTGGAGTCTTCATTATTTACAGAACACGATGAGTGAGTGAGATGTTTATGTTTTTTCAACATTCTAGGAGTCGAATTTATCGCATGTTTTACAACTTGAGCTACCTTTCTTTTACCAGATTTCACCAGACTTGTATCATTCGCTAAACAAAGCTTTTCAGGAGAAAAACGTGAGACATGAGACCAAAGTTTTATCTTTCTACTGCGTTCAGAGCTGACTTCAAACCACTTTTTTGCTCTACCTCGCTTTTCTGCGTAGGTTGTTGTGAAGGTGTGTAAAAATCCCGCGACTGTGGAACAGACAACACGTACTTATTTTGCTCCGTTATTTTTTAAACATACAAGTCGGAAAAAGTTAGTGTTCATATTAGTGATTTATACCATTGTGAAGCTGTGTAAAAGAACTATTCAACATTGCTTAAGTCATCTCTAAACTCCACGTGGTTCGTGAGTAATTAGCAAATAAGTTCTCAAAATTTTGCTAAAAAACATTCAATCCCTGACCTACAACAACTCGCGGCCGGCTTGCTGTACGCACACAGAAACAGGACACGCAGGTGCGCGACGCAGGTGCGCCCGTTTCTCAGAATTTTGGGAATCATTACCTATTTTTGCATGTTTTGAATACGCTATCTACGCATAAATATTTTAACAACACGCTTGCTACTGGGATTGCGGTGAACAGAATTCTTACCAAATTGCTTTGCGCACTATTAATTAACATGGCTCCGAATGATAATAGCTGCTCGATTTGCCGAAAAACCGTGCCAAATAAAGGACTTCTTAAATGCTGTAAATGCAAATACAAGCACCATCTGCATTGCGTATATGTCACTGAAAAACAAATCCAAGCAATGACGCCAACAAATAAATCTTCTTGGACTTGCACTAACTGTTGCATCAAACCGGCAAAAGCTAATTCGTCGACCCCAATAGTACTCAATAAGACTTGCTCATTTGCCGACTTTGTAAACACCAGCTATTTTAAAGGTTCCTCTGATGATGGAGAATGCAACGTAACACTGAGGCAAAAGTCTAACACCCGTAATGTTTCTACAGATAGCTTAGTACAAGATCTTCATTTAGAGGATAAGCTACGGACCATCATTAAACAGGAATTTTGCTTTCTTGAGACTAAAATAAAAGTCCTTGTAACAGACCAGCTCAAACAGATGACAGACCAAATATCAGATTTTAAAGACTTTTTATAACACTCAATATGAAACTCTCAAGTCCTGTCTCGAGAAAAAAGACACCATGATAAGAAACTTACAGGCCGAGAACGAACGTCTATTAACAGCATCCGCAGACCACTCCATGCGACTGTCATTAGTAGAGCAGAATCTACGCGTAAACAACATTGAAATCAATGGGATACCGGAATACAAGACAGAAAATGTTATCACTACGGTTATTCAACTAGCAAAAGCTGTAGGAGAGCAACTTGGAGCCGGCGATATCCTTCATGCTACACGAGATGCTAAATTAAACGCTGAGAGTAATAGGCCTCGTCCTATGGTTGTTAAACTACGAACACCCCGTCTCCGCGACAGCTTGATAGCAGCAGTCGTAAATTTAAATAAAAAAAAACAACCCCAAGAAAATCTCAACTCTAAACATTTGGGAATAGGAGGAGATCAAACGCCAGTGTACGTGTCGGAGCATTTGTGTCCAGCTAACAAAGAGCTGCATGCTGCCACAAGGCAGTCAGCCAAGAAGTTGGGCTATAAGTTTGTGTGGGTTCGAAATGGACGAGTGACAACATTCGCCCAAACTACAACAAACAAATGTGACTATGTAAAAATTATGTCTGACCTACAAGCTATTGACTGGGATCTAGAATTTTCGCTCTCCAATGATAATGATAATCTAGTGTCTGTATTCTATACAAAATTAAAAGAGTTGATCGATAAGCACATACCTCAACACAATTGTAAAAACTCAAAATATCCTTCCTGGTTTAGTAAAGCTCTCATAAAAGCACTATCCGCAAAAGAAAAGTACCTACCATAGTAAATTTCGAAAATACAATAATCCTCGAGACAAGTTGACCTACGATTTACTAAGAAGCCGTTGTCATACAATGATAAACCAAAACTATAGCGACTATAAACACCACATTGAGGGTGAAATAACAAAACAATCCCAAATTATTCTGGCGTTACATTAAAAACAAACGAAACAGTAAATCCGTGATTCCAGCCAGAATGCACATGGACGATGCAGTAGCTAATAGTGGTAATGACATTGCAAACCTTTTTGCTTCTCATTTTTCTTCAATTTTCACCAACCCAAATGGCTGTACAAACACAAACATCTAAGAATCATCCGGAGTGCTTAGTAACATAAAACTTTCTCCACAAGAAGTTTTAGCGAAGATAAAGAAACTTGATACATCCAAAGGTGCCGGTCCCGATTGTATTCCACCAGTTTTTGTTAAATCATGCGGGAGAGCACTTGCAGAGCCACTGTGTCTAATATTTAATCGATCTTTAGAGTCGGGAGTATTTCCAGAAGAATGGAAGAAGGCTCGGATCGTGCCGGTGCACAAAAAAGGCGACTTCAGCAATATTAAAAACTACAGGCCTATTTCCATCCTATCATGTTTTTCAAAGCTTTTTGAGTGTCTCGTTTGTCCCATCATTACCAACTACTTGGACACTAAGCTTTCCAATAGCCAACACGGATTCCGAATTGGACGTTCCACAGAGACTAATTTAGTCAGATAATTATCCGACATATCTGAAGCGCTCGATTGCGGACACAAAGTCGACGCAATATATACAGATTTCAGCAGCGCGTTCGATAAGGTGAGTCATCCTCTCATGATAGCAAAACTTGAGGTCAGTGGTGTACACGGATCTTTGTTGAGATGGTTTGCATCCTATCTTATAAATCGTTCACAGTTTGTTGCTGTCAATGGCTATGTTTCTTACGAATTTCATGCACGCTCTGGTGTTCCACAAGGTGCCAAGGTGGTTTTGTTGATGACATAACAAATCATATCAGGCACTGCCAAACAATGTTGTTTGCAGATGACTTAAAAATTTACAAAAAAATTACTGGGCCTGAAGACATCACACTTATTCAAAGCGACTTAACAAACGTCGAAAATTGGTGCAAAACCAACAATATGACCTTAAACCCCCAAAAATGCTTTCACATCCGTTTCTCTAGAAAAAAATCATCATTCCCAACTACCTACACACTATGCGACACCTCGTTGTCAAAGGTTAGAGAAATCCGGGATCTAGGGGTTCTGGTGGATGATGGGCTCACCTTCAAGCCACACATCAACGACGTCGTAAAGAAGTCTGCGCAGATGCTGGGTTTTGTTAAACGCAACACAAGAGGCTTCCAACAACCAAAGACCAAAATAGTTTTGTTCACCACCCTAGTGCGAAGTCGGTTGGAATACGCCAGTGTAGCCTGGAACCCACTCTACGCTATTCATTCGCAAAGACTAAAAAAATTCAAAGAGCTTTCACTAAACATCTTGCATTTATATCAAGGGGAATTAGTCATCGCTGTCCGTATGCACAGCGCCTACACTTTTTCAAAATAAAGACACTGCGTGACCGTCGCCGTACGCGTGATCTAATTTTCCTTTACAAAGTAGCAAACGGGTTTATTAAGTCTAGTGATTTAGAAGAATGTATCCAATATTCAGTCCCTTCAAAACTACCCAGACATCCCATCACAAAATTACTCCATATTCCATTCCGCAAAACCAACCTAGGCTTCAACGCACCACTTCTCCGCATGTGTAGAAGCTATAATAGTTTTTGTACAACTCCAGATGCTGACTTACACGGTGTTTCACTCAATAAGTTTAGATGAGCAGTCTCGGAGGTACGGGAGTGCGCAAATCCTTCAACTTAGGCTAATTACGAACATATACATCCTATTTCTATTTTTTATTCTGTCTGTTTTTCATTTTGTATGTTTTATTTTTACTACGTTTTTAACTTTTTTTACTTTAGATTAATATTTATATTTTAAAAGTTTAACTAATTTGGTGTTTCTGACCATATGGTGTAAGCTGCGTATACCTGTAATAGGCATACATACCAGCACCTTTATGTTTTCTTTGTTTTCAACAAACTGTTTTGTATGTAATGCTGTTGGTGTACATTATAATAAATAAATAAATTAAGTCAAGCTGCGGGAATAACCCAGAGTTTTTATATTTTCGATAGTACTTACTACTGGACAAGAATAAATTCATCACAAGTGGTATAGAAATAGTTTATTTAATATATAAATCCTACCTATCCTTCTAATCTCTCAGATCAAACAAAAAGTTAAGATGGAACGTTGTAAACAACAAATTGAAGCCAGTTCAAACTATGCCTTGCTGTATAAATACCCAATTACACGCACACACGTACAACGAAACTACTCCTTAGCTTGTCAGTTGAGCTTTATTATTTGATCTGTGAGCTCGAATGACAAGCTAAGGCGTAATTTCGTTGTACGTGAGTTCATAAAGCATTAAAAACTAAAACAGGTTTTCATACAATAGAATGTATCTTTGTGAGAGTATCCATGACTCAAACAAGGTTAGTAAAACTTACGACTATGTTAGTAACACAAATATAAACATTAAATATACTGACAAGTTAACAGTGGTACACCGTGGCGACAACCCATGAGAGATGGCACTACAGTGACCCACAAACGCAATCATGCTTAGGATACTGTTAGAGCTGCCCCACACTCTGTGCACGATAGACTCTAGACATGTTTAATTCAATGTCAGCGATGGCGATGGTCGAAATGCCAAAATTTAGAGGACCGGTCACGTGACATTTCGATACCACTTGAAAATCCCGAACACTTGACGTATTTCCAATCGCTACGCCTTCGTCTATAAAATGTCACTTGTCTAGTCTAGAGCCTCGGGGATGCGCACGTTTTACTCATAGTTGTGTAAAAACAAGCCAAACATTCCCGACGCATTACAGAAGTGGGCAGGCCCACTAGCATACTAACCGCATTGTTATACGAGCTGATATACGTAGAGAGTGTTTCAGACTCAATTAATTAAAAGGGATAATTCCTAGATACAAAAAAAAATTAAGTATAATTGTAGTCCTTCGGATAGATTTGCAAAAAATATTGGACAAGTATTTTCTGCTTTCTCAAAACAAATTGACAAAGATAAAGCGCATCAAACTTCTGGGGTTCAGGCTTGTGACTGTACCGTCGTTATTTTTTGTTTATAAAAAAACGGCCAAGTGCGAGTCGGACTCGCGCACGAAGGGTTCCGTACCGTTATCGCAAAAGACGGCAAAAAAACACGTTTGTTGTATGGGAACCCCCTTAATTTATATTTTTCTGTTTTTAACTTCAAATAAAGTAAATTTCAACTGTCTAGCTATCACCGTTCATGAGATACAGCCTGGTGACAGACGGACAGATAGACAGACAGACAGACGAATCGCGGAGTCTTAGTAATAGGGTCCCGTTTTTACCCTTTGGGTCCGGAACCCTAAAAATACGTGGCCAATGGTTTTCATGAATTTATCTAAAAGATTAAAAAACTATTTATAGTTATCGTCTATTAGACTTTACTTCAACAACTACGGAAATTTTTAGTTTTTTTTTTAAATCTAATATAGGCTCGCGCTTGACCATCTCACCTGATGGTAAGCGATCATGTGGTTGACGATGGATCACGCTTGCCTAGAAGTAACCTATTCTTATTTACTCTTGACTTAAAGACCCCTAGAATAGAATAGAATAGAATAGAATATACTTTATTGTACACCATCAAATTAGCTACAGCTACTAGATTGTAGCTGTCGGGAAACACAGACTCCGGCAGGGAATTCCACTCCTAAGCTGTACGCATAATAAAAGTATTCTTAAAACGTTTAGTGCGTATGGGTGGGATGTCCACCATGTATCGATGGCGCATCGCCGTACGTCTGGTAGTCCGATGATGAAATGGGCTGGACGGAATTAGATCATGCAATTCCATCGCACACTCCCCGAAATGTAATCGATAAAAACCGACAAGCTGGCAACTCGGCGACTATGTTCAAGGCTCTGGAGCATTGACTTAACCAGTGCCTCATCGCCGATGAGCTTCTTTGCCTGCTTTTCGATCCACTCTAGTGCGTCAAGCTAGTATTTGGCAGATCCGTCCAAGAGATGAGAATAGTACAGACGTCCTTTTGATGGATACGAATGTCCAACATACTCGTCTAGCATCCATCAGAAGAAGGAGGAGGCCGCGCGTCACCAGGATTCAGACGTGAAGATGCCGCAAAAAGAGAGGCAAATAAATTTGCCTTCTCCTCAGCGGAGTGGGCCAGCGACCCGTCGGATTTCAGCAGTGGTGGTAGTGAGGGACTGTAGAAGTTCGACTCGACTGACTTAGCCAGAGACCAAAACGCCTGCCGGGTAAGAAGCAAGTTTGGTCCCTATTCGGCCAATGTGGTCGAACCGAGCCCTTCGCAACACTATCTTGCAGGACTTGGCAGCCCTGTTGAAAGCCTTCTTCTTCCGACCTACGCCACTCACCTTACGCGATCGAACGACGACCCAAGCCAGGTACGCCCCATGTTTAATCCGTCGGCTCGCTTACATTCGGCGCCAAACCATGGCCCGTTCTCGCTAGACATTCTTTCTAGTGAGTAGTGGTGATAGGCTAAGTTTTTGGTTTTTCACGTCTAGGATTCTCGTGACTACCAACACATTGACGGGCTGGCTCAACCTCCTTGTTTACGAAACCGTTACCATTGTAACGAATACAACAAGAATTATTGCTATAAAGTAGGATGACTTAACTGCCTCGCTGGTTTAGTGATCGCAAGCGCTGCTTCTGATTACGAGGTCCTGGGTTCGATGCCCAGGTCGGGCAAAGTGGTACTGGGTTTTTTCATCTGGAATTTCTCAGTAGCAGTCCAATAGGCTCGCCCTCTGTTGAGTTTGGGAACCAACTACAATATACCACTACATATTATAAAACTAAGTCCCCCGCCGCGTCTGTTTGCGATAAACTTGAAAACTACTGAACGGATTTTCATGCGGTTTACACCAATAGAAAGAGTGAGAAACGAGAAAGGTTTTCGTATATATTTTAATAGGGGCGAAGCCGGGACGGGTCACTAGTGACGAATAATACATACATAGCAGAATAACTGACGACATGCAGGCTTTCTCTGCTTACTCTTTCTAATGATGCAGGTTGTATAAGTAAACTACTGTAATTCGCTGACTGGAAGAACAACAACTACGTCGACGTTTAAAAACCGAGTATTTTCGAAACAGTTTGAGTTCAATGCTAATTTTCTTCACCTGCAAAGGCGCGCTGGATGTGGCAAGTTTATACACGAGTCGCCTTTTCCATGTCGAGGAATACTGCAACCGCGTATTCCTTCCTGTTCATTGTAGACGACAGCAGGTGCAGTACCCTCGACAGCTGAAGTGTCGT
This sequence comes from Orthosia incerta, assembly GCA_948252205.1. Lineage (NCBI taxonomy): Eukaryota > Metazoa > Arthropoda > Insecta > Lepidoptera > Noctuidae > Orthosia > Orthosia incerta. The sequence goes on from OX411769.1 coordinate 4,661,738, forward strand.
GCTATGTTCCGCGCGAAACCCGAATTATTCTTCACGCGGTGACATGTGTGTTGCAAGATGTCGTAGCAGGAGGGACTCGAACACCTTGGAGATAGTGGGCAGGATAGTGATCGGCCGATAGCTCTCCGGCTTCAAGACATTCTTGCCCGCCTTGGGCAGCATGATGACGCGCCCCTCTTTCCATGAGGCTAGGAAGGAGTCCGTGCGGAGTATCCCGATGAACAGGCGTGCCACAGCCGCGGCCATGCGGTGGGGCAGGTGGCGCAGCGCTGTATTCGTGATGTTGTCGGCACCTGGGACCTTCCGGAGCTTTTTTCGCAAGATGGCGCGTCTGACTACGCCAGGCGAGAGATAGATGGAATCTTCATCTGGATGAAACTATCGGCGTAGCGAAGTAGTCACCATTGTGTTTCTCGACTGTTGCGACATGTTCATGTTGTTGTGTAGTCGGGTTCGGTTGGAACTGACGCTCCAGGTGCTCGGCAAAGACCTCTGCTCGGTCTCCCGCGACGAATTTTAGCGCCCCGTCAGTGCCCTGTAGTGGACGCACCGGAGCTGGGGTGTTTTTCATGTGGCGGCACAGTCTGTGTACTGAGGGCAAATCGTCCTCCACGGCGTCTATATGTTCCTCCCAGCTCGCGGCTCTCAGAGCACTCAGCTCGGCCTTCACCTTTTCCGCGAGTATTTTGAGTGCCGTCTTCATGGTAGGGCAGCGAGTTTGTTGTCACTGCTTGCGTAGTCGCCTCTTCTCGGTAATAAGTCGTCGTATGCGCGCTGGCAGGGGCGGCTGAAGCACTCTCCCCTGCTGCTGGGTCATCGTTGCTGTTTCCAGAGCTTGTTGTACGCAAGCAGGGATGTCGTCGGCTAGTAGGTCGACGTCGGCGGCGCTGGTGAAAGGCCGAGTTAGCGTGGTAGCGTCAATCTTTTTTGCGAAAATATTTTTCGACGTGGCGCTAAATGATTCTGGTGGGTATATATATCCGATAGTACGACGAGTACAGGATGGCTTGTGTCATCGCAGTGTGGAGATCATAATATGCTGATCATAAGGGGCCATATTATGACGAGCCAATCCTATTATGATTCGTTGGTGAAAACATAGTGGGCACGTGGGTACTATATTTGTCCTGTATAGCTCCTTGCCTCTGCCACACTGGAACGATAATTGCGGCACAAGTAATTATCTAAATTTTGTAGCATAAACTTTGTATGTTGGTTTACAAAAGACACACAGACAAATGAAGTGCTTAAATTGAAAATTGATAGATTTTAATAGACGGGTATAAATAAGAAAGAAAGAAAATACATTTATTCAGCACAGACTAAACGACACAATTTTTTTTTTATTGTCTATAGGCTTGCGCTTGACCACTATCTCTTCTGATGGTAAGCGATGATGTGGTCGACGGTGAAGCACGCTTGCCTAGAAGAAACCCATTCACTCTTGACTTAAAGACCCCTAGATTGTAGCTATCGGGAAACACAGATTCCGGCAGGGAATACCACTCTTAAGCTGTACGCATAATAAAAGTGTCCCCAAAACGTTTTGTGCATATGGGTGGGATGTACAGATGTTCATGTACCGATGACGCACCGCCGTACGTCTGGTAGTCCGATGATGGAACGGACTGGGCGGAATTAAATCATGTAATTCCATCGCACACTCCCCGAAATGTAACCGATAAAAAACCGACAAACTGGCAACTCGGCGACGATATTCAAGGCTCTGGAGCTTTGACTTGACCAGTGCCTCATTGCCGATGAGTTTCTTGGCCCGCTTTTCGATCGACTCTAGTGCATCAAGCTGGTATTTGGCAGATCCGACCCAGAGATGAGAACACTCCCTCCACCTTCCCATGGCCCGACCAACTTTTGTTATACGGGCCGAATCGTGGGGCGGCTGCGGACATAGCACCCTTGGCAATCTTATTTTTACGGTCCGCAGGCGCTTCTTGATCCCTTACAAATTAGCCACGTGTGTCCCTTCAACCTTCGCCCAAAATTGGGCTGGTGAACGATCACACTACACAAATTGTAGACTTCGTCGTCGTCTTAGCCGTCGCACCCCTCGTGCGTCCCTAAATTTTGCTCCTTTACGTTGCACTTTGCTCCTCTTCTTGACGTTCCAGTGCGCTCCGGGTGGCATGCCATGCATGCGCGAACTCTCTTAGCCTCGCAAAGTTCGCCGGTGAGCTAACGAGGTCCTGGTAATAAACCGCACCGACCTCCATGCAGCTGATCCCGTCCATCATCTTGCACCTAGCTTCTTCATACAGGGGACAGACCCACAACGCATGGTGCAGGTCTTCCTCTTCCATAGCACAGTAGCACATACTCTCACATAGCTTCATATCATGCAACCTTTTCCTAAAACACCCATGTCCCGTGAGAATCTGGGAGAGCTGATAATCAGGCTCGACCCAGGTGTACTTGAGCCGCGCAACGACGTCCGGGAAGAAACGGTACAGTTCCCGTCCTTTCCCCTCATTCATCCATCTTTCTTGCCACGTATCCATCGTCTCATTCCAGATCACTTGCTTTCGTCGGGCCAGCTCCCGTCTGCGCACTACTGGTTCAACCTGTGCTTCAGCCGCGGCCTGGCGCTGCTCATCAAACCTCCCAGCACGGATCACCTCCAGATCAGCCGGGAGAACACCACCCAAGACTGCCAGCGCAGCCGTACTGGTAGACCTGTACGCCTTCGTCAGCAGAATTAGGCTTGGTCTCTGGCACCGGAGCAGCGCGCTGCGAACAACGTGGAGTGTCGATCGTTTGTACCAACAAGCAGCAGCATACGTTACCGTGGCGACGAATGTGCCTCTATAGAGGAGGCGAAGTCCGGGATATCGAATGCCCCAGGACGATGCCGACACTCGTGACATCTTCCCAAAGCACTTGGCCGCGCGCTCCCCTATCGATAATGCATGCTGCGCAAAGGATAGACTTGTGTCGAGCACCACACCCAGCACCATCGTCGAGGTGACACTCCTGACCGAGTCCCCGGCAAGCTTTACAGTGGGGGCCCGTTGGAGTTTTCCCCTCATCGTCATCATGGCTGACTTTGCAGGGGAGAACGCCAGCCGATTCCTGGCTCCCCACGCCGCGACCATGTCCAGCGACACCTTGGCTGCCGTCTCGATTTCTGCACGAGACCTGGACTCGATCAGAATCGTCACATCGTCCGCGTAGGCGACCATTCGGACGCCGCTTGGGAGTGGCAGTCGAAGCAAGTCATCCAGCAGTAGATTCCACAAAGGTGGACCAAGGACAGAGCCCTGCGGGCAACCCATGGTGGACACCTTCCACACAACCCGATCACCGATGAAGAGACCAACACGTCGGCGGGCGAAGTAGTCCGACAGCATCGTAAAGATGTTGGGCGGGCACCCCCCCCGCTTGACTTTCGTCAAGATCATCGACCACCAGGCGTTGTCGAAGGCGCCCGAGATGTCCAGAAATATGGCCTGCACATACTTGCCCGAGCCCTCCCTCACGGTGCTCATGACGTCGTTGAGCGCCGTGACGGTTGACTTGCCCGGAGAAAATCCGTGCTGGGCAGCACAGATCTGGTTGCCGATCGACGGAGCGCACTTGAGTATTACGCGCTCTAAAATCTTGCCTAGCACAGGCAGCAGTGTTATCGGTCTGTAGGCCTTAGGGTCCGTGAGTGGCTTTCCATTACCCTTCGGCAAGACAAGAAGCCGACCCGCCTTCCACACATCCGGAAACACACCTTCAGAGACACACTTGCCGTACACCGCGGTGACTTCCGCGGGGACAGCTTCCCAGACGTTCCTGACAATGCGCGCACTGATTCTGTCCAATCCCGGGGCCGTGTTGGGCAAACTCCTAATTATACCCCCCAGACTGTCACGCGACAGAGGAGGCGCAGCTTGGCCTGACGGGGTGAGCGAGGCGGCGACGCGAATCTGCCTGTGGTAAGGCGGATCCAAAGATGGATCGTCATCCGGGCAAAGCGCCTGCAATAGACCCGTCTCCGCATCATCCACAGAGGTCGCAAAGCCCTCCGCCAGCTTTGTACCGTTAATAACCCGGGAGGGAGGCCTCAGCCTGCCACTGGCAGCCCGATATGCCAACCCCCACGGGTCACTGTTGCCAGAGTCAGCAATCCTCCTGAAGTGCTCAAGCTCCGCCCTCTCCATTGCCTCTCTGTATCTCGCTCTCACCGAGTGGAACTCCGCTCTCAGACGCTCCTCTCGCAGTTCCCCAGTCTTACGTACGCCCTGCCATTTATTCCTCGCCCTGTTGTTCAATTTCCGGAGCTTCTCAAGCTCCGGGTTCCACCATTCATACCCTGCGTCCTTTGGTGGCCCTTTCATACCCAAGCACTGGCACGCTGTGTCTACAATGACACAGCGTGCCAGGGACAGACCCACAACGCATGGTGCAGGTCTTCCTCTTCCATACCACAGTAGCACATACTCTCCTCACATAGCTTCATATCATGCAACCTTTTCCTAAAACACCCATGTCCCGTGAGAATCTGGGAGAGCTGATAATCAGGCTCGACCCAGGTGTACTTGAGCCACGCAACGACGTCCGGGAAGAAACGGTACAGTTCCCGTCCTTTCCCCTCATTCATCCATCTTTCTTGCCACGTATCCATCGTCTCATTCCAGATCACTTGCTTTCGTCGGGCCAGCTCCCGTCTGCGCACTACTGGTTCAACCTGTGCTTCAGCCGCGGCCTGGTGCTGCTCATCAAATCTCCCAGCACGGATCACTTCCAGATCAGCCGGGAGAACACCACCCAAGACTGCCAGCGCAGCCGTACTGGTAGACCTGTACGCCTTCGTCAGCAGAATTAGGCTTGGTCTCTGGCAACGGAGCAGCGCGCTGCGAACAACGTGGAGTGTCGCTCGTTTGTAACAACAAGCAGCAGCATACGTTACCGTGGCGACGAATGTGCCTCTATAGAGGAGGCGAAGTCCGGGATATCGAATGCCCCAGGACGATGCCGACACTCGTGACATCTTCCCAAAGCACTTGGCCGCGTGCTCCCCTATCGATAATGCATGCTGCGCAAAGGATAGACTTGTGTCGAGCACCACACCCAGCACCATCGTCGAGGTGACACTCCTGACCGAGTCCCCGGCAAGCTTTACAGTGGGGGCCCGTTGGAGTTTTCCCCTCATCGTCATCATGGCTGACTTTGCAGGGGAGAACGCCAGCCAATTCCTGGCTGCCCACGCCGCGACCATGTCCAGCGACACCTTGGCTGCCGTCTCGATTTCTGCACGAGACCTGGACTCGATCAGAATCGTCACATCGTCCGCGTAGGCGACCATTCGGACGCCGCTTGGGAGTGGCAGTCGAAGCAAGTCATCCAGCAGTAGATTCCACAAAGGTGGACCAAGGACAGAGCCCTGCGGGCAACCCATGGTGGACACCTTCCACACAACCCGATCACCGATGAAGAGACCAACACGTCGGCGGGCGAAGTAGTCCGACAGCATCCTAAAGATGTTGGGCGGGCACCCCCCCCGCTTGACTTTCGTCAAGATCATCGGCCACCAGGCGTTGTCGAAGGCGCCCGAGATGTCCAGAAATATGGCCTGCACATACTTGCCCGAGCCCTCCCTCACGGTGCTCATGATGTCATTGAGCGCCGTGACGGTTGACTTGCCCGGAGAAAATCCGTGCTGGGCAGCAGAGATCTGGTTGCCGATCGTCGGAGCGCACTTGAGTATTACGCGCTCTAAAATCTTGCCTAGCACAGGCAGCAGTGTTATCGGTCTGTAGGCCTTAGGGTCCGTGAGTGGCTTTCCATTACCCTTCGCCAAGACAAGAAGCCGACCCGCCTTCCACACATCCGGAAACACACCTTCAGAGACACACTTGCCGTACACCGCGGTGACTTCCGCGGGGACGGCTTCCCAGACGTTCCTGACAATGCGCGCACTGATTCCGTCCAATCCCGGGGCCGTGTTGGGCAAACTCCTAATTATACCCCCCAGACTGTCACGCGACAGAGGAGGCGCAGCTTGGCCTGACGGGGTGAGCGAGGCGGCGACGCGAATCTGCCTGTGGTAAGGCGTATCCAAAGATGGATCGTCATCCGGGCAAAGCGCCTGCAATAGACCCGTCGCCGCATCATCCACAGAGGTCGCAAAGCCCTCCGCCAGCTTTGTACCGTTAATAACCCGGGAGGGAGGCCTCAGCCTGCCACTGGCAGCCCGATATGCCAACCCCCACGGGTCACTGTTGCCAGAGTCAGCAATCCTCCTGAAGTGCTCAAGCTCCGCCCTCTCCATTGCCTCTCTGTATCTCGCTCTCACCGAGTGGAACTCCGCTCTCAGACGCTCCTCTCACAGTCCCCCAGCCTTACGTACGCCCTGCCATTTATTCCTCGCCCTGTTGTTCAATTTCCGGAGCTTCTCAAGCTCCGGGTTCCACCATTCATACCCTGCGTCCTTTGGTGGCCCTTTCATACCTAAGCACTGGCACGCTGTGTCTACAATGACACAGCGTGCCAGGGACAGACCCACAACGCATGGTGCAGGTCTTCCTCTTCCATACCACAGTAGCACATACTCTCCTCACATAGCTTCATATCATGCAACCTTTTCCTAAAACACCCATGTCCCGTGAGAATCTGGGAGAGCTGATAATCAGGCTCGACCCAGGTGTACTTGAGCCGCGCAACGACGTCCGGGAAGAAACGGTACAGTTCCCGTCCTTTCCCCTCATTCATCCATCTTTCTTGCCACGTATCCATCGTCTCATTCCAGATCACTTGCTTTCGTCGGGCCAGCTCCCGTCTGTGCACTACTGGTTTAACCTGTGCTTCAGCCGCGGCCTGGTGCTGCTCATCAAACCTCCCAGCACGGATCACCTCCAGATCAGCCGGGAGAACACCACCCAAGACTGCCAGCGCAGCCGTACTGGTAGACCTGTACGCCTTCGTCAGCAGAATTAGGCTTGGTCTCTGGCAACGGAGCAGCGCGCTGCGAACAACGTGGAGTGTCGCTCGTTTGTACCAACAAGCAGCAGCATACGTTACCGTGGCGACGAATGTGCCTCTATAGAGGAGGCGAAGTCCGGGATATCGAATGCCCCAGGACGATGCCGACACTCGTGACATCTTCCCAAAGCACTTGGCCGCGCGCTCCCCTATCGATAATGCATGCTGCGCAAAGGATAGACTTGTGTCGAGCACCACACCCAGCACCATCGTCGAGGTGACACTCCTGACCGAGTCCCCGGCAAGCTTTACAGTGGGGGCCCGTTGGAGTTTTCCCCTCATCGTCATCATGGCTGACTTTGCAGGGGAGAACGCCAGCCGATTCCTGGCTCCCCACGCCGCGACCATGTCCAGCGACACCTTGGCTGCCGTCTCGATTTCTGCACGAGACCTGGACTCGATCAGAATCGTCACATCGTCCGCGTAGGCGACCATTCGGACGCCGCTTGGGAGTGGCAGTCGAAGCAAGTCATCCAGCAGTAGATTCCACAAAGGTGGACCAAGGACAGAGCCCTGCGGGCAACCCATGGTGGACACCTTCCACACAACCCGATCACCGATGAAGAGACCAACACGTCGGCGGGCGAAGTAGTCCGACAGCATCGTAAAGATGTTGGGCGGGCACCCCCCCCGCTTGACTTTCGTCAAGATCATCGGCGACCAGGCGTTGTCGAAGGCGCCCGAGATGTCCAGAAATATGGCCTGCACATACTTGCCCGAGCCCTCCCTCACGGTGCTCATGATGTTTTGGGGAACGAATGTTACGACGCCTCGGCTCCAGGATATGGCCGGGGCATCAGCCGCCCATGCCCCTGGGCGGCAGTTGAATGTGTTCAGTAGCTTCTTGCCCGGATCTTGCGAGTTAAATGAAACGCCGACGTATAGAAGGATTATGTATAATTTAACTTAGGAGTATATAGAAATAAGGGATACACATTGCACCACCAGCTCAGCTTGGTTGGCAGGAAAAATCTCTCGTGACTGACGCTGTCTCCGCATTGTTTCTTAATTATCAAAATCACTGTGCGGCCAGTTGTGCAACGGTGTTGCCACACCACCCCCCCACGGCGAAACATAACCTCGTATATTGCGAAGATGGTTATAAGTTAAAACTGAAATTAATAAAAATGCTAAAAACTAATCAAAAGTTTTGATTCTAACTCGTCTACCAGATCTGGTAACGTATGGGAGCTTTTGTGTTTCGGGAATAGGAGGCTTCGACAAAACTGGCACAGGAGAAACAGCTGTTCCAGGTACCAGGTGAGCTGAGGAAGCAGCTGTAACCTGCTGGTGAGGTGTCGGTACGGGACACGAGCCGGTCAAAGTCAGCACCGTGGATGTCGAGTCGTTTGAAGTTTGATGAACAGGGTCGTCAGTCATCACATGAGCTGGCTTGATACGGTCAATACTAATCTCTGCATCTCGACCCTTAATCAGTACGGTAATGGTCTTGTCCCTCTTGCGCAAAATTGGATAGGGACCTGTGTAGGGTGATTGCAACGGACGACGCACAGTATCATCGCGAAGAAACGCGTGGGTCGCTGTTGACAGGTCCTTGAAAGTAAAAATAGCTTGTTGATGGTGATGCGATGCCGGAACAGGTCTAAACTGTGCCATCTTGGCACGTAGCTGGTCGACGAAGTTGATGGCGTCAGTAGGATGCTCAACTGCGACTGGAGTGACAAGCAATTCGCCTGGAAGTCGCAATGGTTCGCCGTATAGCAGCTCGGCCGCGCATGAGCCTATGTCCTCCTTCAAAGCAGTGCGGATGCCGACCAGTACCATTGGAAGTGCTCTGATCCACGAGCTGCCGTGGCACATCAGAGCAGCCTTCAATTGACGGTGGAGCCGTTCCACCATTCCGTTGGCTTGCGGGTGATAGCTAGTCGTTCTGTTTCTGGTGGCACCATGCATATGCATCAGTTTCCGAAAAAGTGAAGATTCGAATTGGCGGCCCTGGTCGGTGGTGACAACTGTCGGGACACCGAACCGGGCTATCCAGCCACTTGTATAAGTTTCAGCCACTTCCTCCGCTGTCATCGTAACCATCGGCCATACTTCTGGCCAGCGAGTGCTGCGATCTATGGCGGTGAGGCAGTAGTTGAAACCGTTGCATGGAGGAAGCGGACCGATTATGTCCAGGTGGACATGTCGTAGTCTGGCAGAAGGCGTGATGAATTCACCAAGAGGCGTAGAGGCGTGTCTCGTCACCTTGCACTTCTGACAGGGCACGCAGTGTTTTACCCATTTATGGCAGTCTTTTCGTATACCAGGCCAAATATAGCGGTCGCTCACTAGTTTCGTAGTCGTGCGCGCACCTGGGTGACTCAGACCATGCAGCTTGACGAATATGCCTCGACGAAATGCAGTGGTCACATACGGTCGCGGCTTACCAGTAGAGGTATCGCACACGAGAGTTATATCTGTCCCCGGAATGCAGAGATCTTCAAGTTTGAGAGAGGAGCTGTTGGATCGGCGAAGGCTGGCAAGCTCGTCGTCGGTAGCCTGAGAGGAAGCAAGAGAAGCGAAATCCGCCTCTAAAGAAATGGCTTCAACTCTTGACAGAGCGTCAGCTACCACATTGTCCTCTCCACGAATGTACTGAATATCAGTGGTAAACTGGCTAATAAAAGACAATTGGTTAAGTTGCGGTGGTGGTAGCTTTTCTCGACGTTGTACGAAAGCGTACAACAACGGCTTGTGGTCGGTAAAAATAGTGGCATGCTGTACCTCGAGAATGTAGCGGAAATGTTGTACGCTTTCGTACACCGCTAAAAGCTCACGGTAATAAGCAGGCCATTCCGACTGGCGTGGGGTCAGTTTCTTACTGAAAAACGCCAGGGGGCGCCACTGATTATTTACCTCTTGTTGCAAGCAGGCGCCAATGTGCAAGCTAGATGCATCCGTGAAAAGGCCTAAACGGACATCATTCACAGGATGATGTAGGAGCGTAGCAACTGAGAGGCTTTGCTTGCATTCCTCAAATGCCTTATGCAGCTCGGGAGTCCATGAAAATGGTTTGTTACCCTTGCTGTTGGAGGCAACCACCGCGTCGATCAAAGGGGCTTGAAACTTAGCAGCCTGAGGGATAAAACGGCGATAGTAATTAAGAACGCCTAGGAACCGCCTCATACCTTTGATTGTTTCAGGAGGTTTGTACTCCAGCAACGCGGAGACACGTTCGCGTGGAGGTTGGATCCCGTCGGCATTGATGATATGTCCAAGAAATTTCACCTGCTCTGCACCTATGACACATTTAGACGGGTTTATCACTACTCCGTACTCTTGTAAACGACCAAACAATCCGCGAAGATGCTCCTTATGGGAAGCTTCGTCAGGCGAAAAAACGAGTATGTCATCCATATAAGGAAAACAGTAACAGAGACCCCGTGTGACCTCATCGATAAACCGCTGGAAAGTTTGACCAGCATTACGTAAACCAAAGGTCATGTAAGGAAAATCGAAGAGGCCAAACGGGGTAACGATGGCTGTCTTCGGAATGTCTTCCTCAAAAATGGGAATCTGATGATAGGCTTTCACTAAATCAAGAGTACTAATACTCGTGCGCCATGAAGATTGTGAGAAAAATCGTTAATGTGCCGGAGAGGATATTTGTCAGGAATAGTCCTGGCGTTCAGGGCGCGATAATCACCACAAGGACGCCAGGAGGAATCCTTTTTTAATGTCATATGTAATGGCGAGGCCCAGGCACTTTTTAAAGGCCTTGCAGTACCACAGCGAACCATGTCCTCAAACTCTTTCTGAGCTGCCACGAGTTTCTGTGGGGCTAACCTACTAGGACGGCAGTAAACAGGTGGACCATCAGTGGTTTGGATGTAATGCACAGTATTGTGCTTGACTACTCTAGGCAATCCTGGTGGTCGAGTAATCTCGAGGAACTCAGCTAGTACGCCCGCGTAAGTGGAGTTACCAATATTTACAGCTTTGACGCTTAGCTGTGCAGTTCCAGAGAAAGATACAGGAACTTGTAATTTAGTATTACCATCCACCAGGCACCGATGACGGCAATCAGGTAACAAGTTGTAATAACTAAGGAAATCGGATCCTATAATCGGTGACGCAACATCAGCGATCACGAAATTCCAATGAAAATCCCGGCGTAAACCTAAGTCCAAGTGCAAGGAAATGTTGCCGTATGTCTCAATCGAGCTGCCATTGGCGGCGCTCAAATTGTAACTGCTTATTTGATATCGACCTCTGAGGAAACGACGAGGGAAACAGCAAAGATCAGACCCCGTATCTACTAAGTACTGATGTTTAGATTTCTGATCTGTTACGAATATTCGGCGGCCGGAACTAGTACAATCAGTGGCCGCTTCTACTGATTGATCGTCGCGTTTCCAGCTGCACGGGGTTATGCACCTGATCGCCTTTTCGTTATATTTCTTATGATACCAGCATACCTTAGGACCGTTTCTCGACGAGGAACCACGAGAGCGTGAGCGCGAACGATGAGATGACGCAGAGCGTTGGCGCGTGCGCGAAGGCTGGGTGTTGAACGATAAGGCAGCTATCTGTTGCTCTAATCGTTCCATGCGCTGTGAAAGAGTGTCTTGATTAAAAGACAAACCAGCAGGGGCTGTAGAAGTGAAAACTTGTTTGGGCCCTGCAATCTCCATCACTTTGTCACCTAGCTCAGCAAACTTATCAAGGCAAAGCTCAGCCTGCGACACTAGTATAGCTTGCACTTGTTGTGGAAGTCGACGAAGCCACAGCTGGCGCAGTATATTCTCGTCAGAGAGCGCGCTGCCAGCAAGTGAGCGTAAGTGTCGGAGAAACTGGGATGGACGTCTATCTCCAAGCTCCTCCTCGCTGATAAGCTGACGAACCCGTTGTTCCTCAGACATAGACAGGCGTCTAATCAACTCCTCTTTCAGCTTCACGTACTGCTGACCTTTAACTGGGGGCCGTGTGATTAGGTCTTCCACTTCACCAGCTAACTTTTGATCCAGTTGAGCAACGACATAGTTGAATTTAGTGCTGTCGGCAGTGATACCTGCTATCTGGAACTGAGCCTCAACCTGCGCAAACCACACTGCAGGCTTATCAGGCCAAAAGGTTGGTAATTTAACAGAAACCTTACAGACCTCTGAAGTTTGTTGTAGCTTTTGCTGAAGCGCAGTATTTTCAGCTTCCAAACGTTCAACCAAAGCTTTTAACTCGTCAGCCATAGTTGTTAGTATACACGTAAACAAACATTCAAAAGACATAAAAAGAAAGTAGGTACGTTTAGTTAGATTTGTTTAGCTAGAATGAGGTAGGGGGTTAGTGGAATAACAAAACCAATAAATATTTGCACATACTGGGATTTGAACCCAGAACATTCGGCTCAGTAAGCAGGGTCGCTACCAACTGGGCCATCCGGTTCGTCAACAAATACAATTGGATATCGGCGAAAACACGAATATTAAACATAAATCTTGCAAATTATACCAATAAGCCCATACGCCAGCGCAGAGAGCAAAGGGCATTAACTACCTTGTTTTCATTTCTTGCATCCTCCAATGCTCCTAGTTATCTTGCTCCTCACTTTCAATATATTTGCGCCAACCACAATAAAAATCTTCGCTCATCACATAACCGTCTTCTTCAATGTCCCACTCACCGGACTGATTTCATTCACTGTTCTTTCTTCGTACAGTCTATTTCTCTGTGGAATGCGCTCCCTCAGGAAATCAGGATGGCACCCAATCGATTAGCGTTCAAAGTGAAAGTTCGCGAGCACATTCGTAAGAAGTTGGCAGTAGTATCATCACAGCGTTAATGTTCATCAATTATCTGTTTATGTATATTCGTGTATTTAGTTTATTTACTTTTTGTATATATAGTGTATGTGTATGTATGTATTTATAGTTTGTATGTATTTTAATGTATTTGAATAAATATTACCTATCGTGATTTATTCTCAAAATTGCACCTACCACTATTTGTCTCTGCATCACCCAAAGGTCGACTGGTAGAAAATGCCTAAGGCATTAAGTCCGCCTCTGTACGTTTTTGTGCATGAAGTATTAAATAAATAAATAAATATGTTAGTATCAAGAAGTGTTTTAAACGACAAGTTATTAGTATATAAGTAAGCAATGCATGCAGTTGAAAAACAATTCACATAATATACCTAGTTTCACTATCTTACTTTAAGAGACATGCCGTAAAAAAAAAAAAAAAAACTTCACTATTACTAACACTTATGTGCTGGACGTAGCGAGTTCATTGGCCCCGAGAAAAGAAGGGCGTAAACCTTCTGGCCATTGCCGCTGAACGCCCCTATCACACCACGAAGACAAGGTTCTTGGATGCCTGGCTGCAGCAGCGACGTAAGGTTGCAAATCGACTCTAACGATTCAACGATGTGTTGGCTATACTCGAGTTATTTCCAGGTTCTGGGTTGCCTACTTCTGGATCAGCACTCCTGGTGTCCAGGTCCCGAGGTTCAGCTCGACAGGATCGAAAAGGGGTGTCTTCATAAGGGTTGAAGTTGATGAATTAAATGAAACACTAAGTTATTCAGTACACGGCACGATTCTAGGGCTCTCAACAATTTCTGAGACTTGATTCTATATAAGAATTACTTCTTATTTACTAAGACAAGTACAAGCGACTAGCTTTGGATGACTACAAATTCTATTTGGGCCCGGGGGGTGTATATACCCTCGGACCGTGCCATTATTGAGAGCCCCGCAAATTCTCGCCGAAAATAATTTATATTTCTGTAAAAAACCCTTATCAACATTTGGTAAATAGGGTTACCGCACCCCTTCCACGGTGCTATCAATAGCTGGATTTCTTCGTACTGTAACACAGTAACGCCCCCTATCTCTGTATCTAATCCATATACCTAATTTCCAGGTATTGATAGCTTCCCTAGACTAATTCCATGAAATAAAGGAACAATTTCCTTTATTTCTCGGTTAAAACCTTAATAGCTTTTAACCTAGCCTAAGGATATCTATAGGTTGGGTTGACCTGCTGGTGCCAATAGCAGGCTGTCTGTTGACGTCTAGAAAAAGCTTATTTTCGGGAATCTTCTATGGGATATCATCCCTTATGTAATGAATCTATAAATTCCTAAGTCATTTCACCGACTTTAGGACTTCCTACTTAGGCTAACCAGACAATCACCGCCTATTATGGGGATTCTGGTAGCCGATAGACCACACTTTACATTTCTAGTGTTCATATAAGTCTATCTAGGCTATATGCACATAAGGTGCCTCGATATGTACAAACTCGATAGCTGGTCACTTTCTTTGCGCCCAGCTATCAGAGAAACTATTCATAAAACCCTAACAAGATTGGGACGACACGATGGTGCGTTTTCCGGGCCATCGGGAGGTCCCCAAAAATTCCTTATTTTCGGAATTCCCAGGGGTGTATAGTCCCGGGGAATGCCAGAAACTGACTAAAAATTACATTTCCAGAAACCTATTTTCTGGAATTGTACTTAAACTACTTGAGCGATTTTCGCTCCAAAGTGATGGCTTGGTAGCTAGTCCAGCAAGCCATCAGAAAGTACTTACACCATGAGTACATCTATTCCCTTCAGGGAGTTATTCCACCTGAAGGGTCTACAAATTTCAACGTTTTACGTTGTTTACATTTTTCACGACTGTTTATCTCGCTGACTATCCAAGCGATTCTTCCCATCTAGAAACCGCCTGGAAGCCCTTTTAACAAGCTTTCCAATGGTAGTACTTTTACCAGTACACCTATATGTTTTCTAGGTACTTAGGGCACCTAAACCCGTAAGCATTTGCCGAAAACCAGATAAACAGCAGTTTTCTATTATATACCGACTTGATATCTCAAGTAAATGGGCTTTATATAAAAGACTACGCTAACTATGAGGTGTATATAGGTTTCCTGTCTCGGTCTAGGTCTCCCATATACCCTAAAATGACCTAAAACCATATATTCGGTGTTTGAGATATCAAGTCAATATTCATATTTACATAGCAGAAACTATGTGGTTTTCACATAGTTTCGTCATTATGTACTGATTTCATGTCCAGTACATAGGATAAGCCCTTAAAAACATGATTTTAATTACTATAATTTTTCCAAAAAACTCCAAAAGTATATATACCGGGTGGGGCCACCTCGCGGCCCATTCGGAACTAATCCGTCGTCGAGCAATGACGTATCGTACGACAGAAATTTATGTTTTTTGCTATGATAACTCTTATCAGCATGCTTTCTAATGCTTTTACTCTATTAAGGGTGAACTATTGAACCCTATAACATACTGACAAATACTAAAAACATCATACTACTATCTCAAAAAATGTAGGTAAAATTTTAGTATAAATATGAAAGTGCCTCTAAAAATCATTTCAGTATTAGATGGCGCGCCGTGGTGAGCAGACATGTCTACACATACAAACTTTAACTTTTATGAACCATTTAGTATGGTTGATGACGCTTCGTCGCGAACAACTTAAGTATAACACAACCAACTCAAATTATGAAATTATTTCATGAAACTAAAACGAGACTTAAAAGTTTGTTTACAAAAACAGTTTGACAGTCATGACGTTGACGTGGACGACAAACGTAACGATCGCAGAATGACAGTTGGTAAAACAGTTCCGAAGTAGAAAACACAGCACTGTCAATAGTCCACTGAATGACACTAGCTTTCACTTGAAAATGTCAATGTAAATCCAGGTAAAAAATAAATCCAATCAGCAAAACTCGATCATCCGAACGTCGGGGTCACCAATTTGGGGAACGAATGTTACGACGCCTCGGCTCAGCCGCCCATGCCCCTGGGCGGCAGTTGAATGTGTTCAGTAGCTGCTTGCCCGGATCTTGCGAGTTAAATGAAACGCCGACGTATAGAAGGATTATGTATAATTTAACTTAGGAGTATATAGAAATAAGGGATACACATTGCACCACCAGCTCAGCTTGGTTGGCAGGAAAAATCTCTCGTGACTGACGCTGTCTCCGCATTGTTTCTTAATTATCAAAATCACTGTGCGGCCAGTTGTGTAACGGTGTTGCCACAATGTCGTTGAGCGCCGTGACGGTTGACTTGCCCGGAGAAAATCCGTGCTGGGCAGCAGAGATCTGGTTGCCGATCGTCGGAGCGCACTTGAGTATTACGCGCTCTAAAATCTTGCCTAGCACAGGCAGCAGTGTTATCGGTCTGTAGGCCTTAGGGTCCGTGAGTGGCTTTCCATTACCCTTCGCCAAGATAAGAAGCCGACCCGCCTTCCACACATCCGGAAACACACAGGCAGACCAAGGGTTGCCTCTTTTTTGGCTCCGACACCCGGAGTGTTGATGGGATCGCCGCCCGGAGTCTACTCGCCGACTCCGCGTCCGTTGTCTGGACCAGTACCCCTGCATTGCCCACTTTCCGGACTTTGGCCACCTGAACCCATAGCTTGGCCGGGTCCACCGCCTTTTTTAACTCCGTCTTTGTCTCTTCGGCAGTTTTGATTGCGCCATTTTCGCCCGCAGGATAAAAAGCCAACGTAGGCCCAGTCGCAACATCGATGTGGACCGGCTCTTGCCGGCGTGGCAGCCGTAGGGCCGAGGCTTCGTCGTTGGCTTTCGTAGAGAGCGGACGTGCGGATGAGTGTTTTCCTATCTTTTTTCCGATTGGCTACGAGTGAAAATCGGCCCCTCTCGTTCCTTCTTGTGTAAGTTTCCATAAGACGCCGCGGCCATCTGTGATCAGTGAGTGCGCGCGAGTTGTGGGCGTCGCCTGCCTGGGTGGCGTTTGCCTTTTGACAGCTGACAGCTGTCAGCTAAGTGTTGGCATCTGTCAGTGTCAAGTTACGTGAGTGACGTAAGTGGTTTGACATTTGGCAGTGACAACAAAGTCGCTGTCAGTGTCAAGTGACGTGTGCGTTCCGTTTTGCGCATATTATTATATAGGGACGCATAGTCGATAAGTTTGTGTAACATTGCTTATTTAGTGCCCTATTGCGATAGAGACGCTTGCTGCGACAGTGACGCTTTCCGCGACAGTGACGCTTTCCGCGACAGTGACGCTTTCCGCGACAGTGACGCTTTCCGCGACAGTGACGCTTTTACGCGATAGTGTCGTTACATTGTGACAAGTGAAAGTGGTTGGTGGCCTGGTGATCTGGATGTTTAAGGTCAGTGACACATTGGTTTTCTGGACTTAAGGTCAGTACATGTACTTTTATTTTTAAATATTTAATACACGAACAGACGAGTTACTTTTAAAATAACGCGTATAAGCCAACACCATGGCGGATGCTAAGGATGAGGAGGCAGAGCGCCTCCAGCAGCGGCTGGTTGAGGAGGAGATGGAGCGTAAAGCTGAGGAGCTGCGCGTCCTTGCTGAAATGAGGCGCATGGATTTCACCCCGAAGGCGTCCCTAAACCGAACCCCGCCGCAAGGATTCAGCACGCCAATAGGCAATATGGAGATGGCGTCGCCGGCCATCATTGATGATGCTCCACAGGTGGGTGGAAAGCGCCTACTTTGTTCTCCTGAAGAGGTCAGGGAAGCGGTGAGGCGTCGCGTGGGCGCCAAAAGGGAGAGAGAGAGAGTCATGAGGATAGACGTGCCGCATATGGGTAACCTGCAGTCTGGACCAATGTCCGCTACGACTCCACCCCTCCCCCAGGTGATATGTGAGGCACAACCAGAACAAGAGCTGGATCCACTGGTGTCGTCTAGCATAGAGGCCCTGACGGGGCTGGCGACTGCATCTACAAGGGGTATCATGGAGGCTGTAAAGGCGAAAACGTCCAAGCTAAACAAGGACGAGCTTGTGGCAATTGGCGCTCACACGGAGCGAGTGAGTGCAGTGGTGATGCACCTGGCGCTGCGCCTGGCTGCTGCAGAAAACCGCGCTAACTTGGCTGAGATGAAGCTGACGGCCAGTGCCCCATGTGGTGCCCAGTACCAGCTGCAGGAGAAAGCCTCCTACGCCTCGGCCCTACGGCTGCCAGAGATAAGAACAGTACTCCATGCACGATCGAACTTGCGCTTGATACAAGTTGAGCAGCTGTTCCGGCGTGAAGTACCTTCTCACCTTCGCAAGGATCCCCAACTTTTTGGCAGCCAGCTGAGCCTTTGCCTCAATTTATGGCCCAAAATTGAGAGTCGATGTCAACTTAACGCCAAGAGGCTCAAGATGGCCGTTATTGGCACGGTTACATCACGGAAAGTTGGAGTCGGGTGAAATTGGCTCTTTTTAGCGGAAAAAAGACAAGCCTGGGTTTTAGCAGCGTTAAACTTGACCAGATTGGCATCGCCCATTCGGAGACTGCTTGCAAGGATAAGTTCAAACACTCCACCATGGCCTCATGGAGAGACAGGATCAGCGGCCCTGTAGCCCGTGCGTTGGACAAGGATCTCTCAGCACCAGTGCTGTCGTCTGCATACCCTAAGGTGCCGGGTTTTAGCAGATCGTTAATGTGCAACAAGAACAATGTTGCTGAGAATACGGACCCCTGAGGGACCCCGGCATTAATATCCAATTGGTCCGACGAACAGCCATCGATAACCAATCGAATGGACCGATCTCTCAGGAAGTCTGCAATCCAATCACACAGACCTTCGGGCAGACCAAATGAAGGAAGCTTACTGATAAGGCTTTCGTGCCAGACCCTATCGAAAACCTTCGAGATGTCGAGGGAGACGGCAAGCACTTCACCATGCCTCTCGATGACCTCACTCCATATGTGAATGGCATACGCTAGAAGATCCCCAGTAGACCGATTTCGGTGAAAGCCGTATTGGCGGTCGCTATAGGATATCGTTAGTTTCTAGGTATGCCAGGAGCTTAGTGTTAAGTACACGCTCCATACTTTTACAGAGTTTGGATGTTACAGAGATGGGTCTGTAGTTGGCCGGGTCAGCTCGACTGCCCTTCTTGGGCACGGGCTGTACGTTGGCTTGCTTCCAAGCATTCGGCACTGTTCCAGTCTCATATGAAAGGTGGAATAGGCGTTTCAAGATCGGAGACAGTTCAGGCGCACAGGTTCTAAGAACTATAGCTGGTATGCCGTCAGGGCCACTAGCCTTGTTCACGTCGAGGTTGCGAAGCACCCTACGGACGTCCTTTTGCGAATGTCCGACATACTCGTCTCGCACCCATCAGGAGAAGGAGCGGGACGCGAATCACCAGGATTCAGACGCGAAGATTCCGGAAAAAGAGAGGCAAATAAATTTGCCTTCTCCTCAGCGGTGTGAGCCAGTGACCCATCGGGTTTCAGCAGTGGTGGTAGTGAGAGACGGCAGAACTACTCGACCGACTTAGCCAGGGACCAAAACGCTACCTGCTGGGTAAGAAGCAAGTTTGGCCCCTATTCAGCCAATGTGGTCGAATCGAGCCTCACGCAACACCTTCTTGCAGGACTTGGCAGCCCTGTTGTAGGCTTTCTACTTCTGACCCACGTCACTCACTTTAAGCGATCGAGCGTCGATCCAAGCTTGTCAGCGCGATGACATTCGGCGCCAAACCATGGCCGGTCAACGCTGGAAATCGTTATGTCAGAGAACGGGATATAGTACTCCATTCCCTGACGCAACACATCCGTTACGGCGTCCGCGCATGACGAAGGATCAGCCGAAGAAAAGCAAGTAGGCTGCCAAGGATAGCAAGCGAAGAAAGATCGCATGCCATCCCAATCTGCTGACCTGTACCGCCAAACCCGCCGGGTGCCTCTTGAGCTGGGATCGGGCGGGGAGTAGACGGACACAGACTTCACCAGACAATGGTCGGAACTACCTAACGGTGAAGTTATCGACACAGAGTATCGGTCTGGATCTGTTGTCAGTAAAAGGTCCAAGCAATTGGCTGTGTGCGAATCAACATCTGGCACCCTCGTTGCCCCATGGACCAGCTGGGTAAGGTTTAACGCAAGCGAAAGCTTCCGCATCTCTCGTCCAGCATGGTCAGTGCACTGGTATGGAAAGAGCCACTCCTGGTGGTGGCCATTGAAGTCGCCCAGTAACACTAATTGGGCGGAAGGTGGACTAATTGGTGAGGTGCACTTTGTGGGGGAGGGGTGCAGCCGCTGTTTAAATCTTGTGTTCTTTTTCCTAGGCATTTTCATTCTTAGAGTGAATGGAGGAGAGGAGTAGGAAGTGAGACGAGGTTCCACGCTGCTAACCTAACGCACCTAACGCACTGAAAGGATTCAGTGCGTGTCTGTACACGCACTGAATCCTTTCAGTGCGTGTCTGTAGGTTAGCAGCGCCATCTTTGGGGCACTAGTCCGGAGACTGCGGAGACGCCCGAGCCCCCCCGGAATGTCCATCGGGCCCTCCCCATCTGGTCGCCAACCAGCACGTTGGTGCATTCAGGGATTTTTCGACAGTTGGCGGGGCAGCCTTGCGTGTGTGGCAGGCACACTACTTGGGCCCCCAACTACCTGCGGTCGGCCAGCGGCGCATCGTGCCTCGGATCCCGCTACCCTCCGCGACTAGTCTCCCGATAGATCCCCAACAGCGCGCGTCAGACTGGTCAGTCTGCAGTGGAACAGCTATCTCGACCCAACTCCTCTAGTGGCTACACCGAGCATCGTACCGGAACACGGCTAGGCCGCTTGGCGGTACGCCTTTGCCCGGTGACTGGTCGCAAGCCTTCGGCTGAAGCCTACCACCAGATGTCACCTGATTTGCACCACCCGGGGACCACGTGTAGGGAATCAAATCATATACCCCTACGGACATGGGTGACTTGGCCGACAATATACCAGACACATGTATATTAGATACAAACAAATAAAAATAATAAGTAGTCCGATGTATGAAATTAGCAGGCAAGTGTGTCTCACGGCTGCGCCAAAAAGGCCCAGTTGAGCAAAAATGCCAGACAACTAGTGCCTGACGCTGGTTTTCAACTGGACCTGAAATATGCGGTGACGGATGTAAATCAGTTTTATATTGCAACGTGACGTGTGAATAACAATCAACAGTCTCAGAGTAAAAATAAGCGAGGCAGACCAAGCTTGATGATTAATACAATGAATGAAAAAGGCCTTTGCCTTGCAGTTCTAGAGTTACAGCCACTGCTAAATATCTACTTATTGTAGGCGTGTTTACCCGACTGTCCCGAAGGAGAGTAATGTTGACCCTCCCAAATTATACCCGCAATATTTATCCCGATATCTTCGAATTGATTTTCATATTTTTTATTCTATTTTCAGAAACGAACCTCTTTACAATGCCTTCTTCGATGATCTGGATACACCGCAGCCGGTGGCAACCAGTTGATCAACTTAAAAATCTTCTCTCTCACCGACTTGTTCTTCAAAGATTTTACCATTGGCCTTACGGAACCCACTACTGCATCTCGCCACGAAGCCGCAAGGAACTACATTGAATTGTTCAGATATCTGAAAGCGTGCACGGGTACCGCTCTATACCGATATAGATTCTTTACCCGAACAGTAACGATAGTACTGACACTGAATACCTAATAGATTTATTTGAAAGCTAATGAATGTGTTTTTCTTCCATTGCGGGAGCAATGATTCCAAGATGGCCAAATGTAACGGATGTGACGTCAGCCTACGTGCAACCGACCAATGCCCGCCGAGCCCACCGAAGCTGAGCCGCCATATTGAAGCCTCCCCTCCAGTCAAGCCCAAGCAGCGGGGATTGTGTTAATAGAAGCGATTGCCAGTCATTTTATTGCTCTCTTTCGATTGTGAATACAAGATCTGAACAAAGCTCTGCCGGTTTTTATTTATCCGTTTCACTTGATTCGTCTTTTATTAGTCAGTTTTTCGGGTGGGTTGCCGATCAGTAGACATAGGGAATCAACTAAGATTTCCTGTTCAGGTGTGATTATGGGCAGAAAAGAGTGTGAGATAAAAGAGGTAGTATAGCCAGGAGTTGTCTTTTTCTAGATTTCTGGTTAAGCAAGTAACTTGCAAGTAACCCACAGAAAAGAGACAGGTACCATAATATTGGCTGATAAGTTCCTTTGTCACTTTCTACAGAGTATAAGTGTTATTTAATCCTAAAAATACATAAATATATTAACATAAATATACAATTGAATATTCTAAAATAAAAACGATCCTCTATTTAAATATAAAAGGGAGATAGAAAAGGGCTCATTGTGCATCAAACAATTTGTCCACATCGATGTCAACGGGCAACGTGCCCAGAACGGATGGCAATGCTGTTTCTCTGGCCGAAGAAAAGACCAGCCCTCAGGTAACGTGACGAGAGCTTTGTGCTAATTTCTCTAAAACTCGATGCGCATTCGGCCATCATGGAACTAATGTTTTAACCCCAAACGCTTCAAACATATAACTTCCAAAGAGTCTGTTATATTTGCGCCGTTTGAGGTTTTTTGCTCCGGCAGAAAAGCTCAAACGGCGCCGCTAGGAAGATGGAATTGCGCAAGGATTTCGACACATGTAGCATCCCACACCAAAGGCCTACCCACCTTCCAAAGGCATTATGGCCATGCCGTCTGGTCTCTTCCCATCGTCGCGTGCCAAGACATTGGATTCTATAACAGCTGGCACCCCGGCGGTGACAAGAGCCCGACGTATGATGTCATTAATGCTGGCGTGCCGTGCGATCCGGCCAGTGCTCCTACTGCAGGTTAGGCCATGGTGACAGAAGCGGTTGACTGCTTCACCACATTGACAACGATGTAGAGCTCCGCTAGGAGAACCTAAACGCAGACATGTAGCGATCCGGAAGTTGTTGTAACTCAACATAGTTCCTATGTTGCGTAACGGTAGTGCCTGTAGCCAGAGGCCCGACAGTATTTAATTTTGTGAGATTGCTATGCTTCCGAACGAACTTTTAATTTTGTTTAAGGTTTTGACAGATGTTTTGGCGGGAAGCGTTTATGGTTGTTTTTTTTCGTGAGTGTAATTCGCGCGCCAAATCAAAATAAGTTTTGTATGTGTGTTTTTATTATATCTTTACTTCCAGTTTTTAGGTGAAAGTGTAAACAACAAAATGTGAGGTTATAAGCAAATGTGAGGGTAAAACTTAATGGAATAAAACCAATGCATAATTTAGACCATAATTATTATATTCAAAGCAGCATAATAAATTCAGTAAAATACTTGCCACTATATTATTTCTTAAAAAACTACACGCACATTAATAATGAAAAGTTAAAAAACATTTAAAATTCTTACACACTAAATAAACTAAACAGATATGTGTAAACAAAATTTATATTTATATTACAATATAATACATAACTAAAATCTTACATTTATAAATACATATTTATGCGTTATGTTGATGGGAAATGTTCCTTTATTCTACCTTCATTAGTATAATTTATACAATATTTAAAATTACAAAAAAAAAAAAACATTTTACACTCTAGTAATAAGTTGCATTGTAATTTGCTAAGATTGATACTAAAAGAGCGTTTGCAACCGCCACATTTGCATCGACACTGCACCAACAAAAGCATTGCTTTGCCTTTCATGCAACTATAGTGGAAAAGAGACGGAAGTATATTAGGACTGGTTACTTCTCCTTCTTTTCGAGTCGATGGAAAACTCTTTAGATATTTTGGGACCAGTAGGCAGCCACAGCAATAGCAGCGTCAGTGGCGTTCATTATATCCTCCAAAGTGCACTTTGGGGCGCTCCAGCATGTGTGTCATAATCTGCACAGGGGCACCGCACTCACATTGTGTGTCTGACAATTCTATAAAACCCTATTTCGCGAAATTGTCTTTGCAGCTGGGTACGCAAACGATTAAGTACTTTCCATACAGGTCACTGCAGTTCACGGCCAGGACTGGTTACTGACAAACACGATCTAATTAACTGTCAAACCTATTTGTTCGCGACGAAGCGTCACCAAAAATGTTTTAATGTAAATAGTTTGAGTTAACTTAGATTCAATGTCCGAGAGACCCTAACTGGGAACGCGGGCGCAAGTAGTTCGGAAGGCGTACTGCCAACGCGCCATTCCTAAACACTTTTTTCTTAGTCAATATTGCATAGAAACGTGATTTTAGTGTTTATTTTATTTACTTGATCTAGAATCAGTAAACAATAGAAGTAAATAGTGAAAGCTAATAGGTATTTCACCCTATAACTGTAAGTACTAACGTATTTTTTCAAATTGAGTGAGCTATATTCTTGTCGTTGAAGCGCATCCAGGCGAGACCTAGGCCCGGTGTGCATCTAGATTAAAGTCATTAGTTCTTGTAAATAAAGTCCATTTAGTTGAGACAATGCGTTTGCACGAGCCAATTTTGTTGATTTTCTTTTAACATTTTATCGGGTTGGCACTTTCGAGTGCGCTAGGTGCCTGAAAGTTATAAATGTACTTTCTAAAGTACTCCCTTTCAATAGCCTGCTAGAATGACTACCAAGCCGTATTTTTAAGGTGGAAATTGCTTGGATAGTTTCGGAGACAATCAACTTATAATGTTGCGAGATCACACAATTTCATCAGGTTGACACTTTTGGGCATGGTACGTGCCTGAGATGTACTTGTTGAAGCATTACTTTATACCCTGCTGGGACAGCTACCAGGCCGTCTTTGTAAGAAGGAAATCGCTTGAATAGTTAAAGAGAAAATCAACTTGTAAGATCGTGAGATTACACATTTTTATCAGATTACCTGTTTCAAGTCGTTACGGGCCTAAAGGTTATTGATGTACTCATACGCAAGTACAGGAGACTTACAACCGCCCGATGCCGTGCCCGGCGATCACACCCGTCCGGCACAATGATAACAACCCCACAGTCTCTTTTTTTGATATCTTCATAGGTTATTATCTTGATAATTTATTTGTATAATAGGTACCTACTTAGGTAGGTGGTAGGTTTTTACATTTAATAAAAACAAAATTAAAAGATTCTTCTAAATTTTGTAATAAATGTCATTGTCTTCCGGTGCTCACGGGTGTTTGTGCCCCGTTAGGCCGGGAACCCATAATTTTTTTCCCGTTTTACCCCCAAACTGTTACGCTACCGTTTATATAATTATTGACGGTTAAATTAATGTTTGACGAAGTTTTTCGCCAAGTAGACAATAAATCAGCTAGAGTGAGGTTTCTTTTCGTTAAGTCGTACGTAGGGGTAGTTTCGTTTATATCGGCTTCACATCTTGATCCCTCGTGGTTTCCTACACATTGGCAGACTGGCTCTTCCTCCTCGTTTAGAGAACATTCGCCGTCGTTCAGACAGTAGTCATGACACGCGGAGACCTCACATTTTGTCCTGAGTAACCGGCGTCACAGCTGAAATAATGGCAATATTAATCTTAACTACATTCGACGGTACAGGAAAACATCGTGGGGAAACTGGAATGTTCTAGGACCAAAAATTCGAAGACATGTGACATCCACCAACCCGCACTGGGCCCGTGTGGTGAATTACGGCCCTTTTCCTCGCACAGTGGAAAACATTAAAAGGCTGATGACGATACCTAACATTCAAAAAGAAAACCATCAGAAAAAGTAGAGTATGTTTTACCTGCATGTAGGATGTCCCTCATCACTAAGACTACAGTTGCCGTGCATACAATAGTTCAGACAGTCTGATATCTCGCATCTTTGTCCTGAATAATCTCCTTTGCACTGACAGACTGGCTCGCGGTTCTCATTCAAGAAACAGTCACCGTTGTTGGAACAATAGCCAAGACACACGTCGACATGACATCTTGTCCCGGTGTAACCGGCATTACAACTGAAATAAAATAGAAAAAGAATTATTTATACAATGTTTCCGTGCATGTAGTAATAAATCGTTAAGGCCGTTAAATACTCTTTATTTTATAGATAAAAACACCCTATACGGGGTCGTCCAATCCCAACACTTTCAAAGATAGAGCAATTTTAGTATTTGACTTAGTTATGACGATATCCACATAATCAACGACCATAACGTTGGATTGTATATGAATCCGGTTAGGCTCAATTCATACTAGCGCAGAGTCAAAGTGCATCGAAGCGTCAAATTCTTCACAAGGCTTAGCACGCATTGGGATCTATAACCGCGCGTATTTCATTCGCGCGAATTTTTATCAACATACTGAATCGTACCTAATACGCACTGCGGATAAAATACCGCGCGATGTTTGTGTCTTTCTACCTGTTCATAGAGCCCAAAACATCGCGCCGCGATGCGGTGGATTCTGTGGCAAAACACGGATTTCTTGCGGTATTATTTCCGGGACTTTTTTACCGCAATGCGTGTAGCTTCATACAATTCCTTGTATCGTAGTCGCATGAATTCGCTCGGACGTTCAATTCGGCACAGGTTAAATGATACATGATAATGATAAATGTGATCAGAGTGAATTTGCTGCATAATTATTTATTGCAATTATAATTAAAATTAATTCTATAATAATTGACTCTCTGTACTCACAGTATGACCCAACACTTGCAGAGAGTCAATAATTGTAGAATTACATAAGATGAATAATATTAATAATTTAAAATTCACACAGACTAAACACGGACAGGCAAACCAATTAAACTAACATTAATAAACAAATCATAATTCAATAAAAACAATTCAACATTCATTCATTCCATTGAATCAAAAAATAAAAAAACGGTCCAATAATAAAAAATCAAAAATAATCATTTAAATTCAGTAATAATTCAATAATAACAATTTTATAATAATAATTCAACAATTGCCAATTAACTCATTTAGTCGCTAAAACACTCTTTGCAATCCTTTAAAAATACACGCACATTGGAAGTAATAAAAAATAATGCAGAAGGAGTGCGCATTTACGTCTCAGCTCGAGAGTATCAATACCCACCATTCCTGATACGAACAGAGAGGGATACAAGGTAGGGATACTACCCATACATTTTTTTGTACAGGAGATTATACTTTGACTCGTGTGGATCCCACACAATCGAATTAAATTCAAGTTTTCTGCGGACAAATGCGAAGTAAAGGGCCACAATAGCATGTTTGCTGGTAAACCGAGCCGACTGCCTCATGACAAACCCAAGAGATTTGTGTGCTCGTTTACACAGAGTGGTTATGTGGTCATTAAAAGTCAGCCCGGTGTCCAACACTACACCGAGATCGCGGATTGTTGTGACGAGCTCCAGCGGGGTGCCCGACACACTGTACGTATACAAATGCAGGGAGCGCCGGCGAGAAAATGTAATGGTCTTACACTTAGATGTATTGAATTCCAACCGGTTGCGGTTGCTCCATGCTACCACATTGTCGATGTCCCGCTGAAGAGCATCACAATCAGCCGTAGTCCCTATGCTAAAGTAGATCTTCAGATCATCAGCTGAACTAATTCCGCCTAGCCCGTTCCATCATTGGAGTACAAGACGTACGGCGATGCGTCATCGGTACATGGTAGACATCCCACCCATACGCACCAAACGTTTTGGGAATACTTTTATTATGCGTACAGCAAAGGAGTGGAATTCCCTGCCGGAGTCTGTATTTCTTGTTGGCTAAAACCTGGGAGTCTTTAAGTTAAGAGTGAATAGGTTTTTTCTAGGCAAGCGTACTTTATCGTCGACCACATCGTCGCTTACCATCAGGTGAGATAGTGGTCAAACGCAAGCCTATCAATAATAAAAATAAAAAATCAGCAAACATGAGGCACTTCGCCGTCCAAATGACCTCCGGCAAGTCATTCACCATGACAAGGAATTGGGTTGGGCCAAAAGTGCTTCCCTGACTTGATTGCGTTACATTCGTGAAAAGTGTTTTATCATTGCGTGAAAAGTGTTTTATCATTCCAAGGAACCATATTTCCGGAATAAAAAGACTAAGTGCTATTCCAGACTATTATCTATCTCTGTGCCAAATTTCATCCCGATCTGTCCAGTTGTTTGAGCGTGAAGAAGTAACAAACATACAAACACACACACACACTCACAAACTATCGCCTTTATAATATTAGTGTTATATAAGAAGTAAGAAGATGTTTGTTTTACCTGCATTTAGGAAGCCCCTCATCATTAACACTGCAGGTACCTTGCAGACAGTAGTAGTCACACATAGAGACACTTCGCTGGGTGGTAGCAGGAGCTTCAGTGATTGGTAACAGACTCGACAGTGCATCGCAATCGTGCATTCCCTTGATCTGATCATCTATTTTATAGTTTGTGGCTAAACCGAATGCTCTGTCAGAGAACTTTATTATCTCTTTGGGTTCTTCGTTACTTTTTGGATATTGCCAAACGAAGTCGTAACTCCCGTTACTGCTTATCCAGTAGATGTAATCTTTTGAGTCGGTCATCTCTTTTCGTTCAGTCTTTGATAAACTTTTAAGGACATTTTCGTTGTTTCCGCCCATATCTGCATAATTTAAGAATTCAACAGAACCACCATCTATATAGTAAATTTTTTGTGTTTGTGTATTGATAGCCAAATTATAAAAATTGAATATCGAGTCATAGCGCACGGTCTCTCTGCCGGAACCATTAAGAAGAGCTCTCTCCATTTTGTTTCCTTTGCACCAGTAAATGTACCTGTAAGTTAAATACCACTCTTAAATATTACGAAATAGACAGTATAATTTCATGAATTTTATTTATTTATTCGTTTATCCTCGCACTGCAATGTCTTGCAGCAATTACACCAATGGAGCAGAAACTTATAGTAACTAATGGCTTTGTGAGCTGCAGACCTCGCGAGTCTGTCTTTTTATTGTTTGCCGATTCAGCTCGATCAATCCATCGAATAAAAAACCATTTAATTATAGATCCTGCTCACAAAATTTCACGAGAATCGGTTGAGCTACGCGACCTGTACGACATCCGGACATACGAAAGCATTTTTGCCCAAGCTGAAACGGAGACGCTTCGCTCTCGGTCGGTCAACTATAAGTCCAGCTTTACTCACGATGCTTTCCTTCACCATTGTCAGCTATGTCCAAGATAAACTTAGAAAGTACATATGAATTGAAAAAGTCACATTGGTACTTGCCCGGATTAGAACCCACGAACTCAAGCACGAGAAGCGAGGTCTTAGCCACTGTGCCACAAAGACATAAGAAAGTGATGTTGTTACCAACTGCTATAATTGAGCCACTAAACTAAAATGATTACCTTCAACTGCATCTGCAGTTGCCAGGTCCAAAAATTAGTAGCTGAATCAGCCCTACAAAACGGTCAACTTGACTAGGCACCTTACAGGAACGTGATCCCACTCCCGCCTACCCGCGCGGCACCCCGCGTTCGACTCGTGCGCTAATATCGAGAGTTGAACCTCAGAGTGACGTCACCGCGCCAGGTGCACAGATAAGTTGACTGTGTGTAGTTCTTAGTTTAAAATGATATCCGCTTCATAAGTGATCTTGTGATCCAAATTACTTTTTATGAAACTAGCACTGGGAACGTACCCTCTACAGCTGTCGACGGCAATATCTGTGGGGGTCTGATCATCCATCTCGATTAATTCGTAAACATTGGTATTAAGTCCGGGTTTTAGTGAAATCCAATTTATGCTTTTTTTATTGGTATCAGTGAAGAAGATTTTTTCCATTGCTGGATCGTAGGCGATGCTATGAATGTTACGATCGAAACTCTTCAGGAAACATTTGTTTTCTTTGGATGTTAAGTAGTATCCACATATGGTGTCGTTATCGCTCTGTTTGTCGACGTACAACATTCTGTTGTGAACTTCATCGTACACTATTGCAGTGACGTTTCGGGACTCAAAATGTACGGTGTCAGTTTTGGTTCCGTCGCTAGTGTAGAATATAATTTGATCTCCTAAGCTTACGGCGAAGTCTGAAACAAAAGAAAAGCGTTTTACCAAGTCGCGGTGCTAGGTGGACTACAAGATGCGAGACGCAAGGGACCGGTCAATGTGATGACACTTGGGAGAGATCTTTGTTCAGCATATGACGTCTTTCAGCTGAAGTTATGATGATGATGTAGGGTGCAGTCTCAATGAGAGCGGCAGATACTATAGTTACCCATTCTTCTTCATTGATATCAACAAATAAAACTGTAGACTGTATACTGGATAACTCGTATAATAAGTTTCTAAATATTTTGGTAGAAATGGCGGCCGGGCCGATAGCTCATGAGTAGATAAACGCCGATAGCGAGCGCGCAGGTGAAGTGAGCTGGCGCGGAATACGCGACGGGTGGCAGCTACCCTCACCCGCGCCTCTTCCCTTCCTTCATCTTAGGGAGGGCCGGCACAGATACTATAGTTACACATTCTTCTAAACTAGTAAGCTAAACTATTACATTGTGTAGTGCATACGCCTGTATATTATGAGGATGCGCTGTTAACCGCGTACTACGGGCTGACTGGAACTGTCTTCATATATGGATTTATCTTTTGGATTAACTCAGCTATTATATAAATGGCATTTAAATCACAAACGAGATATCTTAAAGCCATTTTCAAGTTAAAACCACCGATAGTTGTAAGCCCTTTTTTTAACCGACTTTCCAAATAGGAGGACGTTCTATGTTCGACTATATTTGTTTTTTTTTTTTGTGTATGTTCACCGATATCTCCGTCGATTGCGGACTGATTTTGAAAATTTTTTTTTTGTTTGCAAAAGTATGTTCCGAAATTGGTCCCATTTTAATTTGCTCAATATCTGATGAAGAACTTCGAAGATATACAACAGAACTCTTCAATAAATAACGGGGGTTTATTAGTTGTACCTATCTAATAGGCAAGTTTTTTAGTAAGGTACCTATTACGCCTGAATAGGTTATCCAAATATCATGAAACTTGAACATAACCGGTGAAATGAGAGATCTGCGTATCCCCTTTAGAGCGTACCGGCGTGATGTTATGTTACAAAATGGTGTAAACAATAAACAGACATGCGATTGCAGCAATCCCGAGAGATTTGCTGTCATTTATTGGAAGAGTTCTGTTCTATATCTCCAAAGTTCTACAAAAGATCTTGATTACATTATAATAGGACCACATGAGAAGCAACAGCTTTCAAATAAAAATGAAAATCGTTTCACCTAGTCAAAAGTTCTGAGGTGACAAAATACAGTCGAATTGAGTACCTCCTCCTTTTTGAAGTTGGTTAACAAAATGTTTTTTTATTTTGCTGTTAATGTTATTTATCATAATTGCAAATTGATGGGCAGCGACAACTGGCCTTCAATGAAATTCATGTCTAGCAATCGTATAAATTATTTCTAAAACCAGAAAACCAGCCAAGTGCGAGTCGGAATCGCGTACGAAAGGTTCCATACAATTATCGTAACAACTGTTGTTGTAAGGGAGCCCCACTTAAGGGTACACTAGTCGACGGCACGAACTATTTTGTGCGCGGGGTTAAAATGCATTTTATACCAAACGACAACACGTGCGGAAGAGATAGATGCTGTGATGAGCAGTAGGAAGCTAATTCGCGTGCGAATACACACTTTTGCAAATTTGTAGCGAAATGGATAATGATTTAGGACGAAACCGAGCGCGCGAAATTTTATAAACAGACCTTTGGAAGTCTAGATATCATGAAAAAATTACTAAATCTATCTGTTCAAAATAAAATTATATGCATTGTTGAACTACTAATCTATCCTTGTATGGAGGCCGTTTTGCAATTTTCCGTCTTCATATGGTATTTATTTTCGCCCAAAAATGCGTTAAAATTAGTGTCGAAATGTGGAACTTTCGACGCTCATAACTTTCAAATATTTTCTTTATTTACTTTTTTGCTTCCATACAGGACTAGATAATGATGAGACAAATCGATATCACTTTTTATTTTGGACGTACATTGCCAAACAGTGAATTATAATCCCTAGACTACGTTTGTATGGAAGAATTTTCGACTAGTGTAACCTTAATGTTATTTATTATAATTGCAAATTAATGGGCAGCGACAACTGGCCTTCATTGAAATTCATGTCTAGCAATCGTATAAATTATTTCTAAAACCAGCCAAGTGCGAGTCGGAATCGCGTACGAAAGGTTCTGTACAATTATCGCAAAAAAACGTTGTTGTAAGGGAGCCTCACTTAAATTAAATATTTGGAACAAAAATACATCACCTTTGAAAAATAAATTCAACTGTCTAGCTATCACGGTTCATGAGAAACAGCCTGGTGACTGACAAACAGACAGACGGACCACGGAGTGTTAGTAATAGGGTCCCTTTTTTACCCTTTGGGTATGGAACCCTAAAACAGTGGCAACAAGTTTTGTTTTAAAAATAATAACAATAAATTGTAACTTTTCTTAAAAACTCTTTTTCTTCTAGAAACAGTTGGTAACCCTAATTCTAAACAATGTTTCGTAATAAGGAACCAGTTAAAATATCTAAAATTAATAAATCTAGTTTAATAAATCACGCTTACCCCATGAATGCGCCGCTCCGACGTAGCTCGCCACCAACACCAGAACGAGCTGTGCCCTACACATATTATTGTTCTTCAGATAATCAAGTTATTTATTCAAATATACGGTGTGACCACTGCTGGTGATCACTCTTGGAATATTAATACAAATAACTCAAGTTTTTGCGATTATATAAATGTATTTTAGGCATTGGACGGTGATAAGAAAGACTCTCAGATAACCAACACTCCTCATTACTAGAGATAAGTATGTGACCGGGAGGGGTCACGTAAACAACGTGTCACGTTGTTACTGAGAAATTCCAGATGGAATAACACAAAAAAACAAAATATCTCGGCGTATCGCTTTGCCTATAGCACATAATAAATAATTGCCTGTATGCAGAGCTGCGCAAAATTCATGATTTGCTTTAATTAAAATAAAGCGCTTCTTTGACACTGTGGTCAAGCATAGTAACCCCCTAATCCAAGCGGCCAGCCGATACGAAATCTCCCAAATCTCCCGAATTCGCCAACCGAAGCTGGGTAAAGAGGTCATCTGGGGGAGTGTGAGTGTCACCACCCCCGATGCCATGTATGCCATGATGAGACCAGCACACTTAGAAGACGCAAACCGCCTTCGTTCTGACCTCGCCGCCGAGGCCCGCCACGACGTCCCCGTCTAGATATTCAAGCCAGCCCGCGCAATGCTGAGCCGTAGTTAAATAATTTGTTAGTTAATAAATTGTGTAGGAGTGTAGTCGTGTTGACGTCACAGGTCCGAAAGAAACACTGAGATGACTTGCAGGGGTTTATTCGAAGTACTGAAGTTACAGGCTTAGTTACACTATATATTAAAATAAGGCGTAGTACACACAGCCAAGTCCGCTTGGACGAAGAAAGGGTACTTAGCCCTCTTATCCAAAAAATCCAACTGACAGGGATGTTCTACGTGACCTTTCCAAGTAGGACGAGGATCCGCAGATTCACCTTTCTGTTAGCTGGCGATTGCATTGACGAACGATAATAATCTGTCGAAGTCATTAAATAGCGGTAATTATTAACACCGTGATTCAGGATCAAGACACCAATAAAGAGCGACATCTAGTAGTAACACTGCGAACCACTTATAATGCAGTCAATGAAATTGACTGAGTCCTCTACTACTAAAGTTCCTCAAAAGAATCGTAATCGATAACAGTTTAAAGCTTTATACGCAGATGGCTCTAGTTGTGAGATACATTATACATAAATAATAAGGTTCATAGTAATGAGGTGTGCTACAATTGGAGTTTCTTGTCCGTTCTTCTCCACGTTGGTATTTTCCGAACGGATGGTAAAATCATTTTTTAAAGATCCAGCCCTAGTTGTCTCCCCAGCGACGCCCTGTGCCGAGGTTCGACCCCATAGGGGGTAGCACTCAGCGTGGTCGCTTAGGTTTAGCTTTTTATGTCTGGCTGGAGGCTCTAATTTAGTCTCCACAGGATCGCCCGGCTAAGCAGTAGCTAATCACTCGGATTGATCTGCGAGACGACACACAATTAAATAAAAAACGTACCAGGTTGAACTTTACACACCTGCGTACCCGTTTAGAGCGTAATGGTGTGTTATGAAATGGTATAAACAATAAACAGACATGCCATTGCAGCAATCCCGAAAGATTTGCCGTCATTTATTGAAGAGTTCTGCTGTATTTCGCCGAAGTTCTTCATCAAATCTTGAACAAAGTTAAATAGGACCATTTTGAAATAAACGGAGGAGCTCGTGGCTAAATAATAACAGCCGTACTGGTCGATCTTCAAGGTTAAGCAACGTTTGACGATGTCGGTCTGTGGATGGGTGACCATTTCAACATACCGAGTTTCTTCTGTGCCTCAGAAAGCACGTTAAGCCGTTGGTCCCAGCTGTCATTTGAAGATCTTTGATTGTCGTTACGGATAGTCAGAAGCTTGAGATCTGACACCAGTATAGCCAAGGGGTACCGTGTTACCTGGGTTGTGGAGGTCAGATAGGCAGTCGCTCTATGTAAAACACTGGTACTCAGCTGAATCTGGTAAGACTGGAAGCCAACCCCAACACAGTTGGGAGTAGGCCCTGATGTGTTTCCCGCCTGCGTCGCGTGTCGTCACTGCCTCCGATGCGACCCGGTCCCGGTCGCCAGTCTTGATGGATGGACTTGTTAACAGGGTGTAACGGGAAGATACGATTATATTTTAAAACTGCTTCTGGCCATGTAAATGACAAGCTTTCTCCAAGGGACAGACAATTCCAAAAAAAAAAAAAAAAACATACAATGTTGTCGTCCACGGACCAAAATTTGTATGGGAGATACAATTTCTTTTTTGAGTACTGACGGGATGACTGACGGTAGGCTATTTATTTAAGACACCAATGTGACGTTATTTGAAAAATACTTATTATTAGCAATTTTTGTCGTTCACCTCTTGGACTATAACGACTCATCATATCAGCCGAAAGACGTCAACTGCTGGACATAGGTCTCAAGCGTCGCCACATTGATCGGTCCCGTGCGTCTCGCAACCAGCGGATTCCCGCATCCTTCACCAGGTCATCGGTCCACCTGGCCGTAGGAAGCCTTCCAACGCAACGTCTTACGGTTCGCGGTCGCCACTCCAGGACCTGTTTGCCCCATCGGTCATCCGTTCTGCGAGCAATGTCCCTGCCCACTGCCACTTAAGTTTGGCAATTCTTCGGGCTATAACGACAGCGAAATATTATTCTGTATATTTGTATCTCTTTCTTGCTAACGTGCCAGAAAGAGATAACAACACTTCAACAGGCTTAACTTTAAATTTAGACATAAACCCATAAACCAATCATGTCAGTTAAACATGACTTTATTTAACTAAAAATTACATAAAAAAAACGCACCCTCCATACAATTATAAATAATTTTGTTTTCAAACTTATACTATTAGTCTATTTTTGCTAGATTTTTTGTGAAAATACTTTTCATACAAATTTAAATTCAGAGATTTTTACAACAGTCAACAGCGTCTTGTCTATGATTAGGACATTTTCTAAACAAATGGGCCATTTCTTACTTAAAAAACATTGCTACACATAAAGAATGACTCCAGTATCGTTACGAGGAGTGATTTTTCAAAAGGGCTTATTTCCATTTTTGCAAAAAAAAATAAAGATTTATGAATGCCATCGTCACTGTCATGTTAAAAACTAGCCTTTAGTCCAAAATCCAATACAAAAGTCCACATTTCTGGAAACTTACAGACAAAAATCTAAACTTCGTACATAAGGACAAATTTCCAGTATAATTTTTAGTCATGGTTAGAAGCTTAAGATATTACTGAAAATTTGTTTATCATGGAAATAAGCCCCTTTGAAAATTCACTCCTCCATTTAAATTCACATACACATGCCTCTTCTTCACAGCCTGGTGCCTTATGAACGGGCAGACGGGGCATTTATATAAAAGTAATCTTCAAGTTGTAACTTTGTGGCATTTATTTTTGTTACTGCAGAACTTTTGACTAGCAGAATCGATTTTGATGATTCTTTTATTATTTGAAAGCTGGTGCTACTCGTATGGTCCCATTTAAATTTGATCAATATCTGACGAGTTATCCTTAATAATGCGTATTTATACTGTAATAAATAAGGTAACAAAACTGAAAAAAAAACATTTACAAAAAAATAAACCAACTTCCAAAACAGCACACGGTACCACAGAAACTGACTGCCGGAAAGAAGTTACT
Organism: Orthosia incerta; assembly: GCA_948252205.1. Classification (NCBI taxonomy): domain Eukaryota; kingdom Metazoa; phylum Arthropoda; class Insecta; order Lepidoptera; family Noctuidae; genus Orthosia; species Orthosia incerta. The sequence goes on from OX411769.1 coordinate 4,697,694, forward strand.
TTTTGCTTTGTAGCGTTTTGTTTTGGAAGTCGGTTGATTTTTTGGTAAAACGTTATTTTACTACAAATCTACAAAAACACGTATCATGCATTTGATAACATGAAACAATCTTCGTAGAATATTCTGCACTGAATCAAAAGCATTACAATACTTAATATGGTACAATCTCCGAGTCGTCGAACCGGCTATGTATTGAAAATAATTGACTTTATCTTATTAGGCACTAGACAAGTGTCATTCGATGTCAGCGACGGCGATGGTCGCGGTGCCATTTAGTCACACGTGACAATTCGATAGCGCTTGAAAATCGCGAACATTTTCAACCCAATAACTGGGCAACACGGCAAAACTAGTGTCAGATCTCAAGCTTCTGACTACCCATAACGACTGTTAAAGATTTCTACGCTTTCGTTTATTGTCACTTTAATAGTCTAGAGCCTCTGGAAAGCGCACATTTACTCATTGTTGTGTTAAAGCAAGCTACATGCGCATTTGCGAACATTCCCGACGTACTAAAGAATTGGGGCAGTCCCGTCAGCATTCTAAACACGTTGTATACCTACTTACAGGGCCCGATCTAGCAATTACGTCGTTCTAAGAACGCCTTATAAGAAGGTAAATGTTTCAAGATATTATCTATTTACAAAATGCAGTTTTTAACCGTCGGATCGGATAAAGCCACTTTTTTGACAGCTTCGAGCGAAGTGAAAACGAAGTGAGCTCGAAAATTTCAGCAGCAGCTACATGTAGGTAGCCGTGAGTAAAGCATGGCAAATGCACCCCTGCTAACCTTGAGCTTTGTTAATAGTAAAAGTAAAACTAAATTTGATTGAAAACTGGAGTCTTTTGAATTTAAATGAAGAGACAGTGGGGAATATTGGGATTCGACGTATGAACACTTTCCCCTTTTCTCATAACAAATTTCATCGAAATCTGTTCACAATAAGAAGAAGTTGCATAATAAGTTGCAAAATTAACCCTCCCCCTCGCATTTATCCACCTTCGTATTTTATGCAAAAAAAAGTAGCCTATATCCTTCTCAGGGCCCCAAAGTATCTCCATACCAAATTTCATCTAAATCGGTTCATAGTAATAAGTTGCATGATAAGAAATTACATACAAAATTAACACTCCCCTATTTCTCCCCCTTTATGTTTTATGCAAAAAAAGTAGTCTATGTCCTTCCCAAGGTATCAAACTATTTCCATACCAAATGCCATCTAAATCGGTTCATCGGTTTAAGCTCTATTAAGAAATTTCATACAAAAGTAACGCCCCATCCTCTATTTCTCCCCTTTCGTGTTTTATGCAAGTAGCCTATGTCCTTCTCAGGGTCTCAAACTATCTCCGTACTAAATTTCATCTAAAACTGTTCAAAATAAGAAGAAGTTACATGATAAGAAGTTACATACCAAATTGACACCCCTACATTTATCCTCCTTCATGTTTTGGGCAAATAAAGTAATCTATGTCCTTCCCAAGGTCTCAAACTATCTCCTCCATAGCAAATTCCCTCTATATTGGGTCATCGGTTTAAGCCCTATTAAGAAGTTTCATACAAAAGTAACGCCCCATCCCCCATCTCTCCTCTTTTGTGTTTTATGCAAGTAGCCTATGTCCTTATCATGGTCTCAAACTATCTCGTTACCAAATTTCATCTAAATCGGTTTATATTTAGATGAATTTGCATGGAAGTTACAAACAAAATTAAAATTCCCACATTTCTCACCCTTATTGTTGTGAAAAAAGAATTGCCTATGTCCTATCCCGGGTCTCAAACTATCTTCATACCAAATTTCATCTAAATCGGTTCAACGGTTTAAGCCATAGTAAGAAGTTTTATACAAAACTAGCTGTTGCCCGCGACTTAGCTCACGTGGACCACCTCACAGTACCCATATTCGGGATAAAAAATAGCCTATGTTACTCAAGAATAATGTAGCTTTCTATTGGTGAAAGAATTTTTCAAATCGGTCTAGTAGTTTCGGAGCCTATTCGGTACAAACAAACAAAAAAATCTTTCCTCTTTATAATATTAAGTATAGATTACCTCACCCCATATTTCTCCCCCTTGGGGTTTTATTAAAAAAAATCCTATGTCCTTTCCCGGGTCTCAAATTATCTCCATACCAACTTTCATCTAAATCAGTTCAGCGGTTTAAGCGTGAAAAGGTAACAGACAGACTTACTTTCGCATTTATAATATTATATTATAAGTATGGATAGTAAGTACGTCAGATAGCTTATCAAAAAATATTGGACACATATTTTTTACTTTATCAAAAAAAAAAACAAAGATAAATCGCATCAAAGCTTAGGAGTTCAGGCTCGTTATTTTTTGTTTACATGACAAAATACTAAATACGTGTCCAATGTTTTTTTATTAATTTTCCTGTTACGCTAAAGACAAACACAAAGACAAAGATATTTTATTTCAAGCACCAAGCGACACTTTTGAACGTTACATTAAAATTTACAAGTAGTAATATTTGATTCTACTGTGCATTCGGAAAGTAGCTTGTAATGGAGAAGAATGCACAAGAAACTCCATTCTTTTCCACTATTAAAAAAAAAAAATTGTCTGTATTTTAGGTACATAAGTGCATACCTTGATGAATGAAATTGAGTGTATACAATACAAATATATTCATACAGTCTTCAGAAGGTCCAACAATACTTCAAAACAATACTGTTCTGCATATCACTTGTTTTTGCGCCCTAGTGGATGTGGAGCAAGACTAGCATTTAGCCAAGCATTTTATCAGTGATGTAATCCCCCAACTTATAATATGCCAGCCTGCATAGTGTGCGTTTTATACAAGTTTTAATATTCGTCTCATACCAAAATAAATAAGACCAAAATAAAATATCCAAAAAAGGTGTAGAGTATGTTTTACCTGCATTTAGGAAGTCCATCTTCAGTGGTACTACAGTCGCATCGCTCACCGGTATACGAGTACCCGGACGTACATGTTCAAAAAGATTGACCAATTACTTTTATACCATGAACACAAAACAGACCTTCACATTCAAGTTGCTGGTTGCATTCTGAAATCCCCTGAAATTGATCTTTCAATTAATAATTAGCCGACATACCGAAGACGTTTTTAGTATGTACCTGATTGATCTCCTTGTAAACAGTTTGTGATTATGGCTTTGATGTTCTCAAAACTCGAAAAATGTAAAGAATACTGATTAAAACTCTATACTTATCCCACTGTCTGGTCATTATGAATATAGCTACGTTACGGTTGGGAAATTCGATAATTATGTTCAATAAATTAGTCGCTCGAAACGAGCTCGGTAGCTTAGGGCACCCCGACACGGATAGATTAGGTTCGAAGGAGATGACGGGAGCTGAAGTGAGTGATCAAAGCGAGCGAACTCAGCTTCCGTCATCTCCTCAAAGTTAGGATACTTTAGACCCTGCAGACAGGAATAGGAGTCCTGAAACTGAAAATTTCGAGGTTGAGAAGAGTTAAGCATTTAAGTTACTAAGAGCAAAAGGAAAAAAATATGTACATACTATATACAGCGACATTTTTTAATTTATATCTATTTGTCTTTGTTTCAGTAAGATTTATAAATAGTGTAAATATGAAGACTATAGCTTCAACGGTTTAGCCGCTAGACTCTAGTGACAGAGGACCAGGGCTCCGTTTGGACCATTTAGGCACGAAACCCTGAAAACTAAGTAGGTGGTTACTAGCTTACTCAGAACCCCAGGCCGTAGATTCAACCTCGAATGAGTCAAACAATTAAATATAAATGAGAACTCTCTCGTTGTATTAGTGATCGCAAGTGTTGCTTAACCTTGAAGATCGATCCGGTCGGCTGTTATTATTTAGCCCTGCTCAATATAACATGTAGATATATATACTATATATATACTAATATTATAAAGAGGTGAAGTTCGTATGTAGGGGGTAATCTCAGGAACTACTGGCTGGCATAGAAAATTCTCTTTGTGTTAGATAGTCCATTTATCGAGGAAGTTCATGGGTAACATCACGCTACGACCAATAGGAGCGGAGCATAAATGAAAAATGTCGCAAAAACGGGAAGGAATATTACTTTTTGAGGGCTTCCGATGCGTGCGCTGCATAAACGGTTTCAGTTATGAAATCATGTATGTAGGGTAGGTGTAGGGTAGTTGTAGGGTAGGTGTGGGGTAGGTGTAGGGTAGGTGTAGGTTAGGTGTAGGTTAGGTGTAGGGTAGGTGTAGGGTAGGTGTAGGGTAGGTGTAGGGTAGGTGTAGAGTAGGGTAGGTAGGATAGGGTAGGTACGTAGCCAGTTGACGGGAGCGAAGCCGCGTGGGACAGCTAGTAATATTATAAATGCTAAAGTAACACTGTCTGTCCGTCTGTTACCTTTTCGAATGAAATTTGGCAAGGAGATAGATGGCATCCTAGTGAAGGACATAGGAAACTTATTGTAAAAAAAAAAAAACTTGTTAGGGTAGGTAGGAGTAGTTAGGGTAGGGTTGGTAGGTAGCATTGGATAGGGTTGGTAGATAGCCAATTGACGGGAGCAAAGCCGCGGGGGACAGCTAGTACTGTATATAATAAGAAGTTTTATCAACCAATGTATAGTGGAATTTGCATAGGTCAGGAGTTCAGGACCTTCGACTGGGAAGCTGATAAACGAGACGACAAAAATTATCTTGAAGCCCGTTGCGCATCGGGAATACCGAAAATAGTTTTTTATTTAGGTCCAAGGTATTCTACTGAGTGACATATTTATCTGAGAGTCAAAATATTATTTTTAATCTTTATAATTGGTAGGCTCGCGTTTGATCATTATGTGGTCGACGGTGAAGCACGCTTGACTAGAAGTCGCCTATTCACTCTTGACTTGAAGACTCCCAGGTTGTAGGGAAATTCCACTCCTTAGCTGTACGTATAGTAAAAGTAATGCCAAAACGTTTAGTGCGTGTGGTTGGGGTGTCTACCATGTATGTACCGATGACGCACCGCCGTACGTCTGATAGGCAGTTTGGATTATTATTCTTAAGCTTCTGCCAGTGGCTTCACTTGCGTGGAAGATGGAAATTATTCCTAGGGAACGACAGCCTAATTGCGTAAGTGAACTCAGCAAGGCAAAGGGTTTGACCGCCATCAATCGACCAATCACAGTCATGCTGGATGAAAGACGCGACTGGTTTCGCCAAGCTGTTCGCGACGAAGCGTCACCATAAGGGTGACGTAATAATGTATAGCATTATGTAAATAGGATAAGTAAAAATAAAAATCATGTTTGCGAGACCCATGTAGAAACATGGGCTCAGGTCGTGCGGAGGGCGTTCTATCGACGCGCCAGTCTTGAATATTTACTTTAGATTTATTTTGTTAGAAAACACAAACTAGGTGTTCTATGTTATTTAACCTATGTTATTTATGTCATTGATTGAGATTCAGTACATATTAACAACAAATAGCGAAAGCTAATAGAATTTCACCCTAGAACGGTAAATACAGGCGCATTTTCCTAAATTAAGTGGTCCATAATCATGTTACTCGTATTGTCGTTTTAACACATCCAGGTAACCTAGACCGAGACATAAGACCTGTATTTAGATTAAAGTCATTTAGTTCTTGTATATAAAGACTAATTAGTTGAGACAAAGGTTTCTTAACGCGTTTTAGCTGCAAAAAATATGCTGAAAGCAAATTATAGATAATATGCTTTCTGAAATGTGCTGCTTTTCGAAATGTGATGTTAAGGAATATATGCATTTATTTCAAATATTAGAAAATGAGTGTATTAAGCATGACAAAGTTTTAGTGATGGGTGATTTCAATATGCCTTCTACGACAGTAGAAATTCAAAATTATTTGGAATATCTCATTGCCTACTGTGGATTTAAACAGGTAAACGATATTGTTAATATTTATAATCGAACCCTAGATTTGGTATTGTCTACATTTGAGTTGAGTGACTTAGGGGTACAACTCTCTGAGGAGCCGGTGATTAGTGTTGATACACAGCATCCGCCGTTGGTGATTAGCGCGAGGCTTTGCCATCGGGAGGTAGGGGGTAGACGGGATATTTCTCAGAATAAAAATGTTTCGTCACCCAAGAGAAATAGATGGAATTTTAATAAGGCTGATTTTCATTTTTTATATAATTCTCTTGGGTCAATCAATTGGGAGTGTTTACTTAGTATTCATGACTCAGAGACTGCTTTAAACTACTTTTATAGAACAGTAAATGAGGTCCTTGACAGTTGTGTTCCTAAGGAAACTGTTAAAGTAAATAAGCAGGAGGCTAGGTTTAGTTATCCAGAATGGTACACTTCTGAGTTGATTAGAGACATTAAAGATAAATGGCGTTATCATAAGTTGTATAAAACTACTGGCTCCCAGAGTGACTGTGAAATGTTTTCTAGTTTACGAACTCGTATTAAATTAAAGATAGCTTCAACCTATGAAGTCTACCAAAACAGGCTTCAGAAAAACCTCCAAGTAGATCCGAAATCGTTCTGGAACTTTATTAGGACCAAACAATCTCGACGCAATAAACCTAAGGTCACAAAGAACGGCGTATTGCTAAAAGAGGAGGAGTGCGCAGATTGTTTTGCCCCGTATTTCCACTCGGTGTACAGCGAGAAGCGGCCGGCGCTAGACCCGGTAGCCGCGGAGCGCGTGGGTGGCGGGGCTGCGGGAGCGGCACGCGTACATGTTGACCGCCTCAGCGCGCGAGACTTGCGCGCGGCGCTCCTGCATCTCAAGCCCAAAAGCTCCGTGGGTCCGGACGGCATACCACCTAACATTGTCCGGGATTGTCGTACGGTTTTTGAAGAGCCCTTGTTGCACATTTTTGGCTTGTGTTTGCGGGATGGTCGTTACCCGGACGAATGGAAGATCACCCGAGTTATTCCAGTCCCTAAAGGGGGTCCAGGCACCGACGTGAGTGGATACCGACCGGTGGCGGTACTGTCGGCGTTTGCTAAGGTATTTGAATCTGTGTTACATTCAAGTATTTATACACAAGTGAGCTCACAACTGTCTGACTCTCAACACGGCTTTCGGCCGGGTCGCAGTACGGGTGGCAACCTACTGTCATTTGTGAACTACATATCGCCCATCATTGACGCTGGGGGTCAGGTAGATGTCGCGTATTTTGACTTCCGGAAAGCTTTCGATACCGTGGATAATGACGAACTTTTGTACAAACTCTCAGCTTTGGGATTTACACCGCACTTACTTAAACTCTTTGCCAGTTATCTTGGCGAGCGCCGACAGTACGTTGAGTATGCGGGACGTGAATCGCGTCCTTATTACACGTTTGCCGGGGTAAGTCAAGGCAGTAATATTGGACCTCTGGAATTTATTTTAATGATCAATGATCTGCCTACAGTCGTAAAAGAGGCGAAGTGTCTGCTGTTTGCAGATGACTTGAAATTATTTATGAATATTAAAGATACTGCTGACTGTAATAGACTCCAGTCTGATATTGATAATGTAGTCGAATGGAGTAAGTCCAACAACCTGCATTTCAATATTTCTAAATGCTGTGTTATGAGCTACAGTCGCGCGCGTGCTCCATTGCAGCATCAGTACAACATGGACGGGGTAATTATTCCGCGTGTCTCACATGTACGAGACCTGGGCGTTCAGATGGTGCCGGAGCTGACGTTCCGGAAACATATAGTTGAGGTGTGCGGCAGGGCTTTCAGAAATCTCGGTTTTATCTTGAGACAGTGTAAGGATTTTACCGACATTGCAGTTGTTAAAGTTCTATATAATGCCCTTGTAAGGAGTCATCTAGAGACAAGTGCATTCATTTGGAATCCACATGAAGAGAAATACAGTCTCATGTTGGAAAAAATTCAAAATAAGTTTTCTAGATTTCTCTATAACAAACAGTACGGAGTGTATCCCTTTTATCCCCTGATGTACCCGAGTCTGTTCGTCCTGGGCATGGTCGGGTACACCAGACTAGCAGTAAGAAGGGATGTCGCGCTGGTCAAATATGTGGCGAGCATACTACTAGGGTTCCTGCACCACCCGGAGGTGCTGGAAGCGCTGCGGCTGCGCGCACCGGACGGGTGCGTGGGCGCGCGACGCCGCCCCGCTCTCTTAGACGTGCCATCGGCTAGGACCAACCTCCTCAAGTTTGCCCCTATCTCACGAGCCGCGCGTATTATTAACGTGATTACAGTGTCGGAAGACATATTTGGGCAAAGCCTGCGGAGATTTCTCCAAAAGGCTCAAATAATTATTGAAAGAGGCCTGGAGCTATAAACTTTGGCATGGTTAATTTAATTTATTGATGTAAATCATGATTACTTATTATTATTTTATTGTGAGCTATTCTGCAGCTAGGTTATTTAAATTTATGTAACTTGGTGTGTTTGAGACTTGTAGCATCATATTGGAGAAATCTGTAAAGATGTTATAATTGGTGATTATAAATAAATAAATAATAATAAAATAATAAATGAAGCATTACCTCTCGGTAGCCTGCCAGCACGTACGCGCTTTCAGGTGCCCTAAGTGCCTGAAACTTAAAGATGTACCTTATGAAATATTACCATTCGATAGCACGTTTGCATGTCTTCCAAACCATACTTCTAGAGTGAGGATCGCTTTGATGGTTTGGGAGATATGCAACTTACAAGATTGCGGCATCACACAATTTTGCGTCAGATTGACCCTTCCAGGGTGGGTAAGCGCCCGAGAGTTACAGTTGCACCTATTAAAGTGCTACTTTGGGATAGCCTGTCGGGATAGCTATCGGGTCGTCTTTAGAAGGTGGAAATTGCTAAGATAGTTTAAGTACAAATTAACTAAAGACATAGGTACCTATTGATGTATTGTATTTCGATAGCCTGATAGAAGGGCTACAATAGCACCCTTGTAACGTAATCTACGTTACTTGAATAGTTTTAGAGAAAATAGTTTATAAGTGGTAAAATCAACAAAGTTTCCCTTCATCCCTCATTTATCCAGGACAATATTTTCAGGGTATGAAGTTACGGATCTGGATGTGGGTCCGCTGGATAGACGGCTTCAAGGGGCACACGCCCGTATATAATCTTATTTCCTACGGAAATAACAAAAACTATTGTGCATCTTACGCTAAAATATATAATTTATTGAATTTTGTGTAATCTAATTACTACCACTAACGCCATCTGCATATAAAGCTGTAAACTATTACCAACAAGTAAGCGTAGCCAACTAACTGTGTTAATATCATTGCTTACATTGTAAATAGTTCGCAAGATTGATACTAGATGTCGCTGTTCGCTTACCTCTGTTTTCTAAAACTCGGTGTTAAAAATCGCTTCGAGTTAACGACCCTCGCTACAAAAATTTTTACCCGACTGCCGAAAAAGGGTGTGTCTGTGTTTGTGTTTTTCTGTCTGTGTCTGTCTGTGTTTGTCTTAATGTGTTTATCAGTCTATGTATGTATGTATGTATGTTTGTTCCTATGTGGCGTTCTAGAGACCAAACGCGTGGGCCGATTTTGATGGTTCTTACGTCAATCGATTTGTCTTAACCCTGCGAGTATCACTGGCTAAATTAAAATTTGAAAATAGGAAAATGGCGGCTTTTGGACGCCATATTGTGGGGGCCCAAATTGTATTTTTCTTCCAATGCCATCGTGTGGGGTATCAAAATAAAGGGTTTTAAGAGGTGATTTAAAAAATATAACACTTATATGTTTAAATGTACCTAATTCGAAAAATCAATAACTAAAAAGTTATAAATAAAAAATGTTAATTCAAAAAACCCGACTGGTTGCAAAGCAAACTAAAAAGACTTAAACAAGGTGAAAATCATGCTGTGCAGACGGAGAATACATCTGGATTTGGTCCGCCAGCTCGCGAATATGTATCCATCGACTGCACAGCATGATTTTCTCCTTGTTTACGTCTTTTTAGCTTGCTTTTCAAGCAGTCGGGCTTTTTAATTTTTTTTATTCAAGAATTACTACTAACCAAGTGCACCAACTACTTCATCCTACTTGGAAGAGTGCGTAAGACTCTGGCTAGCTAGTGTACGTGACTTTCACTTTGGGTAAATTGCAAGTGATTTTGCGGTCCTCATTAAACTAAATTTCGGGGTTCAAGAATAAATTAATCACAAGTGGTATAGAAATAGTTTATTTAATATCTAAATCCTACCTATTCTTCTAATCCGATATCGTAAATGTGAAAGTTGGTGAGTTAGGATGTTTGCTATTCTTTCACGTAAAAACTATTACAGATTTTGATGAGTTTTTATACATAGAAATCAGGCTTATTTCAGTATTTCTCAGTTACATATCTAATAACCCTAGTTTCAGGCAATTTTTATAAAAAACAATGCTAGGTCTGGATGTACTCTACATCACAAATTCGATACTATAGTTCATAATTATAAAGCACTAAAAACCAAAACAAAAATAGTTTCCATAAAATATAATGTATTTTTCTTAAAATATCCATGACTCCAAAAAAAGATTAGTAAAACATACGACTATGTTAGTTACATATATATAAACAACTGGGATACGCACGTTCTGCTCATAGTTGTGTAAAATCAAGCTACATGCGTATCTGCGAACATTCCCAACGCACTACAGAAATATACATATGATAGTGTACTTAGTAGTCCCACTCGTGGGAACACATAACTACGATGCGATGCGATATCTATTTATTTAGTACGTGCGAGCTCGCAGATATATGCGTTGCGTTGCGAATTCACAGTTATGTGTGGTCCTAACCGCGTTGTTATACAGGCTGCTATACGTAGAGTGTTCTAGAATATAATTTTTTAAGCTGACATGGTCACGGGATATTATCTGTCTACCCTCTTCCTCACTCGTTTTTCACGCACGATGCCGCTACATCCAGAAATTTTCTCACTAGTTACTCGACATTGTTCACGACAGACGAGCTCACAACCAAAATATAAATATAGGTTATGGTAAATATCCCAAAACAATTATTAATTCTAATAAGTGTTGTAGACTCAATTAATTAGTAGGGATGATTCCTAGATACAAAAAAAAATAATTAGGTATGTATAGTCATTCAGATAGATTTTATAAAATATTGGGCAAGTATTTTCTGCTTTATCAAAACAAATTGATTAAGATAAAGCATATCAAAGTTCTAGAGTTCAGGCTGGTCAGTAACAAGCCGTTCGTCGTTATTTTTTGTTTACAAGGCAAATGATAAAAATACGTGGCCAAAGTTTTTCATTAATTTATCTGACAGACTAAAAATCATTTTTAGTTATCATCCTTATTAGACTTTACTTCAACAACTACGGTAATTTTTATATTTCCCTCTGGTGAGTAGTGCGTAGAATTAGTGATAATAGGCTCATTTTTATCAGTTTTACGTCCAGAAATCTCGTGACTACCAACACATTGACAAGCTGGCTTAGCCTCCTCGTTTACGGAACCGTCACCATTTTTTGGGCGTACTGGAACATCACACCTTTCACCTTCGTACTCTCCTATGCATTCACAGAGTGCCTCATCCTCCTCGTTTAATGAACAGCTACCGTTGTTCAAACAGTAACCGTAACACAGGTTCACTTCACAGCGTTCCCCGGTATAACCAGCATTACATCTGAAATTGTAAATAATTGTGAAATACCTATACCAAAATAAATGAAATAAGATGACCAAAAAAGTTGTAGAATATGTTTTACCTGCATTTAGGAAGTCCATCTTCAGTGATACTACAGAGGCCTTGAAAACAATATTTTTCACATGCAGACACGTCGCATCGCTCACCGGTATACCCGGACTTGCATTTGCAAAAAGATTGACCAGTAACTTTTATACCATGAACACAAAACGGACCTACATATTCTCTAGCAATTTTGAATGAGTCGTTGGTATCATAGTCAAGTTCCTGATTGCATTCCGAAATCCCCTGAAATTGATCTTTCAATTTGTAATTGGCCACCATATCAAAGACGTTTTTAGTATGAACCTGAAAGACCTCGTCGAAAGCAGTGTTTGATAATGACATTGATGTTTTCAAAACTCGCCTGTAACCACCGGATACGGACCAGTGCTCTGTGAAGGCGAACTTTTTTGTAAACAGTATGGTATTTGGAAAAAAAAAAGAGACATTGTCATCAGGTAGGTTAAGAAAGTGAACAAATGACTCCATATTTTTCCCATTCAAATCGGCTCTATAAATATAGTAAGCTACTGCTGTATTTGGCATGTACCAGAATATTTTCCGTGTCTGATGGTCAATAACCAAGCCGTGTAGGTGCAATTTGTTTTGTTTAACAACAACTTGTCTATCTGCTCCATTAAATCGCGCTCTCTCTATTTTGGACGTCGAATGGTTTGCGGTGGTCCAGTAAACATATCTGCAAATTCAAAACCATGAGTTCTTATCCCAATACAGACCAGATTCTTTGATATTATAAGATATCAGACTAGTACGAGTATTGTCATGTGATGAGGAGGAATGAAGCTCAAGTTATAATTTCAAAGTAATTAGGGATAGGTAGACCAAAGCAAAGATGGATGCACTTTGTGAGGAGTAATATGAAAGAAAAGGGAGTCAATGATAGCATGACGGGGGACAGTACGGTATGGATGAAGAAAAGTTGTTGCGCCGACCCCAAATAACATGGGACAAGGGCAGGAAGATTATGATTAATTATCAGACTGTTGTTAGTAACTTACCCCCGACAACTATCCACGGTGATGTCCGTGAGGATACCGTCATCCATCTTAAAAAGGAGATTGCCGTGAACATTGTTTATGGTCCCAGTTTTAAATGAAAACCAATTAATGCTACTTTCCTTAATATCTGTGAAGAACAGTAATTCTGTGACAGGGTCGAAGGCCAGGCCTTGGATGCTTCCACCGTTCCTTTCTAAGTAGCATTTGTACACTCCAGAATTTATGTTATAACCACATATGGCGTCGTTGTCTGTCTGTGTGTCGACGTACAGCAGCATATTATGAACTTCGTCATAGGCTAACGCAGTCAAATTTTGGGAGTCGAAACGCACGGTGTCTGTTTTTTTTCCATCGTCAGTGTAAAATTCTAGTCGATCGCCAGTTGTTACGGCGATGTCTGAAAAAACAGGTAATTACTTTAGACTCATCAGTTTCGTGGTCGCTAACGTGAGTGGACCTGCTCAGGGTCCTAGGTTCGATGCCTATGTCAAGCAAAAAGTGTTTTTGGGTTTGTCCATAAGGAATTTCTCACTGGCAACCCAGATTTTTGAATATTAATACACGGTACCCGATATAATACTTCTTACTTTTCAGGACGCGATTTTTTTGCTGCCAAACGGAGCTATGACTGTAGATAGCAGTGTCACTCACGTGTCTGTCTGTATTTCCGTCTGTCTGTCGCACAATTTTGTGCCGAAGAATTGTTTTACTTCCCATTGACCTATGAACTCGAAATTTAGAGATAATGTTTATATTTTACTAACAAAAACCAATTTATGTTTTTTTTTTTGCGGAACACTAAACTTGCGAAGTCTTGGCCGGTATTTTCTAACTGTTGTTGTAACTGTTTAAAATCCTCCAATAAACAAACAAAAAAAAATATTTACGTCGACTTTATAAAACTATGTATAATTTATTTCTAAAACATTAGATTACGTAGATAAATAAGTAGATACACAATACATAAAGGTGTAGTTTCGCGCAAAATTGAATCGTTCAACTTAAAAAAATAAAACATGCGGATTCACAGGTTTCTTTATTATAATTAAATCGAAACTAATCCGGAAATACTTTGCTTGTAATACTAATTATTGAGCAAACATAATCACTATTTACTTAATTAACAAAAAAACAGAAGCCGGTACTTGCGCAACTTTAATCAGGGGTTAAGCTCGCCTTTGTACAGAAGTTGTCCTTCTGTATTTGTATATGTTTGTTTTGTGTACAATAAAGAATATGAATACACACCCCATTGTGTAAAATTACGCATAGCAGATGGCGATAAGATTGCGCAGTGCTTTTTGAGGCAAATAACTTGCATAAATCACATTTAAATGCCCTGAAACCCAAATAATCTACGTACCTACACCTAAAAAAGGAAAATTTTTGTATGTTCATGTATGGGACAAAAGATTCAGAACGGCAAAGTCAATTTTGTCCCTTCGTTAGAGCAATGTTCGGTGCTTTCATTGCTTATGAACGTTAGTAATATTACCTATTTATTTTGGTGAATGTAGCGGCTTTTTACGGAACCCTCCGTGCGCGAGTCAGACTCGCATTTGGCCGGGTTTTTCCAAACATGCGGGTGCTTCCATAGACGGCAAGCAAATGCAAAATAATAAATAAAATCTTACCCCAAGAGTGTGCTACCCCGACGAACAGTGCTACCAATAGTACACTCTGCGAACTCCACATTTTATTTTTCAGAATACAAAATAGTTTTACCAAAGGAAGAATCGTCCACCACAGAACATGTAACAGTACTGCTCCACCTTCGATGGACGCTCTTTATATAGTACATAGGAAACGTTGTTATTTCCTCAAACTTTGTATCTATAAATTTGTATTTTTAGTGATAAGTGACCCCGTGATTAAGAGGTGACATTAATAGGTTCAGATAACTTTTAACCCTTCAGTAGATATTGAGCGCTGTGTCAGCGGCGAAGCAATCGTATGTAGGTGTTGCTGTTATTTTTATTTTGTATTAATAGTGTTATTAATAGTATTGTGTTTTGCAGTAGGTTAGTCCCAGATTACCCCGATCCCAGATGACCTCGTTCCGGTAGACCCGATTTATTTTTCTATAGAAACTCAATTAAAAGTAAATTCAGCTTAAAAGTACCGTGAGCAGATAATAAGAAAAATAAATTATAAATAATCAACTTTAGTAAAAGTACAAAAATTAACATGTCCAACTCCAATCAGTCTTTTCAAAACATACAAAATCATTGTTCTCACATAAATTTGATAATTATAAATAATTCACTTTAGTTAAAAAAAATAATTAAAAAACAAAACTATAATAATTTTTATTAGTCTTTTTAGGCGTTATGAGCACGATTTTACCAAGGTCTTCTAAAAACTTAGTTAATGCAATATATCTTTCTTTTGTATCCAAAAAAGTAGTAAAATACCTACTTAACTTCCAGGTACCTGCAAGAGGAACCTGGATGTCTAGCATTTAGTTATGACCGTACCTAACCCGTAACACCAGATATGACTAATTATAATTAGCAGTGGTACCTAGTGGCAGTGTAGTGTAATAAAAAAAACAAATTGCTTTACAATGACTTATTGAAAACCAGGTTTACAGTAATTGTGATCTTTAGATGAACCTGCATACACAACTTCATCCTGGCTGTGAGGCCATACTCCGCTTATTTCCATACCACTATCATCATTAACACTATCGCTTTCGGTTTCAGTGTCACTTACCACTTCTATAATAAAAGGTTTATCTAAATACAAATCATGTTTTAAGTATTCTCCTTCTAACCTGCGAACGTGTTTACAATGCTGTGCCCACTCATGAACTGTAATAGCGTCAAAAGCTTCTCTAACTAGGCGGGGAATTTCAGCATTTTTGTGCTCAATATTTTCATCAGCAACTTTTCTTTTCATTGTGCCACATATGAGTTCAATGGGATTGAGATCATAGTGATAAGGTGGTAAATATAAGCATTTGTGTCTATTGTCTTCTAAATTTTGGGCTGTACTGCAGTCTCTCCAACGGTGCCAAATCGACTACCGGTAGATTGAGATGTTGAAGTGTTTGTACAAAAACGCCACCATGTCAGTCCGTCTTAAGGATCAGACCTCGAAACCAATCCTTCTTCAGCGCGGCGTGAGACAGGGATATGTCATTTCTGCGAAACTGTTCATAGCTGCGCTGGAGGATGTCTTCAAGGTTCTGGATTGGAGAGGGCTTGGCATCAACGTTAATTGCGAGTACATCACTCACCTACGGTTTGCCGACGACATAGTGGTCATGGCTGAGACCATGGAGAGCCTCAGTAAAATGCTCGATGACCTCAGTAGAGTTTCCGAAAGAGTGGGTCTTAAATTGAACATGGATAAAACCAAGGTCATGGTGAATGCCCATGTAACACCCACTCCTATCAAGGTCGGAGACTCTACACTCGAAGTTGTGGGTGACTATGTCTACCTGGGACAAACGATCTAATTGGGTAGGGCCAACTTCAAGAAAGAGGTCAACCGTCGAATCCGACTCGGCAGGGCAGCGTTCGGGCAGTTGCGCGGTATCTTCTCGTCCAACTTACCACAGTGTCTCAAGGCGAAAGTCTATGACCAGTGTGTGTTGCCAGTGATGACATATGGCTCTAAGACGTGGTCGCTTACAATGGGCCTTATCAGAAAGCTTACAGTCACTCAAAGGGCAATGGAGTACTATGCTCGGAGTTTCCTTGCGTGATCGAATCAGAACTGTGGAGATTCGCAAGAGAACCAGGGTTACCGACATAGCCCGAAGAATTGCCGAACTTAAGTGGCAGTGGGCAGGGCACATTGCTCGCAGAACCGATGGCCGATGGGCCAAAAAGTTCTGGAATGGCGACCGCAAACCGGAAGACGATACGTTGGAAGGCCTCCCACTAGGTGGACCGATGACCTGGTTAAGGTTGCGGGAAGGAGCTGGATGCGAGACGCACGGGTTCGGTCAATGTGGCGACGCCTGGGGGAGGCCTATGTCCAGCAGTGGACGTCTTTCGGCTGAAATGATGATGATAAGATGAAATTTTTTAGGTGTACATATTGTCCAACTGTTAAACTGGAAACTAGAATTAATAGCAATTGGTGCATCAGTATCGTCTGCATGTTACACTCTGAGAGCTCTGAGAAATGAAGTTAGCATAGAACAGCTAACAATGGTATATTTTGCGCTAGTGGAGTAAAAAATTAGATATTACTTTTTTTGGGGCAATACCTATGAATATAATAGTAGAAGAGTTTTGATACTACAAAACGTGCAATTCGTACCATGGTCCGCATCTCACAAAGGGAAAGCTGCCGACAACATTTCATCAATTGAGGCATATTTACAGTACCAAGTCTTTATGTACTTGTACTTATAAGTAATATGGCCAAATACATACAAGATTATGAGACAGTAGAGGAACGGCAGATAAGGGAAGGCACCCGTAGACTGGACTTGAAGAATAAAAATCTTACAAAACATATTTCTTTGTTTTCAGGTAGTATAGCGTGATTTAAGTTTAACGTGTAATAATTATAGTGTGTTTGTAAGTACTAAAATAAAAACTTTGTTTTCAGAGCAACGCAATTGTTTAATGGAAACTACAATTCCTAGTAAGTTTGGAGATATTGTCTTATATATAAATAAATGATTCAATACAAAATTAATAGACTTTTCTATATTTCACAATAAATGTTAGTGTCCTCTTGTACTCACGGGGGCTTGGGCTGAGGCTCCCTCAGGTCGGGGGTCCATGACATTTTGCCCATTTTGCCCCCCCTATTGTTACGCTACCGTTAATAATATTATAATAATTATTGACAGTTAAATAAATGTTTGACGAAGTATTTCGCCAAGTAGACAATAAATCAGCTAGAGTGAGGTTTCTTTTCGTTAATTCGTACTGTTACAACCCTTATTACAAGGCAATAAAGCCGACATTTGCACTCTGTAGTTAAAGTCTCAGTTTTCATTGCAAAGCCAATGCTGAATTGCAGTTATCACACATTAGTGGATTTTTAATATTAATTTAGTCAGTTAGATTCTGGAAGCCGTCGCGTAAACCCAAATTCGTTAGACTTATCTCGAGAGATACAAGAGATTATAGAAAAGTCATTATTTTGGTTTGTGTATTATTAAGTAGAATTTTAATCAAAAGTGTAATTGTGGATTTTTGTGAATAAACAAGTGGTTTGGTAGAAGATAGTTTTTTTTAAAAATATCTACGGGGTCGGCCGTGTAACAAATTGGTGTCAGAAGTGGGATACCAGAGACGAAGTCTTACGACGTTGAGTCAGACAGACACTGGTATTCCGAAGCCCGAGCCTCCCGTTCATTGATCGACAGTAAGACTTAGTCTAGAGCTAAGCCTGCGTCACTACCTTGGACGACGGTCAGCCTCCGCTCTTCAGCGTGAGCCCGCTCCAGCCACAACGTATTGGACGACGGTCAGCCTCCGCTCTTCAGCGTGAGCCCGCTCCAGCCACAACATATTGGACGACGGTCAGCCTCCGCTCTCCAGCGTGAGCCCGCTCCAGCCACTACATTGGACGACGGTCAGTCTCCGCTTTTCAGCGTGAGCCCTCCCAGACATCATCATCAGCTCCAGGGTCTAACTCACCACATCCAGTTGGCCAAGAAATTCCACAGCGAAACGTGTGAAAATTCCAGTTCGAACACGTCATTGCAACATAATGCAAACGCCAAGCTTCGTGTTACTGTGAGTGTTTCTTGCGTCTATAATTTCAAAGTGAATCGCGCCTCTGAATCGTATTTCTAAGTTATTGCTATATTTGTACCTACACTGTTTCAAGTACTCTACTGTTCGTAAATTATAAAAGTTGTCCAACATATCATAATACCTATGTCTCTTAAATCAGAAAACGGAAAAATGTCCGACAAAATTACCTTGTCCGTCCTAACTAAATTCGTAAAATCATATAATGGGGATAGGGAGACATTACCTGCATTTCTCACAAATTGTGAGAATGCAATGTCTCTAGCTACACAAGATCAACAGAATGTGCTCTGTAAGTATATAATATCTCAGATGGAAGGAAAAGCACAGGTAGTATGTAGCCTAAAATCATTTGAAAAATGGTCAGAACTTAAAATCTTCCTCAAGTCCACCTTTGGAGAAAAAAAACACGCAACACATCTCTTATCGGACTTACAGCATTGCAAACAACTGCCAAACGAAGACGTTACGCAATACTCTCTACGAATCGAGTCAATATTGACCCGAATTCAGTCGGACACTCATCACAGCTGTAAAGACGAAAAGGAACTACCTGGCCGTATAGCAGCCATGGAAGACCTGGCCCTCAATACATTCATGCTAGGCCTAAGCTCTTCTATATCCAACATTGTTCGGTGCAAAAATCCTTCAACCCTCAACGAGGCGATTCAATACGCTGTAGATGAGGAAAAGTTGTTTAATTTATCTAAACCTAAATCAGTCAAACAATGTTCAATTTGTAATAAAGTAGGCCATAGCTCATCGGAATGTTTCAGAAACAAAAAGCCTAACTATAATTCCCAAAAACCATATCATAAGGTTTTCATTTCCCAATGGGATTCTAATAAAAATACCAATTCTAATACTAATTCTAATACCAATAGTAATGCTAACTCCACTGCTAATCCTAATGCGCAAACTTGCAGATATTGCAAAAATATCGGCCACACTATAGAGCAATGTCGTAAAAGGCAATTCAATATGCAACGCCGCGAAAATACGGACTTTGCACAGCGCCGTCATAACTCACCTGAGAGCTCTACGAATGCATTTACGCATACATGTGAATGTGAAACCAATGGTCAAAATAACCACGCTGAATCTCACGATAATTTAAACTAAATCGGATTTTGATGCCGTGTCCGTCAAAATCTATGCAAATTTATAATGGCACGACTTCTACTATTTCTACATCTCAGTCGAAGATGCTGAGTCCTTCTATCTCTAATAATCATACTAAATCTACATCTCAATCAAAGATGCCGAGTCCTACTAATTCTACATCTCAGTCGAAGATGCTGAGTCCTGCTATCTCTAATAATCATACTAAATTTACATCTCAGGCAAAAATGTTGAGTCCTACAAATTCTACACCTCAGGCAAAGAAACTGAGTCCTTCTATCTCTAACAATCCTACTAAATCTACACTTCAATCAATCCAGCTGAGTCCTATTTCCAAAAATCTGACTAAATCTTACACTAGACCCACATCTCAAGCCAACGAGCTGAGTTCTTCTATTCCTAACGAGAAAATAAATTGTCACTTATGTAATAATGTCCCAAAAGGTTCTCATACTAATTCTAAACATAACTCAATTACACCTAACTTAAGTATAAATTCTAAATCTAAACCTATATACGAAATTAACGATTTTTGTAAAAAGGTAGCTTTACCTCATACTTACCTATCTACTAACCACGCTATAGAACGGTTATGTTTTCTTATCGATACAGGATCAACCATCAGTATTGTCAAAGGTTCCTGTTTACTCGAAATCCCAAATCTATCCACCGAAATTGTAAAGTTAAAGGGCATTAATAGTTCAGAAAACCCTGTTGAAACTCTAGGTACCTTTCAATTGGGATTTAAACTATCAGATAATACTTATAAATACAAATTTCATGTCACAAAAAATGACATCAATCTTAATAATTACGATGGAATTATCGGTAGCGACTTTTGCGATTATTTTAAATCAAATATCGATTATTCTTCTAAGTCAATGTCTATATTTAATCATTCTATTCCTATCACTTACAATCAACCATCGTATAACATTCCAGCTCGTTCCGAAGTAGTTATCGAATGCACTGTATCTAATTACTCGCCTGAGCTTTATCATAACAATGAAGCTCTCGTACTAGACCATACTCTAAGTGAAGGTGTTTATGTTGCAAATTGCATTGTCTCAATCAAATCAAATAAGAAAACAAATATTACTATCCTAAATACTACAGATACTGACATTGAAGTAAAAGATTATCACGTAAACGTGACACCGTTTGAAAGAAAAAGTTCAGATCCTATACCTTGTTATAATACTAATTCTATTTCCTATAACAAATCTAATCGCATTGATAAAGTTCTAAGCCTCATTCGCTGTTCCCACTTAAACCAGGAAGAGAAAAAATCTCTCTTAGAATGTTGCTCCCAATACACAGATATCTTCCATATCGAAGGTGAACCTTTAACCTTCACGGACGCTATAGAACACACTATTAATACAGGTGATGCACCACCTATTAATGTCAAATCATATCGCTTTCCCGAATGCCACAAAGAAGAAGTCGACTCCCAAATTCGTAAAATGCTAGATCAGGATATCATTAGACCTTCTATTTCGCCTTGGAGTGCTCCAGTTTGGGTAGTACCGAAAAAGATGGATGCTTCAGGCAAACAAAAATGGAGAATAGTCATTGACTATCGCCGTCTTAATGACGTCACTGTCTCCGAAATTTACCCGCTGCCTCTTATTACGGATATCCTGGACCAATTAGGTCATTCTAAATATTTTAGCACGCTGGACCTTACCAGCGGTTTTCATCAAATAAAGACCAGCCCCAAAGATGCGCCTAAAACAGGTTTCACAGTTAGCACAAATTCAAGCATGTCTGGACACTATGAATTTACCAGGATGCCTTTTGGGTTGAAAAACGGCCCTGCCACATTTCAACGTCTTATGAATACTGTGTTATCAGGCTTACAAGGCCTCCATTGCTATATCTACTTAGACGATTGCATCGTGTACAGTCAAAATCTACAAGATCACATGCATAAATTACAACTAGTATTTAACAAATTCCGTGAATATAATCTGAAACTCCAACCGGACAAGTGTGAGTTTCTTAGACATGAAGTGACTTACCTTGGCCACATAATCACCGATAAAGGTGTATCTCCAAACCCTGAAAAAGTTAACGCCGTATCGCAATTTCCAATTCCGAAAAATCCTAAAGATATTAAGTCATTTCTAGGCTTAATAGGATACTATCGCCGATTCATTGAGAACTTTTCTAAGTTAACTAAGCCACTAACCTCTTTACTAAAAAAGGATGCTGTTTTCCACTGGGGTATAGAACAGCAGCATGCATTCGATTTTCTAAAAGAAAAATTAATTACTGCTCCTCTTCTACAATACCCTGATTTTTCACAACCTTTTAACGTTACTACTGATGCTAGTAATTACGCCGTTGGCGCCATACTGTCTCAGGGTCCCGTAGGCAAAGATAAGCCGATCGCATACGCGTCGCGTACACTAAATAAACCCGAAGGCAATTATTCGACTACGGAAAAGGAACTTTTAGCTATTTTATTTGCCGTTAAAACTTTTCGACCATATTTATATGGAAATAAATTCAAAATAATTACAGATCATAGACCCCTTGTATGGTTGTTTAACGTTAAAGATCCCGGCAGTAGACTCATTCGCTGGCGCCTCAAACTTGAAGAATATGACTACGAAATTATTTATAAACAAGGTCGCCTCAATTCCAACGCTGATGCACTATCCCGTTGCCCTATTAACTCTATCGATGTTAATAATTTAATTAACTCTACTTATGAACAATATTTTAAAAACCAATTTACTAATCAGCTCCCTGCTTCAAATACTATTATTGAAGAATGTACTCAGGGTCTGCACTTATCCAAGTTAAATACAATAGCCTGCCCTGTCTCTTTAGACTTTGATTATTCTATGCCTTATTGCGAGGAAATACTATCACAACTCGATAATTCTGCTGACTTACTTAACTCAGAACGCGAACCTCTTACAATACGTCGCGTCCAGGATAAAAATAAATCTTACTATTTTCTATTTACAAAAGTTCATCACTATGAACAAACTAATTTTAGAGATGTCTATAGTTTATTAATTAAACTCAGAAACCTACTAATCGACTGCCCAAATATAACCAATCTCGCATTACCAGATTTTAGTGATCCATTTTCTAAACTAGCTTATACTAAAGTTTATAATATGATATCCTATATTTTTCACAATACCAACATTAAAATCCATATGTATAAAAATCAATTAATTTATCCTACTCCTGTAGAAATTCCTAAGATATTAAAAGAAAATCATGATTCTGTTATCGCTGGTCACCCAGGATCACAACGAATGTATTCGCGTATCAAAGCTGCCTACTACTGGAAAGGCATGCGCTCTGACATTGAACAATACGTTAAAAAATGTAAGCTATGTCAGATCAATAAACCTTTAAGGAAATCAAATAAAGCTCCTATGGAGATAACTTCTACATCTACTAGACCATTTGAACGACTAGCCCTTGACGTCGTAGGTCCTTTACCCGAAGCGGGTTTCCAAAATTTTAAATTTATTTTAACTCTACAAGATGATCTAACCAAGTTTACCAGTGCTTATCCGATGATTACAGCTACCAGTGAAGAAATAGCTCGAAACCTCGTACATTTTATGTCTCTTTTCGGTTTTCCTAAAACTATTCTAACAGATTTAGGCACTTGTTTCACGTCTGAATTATTCAAACAATTAACAGACATATTGAAAGTCAAGGCCCTATTTACTACTCCGTATCACCCACAAACTAATGGAGCTCTTGAACGCTCACATGCTACTCTAAAAGAATACCTCAAATCCTTTGTTAATGAGAATCAAAACGACTGGCACTGTTATCTATTCACCGCAATTTTAGCATATAACACTACTCCTCACTGTACAACTAATTTCACTCCTCATGAATTATTATACGGTTATAAACCATGCATTCCTAATTCCTTATATGAAACCTCCGGTAATACAACATACAATGAATATATAAGAGCTTTACAATATAGGATGCGATTTAGTCGTGAAAAAGCTATCCAAAATATTCTAAATAGCAAGGAGAGATCAAAACAATATTACGATACTAACTCCCGTGAAACCACATATAAATCTGGAGATATGGTGTACCTAAAACACCATCACAGACTTCGAAAAGCGTTATCGCCTATATGGAAAGGCCCATACAAAATCACAAAAGTAAATAATAAACATAATGTGACCCTTCAAGTAGGTCGTAAAAATATAAAATACCACACCAATGAAATAAAACCTTCAACATCCTAACACATACTATGTTTTCTTTCAGAACGTTATGCTGGCACGGCATTTCAAGCCACGGCCTCACCGAATCGAGCATCATTCCCATCTACCATAGTCCCGGAATTTATTTTGAACCTATTAATAATATTAACTTTTATAGTGATCATTGGAAAGTTATCACTCACGTTGATTTAATCTCTTTAGAACCTTATCTTAACAAAATCGAAACTCTATTACATGAAACTCTGAATCTCTGTAACAAAATTCAATCACAAGATTCACAAGATTTTAACATGTGCAATGACATGTCTAACCCCATTGAAGTTTTAATCCAATCCAATTACGTCAAATTGCAATCGCTGTCGCATATCATTTCTAATAAATCAACAAATAAAATAAAACGCTCTTTAGAATTTGGAGGAGAAATCTTAAAGTTCTTTTTTGGCACATTAGATGCAGACGACGCTAGAAAATATGATGCTGCAATTGAGTCGTGTAAAAAGAGCGACACAGAATTATATCACCTAATGAGAGATAACATTCACATAATTAAATCTACCATAAATAACTTTAACACTACTATTTACAAACTTAATCAAAATGAAAACAAACTGAATACTCAAATAAATCTGATGAATGAAATATTTTCCCAAATCACGAAAACTGACAACTTACTGCTACATACCTCAAGGTTAAATAATCTTCTAAATATAATTGAAGGTTCTTTACTTAGTATTTCCAATTTACTGGATACTACTGTAAACTCTATTTTATTTTCTAAGGTTAATATACTACATCCTAGTGTTATAAGCCCCTCTAATCTTTATCTCGAATTATCTAAACATAGTAGTCAAGTAAGCAAAAGGTTAGACTTCCCAGTTCCTTTAAGCATTCAAAATATTCACTCTATAATAGATGTTTCTGAATTTAACTCTTATTATTATAATAATAAGATCATTTTTATATTACAAATTCCTTTAATAACACCTGATAAGTTCATGACCTATAAAATCATACCTCTACCTACTCCGCATGATGACTCACATAGCACATTCGCATTGATTCAACCTTCTAACTCCTATATAGCTTTAAGTGATGACAGGATGCATTATGTTATGATGGACACACTTGCTAGATGTAAGATAATAAATAACAACTTCTCTATCTGTGAACTTACCACTATATATTCATGTATAAGCAATCCAAACTGTGAATCTAAAATATTAACTGAAGTAACACTGTCGTTACCTACAGAATGCAACGCCAAACTTTTATATGGACAAATTGATATTTGGCAAAAGTTAAATAACAATAAATGGATTTATGTTCAATCAAGTACAAATAAATTGACAATCAAATGCGATGATAACATTAATGACTATTCAATTATTGGTACTGGAATTGTAAAATTAACAGCAAATTGTATTGGTTATTCTAAAACTATTCAGTTAATGACAACTAGTACTTATTCTTTTATTACTAAGTCTCCTTTAGATATTAAGTTTGATATAACAGCTGATGACTGCTGTAAGAAGGACATATTTAATAAAAGTCTGCCACATTTGTCGCCAATCTCTTTAAGCAAAATCAACTTAGATTCTCTCAAATATGCAAATCATCAAATGGATAATTTAGAACAAGAATTAAATAACTTAGAAAAGGAATCTCATTTTATTAAATATGGTCCATATTACTCTACTTTTACTTGTATTTTAATTGTGTGTTTATTTTTATGTGTTACATATAAGATCTTTAGATATTTTAAAAACAAAAATGCTACTAATTCTGGATGCTGCGTGCAAATATTTAACCAATGTTATAATCAGAAAACTTCTAAGCGCAAATCCAAAATCTCTAATTCTATCGAGATGACTGAAATGTCATCAACATCTGATGAAGACAATAAGTCAATACAATCTTTACCAATTCGAAACACTAATTATAAATCAACTGCTAATACCTATAATACCAAATTCCCATCAAACAGGAATTTAAATTTTTAAAATACTATGAATAATTGTTTCCATCATTAATTACTATGTCTTGCTATGTTTAATTATAATGTTATAAGCCACATGTACTCTCGTACATTTATATCTAGTGTAATTTTGTAAATGACCATCCTAATCTCACTGTATCTCCAATCTTTTCTATTTTACTTCGCTTATCTTATAAGATAAAGCTCCGTCAAAAAGGGGGAGCTGTTACAACCCTTATTACAAGGCAATAAAGCCGACATTTGCACTCTGTAGTTAAAGTCTCAGTTTTCATTGCAAAGCCAATGCTGAATTGCAGTTATCACACATTAGTGGATTTTTAATATTAATTTAGTCAGTTAGATTCTGGAAGCCGTCGCGTAAACCCAAATTCGTTAGACTTATCTCGAGAGATACAAGAGATTATAGAAAAGTCATTATTTTGGTTTGTGTATTATTAAGTAGAATTTTAATCAAAAGTGTAATTGTGGATTTTTGTGAATAAACAAGTGGTTTGGTAGAAGATAGTTTTTTTTAAAAATATCTACGGGGTCGGCCGTGTAACAGTACGTAGGGGTAGTTTCGTTTATATCGGCTTCACATCTTGATCCCTCGTGGTGTCCAACACATTGGCAGACTGGCTCTTCCTCCTCGTTAAGAGAACATTCGCCGTCGTTCAGACAGTAGCCATGACACGTGGAGACCTCGCATCTTTCTCCTGAGTAACCAGCGTCACAGCTGAAATAATAAAAATATTAAACTTAACTACATTCAACGATAAAGGAAAACATTGTGAGAAAACCGGAACGTCTTAGGACCAATAAATTCGAAGACATTTGACATCCACCAACCCGCACTGGGCCCGTGCGGTGGATTACGGCCTTTTCCCTCTCACAGAGAAGCGGCCTGTGTCCCGGCAGTGGGAACATTAAAAGGCTGATGATGATGACATTCAACAAGAAAACCACCAGAAGAAGAAGAGTATGTTTACCTGCATGTAGGATGTCCCTCATCACTAAGACTACAGTTGCCGTGCATGCAATAGTTCAGACATTTTGATATCTCGCATCTGTGTCCTGAATAATCTCCTTTGCACTGACAGACTGGCTCGCGGTTGTTATTCAAGGAACAGTCACCGTTGTTGGCACAATAGTCAAGACACACGTCGACTTGACATCTTGGCCCGGTGTGTCCGGCGTTACAACTGAAACAATTTATTTCCTTTATTCATTACATTTCTTATTCACTATATTTTTAAATATTTTTGATAAAACAAAAAATAAGAAACATTTAAAAATGTAAAAAATAGATGCCCACCGGTATCAGGAACAGTGTCCAAGCTACCAGCGGTCAGGACCCAGAGAGAGGAACCTCCTAACAATACGAGCCGTGCCCAGCAATGCTGCTTTCTGGATCAGGCCCTTGACCCAGCTACCTAACGAGAGCCTCCTAAGGTGTTGGTTGAGGCTCGTGGCTATTAAGCCATTGGCTGATACGACTATCGGTACAATGATCGCTTAGTGCATATCCCACATGTCGACAACCTCGCGAGCCAAGTCAAGATACTTGATTTGCTTATCTTTCTCGACTTTTACGAGGTTCCCGTCATGCGGGACGGTAATGTCAACAATCATTGTACGCCTCTCGATTCGGTCCACCACCACAATATCAGGTTTATTGGCTAGTCCTGTCTGTGATGATGGACTGATCCCAGTACAATGTGATATTGCCATTTTTGAGAACTGGGTCGGGCACATACCTGTAGTACGGTACCTCCGATGCCGCAAGAGTGTATTTCAGAGCAAGTTGCTGATGGATAATCCTAGATACAAGGTTGTGCCTATGCAAGTACTCTTCGTTAGCTAGCCGAGAACAACCAGAGATAATGTGGCGGATCGATTCACCCGGGCGGTGACATGCCCGAAAGATGTCAACAGTGCCATCGTTCACAATAAATCTCCGGTAGCTATTCGTCATGATAACTTCGTCCATAATTGCACAGACCCTCTGAGCGAACCGCTTGCGAACGATCCCGAAGTTAAGAGATCATCTTTACATAACGAGATTCCTCCGTGCCTCGGAAAGCACGTTAAGCCGTTGGTCGCAGCAGTCATTTGTAGGTAGTCAGAAGTCTGAAATCTGACACCAGTGTTGCCAAGTGGTATCGTATTAACCAGTTACTGAGTTGTTGAGGTCAGATATGCAGTCGCTCCATGGAAAATATTGGTACTCAGCTGAATCCGGTTAGGGTAAATTCATACTAGCGCAGAGTCAAAGCGCATCGAAGCGACAAATTCATCACAAGGTAGCACGCATTGCGATTTTTATCCACGCGAATTTTTATTCGTGTACTGAATCGTAACTAACACGCACTGCTGATAAAATACCGCTTGATTTTTGTCTCTTTCTACCTGTTCATAGAGCCTAAAATATTCGCGAGAATTTAAACCGCGCCGCGATGGGGCAGATTCTGTGGCAAAACACGGCTTCCTTGCCGCGCAATTTTTGTACCGCAATGCGTATCGCTTCATACAATTCCATGTGTCGCAGAATGTGCGGAAAAAAATCGTGCGAACAAAAACAGCAGTGCGTGCTAAGCCTTAAAGCGAAGTTGTACGAATGCGCGCGTATTCGCGTGAATGACGCAATTCTAACACAGGTCAGTTTACGATTCCAACTGACGAGTAACGACGCATTGGTTCGCGTAATAGGCGATAGGCGTCGCGCGAACGTGCGTTGGACGTGCTCAGACGCGCGAATTCCTTTGCGTCTTCTTTTTTATCTCAAAATAAATATTGTAGAGCACAACGTAACTGTGGAGATAAGGGTGATTTTGCTATATAAAGTTCAGATTGACGCTTCGTTGCGCTTCGACTCTGCGCTAGTATGAATTGACCCTAAGACTGGAAGCCGATATAGCTGAGAAAAGGCAGAACAAGTGACCTTACAATTATTTAAACAAGGAGATCCACACAAGCGGTACACATATCGAATACTAGCTTCTGCCAGCGGCTTCGCTCGCGTGAAAAGTGTGTTATCATCCCAAGGGACCATATGCCCGCTATAAAAGCCTATGTGCTATTTCAGACTTTAATCTATCTATATGCCAAATTTCATTCAGAGCCGTCTAGCCGTTTGAGCGTGAAGAAGTAACAAACACGCTCGCAAACTTTCACCTTAATAATATTAGTGTAAGAAGTTGTTTGTTTTACCTGCATTTAGGAAGCCCCTCATCATTAACGCTGCAGGTACCTTGCAGACAGTAGTTGTCACACACAGAGACACTTCGCTGGGTGGTAGCAGGAGCTTCAGTGATTGCTAACAGACTCGACAGTGCATCGCAATCGTGAATTCCCTTGATTTGGTCATCTATTTTATAGTTTGCGGCTAAACCGAGTATACTGTCAGAGAACTTTAATAACTCTTTGGGTTTTATATCACTTCCTGGTTTTTTTGGATATTGCCAAACAGAGTCGTTGTTACCGTTTAACAAGTAAATGTAATCTTTTGAGACGGTCATAATCTCTTTAAGTTCAATCTTTGTATAACTAACAAGGATATTATTGTTATGTCCATCCAGATCTACGAAATTTAAGTAGTGATCATTACCTCCATCGGTATAGTACATTTTTTGTGTTTGTGTATCGATAGCCAAGTTAAAAACCTCCCATGTCGAGCCCAGAGGATAGAACACGTCCTGTCTTCCGGAACCATTAAGACGAGCTCTCTTTATATTGTTTCCGTAGCACCAATAAATGTACCTGTAAGTTAAATACCAATTTTGAATATTACGAAATAGACAGTGATTTCATGATTTTTATTTAATCCATTTAATTATCGAACCAAAAATTTCACGAGAATCGTTTCAGATATGCGACCTGTAGAAAGAAAGAAAGGAAGGAAAAAACAACAGAGAGAACAGCCGGACATCCGGACATATGAAAGCTAAACGGAGACGCTTTGCTCTCGCTCGGTGAACTATAAGTCCAGGTTTACTCACGATGTTTTGCTTTACCGTTATCAGCAATGTCCAAGGTTAAACTTAGAAAGTATATATGAATTGAAAAACTCACATTGGTACTTGCCCGGATTTGAACCCACGACCGCAAGCACGAGAAGCGAGGTCTTAGCCACTGGGTGGCCAATATAAAAATGATGTTGTTACCAACTGCTAAAATTTAGCCACTAAACTAAAATTACTACCTTCAACTGCTTCTGCAGTTGCCAGGTCCTAATAATAGCCACCGATTCAGCCCTACTAAATCGACAACCTTACTAGAATGCGATCCCACACCATCTCCTCGTGCGCCAATATCGTGCTTCGAACCTCAGAGCACAGATTTTTACTATGCTCAGAGTGATGTCAGCGCGCCAGGTGCACAGACAAGTTGACTGTGTGTAGACTTAGTTTAAAATGATATCCGCTTCGTAAATGATCTTGTTGTGATCCAATTTTTTTTAATAAACCGCCACTGGGAACTTACCCTCTACAGCTGTCGACGGCGATATCTCTGGGGGTCTGCTCATCCATCTCGATTAAATCGTAAACATTGGTATTAAGTCCGGGTTTTAATGAAATCCAATTAATGCTGTTTTTATTGGTATCAGTGAAGAAAATGTTTTCCGTTGCTGGATCGTAGGCGATGCTACGAATATTACGATCGGAACTCTTCAGGAAACATTTGTTTTCTTTGGATGTTAAGTAGTATCCACATATGGCTTGGTTATCGCTCTGTTTGTCGACGTACAGCATTCTGTTGTGAACTGCATCGTATTCTATTGCAGTGACGTTTTGGGACTCAAAATGTACGGTGTCAGTTTTGGTTCCGTCGCTAGTGTAGAATATAAGTTGATTTCCTAAGCTTACGGCGAGGTCTGAAACAAAACAAAAGCGTTTTACTAAGGGTCCTATGTCCTAGGTGGACCGAGTAATCCGCTGGATGCGAGACGCAAGGGACCGGTCAATGTGGTCTTGGGGGAGGTCTTTGTTCAGCAGTGGACATCTTTCGGCTGAAATGATGATGACGATGAAGGGCGCAGTCTCATTTAGAACGGCAGATACTATAGTTACCCATTCTTCTAAACTAGTAAGCTAAACTATTATATTGTGTAGTGCATATGCCTGTATATTATGATGATGCGCTGTCAACCGCATACTGCGGGCTGACACTGTCCTCAGTTATGGATTTATCGTTTGGATTAACTCAGCTATTATATAAATTGCATTTTTTTTATTAATGATAGGCTTGTGCTTGACCACTATCTCACCTGATGGTAAGCGATGTTGTGGTCGACGATGAAGCCTAGAAGAAACCTATTCACTCTTGACTTAAAGAGTCCCAGGTTATAGCCAACAGGAAATACAGACTCCGGAAGGGAATTCCACTCCTTTGCTGTACGCACAATGAAAGTATTTTCAGAACGCTTTGTGCGTATGGGTGGGATATCCACCATGTACTGATGGCGCATAGCCGTACGTCTTGTAGTCCGATGATGGAAAGGTCTAGACGGAATCAAATTGTGCAGTTCCATCGCACAAAATGTAACCGATACAAAGCCGACAGGCTGGCAACTCGTCGTCGGTGTTCAAGGCTCTGGAGCTTTGAGTTGACCAGCGCATCGTTGCCGATAAGTCTCTTGGCCCGTCTGTCAATCAACTCAAGTGCATCTAGTTGGTACCTGGCAGATCCGTCCCAGAGGTGAGAGCAGTACTCCATGCATGAACTTGCGCTTTATACAAGTTGAGCAGCTGTTCTTTTTATATTTACTATGGACACTTTTAACTTGCTACATCGTTCTCACATAATGTGTAATCTCAACATGAATGATGTAACAAATGATTTGTAATAATTACCTAATTGAAAAAGAGTGTCCATGGAGTTTCTTGCCCGTTCTTCTCCATAGAGATCTACGCCTTGGAATGGGCATCTACGGTACTTTCACAGTTATTATGTCTTGTGACTGGGACTGTAGCACCATAATTTTGTAATGTTTTATTTTGTCTTTTGACAATTCAAAAGTGCCTGTAACTGGCCTACTTGAAATAAAGTGCTTTGACTTTGACTTTGACTTTGTTCAGGCGTGAAGTACCGTCTCACCTTCGCAAGGATCCCCAACTTTTTTGCAGCCAATTGAGCCTTTGCCTCAATGAAAGGACCAAAATTGAGGGTCGATGTCAACGTAACACCAAGAAGGTCGAGGTGGTCCGTTATCGGCACGGTTACACCACGGAAGGATGGAGCCGGGTGGAATTGGCTCATTTTTGCGGAAAAAAGACACGCCTTAGCAGCATTGAAACTGACCAGATTGGCATTGCCCCATTCGGAGACTGCTTCCAAAGACAGGTTCAAGCGCTCAACCATGGCCTCCCGAAGAGACCGAATTTGACAATTATACCCCGTAAACGTAGGAAAATACAGTAGATTAATAAAAACCATTTGGTATTCATTTTATTATGAATAAGTACCTACCTACTAATAATTTCTGTACAAAAAGTAATAATATCCCATCAATGATTTGACTTGACTAGTTTTCACATACAAGTTATCTTATATTTGGCTGATAAAGTTATCTTCTTTATGTTACACGAAATTTACGTTTTATCGTAAAAACTATATGATACTACACATCGGTTAATGCTAGCTTACTACACATTGGTGTGCAATGTACACTGTACATTAATGTATCGAACCATTAAGTAAGGCTTATTTGGAAGAAGTTATTATCTCTTAGTTAGTATCTCTTCAAAGTTAGAGTGAATAGGCTTCTTCTGGGTAAGCTCACTCCATCGTCGACTTTGTCTCTGTCACCTCTGATCTAGACTAGAGTCAAGAGAAAACCCATCCAGAATAAAAAAAAAAAAAAAAAGTTGTGAATGTTCACCGGCAGATCATTTTGGTCATAATGTGGTAATTATAAAGATAAAGGTATTTATTAAAATGTTCGAATGAATTAATATTAAAAACGATATTGTATTTTTGTGAAAACCAGCCAAGTCTAATCTTGAGCTACAATTTATCTTAAGTTAACTCCTTTCAGTAGCTATCAGGAAACAAAGACGCCGTTTGTTTCCTGATAGCTACAACCTAGGGGTCTTCAAGTCAAGAGTGAATAGGTTGCTTCTAGGCAAGCGTGCTTCACCTTCGACCACATCATCACTTAACATCAGGCGAGATAGTGGTCAAACGCGAGCCTATAACAAATAAAAAAAAAATGTTTTTTTAGGGTTCCGTACCCAAAGGGTAAAAACGGGACCCTATTACTAAGACTCCGCGATCCGTCTGTCTGTCTGTCTGTCCGTCTGTCACCAGGCTGTATCTCATGAACCGTGATAGCTAGGCAGTTGAAATTTTCACAGATGATGTATTTATTTGTTATTTTGTACCGTATGGTGACGGACGTAAAGAATTTCACCATCCCATATCATCCCGTGGGTGTCGTAAGAGGCGACTAAGGGAAACACCAGAGAATGGGCAGCAGCGTTCTCTGGGCACTTTATCAACAAACTGCGATCGCCAACCCGCCTGCCAAGCGTGGCGATTACGGCAAACCCCCCCAAACCATGATAAGCACAACAAGAAAACGGCCCCGAGTGCCCGGCAGCCCGTCTACCCTCGACTACGGTAGCGGTCGAGGCGATGGCGTGGCAAGGGGTGCAAAGAATCCCCGGAGTGGACCCGGCTACCCCAATAAACACCGACGACTGGACCTGGCAACGTATAACACGCGAACACTCCGGACCGACGAGAAGATAGCCGAACTCGAGGAAGAATTGAGCAGGTTGCGATGGAGTGTTATAGGGTTATCTGAAGTCCGAAGAGAGGGGGAGGACTCGATAATCCTCAAATCCGGTAACCTGCTCTATTTCCGAGAGGGTGACCGGCAGTCCCAAGGTGGTGTCGGGTTTATCGTCCACAAGTCCCTTGTGAACAACGTGGTGAAGATCGAGAGTGTGTCGACCAGGGTGGCGTACCTTATACTCAGAATATCCGCAAGATATTCGCTGAAGGTCATACAGGTCTACGCCCCAACCTCGGCACACCCCGACGACGAGGTAGAGACCATGTATGAGGATATCTCTAAAGCCATGCATGGTTTCAAAACTCACTTCACCGTTGTCATGGGGGACTTCAACGCAAAACTGGGCAAACGAGACGAGGATGAGCTGCAAGTGGGGCAATTTGGAGTTGGACGTCGGAACCACCGGGGTCACCTACTGGCCAGTTTTATGGAGAAGGAAGGCCTCTATATGATGAACTCCTTCTTCAAAAAGCGTGAGCACAGGAAGTGGACATGGCAAAGCCCCGATGGTGTAACTAAAAATGAGATCGACTTCATCATGTCGACCAAGAAGCAAGTGTTCAATGATGTCTCTGTGATCAATTCGGTGAAAACCGGGAGCGATCACCGCATGGTAAGAGGCACATTGAACATTAATATCAAGCTTGAAAGGTCTCGACTGATGAAGGCCACGCTCCGTCCAGCACAGATCCAGATCCAAAACCCCGAAACCTTTCAGCTCGAACTCCAGAATCGTTTCGAGTGCCTAGGGAGCTCCGTGGACGATTACAGCGATGGGTTCGTGGAAGCTGTCCATACGGTCGGGTCTAAGTTTTTCAAGACCCGCCGTACAGATAGAAACAAAAAGCTCTCTGATCCAACTCTAAAGCTAATGAAGGAGAGGCGTGAGATGATCCTGCAGTCTTCAGACGATGCGGTGAAATACCGGCAGCTAAATAGACGGATCTCAAAGTCCTTGAAAAGCGACCTCCACCGCTTTAATACTGAAAGTATTAAAGATGCGATTGAGCGGAATAAGGGCTCCAAGGTCTTTGCAAGGGATCTGTCTATTGGGCAGAGCCAGCTCACAAAACTGAAGACCGATGATGGCAGGATCGTTTCCACCAAACCGGAGCTTCTGAGGGAGATCGAGAGATTCTATGGGCAGTTGTACACGTCAACCAGTAAACCCATTGCGAATCTAGCAAACGACCCAAGAGCTAGATTGACCCGACACTATACCGAAGATATCCCGGATGTCAGCCTGTACGAGATTAGGATGGCTCTGAAACAGCTTAAAAACAACAAGGCGCCGGGTGATGACGGAATCACTGCTGAACTCCTGAAGGCGGGTGGAAAACCGGTCCTTAAGGCCCTTCAGAAGCTGTTTGATTCCGTCATACTCGAGGGCAAAACGCCACAGGCATGGTGCAGGGGTGTGGTGGTACTCTTCTTCAAGAAGGGCGACAATGCCCGGCTGAAGAACTATAGGCCCATCTCACTTCTTAGCCATGTCTACAAGTTGTTTTCAAGAGTCATCACGAATCGTCTCGCGCGCAGGTTTGACGACTTCCAGCCTCCCGAACAAGCCGGATTCCGAAAAGGCTTTAGCACCGTAGATCACATACATACGCTGCGGCAGGTTATACAGAAGACCGAAGAGTACAACCTGCCTCTCTGTTTAGCGTTTGTGGACTACGAGAAAGCCTTCGATTCGATCGAGACTTGGGCTGTACTGCAGTCTCTCCAACGGTGCCAGATCGACTACCGGTACATTGAGGTGTTGAAGTGTCTGTACAGAAACGCCACCATGTCAGTCCGTCTTCAGGATCAGACCTCGGAACCAGTCCTTCTCTAGCGTGGCGTGAGACAGGGAGACGTCATTTCTCCGAAACTGTTCACTGCTGCGCTGGAGGATGTATTCAAGGTTCTGGACTGGAGCGGCCTAGGCATCAACGTTAATGGCGAGTACATCACTCACCTTCGGTTTGCCGACGACATAGTGGTCATGGCTGAGACCATGGAGAGCCTCAGTACAATGCTCGATGACCTCAGTAGAGCTTCCGAAAGAGTGGGTCTGAAAATGAACATGGACAAAACCAAGGTGATGTTGAATGCCCATGTCACACCCATTCCTATCAAGGTTGGAGACTCTACACTCGAAGTTGTGGACAACTATGTCTACCTGGGACAAACGATCCAGTTGGGTAGGGCCAATTTCGAGAAAGAGGTCAACCGTCGAATCCGACTCGGCTGGGCAGCGTTCGGGAAGTTGCGCGGTGTCTTCTCGTCCAACTTACCACAGTGTCTCAAGACAAAAGTCTATGACCAGTGTGTGTTGCCAGTGATGACATATGGCTCTGAGACGTGGTCGCTAACAATGGGCCTTATCAGAAAGCTTACAGTCCCTCAAAGGGCAATGGAGAGGGCTATGCTCGGCGTTTCCTTGCGTGATCGAATCAGAAATGTTGAGATCCGTAAGAGAACCAGGGTTACCGACATAGCCCGAAGAATTGCCAAACTTAAGTGGCAGTGGGCAGGGCACATTGCTCGCAGAACGGATGGCCGATGGGGCAGAAAGGTTCTGGAGTGGCGACCGCGAACCGGAAGACGTTGCGTTGGAAGGCCTCCCACCAGGTGGACCGATGACCTGGTGAAGGTTGCAGGAATCCGCTGGTTGCGGGACGCACGAGACCGGTCAATGTGGCGACGCTTGGGGGAGGCCTATGTCCAGCAGTGGACGTCTTTCGGCTGATATGATGATGATGATGATGATGTATTTCTGTTTCCGCTATAACAAATACTAAAACCAGAATAAAATTAATATTTAAGTGGGGCTCCCATACAAACGTGAATTGTTTGCCGTTTTTTGCGATAATGGTACCGAACCCTTCGTGCGCGAGTCCGACTCGCACTTGGCCGGTTTTTTGTGTTGTTTTCTATACATTCTTGGACCTTTGAAATGTTCGAGTAAATTTCCCATTCAGTACCCGGATCTTTTTTTATGCGGTTTCTGTTTATCCTTAATTTGGCCAAGTCGGGGCGGTATAACGTGCGCAGGCGGTTGTACTCTACAATAGGGCGCTCTTGTTCCTTGATTTGACTTGGATCTAAATTGATAAGATGTACTCCATCTAAGGTTTTAACTCTGGAGAGTCCAACGTAAGTCTGCCCTTTACTAAATATAGAGAAAAGAAAGAAAGAAAAAGTGCGTGTGTGTGGATGTAATACCATTATGTTAAGCAAATAGGGAATAGTTTCCTGTTAATTAACATATACATTACTTAATATCTGAAACTTGGTCTTGACTCGTTCTAGAATTAAGAGTGGTATTCCACTCGTTATATGTTCACGTGAAGACCTTAAAATCCACATAAAAACCAGTTATCATAAATTTTGATTGCTGATTCTTACATTAGAGGCACTTTAGGTAAGTGTTCCTAATAGAATAAATTTATTGAAAAATTATAAAAAATTACTAGTTTCAGATTTATGCTTGTGTATTCGTGTGTTCCTCTGTGGCCGGACCACAGTTTAGTACTCCGATGCTATAGTTCGAAATAATACCTACCTAAAGTCTACTTTCATCGGAATATATATATATTTTTAGTACCTCAAGAGATATCTTTTTAATTAACAATGTATGTGGTCCGGCCGCCAGGCAGTGCTCTCTGGCCGTGCCACCTCAAATTAAATAGAGTATAATGAACTATTAATAAATCAATATCCCGAAAAAAACTACCTAAAGAGTACCTTGCATACGACAAATATGGTCCAATAAACCCCTTTAGTTTATGTTAAATAGATTTTGAGTTACTAAGATGACAAAAGTGGCTCCAAATGGTTCGTGTAATATTACACACAGCTGCTGCGTCGCCAGTTCCTTTTTCACTTGAACTTGGCTTGACACGCTGCCGTGTGTCTAGATCACTTATTTTTGCGAATGGCAGATTTGCCTAGTAGTATCAGTTATTTGCCTAGTAACAGTTATTTTTAACCGACTGCCCAAAAAGAACGAGGTTCACAATTCGGATGTTTATAACATATATCGCAAATAGAAGGGCTACCCTCAATAATACCCTCGGTCTTGTGGGCTTTCTCTTTAACTTATGCCGTTTTAGAGATAGTCCTTGGTCCATTAGCAAAGCAGCGGATTCGCCCACCAATCGTTTCTCTTTCTCCCAACAAAAATACACTTATTCAAGTTCATACACGCCACTTTAGGCTACTTCTCAACTCTTTTCCTCACAACTCTTTTTCAACTCCAAAACGCGCGTCTGCGCGTTTCTTTTCTATCCCCGCGAAACATGGCGGAAGACTCCACTCTAGACAGCCAGCATAGACTTTCCTCGCTTTTCATTGGCTCTAGAACACATCCGGCAAAGTACACAGCTTTTAACGTCCAATCGGAATCAAGTATTTTGACATAAGAAAAATAAAGTGTTGTCAATCGAATAAAATCGAACTGACATTTGAAGCAGAAGCTAAATGTTGCCAATTAAACAAAACTGAATTAATAAGTTTACAAGCGATATTTCTTTGTTCCATTATTAATCATATACCTTTTTCCGTTATATATATATATATATATCTATACTAATATTATAAAGAGGAAAGATTTTTTAGTTTGTTTGTTTTTTTGTTTGTTTGTACCGAATAGGCTCCGAACGTACTGGACCGATTTAAATTTTTTTTTCACCAATAGAAAGGTACATTATTCCTGAGTGACATAGGCTATTTTTTAATCTCGAAAACGGATCCTGTGAGGTGGTCCACGGGAGCGAAGCCGCGGGGAATCTATATTTTATGTTTGTTCGGTCATATATAGACGGATTTGCAAAATTATTTTTGACCGCAAGAAGTTTATTCCGAAGAACCGATATACAACAGGGGGTGACCATACGCACTTAGAGTAAGGTTACTTTGAGTGTGTGGAAGGGACCGATGTATATGACAAGTATACATGTCTCCCTTACGCACACTCAAAATAACCTTACTCTAAGAGCTTATGGTCACCCACCATAACTCTTCAATAAATGACGGCAAATCTCTCAGATTGATGCGATCGCATGTCTGTTTATTGTTTACACCATTTCATAACATAATATCACCCCAGTATGCTCTAACAGGTACGCAGTTCATCCTGGTGCAATCTAATGTTGGCGGTTGTATTCAAGATTCAAGTTATTCGGCTAATCTATTCTGGCATAACTGTGGGCATTATAGATATGTACTACAAGAGAAAAGTAAAAATAAAAAACGTATACAACCGACTACCAAATACAAACTATCGACTACCAAATAAAAACACACTACAGCGTGAAAAATAACTTAATGTTCGGCATTCGCTGGAAAAAAAAAAGAAACAAAAACAAGAACACAGACTTCCGAATTTGAAGTTATTTTTCACGTACTCATGTGTGATATTATGTTATGAAATGGTGTAAACAATAAACATACATATGATTGCAGCAATCCCGAGACATTTGCGTCATTTATTTAGGAGTTCTGTTGTATTACTCCGAAGTTCTTCAAAATATCTTTATTACATTTAAATAAGCCCACATGAGAAGCAAAAAGGATAATCAAAATTGGTTCACCTAGTAAAAATTACTGAGGTGACACAATACAGTCGAATTGTGTACCTCCTCCTTTTTGAAGTCGGTTAAAAAAGTACTGAGGTAACACTTTTGGAGTTAATGTTATTTCCTTATGTCATAATTGTAAATTGATGGCCAGCGACATCTGGGCTACATTGAAATTCACGTCTAGCAATCCTTTAAATTATTTTTAAAACAAGAAAACCAGCCAAGTGCGAGTCGAAATCGCGCACGTAAGGTTCCGTACAATAATCGCAAAAACGGCAAAAAAACACGTTTGTTGTAAGGGAGCCCCACTTAAATATTTATTTTATTCTATTTTTAGTATTTGTTGTCATAGTGGCAACAAAAATACATCATCTTTGAAAATTTCAACTGTCTAGCTATCACGGTTTATGAGATACAGCCTGGTGACAGACAGACAGACAGACGGACCGCGGAGTTTTAGTAATACCCTAGTCCTTTTTAACCCTTTGTGTACGGAACCCTAAAACAGTGGCAACAAGTTTTGTAATAAAAACTTTTCTTAAAAAAACTCTTTTTCTTCTAGAAACAGTTGGTAACCCTAATTCCAAACTATGCTTCGTAATAAGGAACCAGTTAAAATATCTAAAATTAATAAACCTTACTAATACCAAAATCGGGAAATGCAAGAGGTAGTTCACACTTACCCCAAGAATGCGCCGCTCCGACGTACCACGCCACCAGCACCAGAACGAGCTGTGCCCTACACATATTATTGTCCTTTAGATAATCAAGTTATTTATTCAAATG
Organism: Orthosia incerta; assembly: GCA_948252205.1. Taxonomy (NCBI): domain Eukaryota; kingdom Metazoa; phylum Arthropoda; class Insecta; order Lepidoptera; family Noctuidae; genus Orthosia; species Orthosia incerta. The sequence goes on from OX411769.1 coordinate 4,737,557, forward strand.
TAGATGGTGTGACCACTGCTGGTGATCACTCTTGGAATATTAATACAAATAACTGGCTTTTTGCGACATATATACATGTCTTTTAGGCATTGGTCGGTGATAAGAAAGACTCTCAGATAAGCAACACTCCTCATTACTAGAGATAGGTAGGTGACCGGGAGGGGTCACGTAAACAATGTGTCACGTTGTTACTGAGAAATTGCAAATCGGAAAAACCCAAAAAAAAAAATAGCCCAATATCTCGGCTTATCGCTCTGCCTATAGCACAGAATAAATAATTGTCTATAGGCAGAGCTGCGCAAAATACATGCTTTGCTTTAATTAAAATAAAGCGCTTCTTTGACACTGCGGTCAAGCATAGAAACCCCCTAATCCAAGAGGCCAGCTGATCGCAGCGGCTCACTCTCACTACCCCCGATGACGTCACTACCCTGCTCCAAAAGACCAGCATACTTAGAAGACACAAACCGCCTTCGTTCTGTCCTCTTCGCCGATGCCACAGAGGAGCTATTAAACAATCTTGAGCGCTTGCAAAACTTGTGTATTCGCTTTGTTTTTGGTCTACGTAAGTAAGATCATGTTTCTCACCTTCGCAAGGAACTCATGTGGCTCCAATTCCGTCTTCGTAGGAACACTCGGATTTTATGTCTCCTTTTCAACATCTTGCACAACCCCTCTTATACTTCCTACCTGTGTGAGCGATTCTCTTACTCTCGCCCTAGAGATGCACTATGTAGATCACATCTCAAATCTCTCCTTAAATCCCATCCACATAAAACCAGTTATTATTCCTATTCCTTCTCTGTCCATGCTGTAAGATTGTGGAATTCACTTCCGCCTAGCATCAGAAATTTAAAAACTATCTCACAATTCAAAAAAACGTTTAAAAGAGCATTATCTATCCTCTCAAGTCTGATATTTATTTATATATGTTTATATATATGACACACTAGCTGTGCCCGCGGCTTCCCTCCCCCCCCCCGGTGTACCTGTTTTCGTTTCTTCGTTTTTTGATACCGACTACCGAAATTGAAGTTATTTTTCACTTTGTAGTGTTTTAGTTTGGAAGTCGGTTGTAATTTTTGTAAAAAAGTTTTTCACTTTTTAGTTGTGGTACATAATGGAACACTTTGGGCGTTATAGGTACCTAGGCTAGGTTGATGCCAGAATAAATTAACCCAATAACATGAAAATTAATAAACAAAAACCGGTGGCATGAGAGTATACCAGGGTGAACTGTTCTTACCTGCGTACCCCTTTAAAGCGTACCAGTGTGATGTTATGTTATGAAATGGTATAAACAATAAACAGATATACGATTGCAGCTATCCCGAGTGATTTGCCGTCATTTATTGAAGAGTTTTGATGTACATCTCCGAAGTTCTTCATCAAATCTTGATGAAAATTAAATGGGACCACATGACAAACACTAGCGATCGAATAATAAAAGAATCATCAAAATCGGTTCACCCAATAAAAAAATTCTGAGGTAACACACATAAATAAAAAAATACAATCGAATTGATAACCTCCTCCTTTTTGCGAAGTCGGTTAAATACTGATAGCCGACCACAACCAAAGTTGGGTAAAGGTAGGATGATGGAGATTCAAGCATTAGCATGAAGTATAGTAGGTAGTATTTAGATCTTATTCGACAAGTATCTTATTTGATAAGATCTAAGGATTTTCTCTTCTTCTCGTGTTTTTATCAGTTAATCAGTCGCTTCTTCGATCTGACTTGTAAACGTTTTATCTTTGATGTTTCCTTCTTTTGGTCAAGTGAGGCGCCTGTCCCCTGTGCAGGTCAGTGGTGAAGCCCATGATAAGGTGAGACTACAGCCGCCCAAGCAGTCATGTAGTCCGAGGATGGATTCAACTACAATTTTTCCTTCTGTTCTCCAAGTGCAGAGTTACTCAGTAGGTCTCTGTGTGCTGTTGGTCTTATGCTGGGTTCTTTAGTGGTGCGCTCAGTGGTGTAAGTATCGCTCCCCAGCAGTCTTGTAGTCCGCTGATGGAGTGGGCTTGGAGTATTTCTTTATTTCTTGGATCTTCCCTTGGGTTGGTCTAGTGCAGGGTTTCCCTAGTGGTGCAGGCCGTGGTGCGGAGTCACCAGCGGCGCCGCTCACGCCTCCCACGCCTAACACGCCGCTCAAGCTACTCCCGCCGCACATGCCGCTCACGCTACCCACACCACCCACGCCTACCACGCCGCTCAAACTACTAACCCCGCACACGCCACCTATACAACTCACGCCACCCACGCCTTCCACGCCGCTGCCGCAGAATATCACCTGAAGATTGATAGGTACGTGTTAGGCTATTCGATTTATATCACACCAACAAGCGATTTTAACTCATGCACAACTCAACATGGACGCAATGCGATGCAATTCAATCGATACGCACCTAAAGAAAATACCTGCGTCGCGCCATCAGGAAAGGGCTTTAATTAAGTAATTTTTACGTATTTTACAACGTACATAGCTTTGTCTGACGCATATATTCTCAAAGAAGATAGCATAAGAAATCTTGTATTTTTTTTTCCAAAATCAACGGGTTCAATTCTTTTCTTAAATAATGATCGATCGATCTGGTCGGTTGTTATTATGTAGCCCTGCTCAATGTTACAAAGTAGGTATCCATACTAATATTAAAAAACGAAAGCAAATCTGGCTGTCTGTCTGTCACCTTTTCACGCCTAAACCACTAAACCGATTTCAATGAAATTTGGCAAGGATATAGATGGCATCTTGAGAAAGGATATTATAGGCATCATTCTGTAAAAAAAACTTGTTAGGTAAGTAGGGTAGGTAGGGAAGAGTAGGGAAGTGTAGGTAGGGGTTGGTAGGGTAGGATAGATAGGGTTGGGTAGGGTAGGTTGGGTCCCCCCCGAATTGGTTCCCGCCTTGTCTTGGCGGGGGGGCTCAGTAGCCGTGGTGGCGGAAACCCACGGTGAAGCCAAGAGGAACCTAGGCGGGGGCCGCTCGTCTAGGCTTTTGGCGATAAGCCGACGACGAGTGGCCCAATAGTTGCGGTGCCGCGGGTGCCGCCTGTAGCGGCATCGCAACTGAGCGGGATGCGATGCCCCCCCTCCCTCTGATGGGGGGGGCGTTGCGGCGGAGTGCGGGGGGTCACGGTGGGGAGGGGAGTGTCGGTGTGGCTTCGGCCATTCTCCCTTACCTTCCGCGGCCTCAACGGGGCCGCCACCGTCAGATGGCGGACGCGGTGGGGCCGCAGGGGAAGAGGACTGTCGGTGTGTGCCGCTGTCCCTGTCCTCTGCGGCCGAAAGGTGGTAGGTGACGGGGCCACAGACCCGACCCGTCATAGGGGGAGCTCCGGCGTGCCATGACTACGGCGCGTCGGAGGGCCTGGACCCCTCGCTTCCTGGCGTGGGTAGCGCCATGCTGGAAGGCGACGGGTTTGGGCAGCGGTCGCCTCCTTTTGCGAGGGTGGTAAATCGCAAAAGGAGGCGAAGGTGGTGATACGCGGGCGACAGGTGCGGGGGCCCCTTCGCCCGCATTGCACATCACCACCCGCGGGAGGGAATGGCCGAGCACTCGCGGTCATTCCCTGGCCCCTCCGTTGAGAGGGGCATGAGGGGCCCGCTGTGAGACAGCGGGCAGTCGTCGGCGGGGGACTGGAGGTAAAGGCTCTGCCAGTTTCCCAGTCCTCCTCCACTAAGACGATGCGGGAGTGCCGTTGGGTTTTTTAGTGGGTATACCGGCAGCAGACCGGGGAGTCCCACATACCCCTCCCTTCCCCCGGAGGGAGGATGATGCGTAATGCATTTTTCCCAAAGAAACCAAAAAAAAAAAAAAAAAAAAAAAAAAGGGTAGGTTGGGTAGGCTAGGGTAGATAGGTGGGTAGGGTAGAGATGAGTAGGTAAGTATGTAGGGTAGGGTAGGTAAGTATGTAGGGTAGGGTAGGTAAGTATGTAGGATAGGATAGGGATAGGTACTGTAGAGTAGGGTAGGGTAGATAGGATAGGTAGGTAGGGTAGGGTACGTTTACGTAGGTAGCCAGATGCCGAGAGCGAAGCTGCGGGGGATAGCTAGTACTGTATATAATAAGAAGTTTTATCAACCAATGTATAGTGGAATGTGGATAGGTCAAGACCTTTAGCTGGGTAACTGTGAGACGAGGCGATAAACATTATCTTGAAGTTGCGCATCGGGAAAACCGAAAACAGTTTTTATGTAGGTACTAGGTATTCTACTGAGTGATATATTTTTTGTAGAGAAAACAGATAATATTTTTATTATTTTTAGGCTAGCGTTTGACCAAATGACCACTGTCTCACCTGAAGGTAAGCAATGATGTAGTAGACGGTGAAGCACGCTTGCCAAGAAGCCAATTCACTCTTGACTTGAAGACTCCCAGGTTGTAGCTATCATGAAATACAGACTCCGCCAGGGAATTCCACTCCTTATTTTTTTTTTTTTTTTTTTTTTTATAATCTATAGGCTCGCGTTTGACCACTATCTCGCCTGATGTTAAGCAATGACGTGGTCTACGGTGAAGCACGCTTGCCTAGAAGAAACCTATTCACTCTTGACTTAAAGACCCCAAGGTTGTAGCTATCAGGGAACAAAGACCCCGGAAGGGAATTCCACTCCACTCCTTAGCACAATAAAAGCATTCCAAACCGTTTAGTGCGTATGGGTGGGATGTCCACCATGTATGTACCGATGTCGCATCGCCGTACGTCTGATAGGTAGTTTAGATTATTATTCTTAAGCTTCTGCCAGTGACTTCACCTGCGTGAATGTCGGCAATTATGCCAAGGGAACAACAGCCTACTTGCGTGAATTCAGCAAGGCAAAGGGTTTGACCGCCATCAATCGACCAAACATAGTCATGCGAGATGAAAGACGCGATGTTCGCCTTGCCTAATTCACTTACGCAATTAGGCAGCGGGTTGCCGCGATACAAGGTATCCTATGTACTAATACAGAACAGAGTATCTAGTAGTATCTAGCAATAAACACCAATGTTTATTAAAGCCTTTCCTTAAAGTAGTACCTGTAATTAAGTCTGAGAATATTAAATTAAATAGCTTTTCTTTGTTCTTAGTTTTTATTTTATTTTTTTCTCATTTACCTCCATATATTTTTGTAATCTTATTTCTTACATTTTACTTCTTTTATCTTTAAAACCCCTCCTACTTTCTCAAGTTTTCTTTTAACTTAGTATTATCCTCACATACTCAGCTGTTTCCTGTCACATTGCAGGTATTTCTTAAGGAAAACCGTCAATATGATGACCCTACCGTTAGGGCAGCTACCGTTCGTGACATGAGTGACAAACTGAAAGCAACGCTGAGGGAGCTAGAATCGTCAAGAAATTAGTGCAGCAAGCTTCTGCGGGAACGAGAAGAAAGTGAAGTTGAAATTGAGTTAATAGTGAACAAAAACACTCAACTCAAGAACCAGCTTGCAGAACTACACTCCCAGCATATGGATATACTGGACCAGCATCACCATCTTCGTCAATTTGTGTCAGATTTTCAACAGTGCCATGACACTCATGACCAGGCACTGAAGCGTATATCTGTACCTACTGGAAGCTGATTTGTGCAAGGCTCATAACACCATTACCTCCATCGACTCGCTGAAAGTCAGCGAAGAGGTTTCTAACAACAGTAATCTGTACAATGAGCTGATGGCTAGTGCATCCGAGCTGGAGTGTGAGCGGCCTACCATTACCATAGACCTTACGGGGGATGATACCATTGCTAAATGTCCAATTCTAGGTAGTCACAATAAAATTAAGAAATATATTAAGATCAATAAAAGTATTAATAAATATAAGAAACTTTAAAAAAATCAAAGTGTTTACAAATATAATGTTAACCTTAGAAGAGATTGCAGAAACTTAAAAAACCAATTAAATATATGTAATAGTAAATTGGAAACTAGTACACAAATGTATGATGTTGATATTCAGAACCTACAAAGGGAATTATTGAGTAGGGAAAATACACTAAAGGAAATATTTTGTAAATATGAATGTAGTCAACAGATGTTAAGTGAGCGCTTGCAGGAGGCCTGTGAGTTGGTGGACCTGGTGAAGTATAATGCAGAGAGGTATGAGTCATTGACTAACAACCTCACCTGTAGTTGTGCTGCCGCTCCGCCACCTCTCATGTCACAACATGTTGCTCCTACAATTTTACCCATAGATTTTACTGCAACAACTTTGAACCCCACCAAAAGTAATAATTATCTTAGTATATTCAGACAAATTAGGAACAGGTTTTGGATCTTTGTTAAATAACCGTTCTAAACACACAATAGTGAACCATTGTTTTCATAAACTGCATTTTAATGAGCTCATTCATAAAATTCAACAGACACAATTGAATGAGCAAACTACTGTAGTACTTCTTTTTGGAAATAGCCTTAGTGTAACAAAAAGGGACATAGTTAATGGTATTGACACCCTACTTAAGTTGTAAGGCAGCTTTTCCTTACCCAACCGGCTAACTCTTTGGTAGTAAGTAGCTTGTGACAATTGCAGGGATTAACTCACATGAAGCTGACTGAAGTAAAACACACTTAAGTTTGGTCAACTAATTTAATTCTTCAAGCACACATTCCATCAATACAATAAATTGAGGTTACAAAGTATGAACCACTCACTTTCTGAAGGGATATAGATTACCCACAATATTCAATGCTGGAGATATGAGTCCTCAAACAGCATCGCTCTCTGTGTAGCTGTCCGTAAGCTTGCTATATATCAGATGATGTCAATTATGCTCGGAACCTTTTGCAAGAGGAGACTGCTGTAGCTTGAACAGCTAGTTGACCATTAGCTTTAACTATATATAAAATTATACCTAAAGAGGCATTTGGGGCCCTGCCAAGGAGAAGAAAATTGCATGTTAAGATCAAACGCACATGTGTCATGAAAATGGGCATTCAGACAAATTCAAACCAATACTCACAGCGCCTACTGGATCATTGATTATGATGAGCTTTTCATTTTGACGCTAGCCAGCCTTGCCCCATATAACATTACGTATACTTTTAGGTCCTTGCCTTTGAGGTTATTTCTGGACACCGTCCACTCAATGCAAGTTCACTCGTAGTAAAGGCTCAAGTCATTGCAACCACCGATCCTGAACACTTTGCTTTTAAGCCATAGGCCTTTTACTAAATTATCATTTTTTATGTAACTAATTTGAAAAGAATTTAATAATGTATTAATTTGTATGTTGAATTTGTGTGCTTATTGAATTAAATGATTTCACACAAATAGAATATATTTTATTTAAACTTTCAACTATGTCATACGTATGTCAGCGCCAGATGTTGCTAATATATGCACTGGCAATTTTTACCCGTTACAAAGTTAAGATTAGGCAAATTAATATTATGTGCATTGCTCTATTCTGACAAGTTACTTGTTCAGGAAAATGAATACATTTCTAGTTTAAATAACTTGATGCATATTTTATCTTGTCGTCATAGTGACCGTTTATTGTTTTTTGACACCAACAATTTTGTTAGTGATTTTGTTTTGATTCGGGATCATATGTTCCTTCCCAAAAATAGTCGATATTTATTAGCTACATTGTGAGCTTTTAATATACACGCAGTTATTGATGACTTAACTGAGACTAGGTTGATACTTTGTAATAGTCATCTCAAATATAAGGAAAGAAAGGATATCACTGCTTACTCTGTTGATCACTTATGTGAGGCAGCATGTGCAGAGGTCGAGGGGCATACTATCTTGTGTGTTTACAGACCACCAGCATCAAACTTGTCATTGTTTTTAATTACAATGGAAGAATTGTTAAGTAAACTTTTCAGAGATAATAAATTAGTTTTTGTTTGTGGTGACTTAAATATAGATCTGTTAGTCAATTCACCTGAAAAATGTAAGCTCATTTCATTGTTCAAATCATTTAACTTAAAGTATTTATTTAATGAAACGACAAGAATAACAGCAACTTCAGCTTCGTGCATAGATAATGTATTCATCATTTGTAAAGTACAAAAATCGTTTTTAATTAGTGGCGTTAGGTCAGACCATACTGGTCAACTAGTATCTTTTGAGTCAGATAAAAAAAATAACCTAGCTAAATCAATTCGATTAAGACCTCTTACTAAAAAAAATTAAATTCTTTTATTAATAATGTTTTTAGCAACCTTTGTAACGCCAGTTTTGATTTAAAAGACCCCAATTTTTTTTTTTTTTTCTACAATTTGCCAAGAATTCAATAAAACGTGTCCTATAAAAACAGTTAAAGTCAACAATTACAAATCGAAATTTAGTGAATGGGCCACTGTGGGCATAAGAAAAAGCCGAGATAATTTATATAATTTATATTACGAAAAATCTTTGACTACCGATCAAGTTTTCCACACATATGAAACTATTCCAAAATATTCAAAAGAGTCTGCGCTCAAGCAAAATCTCAAATAATAATTAACAAAATTGGTGTTTCTAATAATAAAATAAAAACTGTGTGGCAAGTAATTAATAGAGAAACTGGAAAGACACAACAACGCGATCAGAATGAGTTGTCTTTGAAAATATCTAATCAAACCATTTCTGATAAGCAAGAAGTCGCTGAGACATTAGAAAATTTCTTTACCAACATTCCGTTAGAGGTTACGAAGTCACTTCCCTCCTCATCTAAATTGGCTGAAGCTCTTCTTAAGGAATACTTTACAAAAGACATACCAACCTTTAAATTTAAACCAATATGCATTGATACAATTAAAAACGCGTTCAAAAGTCTCAATATAAAAAACACTGAAGACTTATGGGGGATATCCGTTAGGGTTCTTGGAGATATTATTGACTCAATTGCTCCTGTCCTAACAGGCATATTCAATCAATGTTTGGACAGCGGGACGTTTCCTGACTTAATGAAACACAGTAAAGTAGTACCAATTTTCAAATCAGGCTGTAAGAGCGATCCCTCTAATTATAGACCTATATCCGTGCTACCAGCATTGAGTAAAATCTATGAAAAAATCATGCTGGACCAGATGTTGTCTCATTTCAATTCAAATGGGATCCTGCATAGTCAGCAGTTTGGTTTCACGAAAGGTAGGTCGACAACGGACGCGGGAGTAAAACTCATCAGCCACATCTTGGAATCTTGGGAGAAGTCCCAGGATGCCATTGGCATTTTCTGTGATCTGTCAAAAGCGTTCGACTGCGTCGACCACAACACACTGATCTGTAAATTACAACACTACGGAATTCGAGGACAAGCTGCTGATCTTGTGCTTTCCTATTTATCAAACAGACAGCAAAAAGTAAATGTTAATGGGGCGACGTCCTCCGGGTCTCTAGTCAAAAAGGGCGTGCCCCAAGGTTCAATTCTCGGCCCTTTCCTTTTTCTTGTTTACATTAATGATCTCCCTTTTATGATGGCCAAATTATCGGATATAATTCTATTTGCTGATGATACTTCGCTAATTTTTAAAATAGATAGGAAAGATACGGATGTCTTACATGTCAATGAAAGTCTAATTGTTCTCTCGGAATGGTTCGCAGCTAACAATCTTTTACTGAACGCGAAAAAAACGAAATTTCTAAAGTTCTCTTTACCAAATGTACCTCAACGTGACCTAAATCTAAATCTTGACGGCAAAAATCTTGAAGTAATAACGGAAACTGTATTCTTGGGGATTACTATCGATTCAAAATTACAGTGGGGCGCGCACATTAGAACTCTTTCGGGCAGGTTAAGTTCGGCTGCCTATGCAGTAAGGAAGATAAGGCAGTTAACCGATGTAGCCACAGCTAGACTAGTATACTATGCTTATTTCTACAGTATTATGTCTTATGGCATTCTGCTGTGGGGGTCAGCAGCAGACGTTGACTCAATTTTTATCTTACAAAAGAGGGCAATCCGCGCGATCTATAAAATGGGTCCTCGCGAGTCCCTCAGAGAAAAATTTAAAGAGATCGATATACTGACTCTACCTTCACTTTATATTTTGGAATGTATTTTGTATGTCCGCAAAAATCGAGGGCTTTTCAAAACTAGAAGTGACATCCATAATTTAAATACACGCAGTAAGCACGAAATTGTAATACCCAAATTCAGATTAACGAAAACAAGCAAGTCTTTTCTTATAAACAGTATACGCTTTTATAACAAGTTGCCTAAGTCAGTTATAGAACTGACCGATGGAAAGTTCAAAAACTACATCAAACGTGTCCTTATTAAAAAAAGCATATTATAAAATCAAGGACTACGTTGAAGATAAAAATTTTGGCTTTGACACCCTCTGCGCATGCGGATTCACTGGTAACTCATAAACGGCACAAATATATGGATATCTCTAACTATTCTCAATCTCATATTTTTTTTCTCTTTTAATTAGACTTTTTACAATATTTTTCAATCATCATTATAGCCCTTTGCTAAGAATAGTTACAGCACTGATTACAGTATTTGTGCCACATGTTGAATTTAGTGTTGTTTTTTACCTGTGTATAGATTCTTTTACCGATTGTGAATGTGTGAACATTGTAGGCTTTCTAGATTTCTAGATGATTGTTAACATTTGTTAACTTTTTATTTCGTACATTATTTTTTTTGTTTCGTTTTTTTCAATTTCGTACGACTTATTGTCGGGCCTACGTTGTCCCCCCATATCCAAGTACTAATGCTGTAACATGGAAATATAGTAAACACAAAAAAAAAAAATGAGTAACCATGGAGTTTCTTGCCGGTTCTTCTCCATAGGAAACGACTAACCCGAACCGTGCACCTTTTGTCGACATTTTATAAGTGCCCATGTAGGCCTATCTATCTATATAAATAAAAATGAATTGTTGTTCGTTAGTCTGATTAAAACTCGAGAACGGCTGAACCGATTTGCATAATTCTTTTTTTGTTTTGGTCGACAGAATACAGGGAAGGTTTAAAAACAAAAAAAATGGGGAAAAAAGGGTAGGGTAGGTGTAGGGTAGGTGTAGGGTAGGTGTAGGGTAGGTGTAGGGTAGGTGTAGGGTAGGTGTAGGGTAGGTGTAGGGTAGGTGTAGGGTAGGTGTAGGGTAGGTGTAGGGTAGGTGTAGGGTAGGTGTAGGGTAGGTGTAGGGTAGGTGTAGGGTAGGTGTAGGGTAGGTGTAGGGTAGGTGTAGGGTAGGTGTAGGGTAGGTGTAGGGTAGGTGTAGGGTAGGTGTAGGGTAGGTGTAGGGTAGGTGTAGGGTAGGTGTAGGGTAGGTGTAGGGTAGGTGTAGGGTAGGTGTAGGGTAGGTGTAGGGTAGGTGTAGGGTAGGTGTAGGGTAGGTGTAGGGTAGGTGTAGGGTAGGTGTAGGGTAGGTGTAGGGTAGGTGTAGGGTAGGTGTAGGGTAGGTGTAGGGTAGGTGTAGGGTAGGTGTAGGGTAGGTGTAGGGTAGGTGTAGGGTAGGTGTAGGGTAGGTGTAGGGTAGGTGTAGGGTAGGTGTAGGGTAGGTGTAGGGTAGGTGTAGGGTAGGTGTAGGGTAGGTGTAGGGTAGGTGTAGGGTAGGTGTAGGGTAGGTGTAGGGTAGGTGTAGGGTAAGTGTAGGGTAGGTGTAGGGTAGGTGTAGGGTAGGTGTAGGGTAGGTGTAGGGTAGGTGTAGGGTAGGTGTAGGGTAGGTGTAGGGTAGGTGTAGGGTAGGTGTAGGGTAGGTGAATGTTTGGTGTTTTTATGGCAAAACAAAGTTTGCCGGGTCAGCTAGTGTAAAATAAAAATATTTGATTTGATTTGATTAGAGTCTGCCCGTGAGGACGCTTGTCATAATCATCATCAGCCTTTTAATGTTCCCACTGCTGGGACTCAGGCCTCCTCTCATAGAGAGGGAGTGGCCCGTTATCCACCACGCGGGCCCAGTGCGGGTTGGTGGATATCACATGTCTTCGATTTTTTTATTCAAGGACATGCAGTTTTCTTCATTATGTTTTCTTTGACCGTTTCGAGAGCATAATTGATAAAATAAATTACACAGCGTAAAGCGCCTGCTTGGTTTCGAACCCACGACGTAACCGGGTCGGGGTCGTAACCACTGCTCTCGCCGCTTGTATATGCTAAGAAATTTCACCGTGTCTGCTGCAGACAGGACCAATTAATCATGACAAGAGTTTTGTCGGACCTAGACGCCAAAATTAGTTGAGTCTGTAGCAGGCCGCAGCAACACACAGTGCGTCGTGTCGAAAGTTCTCATTTAGATTTAATTGTTTGAGTCTTTTGGGGTTGAATCTACGGTTTTAAGCGAGTACCTACTTAGTTTTCAGGATTCCGAAAAGAGATTTTTCTTCTTCAGAACCGTAGGAGTGTACACAGCTAGTGTTTAATAATAATAATTATAAAATTTATTTTTTCAGGATACTTTTCAAAACCCACTTTACATTAAATATACACATCAGAATAATAAAAATAATATCAGATAAATAACGGTCAAAACAAAAAGTAATGTCAAATCAAGTCACAAGTAAAGTCAAAGCAAAATAAAGTAAAGTAATGTTAAATCAGATGTCAAACAGAATAAATGGTATGTTCTCGTTGAGTTACACCATTTTGTGTTACACTGTTACCCATTGGTATAAAAATTACCGATTAGTAACACTGTAACTCAATGCCACGTTTTTTTTCCATTCATTTACACTGCAACCTAATAGTACGTAATAAGTTAACATTCGCATATTATTATATGCGAATGTTATGGAAATGTGTTCTGTATGTTAGGATAAAAAACAGAACACATTGCCAGCATTTTTGGATTTTCGTCTGTTTATCTGTTTGTCTGTTTATTTGTGCACGCATAGCGTAAAATGTACGAAACCAATGTAGATATTTTTAACTCAGTCGTAACTTGATGTATTACTGAGTTTTTGTTTAATCGCAATCGGTTCACTCTATCAAAAGTTAGATAAATTTAAAGTGTTCAAGAAGCAAAATTATCACAATACACGCAATTCAGATACTCGAACAGTTTATTTGTTTAATACTTCATGCACACAAAAGTACAGAGGCGGCTTAATGCCTTAGGCATTTTCTACCAGTCGACCTTTGGGTGATGGAGAGATAAACAGTGTTACAGTATCAGGATTATTTAAATATACATATATACTATAAAACTCTTCTTGTTCTCTGTCGTTTTCACGTCGAGGCGTCCATGTCGATGGTGGATGCGGACACAGCTCTCTGCACGATCTCCCGCCATCTCTTCCTGTTGGCGGACTGTTTGGCGCAGTCAGATATGCGGCCTCCTACTGCGGATTTCACTTGGTCAGTCCAGCGCACAGGTGACCAGCCGCGCGATCTGGTTCCCTCATCTTTCCCTGTACGACTTTTCTCTATGAGTCGCTATCCCGCCTAGAGACGTGTCCAAAGTGTTGCAGCATGCGCGACTGTACTACGTTCGACAAACACTGCGTAATGCCGAGTTCCTAGAGTATGGACACGTTAGTGCGGCATTCCGTCCACTATATGCCGAGCATCTTTCTCCAGCACCACATTTCCAGAGCATTTATCTTCCCCCTTTCCAACTCACTGACTACTTACTTTCTAACTCACGCACTGTCCACGTCTCCGCCATGTAAAGGAAAATGCCGAATACAATTATTCGTATGAGCCTGATTTTGGTGGCTTTGGTAATGTTGCAATTCCTCATGCCACACTTTCCTTAGCTTTTCCATCGCAGTTCTGGTCACGGCCATACGTCGTTTCACTTCATCTACGCAGCCGCCGTTCAAGGTAGACAGAGATAAAAGCCCCAAGGTAGACATAGGTCTGAACTGCATCGCAGTTCGCGATACGTGTCACTTCGGGCGAGTTTTCGTTGACGCGGTCCACGTTCATAATTTTGATCTTAGATCGGTTTATTCTCAAACCAAACGTAAGGCTTATCGGAACTTCAGTGTGCGTATATACTAATACGTAATACGCGCGTAATAGACTATAAATAAAATATAATTATACCGTATATACTCAAAAAAATATACTAAATACATAAATATACTAAAACAGTAAAAGACAAATAATTGAAAAACATTAGCGCTGTGACGATACTACTGCCAACTTCTTACGGATATGCTCGCGAACTTTAAACTTTGAAGGTTAACCGGTTGGTTGCCATCCTGATTTTCTGGGGGAGCGCATTCCACAGAGAAATAGACTGAATGAAGAAAGAACGGTGAATGAAGTCAGTGCGGTGAGTGGGACATTTTAGAAGGCGATTATGTGATGACCGTAGATTTTTACCGTGGTTGGCGCAAATTTATTGAAAGTGAGGAAGGGGCTAGGTAACTAGGGAAATTGGAAGAGTCGAGAAATGAGAACAAGGTAGTTAGTGCCCTATGCTCTCTGCGCTGGCGTATGGGCAAATGCTTTAGAAGTGATCGATGCGCGGAGACATGATCATATTTACGCAAATTGAAAACAAATTGAATGCAGTAACTAAGAAGACGGTCAAGTTTGTTGATAACATCTGCATTCAGGTCATAGTAGCACATGTCACCATCGTCGATGATAGGAAAAATTAAGGTCTGCTCAAGCGTTGCCTTCGTGCTGATTGATAATACATTTTTCAAACGATACAGAGCCCGCAGCGCTCCAGTGACCTACTGACTCACACTAGTGATTTGAGTACGCCAGTTAAGAGTATTATCGATATACAAGCCCAGGTCCTTTACATTAGTGCTGAATGGAATAATCTTACTGTCAAATAAAACAGGTGGCAAAGTTGCACCATCCACTTTACCAATGTTTCGATGACTCCCAATGATGATCGCCTGACACTTATTGGGGTTCAATGCAACACCAAATCTATCGGACTAGATTTTAATAGCCGATAAGTCCCTGTTTAATTTGCTGATAACTTCAGGTATTTCGTTGAAATTTCCTTGATGGTACAACTGCAGGTCTTCTGCATACATATCATATGCACACTGAAGTTCAGAAGTAATGAGATTTATAAAAATAGAAAATAGAAGAGGAGAAAGAATGCCGCCTTGAGGAACGCCAGTTTCGAAGTCACACCCGGGAGATGAAGAATCCCCAACCTGAACCGACTGCTGACGTTCCTGAAGGTAAGAGGTGAAGTATTCCAGTGCTTCAGGAGAAACTATCAAATAGGACAGAATGGCTAACAGGATGTCATGACTAACGGTATTGAAGGCGTTCGAGAAATCGACCAAAACTAGTACAACTTTGGTGTCTTCCAATCCTGCCCTTATATCGCTAGTCACTTTAAGGAGGGTGGACACAGTGCTATGCCTGGGCCTGAATCCAGATTGTAGAGGGCTAGTGACTGAATTACTGTGCACAAACTTTGAAAGTTGTTTGTGGACACAGGCCTTAAGCACTTTGAATAGGAAGGAAAGGATAGAAATTAGATGGAAGTGGGTTAACAGTTGAACTCCATATTCGATAGATGGCGATGTGTATTTGAAGTCATTTTCTGAATGACGGTGTTAAGATTCTCCGCGAAAGAATGGCACTAGAAAAAATATTGGTAGGGTATAGGTAGGAAGGCAAGAAAGGCCGGTAGGGTAGGGCCGAGTGTCTCATCTGTAAATTATCGCAGAATTAATGTGACAAATTGCTTGCGTGCTTGACAATTTGTCACATTAATTCTGCTATAATGAAACTCGGCCTAAGTGTTGGCGGTGCGGTACCTGGGTGGTGTGAATACCCACGGTTGCCCCTGGGACAGTATCCCACTTACCTATGTTTGACGTGCGTTCCCTACATCCTGAGTCTTGCAACTCTGCTGATGGCACACGTCACCACGCACCCCTGAATGCATACGTAGGGTATTAAAGAACAGAAATAAAATGCGGATTTTCTGGAGAATTGGTGCCGCAGATTTCGGCTTTTCTTCCTAGTTGTTGCCTCTTCGGTGGCTGAACTGCGACTGAATTAATCGGATATATTATTTTTTATGTGTGCCGTCTCGCAGGTCAATCTGAATGATTGGCTACTGCTTAACCAGGTGATTCTGTGGAGACTAAACTAGAGCCTCCAGCCAAGCATGCATTGTCATTGGCTACTGGCCCGTCTTATATATGACCCGCTGTTCTGAAAATGACGCTCACGCATTTTTAGACCAGCCTTGCGTTCATTTTTATCCGACTGCCGAAGGAGGGTAATGTGTTTATCAGTCTATGTATGTATTTGTTCCTATGTGACCAAACGCGTTGGCCGATTGTGATGGTTTTCACGTCAATCGATTCGTCTTAACCCTACGAGTGTCACTAGCTACATTAAAATTTAAAAATAGGATAATGGCGGCTTTAGCGCCATCTTGTGGGTGGCCAAATGTTGTATTACTTCCGTACCCATCGAGTGGGGTAAGAGTTTTAAGAGGTGATTTCAAAAATATATAACACCTCTATGTTTAAATGTGCCTAATTCGAAAAAAAATACTAAAAAGTTATAAATAAAAAAAGTTAATTAAAAAATCAAAAAGCCCGACTGCTTGAAAAGCGAACTAAAAAGACGTGCAGCTCGCTAAAAAGCTGTGCAGTCGGAGGATACATCTGGTGTTGTTCAGCCAGCTCACGAATACGTATCCTCCGACTGCACAGCTTCATTTTCTCCTTGTTTACGTCTTTTTAATTCGCTTTTCAAGCAGTCGGGATTTTAGATTTTTTGAATTATTTTGTTCACTATTTATTTATTAACATATATACAATTGATTATTCTAAAAAAAAACAAACCTATATACAAATACAAAAGGGAGACGGAAAAGAGCTCATTGTGCATCAAAAAATTCGTCCACATCGATGTCAACGGGAAAAGTGCCCAGAACGCTGGCAGCATTGCCATTTTTTTCACTTAGCCAAAATCTTTGGAGCCTTGTGTTTTTTTAAACTTTCCACATAATCCTTACAAATTTTGGCTTAATAGATAGGGTTTAACTACCTTCCTACTCAATTTACAATCTTATTATTTACACATGTTGCCATTATTAAAAAGTTTCTAGAACAAAAACATGAAAATATCCGGTTTGTTTACATTTTGATTACAATAATGTGCGATTATCTCTGAAACGCATGGACCGCATTACATCATTTAACGGATAAAATGGCTGTAGGCCAAGACCTCTTTTATTTGACACCAACTTTATCAAAATATCTCAACAAACAAAAAATCACGTTTTCAAGTTCATCGCGTAATTATTCAAAATGTATGATATCGCTTATCAATTCTTTAAAAACCGTCCAAATGCGAGTCGAGAGAGTGCAAAGTATGTATGCATGTATGTTCCTTATGGGCCCCAAAACTGCTGGACCGATTTTAATTAAATTTTCAGACAATCTTTAAATTGACCCAGCGGATAATCCTGTAAAGTTTGGTGGCGATCGGAGCATTTTTTTCTTTGAACGCGGGCGAAGCCGCGGTCAGAAGCTACTTAGATATAAAACAACACTCTAAATGGTATCTAACGAGAAATAATTATCACCTACTAATTACTTCGTCATTTGCTAACAATCTGTTCAGTTATCTTACCAGTTGGAATCTTGTTAGAAGTACTTAAGGTTACACTAGTCGACGGCACGAACTATTTTGTGCGCGGGGTTAAAATGCATTTTATATCAGCCGACAGCACGTGCGGAAGAGATAGATGTTGTGATGAGCAGTAGGAAACTAGTTCGCGTACGAATACACACTTTTGCAAATTTGTAGCGAAATGGATAATGATTTATATTATATATATAATGGATAATATTTTTTTTGATGGCATCTGTACAAAAATACTTAAAGCAGTAGCCAAGGAAATTTGTTGCCCTTTATGTCATATCATAAATTTGTGTATAAGCGAAGGTATTTTTCCAAATGCTTTAAAAACATCTGTTATAAAACCATTGTTTAAAAAATTAGATAGAGAATTAATGGAATTTTACAGACCGATCGCATTGATTTCAATATTCTCAAAAATTATTGAAAGATATATTTATAATCAACTCAATTTATATTTAGACACGAATAAAATTCTTTGCAACGAACAAAAAGGATTTAGGAAAAGCAAGTCAATTAACATGGCAATTTACGACTTTTTGTATACGGTTATAAAAAATATGGATACAAATACTCCAGTTTGTGCAATATTCTGTGACATGACTCAAGCTTTTGATTACGTGGAACATAAGATTTTACTGAAAAAGCTTGATGCCTATGGTGTAAGAGGAAATGTCTTTGAGCTCTTAAAATCGTACCTAAACGACAGAAAACAAATAACTGAAATAAATAGATTAAACATACGTACAAAAAGGGAGGAAATATTTCAATCTGAGGAACGTAATATTGTCTACGGAGTTCCACAAGGAAGTATACTGGGACCACCGCTTTTTACAATTTACATTAATGACTTTCCAAGGGCAATCAAACATCCGATGACACTGTTTGCGGATGACAGCACAATAACAATACCGTGTATTCAAAGAGAATTTTATAAACAAGACATAAATAAAACATTACATGAAACTATAGAATGGTTAGACAACAATCATTTAAAAATTAATTTAAGTAAGACCATGATAATGCATTTTAGCCAACGCGCACTGACTATTTCCAATCTTGACATAACATATAATAATATTGCAATTGACACAGTTTATACAACCAAGTTTCTAGGACTGACAATAGATCGTAATTTAAATTGGAAGGCACACGTAGAGACCCTGACTAAAAGAATAAGCAGTAGTGCTTACGCCTTGTACATTCTGTCTCGAACGGTTAATATAGACGCGCTATTAACGGCTTACTATGGGCTAAGTGAATCTGTTCTTAGATATGGGATTATCTTTTGGGGTAACTCAACCGATAAAGAAGTTGCATTTAAATCACAAAAGAGGTGCCTTAGAGCGATGTTTAAGTTAAAAACCACTGATAGTTGTAAACCCTATTTCATCCGCTATAAAATATTGACATTGCCGTCTCTTTATATTTTAGAAACGGTAATGTTTGTTAGGAAAAATTATTGCTTATTTTCACGTATGCAAGATAAATTTCCAAGAAACAGGCGTGATCAAAATCAGCTCTGTCTGCATAGCAGTAGAACGGCACTTATGCGCAAAAGTGTTTTTTGCATGGCTCCTACGATTTATAATAAATTACCCAAAAGTTGGAGGGAGCTTAATAATGTAGAATTAAAGAAGCAACTAAAATCGTTTCTAAGTAAAAGAGCCTACTATAATATTAACGAATTTATGGAAGAATCCTTTGTTTTGACGTAGATCTTATTGCAATTTTGACATTTGATAATTTTTACATTGATTTGATTTGTATTATTTTTTTATTTGACATTTTGTTTAAATTTTTATGTTGATTTTCTAATTAGACATTATTCGTATTTGACATTTGATTGATATCTTCATTTTGACATTTGAATTATTTTATATTTGACATGCATTATTTTATTTTATTTGACATTGGATTTATATTTTTTTAATGGATTTAATAATTATACCTTATTGCTATTTGACATTTTTTTAACTGATATTATTATTTTAATTTCATTGATATTTGGAGATAACTGTTATTATTATTATTGATTTTCACTTTTTTTTTATTGTTGGCTTGATAATAATGGAATTAATTTATAACTAAACTAAGTCATTGTTTTTTGTTTGTAATTTAACTTGCATAATATTTGCACGCCATAGAATGTGGCAAACATGTCGGGATCTTTTGTTTCTTTTCTTTGTTATCTTGCATGCATATTGTATGTGTTACCCATGTTTGAGCAAATAAATCTTATCTTATCTTATCTTATCTTATCTTATCTTTAGGACGAAACCGACCGCGCGAAATTTTATAAACAGACCTTTGGCAGTCTAGATATCATGAAAAAACGACTAAATCTATCTGTTCAAAATAAAATTATTTGCATTGTTGAACTACTAATCTATCCCTGTATGGAGGCCGTTTTGCAATTTTCCGTCTTCTTATGGTATTTATTCGCGCCCAAAATTCCTTTAATATTAGTGTCGAAATTTGGAACTTTTGACGCTCATAACTTTCAAATGTTTACTTTTTTGCTTCCATACAGGGCTAAATAATGATGAGACAAACTGATATCACTTTTTATTTTGAACGTACATCGTCAAACAGTGGAATAATCCCCAGACTACGTTTGTATGGAAGAATTTTCGACTAGTGTAACCTTAACTAGAATAGAATAGAATAGAATACTCTTTATTATGTACACCATATAAGTTACAGAAAGTATAGACGAAGAAAACATTACACTGGGTGACACAATGGGCACAACTAACACTTTATATACAGTTTTCATTTACTTTACATAGGTACTAAGGTACTTGCATGAGTAGGTATTGCATAAATTTCGTTATTATTACCTAATCAGCTTTCAGGTGGGGTTTCGTCGCCGACAGTAGGGTAGGCAGTCGACGGGAGCGAAGCCGCGGGCACTGCTAGTAACCAAACAGACAGATAAATCAAAACCAATTTTATTATTTACATCACCAACTCATTGAAATTGTATTCTTTATCGTATTTATTTAAAAATCTTCTCATCGACTTATTTGCGAGAAGCTTCTTGTTAAGTTCCTGGTTCACAAACGTTCTCAGAGTTCTCTGGTTCTTTTCATAGGATGAATAGCTTCGCCGCTCTATGTTGTCTGTGTCATCGATAATGGAAATCCTGAAAGATAGAAAGTAATCATCTTTCTGCCCTTATCCCATGGGCCTTAGACAAGTGACGTTGTATCATCGAAGACGTGGCGAAATGTCAAAAACGTATCGATATGTCAAAAGCTATCGAAATGTTACATGACCAATCTACCTAACATTTTGGCATTTAGACCATCGCCATTGCTGACATCGAATGACGCTTTTCTAGGGCCTATTGTTACTTTAGTTCGGCGCAACACGTTTTCTTCTTCCATACCGTCCTGTCCCCCGTCACTATCACTGACACCCTTTATTTTTATATCGCTCGTCACACAATCCAACAGCAAAGAAAGAAAATAATACAAAAACAACACCGACATATCAGAGTTACTTTCGCATTTATAATACTAGCTTCAGCCCGCGGCTTCACCCGCTTGTAATTATAAATTACCCCAAGGGAACATATCTCCCGTGATAAAAAATATCCTGTCTTTCTCCAAGGTCACATGTATCTCTAAAAAAAAATCATTGAAATAGGTTCATCGGTCTAGGCATTAAAACTTAACAAACAGACCGACCGACATAGCTACTTTTGTATCTCATTGCCGGACCTGGGATTCTAAACCGGGACCTCACGCTTAGCAGACGCACTTGCTAACGCGAGACCAAAAGGCACTTAAGAAGATTGAGGCTGTGACACCCCCGTGCTTCAGAAAGTGTTTGCGCTCACACTGGTGCACTGTAATATCTCTCGCTCCGATGGCTAGTCTCCACTGAGATTGACCGGCCCGTGGCTAAAATTGGGTCTGGAGTACTATAACATTCGCATTTGTAATAAGTATGATGGTGACACGGTTGGCGCAGTAGTTGAGTAATCGACTGCTGCGCTGCGTGTCACGGTTTCTATTCCAGCACGGAACAAGTATTTGTATGGCCTACAGACAGTTGTTCGGGATCTGGGTGTTTGTGTATGATATTTTAAATGTTTGTAAACGCACCCATCCGTTAGGTGGAGCGATGACCTGTGAGCTTAGTGCGAGTTTTTACTCACGCTCATTCGCGTTAACGTAAACGTCAATTTGTATTTAAACTGGACACAAACTGGACCGCCGTCTGGTGACGGTAAGGAGAAACCTCTTTTTGAGGGTTCCGTACCCAAAGTGTAAAAACGGGACCCTATTACTAAGACTCCGCGATCCGTCTGTCTGTCTGTCTGTCCGTCTGGCACCAGGCTGTATCTCATGAACCGTGATAGCTAGACAGTTGAAATTTTTACAGATGATGTATTTCTGTTGCCGCAAATACTAAAAACAGAATAAAATAAATATTTAAGTGGGGCCCCCATACTCGTACAACAGTTTTTTTTTGCGATAATGGTGCTGAACTGGCCGGTTTTTGTATACATTTTGGCATAAGAGATTGTTTAAGTTATCACGATCGAGCAGGTTAAAAACTCGGCATAAACTCACTGGTCAAGGCTAGAGGTATCCGGTGGATACGAAATGCACAGGCAGGACCGATCAGTATGTTGACGCTTGGGGGAGGCCTATGTCCAGTAGTGGACGTCTTTTGGCTGAAATGATGATCATAACGCAACGCACCCACGATACAGGAGAAATTCCTAGTGAGAGGCAACGATTAAATGATACAAGAAAAACTTTTTTACAAAAATACAACCGACTTCAAAATAAAAACACTACAAAGTGAAAAATAACTTAAATTTCGGAAGTCGGTGTTCCTGCTTTTGTTTCTTCGTTTTTTTTTGACACCGACTTCCGAAATTTAAGTTATTTTTCACTTTGTAGTGTTTTTATTTTGAAGTCGGTTGTATTTTTGTAAAAAAGTTTTTTTACTTTTTAGTTGTGGTTCATAATATACCAGTCTAGGTACCTATAATACCCAAAGAAAAGACAAAATAGATTAACCTAATAACATGAAACTTAAACAAAACCCATGGATTGAGAGTATACTAGGGTGAACTGTTCACACCTGAGTACCTTTTTAGAGCGTACCAGTGTGATGTTATGTTATGAAGTGGTGTAAACAATAAACAGAATAGCTATTGCAGCTATCCCGAGTGATTTGCCGTAATTTTTTGAAGAGTTCTGATGAATATCTCCGAAGTTCTTCACCAGATCTTGAAGAAAATTAAATGGGACCAGACGACAAGCACCAGCTTTCAAATAAAAAAAGAATCATCAAAATCAGTTCACCCAGTAAAAAGTTCTGAGGTAACACACATAAAAAAAAATACAGTCGAATTGAAAACCTCCTCCTTTTTGGGAAGTCGGTTAAAAATGAGTGAGAAAATACTTAACCTGTGCTGTCCATTCCGTGTCGCCTTGGGTTTAGTAATATAAATCATTCCTTTGTCATCGAAAACCTTATCGATTATCGGCGGTCTTTTGTCTTCAGTCCTTGTATTACCTTTAGGACTCATTATTAAGTAAACAGGAATCGTCTGGGCGTTAGATTTTTCGTATGTTTCCTTCTTCAAAGTACTTTCTATCTTCTGCAGAGGTTGGTATATGAAGTTCGCTGTTGTATCACGATGATCGAGTGTTTGGTAGGATGGCCGTTGAAACGTCTTCGCTTCTGATTTTAATGGTGATACTAGAAAAGACACATTATTTTTCAACCCACTTGCTGCTAAAAGTCGTGGTTAAGGTCGTAGTCTAGGGATTATTCCACTGTTTGACAGTGTACGTTCAAAATAAAAAGTTATATCAATTTGTCTCATCATTATCTAGCCCTGTATGGAAGCAAAAAAGTAAAAAAAGGAAATATTTGAAAGCGTCGAAAGTTCCACATTTCGACACTAATTTTAACGCATTTTTGGGCGCAAATAATACCATAAGAAGACGGAAAATTTCAAAACGGCCTCCATACAGGGATAGATTAGTAGTTCAACAATGCAAATATTTTTATTTTGAACAGATAGATGTAGTCGTTTTTTCATGATATCTAGACTGTCAAAGGTCTGATTATAAAATTTCGTGCGCTCGGTTTCGTTCTAAATCATATTCATATTCCATTTCGCTACAAATTTGCAAAAGTGTGTATTCGTACGCGAACTAGCTTCCTACTGCTCATCACAGCATCTATCTCTTCCGCACGTGTTGTCGGTCGATATAAAATGCATTTTAACCCCGCGCACAAAATAGTTCGTGCCGTCGACTAGTGTACCCCTCCCCATTCGTACTTGAGGTTGTGAGTTCAAATCTGAGCCAAATGTGACTTTTTAAATTCATATTATGTTCTTTCTATGTATATCTTGGACCGCAAGCAACGCTAGCCGTAGTTGATCAAAATGCCATCCATTACATGTACCGAGATTTCTCGTCCATGCCTCGGAAAGTACTGTAAGCCGTTGGTCTCGGCTGACATTTGTTCATTTTCGACAGTCGGTTAGTCATTGCGGTAGTCAGAAGCGAGCAACCTACTTGCGTAAATTCAAAGAATAGCGCATGCCTGCTTGCATTCATTGCTTCGTATGTTCAAAAAGTCGTCTACTCGACAGAGTATAACTAGAATGAATACTGTTGAGTTGTCTAAATGAAAGGGAATGCGTGTGCTTCGTGCTATCAAAACAGTTACGCAATTAGAAGTGCAGAATTATCAACAGGCAATCATCACCAGCCAAATTGCGTCTCTTGACTTGCATAAAATTTTTGACGCGTCAGAGGACAGGTCACGGACAGTTATTAAAAAAATCCTTACCAGACACAAAAAAGATAAAAACAATAAAATATGAAAGTTTCTTCATATTCATGATAGTTTCGGTCGTTTTTTCAAAAACTAATCAACTCGTGTTTGAAAACAAATATAGAAGTAATAACTTGAAAATATAATTGAGCCAAAGTCATGCCGAGAAATTGAAGCAATCAAAGGGTACAAGTTGATTCAAACTTTATGGCGACTCAGAACACTTGCGACTCGCTGCGGAGTAGCAAATTCATGTGACAGCGGGTGAGGCTGTTGGGTACTGCGCAGTGACTCGCACTTCACAGCCACCATTAGATTTGAATCTACCTGTTCTTAGTTTATGCGGGTAGCTTACTTACCTTGCAGAACAGATGGTCGATGGGGCCGAAAATTTCTAGAGTGGTGACCGCGAACCGGAAGACGCAGCGTTGGATGGCTTCCTACATGGTGCACCGATAACCTGGTGAAGGCTGCGGGAAACCAATGGATGCGAGATGCACAGGACCGGTCCTTGAGGCGAAGCATGGGTAGACTAGGCCTATGTTCAGCGTGGACTTCTTTCGGCTGGAATACCATCCATTGATGAACTAATTCTCAGCTATAGAAATAATGGCGAAAACCTAAATCTACGAATAAATGTGAAAGTTTGCCAGTCTGGATGGATGTCTGTAACTCTTTCACGCAAAAACTGCTGAACGGAATTGGATGAACATAGCATATTAAATATACATACCTTTTTATCCAGGTAGCAGGTTCCTTTGGGATAATTTAGCCTTTCGCGTGGGCGCAGCCGCGCTGGTGGCAACTAGTCTAGCACTGTTTACGACGTTCCAAATAAGCGGATACAGTGGTGGCCCTCGCCCCGGGTGGTGCGATTGGTGCAGGAAATGGGGCTAGCTAGGTGGCAGAGTCAGCTGGTCGATTCTATAAAGAAACTCACCTCACTCACTCATGTGAAGTAAGCATGAAGTATGAAGTGAGCTGTCATACCAATTGATGCTAGCTTTTGACAGCTCACTTAGGCTCACTCATAGACATATTAAATAGTATGGACTGGAAATACCTACAAAAAAAACGTGCCTACCTAAACCTTAAAATGGCACTTAAAATGGCTGCCGATGTTATGTTTGTGTTAATCACGGAACACACACACATTCATCATCATCATCTGCCTAGCCTTTTCCCAACTATATTGGGGTCGGCTTCCAGTCTTACCGGATTCAGCTAAGTACCAGTGTTTTACATGGAGCGACTGCCTATCTGACCTCCACAACCCAGTAACTGGGTAACACGGTACCCCTACGGAACACACATACATTAATAATAAAAAAGTAAACAACCATTTGACAGCAGGACTACCACGAACACAACCACAAAATCCGTCACATAATATGGCGAATATGGCACGTACCTACTACTGTCACTACGTCATAACAAAATGTTACCATAATGAGCAACAACTGAAATATTGTTGTCTCTTTTGTCAAATACGATTACTACATTAGAAAGAATGAAACAAAACGATGTTTCACATTCTGTATCGTATTTCACTCATATTTGTATAGAACATCGCGGCGGCGCTTCCATATTTCTCCTAGCTCAATCATCAGATCATATAATTTACTATGGTCATCGGGACTATTTAGTAAAAAGAAGGGCAACCAAGCAGTTACTATTATTCCTTACTTACTATTATAGGCCACTGGACATGGCCATGTACGGTAGACTGCGGGGAAGGGGCTGGCCGCCCTTCACTGCGACAATTTTTAAACGAAATTGTCTAGTAAATAAAACACATCACATCACATCATCAGCCTATTAATGTTCCCACTACTGGGACACAGGCCTCCTTTCTATGAGAGGGGATGGGCCGTAATCCACCACGCGGGCCCAGTGCGGGTTGGTGGATGTCACATGTCTTCGAATTTTTGGTTCTAGGACATGCCGGTTTCCTCACGATGTTTTCCTTCACCGTTTTGAGAGCAGTGGTGATGAAATAATTTACACAAAGTAAAGCGCCTGCCTAGGTTAGAACCCACGACCTACAACTTTGAAGTCGCGGCCAATACCACTGGGCCACCACTGCTCTATAGTTATTCTAGTTCTAGTAAATAAAACAAAAACTACTATAGTTATTCAGAACAATTTTAATAATTTTCATGAGGAGTATAAGAATTACCTTCATTTATTTCGAATATCTTAGAATTTAGCACAGTATTCAAGTTTTCGGCCATGATTCGTTCTCTTTTTCTATCATATTTATGCTCAATATCATCAATGTAACCACTTTTCCGACTTTGAATCTTATTGCTATTACTTGACAGACCTTTTTTTCTTTTTATTTTTGCTTCTTTATTTTGCTGTTTTGAAGTGAGAATATAAATTGGTATCTTGTATTTTGTGTTCAATATTCTTAGCTCGTCGATTAGGCTGTTCCGTTGAATCCTTTGCCGTATTTCTGGTAAAGAATTTAGATAGTCTTGTAGTGCTTTGGCGTGTCCGTTTGTCTGTAACGGCTTTGCTTTAGCTGATGAAACTAGAAGTAATAATTATTTAATTAAACACGTTAATGTTTGTGTTTGTGCTATACTGTTGATAAAAGACTCGTATCAGTCACCACAATACCCTCTGTGCTAGTTGATACTGTATTGTAGTGGGATATTATTCCTCATTGTACCTAATATGATATGGAATAATACCCCGCTGTTTTATTGTATTAAAGTTGTTATTGTTGTCGCCTACATAACTAGTAGATACCTATATTACAGTTTATTATTATACGCTAAATATATCATTACTGTACGACCGATGAGTCGTGGCCCGTCTGAAGTTAGCGCCAAGTGGTTGCGCAGAACATACTTTACGAACCAAATGGCTGTTTTCTTCACGAGTGTACATGCGCAAAAGTTTGCCTATGTTCAGACGGGCCAAGACTCATCGTCGCGCGTCGTACTGTACAAAAGATGACTTGTGTTACAATGTAGTCTAGTTTAGTTGTAACATATAGCTTTACAATGTAATTATGTAGTATGAGTATGACCTAGTGTTGGGTAACTCAGCACGTGTGCTAGCACACTTGTAGTGACTCACTTCGATAGAAAGAGTCACTCGCTCTTTTTATTTTGATGTGCTAGCACAGTAGCACACACCACAGATTAGCTACACAGTGCGACCACAGAACAACAAAGCACGTTAACACTTGTGAGTTTTGAGAATGAGTTCGAGTCAATGTTATTCTTCGTTGTAAACAACTCATGTGCTGTGTGCTTGTTTATTCTTACTTATTCAATTGAAACTTAAGTCGCCGATGAGTCACCGAGTGAGTCCCAAGTGTCAAGTGTGCCTGACGACATCGCGAGTCGCCACACAGCTCGCTCGCACACACCAGACTCCCTCACTCAGAGGCCTCCGCCCGCCGCCTCGCCTCATTCGTGGTAGCACAGTGTGGTACCACACTTAGTTAAAAGAGTGCCTCGCACGATCCTCATTTTAAAAGAGTGTGCTACCCAACACTAGTATGACCCCTCCGCCCGTTACCGTTGCGTTCCACCGCGCTGCCGCGTTTTTTTAACAGTTTGTTCAATTTCGGCGCTTGCCAGAAACCCTCGGGTTCGGCCAAATCTTAAGCGTATTTTGGCAGAAAGCCGAAGGTTTGGCCGATGGTGGTATTTTTGACCGAAGACTTCTGAAGTCGGCGACTAAGTTTCGGTCGGACGCAACAAGTTGCAGATGTAAGATAACCATAAAATAAAAAGATTCTCCGACCACTAATAAAAAACTTACCTATTTGTTTTCTTTTTTTTATTAGTGATCGAAGAAAGAGAAGAGTTCAAAATATCTGTGTATCTACCTGTTACAAAAATTACGAACACGACTAAAATACAATAATTTTTCATCTTGCGGTACTTGTTACCAATTGTAAGAAAACTACTCGAGTCCATCATCATGTACGCAGTTTAGATAAACCATCAAATTGGTTAGAACTCATGCCGCGAAATTGAAAAATAATTGCAAACATGACTAAAGTAACTTTAAGTTTTTAGTGCAATCGTGGCTAAATAATAACAGCCGCACGGGTCGATCTTCAAGATTAAGCAACACTCGCCGAGGTCGGTTCATGGATGGGTGACTATCCACTTCGTACATATCGAGACTTCTTCGGGCGTCGAAAGCACTTTAAGGGTACACTAGTCGACGACGGCACGAACTATTTTGTGCGCGGGGTTAAATTGCATTTTATATCAACCGACAACACGTGCAGAAGAGATAGATGCTGTGATGAGCAGTAGGAAGCTAGTTCGCGAACGAATACACACTTTTGCAAATTTGTAGCGAAATGGATAATGATTTAGGACGAAACCGAGCGCGCGAAATTTTCTTTCTTTCTATTTGCGCCCAAAAATGCGTTAAAATTAGTGTCGAAATGTGGAACTTTCGACGCTCATAACTTTCAAATATTTTCTTATTTTACTTTTTCGCTTCGATACAGGGCTAGATAATGATGAGACAAATTGATATCACTTTTTATTTTGAACGTACATTGTCAAACAGTGGAATAATCCCTAGACTACGTTTGTATGGAAGAATTTTCGACTAGTGTAACCTTAAGCGTTTGTTACCGTCTTTCATTTGTACGTCTTTAGCAGTCGTGTACGGGTACTCTGATGTCAGAAAATCTGTCACCAGTCCTGCTAAGGGGTATCATGTAACCCTGACTGTGTTCTGGAGGTCAGACACGCAGTCGCTCCATGTAAAATGCTGATACTCAGCTGCATCCGTTGACTTGGAAGCCGACACAGTAGGGAATAGCGTAAGTAGACTGGTGTGCACGTAACTATTGGTCGTATTCATATGCAAAATTTGTATCGCATAAAGGTAGACTAGAGGAGAGTGCTCCGCATCACTAGAAGTGGTATAGATGGGAGTCGATATGATATTTACTGTTTTAGTCCAACGCGTCGCTTCGCTTCCAATTTGTCTCAATGAGCTTCGACCTTTATGAGGAAATGCGGGCAGAGCCCCGACTGAATTTCCTTAGAAAAATTCGAGGTTTGTCTCTCGCCTATTTCCTCCTCCAGTAGTGGACAAATTAAAAAGATATCCATAAATTGAATAAAAAAGACATATTATGTTGTGCTTCTGTTTTTCTTTTTTTCATTTATAGGTAGCTATCAAAATTATATTATATTATTTATATATCATCTGCCTAGCCTTTTCCCAACTATATTGGGGTCGGCTTACAGTCTTCTCATACAGAGAAGGCACGAGCATTGATCACCACGCTTGCTCAATGCGGGTCGAAGATTTCAAACTTAGATGAACTATATAAGACCAGCAGCCTTATCGACCAATCCCATGCGAGATGACAGACGCGATGTGGGTTTCCGTCTATGTGATTGGTTGATTTTTCATGCTCTTTGTCTTTGTTTTCTCACGATATTTATCTTCACCATTGTCAGCGATGTTCAAGATAAACTAAGAAAGTTCATATGATTAATGCACATTGTTACGTGTGGCTGACTCTGGCTTGGCCACCATCAGGGATTTTAATTTTGATAACACAAATATTTAGTCGCTAATTAGTCGAAATTAGTCGCCAAATATCAGATTTAGTCGGTCACTGGTTCAAAAGTTAGAAGGGTTGTTAGGTGGCCGATCTGGAGAGACTCTCCCCAGCTTGGCCAAATTTATATCTCAAAAACTAGGGCACCTAGCGAAGATCTGTTTGCTCCCAGATTTAGTCGCTAATTAGTCGAAATTAGTCGCCAAATATCAGGATTAGTCGTTTACTGGTTCATAAGTTAGAAGGGTTTATCGGTGGCCGATCTGGAGAGACTCTCCCCGGCTTGGCCACATTTATATCTCAAAAACTAGGGCACCTAACGAAGATCTGCTTTCGCCCAGATTCAGTCGCTAATAAGTCGAAATTAGTCGCCAAGTCACAGATTTAGTCGGTGTGTAATTAAAAAGATTTTATAGTAATAAATTTCTCCATACATTGGTACAAGCAAGTACAAAATACTTTAAGTAGTTTTTAGACAATACCTATGATTTCTTAAGGTGGAATGTTTGTTTCGAAATATAAACCTAAATTTAAAGTTATTATATACCAAAAAGGAAAGCAGTATGTATTACCTAGAAACAGATCTACAATAAATATAATATATTTATTTATCGAACATAATGTGGCAATCGCTGGCAGATAGATCACTGCGCTCCTGTGCGCTCCTTTTCATTTATGTATGGTAAGTAAGAAAGAGAGATGCGCGTGTACAGAACTACAGACGAGTAGTTCGTCTGTAGTTCTGAGAGCGAATAGCCCGTGACGTAAATTAAAGTCAGCCAATTTACAGTGGAATTTGTTAAGAATAGTTAAGAATTCGAGTAATACCTGTTTTGTAAAAAATTGTGTGCGTTTTATATATTTTATCTACTCTCATATCGTAATATTCGAATTATAAACTTCAAGACGAGTTTACATTGACATACTTTATAAACACAATACCGAAACTTAAAAACAAATCGGTACATATAGCCACCTAGTAATATTTATTTGAACCAAATTTTCTTTCTTAGCGCTGGGTCCCCGTGCTAGGATAGTATTTGGTAGATACATCATATATTCATAATTGGCAACAGACGTTTCATTATTTTAACGTAATTTAGACCCTAACATTATAATTTGGTAAAACAGTTGTACGCGACTGTACATCTTGACACCTAATAGACCAAGAGCAAGGTTTAAAGTTTTCAAAGAAAATTAAGCTACTCTAACCTAGTAATATAAAACATAAAAATATACATTTAATTGAGAATTTATATCTCTATGACATTTCTATGGATTTTAGACCGATAAAACCTGAAGTATATTACACATATTAATAGAAATATTTTTTTCTTGGCTATTTTTCGTAAACTTTTCGTTCTAGCTCTTGGACTATACCTTAAAAGTTGAACTTATTTTATCTTCTAAACTAAGACCCGACTAAATCTTTGTCTTGGCGACTAATTTCGACTAATTAGCGACTAAATCTGGGAGAAAACAGATCTTCGTAAGGTGCCCTAGTTTTTGAGGTATAAAGGTGGCCAAGCCGGGGAGAGTCTCCCCAGATCGGCCACCGATAAACCCTTCTAACTTATGAACCAGTGATCGACTAATTCTGATATTTGGTGACTAATTTCGACTAATTAGCGACTAAATCTGGGAGAAAACAGATCTTCGCTAGGTGCCCTAGTTTTTGAGATATAAATTTGGCCAAGCTGGGGAGAGTCTCTCCAGATCGGCCACCTAACAACCCTTCTAACTTTTGAACCAGTGACCGACTAAATCTGATATTTGGCGACTAATTTCGACTAATTAGCGACTAAATATTTGTGTGATCAACATTAAAATCCCTGATGGTGGCCAAGCCAGAGTCAGCCACACCATTGTTACTTGCCGCGCATTTGAACCACGACAGGCGAGGTTTTTGCCACTGGGCCACCACGTGATTCAAAGTGATACGCAATGAATTTCTCTAAATTAATTTAATAGAAATTAATTAAGGAATAGTCACGCGCTGTGGACTATCAATACTTAATAATATTATAAAGAGGTAAAATTTGTAAGTTTGTATGTAGGGGGTAATCTCAGGAACTACTGGTTGGAATTGAAAAAATCTTTTTGTGTTAGATAGTCCATTTATCGAGGAAGGTTATAGGCTATATAACATCACGCTACGACCAATAGAAGCGGAGCATAAATGAAAAATGTTGTAAAAACGGGCAAGAATATTACTTTTTGAGGGCTTCCGTTGCGTGCGCTGCGTAAACGGTTTCAGTTATGCAATCATGTATGTAGGGTAGGTGTAGGGTAGGTGAAGGGTAGGTGTAGGGTTGGTGTAGGGTAGGTGTAGGGTAGGTGTAAGGTAGGTGTAGGGTAGGTGTACGGTAGGTGTAGTGTAGGTGTAGGGTAGGTGTAGGATAGGTGTAGGGTAAGGTAGGTAGGATAGGGTAGGTACGTAGCCAGTTGACGGGAGCGAAGCCGCGTGGGACAGCTAGTATAAAATAAAACAGAACTATAATATCATATATTTATTTCTAGTCATATAAAATATTTCTCAGCCCTTAATACATAATTTCTAGTCCACGCACGCGTTTTAAAAATAACTCAAAATTAATCATAAAATACTGCGATCAGCAAAAGTTTATTAAAAGTTAAAATAAAACCCCTTTTTTGTAAAGGTTTCACATTGAGACCGCAGATTAAAAAAGATCCCTGATTCTCTGGCCTACAATTTTAAAGAATTCATCATTAAAATAACAGCATTTTAGGATATTATAAAATATCATGTTAAATTTACATTCATATTTCATGACAGACGTTCAAGCGAAGCGAATATACATTTGTCAGTTCGTGACAAAATCAACCAATTTTGCTTTGACAATGACAAATCACTATTCACACATGACAACATTTTAGTCATACCGATATTTAGAAAATACAGAAGGTATCGTCAAAGCGAAATTAATAATTATATTCTCTCATTGGTCAAGAATTAAAATATTTTCATATGATTAAGTAATAAAAATATTATAAAATAATTAGGAAACTACCCCTATTGTAGTCAGGGTCTTGTATCACAAAATAATTATTAGGATGCAAACATATTATTGTAAACCAAATTTATAGCCTCGGGGTCCACTGCTATACGACATTGTCAAAATTATAGCCTCGGGGTCCACTGCTATACGACATTGTCAAAATTATAGCCTTGGGGTCCACTGCTAGACGACATTTTAAAATAATAGCCTCGGGGTCCACTGCTAGACGACATTGTCAAAACTTTACGAACTAAGCGTGTCAGTGAGTGTCACCGTTTACTCGTAGCAATTGACGATCCGTGCCAATTCTGACTATGACACTTGCAACTTGTGCTTTTCGTAAGCTTTTATTTATTTAACTTGCCTTTTTAGTTAGTATGTACGGGTCAAATTCGGGCTCAACGGTTTGCATACGCGTTTGGTTTCCACGAAAATGCACGGTTAGCTAAGTAACAACATTCTAAAGCCAATATGGAGGAATTCCAAAGATGGCGGACCAATGTTTTTGTTGCACCCCCATGATAATTATGGGCAAAGATGGCGGACCAATGTTTTTTTTGCACCCGCATGATAATTATGGGCAAAGATGGCGGACCAATGTTTTTTTTGCAACCCCATGATAATTATACGAAATAGCTGTTTTTATTTAGTTTTTTTTTTATATAATTATTAACAATGAGGCCGATCGATAGCTGACACCGTGTTCTTCGTTCTTGATAAAAGGAAATACAATCCGAGTTATTTAAACAATATATTTGCATCCTTACATTCGCAAATTCAATATAACCCACCCATACTTAACTAAACACGAGATAATATTTAATTTTAACATTTATAACAAAAAAATAAATACCTGTCTACCATTATATTGTATATTTACATGAATTATAATATAAAATAATAATATGTTTTCTATTGTTTTCAGCTGTCACTTTTGTCTGTCTGATAAGAGCGAGTACTTGATCTCTCCCCGGTTTCTGAAACGAAAATCACGGAACGGCAAATTTGCGACGCATGTCAAGTGAGGTGATTGGCTATTGATATTTTATTTAACCAATCAATGCAGCTATAAACTTGATAGTTCGCACAAAAAGTGATTATTTTCCTTTCAGAAACTAGACGTCAGAGATTTTTCATAATCTATGTTTTTTTACAAACTCTGTCGAATTTTAGTAGTTTTTTTAGTTTACTGTATTTAAGTATGTAAAAGTTACTCTGTGGAGATGACTCCACAGAGTAACCAATACTTACATACTGTAAACCAACGCATTGACAGCTCAAAAAATACTTAGCGTTGGACAACTGCTTAATTTTTACACTGTGGTAAGATTAACACATAATTATATTTTTAAACTAGCAACCCAAGCGTTTAACGCAAAATGTTAACAAAAAAATACTTGCATACAAAAAATAAAACATCATATGCTACAATATACTAAAAACTAACAAATAAAAACGTTTTGTGCAGGAGGAATCATTACATTTGAATTCAGAATTCGAAATAATTATCAAATTTTGGAATAACAGACTCTATGTCATACTAAACAAAGTTCAAATTCCAGTGCAGCACTCCTTAGGGCCTTTTAATTACAAATGGTCACTTGAAAATCAATTTAAAATACACAACGATAAAATCGATGCTTAAGTTGGTTTTGAGATAATTATAAAATTTTGGAACAATCAATTCTATGTCATACATAGCAAAGTTCAAATTCCTTTACAAACTGTACTGTTTTTAGAGTCACTTAAAAATTAACCTAAAATACACAAGGCTAAAGTCGATACTCGAATTGGTGGCGACAGATTGAATTTATCTCAAATTATGAATTCAAGTACACACATAGTTTTATGTATAACATAACATCACGCTTATGTTCCCCAAAAGAATAAGCAGAGGTGTGTAAAGTACACCCACATTACAGTAATTAAAATGAGCCATATTTCAAGTTAGTTTGAAGTACCATTCGACTCAGCCACCATGACAACGGATAATGTCAATAACATAGGATACATGGACCCCCTTTTCCGCACTTAGACTCCCATTTGGTCCGTTGTGCGTACAGGCTTCCTCTCTGCAAGAGGGAATGGGCCATAATCCACCACGCGGGTCCAGTGCGAGTTGGTGGATGTCACGTCATGTCTTCGAAGTTGTGATTCTAAGACATTCTCACTCACGATGGTTTCTTTCACCGTTCTGAGAGAAGTGGTGAAGAGTGTGAGAAATTGCACAAAGTAAAGCGTCTGGCTGGGTTCGAACCCACGACCTACAACTTGTAAGTCTCTTAACAAGATATAACAATTTGATAATAATTAAAGGTGGAGTCGAGTTGAAGGACATGACTCGAAATATGGTTAGTTGAATTTAAAGTATCTTTCTAATCATGTATAGACGAATTTTGTGCCTAATACATCATCATCATCAGCCTATTAATGTTCCCACTGCTGGGACACAGGCCTCCTCTCTGTGAGAGGGAATGGGCCGTAATCCACCACGCGGGCCCAGTGCGGGTTGGTGGATGTCACATGTCTTCGATTTTTTGGTTCTAGGACATGCCGGTTTCCTCACGATGTTTTCCTTCACCGTTTTGAGAGCAGTGGTGATGAAATAATTTACACAAAGTAAAGCGCCTGCCTGGGCTCGAACCCACGACCTACAACTTGTAAGTCGCGGCCGATACCACTGGGCCACCACTGCCTAATACAAAGTTAATATTATCATAGCTCAAATACACTCAATTTTCGCCTTAACACCATTAGAATAAGTACTATTTTGGTCTGCAAAACGTTTTGGCAATGTTCTGCGTAGGATGATATATCTATTAAATGCTAAAAGGTGCTACAGGAGCCGGAAATCACTACATTACCTGTTTCTGAAAGAATCCTAAGTAAAAAAAAAGAAACCTATTTACTATATTGTCCGACAGTTTTCAAAAAATATTGGACACGTATTTTTAACGTTATCAAAACAGTACAATTTGACAAAGATACAGCGCAGCGCATTTTTCAGAAGTGAGGGTTTGCTACGTGTCTTTTGAGTAAAAAGTGTACTGAAACGTGACGTCACGCGGAATTTAATCGTCGAAAGTCAAAATTTGATGACTTCCCAGTGAGCTGAAATTTTGCACACAAGTTTGTATCCCGTTACAATACAATTTATAGTTTAGTTGTTCTATCTCACGATGACGGGTTACGTGGCTTTTATGACGCCGAAATAAGATTCATTTTGCTACGTCATCGTGAGATAGAACAACTATAATAAAACTTGTTTTTTTTTTTCTTTTACAGTGAGTTGATGTTTGTATGAAAATGCAAAACAATTAAGTAATATCGTTTCACCATCATAACATTGCAATAAAAGTATTTGTGAAAATATAATAAACAACGACATAAATATTATATATATAATTTATAATATCTAACAATAATCTAATCTACATCCGCAGGCTTATTACGTATCTTTTGCAATAGCAAAACGATAGCGATCAAACGCTTTATGTCATAAAAGTCGGTATTACCTGCAGTGTAGGTATGGTAGGTCTTACACAATCGTTTACTAATCGCTCGCTGATTGTCAAATGCACTTAATTAAAAAAAGAACCGCCAAAAACTCTAAAACTTTTGTATTGAAGAGCAATTATTGCGCAAAAATCGCTATCGTTTTGCTCTTGCAAAAGATACGTAATAAGCCTGCCGATCAGACTCTGGTAAGATTTGAGTGCCGAGTTCTATCCGAATCGAAAATGTTCTGAATTATAGCGGATTGAATTATATCATAAGCAGGTGGGACTCCGGGGTCGCGGGTGGTCAGATTGAGGTCTCTGTCCACCCACCGAGTGACTTCAAGAAGGACTGCAGCACAGTGATCACGTGCTGCCGTGCACAGCGTGGCTCAGGAGAGGCGACTCTTGCAGCCTCCCCAGGGATGTTCCCTAACTGGTGTTGCACAGAGGGGGTTCCGGGGTGGTCTTTTAAGAGGTGGTGCTGATGGTGATCACCGGGGTGGTTTTAGTGAGGTAAAAATCCCACACTCCCTGGTCTTTTCCTCAAAAGTCCAGGCGCCTTTTGAAGGTTTCCCCATAAACAAATAAAAAAGGCCTCCTGTCTGTAAGAGGAAATGTGTAGTAAACCACCACGCGCACCCAGTGCGGGTTGGTGGATGTCACATGTCTTCGAATTTTTGGTTCTAGGACATGCCGGTTTCCTCACGATGTTTTCCTTCACCGTTTTGAGAGCAGTGGTGATGAAATGATTTACACAAATAAGGCGTCTGCCTGGGTTCGAAGCGACGACCTA
Source organism: Orthosia incerta (assembly GCA_948252205.1). Classification (NCBI taxonomy): domain Eukaryota; kingdom Metazoa; phylum Arthropoda; class Insecta; order Lepidoptera; family Noctuidae; genus Orthosia; species Orthosia incerta. The sequence continues at coordinate 4,774,720 of OX411769.1, forward strand.
TAACTTGTAAGTCGTGGCCGTTACCACTGGACCACCATCACCCCCATGTATTCCCCCTGAAGTTTTAGCCAGAGATACACTTAAAGTAAACCCACATTGCAGCATATATGCCTGATTGTTTCATGTTTGTTTATTTTTCATTATTATTGTTAGAAATTATAAAATAATACTTAAAACGGGTCTCTAAAATCAATATTGACAGAACAATACAATATAATATTATAAGTATTATATTGTATTGTTCTCTTTATATGTGTGTATTTTAATTACTTTTTTTTTTAATTTGATTTTCAAACAACCGCATCATAAAATAAGTTTTTAATTTTTGTAGCACACTTTTACTTTTTAATTTATTGGCGCGTATCGGCTCATCGACGTAATATAGAAAAATAGTGTAATTGTCTATGGATGCGGGCGCTGCGCAGTCATGCGCAATGAGAATCTAAATTTCCCGCCATACCGCATATTTTTTCCGTTTCTACTTTTGTTTTATTTCAACTGTATGAGTAAGGATAAAATAGTGTATGCAACGGCTTATAATTAAGCATTAAAACACTCATGTGATACTATTATCACATTCGGCTTCGCCTCGTGTGATAAATCCACACTCGTGTTTTAATAACCCCTTTTATATGACCGTTGCGTAAACTAATATCAAAGTCCATAATATCACGCCTGTAATCCCTAGCAGGGGTACGCAAATGTGTACACCCATATTTCGAAAGTTATGACCAATGTAATGAGGGGTGCAATTATCTCCATTGACAAGGCACCGGGCAGTTACTGACCAATTCCAGACGAAAACAACCACTTTGCCTGATCCGGAAATCAAACCAAGGACTTCATGTTCTGCAGTAGCATTTGCAACCATTAGACCAATATGTCATTAAACGAGAATAAATCTATTGTTTGAGTTGCGACATACAATTTCCTTAGCTTGTATTTTCATAAATAAATAAGGAAGGACGACATCAGAAACTAAAAGACTCAGGAAAAAGTGCCAAAGAGGTGGCTAGGCAATTTGAGCCGTGTAACAAAGCAGGTAAGGTAAATAGTCGCTCATCTATGAACAGAAACTGAAACACATATAGTAAAAAGTGCCGGCGTGGCGGCTGGGCAATTTGAGCCGTGTAACAAGGCGGGTAAGGTAGATATTATTCATCTATGAACAGAAACTAAAACACACACATACAGTAACAAGTGCCGGAGAGGCGGTTAGGCAATTTGAGCCGTGTAACAAGGCGGGTACGGTAGATATTCGCTCATCTGTCGGTGTTGCCTGCGTCGGGGTTCTTCTTGCGTTTGGTGTGGTTCTTACTGTCCAGATGTAGCAGGCAACCGACGGCGCCGAAGTAGCTGTAGAGAAAAAGAAGAACATTAAATATTGAAGGAGTAAACGATACAATTTATAATTCTACAACAGGGGTCACCCTTCACTTTCATTTGGGGGCCGTTTCTTAAAACTAATACGTCCGTCGCGGATCGTAAGTTTAATTAAATCCAACTACTCCCCTCCCCCGGCATTTACACCACCCCGGGTTTTTATTTTCAAATAAATTGTATCTTAGAAAATGCTACTTCACAATTTTTTTTTTGTTTGGGTATTTATTACCTCACAGAGTGAGCAGTGGTGGCCCAGTGGTATCGGCCGCGACTTATAAGTTGTAGGTCGTGGGTTCGAGCCCAGGCAGGCGCTTTACTTTGTGTAAATCATTTCATCACCACTGCTCTCAAAACGGTGAAGGAAAACATCGTGAGGAAACCGGCACGTCTTAGAACCAAACATTCGAAGACATGTGACATCCACCAACCCGCACTAGGCCCGCGTGGTGGATTACGGCCCATTGGTCCACGGTGGATCAGGGGATCAGCCAGTTTACGAATATGTATCCTCCGACTGCACAGCATGACTTTTTCTTGTTTACAGCGTTTTAGTTCGCTTCTTAAGCAGGCGGGGTTTTTGATTTTTAAATTAACTTTTTTTATTTATTACTTTTTAGTTATATTTTTTTTTCGAATGACTTTTAATCATATAAGTAGTTTATATTTTTGTAACCTCCTCTAAAAACCCTTCATTTTGTTTTTTTTTTCTTGATGTTGATATTTTTTTTCTTCCAACCCAATACTGTTGGCATAATAATAAAAACCTGGGTGACTGGTGAAAATAGAGAAAACGACGTTTTCTAAAAATGAAACCTAGCTAGATCGATTTATCGCCCCCGAACGGCCCTGCATACCAAATTTTATGAAAATCGTTGGAGCCGTTGCCGAGATTCAGATTATATACATACATATATACAGATTATATATTTTGGGCGCACGGTTGGCGCAGTGGTTGAGCGATTGACTGCTGCGCTGCGTGTCGCGGGTTCAATTCCCGTACAGAACAAATATTTGTATGACCTACAGATGGTTGTTCCGGCTCTGGGTGTTGTGTATGTGAGTTTATATGTTTGTAAACGCACCCACGATACAGGCAGAAATTCCTAGTGTGGGGCAACGTTTTTATCTAAAAAAAAAAAATATACAAGAATTGCTCGTTTAAATGATATTTACACATAATTTCTTTGGAATAAAACAAACATGTTCGCGGCTCAAAGGCCACCAGAAGGCAATATCAATCTAACCAAACATTCAACATAAAACTATTATGACTAATAAATATTATGCCTTAAAAATGTATGCAACTCTAAATTATGCCAAACCAAATTAGACCAAAGAACAGTTATGCTATCCTTTGCATTATGCCAAAGTATTATTAAATAAATAAAAATAATGCGAAAATTCAGGGGTCTTCCCACGGCCACGAGACCAACTGGGCAGTTGTTATGAAAACTAAATAATAATATAAAAGGTCTGCTTACCCCTCGTGCTCCAAGAAGAGCGCTTTGAGAGCCCCCCGCGACCAGTACGACATCGCGTAAGATAATAGCTTCATTGATAACGGGTTCACTCGTAGGAAGTTGCCGCAGAATACTACCTGAGAATCAAAGAATAATATTATGGATCCTATTAGAATAATACTAGTGATCCGCCCCGGCTTTGCCTCGGTCATAGTAATTTATAGCCTATAACCATCTGGAATAATTTAATTTATCTTTAAGATGGTGAAAGGTTTTTTCAAGTAGGTGTAGTGGTACACGACCATTAGTGACCACTTTTTTAATGATGATGTAAGACAGGGAACCGATCGCTTTACCGATTTTTTTTTGTTCGAATTTCATTTTACCGAAAACTATTGACAGACGTCTTTTTTGCTATATGCTTTATTTGACATATTTTCAGATCATCGAGTATCAATGTGGCATATTTATTATTTTACCGAACTACGTTTCGCCGATTTACAAAATAACTTGCTTTTGGCCGAAGCCTCTTTTGAACTTTTTTCGTTTGCCATATTTTCACCAAACCGAAACAACATTATAGGGAATATTATTTATTCACAAATATATAGCCGGTTACTTGGTAGCATTTTCAATTTAAAATTGAAATAGTGTCATAAAAAGTCAATATGTTGTGCTACAAAATTTAGTGACAGAAACGAATCACTGCAAAATCGACTTAACGCAGTCTTGTCTGTGTTTACGTATTTATGCTACGCTGTGCCCGCGGCTTCGCTCCCGTCATCTGTCTACCAACCCTACCCTACTTACCTTCCCTAACAATTTATTTTCATCATTCTTTCGCGAAGAATCTTAGCACCGCCATTCAGAAAATGACTTCAAATGCACAACGCCATCTATCGAATATCGAGTTCAACTGTCCGAGTACCTGAATTGCGTGTGTTGTGATAATTTTACTTCTTGAACACTTTAAATTCATCTAAATTTTGATAGAGTGAACCGATTGCAATGAAACAAAAACTAAGTAATTCTTCAAGTTACGTAAAATTTTTATGTATAAAAGTTATTTTCATTGGTTTCGTAAATTTCACGTGATGCGTGCACAAATAAACAGACAAACAGATAAACAGACAAAAATTCAAAAAATGCTGGAAATGGGTTCTGTTGGTTATCCTTTAACACCCTGGATATATTTATGAATTTTTTTTCGTTGTACAAAAATTACTTTTCTATAGATTTATTATATGTATATTGATTTTCATGCCAATGATTTATTAATAGCTGTCTTGCATTAGACATTTTTATAAATTAATTATTTCAAAGAATTTGTCTAAGAGCGAACGAAGCGAGCTCGGGCATTTACCCGACACGGATAGGTTAGGTTTGAAGGGGATGACGGGAGCGAGTAAAGCGAGCGAACTCAGTTGTTTTAAACATTTGTATTCACCCACTGTTTCTCGCTCACTTAGTATTTTGATATGCGTTTAAAAATAAATATTTCGAACAAATGTTATTGCTGCTAAGTGTAACTTCAGTAAAAAGTTTTTCGACCAAGTGAAACGTCGGCGTAACGAAAAAAATCAAATTGATAATAGGTCTGAGACAGTGGCAAACTTGACTTCGATTAAGTAAAAAAAAAACAAAACGATAATAGTTGAAAAGTTTTAGGTGAAATGAAATTTGGTCAAATGTTTTTCGAACTTATGATAGGTAACCTGTAAGACACTATAGTTTCTGCTTACCCTCTCAATATTCTCGTTAGAGGCACATAATCTCGCGATGGAGCCGATGTTGTTGGTGATGGTGACCACGGTGGCGCGCGCGAGGTCTGCGCGGGACACTTTAGCGCGACGGTCCGCTGAACACATCTGACCGAAGCTGTGGATGAAAAAATACCAAATTAGTCGCAAATTTAAACAAAGATTTTCAATATGGAATGTGGGGTAGTGCACACTATGATAAGGAATCCAATGTCAAATATTTTGTTGAGAAAGAACGAGAGAGAAAATACCAGTTCAAATAGTTATGTTGACATCTGCCTACCCTTTTGAAGAATTCAGGCGTTATGTTAAATCATAATTTATCCTACCAGATGTATAGCTCACAAGTAGCACAAAATAATCGACGAATAATCGCCGGTAATCTGCTGTGATTGGCTGTTGCAAATTCATTCAACCAATCACAGCAGATAAGCGTGCTTGACAATTTGTCACATTATTTTGCGATAATGTAGCGTTTAGAAACACGGCCTTTATGACCACTTGTCGGTGGTAACCGCTAGTTACCACTAATTATTAATGACCGTAAGTGACTTAGACACCACTTTTCAGTGGTGATCCCCTAGTGATCACTTGCCGGTGGTGACCTCTAGTGATCACTTGCCGGTGGTGACCCTCTAGTGATCACTTGCCGGTAGTGACCACTTGTCGGTGGTGACCGCAATTGACCACTAATTAGTTGTGACCGTTAGTGACTAAGTGACTGACTAAGTGACCAACTGACCACTCATTAGTTGTGACCGTTAGTGACTAAGTGACCACATGTCGGTGGTGACCGCAGGTGACCACTTGTTGGTGGTGACCGCTAAAGAAAGAAAGAAAAAATATTTATTTGTGACCCGCACAGGAGACACGAGATAAGCAAAACACAAACAATAATAAAATATAAAAAACCCCGTGCGAGACCAAAAAGGCACTAGTTAGGCGCTAGTTATATCTATACTAATATTATAAAGCTGAAGAGTTTGTTTGTTTGAACGCGCTAATCTCAGGGACTACTGGTTGGAATTGAAACATTATTTTTGTGTTGGATAGTCCATTTACCTAGGAAGTTTATAGGCTATATAACATCACGCTATGACCAATAGGAGCGGAGCAAAATCAAAAAAGTTGAAAAAATGGGCATATTATTCCTTTTTGAGTGCTTCCGTTGCATGCGCTGTCAATCATGTATGTAGGGTAGGTAGGTAGGTAGCCAGTTGACGGGCGCGAAACCGCGTGGGACAGCTAGTCACTAATAACTACTAAGAGGTTAAGTGATCAATTGCCGGTGGTTTGCCTGACATTTGAAGGGTTGTCACTTAATCGTTACATAAAAATAGTGTCGTATCCTGACTACCCTGAGTGATCGAAAATCGAAGTAGATCCAAAATGGAACTATTTCACGGCAAAAATAAAATACATTTGTTTAGAAGTTAAGAAACTAGCGGCCATTATTTAATTTCTACTCATATTACCGATCGCATTTATTTTATTGTTGATTTCATATTTAACACAATAAAAGTTTATGTACTATGAGTATGAATACTATTATATTATATATATATATATATATATAAACGTAATATATTTTATTACGTTTATATTCATAAAACATTTATTTACACCAATTAGTAAAATTAAGGGTACACTAGTCGAAAATTCTTCCATACAAACGTAGTCTAGGGATTATTCCACTGTTTGACAATGTACGTTCAAAATAAAAAGTGATATCAATTTGTCTCATCATTATCTAGCCTTGTATGGAAGCAAAAAAGTAAAAAAATATATATATTTGAAGTTATGAGCGTCGAAAGTTCCACATTTCGACACTAATTTTAACGCATTTTTGGGCGCGAATAAATACCATAAGAAGACGGAAAATTACAAAACGGCCACCATACAGGGATAGATTAGTAGTTTAACAATGCAAATAATTTTATTTTGAACACATACGTTTAGTCGTTTTTTCATGATATCCAGACTCCCAATGGTCTGTTTATAAAATTTCGCGCGCTCGGTTTAGTCCTAAATCATTATCTATTTCACTACAAATTTGCAAAAGTGTGTATTTGTACGCGAACTAGCTTCCTACTGCTCATCACAGCGTCTATCTCTTCCGCACGTGTTGTAGGTTGATATAAAATGCATTTTAACCCCGCGCACAAAATAGTTCGTGCCGTTGACTAGTGTAACCTTAAATTGAAGAGTCATGTCTCATCGATTCGATGACTCACTTATAATTGAGCCTTACCTACAACACTATACGCCGCGCATGCAACATTAAAAAAAATAAGGTCATTGGCAGCTGTCAGTTTAGTCTACGAAATTAAAATTCTCAGTATAGTGATTACTTGTCGGTGGTGACCGCTAGTGACCATTTGTTGGTGGTGACCGACAGTGACCACTTGTGGTGACCGTTAGTGACCACCAGTTAGTGGTGAGCGTAAGTGACTACTTGTTAGTGGTGACCGTTAGTGACCACTCTTTAGTGGTGACCACTAGTCGGCAGTATATTCTCGACCGCTAACCACCAGGTCCCCCGGCAGACCGAACCGTGCGTAGTCTTCTCCGTAGATGTCCCTCACCAGATTCCACCACAATCATCAGGCTGAGTAGTGTGCCACCTAGTGACCACTTGGTGTCGGTGACCGCTGGTGACCACTTGTCAGTGGTGACCGTAAGTGAGTTCTTGTTAGTGATGACCGTTAGTGACCACTCTTTAGTGGTGATCGCTAGTGACCACTAGTCGGAAGTATATTCTCACCTGCTAGCCACCAGGTCCCCCGGCAGACCGAACCGTGCGTAGTCTCCTCCGTAGATGTCCCTCACCAGCTTGTCTACCGTGGTGTTGTCTCCCGAGGCCGCTAAAGCTATGGCTTCCTCAAAGCTGCTGCAGCCGGTTAGCAGACAACAGAGGCCGAGGAATGTACCACCTCCTAGACTGTAAAAGAAAATGGTTTATGCTAAGGAAAAGGCATCGTTGTGCAAGTGAAATACCTGCAGTCCAATGGCGTTAAATCAAGGTAATTCACTAGCCTTTTATTTATGACGCGCTCGAGGATTTTTGAGATGGTTCTCGACTTTTTAAGTTCTTTGGGGAACACTCCAGTTCAAAGAGCTAGTTGCCGATGAAAGTTATGGGTTTTATTAGAACACCTCTGTTTTTCTTTATAACGTTGACGTCCGCGGGTATCATAACAAGTCCAGTTGCACTGTCACTGTTAAGATTGTTCATCAAAGCCCCATCCTCATCGGTTTTTATTCTTCTTATTTCTTATTCCTCATCGCATTATATATATATATAGTAGGGTAGGTAGGGTAGGTAGGGTAGGTAGGGTAGGTAGGGTAGGTAGGGTAGGTAGGGTAGGTAGGGTAGGTAGGGTAGGTAGGGTAGGTAGGGTAGGTAGGGTAGGTAGGGTAGGTAGGGTAGGTAGGGTAGGTAGGGTAGGTAGGGTAGGTAGGGTAGGTAGGGTAGGTAGGGTAGGTAGGGTAGGTAGGGTAGGTAGGGTAGGTAGGGTAGGTAGGGTAGGTAGGGTAGGTAGGGTAGGTAGGGTAGGTAGGGTAGATGAATGTTTGATGTTTTATGGCAAAACAAAGTTTGCCGGGTCAGCAAGTTGTGTTATAGTTACCTGGTGCCGCTGACTCGGTAATAGTCATCGGGTGCGTTGACAACCAGCACGGAGACGCCGCTGCCGATGTTCACCAGCAGGAACGGGTAGGGTGACGAGAAGTCGAAGGGTTTGCGTACATACTGGCTGAGTGCTGCCTCGGAATACGGGGGCTGGGGCAGAAAAAAATGATAGTAAGAAGGGGCTGTACAGCAGGCCTAGACGAAAAAAATCTGTAGCGTTAGTCAAAATGTTAGGTAATGACATTATCTGCGGCAATCAATCAGTATATTTCGTTTCAACTAAACCCAGTTTTATTCCATCACCATACAAAACACAGAATTAATGAATTCTGTGTTTTGACTTGTATCTTTTTATTCCTAACTAGCTGTCCCACGCGGCTTCGCTCCCGTCAACTGGCTACCTACCTACCCTACATACATGATTGTTGCGTAAATTAAACCGTTTACGCAGCGCACGCAACGGAAGCCCTCAAAAAGGAATATTTTTGCCCGTTTTTGCAACTTTTTTCATTTATGCTCCGCTCCTATTGGTCGTAGCGTGATGTTATATAGCCTATAACCTTCCTCGATAAATGGACTATCCAACACAAAAGGAATTTTTCAATTCCAACCAGTAGTTCCTGAGGTTAGCGCGTTCAAACAAACAAACACTTCAGCTTTTTAATATTAGTATAGATTATTATTTACTAGCTGTCCCCAGCAGCTTGGCTCCCGTCAACTGGCTGCCCACCCTACCCTAAACTACCTACCTACCTACCCTACCCTAACCTACCCTATCTATCTACCTACCTACCTACTCTACCCTACATACATGATTGTACGCAACGCACGCAACGGAAGCTCTCAAAAAGCAAACATTTTTCTGTCTTCTTATGGTATTTAATCGCGCCCAAAAATGCGTTAAAATTAGTGTCGAAATATGGAACTATCGACGCTCATAACTTTCAAATATTTCATTTTTTCACTTTTTTGCTTCCATACAGGGCTAGATAATGATGAGACAAATTGATATCACTTTTTATTTTGAACGTACATTGTCAAACAGTGGAATAATACCTAGACTACGTTTGTATGGAAGAATTTTCGACTAGTGTAACCTTAAATATACAGGTTAATAGATATATGTTAGTGTGTCATAAACGATATATATTTATAATAATTTAGTGTGAACCATTATGCCATTAGCAGCTGAGCGAAATAAACGGATTGCAAATAACTAGTAGGTAGTTTGAGAAATATTGCGAACAGTATGTAGGTACCTACGTCACATATTAAATTTTGTCATAGAGGTGAAAATATGTGTATGGTGTGTAAATATGTGTTACAATACAAATTTAAAAAATCGAATGGTATGAAATTCTAAACAGCGCCATCAGAAATTTTAAACAGCGCCATCTATTGGAATAGTTACATTTTAAATGATCCGTTCAAATAATCTTTGAAATGCGAATTGAGAGCTCAATATTCCATAATTTTGTGCAATAAGGAGAGTTGATTAAAAATAATATACCATTTTTATGATCGATTCTAGAAAATGTTAATTTTACACACAATTCAATAACAAATCGATGCATCAACCGACGACTAAACGGTGCACTCGTCGGGCGGCACCCAATACTAGCACTCTTAGCTGTACGCACAATGAAAGTATTTCTAAAACGTTAAGTGTGCTGATGATGAGGACACACCGCTTCCCCCGGTCCGTTACCTCCATACTAACATGCGTGTGCACGGCACACTCGTCGGGCGGCGCCCAGTAGTAGCACTCCTGCGCGTTCATGCCGTCCACGTACAGCACGCCGGCTATCAACGCGTCCAGTTCGTCCATCTTCGAGAGGCGCATATTTACTTCCTGTGGTCAAAAGAGAAGTGAGTTAGTGAAAAGTAATGTCAAAATTCGTCTAGGGACGTAACAGAGTAGTGCTCAAGACAACATGAAAGAATGAAAGGTGAAGACGACGTTAGAAGAATGGCGGGTAGTACTTGACAAGCACAGAACCGCACAGTGTGGCAAGCTCTAGGAGAGGCCTATGATGGAAAGCAAGACAATCTTTTCGTACCGGTGTGAGATAGTTAAAATTAAATTAATCTATTATGAATGTCGAAATTGGGTAAGTCTTCTTGAAAAAAAAAACGCCAAAATAGTACATTTCGTGTCGAGCATAAAAAGTCGTGATTTTAACAAGAGCTATGTAGCCAAATTCGATGTGAGCCGGAAGCGAACGACGAAATAGTAAACAGGTAGTAAAAGGTAACAGGTTCAGTATCATTCTGCCAGTTATATAATGATCCATACAAAAGTCATTTCTTAACTGTTCTTATGTAATTTTGTTTTTTTTTTTTTTTTGTTCTTGTGTGAAATGTTCATATTTCGAAACGAATTTCTTAGGCAATGTATTACATAACTAGCACTTCGCCCGCGACTTCGTTCGCGTGATCCGTGTTTTATCCTACAGGTGACTTTTTAAAAATTCCAAATATCTTTAAAAACCCTAAATTGTCTTTTAGGAGTAGTTTTCAAAAACTAATAATGAAAACCTTTACTATTTACTTAGATTAGTATTTATGCCAAGTTTCAAATATATAAGCCCAACATATTTCCGCCTTTTCACCTCCTTAGTGGTAGAATTGCCACAAACCAATAAATACATGAATTCTTTTTATCAACCAAAAGCGTAAATCTTTAATTTCACGTGTCACACTTTAAAGTGTAGAAGTTTCACACAAAATTTCAACCGACTTTTTACTCCCTTAGGCCCCTAAGGGAGTAAAAAGTCGAAGAGAACGCCCGAAGAACCTCCGAAAATAAAATAAAAGCCCATTGTTGTTTTATTAACCAAGAGTGTAAAACAACAATGTCAGATGTTTTACCTTCCAAACCGAAGAAATTTCACATAAAGTTCCAACCCCGATTTTATCCCCTTAAGGGTAGAATTTCCAAAAACCAATAAATACATGAATTTTTTTTTATCAACCAAGAGCGTAAATAAAAAAAATCATGTGTCCTATTTACAAACTATAACAATTTTATAAAAACTTTCAACCCTTTTTTTACCCCTTTAGAGGTAGAATTACCGAAAACCAATCATCATCTGCCTAGCCTTTTTCCCAACTATATTGGGGTCGGCTTCCAGTCTAACCGGATTCAGCTAAGTACCAGTGTTTTACATGGAGCGACTGCCCATCTGACCTCCACAACCCAGTAACTGGGTAACATGGTACCCCTTGGCAAGACTGGTGTCAAATCTCAAGCTTCTGACTACCCGTAACGACTGTCAAAGATCTTCCAACGGCTTAACGTGCTTTCCGAGGCACGGAGGAAACTCGGTATATTGAAATGGTCACTCACTGACCGACCTCGTCAAGCGTTGCTTAACCTTGATGATCGACCCGTGCGGCTGTTATTATTTAGCCACGAGCTCCTCTGATCTTCCGAAAACCAATAAATGCATAAATTATAAAAGTATTGAAGCAGTCTTGAATATGAAGTAATTTATTTTGATAAGGATTAATACCAAGATAAAAATAAAGAGCCTTTCCTAGCGGCGGCATTTCAATTAAATATTAAAACAAAAGATCACTTTTTGTGGCATAACTATAATAGTTAGACATATGCTGTCGCGACATTTTTTGTAAATAATAATGTGTTCTGCATAGTCGTAGTACACTATTTTATTCTATCGTCAATAGTTTTCGCAGCGCACGACGCGACGTGATGTAATAGTACATTATGGTACAAGTGTGCAATGTTGGTGATTACTGCTGAGGCGCCATTGAGACCCGAGTAGGTGAGGGTCTTAAGAGATCCGAGGACGGTAATCATCAATACACACGTGTATCATACGACGTTTTGCAACACACTTGTGAAGAAAATAATACAAAAAAATCATTTTCAACAGTAAAAACGAGTTGTGAAAATCTTTTCACAATGGCGGGCAAAATTAATCAGTTTTCCTATGCGCGCGCATTTAAAAATGGCGATGGGCCATAGACTAAAAGAATGAGATTTCATTTTTTTTTTATTTTCGTGGATAGTGTTTTAGCCACGTACAAAATAGGGAATTAAATTAATTTAAATTTCTTAATTACAGAGCAAATAAAATTTATATTTGAGTGAAAGTTTTATTTATTAAGCACGTACAAGTTGAAATTATCTATTTAAATACGAAGTTGCATGAAATGAGCAAGCAATAGGTACATTAATTTATTTGTACTATTGAGCACGACCTTTTTTGTATCGAAACTTTTTTAAGAACAAAGCAACTCAACCAATAAATTAAAAAAAAACTTTATAACTCACTTGTGAATAATAGCAATGAAAAAGTCACAGTTTGATAACAGGTATCATTATGTGCCTAATTGCGGTGAAATTAGAGCCACTTTATGAGCAAGTGTGTTGAAAAGAGTGTTTTAGGTAATTTTTTTTACTCCTTGGGTTACATTATTGGAGTTTTAGTAAGAATCCCTAATATTTTTTTTTAGTTTTGAGTATTTTCGTCGATCTTACCTTAATAAAGTCCTCTTCAAACTTGTAAGCGCCACCGCCGGTCGCGTATATAGTGTTGACGAGGTCAGCCATGCCTTTGGAGCGGGCCAGCTGTAGGAACGCTCCTACTTCTGATGTAGGGAACCGAATGAAGTGCAGGGTACCGCGACGACCGCGGATCGTTACGTTGTCCATCTGAAACGGGGAAAGGGATGGATTAGCGAAACTGTCTAACATATTCATGCAAGAATCTTGGGGGACGAGCCCACCACACCATACTAATCCTGATCACTGCAAATTCTATGAAGCCAGAATCAAAAGTGACGACTACCTCAAATGAAGCTTGACAAGACCCTGAGAATATTTTTGCAGCCCATCATCTCAAGGGGCAGGTCATCATAGGCCACTTTAGCAATAGCTGTAGTGGCAAACCATGATGGGCTACTGTAGACGGCCATCATGGACTACTGTGCACAGCCATCATACAACTTAAAGGCAGGCCATCATGAACCACAGTGAAGGGCCAACCTGGGCTATTATGGCAAGCAATCATAGACCGTTTTGGCAAGCTTTCATGAGCCACTTCTGCCAGCATCGGCCACTGTGGCTAGCTATTATCGGCCATAGCGGCAGGCCATCCTGAGCCTATCATGCATGGCATCATAGGTAATTTTCTTCTCATTCTGGCCTACTGGTGTAAGAACTCACCTGCAAGTGCACATCCCGTCGACCAGTCTTCCCGTAGGCGGAGTTCCTGGTGAGGTAGCGGCGGATGTTCTTGAGCACCTCGTTCTCCTTGTCCAGCTCGCGCCGGTTCGTCTCCCGAGGCTCGAAGTAGACTAACTTCGTTAGGGTGCCGCCTATATCCATGCCGAACCAGGGCATTGCTGAAAATGGGCAAAAATAGTGTAAGATTTGGCTAAAGATAGTGTAGAGACTAGGGCCCGTATTGTAAGTGAGTCCAGGAAAATACACACAGCGAGGCTCAGAGGTTAAGTTGTAAATAAACCGTTTTAAATTTGTTTAAAACCACGACTACGTCGGCCGTACATTGATTACATATTACTTTAAAAACGTTGCACAGATGGGGAGTGGTATTTTTAAAGGTATTCAGTGTATTCCATTTAAAAAAAAAACATTATTAAACCGCTAAGTGTGGTTTTAAATAGTTTAAAATCCGTTTTGCAACTATACTCAGGGGAGACGCTTCTCAGTCTCCCAGGGATGTGCCCTAACAGAAGTTGCACAGAGGTGGAGTGGTATTTTTTAAAGGTACTCAGTGTATACTATTAAAAAAAAAAACATTTTCAACCATTATTAAACCGCTAAGTGTGGTTTTAAATCGTTTAAAATCCGTTTTGCATCTATAGTCAGGGGAGACGCTTCTCAGTATCCCCAGGGATGTGGCCTACCAGAAATTGCACAGAGGGGGAGTGGTATTTTTTAAAGGTACTGAGTGTATTCTATTAAAAAAAAAACATTTTCAACCATTATTAAACCGCTTAGTGTGGTTGTAAATCGTTTAAAACGTTTAAAATCAGTTTTGCATCTATACTCAGGGGAGATACTTCTCAGTCCCCAGGGATGTGGCCTAACAGAAGTTGCACAGAGGGGGAGTGGTATTTTTTTAAAGGTGACGGGGTCCCTTCTAAGTGCTAATGGTGATCACCGGGGTGATTTTAGTGAAGTAAAAAGCCCACACTCCCTGGTCTTTTCCCCAAAAGTCCTTTTGTAGGACGATCCCGTGAACAAAAAAGAGCCCGTATTCCGTAGCATTACTCATGCTCAACTGGAATTCGAAATAGATAGTCATGGCTTGTTATTTAATGACATAAAATCTGCATAGCCTTTTCCCAATTATGTTGGGGTCGGCTTCCAGTCTTACCGGATTCAGCTGAGTACCAGTGTTTTACATGGAGCAACCTCTTGGCCAGACTGGTGTCAGATCTGAAGCTTCTGACTATTCGTTACGACTGTCAAAGATCTTCAAATGACAGCCGGGACCAACGGCTTAACGTGCTTTCCGAGGCACGGAGGAATCTCGGTATGTTGAAATGGTCACCCATCCACGGACCGACCTCGACAAGCGTTGCTTAACCATGATGATCGTGCCATGCGGCTGTTATTATTTAGCCACGAGCTCCTATTTAATGACATACGGAGCAGTAAAAATTTGTTTATTTGACTGCTTAATCCAAAATTTAAATTATACGAATTCAAGTGACGTAGCGTAGTAAAAAAGGGGTTACTTACGAGGGGCATCATTATCTGGCGGGGTGGGAGGCGCGTCCTCGTTCAACTTGGTGCAATTCTCTTGGCTCATCTTGTGTGAGTAGGGGGCGATTCTGGCTTTGCTTAATAGTTTGGTCCTGAAATATAAACATACATGATTTTATTACGGGCAGAACATCTTGAGAAATTACAACCCATCATCTTACAATGTCGGTGGGATCCTGGCCGCATCAATCCATAGACTTTTTTTTTCGTGATTGAACCTTCAAGAGATTTAATAGCTAGATTACGAGTATATCTATACTAATATAATATTATTAAGCTGAAGAGTTTGTTTGTTTGTTTTTTGAACGCGCTAATCTCAGGAACTACTGGTTGGAATTGAAAAAATATTTTTGTGTTGGATAGTCCATTTATCGAGGAAGGTTATAGGCTATATAACATCACGCTACGACCAATAGGAGCGGAGCATCAATGAAAAATGTTGCCAAAACGGGAAAAACAAACTCCTTTTTGATAGTTTCCGTTGCGTGCGCTGCGTAAACGGTTAAAGTTACGTAACCAGTTGACGGGAGCGAAGCCGCGGGGGACAGCTAGTGATTAATAATAGCCGTACGGGTCGATCTTCAATGCTGGTCCCAAAATTGCGAGGTGAAGCGTGTAGCTCAAGACTACACACGATGGAGGACTACCGCGGAGGCCCTCTTTTTTATAGATGTCCTCCGCTCCGAGGTAGGTGGAGGAGTTTGTCAGACTCTCACTAAATAAAACCACCCCGGTGTGCACGCGCACACTTGCGGGCTACAGAATTTGATGTGACTTCCGTTGCCCTGGACTAGTGCGAGTCCGCCTTCCGAAGGCTTCGTTTGAAGCAGGCCACATAGAAATGGCGTCGGGCGCGGACATGGCACGGGCGGCTTCCTATTTCATTTAAATTTCAAACAAAATGCATGGAAATAAAGCGCAATTTAGGACACACGGTATGTCGTTGCTGGGACGTGGTTATGACGCCATTTCTGTATGGCCTGCGCCTTTAGCAGTGGGGAGTGAGGAGTTCTGCCCACTTTACATTTTGAGAGGCGTGGAACACTACGCGCCACCACCTCGGGTTCTGATTGGTTGGGGGTGTCGGATCTACCGTGGACGCCCTCTGCCCCAGGCAGGAGTCATAACATGTTAAGTCAAGTAAGTCAGATTGTAGTACATACCTAGCTATGGTCCGTGGAATGGTATTTAGCGGCGTGGCGCGGCGTTGCCGGCCGCACGCCGCGAGACACCCTTCACACCGGTGCAAGCGCATCTGAAGCAACGGAACACAAACATTAATATTGACAGTAGGTCTTATCATATGGGAATAAAGGCGTGATTGTATGTACGGGTCGATCTTCAAAGTTAAGCGACACTTGCCGAGGTCGGTCCGCGGATGGGTGACCATCTTAACATACTAACAACGAGATTCCTTTGTGCCTCGGAAAGCTCGTTATGCCGTAGGTCCCGGCCGTCATTCGCACACACTTGAGGGTATGGAACCGCGCGTGCCTTCGTTTAACGCAGTTTCAGCGTTGACTGTCGGTACGAATCAGAAGTCAGAAATTCAGACACCAGTCTTGCATTATTTTTTAACCGACTTTCGAAAAAGGAGGAGGTTCTATGTTCGACTTCAGGTATGTTTTTTCTTTTTTTTTTTATGTTCACCGATATCTCCGTCAATTGTGGACCGATATCGAAAATTATTTTTTTGTTTGATAGAGTATGTTTCGAAATTGTTCCCACTTTAATTTCGTGAAGATCTGATGAAGAACTTCGAAGATATACAACAGAACTCTTCAATAAATAACGGCATATAACATTTATAACATAACACCACGCCAGTACGCTCTTTAGGGGCTAAGCAGATCTCTCATTTGATCGGTTTTGTTCAAGTTTCATGATATTCGGGTAATCTATTCTGGCGTTATAGGAAACTTACTAAACAACTTGCCTATTAGTTAGGTACAACTAAGAAGTGAAAAATAAAAAAAAAATTAAAAAAAATTATTACCGACTTCCAAATAATAAAACTACAAAGTGAAAAATAACTTTATTTTTGGAAGTCGGTGTCCATAAATCAAAAAAATGGTAGCTTCGAAAGACACCGACTTCCAAAAATAAAGTTATTTTTCACTTTGTAGTTTTATTATTTGGAAGTCGGTACTATTTTTTTGTAAAAAAGTTTTTTATTAATGAAAAATGTTATCACCTTATCACTCATCGTTCTAATAGATATTCTTTTAGCTACGAACCACTCAATCCACTAACACTTCCACACTATAAAACACTTATTTTGCGTATTAACTCAGCACACGTTTAGACCACCTGCGTCCTTTAATCGATCTAAAAGTGACTGAAATTCGCTACTAAAGATAATAAAAGATTACATATAATCATATGGATAATAATCTATGATATCTGCGTAAATATTGTTTGATAAAACCCAATATAGCCCCTAAAATAGTTGATACATCTGTCAGTTTGTTTACTACGCTTTCACTCCTAAACTGCTGAGCACATTTCGATTAAAGTATACGATCATTTTTAAACAGGTAATATCACTTCACAGATCACATCACATCATCAGCCTATTAATGTTCCCACTGCCGGGACACAGGCCTCCTCTCTGTGAGAGGGAATGGGCCGTTATCCACCACGCGGACCCAGTGCGGGTTGGTGGATGTCACATGTCTTCGAATTTTTGGTTCTAGGACATGCCGGTTTCCTCACGATGTTTTCCTTCACCGTTTTGAGAGCAGTGGTGATGAAGTAATTTACACAAAGTAAAGCGCCTGCCTGAGCTCGAACCCACGACCTACAACTTGTAAGTCGCGGCTGATACCACTGGGCCACCACTGCTTATTACTTGCTCAATCATGCATAATATCACTTGTCAATACAAATTCAATGAGTTCAAGCACGAGTGATATTATGTTTGGTTGAGGAGTTGCTATGGCCACCTTGCGGCTCCATCTCAAGACCAGTTCCACAGTACCATATTATTGCAATGTTTCTCGAACCCACGACCTACAACTTGTAAGTCGCGGCTGATACCACTGGGCCACCACTGCTTATTACTTGCTCAATCATGCATAATATCACTTGTCAATACAAATTCAATGAGTTCAAGCACGAGTGATATTATGTCTGGTTGAGGAGTTGCTATGGCCACCTTGCGGCTCCATCTCAAGACCAGTTCCACAGTACCATATTATTGCAATGTTTCTCGAACCCACGACCTACAACGTGTAAGTCGCGGCCGATACCACTGGGCCAACACTGCTTATTACTTGCTCAATCATGCGTAATATCACTTGTCAATACAAATTCAATGAGCTCAAGCACGAGTGATATTATGTCTGGTTGAGGAGTTGCTATGGCCACCTTCCGGCTCCATCTCAAGACCAGTTCCACAGTACCATATTATTTCAATGTTTCCATCAAAGATCGTAAGCAGGTGACCTTTTTTTTAATAGAACCACAGATAATATAATACTAGCATACAGATGCTTCATCCCATACAAAGCGTTTTTCGTCTGATTAAGATGATTGTTTTTTTAAGTTCTTCCGTTCCATGGCTATAGATGGTCCAGCGACTTGTAAGTAAAAAGGTTTTCTCGGCTCGTGACTATTTTTTTTCTTTAAATACTTTTAATACGATTTTATTAATAACATTTTTTGCACGTTTTTAGTTTCATTGCACCAAAATGTGTTACAATTCAAATATAAAAAATGGAGTGGCATGACTCAGAAATTTAAAACCGCGCCATCTATTGGAATCAATTTTAAATGAACCGTTCAAATAATCTTTGAAACGTGAAGAGCCCAATATTCCCTAAGTTTTTAGAAATGCGAAAGTTTGGATGCATGTTACTCAATCACGCCAGAACGGCTGAATGGATCTGGATGAAATTTGGCACAAAGATAGATTTACAGTCTGGAATAGCACCTAGGCTATTTACTCCCGGTATAATGTTCCTTTGGGATGATAAAACACTTTTCACGCGGACAAAACCGCTGGCAGGAGCTACTTTTTAGGGTTCGGTACCCAAAGGGCAAAAACGGGACCCTATTACTAAGACTCCACGGTCCGTCTGTCTGTCACCAGGCTGTATCTCATGAACCGTGATAGCTAGACAGTTGAAATTTTCACAGATGATGTATTTCTGTTGCCGCTATAACAACAAATACTAAAAACAGAATAAAATAAATATTCAAGTGGCGCTCCCATACTACAAACGTGTTTTTTTTGCCGTTTTTTGCGATAATGGTACGGAACCCTTCGTGCGCGAGTCCGACTCGTACTTGGCCGGTTTTTTATTATGTTCGCCAGAATACAGGAGGGTAGGATAGGTTATTGGGTAGGTAGGTAGGGTAGGTAATGTAGGGTAGGGTAGGAAGGGTAGGGTAGGGTAGGTATAATAGGATAGGGTAGGGTAGGTAGAGTAGGGTACGATCGGGTAGGGTAGGTATGATAGGGTAGAGAAGGGTAGGTAGTCAGTTGACAGAAGCGAAGCCACGGGCTCAGCTTGTCATTGATAATGTCGGACTTTTACCGGTAAGATTTGGTAAATCTTAACATTTACCGGCAAATTCTAGGTTTTACAGAAGTTCGGACTTATACAGTAACATATATTATGTATGACCAAACTAATTCCATAAAACTGTTCTGCTTAGCTTCGATAATAAGAAAGAGTCCAGTTCGTGACCGACTCATGAATAATAACAATGCATTTAAAACTAAGGTATTTAATTCAAATCATTACCTACATAAGGTAATGAGGGGGACGGCTGAAGAAAAGATGGATGGACTGTGTGAGGGCTAGTGAGGAGTGATATGAAAGAAGAGGAAATCATTGATAGCGTGACGGGAGACAGGACGGTATGGAAGAAGAAAACGTGTTGCGCCGACCCCAAGTAACATTGGACAAGGGTAGGAAGATAATGATGAAATACCTATAGTTCTCGCCAAACTTCTGAGTCGCCGTAAAGTTGGCTTTCCGATGCGCAAGGCACGAAACAGTGCTGTTTTTGTATGAGTTTTTCTACTGCGCAACCATTGTAGCCAACTTCAGGGCGGCCCAGAAGTTTCGCGAGGACTATACATAAGGTAAACGGTACTTAAGGTTACACTAGTCGAAAATTCTTCCATACAAACGTAGTCTAGGCATTATTCCACTGTTTGACGATGTACGTTCAAAATAAAAAGTGATATCAATTTGTCTCATCATTATCTAGCCCTGTATGGAAGCAAAAATGCAAAAAAAGAAAATATTTGAATGTTATGAGCGTCGAAAGTTCCACATTTCGACACTAATTTTAACGCATTTTTGGGCGCGAATAAATTACCATAAGAAGACGGAAAATTGCAAAACGGCCTCCATACAGGGATAGATTAGTAGTTCAACAATGCAAATAATTTTATTTTGAACAGATAGATTTAGTAATTTTTTCATGATATCTAGACTGCCAAAGGTCTGTTTATAAAATTTCGCGCGCTCGGTTTCGTCCTAAATCATTATCCATTTCGCTACAAATTTGCAAGTGTGTATTCGTACGCGAATTAGCTTCCTACTGCTCAAAGTCAAAGTCAAAGCACTTTATTTCAAGTAGGCCAGTTACAGGCACTTTTGAATTGTCAAAAGACAAAATTAAATATTACAAAATTATGGTGCTACAGTCCCAGTCACAAGACATAATAACTGTGAAAGTACCGTAGATGCCCATTCCAAGGCGTAGATCTCTATGGAGAAGAACGGGCAAGAAACTCCATGGACACTCTTTTTCAATTAGGTAATTATTACAAATCATTTGTTATTGCTCATCACAGCATCTATCTCTTCCGCACGTGTTGTCGGTTGATATAAAATGCATTTTAACCCCGCGCACAAAATAGTTCGTGCCGTCGACTAGTGTACCCTTAAAATTTATTTGGTTTGATGAATGATGTCGTGGTGGCACAGTGGCTAAGACCTCGCACTCTTATGCTTGAGATCGTGGGCTCAAATCCGGACGAGTAACAATATGACTTTTTCTAAGCATATGTACTTAAGCGTTTATCTTGGACATCGCTGACTTCGGTGAAGGGAAACATTGTGAGAAAACCTTAAGTCTGAAATTGCCAACTCATTTTGAGCAAACGTGATTAAAGCTCGTGCCTTCTTTATATGAGAAGAGGCCTTTACCTTGCAGTGGAACAGTATCAGGCTAGTATTATTATTATTTTAACAATCTCGGGACCCTGGGGTCCCGGTCCTTTGAAAAGCGTGCGAGGGTCCGAAGCCAACTCGCAGAGGCCTTGATAGGCATGTATCAGGAAATGTGACACCAACAGACGATTATCCTTGTATGCACAACGCAAGTGCATCCAAGCCGAATCCCTGGTTGGTGCAGGACTATTGCAAAATATGGAGAAAAATTTATTGGTCTATGGGTTTGGTAGTTTTAGTGGATTCGATTGCCTAAAACTATAGGAGGACTACTGGCCCCTGCCTGACCACTGTTGAACTACACGGCTATCAAATGGCAGGGGGTGACTTGCACACTCAATTAATTGGCCCTCATAAAGGGTCAATAGCACTTTATAAAATGGGTCCTCGCGAGTCCCTCAGAGAAAAATTTAAAGAGATCGATATACTGACTCTACCTTCACTTTATATTTTGGAATGTATTTTGTATGTCCGCAAAAATCGAGGGCTTTTCAAAACTAGAAGTGACTTCCATAATTTAAATACACGCAGTAAGCACGAAATTGTAATACCCAAATTCAGATTAACGAAAACTAGCAAGTCTTTTCTTATAAACAGTATACGCTTTTATAACAAGTTGCCTAAGTCAGTTATAGAACTGACCGATGGAAAGTTCAAAAACTACATCAAACGTGTCCTTGTTAAAAAAGCATATTATAAAATCAAGGACTACGTTGAAGATAAAAAATTTGGCTTTGACACCCTCTGCGCATGCGGCTTCCCTGGTAACTCATAAACGGCACAAATATATGGATATCTCTAACTATTCTCAATCTCATTTTTTTTTCTCTTTTAATTAGACTTTTTACAATATTTTTCAATCAACATTATAGCCCTTAGCTAAGAATAGTTACCTACAGCACTGATTACAGTATTTGTGCCACATGTTAAATTTAGTGTTGTGGTTTTTTTTTTTTTTTTTAACTTTGTATAGATTCTTTTACCTATTGTGAATGTGTGAACATTGTAGGCTTTCTAGTTTTCTAGATGATTGTTAACATTTGTTAACTTTTTATTTCGTGCATTATTTTTTTTTTTCAATTTCGTACGACTTATTGTCGGGCCTACGTTGTCCCCCCATATCCAAGTACTAATGCTGTAACATGGAAATATTGTAAACAAAACAATTTAAAAGAGTAACCATGGAGTTTCTTGCCGGTTCTTCTCCATAGGAAACGACTAACCCGAACCGTGCACCTTTTGTCGACGTTTTATAAGTGCCCATGTAGGCCTATGTAAAATAAAAACATTTGATTTTGATTTTGAGTGACGTAGCGTCAAGGGGGCAGGCAACATATCCGGAAGCTATCAGGACAATCCCAGAAGTACGGTCAAGATCCCTACCAGCATCTTACTGGGTTAAATTCCTTCCTCCGAGCACGTTCGCTCTTGCGAATCTCCACTCAAGCCAGCCAATTATGGCAAGAGAGAGGTGGGAGCTCTGGTCCTCGTCAGTGTTCACTCCGACCGGCCAAGGCAAGCAAAGGCAAGTGGGAGATGAGGGAAAAGACTTCTCCCTGGAGATCAGGTCCGAGGGGTCGCCACTGCCCACCAGCTCGCCACAAAGCTGCCCTGCAGATTTAATTCCTCTTAGTCTCCCTCTTACCCCTAGGCATGTTGCGGGAAAGTAGAATCTACCGGCTCAAACCTAGGGATCATTGAAACGCGCAAGCCCCACCACAAGGTCAACTTAGAGATACTGCGGTACGGTTATTATCATTATTCCTTTATTTATCTTCTTTCTTATTTAGTACGTTTTTAATATAAAAAAAATAAAACTTAAAAACATTTAAAAATATAAAAAATAGAGGTCAACCTGTATCGGGAACAGGGTCCAAGCTACCGGTGGTTAGGGCTCCAGAGACAGGAACCTCCTCACAATGCAAACCGTATCGAGGAGTACTGCCTTCTGTATCAGACCCTTGATCTAACCGCTCAATGACAGCCTCGACAGATGGTCGTCGAGGCTCTTGGCCATCAGGCCGTTGGCCGTAACGACAATCGGCACAATGATCGTCGAGTACACATTCCACATGTCGACAACCTCGTGTGCTAACCTCCTTGCTTATTATTATTTAAATTTATTAGGGAGCCTGGTTCAAGAGCTAGGTCCACTTGGTCACCCTGGGCTATCTTACTGTTACTACCTCCGAGTTAGTAATTAACTGGTTCAATTATGTATGACATATTGGTTAGGTAACCTCGTCAAAAAAACTAACTCTAGATAAGCCTCTGGTGCAAGTGGATAAGATTTTAATGAATCCCTGTCAACTTGAACATCGTCGCCGAGTTGCCAGTCTGTCGGTTTTTTATCAGTTACTTTTCGGGGAGTGTGCGATAGAACTGCACAATATGATTCCGCTTAGTCCATCATCGAACTACGACATACGGCGATGCGTCATCGGTATATAGTATACATCTCACAAAGCGTTTTGGGAATACTTTTATTATGCGTACAGCTAAGGAGTGGAATTCTTTGCCGGGACTGTATTTCCTTATAGCTTCAACCTGGGAGTCTTTAAGTCAAGAGTGAATAGGTTGCTTCTAGGCTGCTGGTTGGTTCTGTGCTGCATCGTCGACCACATCATCGCTAAACATCAGGGGAGTGACCATAAGCTCAGCTCTTAGTGTAAGGTTATTTAGAGTGTGTGTAAGGGACAGATGTATATAACTTGTATACATCTGTCCCATAAGCTCACCCAAAATATCCTTACTCTAAGAGCTTATGGTCACCTCCCTGGTGAGATAGTGGTCGAACGAGACCCTATAAATAAACAAGTGCGAGTCGGACTCGCGCACGAAGGGTTCCGTACCATTATCGCAAAAAAACGGCAAAAAAAACACGTTTGTTGTATGGGAGCCCCACTTAAATATTTACTTTATTCTGTTTTTAGTATTTGTTGTTATAGCAGCAACAGAAATACATCATCTGTGAAAATTTCAGCTGTCTAGCTATCACGGTTGATGAGATACAGCCTCGTGACTGACGGACAGACGGATCGCGGAGTCTCAGGGTCCCGTTTTTACCCTTTGGGTACGGAACCCTAAAAAATAAAAATTGTGCCTCATTTGAAGTTTGAGCAAAAAACATGAAGTATTTGTTAGGTAGTTTGATACTGGTTATTCGGAACATTTTTCAGCAGATTTCTTAAAACTGCAGGTGTCATATGACGATACCCTTCTTTCAGGCAAAAATGATAACTCAGTACAGTTATCTGATTTGCCCAGATAACTTGACGATACACAAGACCGCGCCTGTAGATAAAATATGAGTTACCCCATTTTGAAATGATAAACATTACAGTCACACGAGTTGCTTCTAAACTTTTTTAACCGACGAAAAATAAGGAGTTAGGTTCTCAATTCGACGTATATTTTTTTAATGTATGACCAGGCATAACTTTTTAAAAAGTGGTCCGATTTAAAAAACTTTATCTACACTCACAATGTAATTAATGTTCCAAATATGAATTCAAAAAATATTACATAAACACGTACTCTATATTCGTGGATAGGTAAAGTTTAAAAAAAAACCATTACAGTGCAATATTTTCCTTCGATTTTCAAACAACTGCATCATAAAAAAACTTTTTAATTTTTATAGCACAATTTTACTTTTTAATTTATTGGCGCTTATGGGCTCATTGACTTAATGTAGAAAACTAGTGTCACTATCTATAGACGCGCGCGCTGCGCTGTCATGGTGCAATGAGAATCTAAATGGCCCGCCATACCGCATATTTTTTTCGTTTCCACTTTTATTTTATTTCAACTGTATGAGTGAAGATAAAATAGTGTATGCAACGGCATATAATTAGGTATTAAAACACTCGCGTGTTAATATTATCACATTCGGCCTCGCCTCATGTGATAAACCCACGCTCGTGTTTTAATAACCCCTATTATATGACCATTGCATAAACTACTATTTTTATTGTAATGATAGGACATATTTGCAATATCTATCTATATCCAATTCAACATATCTGCAACAGACTCTCTGTTGCAGATATGTTGAATTGGATCATTTAATTACTAACCTATTCACTCTTGACTTAAAGACGGGGTTGCGATAGATGATAGCTATCAAGAAACACAGACTCCGGCAGGGAAGTCCAGTTTAGTGCGTCTGGGTGGGATGTCCACCATGTACCGATGGCGCATGCCGTACGTCTTGTTGTAGTCCGATGACAGAACAGGCTAGGCGAAATTAAATCATGCAATTCCATCGCACACTCCCCGAATGTAACCGATAAAAAATAAAAAAAACACGCTTTAATAGAAAACTAAACCGAAAGTAGAAAATAATTTTCAAAAAAATTAAATTAAGAATAGTATACAAAAAAAATAATTATAAAAAAGCGTGGGGAGTGAGCGTGTTTTTCAGTTTTTTTTTAACTATTATTTATTTTTTTACGTTTTAGTTCAATCGCTAATCCTGAAGATCCTGGTAAGGTGAAGGGGGTGAAAATCACGTTTAAAGATTCCGTTACATAGATATATACATAACAAGCTAATAAAAGCGTGTTAAAAACCGAAAGGCTGGCAGCTCGGCATCGATGTTCTACCTATTCACTCTTGACATAAACCTAAAACCATAAACTCTGGTCCGCCTTGGAAACTTGTCAAATAGACCGTAGAACGACATAGTAACACACACTTACGCTAGCCATCCTAGACACATACCTACGTCTATGGTACGTGTGGCTCAAAGTGCGTCGAAAGCTTATGTGGAATCGTTCCCGTGAAATTTGAGCAATGGCATCCCAAGCATTTAGTGCATCCACAACCGCGTGTAACGCTGGCAATGAACTGAAGATGGGTTAGTGTTCCAAGTGCAGTTACTCATCTTGCATACTTTCCGTACGCTCGAACTGATAGCTAACGAGACCGGCCTATTGTGCTGGTCTCTGTTTGAATTTTCAAGAAATGCATTGTTAACTATTTAGTTACTAGCTGCATACCCACCTATATCAACCTCCCCTACCCTACCTACATGATTATTGCGTTATTTTAACCGATTACGCAGCGCAAGCAACAGAAGCTCTCAAAAATAAGAAATTTTCCCTCTTTTCACAACATCTTTCTTCCTTCTACCTAACAATTTGTTGAACTATTTATTTGAATAAGAAAGAATATACTACAATACGAATGTAACCAACTTTTGTTTCTACCGGGCGGCGCACACAGGCGGATTTTCTTAAAAAATTGGACAAAACCTTTTTATTTAACACGCTTTTATTAGCTTGGTATGTATCTATGTATCAATGTAAAGGAATCTTTAAACGTGATTTTCACCCCCTTCAAAATCAAAATCAAATATTTTTATTTTACATAGGCCTACATGGGCACTTATAAAACGTCGACAAAAGGTGCACGGTTCGGGTTAGTCGTTTCCTATGGAGAAGAACCGGCAAGAAACTCCATGGTTACTCTTTTAAATTGTTTTGTTTACAATATTTCCATGTTACAGTATTAGTACTTGGATATGGGGGGACAACGTAGGCCCGACAATAAGTCGTACGAAATTGAAAAAAAAAGCAAACAAAAAAAAATAATGCACGAAATAAAAAGTTAACAAATGTTAACAATCATCTAGAAAACTAGAAAGCCTACAATGTTCACACATTCACAATAGGTAAAAGAATCTATACAAAGGTAAAAAAAAAAACCACAACACTAAATTTAACATGTGGCACAAATACTGTAATCAGTGCTGTAACTATTCTTAGCGTCTTCAAAACGTGGGATTGATTTGAAACTCGGTCCAACATCGGTCCTTGATAAGTGTACAAACACTTATCAAGGACCGATGACAATGCAATAATTTAGTCAAAGTCAAAGTCAAATATGTTTATTCAACTAGGCCAATAAGCGGCACTTTTGAAGGGACCTTTTAGTTCAATTTACCATTAAAGCGTGTTTTTTAGTTTTTAGAACTACAATTTATTTATTGCTTAAAACGTTCGAAAAGTCGTAGGAATTGATGAAAAGACATGAGTAGCAAATTAAAGCATTATTTAACATTATATTAGTTTGTAATATTTTTAACTATTATTCATTTTTAAATATCCATATCTAGTAGAACACTTATATTCTTTTGGTTATTAATTTATTTTATGATCTATCTTCTAATGTTTTCTCGAAATATCACAGTAGATGAACTTAAAAAAAGGTAAAATATAGTATACAAATATTTTTATAATATTCAATCAATACATATAATAAATCTGTAGAAAAATATTTTTTGTACATCGAAAAAAATTCCAAAAAAATAGCCAGGGTGTTAAAGGATAACCAACACAACCCATTTCTAGCATTTTTGGAATTTTTGTCTGTTTGTCTGTTTATCTGTTTATCTGTTTGTCTGTTTGTCTGTTTATTTGTGCACGCATCACGTGAAATGTACGAAACCAATGTAGATAACTTTTATACATAAAAATTGTGCGAATCTTTAAGAATTACTTAGTTTTTGTTTCATCGCAATCGGTTCACTCTATCAAAAGTTAGATGAATTTAAAGTATTCAAGAAGTAAAATTATCACAGCTCACGCAATTCAGATACTCGAACAGTTGAACTCGCTATTCGATAGATGGCGTTGTGCATTTAAAGTCATTTTCTGAATCGCGGTGTTAAGATTTTACGCGAAAGAATGACCCTAGAAAAAAAAATTGTATGTAGTATGTATATTTTTTAACCGACTTCCCAAAAAGGAGGAGGTTAAATGTTCGACATTATGTACGTTTTTTTTTTTTTATTTTGTACGTTCACCGATATCTCCGTCAATTGTAGACCGATTTCAAAAAATCTTTTTTTGTTTGAAAGAGTATGTTCCGAAATTGGTCCCATTTTAATTTGGTGTAGGACTGACGAAGCAATTCGAAGATATACAACAGAACTCTTCAATAAATAACGGCAAATCTCTCGGAATTGCTGCAATCGCATGTCTGTTTGTTGTTTATACCATTTCATAACATAACATCACACCAGTACGCTCTTAAGGGGTACGCAGATCTGTCATTTCACCGGTTATGTTCAAGTTTCATGATATTTGGGTAATATATTCTGGCGTTATACGAGTAGGTAACTTACTAAACAACTTGCCTATTAGGTAGGTACAATACGCAAAATACGCGCTTAGTCGTGGAGTTGCGGAAAACAGCCCGTTTTAACCTAACCTAACCTAACCTAGGTAGGTACATCTAAAAAGTGAAAAATAAAAAAACTTTGTAGTTTTATTTGGAAGACGGTAGTATTTTTTTGTAAAAAGTTTTTTTGAGTATGTGGAGTAGGCAGGCAGGCTGGTAAGTATGATAGGATTGGCAGGCAGATGACGGGAGCGAAGCCGCGGGCACAGCTAGTTAGCTAATAAAAATGGAAATAGCACATAGTAGCAACTGCAACTTACACAGATGTTAAGCTAAGACATGTCACTTCACTGTAGTATTTATGAAGCAGTCGGATTCTAACGAATTTGTAACTTTTTGGCTTACTTAGCTCATAATTAGCTATATTCTGGTTTCAAATAAACATTGAAAAAAAAAAAACAAATTTAAATACATAGATACATTCCTCCAAATCCACGATTAAAGATACTCCAAACACTTTTGAAACCTGACACAACCTTTTTATAAAATCTCAATTTTAAACTTTGCATTAAAAAGTAACAATTAAAACATTCGTTCAAAATATTAAACAAACTGAAATTGGATTAAAGAAATCCTTAAGATTCGAAAAAAAAAAAACAAATCAAAACAAAATAAAATCGTGTGACTGTTATGGCTAACTTCATAATTTGAGTTTTGTCCGCGAATATGAGCAAATCTGCCTGTGTGCGGCGGCGGCGATCTAATTAAAATTTAGAACATAAAAGCTGCTACTGAGAGTCAATCTTAAAAGATAGACATATGCTGTAGCGGACTTTTTTTTGAACTTTTAAAGAGGTACAATTCCATCGTACATGATATTTGCGTTACTTAAACCGTTTACGCAGCGCACGCAACGAAAGCTCTCAAAAAGGAATATTTTTTCCCGTTTTTGCAACATTTTTCATTTATACTCGGCTCTTATTAGTTGTAGCGTGATGTTATATAGCCTATAACCTTCCTCGATAAATGTACTATCCAACACAAAAATATTTTTTCAATTCCAACCAGTAGTTCCTGAGATTTGCACGTTCAAACAAACAAACAAACTCTTCAGCTTTATAATATTACTAGCTGTCCCACGCGGCTTCGCTCCCGTCAACTGGGTACCTATCTACCCTACCTACCCTACATACATTATTGTTGCGTAATTTATACCGTTTACGCAGCGCACGCAACCGAAGCCCTCAAAAAGAATACTTTTTTCCCGTTTTTGCAACATTTTTCATCTATCTCGGCTCCTATTAGTTGTAGCGTGATGTTATATAGCCTATAACCTTCCACGATAAATGGACTATCCAACACAAAAATAATGTTTCATTTCCAACCAGTAGTTCCTGAGATTAGCACGTTCAAACAAACAAACAAACTCTTCAGCTTTATACTTTTAGTATAGATAGATAGGTGTGATAAGATGAAATTAATAAATCACCAACGTGCATTTGGCCTACGATACGTGGGGTTGATATGGAGGAGCTCGTGGCTAAATAATAACAGCCGCACGGGTCGATCATCAAGGTTAAGCAACGCCTGACGAGGTCGGTCCGTGGATGGGTGACCATTTTAACATACCGAGTTTCCTCCGTGCCTCGGAAAGCACGTAAAGCCGTTGGTCCCGGCTGTTATTTGAAGATCTTTGACAGTCGTTACGGGTAGTCAGAAGCTTGAGATCTGACACCAGTCTTGCCAAGGGGTACCGTGTTTACCCAGTTACTGGGTTGTGGAGGTCAGATAGGCAGTCGCTCCATGTAAAACACTGGCACTTAGCTGAATCCGGTAAGACTGGAAGCCGACCCCAATATAGTTGGGAAAAGGCTAGGCAGATGATGATGTGGGGTTGATATGATGTCTTCTTCCATACCGCTCTATTCGTTCTTTTTTTAGAGTTCCGTAACCAAAGGGTAAAAACGGGTTCCTATTACTAATACTCCACTGTCAGTCTGTCTGTCACCAGGCTGTATCTCATGTATCGTGATAGCTAAACAGTTGAAATTTTCACAGATGATGTATTTCTGTTGCCGGTATAACAACAAATACTAAAAAAATATAAAATAATAATTTAAGCGAGGCTCCCATACAACAAAAGTGTTTTTTTTTTGCCGTTTTGTTGCGATAATGGTACGGAACCCTTCGTGCGCGAGTCCGACTCGCACTTGGCCCGCTTTTTAAATAAAATTATGCGTGATTATTTTTTCATAAACAATAAAATTACTTACTTAATATTCTGTGTTGTTATAAAAACACGTGGACTTTGGAAGCTATTATTTATCAAATACGTTGTTTCTTTGTAGTTTTTTTGAGTATTTTAAATTTAAAATAGCTGCTGCTTGTTGGTTTTGACTATTTTTTATTAAAAGACTAGCTGTCCCACGCGGCTTTGCTCCCGTCAACTGGCTACGTACCTACCCTATCCCACCTACCCTACACCTACCCTACATACATGATTGCATAACTGAATATTCTTTCCCGTTTTTGCAACATTTTTCATTTATGCTCCGCTCCTATTGGTCGTAGCGTGATGTTATATAGCCTATAACCTTCCTCGATAAATGGACTATCTAACACAAAAAGAATTTTTCAATACCAACCTGCAGTAGTTCCTGAGATTACCCCGTACATACAAACTTACAAATTTTACCTCTTTATAATATTAGTATAGATAGTATAGATTTTATTTAACTTGCAATGTATGTATGTAAGTGTGTTTGGGTCAAATATTGCAAATGAATTTTAACCCCAGTGCGGGTTGGTGGATGTCACATGTCTTCGAATGTATGGTTCTAGAACCTGTCGGTTTCCTCACGATGTTTTCCTTCACCGTTTTGAGAGCAGTGGTGATGAAATAATTTACACAAAGTCGGTTGCCTGGGCTCGAACCCACGACCTACAACTTGTAAGTCGCGGCCGATACCACTGGGCCACCACTGCTCCCTCAGTTTGTTAGTTATTAGTTGCTTAAAATAACTAAATATATAAATTAAAAATATATTAAAAATACTTTACATACCGAATTGGTAACTTTGTAATTGGTAACATTTACAACACTGTCTCAGGTTGAACTGAGGCGGGAATATATAGCGCGAATAGCATTGAATGTCGCGACAGTGAACGATTTCAATTGGTTGTGTAAATCGGAAGTGATCGGTTTTACGAATTTTGTCGATGCTACATATAGCTTGTGTCGTAATGTACATAATAATTATGTACATACTAGCTGACTCACGCGGCTTCGCTCTCGTCAACTGGCTACCTACCCTACGCTACCTACCGACCAAAAAAATTATTTCCAATCATAAATTAGCCTATGTCCTTCCTCAGGATTCCATCTATCTCCTTGCCAAATTTCATTGAATTCCGTTCAGTGGTTTAGACGTGAAAAGGTAACAGACAGACAGACAGTTACTTTCGAATTTATAATATTAGTATGGATGTGTATTTATCGACAAACCCGTGGCACAGATAAACACAAGGTGGGGTCAGCAGGTTTCCTTATAAAGATAATAATATAATATCAACCTGCAATTGTCACACAGCATGACAAAGGCACGGGGTCTCATTGCTAATAAAGAAAATTTGGTTCAAATAAATCTCACTAGATGGCGCGACATGTACACACAATTCAATAGAATATAATAATTGTGTGTAAAATTAACATTTTCTGGAATTGAACATAAAATTGTATGTTCTTGTTTAATCAACTCTCCTAAGTACAAAATTATGGAATTTTGGGCTCTTAATTCATATTTCAAAGATTATTTTAACGGATCATTAAAAATTGATGCCAGTAGATGGCGCCTTTTTAAATTTCTGAGGCATTCCACCCGATTTTTTAAATTTGCATTGTAATACATTTTGGTGCAAAAAGACTGTAAAAACGTGCAAAATAAATACTATAAAACGAACCTTCACTGTATTTAAAGAAAAAAATATTCACGAACCTAGTAAACCCTTTTACTTGCAAGTCGCTGCTAACACCATCTACTGCCGTGAAACGGGATCGAACGCGATTGATGTACTTACAAAAATAACAAGATAACAAGATTAATCAGATGAAAAACGCTAGTTACGTCAGCACGGTTTCTTTGTATGGGATGAGGCATCTGTATGCTAGTACTATATTATCTGTGACAAAGGGTTCTTCACATGCAGAGAAGCAACGAGCATTGGGAATTGGAGTATGACAGATATTTCATCAGTAAAACGGTAAGATCCCTGATATACAGTGAAAGATCGATAGAAAATATCGTGTAGAAACATGTAGCCTTGCTTCGTAACGAATTCGGCAAGGCAAAGGGCAAAGAGTATGAAAAATCGACCAATCACATGCGAGATGAAAGACGCGATGTGGCTTTCCGTCTATGTGATTGGTCGATTGTAACTTACGCAATAAGGCTGCTAAACTTGGGTAAAAACAAGCATATGAGAGTTCCCATCAATAAAAATTACAAACTTCCAAGGTGCAAACTTTCATGGCCTATTTATCACACTTCACACTTGTTTTTTTCATATTTCCCTGTAATGTCCCACTGCTGGGCAAAGGCCTCCCCCAAATCCTTCCAAATATACTTTTCCTGAGCCACCTGGAACCAGCCTCTGCAGTGGGCATCTAGGTCGTCTCGCCACCTCTTTTTGGGCCGGCCTCAGCGGCGCTGTTTGTCCTCAGGCACCAAATATTAGTTTTCTGAGCCACCTCGGACTAGCCTCTGCAGTGGGCATCTAGGTCGTCTCGCAACCTCTTTTTGGGCCGGCCTCAGCGGCGCCGTCCGTCCCCAGGCATCCAATTTGTGGAGACTATTGCCCAGCGGTCTCTGGTCATGCGGCTAACGTGACCCGCAAAATCCCATTTTTGCCTTCCATTTTTCACACTATTAATATTATTATACAGGCGAATGTTTGTGAGTGTGTTTGTTACTTCTTCACGCCAGAACGGCTGAACGCATCTGGATGTAATTTGGCACAAATATAGATAGTCAGGTATAGCACAACAAAGTGTCCTACTTTTTATCCCGGGATTATGATCCATTGGGATAATTTTCGACTTTCACGCGGGCGAAACCGCTGGCAGAGGCTAGTTCATTTTATAATAAGGGGCAATAGGATACATTTCATGCAGCTTGGCGGAAGTTACACGTCTTAGGATATTAGTTCTAGGACACTCCGGCTTCCGCAAAGTTACTCACGTGTTTTTATGCACCGCTTTGAGCGCAGTGGTCATAAAATATATTATACTAAGTTGACTGCCTGGGTTTGAACCCACGACAAAGACGAGACCGGCCCTTATAGGTCTGGGGCCATCACTGCTGTCTTGCCTTATTAGCCAGAAATCCTAACTCAGACTTCATACTGAGAACTTCTAACAGACCAAAAACCGCCAACATTATTTTTGCCGATTTGTAGTGGTACGAGCGCTCATGACCAAGATTTTTGTCTCATCGTTTTGCGGCTAGAACCGGATACAATCAATAGTTTTGGTTATTCTGATTACAAAAATACTGATTTCAAATACCGCGTCCCGTGTGACCAGACCGCATTTTATAAATTTCATAAATAATAAAAAAACTTTTTTACAAAAAAATACGGTGTCGGTGTCTTTCGTAGGTACCATTTTTTTTGCGTTATGGACACCGACTTCCAAAAATAAAGTTATTTTTCACTTTGTAGTTTTCTTATTTGGAAGTCGGTAGTATTTTTTTGTAAAAAAGTTTTTTTTATTTTTCACTTTTTAGTTGTACCTACCTAATAGGCAAGTTGTTTAGTTAGTTTCCTATAACGCCAGAATAGATTACCCAAATATCATGTAACTTGAACAAAACCGATCAAATGAGAGATCTGCTTACCCCTTAAGAGCGTACTGGCGTGATGTTATGTTATGAAATGGTCTAAACAATAAACAGACATGCGATTGCAGCAGTCCCGAGAGTTTTGCCGCTATTTATTGAAGAGTTCTGTTGTATATCTTCGAAGTTCTTCATCAGATCTTCACCAAATTAAAATGGGACCAATTTCGGAACAAACTCTTTCAAACAAAAAAAGATTTTTTTAAATCGGTCCACAATTGACAGAGATATCGATGAACATACACAAAAAAAAAAAAAAAAAAAAACATACAAGAAGTCGAACATAGAACCTCTTCCTTTTTCGAAAGTCGGTTAAAAATTACTGAGATGTTTCATAGCAATCTGTCTGCTTTTTTAGAATGTATTTCAACGATAGATTACGTAGCGTGACGCGTTTATGGTCTCCTGATAAAAATAAGGCAAAAAAACCCATAGCAAATCGTCTCAAAACCTTGCTGTCAAGTGTACATTGGTTACTTGATGAGAATCTGTACCCAGTACTGAATTAATTGGTACCCAAGATACAGGCTTGCCTAGTGTAGGGCCAACGCTAAAACTTTGTAAAACATTTTTCAGAAGAAATTGTGAGCATTCTATGTGTTGAAGCCATTTTGATTCGACGCCGAAACGTTATGTTTGTTTTTGGAGTTATAGGTGACGTTTAAAATGTCTAAAAGCAGTCGTTTGGTAGAGTGCGCGCAAGATAAGTCTGCGCGCGACGGGTGGCGTGCTTAATGTTGCCAGAATAACTGATCTTTTTTCCTTCATTTAATCAAAAGTCATTTTTTATTACTCGAAACTTAAAGTAATTTGAGTTAAGCATAATTCATTACTAGCTTTTTCTACTTGTATAAAGTATGATGAAAATACCTTCATGAAATTATTATTGTAAATCTTTTATTGAATACTTAGTAGTAAGTAACTACTGTTAAATGTGGTCTAACAATGGTCCTGCAGGGGCTAATACCGTCCATTTCAATTCTTTTTTAATTTCTAAGCTGCTGCCACATAACCCTCTCGAGTTATTTGGGTGACGGTGCGTTCAGAAACGCCTAAAACAAAATAACAATGATACATTGTATATTAATATTACATGATGCCGGTCCTGTCCCGCTGGTATATTAATGTACCACCCAAAATCCAATACTGTCAGGCACCGGTAGTACGAAAATTTAGGGAAATTTTAGTATAATGGTATCGCTAAAAGTTACCTGTCAAATAAGCAATGCGGGCTATATCTTTGTAAAACGGTACCATAGGCCCGTTATTGTCTTGTTCACTTCAAGAAAACATCCCTGCCAGCACTTTAAATTACTTTTGGCATAATGATGGCCATTACTTAATTCGGAAACGAATAAAAACACGGAATACAACACACTCTCTTGACACCTGACATAAATGACAAACGATTAGTTCTACTTTTGGCCGCGCGCAGACTTATCTTGCGCGCACTCTAATCTCATAACCGTAAAAAAGATTAAAAAAAAAATTGTATCAAAAACTATTGGCAAAGAATGAGACAGGTCGGATTAAATTTGTAACATTTTTGGAAATGCGCTCAGGCCACAAATGTGCCGCGCAAAATATCTGAAAACTAACTTTTTCATAACACAAT
This sequence comes from Orthosia incerta, assembly GCA_948252205.1. Lineage (NCBI taxonomy): Eukaryota > Metazoa > Arthropoda > Insecta > Lepidoptera > Noctuidae > Orthosia > Orthosia incerta. Next base: position 4,810,548 of record OX411769.1, read on the forward strand.
TACGTTTACGAAACCTATTTACATTTTAATATCAGACATATTGTAACAAAACCGCCTGTTTCTTTTTTAATATATCGTAAATGACCCTCCCATAACACTGTGGCGTTTTGGCCGGTCCTGTCCACCTAGCCGGATTCAGATTCATCTAATCTAGCGATTTCATACGGTCTTGACCGTGAATCGATGTGACATGGTTTTGATCGTAGGCGCTCGTACTATAGACCGAGCCCAGACGCTTTAGTTATGTATGCTATAAGTGCGTAAAGTAGGTGATTTCCGATGAGTGGTATTTATATATTTATTCACGAGCGAGCGAAGCGAGTAAGTGGATAAATCGACACGAGTCGGAAATCATCTTACGCACGTGTATCATACAACATTTTACTATGCATTGTGCGAGGCAATAAAAAAATATATCTGAACCAAGCAAGAAATTAATAAAATGGCGCTTATTCAAGGGCCTCAGCATATCCACAGATTAAATAATAGTTCATAGTTCCTCGGGCATATCTACTGCGCATGTGCAAATAACTTTCACGTCGTAACGCAAAAAGGCACGAGCAAAATATTGATTCTGCCAAACATATTTAATGAATATTTAAAATTAATTTATTGATCAAAATCTAAATCTAGAGTAATTAAAAACACCTTAAATGAAGTATTAGTTTTGTTTTACCTTTTATATGAATGATAATCTGTACTTAACTAATTTTTAAAACTTTTCTCAAATAATAAAAACTCTATGCGGCGAGCTGACGTTGGAGTTAAAATTTAAAAAGCACTAGTAAAAAATAGTTACACTTTCCGCACAGTTTGGCTGCTTGGGAAACGCTCTTTTCGAGGACATGCATTGTAAAGTTATTATCACGCTTGAGCTGTGACCCCTAAAGTCAATGAGAGAATTTTTCACATATTATTTAAAAAAATATAATTAATTGAGATATTCAAATAACACGGTTTTGTGAATAAAACTGCTTTATGTATAAATTAATATATAATTGTAGTCATTTTCAAGGTGAATGTCGTGAATTGGCCATGAGTTCCGGCAGTAACATTTTTCACCGTAAAGCGGCAAAATATACATGAGAAAATCGAAATTAGTGATAGTTTAAGAACTGAGAGAATAGGTTACTTCTAAGCAAGCGTGCTTCACGGCCGACCACATCATCACTTAACATCATACGTAGTTTCCACGATTCGCCACTTGTGGTCACTGTGGGCCACACAAGACGCCGACACCCGCCCATGTCGCGCTGGCATCATGGTTGTGATGACAACTCGTCACACTAACTATCTCGTCGCTATCTCTAATAGGTCTCTTGCACTAATACGTCACTTTGTACATGTAGTCAGTTTCCAAGTCGCCTCAAGCCGTATTTTGTCTCTTTCCCAAGTGATCCGACGCATATATTCAATGTACATTAACGTACAAAATTATAAAGTGAATAGGTCCTCGATGCAATGCGACGTCAGATCAACTGGATATTAACGACCCCGGGTCCATCAGGGGTCGGTACTCTCAGCAAAATTGTTCTTTCTCCACATAAACGTTCTGCTAATACCCTTTGGGTATGCAGACGACAGCACACTAGCTAAGAGATACGTGTCCGACGCACGGGCTACTGGGCCTCAGATCCGATCTCTCCGGGAGACCATGGTTGAGCACTTGAACCTGTCCTTGAAGGTAGTCTCCGAATTTTCCTAAATATTTTATTTACATATTTTGTGCTTAATTGTACACAAGCGTCAAACGAGTTGGGAAAGAGACTACATGTACAAAGTGACGTAGTAGTTGTTTTTTTTTTATATTCGAAATGGGTTTGCTCTTGACTCTAGTCTAGGTCAGAGGTGACAGAGACAAAGTCGACGATGGAGTGAGCTTACCCAGAAGAAGCCTGTTCACTCTAACTTTGAAGAGATTCGGGTTGTATGCGTTCGGAAACACAGACGCAGGCAGTGAGTTCCACTCTTTTGCTGTGCGCATTATGAAGGATGTTTGGAAACGCTTGGTGCGAATTGGTGGAATAGCAACTAGTTGAGGATGGTAACTTGCAGTGCGTCTAGATGTCCGATGGTAGAAGGGGGCCGGTGGGATGAGATCGTGGAGTTCATGAGCACACTCGCCAAAATACGGTCTGTAGAATACCGACAAGCAGGCAACCTTACGGCGATGAGCTAAGCTGTGAAGCTTGGCATCCACCAGTTTGACGTCGCCAATTAGTCTCTTTGCTCTGCGTTCCACCGAGTCAAGCGCGGCAAGCTGATATTTAGCTGAGCCATCCCAGAGGTGGCTGCAATACTCCATGCAGGATCGGACTTGCGCTTTGTAGTGAAAGAGACCTATTAGAGATAGCGACGAGATAGCTAGTGTGACGAGCTGTCATCACAACCGGCATCATATACACATCTTACGCGTCATCAAGGAGCACGACGATGCCTCAATGTATATAGATACTTTCATATCGGAATATTTGGGATTTACATCCTGAACTATATCGCGCACTTCGACAATTGTTAAAATGTGGCTGTAGCGCGCGACAGCCACCGGTGGCTGTGGTCGGTGGCCCGTTTGCGCTGAGCCTTATTGTTTGGCCACTATCTCACCTGATGGTAAACGATAATTTGGTCGACGTCAACGGAGTATACTTGCCTAGAAGTAACCTATTCACTCTGTACATAAATATTTCCTGTTTATATCGATCAGGAAATAAACTCACAGACACCAGCAGGGAATTCCACTCCTTAGCTGTACGTCATAGAAGTATGACGCACAATCGGCACAATGTTTTGGTTTACCGCATTTTTTTCTGTTGGACTATTTTGGATTTTTATTTATTGTGCTTTATCAAGGACCTGCCATATTATACTTTCAAAGTTTAATTTGGATTCAGTCTGTGTTGTCCAAGATACGAGTATTCTTAGATATTCCTGCACCTTAATTGCATATATCTTTTGACAGTACGAACCACACTCCTTCCCTTTCATTGATAACTCGACAACATTCATTGCGTGTTAAACGCTGTCGAGTAGTCGGCTTTTAGAATACCTATATAAGCAATGTATGCAAGAAAAGCATGGCCTAATCTTTGAACTACCACAATAAGCGTGCAGGTTTCCTTACGATGTTTTCGATCACCATTTGATAGAAGCGAAAGGAAACCGGGGCTTATAATAGCCTAAAATCACCAACACGCACCGAACTAGCGTGATCAATATATTCCCTTTGATCTAACACTCCTATAGCGGAACATTAAAATTGCTGGCCATATAAAATTTATTTTTATGGAAATTTTACGGATTTATCATAAATTTAACCTGGTAAGGTAAGGTTTTACCTGGCTAAGGGGAATGCCGTTTTACCCGAGTATCGGATCACGTGTTTTCTTACGCACATATTGATATAAAGAGGTCATTATTTGCACGTTTAAAAAAATCTTACTTATGTGCACTGCTAACACAATCATTTATTTTGTATAAGTTTTCAACCGCGTCTTTGCTCCAAACCGTGCATTTTTATACTCTAGGTCCTAGGGTGAGTAGGGTGATCCGTAACACAGGAATTCCCGTATATCGCAAAATTTACGTGTAATATAACTTACTACTACTAATACAATATACTAGCGACTCGCCCCGGCTTCGCCCGTGACAAATACACAAAAACCTTCCTCGTTTCTCACTCTTTCCATTGGTAAAAACTGCATGAAAATCCGTTCAGTAGTTTTTGAGATTATCGCGAACAGACGCGGCGGGGAATTATTTTATAATATGTAGTGATGATACCATACATTAGGTTATTTTTATAAACAATAGGGTTTTTTGTAAACAAGATTAATTATGTCACGTCGAAGATTTATGTGAGAAGAACCCATTATTAATATATTATTATTAAAATTAGCTACTGTGTGTATTTCTAATAAATTTAAATACAAATGTGTAATTAATTATTTCAGGATTTCTATTTTTGTTTATTTTGGTAGACCTGTTTTTTTTTGGTAAATTTACAAGGCGAGTGGAAATGATAAATGATTTATTTTATTTTTTACCATTTTTTTTCTATAGCCATCATTCTTTCGCGGATAATCTTAACACCGCCATTCAGATAATGACTTCAAATGCACAGCGCCATCTATCGAAAATCGAGTTCAACTGTCCGAGTATCAGAATTGCGTGTGTTGTGATAATTTTACTTCTTGAACACTTTAAAAATTCATCTGACTTTTGATAGAGTGAACCGATTGCGATGAAACAAAAACTAAGTAATTCTTCAAGTTACGCACAATTTTTATGTATAAAAGTTATCTACATTGGTTTCGTACATTTCACGTGATGCGTGCACAAATAAACAGACAAAAAGAAAAAAAATCCAAAAATGCCGGAAATAGGTTCTGTTGGTTATCCTTTAACACCCTGGCTATTTTTTTTGGTAATGTTTTCGATGTACAAAAATTACTTTTCTACAGATTAGATAGAAGAGCTAGTAAGTCATAAACGACGCAATACCATTTTTTAGGGTTCCGTACCCAAAGGGTAAAAACGGGACCCTATTACTAAGACTCCGCGATCCGTCTGTCTGACCGTCGGTCACCAGGCTGTATCTCATGAACCGTGATAGCTAGACAGCTGAAATTTTCACAGATGATGTATTTCTGTTGCCGCTATAACAACAAATACTAAAAACAGAATAAAATAAATATTTAAGTGGGGTAAGTAAATATCCCATACAACAAACGTGTTTTTTTGCCGATTTTTGCGATAATGGTACGGAACCCTTCGTGCGCGAGTTCGATTCGCACTTGGCCGGTTTTTCTTGGTCTTAAGGGCCTACATACGCTTTAGTGCCGTAAAACGGTAACTTTCTAAAGCATACTCCTTAGTAACGGCTAGGTTAAAAGATTTGAAAAAAATATATATTTAGTATTGATTCATGTACAAAATTTTGAACACTAGGTTTTTACGTGTAACTAGTAGTTTTGCTTTAGTAAAATAATTAACAACACGATATTTTTTTGCAACTTTTGGAAACTCTTCCAAAACGACTTGGATGTTTAAAAATATTTTTACACAGAAAAATTGATGGCTGGTATTTCTTCATAACTAACATAGCATATGTAAATCAAATAATAATTTGCAAACAAAACTGTTCAAAAGGAGGTTCAATATTGATATTTTAGCATCGAGCGGGCGCACGGCCAGTACTGCGTTAACATTGGGGCGTATATATCGCCTTAATAATTAAATTGTTAGTCTGATTGTCAATTCCATGACACATGATTTTCAGCAACCAAAAATATTGATAAACTGCCAATTTTTACGACTTCAATTCTACGTCCGCATTTCGATGCATTACATAGTTGCATACTTAGTGTATGGATTGTCACATTATTGAGCATTAATAAATGGCCAAAATAATATGCCATAGCAACACATCTTCCCTGCTCAAATACTAGAAAATCGTTAAGGGTGCAACCAGAGTTATGCGGCGTGTAAAGTGATTGGCGATTACTACTAAAACTAATCGAATTTCAGTCGAATGTTCAGCTTAGTCGATAACAATTGATGCCAGTCGATTGTTTTCGACTAACAGCGTGCGGCGAGCGACAATGACTGATACGGTTACGGGTATACGTCAACTTTAACTACTAATTTGTTGCACACACACCCATAACTATACACGTGCGTAGTGCGTACTACTAAATAAGTAATTACAAAAGATGGTGCGGTGGGCGGAGTTAAAAAGTCTGTGCGCCACTACTTACGTTACGTACGACTGCAGCTATTATGCGATTGTAGCTACTAGATTATTCAATCTTTCTAGTAACCTACAATTCTCCATCAGTTGAGGGAACATTTATTACGAAATTACATATAGATGAGTAGACAAAAAAAAAATACAACCGACTTCAAAATAAAAACACTACAAAGTGAAAAATAACTTAAATTTCGGAAGTCGGTGTTCCTGCTTTTGTTTTTTTTTAGTTTTTTTTTGACACCGACTTCCGAAATTTAAGTTATTTTTCACTTTGTAGTGTTTTTATTTTGAAGTCGGTTGTATTTTTGTAAAAAAGTTGTTTTTATTTTTCCTTTTTTAGTTGTGGTTCATAATAGACCAGTTCTATAGGCTAGGTACCTATAATACCCAAAGAAAAGACAAAATAGATAAACCTAATAACATGAAACTTGAACAAAACCCATGGAATAAGAGTATACCAGGGTGAACTGTTCACACCTGAGTACCTCTTTAGAGCGTACCAGTGTGATGTTATGTTATGAAGTGGTGTAAACAATAAACAGAATTGCTATTGCAGCTATCCCTAGTGATTTGCCGTAATTTTTTGAAGAGTTCTGATGAATATCTCCGAAGTTCTTCACCAGATCTTGAAGAAAATTAAATGGGACCAGACGACAAGCACCAGCTTTCAAATAAAAAAAGAATCATCAAAATCAGTTCACCCAGTAAAAAGTTCTGAGGTAACAAACAAAAAAAAAAAATACAGTCGAATTGAAAACCTCCTCCTTTTTGGGAAGTCGGTTAATAAGAATTAAGTAAAAAAAATATTTTTGTTAAAATTGTTTTTCCATAAGTAAACCAAACGAATTGAAGTACTAATACTTACAAACACAATTGACGCTAAACCGTCCCGCATGCACCGCACCGCGCGGCCATACGCAGTTCAACGCACGTTAGTAGTATGTCGATTGTTATTCGAATAATAATTGTGACGAACTACTAAATCGACAATCGAATGAGCAATCGCACAATTTTCGATTCAGTCGATTGTTTTTTTTTTGCAACAATTGCCCATCGCTACGTGTATAGGTGAGTGGTACCAGATTTCACATCCCTTGCCCTTTGTGCCTACTGGCCTTGTTTGTTCTGTCTCCTGCTTGATATGTAGGGAAGTGGCAATTTGTATTTTTTTCTACTCCTCCGTTATTCTTTTCTAATTAATTTCATTGCGTGATCCAAGACAATTAAATTCATTCTCCGGGACTTCATCGAGATTCATTGGCTCGGCGCTTTTCTGGTGGTCGCTACTGTTGATTCTGACTTTCAAGCACACTGGCACTTGACTGCACTTGATTGTTTTATCGAGTGCCTGTTAATTGGCAGAAAATTGCAATCAAGGGCATAAAATCCGAAAAGAATGACTTATCTAAAACTAATGCCTACATCTAATTACTATACTGTATGAAATTTAAAATTACTTATCCTTGCAATTGCAAATAAACACATTTAATAGCAGCCTGAATTACCTCTAAGTAGGTATTACTGCAACTGAGGCGGGCCGCGATGTCTAATGGAGCGTCCCAGGTCCCATACGATATCACGGCTAAGGGTTGGAGGCCGCGGCGGGAGAGGAGTGCCGGTATTGCGGTGCGCCGCTCTCCCTACCTTCCGCGGCTTAGACGGGGTCGCCACCATCTGATGCGGACGCGGTGGGGAAGACGAGTGTCGGTATAGCGTTAGCCGCTCTCCCTATCCCATCTACATTTTATCTAACATTTAGCCTACATTCCTAAGTATAGCTAGGAAAAGCCACGCCTGAGTTTAGGAGTTTTAATCTAAGCCTGCCATCAAATTAGGCTTCTTCCAGATTCGTTTTATGGAGTCTAGATACGGACATCCTCCCGGGTGTCACCATTGTGTGGATCGCCCGGAGGACACGGTGGAGCATACGGTGGAGGTCTGCCCCGCTTGGGCGGAGCACCGCCGTGTACTCGTGGAGGCGATCAGCGGTGGCGACCTCTCGCTTCCGGCCCTGGTTCAGGTCATGGTACGGAACGAGAGGGCATGGGAAGCTGTCACCTCCTTCTGCGAAGCAGTAATGCTCGCGAACGAGGAGGCGGAACGCGTGAGGGAGACTCAACGCCCTCATGCCCCTAGCCACCGCAGGAGACGCCCTGGGTGTCGGGAGTCACAAGCCGATTCCCGGCCACCGTAGGCGCGGGCTTGCGGACGGCGAGTAATGGGTAGCTCGCTGTCCGATAAGGACCAGGCCCGAGTCGACGGCGCAACGTGTTCCACGCGCGCCTCAAAAGATGTCAGCAAAAATTGACGGGGTCCGCTAGGGCCGTTGCCCTGTCTGGGTCGCGACTCGCGGATAAATTTGAAAAAGAGTTACCGCGGCCCTGGCACAAGCAACTGAAGGAACACGGGTGGGTTTTAGTCAGTAAAAGTCTGACACGCCCTCCCGCCTCACCCAGAGCCATTGGATGAATTCCCAATCAAAAAAAAAATAATGATACGGACATCCTGAATCTACGGCCTATTTATCAATTAGTTCATCTGTTTAGGAGCTATGATGCCACAGACAGATATATTATATAAATCGAATTATTGACAAATGCGTGCACTGGCTGGGCAGGTCCACTCAATCTGGCTGGGTCTTGTCGCAAAAGACCATTTCAGACATCAATCTACATGGTCTTCACATGAGCTTACCAAGATTTTTGTCTGACTTTAAAAGAGACTGTGGCCTCTGAGTTTTATACATACACAACAAACTGACTGAACACGGAAAACAAAACCCGATTACGGCATTATTTGTTTACACTTTGTATTGACTGTCAAATCCAAACATAATAACTTAATAAGTAAACATACTCGTATGACATACACGTGACCATTATGTATGATGATAAAATCAATCTATCTAGCTATTTACCAACTATATAACTTTTTTACAAGTTTTTATTTAACTTGCAACTTGCTTCGGGTCAAATCATGCAACTAAATTTTAAAGCAGTTATCTTCCACCGATTAAGATGAAATTTTGCATACACGTTTAGTTCGGATGACAATGCATGGTTAGATAAGTGACGTCATCCTAAATCCGATATGGCGGACGGCCCAAGATGGCGGGCTAGTTATTTTTTGTGCACTGCCATGAAATGGGTATCAAACGAAAGGGTTTGCTGAGAAGAATACGAAAAAAGCTTGTTTAAAAAAAGATGTTTTACCGATCGCCTCGCGTTTGACCACTATCTCGCCTGATGGTAAGCGGTGATGTGGTCGACGATGAAGCATTCTAGCCTAGAAGTAGCCTATGCACTCTTGACTTAAAGCCCCCTAGATTGTAGCTAACAGGCAACAAAGACTCCGGCAGGGAATTCCACTCCTTAGCTGTACGCACAATGAAAGTATTTGCAAAACGCTTTGCCTCTGCATTTGCTTTTATTCCGATGATGGAAAGGGCTAGGCTGAATCAAATTGTGCAGTTCCATAAGTAAATGTAACCGATAAATATCCGACTGGGGAGCTAGTCGGCGTCGATGCTCAAGGCGGAGGAGGGCTGGAGCTTTGACTCGACCAGTGCAACGTTGCCATGCCAACTATCTTACTCATCACGCTATAACATGACCCTCCCCCGGTACGCCCCTTTCCTCGTTTCTCACTCTTACTATTGGTGAAAACCGCATAAAAATCCGTTCAGTAGTTTTTGAGTTAAGACGACGACTAACGCCAACGACCTTGAGGGAACAAAACGCGCACTCGTTTCACACCCGCGCGACTCAAAATTTAGTAGTTTTTGTACTTGCCTTATTATTCTATGACTTTAAAAAAAAAGCCTCAGATCAAAATGTAGATAATTAAATTGTCTTTGAGAAGGTGTCGATTTCATTAAAATACGCCAAGCGGTTGTGGTGTCATTGTCGTGTTTTTGTCCGTTTTAGACATAACTTTACAAATTAATTACACTATGTTTTACGAATAAAACTCAAAATTTGCTTTGATCAAATTATTAAGAAAATAGTCTAATATAATACTTACCTTACCTTCATTATATATTTTTGAAATTAGTGTTTTCGTCAAAACAAACATGAGGTTATTCGAAAAAGTGTCTACGTTACGAGATATTCCGATTCGTAGCCAATACGCAAACTCTTTAAGCAATCAGCGTTGTAAGACTGCCTTAGTGAGTAAGAGTGTTTTAGGAATGGCACCGCGCATTTATAATAAATTACCAGATGCCATAAAAAATATGAATGTCACACTTTTCAAAAAAAAATTAAAACTGTTATTAATTGAAAAATGTTATTATACAACTGATGATTTTCTGAATGATAAATTAATGTAGACCTATCTATTTATATGACTGGAGGAACAATCTTTAATTGAATATTGTGACTAATTGTAATTTATGATTATTATTTATGCATTGACTGTAGAAATTACTCTATAATGTGACATTCATAATTTTGTTGTTATTTATATAACATATTCTATTAATTTTGACATACCTACCAAATGATTTGTGTTTACCTCTGGCATGATTAATATTTTATTTTATTGACTGTAGAAATTACTCCATATTGTGACATTTATAATTTTGTTGTTATTTATTTATCACATTCTATTAATTTTGACATACCTACCAAATAATTTGTGTTTACCTCTCGCATGATTAATATTTTATTTTCTTCGTATTTCGCATGTAACCATAATATTTGTACGCTTCTTGGCATAACATAGCGACCTACGAACTTTAATTTAAGAACTGTATTTACTACCTATGTTACACAAATAAAACATGATTTGATATGATTTGATTTGATTTGAACATATATTTTTTTCAAGAAATTATTGCTAGCCATTTAGACGTGATTCTCATTTTAAAATCAGCTACTCAAGGGAATCGGCGCCTTAATCGCGCAGAGACGCGGCGGGGGACTTTGTTTTATAAGTTTAAAATCGCGAACCCACAATATTGAGCAAGCGTGGTAATCCGGCATGTCCTAGAACCAAAAATTCGAAGACATGTGACATCCACCAACCCGCACTGGGCCCGCGTGGTGGATAACGGCCCATTCCCTCTCGCAGAGAGGAGGCCTGTGTCCCAGCAGTGGGAACATTAATAGGCTGATGATGTGTGTGTGGTAATCAATGCTCTTGTCTTCTCTGTATGAGAAGAGGCGTTTGCTCTGCACATAGAAATATAAAATACTTGTTTATTATATCTATGGCTCTGCAGTGGGACAGTTATAGGCTGGTATTGTTTTTGGTGCCCACAAGATGGGAAGGACCAATTGGTAAAAGAAGCAGAGGACGTCCAAAGAACAGATGGATTAATGAAATAACAGCCATAGCAGGAAAAGAATGGCAAACAAAAGCAAGGCATAGAGAGACTTGGAGTAAACTGGAGGAGACCTTTACCCAGACTGGGGTTCTAGCACCAGACAACTTAGGAATTATATAATTTTAAAATAAAAAAAAACGATAAATAGATTATAAGTAAAAATATTATGTAAATGTTAATTTTTTAAGGTGTTGGAAATAAATGGGTTTTATTATTATTCCATTTATTTATTATATTTACATATTTTTACATTTTTAAATATCATTCTATAAAAAAAAAAAAAAAAAAACAAAAAAAACAAAAAAAAAAAAAAATATTTTTTATTATTATTATTTTATTGTTTTTGGTGATTTGACTTCGGCAATACAATTACTGGATAATATTTATCACGAAAAAACTGCACTGTTGTGGATAGGTCACCGGAGCAAAGTCACAGAAAAAGATAGTGTTATACATAAACGTGACCGTCTGTCTGTGTTATGTTATCAGTATAAAGTTTGACGACACAGACTTGTTACTATCTTGAAATTGACACTTAGGTCAATAAAAACATCAACTTGAGTTTATAGCAGTTCACTGTTGGGCATCCACTTTAAATACTACTTCATAAAGTCAATACTAGAGTTGCCGCGAATACTCGCTATTATTCGGTAATCGGCATTACTCGTAATTTTTTTGATATTCGTCGAATACCGAATAATAGCTAGTATTATCCGGCATTCGGCGAATAGTCGTCGAAAATAAAAACAAAAGAACTAATGAGTTAAAAATAATCATTTTTTTAATTATTTTCCTTAATAAAACAATACACAATATCAATTATTATCTGTAATATGTGCCTGTGCCTATCATATTCATGAAATTAAATTAGTAAGGCTTTTTAATTAATATTTAAAATCCAACAGAGGCAGATTGTGGTGCAAAAAAACAAGTTTTTCTGCACGTTCTGGAGCAAGTCGGTTTCGTTTTTCCTCGTAAATGAAACCTGCCTCGGAAAATAGTCTTTCTGAATAAACAGAGCTTGCTGGTGTGATTAGGTATCGTTTAGCAAGCTTACTTAAAATAGGAAATCTATTCTTATTGGTACTCAAAGCCAAATATTTTAAATGTGTTTAATGTTTTTTTTTATGTCGAATAGTAATGTCGAGTTATTCGACTATTCGCCAAAGTGAATGGCGATTAATCAGTATTCGACTATTCGCTATAAACACTATTCGCGGCAACTCTAGTCAATACACACTATTTGCATTTCGTATGCATTCCACATCTGCATTTCGTATGCATTCCACATCCTTCTTCGACAAATCTTTCACGGTTCAAGCAGCTAACATTACCTACATTAAAAAAACCGACTTCAAAATCAAAACACTAAAAACCGGCCAAGTGCGAATCGGAATCGCGCACGAACGATTCCGTACCATTACCGCAAAACGGCAAAAAAAACACTTTTCTTGTATGGGTACCGTTTTTACCCTTTGGGTCCGGAACCCTAAAAATGGTGAAGGACCATTTCCTTTCTCTGTAAATATTCTTCTCCTTTCTCTGTTGTATATTTGATATTTATTAGTAAATAATTTTATGTTGGATGTATGTATTTTATGTGATATTTAAGTATGTAATATTATTTAAGATATTTTTGTACACTGACAGGCCTATGTATATCTCCTCTCGTTCAGTCCATCCAAAGGTCTGTAAGAGATTGCCCTGTGCGATAAGACCGCCCATTGTACCGTTAGCTTTAGAAATGTTTTAGAAAGAAAACTAAAGAAAATTGTGTTTATTGGCATTCAAAACAAAAACACCTTAAAATTAAACAAAATCTATACTTCTATACTAATATTATAAAGAGGTAAAATTTGTAAGTTTGTATGTAGGGGGTAATCTCTGGAACTAATGATCCAATTCTAAAATTTTTTTCACTGGTAGAAAGCTATATTATTCCTGAGTGCTATAGGCTATATAACATCACGCTACGACCAATAGGAGCAGAGCATAAATGAAAAATGTTGCAAAAACGGAAATATGCAATCATGTATGTAGGGTCTAGGTAGGGTAGGTACGTAGCCAGTTGACGGGAGCGAAGCCGCGTGGGACAGCTAGTAAATAAATAAAATTCATGCCAAAAGGGCCTCAGCTCAGCATAATGTCAAATGGTAATACAGAGTATAACCACCTGACGCTTGATCGCTGTTTTGTCCTGTAATTATTTAAGTGATGTACACTAAAGTATATAATAAATAAACAAAAAAACTTTTTTACAAAAAAATACTAGTTTTTATTTTTCACTTTTTAGTTGTTCCTACCTAATAGGCAAGTTATTTAGTAAGTTTCCTATAACGCCAGAATAGATTACCCGAATATCATGAAACTTGAACAAAACCTATCAAATGAGAGATCTGTTTACCCCTTAAGAGCGTACTGGCGTGATGTTATGTTATGAAATGGTATAAACAATAAACAGACATGCGATTGCAGCAGTCCCGAGAGATTTTCCGTTATTTATTGAAGAGTTCTGTTGTATATCTTCGAAGTTCTTCATCAGATGTTCACCAAATTAAAATGGGACCAATTTCGGAACATACTCTTTCAAACAAAAAAAATAATTTTCAATATCGGTCAACAATTGACGGAGATATCGGTGAACATACATAAAAAAAAAAAACACAAGAAATCGAACATAGAACCTCCTCCTTTTTCGAAAGTCGGTTTAAAATAATACACGCATCGCCACGAAAAAGTTATCTTCACTATAAGTTTCGATCGCCGCGTCAACTCAATCTACGATGGATTTAAACATGACATTGAATCTACAAAAGGTCATTGTCTACGGCTATTAAAATAAAATCGACTCAGTGTCGTATACAGTTAAAAGGCTATTTTAAATGAATTTCTAATACGAAACATTAATCTACAGATAACTGCAGAAATATCCAGCTAAGCGTACTGCCACAGATAACTAAATAGTTACTTCGTAAGTACTGCATCGACGACCGCATAATTGCTGATCATCAGGTGAGATAGTGGTCAAACGCGAGCTTATCCGTTTCCGTACTACCCATAGTATCATCAATACATATAATAAATCTGTAGAAAAATATTTTTTGTACATCGAAAATATTTCCAAAAAAAATTGCCAGGGTGTTAAAGGATAGCCAACAGAACCTATCACCGGCATTTTTGTCTGTTTATTTGTGCACGCATCACGTGAAATGTACTAAACAACTATAAATAACTTTTATACATAAAAATTGTGCGTAACTTGAAGAATTACTTAGTTTTTGTTTCATCGCAATCGGTTCACTCTATCAAAAGTTAGATGAATTTAAAGTGTTCAAGAAGAAAAATTATCACAACAAACGCAATTCAGATACTCGGACAGTTGAACTCGATATTCGATTGATGGCGTTGTGCATTTGAAGTCATTATCTGAATGGCGGTGTTAAGATTCTCCGCGAAAGAATGATGACTATAGAAAAAAAAATTGGTAGGCGGGCACAGCTCTAGTCTCTACTAATATTATATCCGAAAGTAACTCTGTCTGTTACCTTTTCACGGTAAAGCACTGAACCGATTGTGATGAAATTTGGTATGGAGATAGTTTGAGACCCTGGGAAGGACATAGGGTAGTTTTTATTATGGGATGATTTTCGTCTTGCTTGGTGCAAGAGAGCAGTGGTGGCCCAGTGGTATCGGCCGCGACTTACAAGTTGTAGGCCGTGGGTTCGAGCCCAGGCAGACGCTTTACTTTGTGTAAATTATTTCATCACCACTGCTCTCAAAACGATGAAGGAAAACATCGTGAGGAAACCGGCATATCTTAGAACCAATAATTCGAAGACATGTGACATCCACCAACCCGCACTGGGCCCGCGTGGTGAATAACGGCCCATTCCCTCTCACAGAGAGGAGGCCTGTGTCCCAGCAGTGGGAACATTAATAGGCTGATGATGTAATGTGATGTTTGGTGCAAGCTTTAGTCCAAACTTCGGAGGTAGGTAGGTCGGGGGGAGGTGACTTCAAACTTTACGGACAGCGATGGTCATAACCCCAAATGAAAGTCATTGGTCACCCCTGCTATGACATAGCGACCTTTCTGAAGGTTCGACGCGTTTCACTTTATATTACACTGACAACCGATTTTTACTAAGCGAAATTGCAAGTTTGTTCACATGGATGCAATGCAATGTGACGGAGATACACTTGTTAACTTCTTAAAAAATACTTGCGCGATATTGCCTATCAACGCAATTTGAAGTGCTTCGCGCCTACAGGATTAGGACCTTCGAATTTCGAAATGAAATATACTCAAAATCACTGGCTTTGCCGGGAATCAAAACCACGATCCTGTCAACCGAGGCAAGTCGCAGAGTGAACAGAATTCATTGTTAATCGCGCAAAATACAAAAATAAACAAGAAAACTATAAAAAAAAACAACACTTACTTGATGAATAGTAATAACTCCAGCTTGTTCCGTCATTTTAAATCAATTTTAACTATGTAACTAAGTAACACAAATACAACACTAATATAATATCACAGGTTGAATAAATAAATAAATAATTTAAGTTTCTTTAGTTTATCACAGCATTTTAACTCAGTCGTCCTCGATATCCAAATCCCAGAGATTCGCTATACCACTCAACAGTCTTCTTATAACCGAATCAACAATAGTATTTAAAAATATACAATAATAGAATAATATCCACCAACATTCGATGACGATACGCAAATCTGCCGCGGACATTTACACAGCACGTGTGAACCGCACGGCGGTCATGAACTGAATGAGGTATTTGCTGTCAGGAATTCGTATTTGGAATCTGCGCGCGCGCCGATAAGCAGCTATCAACGCGATGGAGTGACGATCGTAAATACATATTGGGTTGAGCATTGGGTCATGTTGTGATTGGTTCATGCAATATTGTGTTATGGGAAGAGCATTTATCTATTAACTGGCTGTCTCCAGCGGCTTCGCTCCCGTTAACAGGCTACCTACCTACCTACCCTACCCTACACTACCAATCTTCCCTATCGTACCTTACACATGATAGTTGCGTAACTTTAACCGCGGGCTTATTACGTATATTTTGCAAGAGCAATGTTACCCGGCATAAAGCAACGCTTCTAACGATACCACATACATTGATATCGGTTAAGCCGTTTAGAAGTTATGGTGGAATAAAGAAACTCGCAAACATACATGAACCCTGAAAACATAACACTCCCTTTTTTGGGCTGTCGTGTAAACTGTACTTCAACTTCTTAATTCAGTCATCAACGGTTAGACAGTATTTAATATACACTGTGTACACTTCGTTTAGCGGTAGCATCGTCCTACTGACAGACGTCACAACCAGGGTCGCAAGTTCAAGCTTTGATGTATTCCAACTGTTCACGAGTTGCCTACATATTTAATCGTTTTCAACTTAGAAATGTTTGCTTGGATAAATGAACTAATGTAAGTACATTCTGTTTATTTTATCCACACTTTTTTAGGCACCATCGGTCTATCATTTTTAGGGTTCCGTACCCAAAGGGTAAAAACGGGACCCTATTACTAAGACTTCACGATCCGTCTGTCTGTCTGTCACCAGGCTGTATCTCATGAACCGTGATAGCTAGACAGTTGAAATTTACACAGATGATGTATTTCTATTGCCGCTATAACAACAAATACTAAAAACAGAATAAAATTAATATTTAAGGGGGGCTCCCATACAACAAACGTGATTTTTTTGCCGTTTTTTGCTCGATATTAATAACGGCAACAGGTAGACGCTTGAAATATTCACAGAATATTTAGTTGTATATTCACTTCAAAAAATAATAATTATTAAATTAAAATAAAATAAATTAAGCCCCCCCCCCCCATACAACAAACGTGATTTTTTTACCGTTTTTAGTGTTTCGTACCCAAAGGGTAAAAACGGGACCCTATTACTGAGACTCCGCAGTCCTCTTTCTGTCTGTCTGTCTGTCTGCCTGTCACTAGGCTGTATCTCATGAACCGTGATAGCTAGGCAGTTGAAATTTTTACAGATGATGTATATCTGTTGCCGCTATAACAACAAATACTAAAAACAGGCTATAATAAATATTTAAGTGGGGCTCCCATACAACAAACGTGATATTTTGGCAGTTTTTTGCGATTATGCTACGGAACCCTTCGTGCGCGAGTACGACTCGCACTTGGCCTGTTTTTTCAACTATGTTGTCGCGAGGAAGGGGACGATCACCCGCCAACTGGTGGTCAATCATGCAGAAAGAGGTCCTGTAGGGAAGCTGAGCACCCAGACAAACCTTAACAGAGATATCTGGCGCAGAAACAAAGCACATCAAGAACCGAAGAGGAACAGCAAAATGTTACCCAAAATGGGACTAGAAGGTAAAAAAGTAGTATGTTACTGAAAAGACGTAAACAAGAAGAAAATCATGGTGTGCAGTCGGAGGATACATCGGCAGCCGAATTGCGTAAGTATATTATCCAAAGCAAAAGAATCGATTCTTTCCCAAAACCGACTTTACGTAGTGCATATTGATACGAAAAGTCGTTTTTGGGAAGGAATCGATTCTTTTGCTTTGGATAATATACTTACGCAATTCGGCTGCTGGTTTTGGTCAGCCAGCTCGCGAATATGTATCCTCCGACTGCACTGCATGATTTTCTTCTTGTTTTACAACTTTTCAGTTCGCTTTTTAAGCAGTCGTATTTTTTGTTTTTTTTTATTTATAACTTTTTATTAACATTTTTTTCGAATGAGGTACATTTAAGCATATATATAAGTGTTGTATATTTTTGAAATCACCTCTTGAAAAACTTTATTTTAATACCCCACACGATGGGTTTGGAAGAAAAAAGAAAATTGGCCCCCACAATATGGCGCCCGAAAGCCGCCTTTTTTTTATTTTCCAATTTTAATGTAGCCAGTGACACTCGCAAGGTTAAGTCGAATCGATTGACGTATGAATCATCAAAATCGGCCAACGCGTTTGGTCTCTAGAACGCCACATAGGAACAAACATACATACATACATAGACTGATAAACACGTTACCCTCCTTCGGCAGTCGGGAAAAAATTACATCATAATTTCATACAGTCTTAGAAAAACATACAGAGACACTTAAATCTGATCAGAAGTAAAAAAATATCACAATCGAAACTGTACACTAGTAAAAAAACTCTTTGAAAATCATCATCATCATCACTTCAGCCGAAAGATGTCCACTGCTGAACATAGGCTTCCCCCAAGTGTCGCCACATTCACCGACCCTGTACGTCTCGTATCCAGCGGATTCCCGTCAACCTTAACCCGGCCTAAAACATTGCTAATTAAATTGGTACCTTCACAATGGAGGACATAAACTGTTCTATAGTTAGTGTGACACGTCATTTGTTATTGAACTTGAACGTTCACGGCGCAGACGTACAAGGATCTAGGGCCGATGCCTGTCTGGGTCGCGGATAAATTTGAAAGAGAGTTACCGCGGCCCTGGCACAAGCAACTGAAGGAACACGGGTGGGTTTTAGTCAGTAAAAGTCTGACACGCCCTCCCGCTTCACCCGGGTGAAGTCATAGGATGATATACCAAACAAAAAAAAAAAAATGACGTACAAGGATACCCGACCCCAGCTAAACAGGGGAGATGGTTGGACATAGAAGAGAAGAAGTTGAGTCGTCTTCTATTGTAACCGATGAGCTGAATACCAGAATTTCAAATAAATCGACTGCGTACCTAACCTTTTTTTGTATTTATTTATCTATAGGCTCGCGTTTGACCTCTCGCCTGATGGTAAGCGATGATGTGGTCGACGGTGAAGCACGCTTGCCTAGAAGTAACCTATTCACTCTTGACTTAAAGACACCAGGTTGTAGCTATCAGGAAACAAAGACTCCGGCAGGGAATTCCACTCCTTAGCTGTGCGTACAATGAAAGTATTCGCAAAACGCTTAGTACGTATGGGTGGGATGTCCACCATGTACCGGTGCCGCATTGCCGTACATCTTGTTGTTCGGTGATGGAAAGGGCTAGGCGGAATCAAATTGTGCAGTTCCATCGCACACTCCCCGAAATGTAAACGATAAAAAACCGACAGACTGGCCACTTGGCGTCGATGTTCAAGGCTCTGGAGCTTTGAGGCGACCAGTGCATCGTGGCCGATAAGCCTCTTGGCCCGTTTGTCAATAGACTCAAGTGAGCAGTACTCCATGCATGACCGAACTTGCGCTTTATACAAACTTCCATGTCTCCAAAAGCCTTGGTGAGACTGGTTCTCAGATATTCAGGCTTTTGCATACCAGTAACGGCTGCAGTAACCATGGGCGCCGAGGCATCTAGACGCGAAGAAATCCTCGGAACAGTGAGG
This sequence comes from Orthosia incerta, assembly GCA_948252205.1. Classification (NCBI taxonomy): domain Eukaryota; kingdom Metazoa; phylum Arthropoda; class Insecta; order Lepidoptera; family Noctuidae; genus Orthosia; species Orthosia incerta. The sequence continues at coordinate 4,829,994 of OX411769.1, forward strand.
TCGCTCCGTGAAGCGTGTGAAGCCCTCAATAAGCTTCTGTGCTTTTGGACGGAGCTAGGCTTGCTGTATAAGCCAGTGCACGCACAACGGACCGAATGCTAAGTGCGCAAACAGGAGTCCCTACCACTAACACAACTACACTACCAGTAACGACTGATCTTCAAATGACAGTTAGGACCAATGTCCCAGCTGTCTCCGGGTCTCAGTGATGGCAACGCATCCGCGATGCCTTTCGTTTTATAGATGTCCTTGAACATAGGTTAACCGCCTACTTGTCTTGCATTTTAATCTACCCATTGTCGTTGTACACTGAACATATCTTGTTAGACAAGATCCTGACCCTAACACATTAAAGCTGATTAATTGCCCATAAATTCTACATCTATCATAATTTGATAGATGTTATTGATATAAAACTTGGAGCAGTTCAAACTCGTTAAAAGCTAGTATATAGTCGTTTTTGGTAAGTTATGTCTTAATTTTAATCAATTTTGTTTTGAGATGCGTGCTACTATCTTCTTTCGTGTGAGGATGGTGCAGCTCTGGTGTCAGAGTTAATTGATCCGCCTCTGGAAACCCCACAGGTCTCTGACTTGGCTATTTCAGACTTACATTAAGCTTATTGCTACTATAAAACTGAACTGCAGAGCAGTGGTGGCCCAGTGGTATCGGCCGCGACTTACAAGTTGTAGGTCGTGGTGTCGAGCCCAGGTAGGCGCTTTACTTTGTGTAAATTATTTCATCACCACTGCTCTCAAAACGGTGAAGGAAAACATCGTGAGGAAACCGGCATGTCCTAGAACCAAAAAATCGAAGACATCCACCAACCCGCACTGGGCCCGCGTAGTGGATAACGGCCCTTTCCCTCTCACAGAGAGGAGGCCTGTGTCCCAGCAGTGGGAACATTAATAGGCTGATGATGTGATGATGACTATAAAACTGACTGATTGGTGATGGAATCAGAATAGTTGGAAGACCGGGACTGGCTAGACAGACTTACATTAACTATATAAGCTTAGTGCTACTACTAAAACTGACTGATTGGTCAAGGAATCAGAAAAGTTGGAAGACCGGGACTGACTAGAGTGCAGACGTACTAAAGTATCGTAAATCGCGGTGGTTCTATAATTAAACTCCTAATTAAAACTGTTAATTAAAAGCTAGATAGTTTTCAGAGATAAGAACACGTGGAGAGTTATGACACTCACGCTTAGACAAGGCAGAACGCCATTCGCCACGTGATATGAAATAAAATATTATGAGAATAATCTTAATTACTTTGGAGGTGTGGGGGCACAGACTGGAGAGTGTTGGCCTGAAATTGAGCAGAAACAAAACTGAATACTTGTTTTTTGACTTCGGCGGTCTCTCCAGTTCCGTGCCCATAGCTCTCGTTGGAACGCCCATACCAATCTGCTCCGACTTCCGGTACCTAGGGTCGCTTGTCCAAGGGGATGGCGAGGTAGACCGAGACGTAACGCACCGGATCAACTCGGGATGGATGAAATGGCGACAGGTCACTGGCACAACTTGCGACCCACGGATGCCCCTCAAGTTGAAGGTCCGTGATAAGACCTGTCGTACTGTATGGATCAGAATGTTGGGCTGTGAAAAAGCTGGATGAAAAGAGATTGCATGTAGCAGAGATGAGAATGTTGAGATGGATGTGCGGAGTGAAGAGATTGGATAAAGTGAGAAATGAGTATATTAGAGGAAGTTTGAAAGTGGCGCCAGTAACAGAAAAGTTGATAGGAAACCGTTTGTCCTGGTCCATACCATCATCATCAGATGACCATTCATCTGATGAGGAGGGATGAAACGCATGTTACTAAAAGAGTTATGAATATAAATGTGGATGGATGGAGAGGGAGGGGACGGCCAAAGAAAAGATGGATGGACAGTGTGAGGAGTGATATGAAAGAAAAGGGAGTCAGTGATAGCTTGACGGGGGACAGGACGGTATGGAAGAAGAAAACGTGTTGCGCCGACCCCAAGTAACATGGGACAAGGGCAGGAAGATGATGATGAATCTTAATTACTTAATAGTAGCGGGGTGTTTGCGATGGAATTGCACAATTTAATTCCGCCTAGCCCGTTCCATCATCTAACTACAAGAGGCACGGCGATGCGCCATCGGTACATGGTGGACATCCCACCCATATGCACTAAATGATTTAGGAATACTTTCATTGTGCGAACAGCTAAGGAGTTTAATTCCCTGCCGGGGTCTGTGTTTCTTGATAGATAGAACTGGGTTGTAAACTGATCACACCGCAAACCATGCCCCATCTGTCGTCCTGCTCCTTGTGCATAAACAACTGCACCATGAGAGACCTTTACGAGGCCAGCGCTAGGGCTGGTAGAAGCTCAACATCCATAATAATATTATAAATTCGAAAGTAAATCTGTCTGTCTGTCTATTATCTTTTGACGCCTAAACCACTGAGCGGATTTCAATGAAATTTTGCAAGGAGATAGATGGCATCCTGCGGAAGGACTTAAGCTAAACTTTGTCTGAAAAAAAGAATACTATGTAGACCTAACTAAATAGCATTTTTTTAAGGTAGGTATGCTAGGATAGGGTAGATAGGGTAAATTGGGCATCCGGCATGGTAGGTAGGTAGGGTATGTAGGATAGGATAGGTAAGCTGGTAGGTTGGTAGGTAGAGTAGGTGGGTAGGTAGGTAGGGTAGAATAGGGTAAGGTATGTAGGATAGGGTAGGTAAGTTGGTAGGTAGAGTAGGGTAGGTAGTTAGGTAGCCAGGTGAAGAGAGCGAAGCCGCTGGGGACAGCTAGTACGAGTTTAAATAAAACATTGAACATAGAATCATTAACACTGAGAAGAAAAAAATTGCCATGAACCTCATGGTAAACAAACAAGTGACAGAACAGACTTCAACATTCGCGCTGTTCCGAGGCCCGCATATTCAAATAATGTCCGCGCGAAATAATAATCATATGCATTCATTACAAATTCAATGTCACACTATTACGTTAATTGAGCAACACTTTAATCTAATGGCTACTGTTTCTAATGAAATGCCGGCTTCTTCTTTTATATTCGAAATCACGTACCTTTTTACCCGACTGCGCGACGCAAAGGAGGGTAATGTTTTTATCTAAGTATGTAAGTTTTTTCCTATGTGGCGTTCTAGTGACCAAACGCGTTGGCCGATTTTGATGATTGTTACGTCAACCGATTCGTCTTAACCTTGTGAGTGTCACTGGCTACATTAAAATTGAAAAAAATAAAATGGCGGCTTTTGGGCGCCATATCGTGGGGTACTGATTTATTTTTTTAAACCCCATCGTGTAGGGTATCAAAATGAAGGGTATTAAGAGGTGACTAAATAAATATATACCTCTTATGAGTGTTTAAAGGAAATTCGTAAAAAAAAATATAACTAAAAAGTTATAATTAAAGACATAGACAGACAGACTTTCAGACAGTTTATTTTCATTTCAGGCGAGATAGTGGCAAACGCAAGCCTATCGATAAATAAAAAAATATAAACCCGACTGCTTAAGGGGCCGATTCCCTTGAGTAGCTGGTTTTAAAATGAGAATCACGTCTAAATGGCTAGTCATAATTCTTTGAAAAAAATATAAGTTATATTAGACTATTTTCTTAATAATTTGATCTGAGAAAATTTTGAGTTTTATTCGTATAACATAGTGTAATTAATTTGTAAAGTTATGTCTAAAACGGACAAAAACACGACAATCACACCAAAACTGCTGGGCGTATTTTAATGAAATCAACACCATCTCAAAGATAATTTAATTATCTACATTTTAATCTGAGGTTTTTTCTTTTAAAGTCATACAATAATAAGGAAAGTACAAAAAACTAGAAAATTTTGGGTCGCGCGGGTGTGAAACGAGTGCGCGTTTTGTTCCCTCAAGGTCGTTGGCGTTAGTCGTCGTCTTAAGAAGCAAACTAAATAGAGGTAAACAAGAAGAAAATCATGCTGTGCAGTCGGAGAATAAACATGGGTTTAGTTAATCAGCTCGCGATTATGTAGGTATCATGAGCGACTGCTCAGGATACCTACATAATCGGCTGCATAATCGGCTGACTAGCCGCGTTTCCACCATGCTAAGAGGCTAATACTTTAAACACGGCATGAATAATTCTGATATAGTTCATACAGATACGACAGAACAAGAAGATGGCATGTTGTATTCAGTTTGTTGCTCGGCTGATATAAACCGTGAGTCCAATACCTGTGGATTTTATCCAAACCACTGCAACTCCTGAAAGCCAGAATCAACAGTGGCGACCACCAGAAAAGCGTCGAGGCAAATCGAAAAACGTGAGGTCACCTGAATAAGACAGTTTGTCAACATGCGATGATCGATGATGTAATGTTTGTATACAGCGGGATTGGCAACTTTGTTATTAACACCTTTGTAGGTATATAAATATAACATTAGGTATGCAAATTACAAAAAAAAACTTTTTACAAAAAAATACTATCGACTTCCAGAAAACTACAAAGTGAAAAATAACTTTATTTTTGGAAGTCGGTGTCTTTCGTAGGTACCATTTTTTTACGTTATGGACACCGACTTCCAAAAATAAAGTTATTTTTCACTTTGTAGTTTTCTGGAAGTCGATAGTATTTTTTTGTAAAAAGTTTTTTTATTTTTCACTTTTTAGTTGAACCTACCTAATAGGCAAGTTGTTTAGTAAGTTTCCTATAACGCCAGAATAGATTACCCGAATATCATGAAACTTGAACAATACCGATCAAATGAGAGATCTGCTTACCCCTTAAGAGCGTACTGGCGTGATGTTATGTTATTAAATGGTCTAAACAATAAACAGACATGCGATTGCAGCAGTCCCGAGGGGTTTGCCGTTATTTATTGAAGAGTTCTGTTGTATATCTTCGAAGTTCTTCATCAGAACTTCACCAAATTAAAATGGGACCAATTTCAAAACATACTCTCTCAAACAAAAAAAAGATTTTTTAAAATCGGTCCACAATTGACGGAGATATCGGTGAGCATACATAAAAAACATACAAGAAGTCGAACATAGAACCTCCTCCTTTTTCGAAAGACGGTTAAAAATATATTGTCATACGATACTGTGAAATTTATTTGGGACTCCGTGCTCCATCGTCGACCCTATCATCGCTTACCATCAGGTGATATGGTTGCATGCGAAACTGCCTGCGAACTTTAATCGCAGAGAAGATAAAAACAAACTTTATAACAAAAAAACTAAACCGACTTACAAAACAATACAAAGCGAAAATAGTACATTATGGTACAAGTGTGTAAAGTTGGTGATTACCGCTGAGGCGCCATTGAGACCCGAGCCGTTAGGTGAGGGTCTTAAGAGAGTCGAGGGCGGTAATCATCAATACACACGTGTATCATACGACGTTTTTCAACACACTTGTGAAGAAAATATTACAAAAAAATCATTTTCAACAGTAAAAACGAATGTGAATCAGTTTTCCTATACGCGCGCATATTTTAACAATAGCGATCGGCCATAGACTAAAATAATGTGTTTTCTTTTTTTTTGGATTTTCGTGGATAGTGTTTTAGCCACGTACAAAATAGGGAATTTCAATTTTCCTTTATTACAGAGAAAGTAAATTTATATTTGAGTGTAAGTTTTATTTATTAAGCACGTACAAGTTGAAATTAACTATTTTAATACGAAGTTGCAAGAAATGAGCAAGCAATAGGTACATTAATTTATTTGTACTATTGAGTACGATCTTTTTTGTATCGAAACTTTTTTAAGAACAAAGCAACTCAACCAATAAAATAAAAATAAAAACTCTATAACTCACTTGTTAATAATGGCAATGAAAAAGTAACAGTTTGATAACAGGCACCATTATGTGCCTAATTGCGGTGAAATTAGAGCCACTTTATGTGCAAGTGTGTTGAAAATAACTTTCTTTTCGGAAGTCGGTTTCTTTGGTACCTATTCTTTTTTCGTTTTTGACACCGATGCGATCCCAAACAATGCCTCTTATCGTGCTCCCTGTGCAACAAAACCTGCATCACGAGTCACGGCTGAATTCTGGTCAAAACATATTTTATTTAAGGCGCCGATTCCCTTGAGTAGCTGATTTTAAAATGAGAATCACGTCTAAATGGCCAGTCGTATTTTTTTGAAAAAAATATATGTTATATTAGACTATTTTCTTAATAATTTGATCTGAGCAAATTTTGAGTTTTATTCGTATAACATAGTGTAATTAATTTGTAAAGTTATGTCTAAAACGGACAAAAACACGACAATCACACCAAAACCGCTGGGCGTATTTTAATGAAATTGACACCATCTCAAAGACAATTTAATTATCTACATTTTGATCTGAGGCTCTTTTTTTTAAAGTCATAGTATAATAAGGAAAGTACAAAAAACTACTAAATTTCGGGTCGCGCGGGTGTGAAACGAGTGCGCGTTTTGTTCCCCCAAGGTCGTTGGCGTTAGTCGTCGTCTTAAGAATGCCACACGGGTTTTTCATAGTGCGTCAGTCTCTTCAGAGTAATTGGGAATATCAATTGACATACACATTAGTGCTATGAGTGCTATGCAAATATTTTGACCAATTTCATGAGAACAACAATACGTGTTGTAATAATCAAATATACACGACACGACGGAGTATGGAGACACACCCACTTTTCAACGATGTTTTGATAACATATTGGTGTCAATCGAAGTTATAATCAATCGACTTCAAAAAGGAGGAGGTTCTCAATTCCACTGTATGTTTGTTACGCGATTACTCGTATTGATTTTAAATTATCCTTAATAATGCGTATTTTCATGGTAATAAAAAGCACCAAAACAAAAAAGAGAAAAATAATTACAAAAAAATTAAACCGACTTCCAAAACAAAACACTACAAAGCCAAAAATAACTTTATTTTCGGCAGTCGGTGACAAAACCGAAAAAAAATCGGTACCAAAGACACCGACTTCCGCAATAGTACATTGTGATACAAGGGTGGAAAGTACGAGTTTGCAATAACCTACACACCCGTGTATCACACGACGTTTTTCAATACAGTTGTGAGAAACAGTAAAAACAAATCAAAGAATTAGATTCGTTTATTCACATAAAATAAAATTTTCAATATGGCGCGTTTTTGTAACTGGACATATTTTTTTACAAAGAAAACAGCCTATACAGCCTATTCGATTTTTGACAAACGTTGATGTGAAAATAATTAACTTTAAACTGGTAATTAAATATACTAAACAACTATTTAAAACAAAATGAGAATTCAATGCTAAAACACACGGAATCATTAATTTTTCCTCGTATAAAATCGTATCCCATTTTATTCTATGTATGAAAACTCCTTGCTACTAAACTTTTTTAAATTGACTGATGGCGCGTTTTTGCAACTGGACATTTTTTTTTCAACGAAAACAGCCTCTGCAGCCTATTCGATTTTTGACAAATGTTTATGTGAAAAAAATTAAATTAAAACTGGTAATTAAATATATTAAAGAACCATTTAAAAGACTTTTGAGAATTCAATGCTAAAACGTACGGAATCATTCATTTTTCCTCGTAGAAAATCTATCCCATTTTATTCTATGTTTGAAAACTCCTTGCTACTAAACTTTTTTAAATTGACTTATAAATTTAAAACTAAACTGCAAACATAATGATCGAGCTCGTAAACAAAAGTCACGACGGCGTAACAGAAAGATGCCTATGCGTAAGATTTAACTTTCGAATCATAATTATAGCCTCTGAAAGTACGCCATGTTTAACAACTGTATTGAAAAGTAACTTATTTTAGCCTTTGTGATGTTTTTATGTTTTCTTTTGTGATAATAACATAACATCACGCCAGTATTGCCTAAAGGTGTATGTAGAGGTGCACCTGTGGTACTCCCAAATTTCGCCAAGTATAAGTCCCATCTAAAAGAGGGCGAGCACATGGCCAGACTGCCCGCTTTGGAAATCGAACCCCTGATCTAAAGTTCAGCAGTAGCGCTCGCGAATCCTAGATCAGCGAGTCTGTTCAAACTATAGTCAAAAAGATACTGTGCTAGATTGGTCAATGGACAATGTGCAAGATTGGTCAATGAACAATGTCCAAAATTGGTCAATGAACAATGTGCATGATTGGTCAATGGACAATGTGCAAGATTGGTCAATAGACAATGTACAGGATTGGTCAATGGACAACGTGCAAGATTGGTCAATAGACATTGTGCAAGATTGGTCAATGGATAATGTGCTAGATTGGTCTTTGAATAATGTGCAGGATTGGTCAATGGACAATGTGCAAGATTGGTCAATGGACAATATGCAAGATTGGTCAATGGATAATGTGCAAGATTGGTCTTTGGATAATGTGCAAGATTGGTCAATGGACAATGTGAATTGCTCTTGCCTTCTGTATGCGAAGGCACGAGCATTAAAAAAGGCCTTTGCCCTGCAGCGGTAGCAATAATATACTAATCTAAACATAACCAAACTATAATGTTATAAAGCGAAAGTAACTGAGCTTGTTTGGACCTTTTTAGGACTAATCGGTTAAACCGTATCTAAATGATAGCTGAATGGAGCTAGTATTATATATGTGTTTGTTACTGTTTCATATCAAAGAATGGTAATTTTTATTTCCTACTTTCTTTTTTTTTTTTTTATTGATAGTCTTGCGTTTGACCACTATCTTACCTGATGGTAAGCGACGATGTGGTCGACGATAAAGCACGCTTGCCTAGAAGAAACCTATTCACTCTTGACTTAAAGCCCAGGTTGTAGCCAACAGGAAATACAGACTCCGGCAGGGAATTCCACTCCTTTGCTGTACGCATAATAAAAGTATTCCCAAAACGTTTGGTGCGTTTGGGTGGGATGTCCACCATGTACCGATGACGCATCGCCGTACGTCTTGTAGTCCGATGATGGAACGGGCTAGGAGGAATTAGTTCATGCAATTCCAACGCACACTCCCCGAAATGTAACCGATAAAAAAAAGACAGGCTGGCAACTCTGCGCCGATGTTCGAGGTTCTGGAGCCTAGATTCGACGAGTACCTCATTGCCAATGAGCCTCTTGGCCCGTTTTTCAATCGACTCAAGTGCATCCAGCTGGTACTTGGCAGAGCCGTCTCAGAGATGAGAACAGTACTCCATGCATGATCGAAGTTGCGCTTGATACAAGTTGAGCAATTGTTCTGGCGTGAAGTACCGTCTCACCTTCGCGAGGATTCCCAATTTTTTGGCAGCCAGCTGAGCTTTTGCCTCAATGAATGGACCGAAATTGAGCGTCGATGTCAACGTAATTCCAAGAACCTCAAGATGGTCCGTTATCGGCACGGTTACACCTCGGCAAGTAGGAGCCGGGTGGAATTGACTCCTTTTAGCGGAAAAAAGACACGCCTGGGTCTTAGCAGCATTGAACTTGACTTCTCTCAGTTCATTCCTAGTGATTGGCTACTGCTTAACGGGGCTAATCTGTGGAGACTAATCTAAGCCTCCAGCCAGGGCATTAATTTCTAAACCGAAGCGACCACGCTGAGGGCCACCCGCTGTGGGGTACGAACCTCGGCACAGGGCGTCGCTGGGAGGGACAGCAAGGGGACAAGCTGGATCTTGCCTATTATTGATTCTACCATAATTTCGGTAAGAACCTACTGTGGAGAAGAACTGACAAGAAATTCTATGTCAATTTGAATTAGCACAGCATTTCGCGGGCTGGTATAGTTGAATCAGGGTGGGTTTTTCGGGGGCTTCGCGACGGGCCTCCGCGGTGAGGACGGATTCAGATTTTTTATTAATTGTACAGATACACAGGTGTATGAGATGTTACATTTAACGTGAACGAACGTGTGTTTGAACGAATGCGTTTCGTATTTACGGATTGTGCTGGTTTCCCTATGACTCTCTTGGATATATTTTTTATATTATTAGGCATGTTTAGATAATCTTTATCACATTGATCTTGTTACGCAACTGAGAACTTTTGCAAACTGGGACAATGTCAACAAGACTAGTTTATAAATTATGCATGTTTATTTTAACATAAAAACGTAAATAAATAAATTAGTGAGACGCGAACTTTATTCAACGCTAAATGCCGCACTCAGAGATGTCGCTTAAAAAATATCAATTACTAGCTTTTGCCCGCGGCATCGTCCGCGTGATTAATGCTTTGTCATCCCGAGGGAACACTATTGATACATGGATAAAAATACAGATCCGTTCGGCCGTTATGGCGTGATTGAGTAACAAAAATCCATCCATCCAAACTTTAATATTTACATATGTATATAAAAATAGTCTTCTAATCTGCAAATAAGGACCGTTCACATACATTGTCCTAGTTACCACCCTTCATAATTTCAACCCCACATTATTATCAACCTTTTAACGATCCCACTGCTGGGATTCAGGCCTCCTATTTGAGAGGGAATGGGCCTTAATCCACCAGCCGGGCCCAGTGCTGGTTGGTGGATGTCACAAAACTCGAAACCCAACCCCCCCACATCATATCGGCTCCTATTAATTGCAAAGAAAATAGTATACGACATATAAATAATTTATAACAATATTTAAAGCAAAGAAAAAATATTTTTTATAACCTTTCCTAATAATTATGGTGTCGAGAGCAACAAGTTTCAGAAAAAAAAAACAATTGTGTGACAGACAGACCGACAAAGTCGCACCATAACGGTTCCTGTTTTGGGCATATGGCTATGGGATTGGCTAAAAATAATAGTACATTATGGTACAAGTGTGCAATGTTGGTGATTACCGCTGAGGCGCCATTGAGACCCGAGCCGTAGGTGAGGGTCTTAAGACAGCCGAGGACGGTAATCATCAATACACACGTGTATCATACGACGTTTTTCAAAACACTTGTGAAGAAAATAATACTAAAATAGTTATTTATGCTACTAGTGCGGAAAGTAGGTGATTTCCGATGAGTGTTATTTTTGTTCACGAGCGAGCGAAGCGAGTGAGTGGATAAATCGACACGAGTCGGAAATCATCTTACGCACGTGTATCATACAACATTTTACTATGCATCTGAACCAAGCAAGAAATTAATAAATGGAGCTTATTCAAGGGCGCTCAGCATATCCACAGATTAACTAATAGTTCATTCCTCTGGCATATCTACTGCGTATGTGCAAATAGCTGTCACGTCGTAACGCAAAAAGGCACGAGCAGAATATGCATTCTGCCAAACATATTTAATGAATATTTAAAATTAATTTATTGATCAAAATCTAAATCTAGAGTAATTAAAAACGCATTAAATGAAATATTAGTTTTGTTTACCTTTTATAAGAATGATAATCTGTACATAACAATTTTTTTAATTTTTTCTCAAATAATAAAAACTCTATGCGGCGGGTTGACGTTGGAGCTAAATATTAAAAAAGTACAGGAAAGTAAAAAGCACTAGTAAAAAAAAGTGACACTTTCCGCACAGTTTGGCTGCCTGGAAAACGCTCTTTTCGAGGGCATGCATTGTAAAATCATTTTCAACAGTAAAAACGAGTTGTGAATTTTTTTTCAAAATGGCGGGCAAAATCATTCATTTTTTTATGCGCGCGCATTTAACAATGGCAATCGGCCATAGACTAAAAGACGAAGGTTTCTTTTTTTTGGCTTTTCGTGGATAGTGTTTCAGCCACGTACAAAATAGGGAATTCAATTTTTTCTTAATTACAGAGCAAATGAAATTTATATTTGAGTGAAAGTTTTATTTATTAAGCACGTACAAGTTTAAATTATCTATTTAAATACGAAGTTGCATGAAATGAGCATGCAATAGGTACATTAATACCAATAAATTAAAAAAAACTCTAAACTCACTTGTGAATAATAGCAACGAAAAAGTCACAGTTTGATAACAGGTATCATTATGTGCCTAATTGCGGTGAAATTAGAGCCACTTTATGAGCAAGTGTATTGAAAAAGATTTATTTAAAATCAATTATATATTTTACCCGACTGCCCCAAAATTACGGTTATTTAACGAACGTCTCAGAGTACGGTAGTAAAAAAGTTAGTTTAGTGACCGGTTCAAAGAAAACCAGCAAAGAATTAACGATTGCCAAAGATATGAAGATTGATCACATTATTATTATTTAACATAATAATTATGTATTCGCTATTATATCAAATATTACGGAGGATCTCTTAGCTAGGCAATAAAAGTAGCAAGGGTCGGTTTTCAAGGTTAAGTAACGCTTGCCGAGGTTGGTGGATGGGTGACCACTCTTGACTTTGACAGTAAGAAGCGTTGAGATTGTGTCATGCTCTCTCAAATGTCTCTCTGATGGTTGCACATGTATTGGATCATTCGGTTCCCTTCATGCTAGTTGAGCTGAATGGTGCCAGTGCATGCGTCATGTTCGTGAATGGGCGCCTTCAGTTGGGGTTGGTCAAAACTGCTTCGGCCTGCTTTTAATTACGTACTTGTTTTATTTTAGAATTGTTTGTTTTACTCTATACACTTTTACGTGCACGTATTTTTACATCGTTATCACATTATGTATTTTTCCAACAAGAAAAGAATGATGTAACCAAATAATTATAATTAATACTGATGGAAAAGGTTGTCCGTGGAGTTTCATGCACATTCTTCTCCATGGAGAACTACCGACGCTTGCGAATGTGCAACTAGACTCATATTTTGTTTGACGAATGAATTTAACTGTATTGGATCCCGCAACGAAATTAATCAGAAAAGAGTAACGGAGGAGTAGGAAAAGTACAAATTTCCACTTTCCTCCATACCAAGCAGGAGACAGAACAAACAAGGCCAATAGGCACAAAGGGTCGTTTACAACTGGGATAAGCCCAGTTGGCTAGCACCACGGATAAAAATTTGCATTAATATTAATGGGTCCTACATTGTGAGCTGCTATATTTGTTTCCAATAATAGGTATGGCAAAAATGCTTGAACCCACGGAAATTTGTTCTAGTTTACACAAGGTCCGTATAGTAAACAACTTCTGATGATATCACACAATTTATCTAGTCGTAAACACGCTTCGATCGAAATCGACATTCTTTAGAACACGTAATTATGACATGACGAAATATGCCGAAAATACCCCGATTCAAACAGTAAAACCCTCATAAGTTATAAACGCCTGAACCGATTTTCATCAAACATAGCTAAGAACACTCTCGATAAACTCACATCAGTTCAACCGTTTCAGAGCTATAATGCAGACAGATACACAAATACAAAAACACTTTTTCCGTCAGGAGTTGGGCTAAGCTGATTGCCTTCTTGATCTTTTGGTTCGTGAAACCAGACAAGGCTAAGTTTGATAAGTTTAGTTAGCAAAAAAGTCATCAAAGTATTCAACAGTAGATGTGATCTTGAACTGGCTAAAGTGGCCATCATTAAGCCAAATGCAACTCCGATTACAGTAGCTGACAAACAAAAAATACATTACTACCAGTTACTATAATCGTTTGGGAAAACGTTTTGCGCACACACACACAAACAACATCATGCCTTATTTTTTCTTTTTTTTGGTTTGGGAAATCCAATGAATTCGCCCGCTCTGAGTGAAGCGGAAGCAGGGCGTGTCAGACTTTTACTGACTAAAACCCACCCGTGTTCCTTCAGTTGCTTGTGACAGGGCCGCGGTAACTCTCTTTCAAATTTATCCGCAGACAGGCATCGGCCTTAGCGGACCCCGTCAGGTTTGCTGACATCTCTTAGGCTGGCCATAGACGGACCGCATGTTGCAGTCGAGACCGACTGCTCTAGAGCGGTCGCGTTAAAGTCGGACACGACTGCAACACGACCGCATAATGCAGTCGACTACGACTGCTTGGAGCAGTTGTGTTCGACCGCAAAACAATACTGATGCGAGTTCATCCATGCACCATCTTTTTTTATTTTGTCACTGTTCAATTCACTGCTGTAGTTCCAGATACATTCGTTTTCTTTAATTTCTTTAATAAACAATTCGTCGTCTATATTTCCGAGAACTTTCGCCATTTCGGATGAGTGAGGTTTGTGGGGGGAGTGAGGCGGGAGCGGCCTAAACCAGTTGCCTGCCGAGAGGAAGGGATTGGTACTCAGCGGGGAGCGGGGTGGGAGTGGCGCGCGGTCGGCTGCAACCGCTTGTAGCGGTCCGTGTATGGTGGGTCCGGCAGCTCTAAGCAGTCGACCGCACGGCGAAACTCGACCGCAGAGCAACTGCTCCGACCGCTCAGGAACTGCTCGAGCGGTCCGTGTATTGCGGATATGAATTTAGTATGGAAACTGTAGACCGCCGTGCGGCGACCGCATGTTGCGGTCCGTCTTTGGCCAGCCTTAGAGGCGCGCGTGGAACACTACGCGCCGTCGACTCGGGCCTGGGTCCTTGTCGGACGGCGAGCTACCCATTACTCGCCGTCCGCAAGCCCCCGCCTACGGTCGTCGGGAATCCAAAATGTTTTTCATTGACTAATATCCTTCTCTCTTCAAGTCAAGAGTACACACACCCTAAACACATGCTGTCGACAGTATTCTAACCAGTATAATCTCGATTCGAAGCACGTGCTTGACACATGTATATGACTGCTTGACTTACGACCTTACTATCTATATGTATTATCACTTCTATCATTCAGTATGCTACAGCTGATCATAAATATTCAATAATAATTTTATTATTAACTAGCTGACCCGGCAAACTTTTTTTTGCCATAAAAACACCAAACATTCATCTACCCTACCCTACCTCTGTAGGTAAAGTACCAATTTTTTTTTTCTTTTTTTTTCATAAGAACCGTCTCCTAGCAATAACAAACACAACAAAAAAAGAATTAGAGAAATCGGTCCAGCCGTTCACGCGTGATGCCGTGACCAAGGCAAATAGGGATTCATTTTTATATACATACTAGCTTTTCCCGGCAAACTTCGTTTTGCCATAAAAACACCAAGATACACCTACCCTACACCTACCCTACACCTACCCTACACCTACCCTGCACCTACCCTACACCTACCCTACACATAAAAAAAAAAAAAACAAAAAAAAAAAAAAAAAAAAAAAAAACGTAAAAACCATCTTTGAACTTCAACGAACATTTAAAAAAAAGAATTGGCCGAATTGGTCCAGGCGTTGTTGAGTTATGCGCTTACCAACACATTTTGCGATTCATTTTTATATATAAGAAGATATACTAGCTGTGCCCGCGGCTTCGCTCCCGTCATCTGTCTGCCAACCCTACCCTACTTACCTTTCTGCCTACCAATTTTTTCTGTAACTTGAGCTTTTCATTCAGCATTATCGGCACCGGAAATCCACCGAAATCTATAAAAATGCCATTTTATGCCATATTGAGTTGTAAAGACTGTATAGAAAAAAAAATGGCCAAGTGCGAGTCGCACTCGCGCACGAAGTGTTCCGTACCATTATCGCATAAAACGGCACAAAAACACGTTTGTTGTATGGGAGCCCCACTTAAATATTTATTTTATTCTGTTTTTAGTATAATTTTAATAAAAAAAACGTTGCCCCACACTAGGCATTTCTCCTGTATTGTGGGTGCGTTTACAAACATATAAACTCACATACACAAACACCCAGAGCCGGTACAACTATCTGTAGGTCATACAAATATTTGTTCCGTGCGGGAATCGAACGTATCCTACGTAGTAGGATTTAAAATAAATAAAATAAAAATATATATTATTTATCTCAGATTAGAGAAAGGAATCTGAGATATTTACAATCACAAAACTAGAAACTCAAGTAGGTAGAGGCGGGCGGCCCTAACGCGTGTTTACGTGACGCGCGCTTGTAGTCACTTATTTCAAGGACAGGGCCGAGTCACAATACTGTTAGATATCTTTACCGTGCCTGTAGTCTGACTAAATACAAACTACTACAACAAAAGCGCAAAGGGTATTCTACGCAGTCTACATAAAGTATCTCCTTGGCCACTCTGAAGTTGGTTTTCCGATGCGCATGTCATGACGTGCTGCTGCTTTTGTATGAGATTTACTACTGCGCAGCCATTGTAGCTAACTTCAGACCGGCCAAGAAGATTGACGAATACTGTAGGGTAATCTACGTTAGTCGGGTAAAGGAAAGGGTAATTCTCACAAGTCGCAAAAGAGCACGTAAGGAGGCGGTCACACGATTCAGCTTTCTCGGGTTGGACACTGGGGAAGAGGATATAACATGTAAAGGAATTCAAGGAATTAACATTACAGCTGTATTCCCAGAAGCGTAGGGCAGAAGTTTACTTATAATATGGAAAACCATATTTTTATATTTTTATTGTAGGCTCGCGTTTGACCACTATCTCACCTAATGGTAAGCGATGATGTGGTCGACGGTGAAGCACGCCTGATAACTTGTAAGTCGCGGCCGTTGCCACTGGGCCACCACTGCTCTATCCCTGATGTAATAATAAAATAGCGTTCCCGCGGTTGCGCTCCCGTGGAACTACCTTTTCCTACCCTACAGAAACCGTACATTTGCCGGGATTAAAGGTCTTTGTCACTCAGAGATAATGTAGTTTTTTTATCAATTATAGTAGTTTATGCAACGGTCATATAATAGGGATTATTAAAACACGAGTGTGGGTTTATCACACGAGTGTTTTTATTTTTCTACATTAAATCAATGTACCCATACGCGCCATTAAATTAAAAAGTAAAAGAGTGCTATAAACAATAAAAAGTTATTTTATGATGCAGTAGTTTGAAAATCTAAGGAAAATGTTGCACTGTAATGTTTCTTTTTTAAAGTTTAAGGTTACACTAGTCGATAATTCTTCCATACAAACGTAGTCTAGGGATTACTCTACTGTTTGACGATGTACGTTCAAAATAAAAAATGATATCAATTTGTCTCATCATTATCTAGCCCTGCATGAAAACAAAAAAGTAAAAAAGAAAAATATTTGAAAGATATGAGCGTCATAAGTTCCATATTTCAACACAAATTTTAACGCATCTTTGGGCGGCAATAAATACCATAAGAAGGAAAATTGCAAAACGGCCACCATACAGGAATGGATTAGTAGTTCAACAATGCAAATAATTTTATTTTGAAAATATAAATTTAGTAGCTTTTTCATGATATCTAGACTCCCAAAGCTCTGTTTATAAAATTTCGCGCGCTCGTTTTCGTCCTAAATCATCATCCATTCCGCTACAAACTTGCAAAAGTACTAATTCGTACGCGAACTAGCTTCTTACTGCTCTTCACAGCATCATCTCCTTCGCACGAGTTGTCGGATATGATAGCAGGCATTTTAACCCCGCACACAAAATAGTTCGTGCCGTCGACTACTGTAACCTTAACTACCTATACACGAAACAAAAAGTACGAACGTATTTATACAATATTTTTTGAATTCATAGTTGGAACATTACGTTGTGAATTTATAACTCGGAATTATAATTCGATTCCACATTTGACATTAGCTACTGTCATTTTGTAAAATAATGATACCACATTTAAAAGTGTAGTGATGAGCACAAAAATCGATAAACAATCGCGATTTATGTTTATGTAATCATAATATTGGTGTGCCAATTAAAGACTTAATTATTGATTTTAATTAAATAAATATATAATAATTCATAATAATTATTAATTAATTAGTAACCGCTGCTTTATTTAAAAAAAAAGTTAACATTTTTGTTTTTATATTAAAAACAAAACTTATAATAAAAGAGCCTAGATAGTTTTCTGTATTGGCAACCCGTGCGCGCTCGTGCAGCTATCGCCATTTTGTTTATCTTGTCATTCGGCTTCATTCTCCCAGTCTGACTGCAGGAATATCTTGTTTCATTAAAACCTTCAAATTGACAGACGTGAGAAATTTATTTGAGGAAGGCATTCAAAAAATTACGGCTACCGAATGGTCTAAATGCGTATCCCATGTTGTCAAAGAAGAGGAAAAAATGAGTAGGCTAGATATGTTAATTGACAATAACACAGACACATTTATAATAAATGTTACAGAAAGTGACAGCGATAGCGATGACGGCGACGATTAATAAAATAAAATATTACCATAATACATCTATTTGTTTTATTTCTCATGTTCCTGCATGATCACATTTTTTTATTTAAATCACACAGAATTATTAAAGAAAACTCTCAGACCCTTAATAAAATTAATCGGTATAACTAAATTATCCGTTCAGAAAAATTTAATTTCCTACTTAGTTTCTATTAAAGTAGTAGTTGTTTAGATATATTACGATAAACGAGAGGAATCGATCCGGAAATATTCCATTTCCGTATCGAATAATTTCGCAACGTCACTATTTAGTACTTGTCATAACGTTGCAACACTGAAATTGTCAAATCTGGAATCGAATTAAAATTCCGACTTTAGAATTTTCATGACCGGATCAGAACCTCTAGAGTAGTCCAGTAGTTACCAGTTACAAACAAATTAGTGAAAATGTTACCACTTTTTTTTAATAAAAATAGTTTAGATCTCTCAAGGAGTTTTCGTGTGGCGCTTAAACATTTCAAAAAAATCAATTCCTTTGTAACTTTTTAATGATAACTTACCTATTATATTCTCTATATTATTAAGACAAATATATAAATTTTAAAAGGACAAGTGATTGAAGCTGAGAGGAGCTCGTGGCTAAATAATAACAGCCGCACGGGTCGATCATCATGGTTAAGCAACGATTGTCGAGGTCGGTCCGTGGATGGGTGACCATTTCAACATACCGAGTTTCCTCCGTGCCTCGGAAAGCACGTTAAGCCGTTGGTCCCGGCTGTCATTTGAAGATCTTTGACAGTCGTTACGGTTAGTCAGAAGCTTGAGATCTGACACCAGTCTTGCCAAGAGGTACCTTGTTACCCAGTTACTGGATTGTGGAGGTCAGATAGGCAGTCGCTCCATGTAAAACACTGGTACTTAGCTGAATCCGGTAAGACTGGAAGCCGACCCCAATATAGTTGGGCAAAGGTTAGGCAGATGAAGTGATTGAAGCTGTCGTGTGCCCCAGCCTATCCACTTTTTAACAAACTTTTCAAAAAGAAGGAGGTTCTATGTTGAGTTTTATGTTTGCTTTTTTTTTGTGTATGTTCAATAACCAATTTAGAAAAAAAAAATTTTTTTTTTAACGATCTGATGCAGAATTTCGGAGATACACAACCAATCACAATCGCATATCTCTGTTTATTGTTTTCGGTCAATCTATTCTGGCATAACGTTGGGCATTATTTAATTATTATTATTAATTTAATTTAATTTATTTGGACCTTACTATAGAACTTGCCCATTATTAACCACAAATAAAAAGTAAAAAAACTTTTTTGCAAACAATAAATCCGACTACCAAATAAAAACACTACAAAGTGAAAAACACCTTTAACTTCGGAAGTCAGTGTCACAAAACTTAGAAACAAAAACTGGAACACCAACTTCTGAAATTCAAGTTATTTTCACTTTGTAGTGTTTTTTTTTGAAAATCGGTTGTATTTTGTATAACGTTATTTCTTTCGACTAGCGCCATCTATTTAAGTTTGTATAAACTATCAGCAGCTGACCTTAGCACCTATCGACGTTAAATGAATCGATAACAGAGTATTAGCTGTTTGTTGTGACACAACGCCATCTAGGATTTTAGTGTAGAACTATTACAAGATATGTCGGTGCCGTGAGTGAGTTTTCAGGAAGTATCTCGGTCTCGGGCTATGGGCGACGGACGTAGACTTTAGCAATTCATAGCAACTAATAACTAGTAATATTAAGAAGCCCTGCCAAAACCTAAACGTCATGAATTTACAAATATAAAATTATCTAGAGACAATGTAACGACCATTTAAAATTATTTTCCTTTACATTGTTGTAAGATTTTGTTCTAAGATGCCAGTATTTATGTGTAAAAGGGTACAATCTGAGTACGAGATGAGCTAGCGATGGCTTTCATCATCATTATCTGAACCAAAAGACGTCCACTGCTGTACATAGGCCTCCTTCAAGTGTCGCCACCCCGTACGTCTCGCATCCAGCGGAATCCCGCAACCTTAACCAGAGGCCTTAGTGCGAGTTAATACTCACGCTCAATCGCGTTAAGACGGAAACACACTTACGTGTCGTGGCGTGGCGTGGCGCGGGATCCACCAATCAAACGACTCTGTTGCAGCCTACGTCATAGCGCAACGAGTTTTGTAGCCAATCAACTGCGTCAGAAGGCGCCACGACACGCCACGCCACGTAAGTGTGGTTCCGCCTTTAACGTTAACGCCAATTTGTATTGAACCTGGACAAGCGCCGTCTGGTGACGGCAAGGCGAAACCTCTTTTTTGTATACATTTTGACTTAAGAGATCGTTTACGTTACCACGAGTGAGTACGTTAAAAAACTCGCACTAAGCACACAGAGGCCTTAATGCGAGTTTTTTTAACGTACTCACTCGTGATAGCGTAAACGATCTCTTATGTCAAACTGTATTCAAAAAACCGGCCAAGTGCGAGTCGGACTCGCGCACGAAGGGTTCCGTATTTGATAAATTGCGGTTTACGATTTATGACGTATTAAAAAAAACCACTAACTAGATCTCGTTCAAACCAATTTTCGGTGGAAGTTTACATGGTAATGTACATCATATTTTTTTTTAGTTTTATCATTCTCTTATTTTAGAAGTTACAGGGACACACACACACACACACACATTTTACCACTTTGGAAGTGCCTCTCGCGCAAACTATTCAGTTTAGAAAAATAATATATTAGAAACCTCAATATCTTTTAAAAAAAATACAAAAAACACGTATGGGTTGATGTTTTTTTTTTTGTTTTTCAGTTCTAAGTATGGGGAACCCTCAAAATTTATTATATTTTTTCTATTTTTGTGTAAAAATATTAATGCGGTTCACAGAATACATCTACTTGCCAAGTTTCAACAGCATAGTTCTTTTATAGTTTCGGAAAAAGGTGGCTGTGACATACGGACGGACAGACAGACAGACATGACGAATCCATAAGGGTTCCGTTTTTTGCCATTTGGCTACGAAACCCTAAAAAACATATTTTGGTTATGAAATAACAAAAGCGACTTACCTAACAACATACCGCGCGTAGTCCACCGCTGCAGACTGCTACAAAACAGGTATTCATAAATAAACCGGAAGTGTCACTGTCACCGACTCGCTTCCATACTGTGATGCACCTGAGGAAGAAGAGGAAATCACCATCAGAATATTGGTACAAGTCAGAATAGTATGAAGCGGTTACACTAGTCTACGGACCTATTTTGTGCGCGGGGTTAAAATGCCCGCTATCTCATCCAACAACTCGTGCGAAAGAGATAGATGCTGTGATGAGCAGTAAGAAGCTAGTTCGCGTACGAATTAGCACTTTTGCAAGTTTGTAGCGAAATGTGTGATGATTTAGGACGAAAACGAGCGCGCGAAATTTTATAAGCAGACCTTTGGGAGTCTAGATATCATGAAAAAACTACTAAATGTATATTTTCAAAATACAATTATTTGCATTGTTGAACTACTAATCTATCCCTGTATGGTGGCCGTTTTACAATTTTCCTTCTTCTTATGAGACCAAAGATGCGTTAAAATTTGTGTTGAAATATGAAACTTTCGACGCTCATAACCTTTTTGTTTCCATACAAGGCTAGGATAATGATGAGGAAAATTGATATAATTTTTTATTTTAAACGTACATCGTCAAACAGTGGAGTTATCCCTAGACTACGTTTGTATGGAAGAATTATCGACTAGTGTAACCTTAAAATGTCGTGGTGGCCCAGTGAGTTAGACCTCGCCTCTCGTGCGTTCAAATCCGGGCAAGTACCAAAACCAATGTGACTTTTTCAATTCATAATTATGTACTTTCTAAGTTTATCTTGCACACCGCAGACAACGGTGAAGGAAAACATCGTGAGGAAACCTGGACTTATACGAGTAGTTAGTGTATGCCCGATTGGTGGCTCAATCTTTGAATTTTTGGTTTTTTTATTTCTTCGTTTGTGAGCAGTGGTGCATGGGTTCAAACCCACGAACCAGCCCATTACCACTAGAGCCACCACTGCTCTAAATGAGGGTGTATTATAAACTCACATACACGAACAATGATAGATGTACCCGCCAAATATTTGAATTTGGCGCATTTGTCTAGTAATAAATTTTTGAGGCGCACGGTTGGCGCAGTGGTTGAGCGATTGACTGCTGCGCTGCGTGTCGCGGGTTTGATTCCCGCACGGTTCAAATATTTGTATGACCTACAGATAGTTGTTCTGTCTCTGGGTGTTTGTGTATGTGAGTTTATATGTTTGTAAACGCACCCACGATACATGAAGAAATTCCTAGTGTGGGACAAAGTTTTAAAAAAAAAAAAAAAAAAAAATTGCCTTATTTCATTTTCTTTTTTACTAGGTCATTATCAATCATCAATACATATAATAAATCTGTAGAAAAGTAATTTTTGTTCTTCCAAAATATAAAAAAAAAAAATAGCCAACGTGTTAAAGGATAACCAACAGAACCTATTTCCGGAATTTTTATATTTTTTTTGTCTGTTTAACTGTTTGTCTGTTTATTTGTGCACGCATCACGTGAAATGTACGTAACCAATGTACATAACTTTTATATACATAAGCATCGTGCGTAACTTGAAGAATTACTTAGTTTTTGTTTCATCTCAATCGGTTCACTCTATCAAAAGTTAGATGAATTTAAAGTGTTCAAGAAGTAAAATTATCACAACACACGCAATTCCGATACTCGGACAGTTGAACTCGATATTCGATAGATGGCGTTGTGCATTTGAAGTCATTTTCTGAATGGCGGTGTTAAGATTCTGCGCGAAAGAATGATGACTATAGAAACAAAAATGGTAGGTGGGTAAGTAGGGCAGGCAGGAAGGTAAGTAAGGTAGTGGCAGACAGATGACGGGAGCAAAGCCGCGGGCACAGCTAGTTATATAATATTTTCCTTAAAAGGTCATGTCAAATATAACTCAACCTTTCATTATTATTAGACTGCCATGAAAAGGTTTCCACAGACAGAACAAATGTCAAGGGAAAATTTAGCTATTATTCTTCGGCTCCGCCAATTTTGCTGGGTTCCTTATAATATGGGTTCCTAATATCCACTGCCAGGTTTTGCCAGCAGCGGCTTCGACAGCGTGAAAGTCTAAAAACCGGCCAAGTGCGAGTCGGACTCGCGCACGAAGGGTTCCGTACCATTATCGCAAAGAACCGCAAAAAAATCACGTGTGTTCTGTTTTTAGTATTTGCTGTTATAGCGGCAACAGAAATACATAATCTGTGAAAATTTCAACTGTCTAGCTATCACGGTTTATGAGGAACAGCCCGGTGACAGACAGACAGACGTACCGCGGAGTCTTAGTAATAGGGTCCCGTTTTTACCCTTTGGATACGGAACCCTAAAAATGGTCTCGAGGGCCCAGATTATCGGGATAAAAAGTAGAATCTAGAATGATATAAACTAAAATCAACTAGTTATTTTTTTTTTGTCAATCGAATGTTCCGTTTAGTGGCCTGATTGAAATATTTTTTTTGACTTTGGAGTAATTATTAATTTTATTAAAGGAAATTACAACAAAAATAAAATTATAACATAATTACAAACGCGTACAAAAAGGGGAGGGCTCATTAAGCGTCAAAAATGTATCCAGATCGATGTCAACGGGCAACGTGCCCAGAACGCGTGACCTTTGTAGTATCTGTAATCTACCTCTATAGCAAAATTCGTCAAAATTGGTACAGCGGTTTAGGCGTAGAAACGTTACAAACAAATAATCAGAAAGAGTTACTGTCGTAATTAAAATATTAATATCATTATCACAATCTTCTCAGCCGAAAAACATCCACTGCTGGAAATTGGCCCAAAAGTATGGATATGAACCATTGTCTCCTAGCACTCAGCAGCAAAAACGACTAAAACATTCTAGTACTAAAAAAACGTTCAAAATTCAAGGTGCAATCTCATCTAGGCAACATTAATGCCATGACTTGTCAAAATGTAGCTAAATTATTGGTGTTTTCACAGATTGATGCTGAGATTATCTATACTAATCTTTACTAATATTATAAAGCTGAAGAGTTTGTTTGAACGCGCTAATCTCAGGAACTACTGGTTGGAATTGAAAAATTCTTTTTGTGTTGGTTATAGGCTATATAACCAACACAAAAAGAATAAAATAACATCACGCTACGACCAATAGGAGCGGATCATAAATGAAAAATGTTGCAAAAACGGGCAAAATATTCCTTTTTGAGGGCTTACGTTGCGTGCGCTGCGTAAACGGTTTAAGTTACGCAACAATTATGTATGTAGGGTAGGGTAGGTAGAGTAGGGTAGGTAGGGTAGGGTAGGTAAGTTAGGGTAGGTAGGGTAGGGTAGGTAGAGTAGGGTAGGTAGGGTAGGGAAGGTAGGGTAGGGAAGGTAGGGTAGGGAAGGTAGGGTAGGGTAGTTAGGGTAGGGTAGGTAGGGTAGGGAAGGAAGGGTAGGGTAGGTAAGGTAGGGTAAGTAGGGTAGGGTAGGTAGGGTAGGGAAGGTAGGGTAGGGAAGGTAGGGTAGGGTAGGTAGGGTAGATGGATAGGTAGGTAGCCAGTGGACGGGAGCGAAGCCGCGTGCGACAGCTAGTATTATATACAGGACCCCGCAACGAAAGTAATTAGAAAAGAACAGCGGGGGAGTAAAAATACCTGTGTCCACTTCCCTCCTTACGGTCTAGCGCACGAAGGGTTCCGTACCATTATCGCAAAAAAACGGCACAAAAATCAAGTTTGTTGTATGGGAACCCCACCTAAATATTAATTTTAGTTAGTATATGTTGTTATAGCGGCAACAGAAATACATCATCTGTGAAAATTTCAACGGTCTAGCTATCACGGTGCATGAGAAACAGCCTGGTGACAGACGTACCGCGGAGTCTTAATAATAGGGTCCCGTTTTTAGCCTTTGGTCACGGAACCCTAAAAACACGCGAATTGACCTTAGAAGACGAGATTATTTGAATTCAGATATTAGGCGAGAACTTTGTGAGGCCAGCGCAAGTCTATTAACGTGATTTTTTTATTGTTTGTTTGCGATGGGTTTGCTCTTGACTCTAGCTAGTCTAGGTCAGAGGTAACAGAGACAGAGTCGACGATGAAGCGAGCTTACCCAGAAGAAGCCTGTTCACTCTAACTTTGAAGAGATTCGGGTTGAATGCGTTCAGAAACACAGATGCAGATAGTGGTTTCCAGTCATTCGCTGTGCGCATTATGAAGGATGTTTGGAAGCGTTTGGTGCGAATTGGTGGAATAGCAACCAGGTAATGATGGTAACTTGCAGTGCGTCTAGATTTCCGATGCTAGAAGGGGGCCGGTGGAATGAGGTCGTGGAGTTCTTGAGCACACTCACCGAAGTACAGTCTGTAGAAAACCGACAAGCAGACAGAGGCGATCCTTCCAGATCGTAATCTTGAATTTGCAAAATTGAGCCAGGCTGTTAAACAATCCAACAGTTCAACGTCGCCAAAGAGCCTCTTAGCTCTGCGTTCCACTGAGTCAAGCGAGGCAAGCTGATACTTAGCTGAGCCATCCCAAAGGTGTCTGCAATACTCCATGCAGGATCGGACTTGCGCTTTGCATAGAGTTAGAAGCTGTCCAGGGGTAAAGTATCGCTTCACTCTATTTAGGAAGCCCAGTATAGCGGCAACAGATATACATCATCTGTGAAAGTTTCAACTGTCTATCTAACACGGTTCATGAGATACAGCCTGGTGACAGACATACAGACAGACGTATTGTGGGGTCTTAGTAATACCCATTTTTACCATTTGGGTACGGAACCCTAAAAACCATACTTAGGTACTACTTTACTTACCTAGAAATCCTAAACTTTTTAATTACTTTTTTATACAAGCACTTTTCACAAAGAACACTACTATACAGCCCAACGTTTCAAATCAGAATGGTTGAAAATGAAAAAGCAAACCAAACTCTATGTCAACACTAAAATGTACAATTAAAAAACATATTTGAAATTATAATAACTTCCGTTGAAGCAAAAGATTATTATATTATTTGAAGTAAAAGATGTGTTCCGATTGAATGACAATACAATACTGATAAAAACATACGATTTATATAATACGCATGTGGTCTTGATTTTATCTATGGTACAAAGATTAAAGAATATGATGTTTGTAGTAGTATTGACAGCGCTTTGTGAACGAGCCAGCTTACGAAGACGTATAGACCTAGTGGTAGGGACACGAAAAAACCGGCCAAGTGCGTGTCGGACTCGCGCACAAAGGGTTCCGTACCATTATCGCAAAAAACGACAAGAAAATCACGTTTGTTGTAAGGGAGCTCCTTTTAAATATTTATTTTATTCTGTTTTTAGTATTTGTTGTTATAGCGGCAACAGAAATACATCATCTGTGAAAATTTCAGCTGTCTAGCTATCACGGTTCATGAGATACAGCCTGGTGACAGACGGACAGACAGATAGACGGATCGCGGAGTCTTAGTAATAGGGTCCCGTTTTTGCCCTTTGGGTACGGAACCCTAAAAATGCTGATTTTGGTGGCTTCTCGTTCCTTTGTTTGCCAATATTTTTTTAAACAAAAATATATTATTTATCTGTTCAACGAGTTCTAAACAACGATAATCCACTCGATGGGGACGGTAAATTTTTCTTCGCTCCTCCCTTTATCTGTATGGGAGCCCATTAAAACATTTTAAGAAATTCGACGGGCAGACAGACAGACAGACAGACGGATCGCGGAGTCTCAGTAATAGGGTCCCGTTTTTACCCTTTGGGTACGGAACCCTAAAAAGGATCAATACTTTGTGGTATCGAGTACATTTCTATTCGATACCGATACTTTTGTACTCGGTACTTTGCATTCGATACTTTTACTCAATGAGTACTTTTTGGCAGGTATCGTATCGTATAATAAATTAAGTTTTAAATGTGTAATCTTAGAAATTACCCATTTAAAAATTGCGACCTTACGGCTTATGTTTACGGTTATGGCAACGCCATCTAGTTCACTCGTTCTGAACCTTCTAGAACATTACATTGAACTTTGCTCGAAATCGTTATTTCCGTTCACAGTCAAATTCCTAACCTTTCCTTCATTAATTTACTGCACTAATCAATCACTCGTTCGCTCACTCGTTCACCGTTGTCTTTTAATTTTATCGTATTCGTTTCACGCTTTGTTTTTCTGCTATATTAATAATACGGTTGATCATTATGTTGCTTGATTTAATGACTGATATTGACCTATGCTCTATGCGCATTAAGGTTGTAAAAAAATAAAACGCCCGTTTTGACAGCTATAAAAATACTTAATAATAATTAAACTTCATGCTCACGAATGATACTCGTTGTTATAGTGTATGGGTAATATAATAATTAATTAGGATTATGAATAGATTATTCTGCTAGATAAACTTGAAGCTTACGGTATAAGAGGTAATGTCTTGGAATTGTTAAAATCATATCTAACAGACCGACAAAAAATAACTCAAATATCTAAATTCAATACGAAAGATAAAAAGGTACGTATCTTCTCCTCTCAAAAGCGCCGCATTACGCATGGTGTGCCCCAGGGAAGTGTATTGGGCCCTCCCCTGTTCTTACTATATATAAATGACCTACCAAATGCAACTAAGGAACCCATGACTTTGTTCGCTGATGACAGTACAATAACAATAGCATCCGAGAATTTATCTGATTTTAATTTTGACGCAAATAACTCATTAAACTCTATAATTACCTGGCTTAGCAACAATAATTTGAAAATTTATATTCATAAAACTAACATAATGCATTTAAGACAACGGAAAAAATTACATAATTTATCAAAATTCAATTTAACTTACTGACATTATTATACAAGAAGCAGATACAGCCCGATTTCTGGGCTAAATCATAGAACCACAATTAAATTGGAAAACACAGATTAATGTACTTAGTAAAAAAATCAGCAGCTCGTCGTATGCCCTCTATAAACTTGCTCCTACTGTCAATACAAACACTCTACTAACGGCCTATTACGAACTTGTGGAGTCTGTTGAGATTTGGGATAATTTTCTGGGGCAATTCAGCGAACAAAGACATAGTGTTCAAAGCATAGAAGCGTTGTGTACGGGCTATGTTTCAGTTGCAAACTATGGACAGTTGCAGACCAATGTTCATAAAGCACAGAACTTTAACACTTCCGTCACTCTACCTATTGGAAATGGCCGTATTTGTAAAAAAGTAATCCTCAGTGGTTTCCACTTTTGTCTAATAATTCTAATAGAAATAGACGTGAGCAGTATACACTGGGTGCTGTAACATTGTTGGCTTTTTAAATGATATTTTTTTTAATTTTTTTTATTAGTTTTATTTTATATAGACATATTTTGTGTTTAATTAATATTGACTACATTTTGTACTGACTCTGATTGTATGTTGAATTATTGTTAACATTTTGCACTGACTCTCAATTTTTTATATATGAAACTGACATTAATTTATACCATTTTGTACGCCGAGTGAGGCAAAACATGTTGGTCCGGTAAAATTATGTTTCCATCTATATGTGCATATTCATGTATCATGTTACACATGTTTGAACAAATAAATTTATCTTTATCAAAATTAGATTTTTCAATTTCTTACGTAAAAAGTTATCGCGGCATGTAAAATGAGAAACGACAACGGACTTCTTAGATTGTGACGACTTTAGGGGCCCTAAGAAAAGTATTCGATAACTTGGAGTATCGATACTTTTATGAGTACGATATATTTTTTTCGATACTACGAGTATTCATGAGTACAGTACCGATACTTTTTATTCAATAGCGTGTCCCTACCTAGTGGATGCCATCATCACGAAGATCTCATGACGTAGATCAATCATGACATGAAGAAGAAAAGATTAGTGGATGAGGTGGTTGAAATAACACATTTTGCTAACGATATCAAAGTACCAAGTAAAATAAGAACAAGTTTGGCCTGATTGTAAAATAGCTACGAATCTTTACCTACTTTATTTAGATTATTTAATCAATACATATAATAAATCTGTAGAAAAGTAATTTTTGTACATCGAAAATATTTCCAAAAAAAATAGCCAGGGTGTTAAAGGACCAACAGAACCTATTGCCGGCATTTTTGTCTGTTTGTCTGTTTATTTGTACACGCATCACGTGAAATGTACGAAACCAATGTAAATAACTTAAACACATAAAAATTGTGCGTAACTTGAAGAATTACTTAGTTTTTGTTTCATCGCAATCGGTTCACTCTATCAAAAGTTAGATGAATTTAAAGTGTTCAACAAGTAAAATTATTACAACACACGCAATTCAGATACTCGGATAGTTGAAATAGATATTCAATAGATGGCGTTGTGCATTTGAAGTCATTTTCTGAATGGCAGTGTTAAGATTTTCCGCGAAAAAGACTTTAGAAACAAAAATGGTAGGTAGGTAAATAGGGTAGGGTTGGCAGACAGTTGATGGGAGCGAAGCCGCGGGCACAGCTAGTTTAGCATAAAAATTGTGTTTGGTCAGTAAATATGTCAACTCTAGTCATTGTCCTGACCTGGACTTATAGTGTGTTTATTATAAGACTAGCTGACCCCGCGGCTTCGCTCCCGTCAACTGGCTACCTACCTCCTACCTACCTACCCTACCCTACCTACCCTTACTACTATACGAATGTAACCTGTAAACTTTTGTTTCTCCGGCGGCGACGATCTAATTAAAATTTAGAACATAAAAGCTGCTATTGTGAGTCAATCTAGACATAAATGCTGTCGCGGACTTTTTTTAGAACTTTTAAAGAGAAACAATTCCATCATACATTATATTTGCGTAACTTAACCGTTTACGCAGCGCACGCAACAAAACCTCTCAAAATTTTTGCCCGTTTTTGCAACATTTTTCATTTATGCTCGGCTCCTATTGGTTGTAGCGTGATGTTATATAGCCTATAACCTTCCTCGATAAATGGACTATCCAACAGAAAAAGAATTTTTCAATTCCAACCAGTAGTTCCTGAGATTAGCGCGTTCAAACAAACAAACAAACAAACTCTTCAGCTTTATAATATTAGTATAGATAGTATAGATTGTGCTCCATTGGTCTAATTGCTGCAAGGCGTTCCAGTACGAGGAAAAACTAATAAATAAATTGTCGTATAGTTGTTTACTTTGTCCATCTTTAGAGATCAAATTGCGGACTGCGGTCATTTTTAGGGTTCCGTACTCAAAGGGTAAAAATGGGACCCTATTACTAAGACTCCGCGGTCCGTCTGTCTGTCACCAGGCTGTATCTCATGAACCGTGATAGCTAGACAGTTGAAATTTTCACAGATGATGTCTTTCTGTTGCCGCTATAACAACAAATACTAAAAACTGAATAAAATAAATATTTAAGTGGGGCTGCCATACAACAAACGTGTTTTTTTTTGCAATAATGGTACGGAACCCTTCATATGCGAGTCCGACTCGGTGTTGTACTTCGTAGCACGACCATAACTTTAGATGGTACTAAAATTCATTATAACTTTAGATGGTACTAAAATCCTTTTAATTTGTACCAATGGTGTCTTTGTATTTGTGTTTGTATTTATACCACTAATTAATAATTTTATACCTCAATTATCGCAGATATAAAGGTCGTGCTGGCAAGATTCTTTCCCAGCACGACCACGCTAAAATTTAAATAGTTTGCGGGCATTCGGTGGATTGGATTCTATTATTTGCACTGTTGAACTACTAATCTATCCCTGTATGGAGGCCGTTTTGCAATTTTCCGTCTTCTCATGGCATTTTTTGTGCCCAAAAATGCGTTAAAATTAGTGTCGAAATGTGGAACTTTCGACGCTCATAACTTTTAAATATTTTCTTTTTTTACTTTTTTGCTTCCGTACAGGGCTAGATAATGATGAGACAAATTGATATCACTTTTTATTTTGAACGTACATCGTCAAACAGTGGAATAATCCCTAGACTACGTTTCTATGGAAGAATTTTCGACTAGTGTACCCTTAAGAAGCCATTAACGCAGCGTCTTCCGGTACGCGGTCGCAACACCAGAACTTTTCAGCCCCATCCGTTCTGCAAGCAATGTGCTCTGCTCACTTTCAGAAATACAAAGACATGACTCGTCTGAATGTCTTTACTTATTCTTTGTTGACTGATTAAGTCATGAGGTATGTATAAGAATAGACGAGATTAAAAGTAAGATAAATGTTCGCGACGAGGCGTCACATAGCTTATATACTAGCATAAGATATCTATGTAATAGGATAGGTAAATAATAGTACATTATGGTACAAGTGTGCAATGTTGGTGATTACCGCTGAGGCGCCATTGAAACCCGAGCCGTAGGTGAGGGTCTTAAGAGAGCCGAGGAAGGTAATCATCAATACACACGTGTATCATACGACGTTTTTCAACACACTTGTGAAGAAAAAAATACTAAAAAAATATTTCCAACAGTTAAAACGAGGGTTGAAAATTTTTTCACAATGGCGATCGGCCATAGACTAAAAGAATGAGGTTTCTTTTTGTTTTGGCTTTTCCAGGATAGTGTTTCAGTAACGTACAAAATAGGGAATATAATTTTTTCTTAATTACAGAGCAAATAAAATTTATATTTGAGTGAAAGTTTTATTTATTAAGCACGTACAAGTTGAAATTATCTATTTAAATACGAAGTTGCATGAAATGAGCAAGCAATAGGTACATTAATTTAAACACATCAACACGGTCTAGGGATATTTCATACTCAATTAAGTTACTCGAAAAGTACTGGCCGCATTGGAATCTTTTATACACCGATTTGTTTGTAATTTATCTCAGACTAATTCCAAATCCAAATTTTTGAAAATTCTTTTGTTTCGGTGGCATAAAAATGTCTTGATGTGTAGGAGAGGGAATTTTCAGTTGTGCGAAATTTAGAAAACAATACGAATTACGTTTAGTTACAGTTTTTTTTCATTTTTAAACGAAAGATAAAGTTAAAATTGAGGTATTGTAGCCATGCAACGCCAACATTTGACGAGGGCGGAGATGTTACGAGCTGTGGGAATGCTGGAAGCTGGGTCTGTTCAGCGTAATGTTGCTGAGGCCATAGGGACCCACCAAAATGTAATTTCAAGATTGTGGACACGCTATCGTGCCACAGGTGAAGTAGCGGAGAGGCACCGGGGGCCAAGTCGCATCACTACCCCCAGACAAGACCGATTTTTGCAAACTACTGCGCGAGCTCAACCAAATGCAACAGCGACTCAATTGGTCCAAAGGCTGCGAGTGGAACACCAAGTGTTTGTGAGTGACCAAACTGTAAGAAGGCGACTGCATGAAAGCAATCTACGCTCTCGTAGACCACTCCGGGTCCCACCTTTACGGAGAGGCAATCGTGGACGACGATTAGAATGGGTTCGGAACCACATGGACTGGGGCCGTGAGCAATGGTCCAATGTGCTGTTCACGGATGAATCCAGGTTCGGCTTCCATCCAGATTCACGAAGGACGCGTGTTTGGCGAGTTCCTGGACGTTGGAGCCGTCTTCAGAACCCTCAGGAAGTTCACCCATACCAAGGAGGAACAATTATGGTTTGGGCAGGAATTCGTCTTGGAGGACGGACGGATCTCGTTTGGGTGCGGGGCAATATGACGGCAGAACGATACGTAAAACAGGTTCTGGGGCCCGTAATCTTGCCCCACAGAACACAAATGGGGCAAGGTTTCCTGCTCATGCACGACAATGCCCGGGCACACACGGCGAGAACGGTAGCAGCTTGGTTACATACACACAATGTTAGGGCCTTAGACTGGCCTGCTCAATCGCCAGATCTAAATCCCATTGAGCATGCGTGGGATATGCTGCAAAGAAGAGTTCTGAAGGAAGTTCCTGAAAATCTGGCTACAGAAGATCAACTTTTTGCGCACCTCAGAAGGACATGGGACAATATTCCGCAGCAAGACATTGACAACCTTGTTCTGAGCATGCCGAATCGTTGCCGATGTGTTATGAACATCATGGGCGCTTTCTCAGACTACTAACTTCAAGTTTATAAACATAAATTAAATGATCTTTCTATTTTTTTCAGTTTTTACTCATAAATTAAAAGTTAATTCATATACGGTTTCCGTCTATGCTTCATTTTTTTCCATAAAATCCTGAAATTTTAATCGAAGTACCTTAACCATTATTAAAAAATGGTAGAATATTAAATAACGTATCTTTTAAACATATACATGTCATATAAATAATTAACACATTGATAGTAAGTCGCTTTTTTAAAAATATCCCTAGACCGTGTTGATGTGTGTATTTGTACTATTGAGCACGATCTTTTTTGTATCGAAACTTTTTTGAGAACAAAGCAACTCATCCAATAAATTAAAAAAATACTCTATAACTCACTTGTAGCGTGCAATGAAAAAGTCACAGTTTGATAACAGGTATCATTATGTGCCTAATTGCGGTGAAATTAGAGCCACTTTATGAGCAAGTGTGTTGAAAAAATTGATTTATTATTTTTCTTTGAGACCCCTATAAAAATGGTGATACAAGTAGTGGTACAGTACGACATAAAAGAGTAGAAATTAAATATTTGGGAACTAATAGTTTTCATTTTCTGGCAACATCTAAAATGAGTACTTGAGCTGTAAATTTTTCTCGATCGGTTTCGATTTTCGTAAGAATTTTGGTTTTTGTGTGATATTTCTGAGTGTGGACAGAAAAAACAGTGGCAAATCATGAATAAGGTAATTCGTGGAGGTGCTCGTGATATAGTTTACAAAGTTTATATGTGGTGTATAGCCGAATTCCAAGCTGGGAAGCTTCTATGCAACTTAGAAGATGTTTACCATCGTACAGCAGATTTTACTGGTAAGTAACTATTGAAAGTTACGCTAAACGTTAATTACAAACGATTAATACATTCAGGGAGCTAAATTTTCGAACCACATATAATTTACAAATTATTTTTCTACAATTTTTGAGGTTATGCTAAGGTAAACAAATACCTTTTTAGTTATAGCGCGACTTAACAACGTTGATAGTAAGGCAAAAACAATTAATGTAATTTATTGCGGATACGAAATATTTTTTTTACTGTGCCATATTTGTTGATGCAATCGTCTAAATGGAAAGAAACAATTTTAAAATATATTCACGTTTATTTACCGCGGAACTTCTTTCGTCGGACTGACAGTGATTCTTTTATTGGATTGTTTTAGGTGTTTCTGTAAGCACAGTGCACAGAATCGTCCAACACGGCATTGAAAACGGTGGGAAATTCTCAACACCAGCTAAACACATGAAAGGTCGTCCCATGGTGCAGACAGCAGTAACGATGAGAGTGGTTCAGAAATCAGAATTTTCAAATTTTAAGACCATGGCTTCAGTCATTAAGTTATGACGACACCGAAAAGTTGATTTAGATTATATAAGATAGCCACTCGCTCACTCATGCGTCCACTCACCATCACACATACATACATACACACACACACACACACAATCACACACACACTTGCAATCACACGCTCGCACGTTCGCTTTGCCTTTTTTTTATTGTTTAGTTTTACTGTTTCAATAACTACTAATGTTACTTACTCATTGTGTTCTATTGCATAAAAAATTAAATGTTTATTGATTTATATCAGCGGAGGACACTGATTTCTGTAACACAGGTTCGCCTAGCTCAGAAGTCAGGGGCTTCAAATGTATGGCTGTAATATTTTTGTATCAATAAAGTTATTATTTATTATTTATTTATTAAATCAGAGACGAATCAATACCAGAGCTTAAAATAGACTACACGAACTTAAGTGATCCCATGGAAGGTGTAGAGTATTTAGATTTTGATTTATTAGATTAGTTTATTTTATAAATTTTTGTTTATATCTGAGTTTATATGGAAAGCAATTGATTATTAAAAATACTTATTTTTTGTGAAATTGTTGTTTTATTACTACTACATATTAAATATTTATTAAATATACTTATTTAATATATTTTCTCATTTTTTATACCCAATAAATAAATAATACTATTCAAGTATCAAGATCAGCTGGGTCGTACTAACTGGGTTGCTATCTGAGCGATTGTGGCGCCCTCATTTAATTTCTACTCTTTTATGTTGCACTGTATGTGCGACCCACTCACACAGGGTGGCGCACCAATCGCATTATTAAATTTCACCATTTAGTTTGTTAGGAAACACCAACTAGGTGTTCTAACTTATTTACCCTATGTCTATGACAGATAAACAGTACAATAAGATAATATACATGTGTTATTTGTACTAGAAACTACGCCTTGGTTTGTCTTCTTTTCTTGGTGACTAACAACGGGCATCTAATGCATTTTTAGAAGCTCTTATTAACACGCTTTTATTAGCTTAGTATGTATGTATCTATGTAAAGGAATCTTTGACCGTAACTTTCACCCCCTTCAAAACGTCGGATTAATTTGAAACATTGGACTCTTATCAAGGACCGATGACAATGCAATAATTTGAAGATGATTATGAGTTCGCTTCATAGGCAGTCGGGTTTATTGATTTTTTGATCTAACTTTTTTTATTTATAATTTTTATTTATTTATTAGATGGAAAACCAACAGCTATACATAAAACTGGCTGTCCCCCGCGGCTTCGCTCCCGTGGACCACCCCACAGGACCCGTTTTCGGGATTAAAAATAGCCTATGTCACTCAGGAATAATGTAGCTTTCTTATTGGTGAAAGAATTTTTCTAATCGGTCCAGTAGTTTCGGAGCCTATTCGGTACAAACAAACATCTTTCCTCTTTATAATATTAATATAGATATAATTTATGGGGCATTTAAACATTTAAGTGTTATATTTTTGAAATCACCTCCTAAAACCCTTTATTTTGTTACCCAACACGATGGGTAAGGAAGAAAAAAAATTTAGGCCCCCACAAAATGACGCCCAAAAGCCGCCAATTTTAGGGTTCCGTACCCAAAGGGTAAAAACGGGACCCTATTACTAATACTCCGCGATCCGTCTGTCTGTCTGTCTGTCCGTCTGTCACCAGGCTGTATCTCGTGAACCGTGATAGCTAGACAGTTGAAATTTTCAGAGATGATGTATTTCTGTTGCCGCTATAACAACAAATACTAAAAACAGAAGAAATTACATATTTAAGGGGGGCTCCCATACAACAAACGTGATTTTTTTTGCCGGTTTTTGCTCGATATTAATAACGGCAACAGGTAGACGCTTGAAATATTCACGGAATATTTAGTTGTATATTCACTTCAAAAAATAATAATTATTAAATTAAAATAAAATTAATTGAGGGGGGCTCCCATACAACAAACGTGATTTTTTGCGATAATGGTACGGAACCCTTCGTGCGCGAGTCCGACTCGCACTTGGCCGGTTTTTATTTATTTTACTTCGCCTCATCGCATGATAGCATTAACCTTATTTTTATAGTACAGATAAATAATCAATTATGATTCGTTTATCTTATCTGTACCCTTGATAAATGAACTCAACGTTAATAAATCCATTATTTTATTTTTGTATATTTTAACTGGTTTCTGCCCGCTTCGCCCGCGTAAACAGTGTATCATCATCCCAAGGGAATAAACTACCGAACAGAAAACCTATCCTATATCCTTTCCAAAAGAGAACGTTTTTGAAAGAGAGTTACCGCGGCCCTGGCACAAGCAACTGATGGAACACGGGTGGGTTTTAGTCAGCAAAAGTCTGACATGCCCTCCCGCTTCACCCGGAGCGGGAGAAGTCATTGGAAGTAGAAAAAAAAGAAAAGGGTCTCAAACTATCTCCATACCAAATTGCATCTAAATCGGTTCAGCGGTTTAAACGTAAAAAGGTAACAGACAGACAGAGTTACTTTCGAATTTATAACATTAGTATGGACATTATGTCATGGACCAAGTGATTAATGAAGGCATGGGCAAGGCAATTATAATATTAGTATGGACATTATGTCATGGACCAAGTGATTAATGAAGGCATGGGCAAGGCAATTATAATATTAGTATGGACATTATGTCATGGACCAAGTGATTAATGAAGGCATGGGCAAGGCAATTATAATATTAGTATGGACATTATGTCATGGACCAAGTGATTAATGAAGGCATGGGCAAGGCAATTATAATATTAGTATGGACATTATGTCATGGACCAAGTGATTAATGAAGGCATGGGCAAGGCAATTATAATATTAGTATGGACATTATGTCATGGACCAAGTGATTAATGAAGGCATGGGCAAGGCAATTATAATATTAGTATGGACATTATGTCATGGACCAAGTGATTAATGAAGGCATGGGCAAGGCAATTATAATATTAGTATGGACATTATGTCATGGACCAAGTGATTAATGAAGGCACGGGCAAGGCAATTATAATATTAGTATGGACCTTATGTCATGGACCAAGTGATTATTGAAGGCATGGGCAAGGCAATTATAATATTAGTATGGACGTTATCTCATGGACCAAGTGATTAATGAAGGCATGGGCAAGGCAATTATAATATTAGTATGGACATTATGTCATGGACCAAGTGTTTAATAAAGGCATGGGCAAGGCAATTATAATGACCGGGCAATATGAATCAAGTCAAGTCAAATCGGGCAATGTTTTTTTTAATTATTATTATTGATAGGCTCGCGCTTGACCACTAACTCACCTGATGATAAGCGAATGAATACTGATATAAACTTCGTTATTTATCACAATGTCTTGCCATTATAAATATTGCTACGAACTCTTGGGCAATTCGATAATCATGGACGTATTTATTTTAAACTAGCTGTTCCCGCGGCGTCGCTACCGTGGACCACCCCACAGGACCCGTTTTCGGGATTAAAAATAGCCTATGTCACTCAGGTATAATGTAGCTTTCTAATGGCAAAATTTTTTTTTTAAATCGGTCCAGTAGTTTCGGAGCCTATTCAGTACAAACAAACAAATCTTTCATCTTTATAATATTGGTTTAGATAATATTTGGTCAGCAGGATTATAGAATCAGCTAGCATAAAATAATATGTGAAAGCGGGGCCGCTATTTTCAACGAATTAGTCCAAGAGCGAGCGAAGCGAGCGCCCGAGCTTAGGCCACCCCGTTTACTTTAGAGTGTATACGTACACCCTGCAGACAGATATAGGAGCCCGTTTCTTAAATAATAATCGTACTTACCTACCATACTGATTCTATATTAAAATCAATGTCAACATTAAAATAATTAAATAAAACACATATTTTTATTACTTTACCCAAGTACCCAATAAGTGATAGGTATTATTCAGAAAGCCCGGTCTATTTAATTACCTATTTCAATAGTTGTAACAAATTGCCTGGTCATATTGGGTATTTTTGAAACTGTCTGGGCATTATGAATAATGCCGTATTAAGTACACTAGTCGACGGCACGAACTATTTTGTGCGCGCGGTTAAAATGCCTGCTATCTCATCCGACAACTCGTGCGAAAGAGATAGATGCTGTGATGAGCAGTAAGAAGCTAGTTCGCGTACGAATTAGCACTTTTGCAAGTTAGTAGCGAAATGGATGATGATTTAGGACGAAACCGAGCGCGCGAGTGTTGAAATATGGAACTTCCGACGCTCATAACTTTCAAATATTTTCATTTTTACTTTTTTGTTTCCATACAGGGCTAGTTAATGATGAGACAAATTGATATCAATTTTTATTTTGAACGTACATCGTCAAACAGTGGAGTAATCCCTAGACTACGTTTGTATGGAAGAATTTTCGACTAGTGTAACCTTAATCACTTGGTATGGACCAAGTGATTAAGGTTACACTAGTCGAAAACATAATTATATAAGTATGGATTGTAAGTGGCTATAATGCCACTGCTGCTTTAACTGCATATTGTTCTCAAGTGACAATTTGTCTTAATCTGAATAAAGATATTTAAACCGAACCGAATGCTTTCCAGTTTCCAGAGCAGTGGTGGCACAAAAGAGCAATGGTGGCCCACCAGAGTAGGGATGGTCCAGTGGTAACGTATCCGACTTACATACCGTAGGTCGTGGGTTCAAACCCAGGCAGGCACATTACTTTGTACAAATTATTTTATCCAACTGCTCTAAAACGGTGAAGGTCAAAGAAGGAAAACATCGTGAGGCGACCGACATATATGTCTTAGAACCATAAATTCGAAGACATGTGACATCCACCAACCCGCACTGGGCCCGCGTGGTGGATAATGGCCCTTCGCTGACAGAAAGGAGGCGTGTGTTCCAGCAGTGGGAACATTAATAGGCTGTTGATGATGAATATTTTCCGATGCATGGAGGAGTCTCACCCATCTACGGACCAACCTGGGCAAGAGTTGCTTAACCTTGAAGATAGACACGTGCGGCAGTTATTAATTAGCCACGAGATCGTAAAAAACGTTACGTAACGTAATTTAAGTTTCTGAAAA
The DNA here is from genome assembly GCA_948252205.1 of Orthosia incerta. Lineage (NCBI taxonomy): Eukaryota > Metazoa > Arthropoda > Insecta > Lepidoptera > Noctuidae > Orthosia > Orthosia incerta. The sequence goes on from OX411769.1 coordinate 4,869,421, forward strand.
GTAATTATATATTTATTTAAGTGTCTAGCGCCCGTAAATACTAAATGATAAATGATTTATTTTCTGTAAGTTGGTTTGCACAAACACTTGTTATGTAGCGGCACCGACGCCGCCGCCACTTACGAACTAATGACATGACGTCACACAAATCCTGCATCGCGCAAGCAAAGTTTTCGGCGGCGATTTGAACGTATACAACAGTCCGACATCAACCGTTGGGCAGTTGCCCGGACCAGACACAACACCCGTCTGGTCGGAGGATCCTCCCTTTTCTATGGAGGTTTGTGGGACTTTACACTCTGTTCCACCTACCCCCAAACGCTTTTACATGTCGATCATATTTTATAGAACTAGATGAGGTCGGCGTTTCCTATCTGACTACTCTGAGAAGAAAGGCCGATACAAACTCAGAGGTCACAGTCTCTTTTAAAGTCCAGACAAAATCTTGGTTAGATCATGTCACTAAAATTGGTTAGTCGCGGCATCAGCGCCAGTAAATAATGTGGCGACGGCCGACGCCTGGGGGAGGCCACATACGCCGTGACAGTGGACGTCTTTCGGCTGAAATAATGAATGGGTAATAAAAAAAGTTAATAAAATCAAAAAACCCGACTGCAAAGATGTAAACTAGAAGAAAATCATGCTGTGCATTCGGAGGATACATATTCGAGAGCTGGCTGACCAAAACTATATATAGTTTTAGTCATATTAACTTTTTTATTTACAGCTTTTTAGTTATACTTTTTTTCGAATGGCTTTTAAATATATATAGGTCGTATATTTTTGTAATCACCCCTAAAAACCCTTCATTTTGATACCCCACTCGATGGGTTTCGAAGTAAAAATAAATTGCAACCCAAACAATATGGCGCCCACAATCCGCCATGTTTCTTTTTTTTTAACGGCACTTATCTAAAAACACTTGGGCGGCCAAGACCTATCTAACGATGTCTTAGTTATAAAAATCCGTCAAGTGGTTTGAAAGATACGAGGTGATAAAAAATATTACCTACATACATACAAACATACAAGATACGCGCGAAAAACATAACCCCTTCCTTGCAGCCGGGTAAAAAAGAAAAGTTGTGATTCATCGATCCGAAATACGATTATGGCACTGTATGAATGTGACTGGTTGTATATAAAGATTCCTGATCAGTTGAAGTGCTCCAAAACCAAGCTTTATAATTATTATTATTTTTTTATCTTTGATAGGCTTGCGCTTGACGACTATCTCACCTGATGGTAAGCGATGATGTGGTCGAAGGTGTAGCACGCTTGCCTAGAAGTAACCTAATCACTCTAGACTAAAATACCCCTAGATTATAGCTATAGGAAAAAACAGACTCCGGCAAGGAATCCCACTCCTTAGCTGTAACGTTTTGTGCGTATGGGTGGGATGTCCACCATGTACCGGTGGCGCATCGCCGTACGTCTTGTAGTCCGATCATGAAACGGGCTTGGCGGAATTAGATCATGCAATTCCATCGCACATGCCCCGAAATGCAACCGATAAAAGACCGACAAGCTGGCAACTCGGCGACGATGTTCAAGGCTTTGGAGCTTTGACTCAACCAGTGCTTCATTGCCAATGAGCCTCTTGGCCCGTTTTTCGATCGACTCTAGTGCATCAAGCTGATATTTGGCAGATCCGTTCCAGAGATGAGAACAGTACTCCATGTAAGATCGAACTTGCGTTTGATACAACTTAAGCAGCTGTTCTGGCGTGAAGTACCGTCTCACCTTCGCAAGGATCCCCAATTTTTTGGCAGCCAGTTGAGCCTTTACTTCAATGTATGGGCCAAAATTGAGTGTCGATGTCAACGTTACACCAAGAAGCTCAAGATGGTCCGTTATCGGAACGGTTACACCTCGGAAAGATGGAGCCGGATGAAATTGGCTCTTTTTAGCGGAGAAAGAGAGATAGCTTCTAGGTATGCCAGGAGCTTGCTATTAAGGACGCGTTCCATACTCTTACGAAGTATAGACGTTACAGAGATGGGTCTGTAGTTGGCCGGGTCAGCTCGACTGCCCTTCTTGGGCACGGGCTGTACGTTGGCTTGCTTCCAAGCATTCGGCACTTTCCCAGCCTCATACGAAAGGCGAAGCAGGGGTGTCATGATCGGAGACAATTCAGGCGCACAGGTTCTAAGAACAATTGCTGGTATACCGTCGGGGCCGCTTGCCTTATTCACGTCGAGGTTGCGCAACACCCTACGTACGTCCTTTTGATGGATGCGAATGTCCGACATACTCGTCTCGCATCCATCAGCTATAAAACACGTAAAATAATACAACACTGCCAATAATGTTCTTCGAAAACCAAAATCTGTTAAAAATATGCCGCTTGAAGATGCTTTAATTGTTCGTTTAGCGAAAGCTGATCCATTTAAGGGTTCTGAAATTATAAGAAGGCAAGTTTTTGGCAATGGAGGAGTTTCTGCGCGTACAGTACAAAGATGCATAACGGATGCAAAGCTATTTGACGGAATCGCTCGGAGAATACCACTTCTCAAGAAGATGTACCGAAAAGCAGAATTAGATTTTCCTAGAAAGTATGGCGACTGGACAGGCACGTATCCAGACTTTTGGTTCGGGGGGGGACAAACTTTGAAACAACCATGTCGAAATTATGGAAATTTTAGACACGTGTGACAAAATTTTCTTGCCTACCATTAACAGTCTAATACATATTCTGGCCACCCTTCCGGTTTCAACGGGATCTGTGGAGCGGTCATTTTCATGCCTAAAGAGAATAAAATCCTTTTTAAGGAATAGAATGGCGGGCGAGAGGCTTACTGGTCTCGCTCTATTGTCTATCCATTCCGCTTTGGCGCCAGATCCTGATATGGTACTAAACGTAATGGCTGCCACCGGAAACAGAAAAATACTTATATCATACTTATATATAAATATAAAATACTTATAAGTGTGTGACTAAACTACGGACGTCGGACGGTACTTCTTTAAGTTATTAAAAAATATAGTACAGTGATTACAGCGATTTTTAACCGACTTTCGAAAAAGGAGGAGGTTCTATGTTCGACTTCTTGTATGTTTTTTTTTTTTTTTTTTTTTTTTTTTTATGTATGTTCACCGATATCTCCGTCAATTGTGGACCGATTTTGAAAATTCTTTTTTTGTTTGAAAGAGTATGTTCCGAAATTGGTCCCATTTTAATTTAGTGAAGATCTGATGAAGAACTTCGAAGATATACAACAGAACTCTTCAATAAATAACGGCAAATCTCTCGGGACTGCTGCAATCGCATGTCTGTTTATTGTTTATACCATTTCATAACATAACATCACGCCAGTACGCTATTAAGTGGTATGCAGATCTGTCATTTCACTGATTATGTTTTGAGTTTCATGTTATTCGGGTAATCTATTCTGCCGTTACAGGTACTTACTACACAACTTGCCTATATGTACAACTAAAAAGGTTAAAATAAAAAAACTTTTTTGCAATAAAATACTACCGACTTCCAAATAAAAAACTACAAAGTGAAAAATAACTTTATTTTTGGAAGTCGGTGTCAATATCGCAATGAATTGGTACCTACAAAAGACACCGACTTCCAAAAATAAAGTTATTTTTCACTTTGTAGTTTTTTATTTGGAAGTCGGTAGTATTTTTTTGCAAAAAAGTTTTTTTATTTTTTCAGATCAAGATCTATCTATATTTTTATTTTACCTACTTATTGAAAGAACACGCAAGCAAATAAATAAACAGTCAGATTTCGGGGTGGGATAAATCCCAACTATCCCCCCCTCTGTTTAGGTGCCTGCGACTGGACAACAAGTCAATGGAAAAACATATTATTTTCTGATGAAACGAGATGTATAAATTAACTTCTGATGGGAAGCAGTATGTGCATCGACTAGTTAAGCAGGCATTGAATACAAAATATACAAAAAAAAAACTGGCCAAAGGGTTCCGTACCATTATTTTTTGGGATAATGGTACGGAACCCTTCGTGCACGAGTCCAACTCGCACCTGGCCGGTTTTAGTATTTCTTGTTATAGCGGCAACAGAAGTACATCATCTGTGAAAATTTGACTAGCTATCATGGTTCATGAGATACAGCCTAGTGTCGGACGGACAGACAGACAGACGGATCGCGGAGTCTTAGTAATAGGGTCCCGTTTTTACCCTTTGGGTACGGAACCCTAAAACTACAAAGTGAAAAATAACTTTATTTTTAGAAGATGAAGTAGGTGACCATAAAGTAAAAAATGGTACTTACGAATGACACCAACTACCAAAAAGAAAGTTATTTTTCACTTTGATTTTTTTTTATTTGGAAGTCAGTATTATTTTGTAACCATTTTTTTGTTAGTAAATATTCATAATACAGTCAAAACCGATCAAAACTACATTGAAAGGACCATTCAAATAAACAATAAATAATTGCAAATAGGTTTAAATATTTAATACTTTTTAAAGTATTATATAATTAATCATTTATTAACATACATACAAATATAAAAGGGAGACGGAAAAGAGCTCATTGTGCATCAAAAAATATTTAATTGCATAAATAATAAAAGTAGGTCCTTGTATAGTTTGTTCAATCCACGAAAACGCGCCCCGCCAATTATATGATTAGTCTATTCTTCTTTTTTATATTATTATAAATGATAAGTCTATTCATTGTAGTGTGCGTGTGCACTCATAGGTAATTAGTGTGTACCGATAACACTCAAACATTGACGGAAGTTTGCACATTCTATAAACGGTTAGGAGGAATGGTTGTGGGGCGCATCTTCGTGGATTGAACAATATAACAGGACTTTTAAATCCTGTCATAAAACCGAGCACATTGTTTTAACATAAGTCGCTATTAACAGTTTTAACTGTAGTATGCATGCTAAGGTTCATAGCAAAATAGAATTGGCAAGGATTCTCAAATTGGGCTGGAAGCATTTTTTACTACTTACAGAATTTTTGCATGGACTTGAAACATTTTATCACAAATTTTTAAATAACTGAATTACATGACTACCTCAAAATTAACACCATTAAAGAAGAGATTGAGCACAGAACAAAACTTTATAAGGTTCGCATTGAAGACTACGTCAACATTCTGGCTTCTGTACTGACCAATCCTCTGGAACACCGTCGACTGAAAAGACAGCACATATGGGACATATCCTGATTTAGTCAAGTAGCAAGTAGAGGGTCGGCTCTCACTGGAGGACCATACTCAAAGCGCCAATATGCACAGAACGCATCTGCTAATGGTTTGATAAGCCGATCGCAAGATGGAAAGGGAAAAAATAAAAAAAACATTTAAATTCTCGTGGAATCTTCACCTTTTTTTGTCTATGGAAGTCAAAGTCAGCACAGCAGAGTGGGCACAGATACTTAAGTAGTAAACACAACAAAAAAAACTGGCTATACTTTATCGAAGATAAATTAAGATAATGATAAAGACCTGACGTGACACTGACTGAATGCACAAACCGTGCAAAGCAAAATGAGCAAAAAAAAAAATGTAACTAACAGAAAATGTATGTAACTACTTTATCAATAATTTTTATTAAAGACGAGCTTATTTTTCACAATTATTAAATTCACAGGCAAGTGTGAATATTTTCTGGCAAATAAAGAAGATTTAATACATAATAGAATGAAACCAAGTTGAAATAGGTATAATTCTAATAAGAAAACTGAAATTATTAAAGGTTAAAAAAGTTATGAATTCGAAGTGAATGCGATAATTCTGCTGATACCGCTAAAAACAAAAATGGCTTTAACATGTCCACCCAGATTCTTATTAGTTAAATTAAAAAGATACTATCAAAATCTATGTAACTAACTATACATTTCAGGCATTTATCCACAGGCCAAAGTTATATTCTTTTTTAAACTGCGCATTGAAATACTTTAAGAAATTACACGACAGAGCTCAAAGTACTGAGTAATTACTTGAACTAGTATGGTCAAAACCAGTTTTGCAACTTCAAGTGCGATTTACTGAACAAATAACAATGGCAAACATTGTTTTAACACTACGTCTTGGTGTAATATTCCCATAAAAAACGACGAGTAAGATATTTAAAACCTGAAACATCATTTAACAGCGGAACTTGCAATAAAAAGATGATACTTCAACATTATGTGTTTCGTGACCAACCAAGTCACACAAAATCAGATGTGATTTTCATCGATAACAATGTTTAAATTCGTTTCAAAAACTTACCGGCAGAGAGTAATAGGTTGTGTTCTCGGTTCACTTGTAACAATTTATTAGTAAAACAACGTGGAAAATTGGGAAAATACCGTTTCACAATACAAGAACTAAGAACGCTGCACGAAAGTAGACACACAGATCAACACAGATAAAAAATGGCCAAAAATTGTGGAATTTCCGAAAAGAATTTGTTGACGTTTCGCTTTGATGTTGCAAGCGACGGAATGTTGGAATGATGAGGTTTGATTTCAGTGTTGCCAAAAGTTACATTAGATAATAAAGAATATAATGTTAGATGTGGAAAATGCATTGAGATAGGAAAAATATGGAGGAGCCGCGATGTTCTATACATACATTAGCTTTCTATACATATAACATACATTAGCTTATACAAATATGAGTGAAATACGACACAGAATGTGAATAATAGTTTTGTTTCATTCTTTCTAATGTAGTAATCGTATTTGATAAAAGAGACAACCATATTTCAGTTGTTGCTCTTATTGGCAACATTCTTTTGTGACGTAGTCACAAATTACCTCCCAATTGGGAGGTAATCTGTGGACGTAGTACAAATTTTGTAGATATAATCATGGTATATTACGTGCCATATTCGCATTCGGCATATTATGTGACGACTTTTGTGGTTGTGTTCGTGGTAGTCCTGCCAAGTCCTGCTGTCAAATTGTTGTTTACTTTTTGTATTATTCAAATTTGTGAGTGTGTGTGTGCCGTGATTCACAAAACCATAGCATCGGCAGCCATTTTAAGTGACATTTTAAGGTTTAGGTAGGCACGTTTTTTTGTAGGTATTTCCAGTCCATACTATTTAATATGTCTATGGGAAAACGTTATATTACGCACACTCGCTCACTGGAGTAAGCGGGATGGAAGATCATGAAATATACGTGAGTGAGTGAGTGAATATTCAAAGTCAATTTGTGTGTCACAAAATCAAATGCGACAACACGACGAACGAAAAGTTTATCAGATGTGTTCCGTTTCACGATTATTTTTTGTTTGCTGCATAATATTTCAATATTTTTTATTAAGTCCTAAATGTACCTAACGTAAAAGTTACATTTTGAGTCGTGTTACAAGGATTGTACATGAGAAGGTCAAAAGTAAAATGTAATAAATGTTACATTCTGGCAACGCTGGGCAGGAGGTTCCACCTCGAGCACCGCTTTGGAGGCAGTAGTGGGTATCGCCGTATGTTCGTATTGGCGCGTGCTATGCCGCGGGCCCCGCCGCGGGTGTCGCTACGTTTTATGGCGGAAACACACTTGCGTGGCGTCTCGTGGCGTGTCGCGCCAGAAGCCTAATGCATTAAGTCCGCCTCTGTACGTTTGTGTGCATGAAGTATTAAATAAATAAATTAGCCTATCAGTTTCGTACCTTGCCTCTCGTGCTTGAGGTCGTGGGTTCGAATCCGGGCAAGTACCAAAGTGACTTTTTCAATTCATATGTACTTTCTAAGTTTATCTTGGACATTGCTGACAACGGTGAAGGAAAACATCGTGAAGAAACCTGGACTTTTAGTGAGTTTATTTTAAGATTGTGCTCCATTGGTGTTATTGCTGCAAGGCGTTCTAGTGCGAGAATAAACGATTAAATACATACAGTAGGTATGGTTAGAGGCACATTTGAGTGTCGTGGCGCAGCGTGGCGTGTATTACATAGGTACGTGTCGAATTGATTACTTCCTTTTATTTTTGAAGTCGGTAAAAGTGAGCGAGCGAGGCAGCGAGTGTGCTGCCTCAGTATAGACTATATCCTACTTGCTGGAGTGTGCTAGCTATCTATTCACTTGTACTCTGGATGACCTGTGTACAGTTCGACCAACTTAACTGTGAATTATGAGTGGCGCTGTTCGTCACCATTTCACCAAAAATAAACAAAAACCGATCTTATGTACCTGTTCGCGACGAAGCGTCATCAACCATACTAAATGGTTCATAGAAATTGAAGTTTGTATGTGTAGACATGTCTGCTTACCACGGCGCGCCACCTGATACTAAAATGAATTTTAGAGGCACGTTTATATTTATACTAAAATTTTACCTACATTTTTTGAGATAGTAGTATAATGTTTTTAGTGTTTGTCAGTATGTTATAGGGTTCAATAGTTCACCCTTAACAGAGTAAAATCATTAGAAAGCATACTGATAAGAGTTATCATAGTAAAAAACATAAATTTCTGTCATACGATACGTCTGTGCTCGGCGACGGATTAGTTCCGAATGAACCGTGAGAGGGAACCACACGTTATTTATAGTTTTGGTGGTTTTTGAAAATATTATAGTAATTAAAATCATGTTTTTAAGGGCTTATCCTATGTACTGGACATGAAATCAGTACATAATGATGAAACTATGTGAAGACCACATAGTTTCTGCTATGTAAATAGGAATATTGACTTGATATCTCAAACACCAAATATATGGTTTTAGGTCATTTTAGGGTATATGGGGGACCTAGACCGGGACAGGAAGCCTATATACACCTCATAGTTAGCGTAGTCTTTTATATAAAGCCCATTTACTTGAGATATCAAGTCAGTGTATAATAGAAAAACTGCTGTTTATCTGGTTTTTGGCAATCGCTTACGGTTTTAGGTGCCCTAAGTACCTAGAAACATATAGGTGTACTGGTAAAAGTACTACCATTGGAAAGCCTGCTAAAAGGGCTTCCAGGCGGTTTCTAGATGGGAAGAATCGCTTGGATAGTCAACGAGATAAGCAGTCGTGAAAAATGTAAACAACGTAAAACGTTGAAATTTGTAGACCCTTCAGGTGGAATAACTCCATGAAGGGAATAGATGTACTCATGGTGTAAGTACTTTCGGATGGCTTGCTGGACTAGCTACCAAGCCATCACTTTGGAGCGAAAATCGCTCAAGTAGTTTAAGTACAATTCCAGAAAATAGGTTTCTGGAAATGTAATTTTTAGTCAGTTTTTGGCACTCCCCGGGACTATACACCCCTGGGAATTCCGAAAATAAGGAATTTTTGGGGACCTCCCGATGGCCCGTTAAACGCACCATCGTGTTGTCCCAATCTTATTAGTGTTTTTATATCTAATTTCTCTGATAGCTGGGCGCAAAGAAAGTGACCAGCTATCAAATTTGTACATATCAAGGCACCTTATGTGCATATGACCTAGATAGACTTACATAAACACTAGAAATGTAAAGTGTGGTCTATTGGCTACCAGAATCCCCATAATAGGCGGTGATTGCCTGGTTAGCCTAAGTAGGAAGTCCTAAAGTCGGTGAAATGACTTAGGAATTTATAGATTCATTACATAAGGGATGATATCCCATAGAAGATTCCCGAAAATAAGCTTTTTCTAGACGTCAACAGACAGCCTGCTATTGGCACCAGCAGGTCAACCCAACCTATAGATATCCTTAGGCTAGGTTGAAAACTATTAAGGTTTTAACTGGGAAATAAAGGGAATTGTCCTTTTATTTCATGGAAATAGTCTAGGGAAGCTATCAATACCTGGAAATTAGGTATATTGATTAGATACATAGATAGGGGGCGTTACTGTGTTACAGTACGAAGGAATCCAGCTATTGATAGCACCATGGAAGGGGTGCGGTAACCCTATTTACCAAATATGTATAAGGGTTTTTTACATAAATAAAAATTATTTTCGGCGAGAATTTGCGGGGCTCTCAATAATGGCACGATGCGAGGGTATAAAGAACCCCCGGGCCCAAAATAGAATTTGTAGTCATCCAAAGCTAGTCGCTTGTACTTGTCTTAGTAAATAAGAAGTAATTCTTATATAGAATCACGTCTCAGAAATTGTTGAGAGCCCTAGAATCGTGCCGTGTACTGAATAACTTAGTGTTTCATTTAATTCATCGACTTCAACCCTTATGAAGACATCCCTTTTCGATCCTGTCGAGCTGAACCTCGGAACCTGGACACCAGGAGTGCTGATCCAGAAGTAGGCAACCCGGAATCTGGAAATAACTCAAGTACAGCCAACACATCGTTGAATCGTTAGAGTCGATTTGCAACCCTACGTCACTGCTGCAGCTAGGCATCCAAGAACCTTTGTTTTCGTTGATGTGGATGGGGCGTTCAGCGGCAATGGCCAGAAGGTTTACGCCCTTCTTTTCTCGGGGCCAATGAACACGCTACGTCCTGCACATTTAATGGTCCTTGCGAGCCAGATTTTGGAGCCTGGCGTCCCGGCAAAATTCGACGACGGACATATTTAATGGTCCTATCGAGCCGAATTTTGGAGCCTGGAGAGCCCCAGGACGTCGGGAACAGTAGATCCAGAAAAAACAACTGGGTGCCTGCATATTAAGTCGGCTACGTGCAACACAACGTTGACCCGTTCGAGCCGAAATTCGAAGTCTGGAGCGCCCCAGGACGTCAGGAAGAAACAGTGGTGGAATTAATTTTTCGAATTTTGGAGAAATTAATTTCACAAATAAACCAAAAATCGACGTGCACTGCAGGGAACAAGTCCTACGTGCCCTATTTGCCGCTGGATCCAAGAGGTAAAATTCTGGAGACAGTTATTGAAAATACCCTATTTTTTCAATAATTGTAAGAAAATAGAAGAAATTTTCTGTGAGCCGCAAAATGCTGTATGAAGACAGATGCGCATCCTTGAAGCCCCAAGAATAGTTCCTGAAGACTTATCGCTGAAAACTACCCTATGTTATCAGTGATTTGTTCTAGAACTGAACGCTTGTTTATTCAACCAAGAATACTCGTTCAGAAGATTGGATTACGTCTTTGACGCGGAAGAATAGTTCCTGAAGACTTATCGCTGAAAACTACCCTTATGTTTTTAGCGATTTGTTTAAAAAACGAGCGCCCGTCAGAAAAATACAAGACGTGCGTTTAGAAGGCTGATGTGCATCCTTGATGATTGAAGAATAATTCCTGAAGCCTTATGACTGAAAACAACCCCTATGTTTTCAGGAAAATTTTGAAGACTGAATTTTCGTCAGTGAATGGAAGAAACGTACTCTGAAGACTTAGATACGTTTCGGATGTACTGACTAAGCGGTTCCTGAAGCACTATCACTGAAAATAACTTTGACGTTTCGGTGATTTATTTGAAGATTGAATTTTCTTCAATCAAGCAAGATACGTGCTCGGAAGATTGATGCACGGCTCTGATGCTTTGGACAAGCAGTTCATGAAGCATCACCACCGAAAAGTAACCTTGACTTTTCGGTGATTTAGAATTTGATTGAATTATAGTCAATCAAATAGAACATACACGTTTATGGGAAAAATAAACTTGTATAGCAAATGCCTGAAGTTTCCTGAAGACTTATCACTGACCGTAAGTTTTTAGTGATTTTTTATTTGAAGATTGAATTATAGTCAATCGAAGTGGAGGTTAACTTCTGGAGATCGTCGGTTTGAACGCTGAAGCCCGGAACTGGGACTTATCTTTGAAAACTAACTTCGAGTTTTCAAAAGAAAATATTTCAACAACAATGCCGATAACCAGATCCAAAGGCAAGACGCCGGAGGCATGGACCGTGGAGTTGGATCAGCCAGCTGGCATCAGACATGAGCTGCCGCCGTGTTCACCTTCCACAACCGAAGGGACCGAGCCGTCGGACGAGCAGCGCCATCTAGCGCCTCAAACTGAAAGCACTCCGACGCATCAACCAATAGAAACTGATCAAGCGGTTTCTACCAGAGTAACCAGATTAGAAGGAGCTTCAGACACAACATTGAAACCTTCTCAGAAAGAGAAGATTTCCGAAGAAGACAGACGTACAGCGATGCCGATGACTACCCGGGGTGACGCCCGTATCGAACATAGCCGTCCGCCGTCAACTAGAGTGACTCGGTCACGAAAAAACATAGACAAAGCTCGCGAAGACTTACTCAAAATTAAGTTGGAGCTTGCACAATTGGCACTTCAGAGAGCGGAGGAAGAGGGTTCCGAAGCTGAATACTTGGATGACAGAAACTCGAATGACGAGTACGTGCGTTCATGGCTAGAAGAGGCACCAGAACCTCAGCCTGAGAAGGAGGATAACGTCGTTGAAGGGGGAACCAGAAATTCTATGCATAGACCCCTGACTGCGGCCGCCACCAAATCGCAAATAGAAGGTCAGCATCCTAAGGAGAAAGAAGTGCGAAAGCCTCCAGTTGCAGCGTCAGCTGAGTGTACAGGAGGTCAGAGGGATAGTCTCCGTCCATTCTTGACGGAGTTGACGTCCGCTATAGCGTCGCTAGCCGACAGGAAAATAGAACAGCGGGACCAAACGAACCCCTCTGCGTCGAAATTCGTCATGACATTGCCGAATTTCAATGGTTCTCATACTGAATGGCTATCATTTCGGGCCATATATGAGACAACTCGAGCGTATTTTACGGACATCGAGAATACAGCGAGGCTGAGGAGAAGCTTACATGGACGTGCAATGGAAACCGTCAGCTCAGAACTCATCGGACATGCCAGGCCCGATGACATCATGAAGGAACTCGAGCTGCAGTTCGGCCGTCCAGACTCCATAGCGCAAGCTGAAACAGATAGATTACGCGGACTGCCGCGCTGCAGTGAGTCACCAAGAGACATCTGCGCGTTTGCAAGTCGCGTAAGAGGTGCTGTAGTCACGCTCCGCGCGTTAAAAAAGGGTCATTACCTTATGAACGCGGAGCTTATGCGATTGTTAACAGAGAAGTTACCCAATTCGCTACGAGCACAATGGTACCGATCATATTCGGAGAAGTACCAATCGGTGCCAGATATTTCATTGTTCAGTAATTTCATATCTGAACAGGCACACTTCTGTAGTCCATTCGCCCCACCCGAAGGCATCGCTTCGGCCGAGGCGAACACCAACAGACGCGTCACACAAAGGACGCATATAGCTACGGACCAACCGGTAGGAAAATGCCGTGTTTGCGACGTGGGACATCACTACGCCACTGGATGTGCACAATTCAGGGGCGTAGCTGTCGAGAAAAGATGGGAGCTAGCGAAAAAACACAATCTATGTTATCGCTGCCTTCAACATCGACGAGGCAACCACACTTGTAAGAGAAAACAGTGTGGCCAAGACGGGTGCAGAGATACGCACCATCGGCTTCTTCATAGGAAGAAGCAACAGCAGAGGGAAGCCAACAAGAAGCCCGATGTTCCTGAATCCCGCAAGGATCCTCAGGAAACGGTGGCCAGTTTCGGGTCACCATCGAGCCAGGCGTACCTCAAGATAGTGCCGGTCCGGGTAATCGGACCGGCGGGAGAGGTAGCAACATACGCTCTCCTAGACGATGGGTCCACCGTTTCGCTAATGGATGAAGACATCGCGAGGCAAGTCGGGGCAGAGGGCCCTGTGGACCCGCTCAAGATCGGTGCGATAGGCAACACCATGCTCACCACCCCATGCTCAAGAAGAGTCAAGGTGACGCTGGTTAGCCCGCAAGAGAGAAGGGTACAATTTAAAGCACGTACTATACCTAAACTCAGCTTGGCAAAACAAACAGTGAGCGATAGGGTTGTCGCACGCTGCAAGCATTTAACCGACTTGAGAAAAGAGTTGATGTACAACAATGGCGTGCCAAAAATACTCGTCGGCCAAGACAACTGGCATTTGTTATTGGCCAGCGAGATTCGCAGAGGTCCAAGACACCAACCAATTGCGTCACTTACAGCGATGGGTTGGACACTACATGGCGCGCACAGTAGTTTACTACGACAACAAGTACATCATGTCAATAGAATAACAACTGATGACAATTTGGATCATCAGTTGCGCGAACATTTCGCCATAGAATCGTTGTGCGTAAACCCACAGCGACCTGCCTCTGACCCAGCAAGAAGGGCAGAGGACATTTTGAATCGATCAACTGTCCAATTAGAGAATGGACACATCGAAACCGCCATGCTTTGGCGTAATGAGCATGCTGAGATGCCAGATAGCTTTGAGACAGCTCTGAAGAGGCTCGTCTCAACAGAAAAGAAGCTGGACAAGAACCAGGAACTTCTAAGAAGATACTCAGACCAGATGGACTCGCTAATTGCGAAAGGGTACGCTGAAAGGGCACCCGCAATTAGCACGCCGGGCAAAACTTGGTACCTCCCACACTTCGATGTCTTCAACCCAATGAAGCCAGACAAACTTCGCATCGTACATGACGCTGCCGCCAAATCGAGAGGAATGTCACTGAATGACTTCCTGTTAACTGGGCCCGACCTATTACAGTCGCTGCCAGGCGTAATGATGCGGTTTCGCCGCCACTGCGTCGCAATAACCGGTGACATAGCGGAGATGTTCATGCAAGTGAAGGTGCGGAGCCAAGACCGAGACGCGCTTCGCTACCTGTGGAGGGGAAACCGCAGAGAAGGAGCGCCAGAAGAATATAGAATGACGTCCATCATTTTCGGCGCAGCCAGTTCGCCTTGCACAGCAATTTTTGCAAAGAACTGGAACGCAAACAAATATATAGAGAAGCACCCTGAAGCTGTGGATGCTATACTACGTAGTCATTATATGGATGACTACCTAGATAGTTATAGAACTATCGAGAAGGCGGCAGAAGTCGCTAGTATGGTGCGAAAAATACACCTACAGGCGAGGTTTGAACTCAAGAAATGGGTTTCAAATAGCTCGCAGCTCCTAGAAAAAATGGACCCATCGCATATACAAACTGAGATGGTATCCATTGGAGATATAGATACGTCGGAAAAGATACTCGGCCTCATATGGAGGCCAGGCGAAGACACGCTGGGTTTCAACCTCACACTCGCGCGTCTGCCTGAGGGTATCTTGGACCGAGAGGCGCCCACCAAGCGAGAGGCGCTCAGAATAGTAGCGTCGCTATACGACCCACTCGGACTCGCCTCACCAGTAACCATCAAGGCGAAGCAAATATTGCAAGAAGCATGGAGGCGAGGCGTCGACTGGGATCAGAGGCTAGATGTTGACCTGGCATTACAACCCGGGTACAACATTTACGCCTACTTAAAGACGATAGCGTACCAAGATGCTATCCTGAAGATAGATACGCTATTGAAGAAATAGATAAGAATAGCTCGCTGCGACCTTTACAAACTCAGGTCGGCGACAGCGTGCTGCGACTAAGAAGTCGCATAGCAGCTACGCAAAACGTAGCTGAAGCAGAGGCTACATGTTGACCTGGCATTACAACCCGGGTACAACATTTACGCCAATTTAAAGAGTTAGCGAATGTTGAAAAAAAAAAATATCGACAGCGTGCTGCGACTAAGAAGTCGCATAGCAGCTACACAAGAGGTAGCTGAAGAAGTGATGCGCCCGCCTATATTACATGGCGACCATCACATAACGCAGTTGTACATAGACTGGACACATCGCAGTCTACAACATAGTGGCACCGAACTCACAATTAATGAGGTACGGCAGCACTACTGGGTCGTGAAGATGCGACCAACAGCGAAGAAGGTGATAGCAAGATGCCTGCATTGCCGTATACGCAAGGCACAGCCACCAGTACCTGCGACCGGCGACCACCCGAAAACGCGCCTCGCTCACCATAAGAGGCCGTTTACATATACCGGGCTCGACTATTTCGGCCCGCTATCCGTCACCGTCGGTCGGCAGCATCAGAAGAGATACGTAGCACTATTTACGTGTCTCACATCAAGGGCGGTGCACCTTGAAATCGCCGCCAGCCTTAGCGCAGACTCCGCCATATTGGCGCTGCGCCGATTCGCCGCACGCAGAGGATGCCCAGCTGAGATACACTCAGACAATGGCACCAACATGCACGGCGCCGACAGAGAGCTGCGAGACGCCTTCAAAACAGAGGCAAGTCGTAGAGGCATCGTATGGCGCTTCATAACGCCATCAGCGCCATTCATGGGAGGCGCCTGGGAGCGCCTAGTTCGTTGTGTAAAAAACACACTATACAATGTACTTACAGAAAAACACCCCACCGAAGAGGTGTTGTCCACACTGATTTGTGAGGCAGAGTACATTGTAAATAGCCGACCATTGACACACGTGTCGGTAGATGGTGATGATGATGAATCCATCACACCGAATCACCTCTTGCTCGGTGGGTCAGCCAGACTACCTACACCTGGCACGTTCACCGAGCAAGATATAGACAGCAGGAAAATATGGCGACGATCACAGATCCTCGCTGATATGTTCTGGAGTCGCTGGGTCAGAGAGTACCTGCCGGAGCTCCAAAACCGGCGGGAGCCACATAGTAGTGGGCCCAGATTTAAAGTGGGTGACCCTGTCCTGATAGCCGACGGCCAGCTGCCCCGCAATACGTGGCCGCGAGGCCGCATTGTGGCCGTGTATCCAGGAATCGACGGAGAAATCCGGACCGCTGAGGTACGCACGCTTGGCGGTACCTTGAAGCGTCCGGTGAAGAAACTCGTCCCACTGCCCCAGTAACCAGAGATGCCGGAGCGGCGACCGTCCTCTCGGTGGGCCTGGCCGGCAGCCGAGAAATGCCGTCCGTCGCTCACCGAAGGAATGCAGCGCCGCGCCGACAACACTTCGAGTCGACACAGCACTGCACGGCGGGAGATATGTTCGCGACGAAGCGTCATCAACCATACTAAATGGTTCATAGAAATTGAAGTTTGTATGTGTAGACATGTCTGCTTACCACGGCGCGCCACCTGATACTAAAATGAATTTTAGAGGCACGTTTATATTTATACTAAAATTTTACCTACATTTTTTGAGATAGTAGTATAATGTTTTTAGTGTTTGTCAGTATGTTATAGGGTTCAATAGTTCACCCTTAACAGAGTAAAATCATTAGAAAGCATACTGATAAGAGTTATCATAGTAAAAAACATAAATTTCTGTCATACGATACGTCTGTGCTCGGCGACGGATTAGTTCCGAATGAACCGTGAGAGGGAACCACACGTTATTTATAGTTTTGGTGGTTTTTGAAAATATTATAGTAATTAAAATCATGTTTTTAAGGGCTTATCCTATGTACTGGACATGAAATCAGTACATAATGATGAAACTATGTGAAGACCACATAGTTTCTGCTATGTAAATAGGAATATTGACTTGATATCTCAAACACCAAATATATGGTTTTAGGTCATTTTAGGGTATATGGGGGACCTAGACCGGGACAGGAAGCCTATATACACCTCATAGTTAGCGTAGTCTTTTATATAAAGCCCATTTACTTGAGATATCAAGTCAGTGTATAATAGAAAAACTGCTGTTTATCTGGTTTTTGGCAATCGCTTACGGTTTTAGGTGCCCTAAGTACCTAGAAACATATAGGTGTACTGGTAAAAGTACTACCATTGGAAAGCCTGCTAAAAGGGCTTCCAGGCGGTTTCTAGATGGGAAGAATCGCTTGGATAGTCAACGAGATAAGCAGTCGTGAAAAATGTAAACAACGTAAAACGTTGAAATTTGTAGACCCTTCAGGTGGAATAACTCCATGAAGGGAATAGATGTACTCATGGTGTAAGTACTTTCGGATGGCTTGCTGGACTAGCTACCAAGCCATCACTTTGGAGCGAAAATCGCTCAAGTAGTTTAAGTACAATTCCAGAAAATAGGTTTCTGGAAATGTAATTTTTAGTCAGTTTTTGGCACTCCCCGGGACTATACACCCCTGGGAATTCCGAAAATAAGGAATTTTTGGGGACCTCCCGATGGCCCGTTAAACGCACCATCGTGTTGTCCCAATCTTATTAGTGTTTTTATATCTAATTTCTCTGATAGCTGGGCGCAAAGAAAGTGACCAGCTATCAAATTTGTACATATCAAGGCACCTTATGTGCATATGACCTAGATAGACTTACATAAACACTAGAAATGTAAAGTGTGGTCTATTGGCTACCAGAATCCCCATAATAGGCGGTGATTGCCTGGTTAGCCTAAGTAGGAAGTCCTAAAGTCGGTGAAATGACTTAGGAATTTATAGATTCATTACATAAGGGATGATATCCCATAGAAGATTCCCGAAAATAAGCTTTTTCTAGACGTCAACAGACAGCCTGCTATTGGCACCAGCAGGTCAACCCAACCTATAGATATCCTTAGGCTAGGTTGAAAACTATTAAGGTTTTAACTGGGAAATAAAGGGAATTGTCCTTTTATTTCATGGAAATAGTCTAGGGAAGCTATCAATACCTGGAAATTAGGTATATTGATTAGATACATAGATAGGGGGCGTTACTGTGTTACAGTACGAAGGAATCCAGCTATTGATAGCACCATGGAAGGGGTGCGGTAACCCTATTTACCAAATATGTATAAGGGTTTTTTACATAAATAAAAATTATTTTCGGCGAGAATTTGCGGGGCTCTCAATAATGGCACGATGCGAGGGTATAAAGAACCCCCGGGCCCAAAATAGAATTTGTAGTCATCCAAAGCTAGTCGCTTGTACTTGTCTTAGTAAATAAGAAGTAATTCTTATATAGAATCACGTCTCAGAAATTGTTGAGAGCCCTAGAATCGTGCCGTGTACTGAATAACTTAGTGTTTCATTTAATTCATCGACTTCAACCCTTATGAAGACATCCCTTTTCGATCCTGTCGAGCTGAACCTCGGAACCTGGACACCAGGAGTGCTGATCCAGAAGTAGGCAACCCGGAATCTGGAAATAACTCAAGTACAGCCAACACATCGTTGAATCGTTAGAGTCGATTTGCAACCCTACGTCACTGCTGCAGCTAGGCATCCAAGAACCTTTGTTTTCGTTGATGTGGATGGGGCGTTCAGCGGCAATGGCCAGAAGGTTTACGCCCTTCTTTTCTCGGGGCCAATGAACACGCTACGTCCTGCACAGTACCATTCAAAATGTAAGTTCCAAAAACGTCCATTTCACAGGTAAGTTGTTAGAGTGTACAGTGCTTCTGACGCTGCAATAAGCATG
Source organism: Orthosia incerta (assembly GCA_948252205.1). Lineage (NCBI taxonomy): Eukaryota > Metazoa > Arthropoda > Insecta > Lepidoptera > Noctuidae > Orthosia > Orthosia incerta. The sequence goes on from OX411769.1 coordinate 4,888,488, forward strand.
GCTATCTACTGGGCTAAACAATTTAATTGAATGTCGAATCGAAAAAAAAAAGAAGCGTCAAAGTAGACAACATCTAGCAATTAGTGGTTATTTTTATTTCGATCAGTATTTTTTATAATTTATTTCATTCCTATAAATATTTTAGTTTAAATTAATAATAAATACATTTTATATTTTTTTTTTTAACAGCTATGTCGATTTCTTTGGAGTGTTGGTGCCCTTGAGTGTGCTGGCCAGGAGACGTGTAAAAAAAATCCGTTTGCGATGATTGATAAAGGTTATGAAATGCCTGTAACTAGCCCGTTGATAAGATTGTTTATTTCAATTACGCTTTCCAGTAGGAGGGCGAATCTTAATACTGACGCACTTGTTACAATCATGAATGGAGCTCTATATATAAGTATTGATATCTACCAAGATAGCAAGCTTTCAATGTCAAGATGGTTGTTGGTTATAGTTACAATTTATGTGATGTTTAAGGAAAGGGTTATGAATAAAAGCACAGAAAGACAAAACTAGGTATTTATTTCAATAAGGCTTGTCAATTAATTCATAATAAGAAGGCTCAGTGAGCTTACCACCCGTTCGCTAAACTAGTTCTCGTGGAGAAGGGCAAGTAACTCCATGGAAGCCTGTCATTGTATTTATCGATACCTTTTACAACCACATAAAGTATTTACAATATTATGTAATCAAAATAACAAGGATAAGGCAAAAAACATAGACTAGCCCTTAAATCAATTTAACATATATTAGGAATAAAGGCCATAATATGATATAGATATAGTTTCAACACAACCATTAGCAATAATAAAGTTATATATAATATCAAATAACTTACGCAGCCTTGTGTAGTCGATCGTACCTACATAAAGTACTGGCTTGTAGTTCATAAAAAAGTAAGTCAACTTTTCAATTACACAATATTTTATAGTAACGGGTTTATCTGTCTCAATACGTTAAATATGAGAAAATGGCGCGGTATTTTCTATATTGCTTTAGATAATCTCACAATAAGATCAATTATCAATTCATAAGTAGTAAAACTGTTTTAAAACGTAACAAGACAATTAAGGAATTGAAATCGCCCCTTTATAGTGCGCGCGGAACTAGTTGGCCGCGCCTTAGGTATGTGAGCGGTGGGATGGAGAGGCGGGGGCGTCAGTAAAACCCGGGATGACCCATTGACAATGGGTGTGATGACCCATTGATCCATTGACATTGTCATTGTCCATTGTCCTAACCCGCCCCTTCACCCCTGTCACCACTTAAGGCGCGGCTAACTAGTTCCGCGTGCACTATAGTCATTCTTAATCAGACAGTATTGTACTAATTGTTTCAAAGGACTTATAATACTAAAATAGCAATATCAAATCCATTATACATCACAATGGTCATTACAAATTACGTAATAATTTATAGGTATATCATAAATGTGGCTTATATATAAGTTTAGAGTTATTTTCTGTACACACAACAATATTTACTTAGGTAAGTACTCTTTTACATTTGTAGGTAGTTGACAACACAATAATAATTTAGGTACTTAGAAATTTGTCGGTAGGTACTTAATAAATATGACAGGAATGTATTATGTAGCAAACCATTGCGGTTATACATATGCACAACTATTGCTTTTGGCGCAGCCCGTTTGGCAAGCTTAGATCTTGTCTTCTTGCTGGTTGCTTTCATCACAGGGTCGAATGTTACATTACGTTACTTAGATGGAGGTGCCATTTTTGGCCATTTCGACAAAGTTTTATATGGTATTGGTGGTATTATATGATGCATTTTTGGGTGCAATTGATTCTGTAGCGGACAGGGCCCGGGCCCACATTTCAGAAATTCTGTGATTTGAATTGAGGATGAGGTGGCGCCACTCAAGTTTGAATTTTTCAATAAAAGACTTTCTTTATAGAAGCTGCTTCTTTTTTCATCTCCTCTTTTTTCTCCTTCCACTTCAGCAGTTGAAGTCTCCTACTCTCCGCCTTGGACTGACAAAATGCGACAGACTAGCTCCCGCAATCAACAATCAATCCTGGTGATTGCAGCAGCTGTTCTGTCGCATTTTTATCAAAGATTGAGAATTGGCTGCTCTTGATCCTGTCTTTTAAGTTCTTCTCTAACCTCTTTAGGACCTGAAATCCAGAGTAATTCTGTTGCATTGACTGTGTAAGTATCATCTATTTAACAAAAAAACAATAGTGCAATCATAAAGTGTACTTTGTTTCAATGCTATTATGCTATGTACGCAGACTGATCTAGGGAAGGAGGAGGGGAGGCGGGCGAATGCCCAATGTGGAAAAAATAAGGGGCGGCAAAATTGGGGTTGACTGTCCGTCTGTCTGTCTGTCACCAGGCTGTATCTCATGAACCGTGATAGCTAGAACGTTGAAATTTACACAGATGATGTATTTCTGTTGCCGCTATAACAACAAATACTATAAAAACAGAATAAGTGGGGCTTCCGTACAACAAACGTGATTTTTTTTTCCCGTTTTTTCAATAGAACCCTTCGTGCTCGAGTCCGACTCGCTCTTGGCCGGTTTTTTGCATGTTTTTTACCGACTTCGCAAAAGGAGGAGGTTTCTCAATTCGACCGTATACCTATAGCTATATATTTTTTTTGATGCTAAATGCTGATAGGTAACTTCGTCGTTTATGAACCGATTTTGTTTTTTTTTTGGAACGGAGATATCTCGAGGTTGGTAACATGATAAGGAAACCAGGATCTGATAATGACATCCCAGAGAAATCGAGGGATCTCCTCAAATATCATAGGCATATTTATAGCGAGTTTAGTATTTTTATTAACAATGCAATCTATAACAATAATATAACAATGCACTCAGAAAGTGTCATTAGGTGAAATGGAACTGATAAAGAACACCACAGATGGCCACTGGAACTTCTTAATGCTAAGTATGTCACGGGTATAAGATATATCGAATAGCTAACCGACTATGATGAAGCAAATACTTATAAATAAATGGTGCTGATGAAAATGGTGAAGGAAAACATCGTGAGGAAACCGGCATGTCCTAGAACCAAAAATTCGAAGACATGTGACATCCACCAACCCGCACTGGGCCCGCGTGGTGGATTACGGTCCATTCCCTCTCACAGAGAGGAGGCCTGTGTCCCAGCAGTGGAAACATTAATAGGCTGATGATGGGAATCGCCATGAGATTTACTTTAGCTATAAATGATTTTCATGGTATTTGGAGGTACCTACCATAACTAAACAGAGATGAATAAAAAACAAAACGACTTCTGTCTATTGTTTTCCGTTTTTCGACACCGACTTCGGAAAAAAAAGTTTTTTTTTTTTTAGGGTTCCTGAAAAAAAACGGGACCCTATTCCCTATTATCTCGTGAACCGTGATAGCTAGACAGTTGAAATTTTCAGAGATGATGTATTTCTGTTGCCGCTATAACAAAAAAATACTAAAAACAGAAGAAAATACATATTAAGGGGGACTCCCATACAACAAACGTGTTTTTTTGCCGTTTTTTGCTCGATATTAATAACGGCAACAGGTAGACGCTTGAAATATTCACGGAATATTTAGTTCAAAATTCACTTCAAAAATTATTATTATTAAATTAAATTAAATAAATTGAGGGGGGCTCCCATACAGCAATCGTGTTTTTTTTTGCTGTTTTTGCTCGATATTAATAACGGAAACAGGTAGACGCTTGAAATATTCACAGAATATTTAGTTGTATATTCACTTCAAAAAATAGTAATGATTAAATTAAAATAAAATGAATTAAGGGGGGCACCCATACAACAACGTGATTTTTTTGCCGTTTTTTGCGATAATGGTACGGAACCCTTCGTGCGCGAGTCCGACTCGCACTTGGCCGGTTTTTTTATATACTATAGGCGCTTGACCACTATCTCACCTGATAAAAACGATGATGTGGTCGACGGTGAATCACGCTTGCCTAGAAAAAACCTATTCACTCTTGGAGTCGGTTAGATTTTTTAAAGTATTCCAGTTTGAGCACCTATTTTTAGGGCACCTATGCTTTGAGCACCAAAGGTATTCCCATTAGAGCACCAATCAATATTAATTTCTTTGTTCTGTTCCTCAAAAAATCTAAATACTTGTGAACATTTTTGAGCTCTCTTCGGTTGCTCTCTCATGTTTGTTATTTTTAACCGACTTTCGAAAAAGGAGGAGGTTCGATGTTCGACTTCATTTAAGTTTTTTTTTGTGGTTCACCGATACCTCCGTCAATTGGGGACCGATTTCGAATTTATTTTTGTTTGATAGAATATGTTTTGAAATTGGTCCCATTTTAATTTCGTGAAGATCTGATGAAGAACTTCGAAGATATACAACAGAAATCTTCAATAAATAACCGCAAATCTCTCGGGATTGCTGCAATCGCATGTCTGTTTGTTGTTTATATCATTTCTGCATGCTGTGTCTATCGCATCATATTGTACACTTAGTATATATTATTGCTTGTATTAGATATAAGGTTATTTTTAGTGTAACAATTGTAGATAGGCCAATAAATAAATAAATAAAAAAAAAAAAAAACATAACATAACATCACGCCAGTACCCTCTTTAGGGGTAAGCAGATCTCTCATTTGACCGGTTTTGTTCAAGTTTCATGATATTCGGGCAATCTATTCTGGCGTTATGAAACTTACTAAACAACTTGCCTATTATTTTTCACTTTTTTGTTGTACCTAACAACAAAAAAGTGAAAAATAAAAAACATTTTTACAAAAAAATACTACCGACTTCCAGTCTTTCGAAGCTACCATTTTTTGCGTTATGGACACCGACTTCCAAATATAAAGTTCTTTTTCACTTTGTAGTTTTATTATTTGGAAGTCGGTAGTATTTTTTTGTAAAAAAGTTTTTTTACCATAAAACCACTGTTACGTAGATAAAAAACAAAAAGCATCTATCATGTGATAATTCTTAGGACCCCGGTAATGTTTATAAAGAATAATTCTCGAGTCTATACACGAAAAACCCAAAAATCAATCTCCTGATTAGATGGCACCAAATAGAGAACACTATGTTCAGAGTTTATTTTTCAGTATACGAACTTAGCTTAACTAACATTTCGACATTTACTTAGACATCTCCTATATGCCATGGCTTTGTACAGAGATAGGTACCCTACGTCATACTGAGACCTACGCAGTCTCCAATGCTGTACTGTGGGGCGAGAACACGTCATGTGTCGCCCACAAATTTATAAAATTATTGAGTCGGGGAAGACTCAATAATTTTATAAGTTTGTGATTTTAATGGAAAGCAAAGTTATCAAATTAGGGTGCGAGTTGACCGCGTGACTGCGACGCGAGACCGTGACGCGCGACCGAGGCACCGTCCTCCGACAGTCCGTTGGGCGCGCGTCGCGGTCTCGTGGGTGTGTTCGCGCGCGTGTACGAGACATGTGTCACACAAAAAGGTATTATCTATACTATATACATTATATATCTATACTTATATATATTTTAATATTATAAAGCTGAATAGTTTGTTTGTTTGTTTGATCGCGCTAATCTCAGTAACTACCAAATCCAATTGATAAATTCTTTTGGTATTGGATAGTCCATTTATCGAGGAAGTTTATAGGCTATATAACATCACGCTACAACCAAAAGGAGCGGAGCATAAATGAAAGATGTTGCAAAAACGGAAAAAAAAACCTTTTTGAGGGCTTCGGTTGCGTGCGCTGCGTAAACGGTATAAGTTACGCAACAATAATGTATGTAGGGTAGGTAAGGTAGGGTAGGTAAGAAAGATGGGTAGGTAGGTAGCCAGTTGACGGGAGCGAAGCCGCGTGGGACAGCTAGTATTACTATATGTTTGTCTTCGTGGATCAATGAAACGTAAATTTCTTTAAATTCCAACGCCGCCGCCGCGCCGGGCAGCTAGTAGGTATATATGTTTGTACGAGTATTCATCACCATTAAAAATTTAAATTATTAAAAAGCTTTAAATTCTAACCAATCCCTATAGCCGCCGCTAAAGTGCTGTAGATTAATTTTAGGAAGTCTTACATTATTATGTCTAGTAACCACAGAACATTGTTCACTGGAGCCTACCTTAACGCCAGCTATACACGATGCCATGCCGCATCATCAGCGTGCGGCCAGCCGCCAGTTGCCTGTAGTAGATGCTCTCGAATTGCTCTCGCTCGGTAAATTGCTCGTCGGGCCTAAAAGACAGGTAGTTACTCCAATTGACCCTGTAACTGATCATAGGTGGCATAATTATAAGGTTTGTGAATTGAGTAAGCTGTGATTTAATTGAGGCTCATTTCCTTGTAAACTCTTTAACCGTCACTTCTTCAGCCATGGCTAAACAGGAGGATAGCTCTAAGCGCTAGGGAAAGAAGAAATAAAGTAAGAAGAAGCCTTAACAAGAAAAATTGACCAGGCTTTACAGCTTGGCTCATCGCCGCAAGGTTGCCTGCTTGTCGGTCTTCTACAGACTGTACTTCGGTGAGTGTGCTGAAGAACTCCACGACCTCATCCCACCAGCCCCCTTCTACCATCGGACATCTAGACGTACTGCAAGTTATCATCCTTACCTTGTTGCCATTCCACCAATTCGCACCAAACGCTTCCAAACATCCTTTATAATGCGCACAGCGAATGAATGGAACTCGCTACCTGCGTCAATGTTTCCGAACGCATTCAACCCGAATCTCTTCAAAGTTAGAGTGAACAGGCTTCTTCTGGGTAAGCTCACTCCATCGTAGACTCTGTCTCTGTCACTTTTGACCTAGACTAGAGTCAAGAGCAAACCCATCACAAATAAAAAAAAAAAAAAAAAAAAAAATTACAAATTTAAATATGCGCCTGCTGTTAAGCTAAAAGCAAACAGATTACCGATGAAGCGGTGCTATTGAAATCCGTTAGGCGTTAGGAAAAGATTTGAATTCAAACTGAAAAAAGCGGGTATCTTAAAAAAAAATAAACAATGTTCCAAATGTTTTTTAAACTAGATTATTAAGCATTTATTACTTATGATTTTGTATGAATGGGTTCTACTTTAATGGGGAAATCTACTTGTGTATGAATGGGTTGAAATTTGAACTTGAATAAAAATTAGATGGTCATTAAGGAGTATAAATATAGGTATGACTGGTATGAGTGATTGAGTGTAATGAATTTATGTCAGTTATAAAGCTAGCTAATGTACCTAACAAACGTTTGGCGATACTATATGATTTCTGGTCTAATGCACTATCTAATTCTCTAGTGAAGTCTAGTGGAATGATAATGTTAGTATAAGAATGTGTACAAATGTTAGTGTGAATATGGAAAGATCTCACAAAATCCGTTGACTGAACGTCCCAAGAAACAGAAAAAAATCTGTTCCGTGGCGCGTCCGAACTGAACGTTTACGATGCGATGACTCTGCTACGATGGCTAACGAAGAACTATGCTTCCTCGCAAAATACGCATCTTCACAAGGAAGCTGAAGATGATGACCGAAGACTGGATCGAGGCACGCACGAATGGCAGGCTGTCGTCGTGATCTTGAAGTCCAGTTTCTAACGGCCGTTTTCAAACTTGAAAACCCGCTTGTCACTCTTGGCTACTGGTTTTTTGCTCGTCGAAACCTCGAAGGAACATGGAAAGAAATGGTTTCGTACTCTAAGGGTGGTTATAGGACAAACACTGCACTGACTTGGTGTTTTACAGCATTATATTTACATAGAGATGACAAACGGTCGACAGTTAAAATACTAGATTGAAGGCGAAAGGTGAAGCGCGCACTCAGGACGGCGGTGAATGATGCCGTGATCAATCAGCTGGACTGGACTGGCCGGGGTGCGCGCTCGCAGATCGAGTCATCGAGCGTCCCCTACGTCCCTCGCGCCGCTCCGCCACGGTCGCCCGGCATGTAGGGACGTGATAGGATGGCGGCGAGCGCTAGTGATGTCTTATCAATGTCAGAACCTTCGATCGATCAATATTACACTAGGTCAGCGCTTCAAAAACGGATCGATATATATGACCACAAATACGGTTGTGGTCTTATTTCAAATTAGTATGGTCTAATCATAGCCAACATTAAGACGTTAAAAAACTTTTTAACAAAAAAATCAAACCGACTTCCAAAACAAAACACTGCAAAGCGAAAAATAACTTTCTTTGCCGAAGTCGGTGTCTTTGGTTACCTATTGTTTTCCGTTTTTCGACACCGACTTCGGAAAACAGAGTTATTTGTCGCTTTGTAGTGTTTTGTTTTGGAAGTCAGTTTGTTTTATTGTTTATTTATCTCTTTTTAGTTTTGGTAGATACCACCAAATACCATGAAAATCATTTATAGCCAAAGTAAATCTTATGACGATTCCAATTGAGTAGGAGTTACTGAATATTAAAGAAATGTTTTCAGTCAGGTACAAATGTCTTGGGTACGCCCATGCTCGCCGGCTGTTGTATAGTATATAGTGTATTAACGTCGTGACGTCACGCGATATTTCATTTCAACGCATTATATCGTCGTCACTTTATGTTTACGAGTCACAAGAAAAATTATCTACCTGACGGACAAAAAAGTAATTTTCATCCATAATTATTACTTAAATGGTTTTTTATTATGGCAATATTTTTCTCATGCCGAATGAAGTTTAGTTGAGGGTTTATTGCACTGGTATCCCGAAACGTCAAAAATTTTCGCACGCCATTGTGTGCGGAAGTCACCCATTTTTAAATCACAAAAATCACAGTTTTTTAGCAACAAAAATCAAAAGTTAACCGTCAAAATAGATTTGTTTATAAATAATGGGTCTACCAGGTTGTGGAATACCGGAGGGTGACCTCCCCCAGTGCTGGTCTGACGACGTTCGTATGAACGCGCTATTCGCACCTTTTCGTTTAAAGACAGCTAATCCAGAATCCTGGGATATGAAGATGAAATTCTGGTCGGATATGCTGCGGCAGTGGTGTAGGTCTCGGAAGGATCCTATAGTGTCTGCTGCGGACGCGAAGACGGCGTTCAATCGAAGAGGACGCACTCCTGCATGCATGGACATCGTGGTTGAAGAAATGTTTCGGTAAGCAATGGCTTTTTTTTAATTCTGATGCTTCCCCAGCCGTTCTCTTTTCTCTATGTGCAATAAAATTTGAATACTGACGCATTTTCGAGTCATTTTTGTGCACAATGTTAAATGTAAACAAAGACAAATAAAATAAATTTTAATTTATGATAATTAGTTCTAATTATTATGCCTCTTGTTGAAAATTTACAAAGTTTATGCTTTAATTCTATTCGTAAATGACGCAAATAATCGTGACTATGACTGCATTATGATGCTTTTCGAAATATTTACTTAAAATTCCTTCTTTCAATATCCATTAAATTAAGCTATGCACTAGGTACCTACTTGAAGTAACTGCCTTAATGGTTTTATGGTAGCAAGCATTTCTTCTGAAAATGTAGTGTATTGAATTTTTTGTGGTTAGGTAAATAATTGTAGTTTATGCAACGGTCATATAAGAGGGGTCACTATAACACAAGTGTGATAATATTATCACAAGTGTTTTAATACCTAAATATATCCCATTACATACACAATTTTATCTTCACTTATACAGTTGAAATAAAATAAATGTGGAAGCAGAATATATATGTGGCATGGTGGGAAATTGAGATTCTTAAGCGCATGACTGCACAGCGCACGCATCCATAGACAATGACACTATTTTTCTACATTAAGTCAATGAGCCCAATGCCAATAAGTATATAAAAGTTATATTATGATGCAGATGTTTGAAAATCGAAGAAAAATGTTGCATGATAATGGTATTTTTTAGGGTTCTGTACCCAAAGGGTAAAAACGGAACCCTATTACTAAGACTCTGCGATCCGTCTGTCTGTCTGTCACCAGGCTGTATCTCATAAACCGTGATAGCTAGACAGTTGAAATTTTCTGTTGCTGCTATAACAACAAATTCTAAAAACAGAATAAAATAAATATTTAAGTGGGTCTCCCATACAACAAACATGATTTTTTTGCCATTTTCTGCGTTAATGATATGGAACCCTTCGTGCGCGAGTCCAACTCGCACTTGGCCGGTTTTTTTAAATTATACCTATCCACGAAAAAAAAGTTTATTTTGAGTGAAGACTCATATAGGGTTAGTAACAATATGCATTAAAACTAAGTATTAGTTAACAACACGATACGGTGACACATGTAACTGACAGCAGTGAACTATATACAGACAGTCCACTCTGTCAGCAATCATTTTCAGAACCCTGTTAGGGCTGTCCATAACTCAGGCCACCATTGATGTTGTGCGCTTGCGCATTAACGCGTAAAAACAATCAACACGCGCCACCGCAAACATCCCTGACTGCACTACAACGCCAAGGCAACCCCATCAGTTTCCTGAACGCATTATTATACTGGACACGAAGGGCCCCATGCGACGCCCGCGAATACTTCTCCCACAGACTGCAAGTGTAGAAGGTGGTACAGAATGCTCTAAAGACCATCACCTTTACTTCTGCAGTACAATGTGCAAATCTGCGAGCTATCATATTCACACGCACGGAAAGAGCCCTCCGTTCCCTTTCAATGTCAGCATTGTCCTTGAGGTCAGTGGTGACCAAGTGACCTAGGTACTTCAATTGTTCCACTCGCTCAAGAGTAACACCGTTTAGCCGTATAGCCGCCATATATTTTTTAAATTCATATTTGGCGCATTATGCTGTGAGTGTAGATAAAATTGTTATTGAAATTATTCATTAGATATTCTTAGCAACTGACTGGAGTGGAATCTAATAAGAGCTAGCATTTTTAATAGGAAGAACAAAACCAGAAGTACATAATAAATTAAATATGTATTAGCATAAACTATACATGTATAACTAATATGTCAAGGTTATAAAGCAGTTTATTAGTTTTTTTTATCTCTTGTGAATGGTGACAGTTAATTAACGACTCCTATAGAAATATCAGCTGTTTTGGATTTGGGGTGGGTGATCATCCAATGACTTTGCCCGCTCAGGGTTTAGCGGGCGGGTGTGTCAGACTTTGACTAAAACCCACCTTTGCTCCTTCAGTTGCTTAAGCCAGGGCTCCGGTAACTCTCAAATTTATCGGCAACCTTTATAACTAACCCTGACACAGTAAAAGCTTAGAAAGATATAATGTTAATGATTTGGCATAGTCAAAATATGTTCCACTAGGAATTCTTCTTGAAGATCGACCCGTGTGGCTGTTTTTTTTTTTTTATATTTTGGCTTTGCACGGTTTGTGCATTTAGCCAGTGTCAAGTTTAGAATAGAAGTTCTAGTTTCTTTAGATTTTAGTTGTTCAAGTTAGGCCCCAATAAAATGGCGGTAACTTTGTTGGAAGCTTCTACGGAGTTTTGTCGATATCATGTACAAACTCTTGTTCTACCGCTGTGTTTTACTTGCCCACACACACAATCATAGGAAAATAAAACAGAGAAGCAACATAGACGCCATCACGTTCCCGCCAAAACTCCCGTGTGGCTGTTACTACTTAGTCAAGTGTACATACTGCCCTGTTTCCTTATTTCACATTATTTCAATGTGCAGCAACATAGGATAGGATAGGATAGATGGTCCCCTTTTCCGCACTTAGACTCCCATTTGGTCCATTGTGCGTGCAGACCTCCTCTCTGTAAGAGGGAATCAGCTCTAACTCACCAAGTGAGCCCAGTAGGGATTGGTGGACGTCACATGTCTTCGAATTTTTGATTCTAAGACACCTCATGATGTTTTCCTTCACCGTTTTGAGAGCAGTGGTGATGAAATAATTTACATTAAGTAAAGTGCCTGCCTGGGTTCGAAGCCATGACCTACAACTTGTATGTAGCGGCCGTTACCACTGGGCCACCACTGCTCTTGTGCAGCAACATAACATGCAATATTAGAAATCTGAATATACCTGAAACAATAGTTTCAGTGTCAATAAGGAAGGAAATATAATTATGTATTAAACAGTAACACATGTTTGTTATCTTTTAGCCAACGGTCATTAAAATGAATACCAATTTAAATAATTAAAACCATGAAATTATGTAAAACATGCTTCTCTATTTGATTTTGTTTAAAAATTCTACATTACAGTGTAATTAGTTCAACCAGTGCCAATAGCATTTATTTTCTAAAAATTACTTCTTTTCTTAAATGGCTTCAGCGGTTTAAGCATGATGAGGTAACAGACAGACAGAGATACTTTCGTATCATCAATCAATATACATTATAATAAATCTGTAGAAAAATATTTTTTGTACATCGAAAAAAATTCCAAAAAAAATAGCCAGGGTGTTAAAGGATAACCAACAGAACCCATTTCTAGCATTTTTGGAATTTTTGTCTGTTTGTCTGTTTATTTGTGCACGCATCACGTGAAATGTACGAAACCGATGTAGATAACTTTTATACATAAAAATTGTGCGTATCTTGAAGAATTACTTAGTTTTTGTTTCATCGCAATCGGTCCACTCTATCAAAAGTTAGATGAATTTAAAGTGTTCAAGTAGAAAAATATTTTTTGTACATCGAAAAAAATTCCAAAAAAAATAGCCAGGGTGTTAAAGGATAACCAACAGAACCCATTTCTAGCATTTTTGGCATTTTTGTCTGTTTGTCTGTTTATTTGTGCACGCATCACGTGAAATGTACGAAACCAATGTAGATAACTTTTATACATAAAAATTGTGCGTATCTTGAAGAATTACTTAGTTTTTGTTTCATCGCAATCGGTCCACTCTATCAAAAGTTAGATGAATTTAAAGTGTTCAAGTAGAAAAATATTTTTTGTACATCGAAAAAAATTCCAAAAAAAATAGCCAGGGTGTTAAAGGATAACCAACAGAACCCATTTCTAGCATTTTTGGCATTTTTGTCTGTTTGTCTGTTTATTTGTGCACGCATCACGTGAAATGTACGAAACCAATGTAGATAACTTTTATACATAAAAATTGTGCGTATCTTGAAGAATTACTTAGTTTTTGTTTCATCGCAATCGGTTCACTCTATCAAAAGTTAGATGAATTTAAAGTGTTCAAGAAGTAAAATTATCACAGCTCACGCAATTCAGTTACTCGGGCAGTTGAACTCGCTATTCGATAGATGGCGTTGTGCATTTAAAGTCATTTTCTGAATCGCGGTGTTAAGATTTTACGCGAAAGAATGACCCTAGAAAAAAAATTGGTATGCAGTATGTATATTTTTTAACCAACTTCCCAAAAAGGAGGAGGTTCTACGTTCGACATTATGTATGCCTTTTTTTTTTGTGTATGTTCACCGATCGATATCTCTGTCAATTGTGGACCGATTTCAAAAAATCTTTTTTTTCTTTGAAAGAGTAGGTATGTGCCGAAATTGGTCCCATTTTAATTGGGTGTAGGACTGACGAAGCAATTCGAAGATATACAACAGAACTCTTCAATAAATAACGGAAAATCTCTCGGGATTGCTGCAATCGCATGTCTGTTTGTTGTTTATACCATTTCATAACATAACATCACGCCAGTACGCTCTTAAGGGGTACGCAGATCTCTCATTTCACCGGTTATGTTCAAGTTTCATGCTATTTGGGTCTGGCGTTATACGAGTAGGTAACTTACTAAACAACTTGCCTATTAGGTAGGTACAACTAAAAAGTAAAAAAAACTTTTTACAAAAAAATACTACCGACTTCCAAATAAAACTACAAAGTGAAAAATAACATTATTTTTGGAAGTCGGTGTCTTTCGTAGGTACCAATTTATTGCGTTCACTTTGTAGTTTTATTTGGAAGTCGGTAGTATTTTTTTGTAAAAAGTTTTTTTGAGTATGTGGAGTAGGCAGGCAGGCTGGTAAGTATGGTAGGGTTGGCAGGCAGATGACGGGAGCGAAGCCGCGGGCACAGCTAGTTTATAATATTAGTATGGATCCCTTGGATGGATATATGATAAATCATGTAACTGAATTTTAAAATAGCTATCTCCAATGGATGTAATATAGCATATGGCATTTGGTTTAGATGACAATGCACAACCAGCTTAGTTAACCATAGACAGGCTAGCAGCCGTTTTTTTCCTCCGTGAATCAGTAATACACCTAGTGGGAAAAATTGGCAAAAATATTTTGGAAGTCTTTGCTGAAAAACTGGCCAAGTGCGAGTCGGACTCTTGCAAGAAGGGTTCCGTACCATTATCGCAAAAAACGGCAAAAAAATCACGGTGTGTTGTATAGGAGCCTCACTTAAATATTTATTTTGTTCAGTTTTTATTTATTGTTATAGCGGTGCAGCAATAGAAATACATCATCTGTGGAAATTTCTACTGTCTATCACGGTTCATGAGATACAGCTTGGTGACAGACGGATCGTGGATTCTTAGTAATAGGGTCCCGTTTTTACCCTTTGGGTATGGAACCTTAAAAAACTACGAAAAGCTTGTCTAAATAGTTTTTTTTTAATTTATGAATTATTTCTCCACAGCAACGGCGACCTCAGTCCTCTATCCAAATACCAGCAAATCCTGCACAACGGTCCCGAAGGCTGGGTCAAATGGGGCGCCAGGCTGGCCTTCCGACCAGCGGCCTTCGCCCTCACAGCCGTGGCTTCGTTCATGCCAACGAGACAGACCCTAGACAACGACGGTCTGCCAAAAGCTAGCATTGATTCTACGCAGCGCTTTGTGTTGGAGTCTGCCGTTAAAGTAAGTTAGATTATTTTTACTTCCATTTATAATTATTCTGTACTATTCTGTGATAATAAACGTATAGAGGTATGCGGAGCAGCGGTGTTGTGTCTGGTCCGGGCTGCTGCCCAATGGCACAGATAATATAATACTAGCATACAGATGCCTCATCCCATACAAATAAACCGTGCCGACGTAACTAGCGTTTTTCTTCTGATTAAGATGATTATTTTATAAGTACAGACCGCGTTCGGTGCCGTTCCACGGCTATAGATGGTGCTAGCAGCGACTTGCAAGTAAAAGGGTTTTCTCGGTTCGTGACAATTTTTTTGTTTAAATACAGTGACGATTTGTTTTATAGTATTTTTATGCAAGTTTTAATACAAATTTAAAATATCGGGTGGCATGCCTAATAAATGAGATTGCCCATACACAGGCCCCTTATGAGGTATCGTGTCTGCGATTTCAATATTATCCGATAATAGGCTTTATATTTTATGTTTTTTTCCATCCGTGTCCTTTACTTTTTATTTACAGACAACAACAGATCTGGTTTCTTCACTTGGACATTTGTGTGCACCTTATTGCAGTGTAATAAGGGTTTATTACCAGAACAGAAACATCGTTATATCTCGTGAACCCCGCAAACTAAATAAAAAATGATTTCTAATTATGAATATATCGTGTTTTTTTCTACAATATACAACCAAATTCATCAATATGCAACCATTTTTTCAAAGGGGCCCAAGTTTCCTTACAAAATGGGCATTCCCCTTTAAAACCGCGCCATCTATTGGAATCAATTTTAAATGATCCGTTCAAATCTTTGAAATTTGAATAAAGAGCCAAATATTTCATAATTTTGAGTTCATAAAAAAACCGGCCAAGTGCGAGTCGGACTCGCGAACCCGAAAAAGAACATGTAACAATTAATGTTACTGGTGTCATTTTTACTTTTGTTTCGGTTTCCTTTTTCTTTTTATGTTGGCACTTTGTTTTTAAACATACCTACATGACAATTGTAATAATTTTATTAAGATTTTGTGTGTTGTGTTGTGTCTTTTGTGTGTACTAAATAAATGATTTATCTATCTATCTATCTAACATAGAACTTTTATGATAAATTTTTACCTATGTTGCTAGAAACGCACGGCATGAGGACTCTTGCAAACGATTCATAGGTCGCCTTGCATTCAAGGCGACCTATGAATACATTTATTAGTTTAGTTTATTGACACAAACAAAAAAAAAAACTTTTTTACAAAAAAATACTACCAACTTCCAAATAAGAAAACTACAAAGTGAAAAATAACTTCATATTTTGAAGTCGGTGTCTTTCGTAGGTACCATTTTTTGCGTCATGGACACTGACTTCCTTAAATAAAGTTATTTTTCACTTTGTAGTGTTCTTATTTGGAAGTCGGTAGTATTTTTTTTGTAAAAAATTTTTTTTTTTTTCATTTTACCTGCCTAATAGGGAAGTAGTCAAATAAAGTACCTATAATGCCAGAATAGATTACCCGAATGTCATAAAACTGAACATAACCGGTGAAATGAGAGTGTACCAAGGTGAACTGTAAGCGTACCCCTTTAGAGCGTAAAAAAAAAAAGAAAGAAAAAGTAATTATTTGTGACCCGCACAGGAGACACGAGAAATCAGCTTAAAATTAAACAAAATTAAAAATAAAAACCCCGTGCGAGACCAAAAAGGCTCCTATCTCAGCATGTGCAGTGATATCCAAAAAAGGAAATAACGCTGCGCTGATATTCTCATGATAAGGCCAACTGTTTATGCCACGGATACACTTACGGAAACGGAAAATACTTAAATAATACAATAAAATAGAATATATAAATAATAAGCAAAATAGAATAAACACAGAAGGTGGGTCACAGTATGTGTAAGTATTATACAAATATAAAACATATTAAAATGAAGGTAGACCTATGTAGACTACTATGTAGACTGTATGTGTACTGGCGTGATGTTATGTTACGAAATGGTATAAACAATAAACAGACATGCGATTGCAGTAATCCCGATAGATTTGCCATTGTTTATTGAAGAGTTCTGTTGTATATCTCCGAAGTTCTTCATCATATCTTCACTAAATTAAAATGGGACCAACTTCGGAACATACTCTTTCAAACAAAAAAAGAATTTTCAAAATCGGTCCACAATTGAGGGAGATATCGGTGAACATACATAAAAAAAACATACAAGAAGTCGAACATAGAACATCCTCCTTTTTGGTAAGTCGGTTAAAAATACAGGTGTAACATACTTATTTGAGTCAAGAGTGAATAGGTTACTTCTAGGCAAGCATGCTTCACCGTAGACCACATCATCGCTTACCATCAGGCGAGGCTATCGATTATTAAAATAAAATGAAAAAGTTTATTCTTTCCTAAGCCGGGTACAGTTTTCAAACTTTCTAAGCACTAATAAATTACTTTATATAGAGGTTCAAAGGACAGTAGAGCATTTTGGGGTTCCATACCCAAAGTGAGATACAGCCTGGTGACCAGGCTGTACCTCATGAACCATGATAGCTAGACAGTTGAAATGTTCACAGATGATGTATTTTTTGTTGCCGCTATAACAACAAATACTAAATAAAAACAGAATAAAATAAATATTTTGTGGGGCTCCCATACAAAAAACGTGATTTTTTTGCGATCATGGTACGGAACTCTTCGTGCGCTAGTCCGACTTGCACTTGGCCAGTTTTTTTTTAATAATTAAATAGTCGTTAGTATCGTGAAGTCCCAGTTTCGATACTCAGTTTTACTATTACGAATTTCTCAATAGCAACCCGGAGTTTGGCAGTTGGTACCGCGCCTTGAAAAGCACTTTAAACGGTTGGTCGTGCGGCCTGATCTCTCCTGTCGTATTGAGTTGTCGCCCCTCCGGACGAACAGAGACTGCACCTGTGTTTGCGCACAAACTTATGCATTATAATATCTCTCGTGCCAATGACTAGTTTCCGTAGAAATTGGCCGTCGTGGTTGAAATTTAGTCTAGGGTGAACCAGACAAATTTCGCCAGAACTGGAAAGTGCGAGCTATCAAACGTGGTACAGACGGGCGAGCACGGCCTCTGTGTTAGGCTTGAGTCACGGTTTTTGCTCCCAACTGACATAAAATGTGTGACTCAAGCCTATCACAGTAGGCTGTGCTCGGCCGGCAGGTGTAGGATCAGTAGTGGATGGGCTTACGGCCCAAGGCGCGCTGAACATACTTGAATAGTATTCTATTCCTTTATACCAAAAAATACATGCTCATCTTTCAGGAACAAGCCACAGAATTCCTCCAGAACTTTCCCGCCGGTGTCGAACGCATGGGCACCATCGAAGAACTTCTACGCAGCTGCGAGTGGAAACAGGGACGGGAGACGTTTGAGCTGCTGCTCGGCTACCTGGTGTCCGTCGGACAGGCTGTCAAGAAAGGGGATGTCGTTAAGTTAGGTGAGTAGAATAGCTTTATAGTCATTAACCCCAAGAAAGACGGTGGGGCAGTTATCATGTGCTGCCGTGCACAGTGAAGAACTACTGCGCAGCTGCGAGTGGACACGGGGACGGGAGACGTTTGAGCTGCTGTTTGGCTACCTGGTGTCTGTCGTACGGGCTATTAAGAAGGGGGATGTCGTTATGTTAGGTGAGTAGCTGTATGGTCACTCACCCCAAGAAAGACGGTGGCACAGTGATCATGTGCTGCCGTGTACATCGAGGAATAACTGTACAGCTGGCAGTGGACATAGAGATGGGAGACGTTTGAGCTGCTGCTCGGCTACTTGGTGTCCGTCGGACAGGCTGTCAAGAAGAGGGATATCGTTAAGTTAGGTGAGTCACACTGAAACTAAACTCCACAGGAAGTATGCAGGGCACATTGTTCGCAGAACGGAGGTCGAAAAAATCTGTACTGGGGACCGCGTACCGGATGTTGAAAGTAAAATATATATGAAAAAAAAACAAGAATTTTTATTGACGAGTTAACTTGGTGAAATCTGTCTTAAAGATTGTCTAATGATAATTATTCATTTTGACTTTTTCGCAGCCGAACCCGACAAGAAAGCATCTCCAGTGACAGAAACAGACGAGGCCCTAGTAAAGCTTATATGTGCCGAGACTCGGCTAGAGGGCGAAGCGCTACGTCTGACAAGAGACGTCGCCACAGCGCAGGCCGACGCTAAAGCCGCTCTTAATGTTGGAAACAAGTTGGCGGTGAGTATCCTCCTAACGTATTAAAGCTGATGTGTTTATGAAAGGGACTAAAAACACTATTCCCAATCCACTGCTACTCCTGAAAGGCAGAATCAACAGTGGCGACCACCAGAAAAGCGCAGAGGCCATGAAGCTCGATGAAGTCCCGGAGAATGAATTTAACTGTCTTGGATCCCATAACAAAATTAATCAGAAAATGCATAACGGAGTAGTAGGAAAAATGAGATGGCTTGCCAAAGTCATGATAGCTACCCCAAAAGTGGCCCATGATGGCTATCCCAAACACTATGGCCCATGAGTAACGTGACCAGGCGTCCCGTTTTGAACGGGACTGCCCCTTTTTATAATTACGAGTCCCGGTGTCCCTGAAATGATTTCTGGGATGCAAAATTGTCCCGTTTAATGAAACCGCGCGAAAATTTGAGTAGTTGAGCCGGCCGGATGGCCGCGAAATTACAATCATCTCTGAAAAAGCCATGAATAGGTATTGCATGTGGAGCCCATGTCATTCACAATGCAATAAAATCTGCTGCAGACAGGCTACTAATACTATTACGAAAGCATGGTTGTGCAGATATATTAATTTTTTTAAATATACACGATTCGAATTGAAGCTCTAAAGGACTTTTGCGCCGAACTGAAACGGAATATCAACAAATTCTCGGCTATAGCAAAACCAGATGGCTTGCCTTGGAAAGGATTTTAAAAATGTATCAGCAATTAAAAAACTACTTTTTGAGTATTGAAAAATGTCCCCTGTTACTAAAAAACTTTTTTGAGGATCCCACATCCGAATTGTGGCCAATGTCCCGTTTTGAGTCAAATAATAAATGGTCACGTTACCCATGAGGGCCTGCTTCCATAGTTATAGTTGTCGCTATAGTTTACGGTGAGTACCTATCTTACTATATCTGCTAAAGTAAACCTGATGTGTATAGGAATCCTAATCTACGGAGTGGCACGTGATGGCTTGCCAAAGTGGCCCAAGATGCCTTGCTTTATGGCCCATGTTGGCCTTCCTTTATGACCCATGATGGCCTGCCTCTATGGCCCATGATGGCCTGCCCATAGAGTGCGTGAAGAACCGGCTAGAGGGCGAAGCGCTACGTCTGACGAGAGACGTTGCCACCGCACAGGCCGACGATAAGGTTCTTTTATTTTTGTTTTTGATAGGCTTGCTCTTAATGTTGGCAATAAGCTGGCGGTTAGTATCCTCCTATACCTGCTAAAGTAAATCTGATGTGTATTGGGGACCATAATCGGTGGAATGGCTCGTGATAGCTTGCCAAAGAGGTTCATGATGATCTTCCGTTATGGCCTCTCAGGCCGTTATGGCCTTTCTTTATGACCCATGACGGCCTAGCTGTAAGAGATAAGCATACTTACAGGCTCAAAGCGCTTCTTAACAAAGTCTAGTTGATGAAAAAATCTTCAAATATTTTGGGCCCAGAAGGTGGCCACGTCAATTAGGAACTATCCGCAAAGCTGCGCTCAGATGGCGCCACAGGTTTCAGCGTAAACAAACTAGAGAAGGGCGTTTTCGGTTTTTTGCGCAAACGGTTATGTATGTGTTTTCATATCGATATCGAAAACGTTTTTCAGATATCGATATCAGTAGTACAGTTTGCAAAAGTTAAAATGTTATTTAGATGAGCAAACTAACAACGAACGCGAAATAATACTTAGAAAGATAGGTAGCGCATATGGAACCATTCAACCACCACCTTACGTTTGTGAAGTTTGCGTTTTGTTCGTAGTTCGTACGTTTTCGCATTGTTACGGTTTTAAGTTTTGAATTATTCGTTCTCGCACGCTAGTAAGGTTTTTATTAGATACAGCTTTTGTAATATCGGTTATTTTGATATCGATATGATATGATATCTAAGAAATATCCGATATAAGTGACGTTTTGATTTATCGGACCCATCCCTAAAAAAAAAATAAACTATCAAAGTCGAGCGACAAAATTTCGCAGTCTAAGCATACAAAATATAAAACTAATAGTGAAAGTAAAATGAAGCTAACTACTTCCCCAATATTATTATTTGGTTTTTGAACACAAGTTATCTTAAAAACAGTAAAAAATAGTTCGGTAACCACAAGCAGTAGTAGACGCCATGTTGTTATGTTTTTGTTTACTCTGGGCCGTCAAGCGCCATCTGGCGGGAGCAATTGGCAGTAATGTTCCCTATTGAACCGTCAGTGGCGTTCTTTAGGTCCGTCTAAAGTGCAGGTGTATGGGCCCGTGGGCTACGCCAGCATGTGTGTTATATTTTGTACACCACCATACTCACAGTGGGTATCAGACGAATCTATAACACCCAGTGGCGGCAGCGGCTTGATTCCAATGGCTATATTAGGTACAGTTGATCAATCTGCCTAGCCTTTTCTCAACTATATTGGGGTCGGCTTCCAGTCTTACCGGATTCAGCTGAGTACCAGTGTTTTACATGGAGCGACTGCCTATCTGACCTCCACAACCCAGTAACTGGGTAACACGGTACCCCTTGGCAAGACTGGTGTCAGATCTCAAGCTTCTGACTACCCGTAACGACTGTCAAAGATCTTCAAATGACAGCCGGGACCAACAGCTTAACGTGCTTTCCGAGGCACGGAGGAAACTCGGTATGTTGAAATGGTCACCCATCCACGGACCGACCTCGTCAAGCGTTGCTTAACCTTGATGATCGACCCGTGCGGCTGTTATTATTTAGCCACGAGCTCCTATCTAAATCTCCGGTATTATCTAAAAATCGTTTGCTAATCGCTCGCCGATTTTTAATATGCAGTTGTTGCTACGATTTTCGAATCTCTGGAAATAATCTAATACCACGGTAATGATATCTAATAGTACTGTGACTCGGCCCTGTCCTTGAAATAATTACCTACAAGCTAGCGTCACGTAAACCCTCGTTAGGGATGCCCGCCTCTACCTACTCGAGTTTCTTTCTATATTTGTGATTGTAAATATTAGATTTCCTTTATTTATTTACATTCTTATTGAGTACATTTTTAAATATTTAAAAAAGAAAACTTAAAAAAACATTTATAAATAAAAAAATAGAGGCCAACCGGTATCGGGAACAGGGTCCAAGCTACCGGTGGTTAGGGCTCCAGAGACCTCCTCACAATGCGAGCCGTGTCAAGAAGTACTGCCTTCTGTATCAGGCCCTAGATCCAACCGCGCAATGACAACCTTGACATATGGTCGTCGAGGTCCTTGGCCATCAGGCCGTTGGCCGTAACGACAATCGGCACAATGATCGCCGAGTCCACATTCCACATGTCGACAACCTCGTGTGCTAAGTCGAGATACTTGATTTGTTTCTCTTTCTCAGCTTTCACGAGGTTCTCGTCATGTTGGATGGTGACATCGATTATCATTGTGCGACGCGCTAATCGGTCTATCACCACTATATCCGGCTTATTGGCAACAATAGTCCTATCAGTGATGATAGACCGATCCCAGTACAACGTGACATGGTCATTTTCGAGAACTGGGTCGGGCACATACTTTGTAATACGGTACCTCAGAATCCACTAGATTGTATTTCAAAGCAAAATGCTGGTGAATAATCCTGGCCACTTGGTTATGTCTGCGTAAGTACTCGCCGTTAGCCAGACGGGAACAACCAGAGATAATATTTCGGATGGATTCATCTGGGCGGTGGCATGCCCGACACACGTCAACCGTCCCGTCCTTCATTATATGTCTCCGGTAGTTATTCGTCAGGATAACTTCGTCCATAATTGCACAGACAAAACCTTCAGTTTCCCCGAAAAGGTCGCCGAAACGTAGCCAGGATACGGACGCTGAAAAATCCACATCGGGCCCATGGAGAGCCCGATAGAAGCGACCGTGAAGCTCCTTGCCTTGCCATACCTCTTTGCGTTCATCAGTAGTAAGTACTACAGGTTGGCGCCAGTTCTCTTTAGCCATATTATATTTTTTATTATACTTATTTTAAATCTTACTATTATAGGTAGGTAACTTACCATTTATTACTCTCATAGGTAATCATTTCATAGTGATATTTCGTCTAATTCAATATTATATGTAAGTTAAGTATAGCTAAGTACATAAGTAAGTAGATAGCCTAGCCTAGGAAACTGCCTACTAGTTTTTTTTTTGACGCGAGCATAGGTAGGTCACTCGTGTGTCACTTATTTATTTATGAATCCAGGAATTTCACTCGGTGGTAAAAGCAAATACCTACCTAATAAAAAAATAAATAATACGTACTAGTAGATTACGTATATCATTTTTAGGGTTCCGTACCCAAAGGGTACTCCACTGTCCGTCTATCTGTCTGTCACCAGGATCTTACGAACTATGATAGCTAGACAGTTGAAATTTTCACAGATGATGTATTTCTGTTGCCGCTATAACAACAAATACTAAAAACAGAATAAAATAAATATTTAAGTTGGGCTACCATACAACAAACGTGTTTTTTTTGTCTTTTTTGCGAAGGAAAAATGAACTGTCTAATATCGCCTTAGGGACCCTACGTTCGCGAGTCCGACCGGCAATTGGCCGGTTTTTTTTTTAAACTTCATCTATTAAATTATTTAATAGATAATTATTGTAATTATTCGAGGAGCTCGTGGCTAAATAATAACAGCCGCACGGGTCGATCATCAAGGTTAAGCAACGCTTGACGAGGTCGGTCCGTGGACGGGTGACCTTTTCAACATACCGAGTTTCCTCCGTGCCTCGGAAAGCACGTTAAGCCGTTGGTCCCGGCTGTCATTTGAAGATCTTTGTCAGTCGTTATGGGTAGTCAGAAGCTTGAGATTTGACACCAGTCTTGCCAAGGGGTACCGTGTTACCCAGTTACTGGGTTGTGGAGGTCAGATAGGCAGTCGCTCCATGTAAAACACCGGTACTTAGCTGAATCCGGTAAGACTGGAAGCCGATCCCAGTATAGTTGGGAAAAAGGCTAGGCAGATGTGTATCTATTAAATTATTTCCTTCCATAATTAACCATAACTCTTTTTTTACTTTTTCTAGGCTAAAAACCATCTCCGCCGCAAACACAAAACAGCGTTACGTCTGGACCGTTGCAGCAACGCGTTAGAGAACGTGCGTCACTTGCTGCAACAGATGAGGGAGGTTCACGTTAACGTGGCGATTGTTGACACTTACAGGTACTGTTTTTTTTCTATTATCTGTTCGATTTAATAACGCAATTTCTGGCTCGTTGCAGCAACACTCTAGAAAAAATGCGTCAGTTGCTGCAACAGATGAGGGAGGTTCACGTCAACGTTGCGATTGTTGACACTTACAGTTGCTGTTGTTTTTCTGTTATCTGTTTGAATATACCGCGCAGCGTCTGGACCGTTGCAGCAACGCGCTAGACAACGTGTGTCAGTTTCTGCAACAGATGAGGGAGGCTTAACCTGCCGGTAAATCAGGCTTGATGTTATGTTATGAGTTGTTCTCGTGTCACAATAGATTACAAATTTTGCTAAAAATCTGGTGAAATTCGAGTATGATTCCTGTGCCTACACCATGGAGAACAATTTTTTTAAATTATTTTTAACCCGTCTTCGGCGAAGCCTATATAGTTGGTCTAAAACAGGGATAGCGAACCTATGGCACGCGTGCCTATGGTGGCACACGACAAAATATTTTGGGCACGCTAAAATGAGGTTATTTAGAATCTAGATAATTTGCACCAGCAGAAATGACACCAACTCCTATTTTTATTTAAATACAACATAAAACTGTTAGTAAATATTAGCACAGATAATATAATACCAGCATACAAAGAAACCGTGACGACGTAACTAGCGTTTTTCGTCTGATTATACCGATAATTTTTAGTAAATCGATCGCCTTTGAATCCGTTCCACGGCGATAGATAGATCACCATATAGAACAGAACGGAACGGCACCGAACGCGATCGATGTACAAAAAATTATCAGAATAATCAGTATAGAACGTCGGCACGGTTTCTTTGTATGGCATGAGACACCACCGATATTAGGATTGCTGTAAGAATTTCTAGGTGAAAATAAAGAATTGATTAATTCAAATAGCATTTAGAGTTTAATTTTTTGTCAATTAAGACAAAGTCAAAATTCTTTGGTGGCACTTTATTGTCAAATATGTTTTCTAATAAAGGTTCGCCATCTCTGGTCTAGAATATAATGTAAATACGTGTCTGGTTTTCAGAACAACCTCGGATGCGATGAAACGAAACCTCAAGGGGAATGGATTGGAAGAAGATGCTGTCCACGATACCATGGATGATTTGAAGGAGGTTAGTACATATCGAAAAAAAATCTTATTAGTGACATCATAGTTGAATATTAGCACGTGGCTAAATAATAACAGCCGCACGGGTCGATCATCAAGGTTAAGCAACGCTTGTCGAGGTCGGTCCGTGGATGGGTGACCATTTCAACATAACGAGTTTCCTCCGTGCCTCGGAAAGCACGTTAAACCGTTGGTCCCGGCTGTTATTTGAAGATCTTTGACAGTCGTTACGAGTAGTCAGAAGCTTGAGATCCACAGATTACCTCCCAAGGTCGTAATCTGTGTTGAGATCTGACACCAGTCTTGCCAAGAGGTACCGTGTTACCCAGTTACTGGGTTGTGGAGGTCAGATATGCAGTCGCTCCATGTAAAACACTGGTACTTAGCTGAATCCGGTATGACTGGCAGCCGACCCCAATATAGTTGGGAAAAGGCTAGGCAGATGATGATATAGTTGAATATTTATATAATAATTTATTTATTTATTTATTTACTTTAACTTAACACGGCCAAAGGCCAATTACATTAGTTAAATACATGTTTATAAAAAAGCATTAAAATAAAAATAATAAAAACAAACAACAAAGACAACAATAATTTATATGATTAAATTAGATAAAACAAAAAACAATTACAAAACTTATTATTTAGGGTTCCGTACCCAAAGGGTAAAAACGAGACCCAATTACTAAGACTCCACGATCCGTCTGTCACCAGGCTGTATCTCATGAACCGTGATAGCTACACAGTTGAAATTTTCACAGATGATGTATTTCTGTTGCCGCTATAACAACAAATACTAAAAACAGAATTAAATAAATATTTAAGTTGGGATACCATAAAAAAACCTTTTCTTGTGCCGTTATTTACGATAATATTACGGAACCCTTCGTTCGCGAGTCCGTTTCGCACTTGGCCGGTTTTTCCTTTAAATAATGATCAAACTCAAAACTAGTAAGGTTCTTTTCATAATTAAGGTTGAATATCTTCTTTCTGCAGGTAATGGAGCAATACAGCGAAGTAGAGAAAGCTCTGGGCACCAACATCGATGACTTCGACGCAGCTGAACTAGAGGAGGAGCTCCAAGAGCTGTTAGCGGGACCCAACGCGCCCACAGGGGGCACGCCTGGGAAGGACGAGAGGAAAGAAGGTCAGTACATCATCATCAGTCTATACCAGAGACTGATTCAGTGGGAAAATAATAGACTACTAGCTGATCCCCGCGGCTTCGCTCGCGTCAACTGGCTACCTACCTTCCTACCACCTACCTACTCTACCTACCTTCCTACCACCTACCTACCCTACCTACCCTACCCTACCACCTACCTACCCTACCTACCCTACCCTACCTACTACTTGCCGAATATTACAGACAACTTTTTGCTACTTTGGGTTACATTATTGTAATTTTCATAAGGTTCTCTATTTTTTTAGTAAAAACGGGACCCTATTACTAAGACTCCGCGACCTGTCTGTCTGTCACCAGGCTGTATCTCATGAACCGTGATAGCTAGGCAGTTGAATTTTCACAGATGTTGTATTTCTGTTGCAGCTATAACAACAAATACTGAAAACAGAATTAAATAAAATTTAAGTAGGGCTCCCATACAACAAACGTGATATTTTTGCGAATTTTTGCGATTATGGTACGGAACCCTTCGTGCGCGAGTCCGACTCGCACTTGGCCGGGTTTTAAATAAATTATAGCCTATGACACTCAGGAATAATGTAGCTTTCTACTGGTGAAATAATTTTCAATATCGGTTCAGTAGATCCAGAGATTACCCCCTACAACGTCACAAACTTTACCTCTTTATAATATTAGTATAGATAAATGTCATCTATGACATTGACAATGTGTGGGTAGCCTTACTTGTCAAATTTATTGGTTCACCATACAAACTTTTATCCTCTAGGATGATTTCCATTATAGAAACTATTAAATAGCGCACGGTTGGCGCAGTGGTTGAGCGATTGACTGCTGCGCTGCGTATAGCGGGTTCGATTCCCGCACGGAACAAGTATTTGCATAACCTACAGATAGTTGTTCTGACTCTGGGTGTTTGTGTATGTGAGTTTAGATGTTTGTAAACACACCCATGATACAGGAGAAATTCCTAGTGTGGGGTAAAGTTACATAGTCTGGCAAACGAAAGTAGAGACTGAAAAAGCGCGGCAAATTTAAAAGATATCAGCATAGCAACCCCAAAAACTAATAAGCAATACCTGTAATAACCAAATTTGATACTTTAGAATTATTGATATTACTTCGTCTGAATAAAAATACTATAGGTACATTTAGGTAGGTAATACTTTACATATATCAATCTGAATAAAAAAAAAGCAACAGTATTCTATAATAATTTTGGTTTATTTACTATCAATCAAAATCTGAATCTAAGACTTTCATGTGAAAAGATTCATAAGAGTCACAGGAATCATTGTTTTCTACATTAATAATGAAACTTTTTAAATTATTAAATAGAGAAAATGTATTTACAAAAAATATAAATAGTGATTACGA
Source organism: Orthosia incerta (assembly GCA_948252205.1). Taxonomy (NCBI): domain Eukaryota; kingdom Metazoa; phylum Arthropoda; class Insecta; order Lepidoptera; family Noctuidae; genus Orthosia; species Orthosia incerta. Next base: position 4,916,168 of record OX411769.1, read on the forward strand.
ATTAAAACAAAGTATCAACTTATTTATTTATTCATTAACACATACATTTGTTTTAACAGGTAAGACCCAAGCTAACAAAAGTAGTCATAAATTGCTAATAGCAGTCTCAAGTAACGGGTCTGGGTAGAAGCACAAGTTGCACAGTAGCGTCATACGGAAAATTGGGGTTGACATTAGTATAGCATTGCCATATAAAAAGTTTGCAAATAATTCCAGTGTCTACTTTCGTTTGCCAGACTCTATAAAAAAAAATGTCCTTGCCCAGGTTTCGAACATTGTCCATACCAATATTTATCATATTCGGTGCAGCAATTTAAGCGTGACAAGGTAACTGACAGACAGGCAGAGTTACTATCGCATTCATAATATATATATGGACTAGCAAGGTAATTTCTAAGATTACCCATTTAAAACTTAATTTCTTATTCGATACGATACCTGCCAAAAAGTGCTCATTGAGTAAAAGTATCGAGTTCAAAAGCATCGGTATCAAATGGAAATGTACTCGATACCACAAAGGTTTTTTTTTAATGCGATACTTTTTTCGTGTCCCTAGGTAGGGTAGGCAATTGATGGGAACGAAGTCGCGGGCACAGTTAGTACTAAATAAATAACAATTGAATTTCTCACTTCCAGCCACGAAGTTCCCCTCGCCACCATCAACGCAGCCTCGCCGCAAGCTCTCCGAACGCGAGTTCGTGTTCGACGGAGAAGAACGAATGTTAGCTGAACTGAACGAACTGGGCACTGATGACGCCACTCCTCGACTGAGGGAGAGGCAGAAGGTCGCTGTAGCTGAAGGAGAGATCGGTGAGTGTTAACAAGCGACTGCTGACGCCATCACTGCGGCGCGACGGGAAACTGGCTTCGATTTAGATCCCGCGCGCTCCTGTGGTCAAATTATACCGGTCAAGATATGCATTTTCACTTAGAGTGTTCCGGGTAAGATCCCCGACATTAATTATTTAGGAACTCAGAGTCAAATACCGTCACCATTAGATGTTGATTCCTTGTTATCATAATAGATGAAAATTTGACCTGGAGATCCCAGACAGAAGAAATCTGAAAAAAGTAAATTTGCATATGTTCTTTACAAACTGTCAGCCTAGAATCTGTCCTAATGGCATATCATGGTAATGTTGCATCAGCACTTAGGTATGGCATCATGGATTGGGGTAACTCAGTCGATAGAGAACCTGTATTTAGAGCCCAAGAAAAACAAATATCAGATCTATGTGTGCCCTAAATAGCACCGACAGTTGTCAACCTCATTGTACATCTACGAAACTAATATATTTGTCAAAAACACATCTCGCAATACAAAATAGCTTCCAAAAGCTAGTATAGAAAGTTACAAAATAAGTTAGGGCTCGATTTAACACATGGCAGAACAGCCCTAATAAATAAAAGTACTTTCTGTACGGCCACACAAATATTTAACAAGCTGCCTGAGATATTAAAATCATTAAATTTGGACAAATTCAATAAAAAAATTAATCAAATAACGTAAAAAAAAAAATTAAACGGAAAGTTGATTAATGTTACTACTCAATTTAAAGGACTATTAGGATAACAGTTGATCTAGAAGTGTTCAGAGTTGTTGTCTGACAATAACTTGCTTACTGCTATAAGCTTTATATTTTAAGCAAGTTTCTTTACACGCTTAATTATAGCACGGTTTTTTACAAAAAAGCAAGTGGCGTTGGACAGATATCATGCTTAAAAATATTACATTGCGTTTATGAATTTATTACGATAAAATGGAGCAGTATAAAATAAACAATGAACTTTCCTTCTTACTTTCCAGGCTTAGGGCTGTCTTTAATTATTGAGTGTTATTATGAAATAAAGTTTGTTCATATTCATATTCTTTATTGTACACAAAACAAACATATACAAATACAGTAGCACAGCTTATGTACAAAGCGATGATGCGAGGTGATAGCGATCTGTGTCATAGCGAATTGTTTTTTTTGTTTTTTTTTGTTAGTATTTGAATCAATTATAGGCGTATTTAAACCGATGCGATGCGACGCCTCCTGCTTCTTGCTATATTTACGTTTTAGCGTAGCGCGCGATTCGCGCGATATTGCGTTATAGCAAATTAAGCCAATAGCAAATAGCGCCAAGTGAGTGCCACTATAGCATTTGCTTTATGATATGTACAATAAGCACGTTGCACATAGATAGGTTTTTAGGTTTTATGCGGCCAAAATTATTTTAATTGCTATAACTATTCTAAATGACATAAATGATAATAAAAAACCACTTTCTGTTGAAATTTTAAATATTTATTCAAGAAAATATCATATTTATGAAAAAAAAGTCAAAAACCTAACGTCACAGACATAAAAAAGTATATTTCATAAATGTACATTTTAAACGTTAGTGAGTAATGAATTGACGTATCCCCTCCGACAGTCGACACATACTCCATGCCAATTCGTTACTCCAGATCCTCATCATCCGAGGATACTGGTGAAGCGGAGTCTGGTTTGGTGGGTAAAAGCATATCTAAAGTCTCCGGAGAAAAGGATTTAGATATTTTTTTTCTCCTTCTTTGTTTTATACTAATACTGCTAATGAGCGGATCAGAGCTCAATAATAGTCGATTATAGATGTCGCGGTTACACTGTTCGCGGGAAAATTTTCTTGCGTAATTTTCTCTATACATGCGAAAGTGCTTATTTCTGGCCTCTTGAGCCTCCTCCGACAATTGGCCTATTGGGAGAAGTGAATTCTCTATTATGGCTCTTCTTTTCTTTGTGCTTTAGACCATTTTTTCTTTATGGCAGTCTTGAAGTAAGCAATATTTCGCTTTAGTTTTTTTATATTTTCCTCTGTGTCACCGTAAGATGAAAACAGGTAATTTTCTAAATAGGCCAATTTTTCATCCATTGTTAATAAATATTGGCTTTTCATTTTATCGTAGAGAAATTGACGGGTGACTAATTTTGTTCCGGATGAGCCAGGAGAACCTACGACGAAAAAGAAAAAAATATATTTTTTGGAACATTTTTCAACATAACTTTTTTTACCCTACCTGCACCTACCTGCAACTGATTTTTATCAGAATTATAAGAAAAGAGTATTAAGTATTATTATAAATAATAATTTTGAGGCGAGAGGAAGCGATAATATAACTAAATTACTTTTAAACTGAAAAATCAAGAATATTTTTTCAAGAAAACGTACTAAGTTTTGAAGGTTTAAAATAAAGGTTTTTTAATTATACTAGGTTGACAATTGCTATAATAAATAATAGTATTTACCTGAAGCACTCGAATCCATATTGTTTACTTTGAAAACTGTTTTTAATTCAAAAATATTGACGACGAAAAACAAGTCACTTTAAAAGCGTAAAGAGCGAAAGCGCGTGCGTAGCGGGAGACTAACAAGTTCCGACTACCTGCATACGTACCCCGCGCGGGTATTGAAGCCGAGAAGACCGGTTTATTATCGTCTGTTCTATTGTTAATGTAGAAAGATATTACATTTTGTATTTGTAACTAGTTTAAAATCTTCAATTTTGGCCGCATAATTATGCAAAATCTATGTTAGTGCGTTGCTTTAAGTAGCTTTATGACATATTAACCACCACTATTAAAATCTCTCCTTCAGATAATAAGTATTAAGTCATCATATTTTTTCTGACATGCCTGCATTTATTGGGTATTTACCTAATTGACATCACACTATAAGTTTTTTTTTACTGTTGACATTCTGGATATATTTTATTAATTTTGTACTTGTTTAATAATTAATTGACACTATCCTGGATCTGCTGGATGCGAGACGGGACCGATCAATGTGGCGACGCTTGGGGGAGGTCTATGTCCAGCAGTGGATGTATGTCGGCTGAGATGATGATGATGACGATTCAATATTTTCTTTAAAATTTTATGTTTTTTTTTTTGTATTTCTTTTGATTTTATTGTTGACATTCTGAAAATATTTAATTGATATATTACTTATTTTGACAGTCTTGTATTAATTTGATTAATTGACATTATCCTATTTTTATTTTTTGTAATTTCTGAAATGATTTATTAATTTAGTACCTAATTGTTTTGACGTCGTAGTTTTTATTGCAAATTGATTAATTGCCAGGAAAATATTATATTGATTTATCCAACATGAAATTAATGATGAAATTGATAATAACATTTGTACGCCTAATGTCAAAGCAAAGAGAACTTATAATAAAATTACTAATTAAAAAAACTTTAAAAAAACAAGCTTTTTTCGTATTCTTCTCAGCAAACCCTTTCATCTGATACCCATATCATGACAGTGCACAAAAATAACTAGTCCGCCATCTTGGGCCGTCAGCCATATTAGATTTAGAATGACGTCACTTAGCTAACCATACATTGTCATCCAAACATAACGTGTATGCAAAATTTCATCTTAATCGGTGGAGGATAACTGCTTTAAAATTGAGTTGCAAGATTTAACCTGAACACACTTACATACATACATATATTGCAATTTGCAAGTAAAATATTGTAAAAATAACATAACATCTCACACACCTGTGTATCTGTAACCTATGTTTACAAATAAATATTCTCAATCTGAACCGTGCAGAGACTCTCAGCAGAAGAGTCAAATTTCGCCTCTTCACTCTCTTCTAAACAAGAATGTGCGCACTTGGCCGGTTTTTTAATTATACTACTAGTTTCTGCCAGCGGCTTCGCCCGCGTGAACGTCGAAAATTATCCCAAAGGAACATATTCCCGTGATGAAAAGTATCCTTTGTGCTATTCCTGACTATAATCTATCTCTGTGCCAAATTTCATTCATATCCATCCAGCCGTTTGAGCGTGAAGAAGTAACACACATACAAACACACACACACACACACACACGCACACACACACACACACACTCCGTCACAAACCTAACGCCTTTTTAATTTTAGTGTGAATAAACCATCACGACTTGATGTACTTACAAGTATTAAAGTAATTTCGAGTAAATTATTATAATAAACTATCGCGTTCAAAGTTAAAAAAAAAATGCTCCGATCGCCACCAAATTGATGTCCGCTGGGTCAATCTAAAGATTGTCTGAAAATTTCATTAAAATCGGTCCAGCCGGTTCGGAGTCTATAAGGAACATACATACACACTTTCTCTTTTACATATATAGAAGACTAGCTAACCCCCGCGGCTTCGCTCCCGTCAACTGGCTACCTACCTACCTACCTCCTACCTACCCACCCTAATTTTTTATTTCCCATAACTACCCTACCCACCTACCCTATCTACCCTATCCTACCTACCCTACCCTACCTACCCTACTCTACCTACCCTACCCTACCCTACCCTACCCTACCTACCCTACCCTACCTACCCTTCCTACTATACGAATGTAACCTATAAACCTTTGTTTCTACCGGCGGCGGCGATCTAATTAAAATTTAGAACATAAAAGCTGCTATTGTGAGTCAATCTTAAAAGATAGACATATGCTGTCGCGGACTTTTTTTTAGAACTTTTAAAGAAGAACAATTCCATCATACATTATATTTGCGTAACTTAAACCGTTTACGCAGCGCACGCAACGGAAGCTCTCAAAAAGAAATATTTTGCCCGTTTTTGCAACATTTTTCATTTGTGCTCCGTTCCTATTGGTCGTAGCGTGACGTTATATAGCCTATAACCTTCCTCGATAAATGGACTATCCAACACAAAAATATTTTTTCAATTCCAACCAGTAGTTCCTGAGATTAGCGCGTTCAAACAAACAAACTCTTCAGCTTTATAATATTAATAATAATATATATTAGTATAGATGTCATTTAGGAGCACGCGCTGCGTCCCGCACACATATACACATAACAGTAAGTGATGATGATGGAGACTGGACTCCCTATGTCACATTTAGGCTCCCATTTGGTCCGTTGTTGGCGTGAGCGCCCAAAAGCACAGAAGCTTCCTGGGAGCTTCACAGGCTTCACAGCGACCTCATTGTTTCGAGGATTTCTTCAGGTTGAGAAGCTACGGCCTCGCATTCCAGAATGATATGGGCGTCTGATTCCTCGGCGTCAAGGCAGCCCCTGCAAAGCGGGCTGTCTGTGGTGCCTATATTAAAAAGTTGTTTGATATGGGGGTTATGGCCCATTCATTTAATTATGGAGATCGGTGAGTACCATGTTATGTAATGCTATAGATGATGTTAGAACAGGACATTGATGACGCCACTCCTCGACTGAGGGAGAGGCAGAAGGTCGCTTTAGCTGAAGCAGAGATCGGTAACACATCATTCACCGCAAAGACGTCCACTGCTGTAACTTGGTTTCCCAAGTGGGTAAGGTGAAAGATACGGTCTGTTCCCGCTTATACACTTATCCCGCTAGATGGCGCTGAATTTTTTTTTGTTTATTTCGATTTATGTGAAATCGGAGAATTACTAAGTCGTAGGAGTAGTGTTTGCGACACTCGGTCCTTACCCTTTATTGAACTTGATCATAACAATGCCTCAAAATTCACCCAATTCGACACAGAATCCCAAAATAACATCTGTCATTGAATATACAGTCTTTTACACACACATAGACGTATTCCCTACGTTTACAATGTTTACCACTAGATGGCGTGTATTTAAAAAGGGGCAAAAATATTTTGTAGAAATACTCTACATATCCATAGGGGTAGGCAGAACGCCACCTACTACGATAAATTAAAACTAGTACTATTTTAGTAAAATAAAAGTTATATTTTAAGGCGATGATATGATTCGTTTTAAACAAAGAGTGTCTATTTTTAGCGTATAATCCCTACAAACATTGTATGGACGGTCTATTGACGCATCCACCTTAAAAGTCTGCTAAGCATCCAGTGGTCCAAGATCCAAGCAATCTGCCAGCCTTGTCCAACTGTGTTGAGGTAGACTTCCAGTCTAACCGGATTCATCGGAATAACAGTATTTTACATGGAGCTCCGCTCCTACCTGTCTGGACTTTTTTCATTTTTGTTAGCGGGGCAAACCTTCCAAAGGTGCCTAGACTTTGAGGAAAAGACCAGGGAGTGTGGGATTTTTACTTCACTAAAACCACCCCGGTGATCACCATTAGCATGTAGAAGAGGTCCCGTGCCACGACCACCCCGGAATCCCCTCTGTGCAACGCCTGTTTGGGCACATTCCTGGGGAGACTGAAAAAGCAGCTCCCCTGAGCCTCGCTGTGCACGGCAGCACGTGATCACAGTGCCACCGTCTTTCCTGGAGTCACTTGGTGGGTGGACAGAGTCCCCAAACTGAGGCGTCTCGCCTGCTTTGATGGCGGTGGAGTTTCGGCGTTTTAGACATCGGGGCCGGTTGCCTCCCCGACGCCTTTTTCTCCGAGTGGGATCGGCTCTCTCACGATCCACCACACAGATACGACACGTCTGACCTTACTCCACATGATACTCCTTTGTAAATTTCCAGGCTTTGGGATTCTGACTACCTATACGAATATCAAATAATCTCGAAGGCCAGGATGATGGACCCCCTTTTTCGCACTTAGATAAGATATTTATTTTGCAAATATGGGTACAAAAAAAACATGGTGACATAAACAATACAATTAGGAACAGCCATATTAAACCAGAAGGCATGCAAAATTTCAAAAATAAAGTAGAGATGCTAAGTGCATTATAATAAAGATATACAATGTCAATATAAAGATTAATTAACTATAATTTCAATTTAATTATGAAGTATTTCAATAGTTATTTATATAATACACAAATCTTCTTCAGTCAACTTATTTCGTTAAATAAAAAAATAAATTAAATAAAAATTAAATGTCATATTTTTCAAATTTATAATCATTATAAAAAGCAATCAAGAAATGCCTTTCTCCATTAAAAAATCCGTCACAGTATAATAAGCTTTGTCTACTAAAAAATTTCGAAGTTTTTTTTTTAATAACGCCAAGTTTTCGCCATGTAGCAGACACTTTAGACTCCCATTTTGTCAGTTGTGCGTGCAGGCCTCCTCTCTGTGAGGGAGAATGGGCCGTAATAGAATAGAATACTCTTCATTATGAACACCATATAAGTTACAGAAAGTATATAGACGAAGAAAATATTACACTGGGTGACACAATGGGCGGCCTTATCGCTAAAAGCGATCTTTTCAAGACAACATTTGGATGGATTTAAAAAATGAAAGAAAAGACAGTACTGTAGGTAGTCTTTGGTCGTAATCCACCACGTGGGTCCAGTGCGGGTTGATGTGAGTCACGTGACGTGTCTTCGAATGTTTGGTTCTAAGACATGCCGATTTCCTCACGATGTTTTCCTTCACCGTTTTTAGAGCAGTGGTGATGAAATAATTTACACAAAGTAAACGACTGCCTGGGTTCAAAGGTTCGAATCCACGACCAACAACTGGTAAGTCGCGGCCGTTACCACTGTGTCACCACTGCTCTAATCTCCAGGGCTAACGAATTAACGTACTTTGTGAGTTACGGAGGTTTCTTCGTATGTAATGGATAGTTTTAATCCCCGGCACGTAAGTTGGCAAAAGTCGTTAGATGCGCAGAAGTCGTTTATTAGATATCTTTGATAATTAAGGGTACACTAGTCGACGGCACGAACTATTTTGTGCGCGGGGTTAAAATGCATTTTATATCAACCGACAACACGTGCGGCAGAGATAGATGCTGTGATGAGCAGTAGGAAGCTAGTTCGTGTACGAATACACACTTTTGCAAATTTGTAGCGAAATGGATAATGATTTAGGACGAAACCGAACGCGCGAAATTTTATAAACAGACATTTGGCAGTCTAGATATCATGAAAAAACGACTAAATCTATCTGTTCAAAATAAAATTATTTGCATTGTTGAACTACTAATCTATCCCTGTATGGAGGCCGTTTTGCAATTTTCCGACTTCTTATGGTATTTATTTGCGCCCAAAAATGCGTTAAAACTAATGTCGAAATGTGGAATTTTCGACGCTCATAACTTTCAAATATTTTCTTTTTGGCTTCCATACAGGGCTAGATAATGATGAGACAATTTGATATCACTTTTTATTTTGAACGTACATCGTCAAACAGTGGAATAATCCCTAGACTACGTTTGTATGGAAGAATTTTCGACTAGTGTAACCTTAAGCGGGGAGCGGGGAACGTTTAGGACCGTTCCGAGCGCGCGATTGGTTCGTCAGTTCACACAAGGATCGACTGACCAATCGTGTCCGTCAGGATGAACGGTCACTAGGCGTATTTAACGATGAATTTATGCCCAGGCATTGCTTCCCTATTGCTTCTATTTGCTTCCTATTCTCAAACAATTGCTTTCATCGTATTCTAGAAGAAAAAAAACATTTTAAGGGTGACCGTTCATTCTGATGCCAGGACGGCCGGTCACCGAGTCGTAGTGTCCCTGATAAATAGAATTATTGAAATTCATGGTGGCCATTAATTACTGCCCGTTTGCTTCTCTCAATGTTTTACAGCGATAATACTGTAACTATCACGGTTATGAAGATAACAACTAAAGTGTTGTTTATCAATATTTTCAGTGCCTGACAAAAAAATAAAGCAGAACTAAAATAAAAAATCAAATATTTTTATTTTACATAGGCCTACATGGGCACTTATAAAACGTCGACAAAAGGTGCACGGTTCGGGTTAGTCGTTTCCTATGGAGAAGAACCGGCAAGAAACTCCATGGTTACTCTTTTATTTTTTTTTGTGTTTTCAATATTTCCATGTTTACAGCATTAGTACTTGGATATGGGGGGACAACGTAGGCCCGACAATAAGTCGTACGAAATTGAAAAACAAAAACAAAAAAAACAATACGAAATAAAAAGTTAACAATCATCTAGAAATCTAGAAAGCCTACAATGTTCACACATTCACAATCGGTAAAAGAATCTATACAAAGGTAAAAAAAAAAAACAACACTAAATTTAACATGTGGCACAAATACTGTAATCACTATTCTTAGCAAAGGGCTATAATGATGATTGAAAAATATTGTAAAAAGTCTAATTAAAAGAGAAAAAAAATGAGATTGAGAATAGTTAGAGATATCCATATACTTGTGCCGTTTATGAGTTACCAGGGAAGCCGCATGCGCAGAGGGTGTCAAAGCCAAAATTTTTATCTTCAACGTAGTCCTTGATTAGTAGTTTTTGAACTTTCCATCGGTCAGTTCTATAACTGACTTAGGCAACTTGTTATAAAAGCGTATACTTTTTATAAGAAAAGTAAAAAAACTCTTATTTAACATTGCAGTTATGCTTGAGTAGGCGATAAATCTATCGTATTGTACAGGTGGCTAACAGCTAAGTATTGTGTTATTAAAAAGAAGTGCCTATCGACCAATCGTGTCGCGTCCACGTTCCGTTCGCTCTATATGGTGGTTGGCCAGTTCGCGGAATATGCGGGACCTAACCCCCCACTACGCCAAAACCTTGCCAGCTTACGTGCCGGGCACTATACTTATCCTCGGACCGACTTTGGATAGCGTAGCTTAGAGCCGTATTCCAGATGCTCATTCTCGACTCTAAACTCAAAGTTGTCCAACTGCTAACCAAACGGTTCACGCAGGGCGCACGGTTGGCGCAGTGGTTGAGCGATTGACTGCTGCGCTGCGTGTCGCGGGTTCGATTCCCGCACGGAGCAAATATTTGTATGACCTACAGATAGTTGTTCCGGCTCTGGGTGTTTGTGTATGTGAGTTTATATGTTTGTAAACACACCCACGATACAGGAAGAAATTCCTAGTGTGGGGCAACGTTTTTAATAAAAAATAAAAATAAAAAAAAAACAACTCTACAGTTTGGCAGCTTGACATATGTGTACTCAATAGAGCAAGAGTCCAGACATTACTTAATACTCTCTACACAAAATGTGTGGTAGGTATTGAATGAAAGTCGCAAGTTAGTAAGTACGAGTACGTTCCATGTACATGATAACACTAGTCAATTCCACTGATTTTATGTTAAAAGAGTTCGGTAACGTTTAGGGCGTCTAAGATCTTGGACTTGAGAAAGTTAATGTCAAAAAAAAAAACAAGTGTCCATTGTCAGTTTGAATTGAGTTGAGCATGAGCTTCTGGAATACCGGCCTAATTTCCAATAGGGCAGTTTACTGAAAATTAGTTTTTTGGCCGTCAGGTAGATTGATAAAAAATATTGGACACGCATTTAATATTTAGACACGTAAACATAAATTAACGACGAGGGTAGTTTACTGAAAATTTGTTTTTTGGTCGTCAGGTAGATTGATAAAAAATATTGGACACGCATTTAATATTTAGACACGTAAACATAAATTAACGACGAGGGTAGTTTTCTGAAAATTTGTTTTTTGGCCGTCAGGTAGATTGATAAAAAATATTGGACACGCATTTAATATTTAGACACGTAAACATAAATTAACGACGAGGGTAGTTTACTGAAATTTTGTTTTTTGGTCGTCAGGTAGATTGATAAAAAATATTGGACACGCATTTAATATTTAGACACGTAAACATAAATTAACGACGAGGGTAGTTTTCTGAAAATTTGTTTTTTGGCCGTCAGGTAGATTGATAAAAAATATTGGACACGCATTTAATATTTAGACACGTAAACATAAATTAACGACGAGGGTAGTTTACTGAAAATTTGTTTTTTGGTTGTCAGGTAAATTGATAAAAAATATTGGACACGCATTTAATATTTAGACACGTAAACATAAATTAACGACGAGGGTAGTTTTCTGAAAATTTGTTTTTTGGCCGTCAGGTAGATTGATAAAAAATATTGGACACGCATTTAATATTTAGACACGTAAACATAAATTAACGACGAGGGTAGTTTACTGAAAATTTGTTTTTTGGCCGTCAGGTAGATTGATAAAAAATATTGGACACGCATTTAATATTTAGACACGTAAACATAAATTAACGACGAGGGTAGTTTACTGAAAATTTGTTTTTTGGCCGTCAGGTAGATTGATAAAAAATATTGGACACGCATTTAATATTTAGACACGTAAACATAAATTAACGACGAGGGTAGTTTACTGAAAATTTGTTTTTTGGCCGTCAGGTAGATTGATAAAAAATATTGGACACGCATTTCATATTTAGACACGTAAACATAAATTAACGACGAGGGTAGTTTACTGAAAATTTGTTTTTTGGCCGTCAGGTAGATTGATAAAAAATATTGGACACGCATTTAATATTTAGACACGTAAACATAAATTAACGACGAGGGTAGTTTACTGAAAATTTGTTTTTTGGCCGTCAGGTAGATTGATAAAAAATATTGGACACGCATTTAATATTTAGACACGTAAACATAAATTAACGACGAGGGTAGTTTACTGAAAATTTGTTTTATGGCCGTCAGGTAGATTGATAAAAAATATTGGACACGCATTTAATATTTAGACACGTAAACATAAATTAACGACGAGGGTAGTTTACTGAAAATTTGTTTTTTGGCCGTCAGGTAGATTGATAAAAAATATTGGACACGCATTTAATATTTAGACACGTAAACATAAATTAACGACGAGGGTAGTTTACTGAAAATTTGTTTTTTGGCCGTCAGGTAGATTGATAAAAAATATTGGACACGCATTTAATATTTAGACACGTAAACATAAATTAACGACGAGGGTAGTTTACTGAAAATTTGTTTTTTGGCCGTCAGGTAGATTGATAAAAAATATTGGACACGCATTTAATATTTAGACACGTAAACATAAATTAACGACGACATAATGCGTTGAAATATCGTATGACGTCACGCCGCTACTAAACTTTATACTGCCTTAGTGACGTCACAAGCCCCCACTCCTGAACTTTGATGCCCTGTAACATTGTCAATTTTAATTAATTTGGTAAAGAAAAATTTCATGTCCAATATTATTTGATAATCTCACTGACGGACGAAATAGAATTATCATTTATTCCTATTGTAACATATTTGCAATAGTTAAACTGCATAGATGGAAAGGAAATAATGTTAGCCGAGTTCAATGAGCTTGAGTGAGAGGAGATAGTAAAGGTTTCTGTAGGTACAGCTGCTGACAGCGGCTTCGTCCGCGTGATTTTCTTGCGCGTGTAAGCTTTATGGACGAATCGCCCAGGGAGTACCACTTCCCAAGAAGGTGCACCGAAAAGCAAGACTAGATTTCGCTAGAAAGTATGATGACTGGACAACAAGTCAATCATCATCCTCATTTCAGGCGAAAAACGTCCACTGCTGGACAAAGGCCTACCACAGGCGTCGCCACATTAACCGACCCCGTGCGTCTCGCATCCAGCGCCTTCACGCAACCTTAACCAGGTCATTGGTCCACCTAGTGGGCGGCCTTACCGTAGTTTAACAAGTCAATGGAAAAATATATCTTCTCAAAAATGGTATGTAATGTTGTCATAACATCTCTAAAAAGTATCCAGAAAGTAAACTCTACCGGAGACTTATTCACAACTGTCCAGTAAGAAGCGAGAATTTAAATTTGGAATCGCCTACTGTCCAGTAAGTATGTAATTTACTTACTGGACAGTAGTAGGGATTGGTCCGATATATCAAAACGTAACTTATATCGGATATGTGTTAGATATCATATTATATCGATATCTATATAAAAAAAACCGATATTACAAAAACTGTATCTAATAAAAACCTTACTAGCGTGCGAGAACGAATAAGTCAAAACTTAAAACCGTAACAATGCGAAAACTTACGAACTACGAACAAAACGCAAACTTCACAAACGATAGGAACCATAAATACGCTACCTCTCTTTCTAAGTATTATTTCGCGTTCCTGTATTTACTTTTTATCCAAGGGACATGTCCCCTTGGTCACAGATAATATAATACTAGCATACAGATGCCTCATCCGTCAAATAATCATTGAAATGTGAATTAAGAGCCCAATCTATACTATTATAAAGATGAAGATATTTTTGTTTGTTTGTTTGTACCGAATAGGCTTCGAAACTACTGGACCGATTTGAAAAATTCAGACCAATAGAAAGCTACATTATTCCTGAGTGACATAGGCTATTTTTTAATCCTTTGGGGTGGTCCACGGGAGCGAAACCACGGGCAACAGCTAGTATTCCATAATTTTGTGCTTAGGCGTGTTGATCAATCAAGAAAATTAAATTTTTATGGTCAGTTCTAGAAAGTGTTGTATTCCATAATTTTGTGCTTAGGCGTGTTGATCAATCAAGAAAATTAAATTTTTATGGTCAGTTCTAGAAAGTGTTAATTTTACACGCAATTCAACAACAAATCAATGCATATCGCGCCATCTAGTGGCATTTATTTGAACCAAATTTTCTTTGTTAGCGCTGGAACCCTGTGCCTCGGTTAGTTTTCGACATTTTTTTTTTCTTTTTCGATACGCTCGCGTTTGACCATTATCTCGCCTTTGACCATTATCTCGCCTGATGGTAAGCGATGATTTGGTCGACGGTGAAGCACGCTTGCCTAGAAGTAACCTATTCACTCTTGACTTGAAGACCCCAAGGTTGTAGCTATCAGGCAACAAAGACTCCGGCAGGGAATTCCACTCCTTAGCTGTGCGTATAATGAAAGTATTCGCAAAACGCTTTGTACGTATGGGTGGGATGTCCACCATGTACCGGTGGCGCATTGCCGTACGTCTTGTTGTCCGGTGATGGAAAGGGCTAGGCGGAATCAAATTGTGCAATTCCATCGCACACTCCCCGAAATGTAACCGATATATCACGCGGGAGAAGACGCTCGCAGAAGCTAGTAGGCCCATAACTTTCATTAAACATAATTTTTTTCTCTTCCACAGCTCCGGCAGAGAAACCACCTTCCACCCCCAAGTCTTCGAAGCCGAAACCCTCGAAAGCCTGGTACCCACCTTCGGGAGAATGCCTCCGTGGCCAGGTGTGGTCTTCTAGCAACAAGCAGTGTACTCTCACTGACATTGCGGGTGGCTTCGGAGAGCTGCGACAAGATGAGAGACTGCATCCTGGTAAGTAAAACTTTCTGCTTATCTGTCTGCTAACTAGTGGTGGCCCAGTGGTAACGGCCGCCACTTACAAGTTGTATGTCGTGGGTTCGAGTCCAGGCAGGCGCTTTACTTTGTGTATTGCTCTCAAAACGGTGAAGGAAAAAATTCGGCATGTCTTAGAACCGAACATTCGAAGATTTGTGACATCCACCAAACCGCAGTGGGCCGCGTGGTGGATTACTACCAATAGGGAACTATCCGCAAAGCTGCGCTCAGATGGCGCCACAGGTTTCTGCGTAAACAAACTAGAGAAGGGCGTTTTCGGTTTTTTGCGCAAACGGTTATGTATGTGTTTTCATATCGATATCGAAAACGGTTTTTAGTTATCGATATCAGTAGTACAGTTTGCAAAAGTTAAAATGTTATTTAGATGAGCAAACTAACAACAAACACGAAATAATACTTAGAAAGATAGGTAGCGCATATGGTTCCTAACGTTTGTGAAGTTTGCGTTTTGTTCGTAGTTCGTACGTTTTCGCATTGTTACGGTTTTAAGTTTTGAATTATTCGTTCTCACACGCTAGTAACGTTTTTATTAGATACAGCTTTTGTAATATCGGTTATTTTGATATCGATATGATATGATATCTAACACATATAAAAGAAAAAAGGAAAGAAAAAATAAGTAAGAAATATAAGTTACGTTTAGATATATCGGACACATCCCTAAAAAAAAACCAAACTGCCAAAGTCCAGCGGCAAAATTTCGCAGTTTATGTATACAAAATATAAAATAAATAGTGAAAGAAAAATGAAGCTAACTAACTTCCCCAATATTATTATTTGGTTTTTGAACACAAATATCTTAAAAACAGTAAAAAATAGTTCGGTAACCACAAACAGTAGTAGACGCCATGTTGTTATGTTTTTGTTTACTCTGAGCCGTCAAGCGCCATCTGGCGGGAGCAATTGGCAGTAATGTTCCCTATTCCGTACAGATAGAAGGGCTGCACGCACAACGGACAAAATCGGGCAAGCGGAAAAGGGGGTCCATCTATCCTATCCTACCAGCCAGTTACTGTCCCTCTGTTGGGCGAAAGCTTCATCTCATACAGAGAAGGCACAAGCATAATCACCACGCTTGCTCAATGCGCGTTAGCGATGTTTTCTTTCACCGTTGGCAGCAATGTCCAAAATAAACTTATCTTATCTTGTGGAGGGGCCGAGAAGTAACTCTGGCACTTCGACCCAATGGGATCTATTGTGGTCCCCTAGATAACTTACTCCTCCCCAATCTTCATGAGTTTTACAACGTGACTAGGGGATATGAGCCTATAGTCTTCTGGTTTTGGATATCCAACCCCTAGGAGACTCATTCGCTTACCAGCTAGTGCATCGCATGTGCACAGTAGGTGCTCCATGCGTACCGTATGTTCCCCACACAACCTGCACATGGGTGTCGCGGTTAGACCCATCTTCATGAGCATGTCGTTGGTTCCAAAGTGCCCAGTAAAGGCCCCAAGCAGGTAGCGGATTTGCCCCCTGCTCATATTCCAGATGCATTCCCGGGCTATGAAAATAGAGCCTAGGAATTTCTTGGTGTGTTGTAGATTCTTGGTGTGTTGTAGTAGACCAGTAGTAGACAGCCAATATGTTCGAAAATAAACTTAGTAAGTACATACATAAAGTTACGCGTTTTTCTAATAGGGGCAGGCAGAACTACAGAAGGCCACCTGCAACGATACTTACATACTCTTTTTGGTTAATTTACGTTCATACAAAAGTTAATTTTAAAAACGCTTTTGTATAAAAAATTGTATTGTCACGAAACCAGCGCATAGGCGCCAGACGACCCCGTGTATGGCACCTTTGGTCCCCTTGTGACCGGTCAAGGTCAATGGCCCCGCCACCTACCATTTTTCGGCCGCAGGGGATAGGTAGAGCGGCCAACGCTATACCGTCACTCCCTCTCCCCTGCGGCCCTACCGCGACAGTGGCGAACCATCGTCCAGGCCGCGGTAGATGGGGTGAGTGGCGTACCGCAATACCGTCACTCCTCTCCCGCCGCGGCCTCCAATCCTCGGCACGAGAAACAAAAAATTCGGCTCAATTTTACTTGATATATTTGATTATTAATACCGGGACAGGTGAAATTAAATAATAGTTTCTAAAAAGAAAGTAGAAAAGAAAAATGTATGCACATACTGGCGTCTGCCAGCGGCTTCGCCAGCTTGAATGTCGAAATGCATTCCAAGGGAACATATTATCGGCATAAATCCTATGACTCCAGACTATAATCTATCTGCTTGCCAACATCCAGATCCGTCCAGCCGTTTGAGCCTGAAGAAGTAACAAACATACAAACACACACACAAATTTTCGCCTTTATAATATTTGTGTGATGAATTGAAGCAGTTACATTGGTAAAAAAATTTACCTGAAGGTTTTTCCCCCGACTATAAGTATTGCTACTCGTGGAAACCACTTCAATGACTCAATTAGCTGGAAACTTACGCGACTAAAATAGAATAGAATATACTTTATCTACACTCACAACGAAATGTTCCAAATATGAATTCAAAAAATATTGTATAAACATGTACTTTATATTCGTGGATAGGTAAAATTTAAAAAAAACCCATTACAGTGCAACATTTTCCTTCGATTTTCAAACAACTGCATCATAAAATAACTTTTTAATTTTTATAGCACACTTTTACTTTTTAATTTATTGGCGCTTATGGGCTCATTGACTTAATGTAGACAAGTAGTGTCACTGTCTATGGATACGCGCGCTGCGCAGTCATGGTGCAATGATACGTAGTATCTCTAAGTCGTCTGTGGTGCAATGACAATCTAAATTGTCCGCCATACCGCATATTTATTTCGTTTCCACTTTTATTTTATTTCAACTGTATGAGGGAAGATAAAATAGTGTATGCAACGGCATATAATTAGGTATTAAAACACTCGCGTGTTAATATTATCGCCTCATGTGATAAACCCACGCTCGTGTTTTAATAACCCCTTTTATATGACCGTTGCGTAAACTACTATTATTGTACACCAAAAAATTAAGTTCATCACATATCTCTAAAAAAATGTAGTATTATAAACAAATAACAAAAAAATCTTTTTAACAAAAAACTGTCAGTTTGATTTTTTGTTAAAACGTTTTTTATTTTTGAAAGAAAAGAAAAAAAGAAAGAAAATTGTGTTAAATTGTGTTTTTTTTCTCTTTTTAGTTTTGGTTGTATCTCCGACTAACATGATAATTATTTATAGCCAAAGTACATATCATGACGATTCTAATAAGCCCAAACTCGACTAGGATACATTGTTTTATATCAGAGTTCCAGTGCCTATCTTCCGGCTTCATCATCAGATCAGTTAGATGGTGCCATCTTCATCAGTACCATTTATTTATAAGTATTTGCTTCATCCTAGTCGGTTAACTATACGAGGTATCTAATACCCGTGACATACTTAGCATAGGAGTTCCAGTGGCCATCTGTGGTCTTCTATGTATGCCTATAATATTTGAGGAGTTCCCTCGATTTCTCTAGGATGCCATCACCAGATCCTGACCTGATGACTATGGGACCAACTAGAAAGTATACCCTTCAAAGCAAATGAAGAATTTTTCGAAGAAATCGGTCCAGGCGTCTTTGAGTAATCGGGGAACATACATACAAAAAAAAAAGATTCCGCGAATTGAGAACCTCCTCCTTTTTTTGAAGTCGGTTAAAAAGGAATTGAAATAAAAACATGTGAAATTACGTTTGAGAATTGACTTTTATGGGTCAATACAAAAATATGAAAGTTTTAGGGTTCCGTACCAGAAGGGTCCTAACGGAGCTCTATTGCTGTCATTCACGTGTCCGTCCGTATGTCCGTCAACTGTCACACGGATTGTACAGCGAAACGGTTCTTAACAGTCTTCAGATTTTCACAGTATAAGTTTCTTGTTCACCCAAAGCCATACAAATTGTCAAATTTCTTAAATGTTTTTAAGGGGGCTCCCACAAATGTAATGGGGAGGGGCGCGAATGAAAAAGTTTGGTCTACCCCATCGAGTGGGGTCTAATTGTTTAGAGATTTTAGAGCAAGTTGAGTAGATAAATACTGTGATTTACGTGTTACCCGATTGCCGAAGGAGGGTAATGTGTTTATCAGTCTATGTATGTATGTATGTTTGTTCCTATGTGGCGTTCTAGAGACCAAACGCGTGGGCCGATTTTGATGATTCTTACGTCAATCGATTCGCCTTAACTCTGTGAGTGTCACTGGCTACATTAAAATTGGAGAATATAAAAATGGCGGCTTTTGGGCGCCATATTGCGGGAGATTTTCTTTTTTCTTCCAACCCCATCGTGTGGTGTATCAAAATAAAGGGTTTTAAGAGGTGATTTCAAAAATATATAACACTTATATGTTTAAATGTACCTAATTCTAAAAAAAAATAACTAGAAAGTTATAATTTTTTTTTTTTTTAATAAATCAAAGAACCCGAGTGCTTAAAAGGCGAACTAAAAAGACGTAAACAAGAAGAAAATTATGCTGTGCAGTCGGAGGGTACATCAGGGGATTTTTTTTTTAAATATTGTAAAACAAAGGAATAAGAAGCCACCAATATCAGCTTTTTTTTACAAAATTTTGGCCGAAGATGTTTTTTTATGAGCGATGTTTGTTACTCAATCACGCAAGAACTACTAAACGGATTTGGACGAAATTTGGCACATATAGATTATAGTCTGGACTGGAATAGCAATGTTGGGATATTAAATCACATTTCACGCGGGCGCAACCGCGGGCAGAAGCTAGTATGCATCAGTTCGATTAGCTAATGATGATGAATAAATAATTATAACTATTTATTCTATATCACTTATCAGTATTCCGCAGTACAGAATCAACCGTAGTACTAGTGTTACTGTTTTTGTGTAATAATTATATATTTTTTTAGTGTGCAGTGTAAATATTAAATCTGTGGTCTTTTAAAAAGGTA
This sequence comes from Orthosia incerta, assembly GCA_948252205.1. Classification (NCBI taxonomy): domain Eukaryota; kingdom Metazoa; phylum Arthropoda; class Insecta; order Lepidoptera; family Noctuidae; genus Orthosia; species Orthosia incerta. The sequence goes on from OX411769.1 coordinate 4,936,124, forward strand.
TAGTTTTTTAGTCTATAACTTATAGACCTGTGTTTTTCAACCTTAGAAACCTAAATAGAAAGAAAGAAAGAAAAACTATTTAATTGCCACAAAACGACATACAAACATTACATTTCAAGAACAAGAACAGTGGTGTGCAGGACGTAGCGTGTTCATTGGCCCCGAGAAAAGAAGGGCGTAAACCTTCTGGCCATTGCCGCTGAACGCCCCATCCACATCAACGAAAATAAAGGTTCTTGGATGCCTGGCTGCAGCAGTGACGAAGGGTTGCAAATCGACTCTAACGATTCAACGATGTGTTGGCTGTACTTGAGTTATTTCCAGATTCTGGGTTGCCTACTTCTGGATCAGCACTCCTGGTGTCCAGGTTCCGAGGTTCAGCTCGACAGGATCGAAAAGGGATGTCTTCATAAGGGTTGAAGTTGATGAATTAAATGAAACACTAAGTTATTCAGTACACGGCACGATTCTAGGGCTCTCAACAATTTCTGAGACGTGATTCTATATAAGAATTACTTCTTATTTACTAAGACAAGTACAAGCGACTAGCTTTGGATGACTACAAATTCTATTTGGGCCCGGGGGTTCTTTATACCCTCGCATCGTGCCATTATTGAGAGCCCCGCAAATTCTCGCCGAAAATAATTTTTAATTATGTAAAAAACCCTTATACATATTTGGTAAATAGGGTTACCGCACCCCTTCCATGGTGCTATCAATAGCTGGATTTCTTCGTACTGTAACACAGTAACGCCCCCTATCTATGTATCTAATCAATATACCTAATTTCCAGGTATTGATAGCTTCCCTAGACTATTTACATGAAATTAAAGGACAATTCCCTTTATTTCCCAGTTAAAACCTTAATAGCTTTTAACCTAGCCTAAGGATATCTATAGGTTGGGTTGACCTGCTGGTGCCAATAGCAGGCTGTCTGTTGACGTCTAGAAAAAGCTTATTTTCGGGAATCTTCTATGGGATATCATCCCCTATGTAATGAATCTATAAATTCCTAAGTCATTTCACCGACTTTAGGACCTCCTACTTAGGCTTACCAGACAATCACCGCTTATTATGGGGATTCTGGTAGCCAATAGACCACACTTTACATTTCCAGTGCTTATGTAAGTCTATCTAGGTCATATGCACATAAGGTGCCTCGCTATGTACAAATTTGGCAGCTGGTCACTTTCTTTGCGCCCAGCTACCAGAGAAACTAGGTATAATAACACTAATAAGATTGGGACGACACGATGGTGCATTTAACGGGCCATCGGGAGGTCCCCAAAAATTCCTTATTTTCGGAATTCCCAGGGGTGTATAGTCCCAGGGAATGCCAAAAACTGACTAAAAATTACATTTCCAGAAACCTATTTTCTGGAATTGTACTTAAACTACTTGAGCGATTTTCGCTCCAAAGTGATGGCTTGGTAGCTAGTCCAGCAAGCCATCCGAAAGTACTTACACCATGAGTACATCCATTCCCTTCATGGAGTTATTCCACCTGAAGGGTCTACAAATTTCAACGTTTTACGTTGTTTACATTTTTCACGGCTGCCTATCTCGTTGACTATCCAAGCGATTCTTCCCATCTAGAAACCGCCTGGAAGCCCTTTTAGCAAGCTTTCCAATGGTAGTACTTTTACCAGTACACCTATATGTTTCTAGGTACTTAGGGCACCTAAAACCGAAAGCGATTACCAAAACCAGACAAACAGCAGTTTTTCTATTATATACTGACTTGATATCTCAAGTAAATGGGCTTTATATAAAGACTTCGCTAACTATGAGGTGTATATAGGCTTCCTGTCTCGGTCTAGGTCCCCCATATACCCTAAAATGACCTGAAACCATATATTTGGTGTTTGAGATATCAAGTCAATATTCTTATTTACATAGCAGAAACTATGTGGTCTTCACATAGTTTCATCATTATGTACTGATTACATGTCCAGTACATAGGATAAGCCCTTAAAAACATGATTTTAATTACTATAATATTTTCAAAAAACTCCAAAACTATATATATCGTGGTGCTCCATCTGACGGGCCATTCGGAACTAATCCGTCGCCGAGCACAGACGTATCGTATGACAGAAATTTATGTTTTTTACTATGATAACTCTTATCAGTATGCTTTCTAATGATTTTACTCTGTTAAGGGTGAACTATTGAACCCTATGACATACTGACAAACACTAAAAACATTATACTACTATCTCAAAAAATGTAGGTAAAATTTTAGTATAAATATAGACGGGCCTCTAAAATTCATTTTAGTATCAGATGGCGCGCCGTGGTGAGCAGACATGTCTACACATACAAACTTTAACTTTTTATGAACCATTTAGTATGGTTGATGACGCTTCGTCGCGAACATATCTCCCGCCGTGCAGTGCTGTGTCGACTCGAAGTGTTGTCGGCGCGGCGCTGCATTCCTTCGGTGAGCGACGGACGGCATTTCTCGGCTGCCGGTCAGGCCCACCGAGAGGACGGTCGCCGCTCCGGCATCTCTGGTTACTGGGGCAGTGGGACGAGTTTCTTCACCGGACGCTTCAAGGTACCGCCAAGCGTGCGTACCTCAGCGGTCCGGATTTCTCCGTCGATTCCTGGATACACGGCCACAATGCGGCCTCGCGGCCACGTATTGCGGGGCAGCTGGCCGTCGGCTATCAGGACAGGGTCACCCACTTTAAATCTGGGCCCACTACTATGTGGCTCCCGCCGGTTTTGGAGCTCCGGCAGGTACTCTCTGACCCAGCGACTCCAGAACATATCAGCGAGGATCTGTGATCGTCGCCATATTTTCCTGCTGTCTATATCTTGCTCAGTGAACGTGCCAGGTGTAGGTAGTCTGGCTGACCCACCGAGCAAGAGGTGATTCGGTGTGATGGATTCGTCATCATCACCATCTACCGACACGTGTGTCAATGGTCGGCTATTTACAATGTACTCTGCCTCACAAATCAGTGTGGACAACACCTCTTCGGTGGGGTGTTTCTCTGTAAGTACATTGTATAGTGTGTTTTTTACACAACGAACTAGGCGCTCCCAGGCGCTTCCGCTGTTGGTCGCATCTTTGCGACCCAGTAGTGCTGCCGTACCTCATTTAATTGTGAGTTCGGTGCCACTATGTTGTAGACTGCGATGTGTGCAGTCTATGTACATCTGTGTTATGTGATGGTCGCCATGTAATATAGGCGGGCGCATCACTTATTCAGTTACCTCTTGCGTAGCTGCTATGCGACTTCTTAGTCGCAGCACGCTGTCGTCGACCTGTATTTATAAAGGTCGCAGCGAGCTATTCTTATCTATTTCTTTAATAGCGTATCTATCTTCAGGATAGTATCTCGGTACGCTAACATCTCTAAGTAGGCATAAATGTTGTACCCAGGTTGTAATGCCAGGTCAACATTTAGCCTCTGCTTCAGCTACGTCTTGCGTAGCTGCTATGCGACTTTTTTGAGCGCCTCTCGCTTGGTGGGCGCCTCTCTCGGTGGGCGCTGATGGCGTTATGAAGCGCCACACAATGCCTCTACGACTTGCCTCTGTTTTGAAGGCGTCTCGCAGCTCTCTGTCGGCGCCGTGCATGTTGGTGCCATTGTCTGAGTGTATCTCAGCTGGTGGGCGCCTCTCTTGGTGGGCGCCTCTCTTGGTGGGCGCCTCTCTTGGTGGGTGCCTCTCTTGGTGGGCACCTCTCTTGGTGGGTGCCTCTCTTGGTGGGCACCTCTCTTGGTGGGTGCCTCTCTTGTCCAAGATACCCTCAGGCAGACGCGCGAGTGTGAGGTTGAAACCCAGCGCGTCTTCGCCTGGCCTCCACATGCGGCCGAGTATCTTTTCAGACGTATCTATATCTCCAACTTTCTTTAGGTACGCCTGGCTCGATGGTGACCCGAAACTGGCCACCGTTTCCTGAGGATCCTTGCTGGATTCAGGAACATCGGGCTTCTAGTTGGCTTCCGCCTGCTGTTGCTTCTTCTTGTGAAGAAGCCGATGGTGCGTATCTCTGCACCCGTCTTGGCCACACTGTTTTCTCTTACAAGTGTGGTTGCCTCGTCGATGTTGAAGGCAGCGATAACATAGATTGTGTTTTTTCGCTAGCTCCCATCTTTTCTCGACAGCTACGCCCCTGAATTGTGCACATCCAGTGGCGTAGTGATGTCCCACGTCGCAAACACGGCATTTTCCTACCGGTTGGTCCGTAGCTATATGCGTCCTTTGTGTGACGCGTCTGTTGGTGTTCGCCTCGGCCGAAGCGATGCCTTCGGGTGGGGCGAATGGACTACAGAAGTGTGCCTGTTCAGATATAAAATTACTGAACAATGAAATATCTGGCACCGATTGGTACTTCTCCGAATATGATCGGTACCATTGTGCTCGTAGCGAATTGGGTAACTTCTCTGTTAACAATCGCATAAGCTCCGCGTTCATAAGGTAATGACCCTTTTTTAACGCGCGGAGCGTGACTACAGCACCTCTTACGCGACTTGCAAACGCGCAGATGTCTCTTGGTGACTCACTGCAGCGCGGCAGTCCGCGTAATCTATCTGTTTCAGCTTGCGCTATGGAGTCTGGACGGCCGAACTGCAGCTCGAGTTCCTTCATGATGTCATCGGGCCTGGCATGTCCGATGAGTTCTGAGCTGACGGTTTCCATTGCACGTCCATGTAAGCTTCTCCTCAGCCTCGCTGTATTCTCGACGTCCGTAAAATACGCTCGAGTTGTCTCATATATGGCCCGAAATGATAGCCATTCAGTATGAGAACCATTGAAATTCGGCAATGTCATGACGAATTTCGACGCAGAGGGGTTCGGTTGGTCCCGCTGTTCTATTTTTCTGTCGGCTAGCGACGCTATAGCGGACGTCAACTCCGTCAGGAATGGACGGAGACTATCCCTCTGACCTCCTGTACACTCAGCTGACGCTGCAACTGGAGGTTTTCGCACTTCTTTTTCTTTAGGATGCTGACCTTCTATTTGCGATTTGGTGGCGGTCGCAGTCAGGGGTCTATGCATAGAATTTCTGGTTCCCCCTTCCACGACGTTATCCTCCTTCTCAGGCTGAGGTTCTGGTGCCTCTTCTAGCCATGAACGCACGTACTCGCCATTCGAGTTTCTGTCATCCAAGTATTCAGCTTCGGAACCCTCTTCCTCCGCTCTCTGAAGTGCAAGTTGTGCAAGCTCCAACTTAATTTTGAGTAAGTCTTCGCGAGCTTTATCTATATTTTTTCGTGACTGAGTCACTCTAGTTGACGGCGGACGGCTATGTTCGATACGGGCGTCACCCCGGGTAGTCATCGGCATCGCTGTACGTCTGTCTTCTTCGGAAATCTTCTCTTTCTGAGAAGGTTTCAATGTTGTGTCTGAAGCTCCTTCTAATCTGGTTAATCTGGTAGAAACCGCTTGATCAGTTTCTATTGGTTGATGCGTCGGAGTGCTTTCAGTTTGAGGCGCTAGATGGCGCTGCTCGTCCGCCGGCTCGGTCCCTTCGGTTGTGGAAGGTGAACACGGCGGCAGCTCATGTCTGATGCCAGCTGGCTGATCCAACTCCACGGTCCATGCCTCCGGCTTCTTGCCTTTGGTTCTGGTTATCGGCATTGTTGTTGAAATATTTTCTTTTGAAAACTCGAAGTTAGTTTTCAAAGATAAGTCCCAGTTCCGGGCTTCAGCGTTCAAACCGACGATCTCCAGAAGTTAACCTCCACTTCGATTGACTATAATTCAATCTTCAAATAAAAAAATCACTAAAAACTTACGGTCAGTGATAAGTCTTCAGGAAACTTCAGGCATTTGCTATACAAGTTTATTTTTCCCATAAACGTGTATGTTCTATTTGATTGACTATGATTCAATCAAATTCTAAATCACCGAAAAGTCAAGGTTACTTTTCGGTGGTGATGCTTCATGAACTGCTTGTCCAAAGCATCAGAGCCGTGCATCAATCTTCAGAGCACGTATCTTGCTCGATTGAAGAAAATTCAATCTTCAAATAAATCACCGAAACGTCAAAGTTATTTTCAGTGATAGTGCTTCAGGAACCGCGTAGTCAGTACATCCGAAACGTATCTAAGTCTTCAGAGTACGTTTCTTCCATTCACTGACGAAAATTCAGTCTTCAAAATTTTCCTGAAAACCTAGGGGTTGTTTTCAGTCATAAGGCTTCAGGAATTATTCTTCAATCATCAAGGATGCACATCAGCCTTCTAAAACGCACGTCTTGTATTTTTCTGACGGGCGCTCGTTTTTTAAACAAATCGCTAAAAACATAAGGGTAGTTTTCAGCGATAAGTCTTCAGGAACTATTCTTGGGGCTTCAAGGATGCGCATCAGTCTTCATACAGCATTTTGCGGCTCACAGAAAATTTTTTCTATCTTCTTACAATTATTGAAAAAATAGGGTATTTTCAATAACTGTCTCCAGAATTTTACCTCTTGGATCCAGCGGCAAATAGGGCGCGTAGGACTTGTTCCCTGCAGTGCACGTCGATTTTTGGTTTATTTGTGAAATTAATTTCTCCAAAATTCGAAAAATTAATTCCACCACTATTTCTTCCTGACGTCCTGGGGCGCTCCAGACTTCGAATTTCGGCTCAAACGGGTCAACGTTGTGTTGCACGTAGCCGACTTAATATGCAGGCACCCAGTTGTTTTTTCTGGATCTGCTGTTCCCGACGTCCTGGGGCTCTCCAGGCTCCAAAATTCGGCTCGCAAGGACCATTAAATGTGCAGGACGTAGCGTGTTCATTGGCCCCGAGAAAAGAAGGGCGTAAACCTTCTGGCCATTGCCGCTGAACGCCCCATCCACATCAACGAAAATAAAGGTTCTTGGATGCCTGGCTGCAGCAGTGACGAAGGGTTGCAAATCGACTCTAACGATTCAACGATGTGTTGGCTGTACTTGAGTTATTTCCAGATTCTGGGTTGCCTACTTCTGGATCAGCACTCCTGGTGTCCAGGTTCCGAGGTTCAGCTCGACAGGATCGAAAAGGGATGTCTTCATAAGGGTTGAAGTTGATGAATTAAATGAAACACTAAGTTATTCAGTACACGGCACGATTCTAGGGCTCTCAACAATTTCTGAGACGTGATTCTATATAAGAATTACTTCTTATTTACTAAGACAAGTACAAGCGACTAGCTTTGGATGACTACAAATTCTATTTGGGCCCGGGGGTTCTTTATACCCTCGCATCGTGCCATTATTGAGAGCCCCGCAAATTCTCGCCGAAAATAATTTTTAATTATGTAAAAAACCCTTATACATATTTGGTAAATAGGGTTACCGCACCCCTTCCATGGTGCTATCAATAGCTGGATTTCTTCGTACTGTAACACAGTAACGCCCCCTATCTATGTATCTAATCAATATACCTAATTTCCAGGTATTGATAGCTTCCCTAGACTATTTACATGAAATTAAAGGACAATTCCCTTTATTTCCCAGTTAAAACCTTAATAGCTTTTAACCTAGCCTAAGGATATCTATAGGTTGGGTTGACCTGCTGGTGCCAATAGCAGGCTGTCTGTTGACGTCTAGAAAAAGCTTATTTTCGGGAATCTTCTATGGGATATCATCCCCTATGTAATGAATCTATAAATTCCTAAGTCATTTCACCGACTTTAGGACCTCCTACTTAGGCTTACCAGACAATCACCGCTTATTATGGGGATTCTGGTAGCCAATAGACCACACTTTACATTTCCAGTGCTTATGTAAGTCTATCTAGGTCATATGCACATAAGGTGCCTCGCTATGTACAAATTTGGCAGCTGGTCACTTTCTTTGCGCCCAGCTACCAGAGAAACTAGGTATAATAACACTAATAAGATTGGGACGACACGATGGTGCATTTAACGGGCCATCGGGAGGTCCCCAAAAATTCCTTATTTTCGGAATTCCCAGGGGTGTATAGTCCCAGGGAATGCCAAAAACTGACTAAAAATTACATTTCCAGAAACCTATTTTCTGGAATTGTACTTAAACTACTTGAGCGATTTTCGCTCCAAAGTGATGGCTTGGTAGCTAGTCCAGCAAGCCATCCGAAAGTACTTACACCATGAGTACATCCATTCCCTTCATGGAGTTATTCCACCTGAAGGGTCTACAAATTTCAACGTTTTACGTTGTTTACATTTTTCACGGCTGCCTATCTCGTTGACTATCCAAGCGATTCTTCCCATCTAGAAACCGCCTGGAAGCCCTTTTAGCAAGCTTTCCAATGGTAGTACTTTTACCAGTACACCTATATGTTTCTAGGTACTTAGGGCACCTAAAACCGAAAGCGATTACCAAAACCAGACAAACAGCAGTTTTTCTATTATATACTGACTTGATATCTCAAGTAAATGGGCTTTATATAAAGACTTCGCTAACTATGAGGTGTATATAGGCTTCCTGTCTCGGTCTAGGTCCCCCATATACCCTAAAATGACCTGAAACCATATATTTGGTGTTTGAGATATCAAGTCAATATTCTTATTTACATAGCAGAAACTATGTGGTCTTCACATAGTTTCATCATTATGTACTGATTACATGTCCAGTACATAGGATAAGCCCTTAAAAACATGATTTTAATTACTATAATATTTTCAAAAAACTCCAAAACTATATATATCGTGGTGCTCCATCTGACGGGCCATTCGGAACTAATCCGTCGCCGAGCACAGACGTATCGTATGACAGAAATTTATGTTTTTTACTATGATAACTCTTATCAGTATGCTTTCTAATGATTTTACTCTGTTAAGGGTGAACTATTGAACCCTATGACATACTGACAAACACTAAAAACATTATACTACTATCTCAAAAAATGTAGGTAAAATTTTAGTATAAATATAGACGGGCCTCTAAAATTCATTTTAGTATCAGATGGCGCGCCGTGGTGAGCAGACATGTCTACACATACAAACTTTAACTTTTTATGAACCATTTAGTATGGTTGATGACGCTTCGTCGCGAACAAGTGGGTTTTGAAAACTAAACCCTTACAATATCAATCAATCAATCAATCTTTAGGTATATTTTTTTGCGTTATGGACACCGACTGCCAAAAAAAAGTTATTTCACGTAATTTTCTTATTTGGAAGTCGGTAGTATATTTTTGAAAAAGTTTTTTTATTTTTCACTTTTTAGTTGTACCTACCTAATAGGCCTGTATACACAATGCCACAAAACATACAAAATATAATGCCACAATAGATTGCCCGAATATCATGAAACTGAACATAACCGGTGAAAAGAGAGTATACCAAGGTGAACTGTACACTTCTGCGTACCCCTTTAGAGCGTACTGGCGTGATTTTATGTCATGAAATGGTAAAAACAACAAACAGACATGCGATTGCAGCAATTCCGAGAGATTTGCCGTTATTTATTGAAGAGTTCTGTTGTATATCTCCGAAGTTCTTCACCAAATTAAAATGGGACCAACTTCGGAACCAAATCTTTCAAACAAAAATAAATTTTCAAAATCGGTCCACAATAGGGAACTATCCGCAAAGCTGAGCTCAGATGGCGCCACAGGAATCGAGAGTAAACAAACCAAACTGTCAAGCCGGCCGGCAGGCTTTTTAGGATCATATGGCCGGTTTTATTTCTGAAAAACAAAACACTGATGCATTCTTGACCAACAGTTAGCAATATTATTATATGGTTTTTGAACGCTAATCATTCTTAAAATTAGAAAATAAAGTTCGGTAACCACATTACCACAAACAGTAGTATTCGTCATGTTGTTAATTTATTTACTCCACTCCGTCAAGCGCCATCTGGCGGGAGCAATTGGCAGCAATGTTCCCTATTGACTGAGATATCGGTGATCATAAATTGTTGCTATATTATCCTAACCCGTAATAAACTCGACTGTCGGCATCATGCATACCTAACTTTCTAAGTAATTCGTTCTTTTGTTTAAATTGGGATTGCTTGCACGTGTAGACTGTTGTTGACCATGACTAATAAGTAGGAGTCATGGAATATTTATACGTTATCATATTCTTAGTTGCTCATAAACTTACAAACTGTAGGTAAACATGGCTACTGTCTATTGACGAACAATTATAACTGATACGCAGAATAGAATACGTTGTCGCTGACTCACAGGTTGAAAAACACTGGTATAGACAAAAAAAAAACGATGTCTTTTTAAACGACTTTTAATAAGTTTTTAATGGACTATAGTGATTGATAAACCTTTAAAAAGTTCAGTGATTACGTTTAAGTAAAAAAAAAACACGGGGTAACATACACTGTTACGCTCTTTGTGAAGGAGCCCACAAAGACAGCTGACACTGGCGAAGTGACAGCTTCACAAAGAGCTCTGCAATAAGGAATATGCATGACAAAAAAATGTTACTAGATACTGCCCGCGGCTTCACCCGCGTGAACGTCGGCAATCATCCCAAGGGAACATATTTCCATGATAAAAACTATCCTTTGTCCTTACCAGGGTCTCAAACTATCTCCGTACTCTAGTCGGATCCATTAATATGGATCCGACTAGTTTATAGATAAAAATATCAAAATATAATACTACTAGTGAAAACAGAATCAAAATTGATCAAAAAACGAACGAGATATAACAATTTAAATAATTATATCTGTCGCCCTCTACGAAAACGCCATTACCTATGGCAGTTGTATGGGCGTCGCGTGTCGTGCCATCTGACGTCAGATGACACTAAATTCTGACGCTTTATAACTTCGTCTCTAATAAAGATATTTAAAATAAAACTTTCAAATTTGTTTACCATAGTTAATAAGTATTTCAATTAGCAAATAAAAAAATTACATGCATATTCCTTATTATAAAAATCATCTTACAGCACAAGATTTAAGCGCTTTATTATACCCATTAGTACTAGACGTCGCGTCACTTTGAATCGCTGAAACTGCTATATTCTACAATTAGCAATGGCAGAAAAACCCAAAGACAATGGCTTAAAAGATAACATATTATGTTCTATCTGCTACGGAAAGTGTAAGCTCAACTTTTGTGAAGAAATTGAAAAAGAAATTCTCATGATGATGAAACCATACATGTCTTATATCATGTTGGCTAGCAAATGTTGTATAAGCGAAAATAGTCCTTATGTCTATAGTAATAATACGTTAACTGAAAATGCTTTTCCCAAGAACTATTCACGGTCAAAAATGACAATAAAACATCATGGTGAAGACAATTTTATAAAGCAGTTAAAACAAGAAATTCTAAGTGTCATCAAAGAGTTAACGTCAGAACACTTTGAAAAAAATAACAAAATTGTCAAAGATTTAGAAAATGCTCTCGAGTCTTATGAAGAAAAATACGAAGACATGAAAACTGTACTAGAAGCTAAATTCGAAATACAAGAGTCAACGTTAAAAAAAAATTTGGAAGATAAAACAGACTATATAAAAAAACTAGAAATACAAAATTCTTGTTTGCAACTTGATATTAATCAAATGAATCAGCGTCTGAACTTGGTTGAACAAGACATGATTCACGCTAAGATTGAGCTGAACTATATACAATTAGGTAAGACATAACATGACCATTGGCATACCCACAATGGGGCAGGGTGGGACGCCTGCCCTGTCTTCTACCCTGACTTAGATCTAATAATTTACGTATTTTTTTAACTTTGTAGTTAAGGGTACACTAGTCGACGGCACGAACTATTTTGTGCGCGGGATTAAAATGCATTTTATATCAACCGACAACACGTGCGGAAGAGATAGATGCTGTGATGAGCAGTAGGAAGCTAGTTCGCGTACAAATACACACTTTTGCATATTTGTAGCTAAATGGATAATGATTTAGGACAAAACCGAGCGCGCGAAATTTTATAAACAGACCTTTGGCAGTCCAGATATCATGAAAAAATTACTAAATTTATCTGTTCAAAATAAAATTATATGCATTGTTGAACTACTAATCTATCTCTGTATGGAGGCCGTTCTGCAACTTTCCGTCTTCTTATGTTATTTATTTGCTCCCAAAAATGCGTTAAAATTAGTTTCGAAATGTGGAACTTTCGACGCTCATAACTTTCAAATATTTTCTTTTTTTACTTTTTCGCTTCCATACAGGGCTAGATAATGATTAGACAAAATGATATCACTTTTTATTTTGAACGTACATCGTCAAACAGTGGAATAATCCCCAGACTACGTTTGTATGGAAAAAAAATCGACTAGTGTAACCTTAATACTGCCTCGTTGGTCTGTGGTCGCAAGAAATTTGTGTTTACTGTAAGGACGTGCTACCTCCTTACCTATTTAAAGCTGGCAACTGATATTTAGTTCTGGAAGAACAATCATATTTCGAATGCTTGAAGATATTTTTGTTTAGTTTTTCTGGTCACTTCTGTTAGAGCCGTCTTATGGGTCCGCGAGACGATCAAGTGCACTTGACAAGTCTACGTGATTGAAGCGAATATAGATCGTTTACCGCGCACACTTGACGCTAACTTCAAGCGGTCTACGGCTTGATCGGAATTGATAGAAGTTTTGATTGACGGGACTTGACAAGATTTTTTCATTTGCGGCCGTAACATTTAAGATGGCGGACAACGAACAGGGCCTAGACGGCCTTAGCCACGAAAATACCGAGCGTGATTTTGTCCTATTGCTAATATCTCTCTACAGGGATTTTCCAGTACTATGGAAAGTTAAAAAGTAAGGAGTATGCTGACAAAAATAAAAGGTCGATTGCTCCTTTATGGTCGCACCACATTTCATCGAAATAAAAAATCTAAATAATACCTGATATTAGGCCTGTAATAAGGTTAGGAAAAATAGGGGAATAAATTTAATAAGCTGATAATTTGAGATAATTAGTGAACATATCGGTAGGCGACTGCGGCGGGTGCACTTGACCGGACTTGACGGCACCTTCAATGGGCGTCAAGAGACCGTCAATCACGTGAGACTTGTCAAGTGTACTTGATCGTCTCCGGGATCCTTTAGGCAAGGCACGTTGTCGAAATAAATTTAAGTTCAAAATTCTATTTGCATATTATTTGAGCTCCCTGAGCTACGCTTTCCACAGCGGATCTTTGTGTCTCTGAAGTTGGTTCTGCCAACCATTGCGCAAGAAGCAGTTTGTCATCGAGTAAACTGCATATAGTAAGAGAGATAGGACGATGCGACAAACGTAAGCGAGTGAAAGAGACAGTTATACAATGCTATCTTCACCTTCAAAATTGACACAAAAATAGCTAATGCGTAGGGTCTTGCAGCCAATTCAGAGACACAAAGAATCGTTGTGAGTATTATACTGTAGGTGCGATGTCATATTATGTTTTATTTTTTTGTTAACAGGTCAACAGCTCAACGTGGACTTCTCAACGCCCCCACGGCTGTACAACACAGACTTCCAAGTGAGAGACCACAAGATGAGCGGTGGAGTGTGGCTCTACAACAACCGGGACAGCAACAGTAATGTGGACGGTGGCTTGGCGGCTAGCACTGAGTACTTTAGGTGAGCAACAACCAACCTTTGAAGTTAAGTAGCGTTTAGGTCGGCCTGTGGATGGGTGACCACAAGATGAGTGGCGCAGTGTGGTTCTACAGCAACCGGGACAGCAACAGTAATGTGGACGGTGGCTTGGCGGCTAGCACTGAGTACTTTAGGTAAGTAACAACCGACCTTTGAAGTTAAGTAGCGTTTATGTCGGCCCGTGGATGGTTGACCACAAGATGAGCGGCGGAGTGTGGCTCTACAACAACCGGGACAGCAACAGTAATGTGGACGGTGGCTTGGCGGCTAGCACTGAGTACTTTAGGTGAGTAACAACCGACCTTTGAAGTTAAGTAGCGTTTATGTCGGCCCGTGGATGGGTGACCACAAGATAAGCGGCGGAGTGTGGCTCTACAACAACCGGGACAGCAACAGTAATGTGGACGGTGGCTTGGCGGCTAGCACTGAGTACTTTAGGTGAGTAACAACCGACCTTTGAAGTTAAGCAGTGTTTAGGTCGGCCCGTGGATGGGTGACCACAAGATGAGTGGCGCAGTGTGGTTCTACAGCAACCGGGACAGCAACAGTAATGTGGACGGTGGCTTGGCGGCTAGCACTGAGTACTTTAGGTGAGTAACAACCGACCTTTGAAGTTAAATAGCGTTTAGGTCGGCCCGTGGATGGGTGACCACAAGATGAGCGGCGGAGTGTGGCTCTACAACAACCGGGACAGCAACAGTAATGTGGACGGTGGCTTGGCGGCTAGCACTGAGTACTTTAGGTGAGTAACAACCGACCTTTGAAGTTAAATAGCGTTTAGGTCGGCCCGTGGATGGGTGACCACAAGATGAGCGGCGGAGTGTGGCTCTACAACAACCGGGACAGCAACAGTAATGTGGACGGTGGCTTGGCGGCTAGCACTGAGTACTTTAGGTAAGTAACAACCGACCTTTGAAGTTAAGCAGTGTTTAGGTCGTCCCGTGGATGGGTGACCACAAGATGAGTGGCGCAGTGTGGTTCTACAGCAACCGGGACAGCAACAGTAATGTGGACGGTGGCTTGGCAAGTAGCACTGAGTACTTTAGGTGAGTAACAACCGACCTTTGAAGTTAAGCAGTGTTTAGGTCGGCCCGTGGATGGGTGACCATTCATTTCCTTCATAGTTTTTTTATTAATGATAGGCTCGCGTTTGACCACTATCTCGCCTGATGTTAAGTGATGATGTGGTCGAAGGTGAAGCACACTTGCCTAAGTAACCTATTCACTCTTGACATAAAGACCTTTAGGTTTTAGCTATCGGGCAACACAGACTTTGGCAGGGAATTCCACTACTTAGCTTTACGGAAGATGAAAGTATTCCCAAAACGATCTGATTTGTAGGGGTCCGTACCCAACGGGTAAAAACGGGACCCTATTTCTAAGACTCCACTGTCCCTCTATCTGTCTATCATCAGGATTTTCACAAATGGTGTATTACTGTTGCGGCTATAACAACAAATACTAAATCAGAATAAAATAAATATTTAAGTGGGACTCCCATAAAACAAACGTGATATTTTGCAGTTTTTTGCGATAATGGTACGGAACTCTAAGTGCGCGAGCCCGAGTCGCACTTGGCCGGTTTTTATTTATCAGCAACATAATCGAAAATTCCATTCTTGTTCCAGTACCGAAAGTCCCGGGAAGTCAACAGCCCTCACCGGCTTCCAAATGGCTCCCGGCGGTGAGCGACGGAAGTCGACCACCGAACCAGCTCCTAAGGACGCCGTGGATGAGCTTCAAAGAAGACTGGACAACCTCAGAGGATTCAACTTATAATATTAAATCTCTAGACAGGTAATATAAAGGTTCTGTGCCAAAAAAAATCAGCGTAAGAAAAAAAAAAGTCAAACAAAAATGGGTTGTTAAAAAAGTTACTATAATAGGAAATTTTTAAAGACAAAACTGTCTCAGTGGTTGATAGAGTTGTAGACTCTACAGGGCAAACGAAAGTAGACACTCGAATTATTTGAAAACTTTTTATATGGCAATGATATACTAATGTCAACCCCAATTTTCCGTATGACGCTACTAAGTTGATACTTTGTTTTAATTCGTAATCACTATTTATATTTTGTAAAAAACATTTTCTCAATTTAATAATTTAAAAAGTTTCATTATTAATGTAGAAAACAGTGATTCCTGTGACTCTTATGAATCTTTTCACATGAAAGTCTTAGATTCAGATTTTGATTGATAGTGAATAAACCAAAATAATTATAGAATACTGTTGCTTTTTTTATTCAGATTGATATATCTAAAGTATTACCGACCTAAATGTATCTATAGTATTTTTATTCAGACGAAGTAATATAAATAATTCTAAAGTATCAAATTAGGTTATTCCAGGTATTTCATACTAGTTTTTGGCGTTGCTATCCTGATATTTTTTAAATTTGCCGCGCTTTTTCAGTCTCTACTTTCGTTTGCCAGACTCTATAATAGGAAATTTTTAAAGACAAAACTGTCTCAAAACAGTGGTTGATAGAATTGTAGCTTACTCTGACATTTTGTAAAATATTCGCAACAATCATAAATAAGTCTTCTTAGGCCCACTTGCACAAAAAAGTTAAATCTTTAGTGAGTTGCTAATACGAGGTTAATATAACAGTTTATCATACAATATTGTCAATTAAACCTCGTTTTAGCAATTAACCCAGATTCTTTTTTTTCAAGCAAGTTGGTCTTATTCGTTGTCTTCATTACTGAAGGTCGTGCCCGTCTTGGAAGGCTTTGACGAAGTCACTTGACGAACTGCTTCCATGCCACTGTCTTTGGCTCTTCTCAGGGCAGTGGTCACCGTGGGTCCTGTAATCACCCTGATCGGAGACTGACCAGAGGTCACCAATTTCTTTAATTTGGGGGTCGTTTTAAAAAATATGTGACCGTCGCCGGTCCGTAAGGTTTTAGAGCCACCTACTAATGCCACACCTTTAAATCGTTGAAAATTATATAATAAACTTAATTATGTAAATATAGATAAATAATATGTACTAAACGTACTCAAGTAACGCGTTTATTTATTATCGTTGTGAATCTTGCCCACAGACATTGACATTCTGAATGACATATGTCATTTTGAAGACGTCACTCTACATTAGCGCCCCTAGCGGCGAATTCAAACGCGGTAGCCCTCATTGTTTTCTAAATATTGATAAAAAACAGGGCTTTTCATATGCAATATCTTTGGACAATTTAAAAAAAAAAACAACCAAATCGGACGAACTGTTATTAAGCGGTGATGTTTGATATATTCGACAGTTGGATATTTTTTTTAGTCTATCAGGAAGATTAATAAACAATATTGGACACGTATTTATTGTTTTGTCACGTAAACACAAAAAAACGAAGACACAGTGCGTTGAAATTTCTCGTGACGTCACGTTTTAGTACACTGATAACTCAAAAGTGACGTGACAAGCCCCCACTCCTGAACTTTGATGCGCAACAAATACAACGTGTCCAATATTTTTGGATTATCTAACTGACGGAGTTAATAGACATATTTTTTTTTTACTTTGGAATTATTCCTATTGATGTATGATCTTTGAAAACATTTTTGGCATAGAACTGTTATATTAGTTTTAAGGCCATATAGAAATACCATTCTAGGTTAGCACATTATGTAAAGTAACTATTATTATGCGACTAGGGTTTATCTAGCTAAAATTCACGTAGGACCGCGTTGCGTTTTAAAACTAGAATAATAAATAAATAATATTGGCTTTTAAAAGGTAAATATAAATAAAAATATCTTATTTGTGACTCGCACAGGAAATACCGATACGAGAAAAAAAAATATAAACAAAAATTCAAAAAAAGAATCCCGTGCGAGACCAAAAAGGCTTAATAAAATCGCTAGGTATACAATAATAATAACACAACCAATAAAGAACTTTATTTACTACACAAAAAGGTTTACATTACAGTGAAAGAATTAATTATATTCGAATTTTATAATCCGCATTCACTAAGTGAAATGTGCACCTTATAGTGCAGTAAATAAGGTTCTATATCGAACGCGTTTCTATACTCAACCTCATTGACTGAAAGAGTTTTCAAAGGGAGGTTTATTCTAAGGAAGCGTGCAGTATCTTCGATCCTGGGGGTCTACTCCCTATCTCCGTCAATGAAGTTACGGGCCCCGTCCGAAAGTGCTCCGTAACTTGGGAGTGTATAAAAAAAGTGTTATAATAATCACAACGGATCTTTGTGTCTCTGAATTGGCTGCAAAACCCTGCGCAGTACCAATTTTTGTGTCAATGTTGAAGGTGAATATAGCATTGTATAAGTGTCTCTTTCAGTCGCTTACGTTTGTCGCATCGTCCTATCTTACTTAGTGTATGCAGTATACTCGATGACAAACTGTTTCTTGCGCAATGGTTTGCACGGTTGGCGCAGTGGTTGAGCGATTGACTGCTGCGCTGCGTGTCGCGGGTTCGATTCCCGCACGGAACAAATATTTGTTAGATCTACAAATAGTTGTTCCGGCTCTGGGTGTTTGTGTATGTGAGTTTATATGTTTGTAAACGCACCCACGATACAGGATAAATTCCTAGTGTGGGGCAACGTTTTTTTAAAAAGAAAAGAAAGAATGGTTGGCAGAGCCAACTTCAATGAAAAAGAGGGGCAACGATGTTTGTGAAAAAAAAAAACGATGCTCTCTCTAGGAATTTCTTCCTGTATCGTTGGTGCGTTTACAAACATATAAATTCACATACACAAACACCCAGAGCCGGAACAACTATCTATAGGTCATACAAATATTTGTTCCGTGCGGGGATCGAACCCGCGACACGCAGCGCAGCAGTCAATTGCTCAACCACTGCGCCACCCCAACTGTCGTGTGTTGGCATTCATTCCTAGTACGGGCCCCGAATGAATCATCCGTCCGTAGGTGATACGGAGTAGGAAACGCCCGTAACGAAAGCCGAAAATACGGACCTCGTGCTTAGGGAGTAGACCCCCTGTTTTCGCCTGAGATATAGCGGTCAAACGTGATATTAATTATATTTAAAAAAAAAACAGCAGCTATGTTTAACGTAATTTACATGTAAAATATGCAATGGAATAAAGTAGAACAATTTAAAAATAGTAATATAAATCTTTAAGTTATTCGTCTAATAAAAAAAACACGCCATACTAGAATAAAGAATTCATAAATAAATAAATAATAAAATTGAAAAAAAAAATACGTTTTGTTTTAACCGCAAGATCTAATCAAAAAATTTAATATTTAAGTTTTGTAAATATATCGTGTAAAATGTATAAAAATAATGATATAACATAAATGGCTGGTCCCATTGTAATTATAATTTAGGTTTAAATACTGAGCTTAACGGAAGTGTATGATCGTATTTTAGAAACTGCTTCTGCTCAAAATAATATTGTATCTCCCATACAAACTTGATCAGTTGACGACAACTTTGGATGGAAAACCCACTTGTTTTTGGGTATTGCCAATGAGTTCCTTGAAGAAAGTTTTTCATTTACATGAGTAGAAGCAGTTTTTAAAATATGATCACACCCTTCCGTTACACCATAGTATAAATATGGACAAACAGTACGGAAACTACCAACAAAGCTCGAAACGTAACCCTAAGCGGTTGTCGCGGCGCTGTCAGTAGTGCAGGCCGCTTACGGGTCTCGTCGATGCGCATGTTTGTGTGAGTGTGCCCTTTCAAGCGTTTGTAGGTAGCTTCCGTACTGTTCGTTCATATTTATACTGTGGTTACGCCCTGTATGTATATTGAGAATGTCGATAAAATGTTAAAAAAAGAAGTGATTACTGAGAGACTGAGATGGCAGCTCATAAAGATGGACAGCTTTGGTCTCTTGATCGGAACGCACAACGCTGCGGTATGCGGTCTTGACTTACATGACTTCACCGGTTGTGTGCCGTAATTACCGAAACATTTTAAACGTCGTTGTGTCTCGCGTGGATCCACGTTTTAAGCACTCAGGGGGTTTAAAGCCCCCGGTATCCTGTATGCGGTCTTGACTGACTTGACTTAAAGCCCTTCTTCTTCATCTTCGTGGAATCGATGATTCCTAGTTTGTATTTTTTTTGTGCAAAGACAAAGACAAAGATATTTTATTTCAAGTATGTCACCAAGCGGCACTTTTGAACGTTAGGTACATTCAAATTTACAAGTTATAAAAGTTGATTCTACCGTGCATTCGGAAAGTAGCTTGTTATGGAGAAGAATACACAAGAAACTCCTCCATAAGCTCCAAAATTCAGCCATTTCCAGCCTTGGTAATATGAGTATCTCGTAGTATGTATGTAAACGACAAAAATATGAGTATGTCGTAGCAGGGGCTGAGGTCATACTGAAGTCTTCTCATCGCGACCGGTCTTGAGTTTCCCGCCTCAACTCGCTCCACGTCATTTCGAAGCACGTCACTTCTGCCAACACGGTGTGATGCCGGGTTTGACGGGGATGGCCACGCTTTCTTTTACCTTGAGGATTCCAGTCCAAAGCTTGTTTTGTGATTGGGAACCCTTCGGAAAATGGCCAATTCCTCTATATGCCGGACACATAATCCTCCTCCCCGCTGACGCATGCATTATGTGTCAGCGGGGAAGAGGATTACGGTACAAAATACCATCATGGTGTACATGCCACTCATAAGCAGTAAACGTTTTGGAAATACTTTCATTATGCGTACAGATATTTAGTGGAATTCTCTGCCGGAGTCTTTGTTTCCTGATAGCTACAACCTAGGGGTCTTTAAGTCAAGAGTGAATAGGTTACTTCTAAGCAAGCGTGCTTCACCGTCGACCACATCATCGCTTACCATCAGGTAATAGTGGTCAAGTGCGAGCCTATCTATAATAAAAAAGAGCATTAATAGTACATTTCGTGTCAAGCATAAAAAGTCGAGATTTTAACACGAGCGATGTAGCCAATTTCGAAAGCTATATGCGAGTGTTAAAGTAAAGCCTTTTTATGCTCGACACGAACGATTCTTTTTCCACTACCTGATGAGCTTACTTAATGAAATGCAAATAAGTTCCAACAACAATTTATTAGAAACGTTCAGACTAAAAACCACAGACTATATACACACAATCAACGAGAGGTAACAGGTTCAGTATCATTCTGCCAGTTACATAATTATCCATACAAAAGTCATTTCGTAACTGTTAGTATGTAATTTTGTATTTTTTTAAATTTTTGTTTTATAATCTTGTCTAAATGTTCATATTTCGAAACGAATTTCTTAGGCAATGTTTTAAAAAGACGTTTTTCATACGATTATGAATACACCGCATACCGCAGCGTTGTGCGTTCCGATCAAGAGACCAAAGTTTAGAAGATGCTGACCACTAATATATTGGGATAATGGTAGGACAACGATGACTGAAACTGTATGTAAATGTGAGTATTATGTAAATACGACTAAAGTATGTAGTTAGGTTATATTTTTTTTATAAGACGACCTAGATAGGATATCAAAAATTTTTGGAAAAATACCAAAAAAAAAATGTAATGTATAAATTAAGCTTGAGTAGCTCTAATTACGGTGATAACGCTAATTGTAGGCTGTGTGGTGTTTATTATAGCAGGAAATCGCATATCTCTTCGAAAACCACCCTTATTGCAACCACATAAAGAATCAAAGGTCGACTGAAAGAAAATGTCTAAGGTATTAAGTCTAGTCCTACTACTACTACCATCTATATGTTTGTGTGCATCTATATATATAAAAATCAATGCCACTTTTCGTTGTATTTTAACACGCTTTTATTAGCTTGGTATGTATCTATGTATCAATGTAACGGAATCTTTGAACGTGATTTTCGACTATAATCTATCTGTCAGCAAAATTTCATCTAGATCCGTTTAGCCGTTCTGGCGTGATTGAGTAACAAACATACATCCAATAAGTAAGATTACTATAGAAATTGACCACTATCTGTGCCGAACCGTAATGTGAAACGTCGGATTGATTTGAAACTTTGCACACCTATCAAGGACCGATGACAACGCAATAATTTAGTCAAAGTCAAAGACAAAGTCAAATAAATTTATTCAACTAGGCCAATAAGCGGCACTTTTGAAAGTCAAACAAAAATTTAAATTTACAAGTAATAAAAGTCGATTCTACCGTGCGCGTTTAAATTGTTTGTCCCATTAGCCTTACCAAGATCTTCAGGATTAGCGACTTTTTAGTTCAATTTACCATTAAAGCGTGTTTTTTAGTTTTTAGAACTACAATTTAATATATATAAAAATAAATAGCTTATTTATAACTCAAGAACGGGCTCACCTATCCAAACCAAATGTTTAGGCTTTGTTCGGACTATTCAGCAGATGGGTAGGTAGGGTGGGTAGATGAATGTTTGGTGTTTTTATGGCAAAACAAAGTTTGTCGGTTCAGCTATTGCAGTATAAAATAAACAAATAAAGGTGCTGTCAATGTCTAACTGTTAGCTCAGATGTGCGGTGGCCTTTATAGTTTGTTTCAAAATTAATAGCGGCTCGGAAAACGCCGCGAATTGCTGCGCAGTAGCAAATTCATATGACTAGGGGGGAGGAGAGGGGTGGAGTACTGCGCAGTGTTAAGCGAACTTCAGACCCGCCGATACTCGAAATTTCAAGGCACCTTTTTTACAGACTCTAAAATTCGCAGCTTTTTTATATTACAAGCTTTTAATTAACTTGCAATGTATGTATGTATGTAAGTGTGTTCGGGTCAAATCTTGCAACTGAATTTTATAGCAGTTATCCTTCACCGATTGAGATGAAATTTTGCATACACGTTTAGTTTGGATAACAATGCATGGTTAGCTAAGTGACGTCATTCTAAATCCAATATGGTAGACGGCCCAAGATGACGGACTAGTTTTTTTTTGTGCACTGCCATGATATGGGGATCAAATGAATATTTTTTTATAACTTACCTTACAGCCAGACATAAATGTTGTCACCGTATCCTATGTATTCAAAGTTATATTCTATTTAATGTGTTGTGAGTTTATATATCTTGTATTCACCGTGTTAGCTAGCAGCCAGAATAACTAAATATACACCGCAAAATTTTGGTCGTTTAATTCTCGTGGAGGGTCGATCCGGTACATGCAACAGTATCGATTTGTAAAAATAAAATAAAAAATAAATTTTAATAAAAAAAACACAAAAAGATAACCGACTTCCAAAGCAAAATGTGCAAAAATTACTTTCGTTTCGAAAGTCGGTGTTGCAAAAATGATAAATCGAGAGGTACCAAACACAAAAAAGATGACCATTTAATTTAATATGATTTTTTTTTGTCACCTAGATGATCTCGACGATCCTAATTTAATTTTTTCATTTTCTACTGTACTGTTTTCTTAAGATCCACACGAAATCGGTCGGCGGTCCGGATCCGTACCGCGGTCCGCCATTTGATGATCTCTGGCGTCACGTCAAGCGCGGGCCTTTCAAAATATCTGGCTGCTCAGCAATATTTAATTAAAAGGACTTTAGTTACGTGCCTATATAATTATTGTTATGTGAACTTTAAGTTAAGTATATGCGACACTTTCTACGTAGAAGCCAAGAATTTGTTCAAAGTGATAATAATAATAATTACAAGCATTAATTACCACGCTTGCTCATTGCAGATTAACGATTTCAGCCTTATATTAACTTGTATAAGAAAGAAAAATAAATTAGCGCCACAATTAGACGCATATAAAAACAAAATAAAAATATCAAACAAATTGAGAAAATATGCGTCTAATCCGCGTAAAACGGAAAAGGTTGTTCAAATTCGTAAAACAGTTAGCCACAATCTTCTTGACCGGCGCATGGCATGACGCATTACTGTTATAGTATGAGTTTTACTCCTGCGCAGCCATAGCAGCCAACTTCAGACGGGCCAAAAGGTTAGGGATTAGAGCAGTGGTGGTCCAGTGGTAACGGCCGCGACTTACAAGTTGTAGGTTAGAACACAAACAGGCGCTTTACTTTGTGTAAATTATTTCATCACCAATGCTCTCAAAACGGTGAAGGAAAACATCGTGAGGAAACCGGCATGTCCTAGAACTAAAAGTTCGAAGACATGTGACATCCACCAACCCGCACTGGGCCCGCGTGGTGGATTACGACCCATTCCCTCTCACAGAAAGGAGGCCTGCACGCATAACGGACCAAACGAGCGTCTAAGTGCGGAAAAGGGGTCCATATATCCTATTCTAAGATTGGGGATTACTGTAACTGTATTATTTATGATACAAACATATGAAAAACATACACAACCCTTCTTTAGAACATTCGGATAAATGTACGTAGGATGTGTCTACATATTAAATTGTATTATATACTCATCATAGTGCCTTTAATGTCTCCTAGGGCTCTATACAAAGGGACATGCTACTAACGATCACGATTGTGACAAGTCCAAAAGATTTGGAATTGACCACGTGGCATGTAATTTTCTTTTGACATTTATTTTTGAGATTGACACTTTGTATTGAGCCTCTTGTCTATGATAAATTGATAAATTGTAATCTCTTTTCGCACTGCCAAGCTAGAATCACTGCCATTTAAATAATTTTGCAAGCTTTTATTTACCGGTTTATGTAATTCAATCTTGAAAGTTAAATTTGACACACTTCCCAGTGTCTGATTGAACTTAAATTTTGCACACAAGTTTGTTTCTCGTGGCAATGAATTTATAAAATCTTGTTTTAATTACACGGCTTTTAAGACCTTCTTTCCTCGAATTACCTGTGTCGCCGCTCTTGTTCAGTTCATTAGTGTGTGCGAAAAGTATTTTGTCAGGGTCCCGTCTCTCCCAGACAGGACGCAAGTGCCCCAGCAGTGGGAACATTTGTAGGCTTATTATTAATGCAGATTCTCATACAGAGAAGACACGATTTGTATCCTTACGTTTTCAATCTATCATGGACAACGGAACATTTTAATTTTATTTAAAAAACTATAGTGTGATATTTTTTAATTATTTTTGTATTAATAAAAGGATACTTGGTTATCCTGTGTGATTGTAAACTAAAAGTAATCGTATTCATAATATAGTCTATAAGTTAGTTTAAGAAACTGTAACCGACCTCACCATTTTTAGCTGATTTTTATTGTTTTTTTTTAAGGAATTGTATTTTGTATTTTTTATTAGATTATATTTGCTTACTGCCATTTGAAAAGGATTTTAAATGATTATTTGTAATTTGAGATAGAATTGTTGAAATGTTTGAATATACATACATATACTAACGACTGTATTTACCGAAGAGTTGGGTAGCGGTGCACGTATAGTACACCTTAATTTCTTTAGTTTTATTTCTTTGTATTTTAGTCCCTTGTAAAAAGGGGTCGGCCATTAAAAGGAAACAAATTCAGACTCTGGGTTGCTACATGAGAAAAATCTACTTGTTGGGATATAATTTACAGGATTTAGGTATCTAATATTACAAAATATTAATTAAATATAGCAATAATTCTGCTTTACTGAGGGTTATTTTATAAGCAATTATATGTGTTTGTATTGTATTGTTATTTATATTACTGTTAATATATGAGTATAAATGTAAATAAAATGTAAATATAAAGTACGGACGTGCCAAAAAGATTTGTTTTATTTTGCAAGGTTTTAGTTAATTTGCAATGTATGTGTGTTCGAGTCAGATCTTGCAACTGAATTTTAAAGCAGTTATCTTCCACCGATTAAGATGAAATTTTGCATACACGTTTAGTTTGGATGACAATGCATGGTTAGATAACTTGTTTAAAAAAATAACCTTTTTTAAGGAATAATTTTATGTATTTAACTCAAAACCTCAGTAAACACATCTACATTTCTAAAGGCTGTTAGTCCAGGCTGTCATTTGTACATCTTATGAGATCTCGTCAAATAGACAGCGAACCGATGGGCGAAGCGTGGCTGGCGAAGCGTTTTTATTTTGTAAATAGGTTTACTTTAGATTTTCTATGTGACCAGATTCAAACGATACCATACATCAATATACATATAAAAAATCTGTAGAAAAGTCGTTTTTGTACATCGAAAACATTTCCAAAAAACCGGCCAAGTGCGAGTCGGACTCGCGCACGAAGGGTTCCGTACCATTATCGCAAAAAAACGGCCAAAAAATCACGTTTGTTGTATGGTGTTTTTAGTATTTGTTGTTATAGCGGCAACAGAAATACATCATCTGTGAAAATTTCAACTGTCTAGTTATCGCGGTTCATGAGATACAGCCTGGTGACAGACGGACAGACAGACAGACGGATCGCGGCGTCTCAGTTATAGGGTCCCGTTTTTTCCTTTGGGTACGGAACCCTAAAAAAGGAGCCAGGGTGTTAAGCAGCAGAACCCATTGCCAGCATTTTTGAAAGTTTTGTCTGTTTAGTTGTGCACGCATCACGTAAAATGTACGAAACCAATGTAGATAACTTTAATTCATAAAAATTGTGCGTAATTTGCAGTATTATTTACTTTGTTTTTGTTGCATCGCAATCGGTTCATTCTATCAAAAGTTAGATGCATTTAAAGTTTTCAAGAAGTAAAATTATCACAACACACAACAATTCAGATACGCACAGCTGAACTACGTATTCGATAGATGGCGTTGTGAATTTGAAGTAATTTTCAGAATTGCGGTGTTAAGATTCCCCGCTAAAGAATGAGCCTAGAAAAAACAATGATAGGTAGGTAGGGTAGGCAGGCAGTTAAGTAGGGTAGATATAGTTCTTGCCAAACTTATTGGTCGCCCTGTAGTACCTAGGCTACAATGGCAGTGCAGTAGTAAATGTCATAAAACTTCTTGGTCGCCCTGTAGTACCTAGGCTACAATGGCAGTGCAGTAGTAAATCTCATAAAACTTCTTGGTCGCCCTGTAGTACCTAGGCTACAAAGGCAGTGCAGTAGTAAATGTCATAAAACTTCTTGGTCGCCCTGTAGTACCTAGGCTACAATGGCAGTGCAGTAGTAAATCTCATAAAACTTCTTGGTCGCCCTGTAGTACCTAGGCTACAATGGCAGTGCAGTAGTAAATCTCATAAAACTTCTTGGTCGCCCTGTAGTACCTAGGCTACAATAGCAGTCCAGTAGTAAATGTCATAAAACTTCTTGGTCGCCCTGTAGTACCTAGGCTACAATGGCAGTGCAGTAGTAAATCTCATAAAACTTCTTGGTCGCCCTGTAGTACCTAGGCTACAATGGCAGTGCAGTAGTAAATCTCATAAAACTTCTTGGTCGCCCTGTAGTACCTAGGCTACAAAGGCAGTGCAGTAGTAAATGTCATAAAACTTCTTGGTCGCCCTGTAGTACCTAGGCTACAATGGCAGTGCAGTAGTAAATCTCATAAAACTTCTTGGTCGCCCTGTAGTACCTAGGCTACAATGGCAGTGCAGTAGTAAATCTCATAAAACTTCTTGGTCGCCCTGTAGTACCTAGGCTACAATAGCAGTCCAGTAGTAAATGTCATAAAACTTCTTGGTCGCCCTGTAGTACCTAGGCTACAATGGCAGTGCAGTAGTAAATCTCATAAAACTTCTTGGTCGCCCTGTAGTACCTAGGCTACAATGGCAGTGCAGTAGTAAATCTCATAAAACTTCTTGGTCGCCCTGTAGTACCTAGGCTACAAAGGCAGTGCAGTAGTAAATGTCATAAAACTTCTTGGTCGCCCTGTAGTACCTAGGCTACAATGGCAGTGCAGTAGTAAATCTCATAAAACTTCTTGGTCGCCCTGTAGTACCTAGGCTACAATGGCAGTGCAGTAGTAAATCTCATAAAACTTCTTGGTCGTCCTGTAGTACCTAGGCTACAAAGGCAGTGCAGTAGTAAATGTCATAAAACTTCTTGGTCGCCCTGTAGTACCTAGGCTACAATGGCAGTGCAGTAGTAAATGTCATAAAACTTCTTGGTCGCCCTGTAGTACCTAGGCTACAATGGCAGTGCAGTAGTAAATCTCATAAAACTTCTTTGTCGCCCTGTAGTACCTAGGCTACAATGGCAGTGCAGTAGTAAATGTCATAAAACTTCTTGGTCGCCCTGTAGTACCTAGGCTACAATGGCAGTGCAGTAGTAAATGTCATAAAACTTCTTGGTCGCCCTGTATAGTACCTAGGCTACAATGGCAGTGCAGTAGTAAATCTCATAAAACTTCTTGGTCGCCCTGTAGTACCTAGGCTACAATGGCAGTGCAGTAGTAAATGTCATAAAACTTCTTGGTCGCCCTGTAGTACCTAGGCTACAATGGCATTGCAGTAGTAAATGTCATAAAACTTCTTGGTCGCCCTGTAGTACCTAGGCTACAATGGCAGTGCAGTAGTAAATCTCATAAAAAACAGCACCGATCCGTGCCTTACACATCGGAAAGCCAACTTCAGGGCGGCCCAGAAATTTGGCGAGAACTATAGAAAGGTAATTAGTGCAGGGTAGGCAGTTGACGGGAGCGTAGACGTGGGCATCATAGTAAGTTACAAAATAAAAACGCTATCGGTTCGCTGTCTAATCGGCGCGGCCTTGATAGTCGTTACGGGTAATCAGAAGCCAGAAAATCTGATACTAATCTTGTCAATGGGTGTTATCCAATTACCGGTTTGTGGAGATCAGATAGGCAGTTGCTCCATGTCATTTCGCCGGGTTAAAACCGGCCAAGTGCGTGTCGGGCCACGCGCAATAATAGGGTTCCGAAGTTGCATAATAATGCGGACTAAGAAGAGGGTTTTGTTGTTGTTACATAAACATTAAAATAGTTTCAGCGGCACACAACGGGTATATGCTCGCGTTTGATCACTATCTCGCCTGATGTTAAGCGAAGCACGCTTGCCTAGAAGTAACCTATTCACTCTTGATTTAAACTAAAGAAGGACTATTTGGTAACTGAAGAAGGAGTTATAAAATCCGACTTCGCAACTGAAGTTAGAAAAATATTATCTATTTGAGTACCACCGCGGTTGAGAATTGCGAAAGGAGACGTTAGAGCCACGGGGAATGGTATGGTTCGTTCCGGATACCTGCGCGCACGCTCTTGTTTATTTCTCTTTCGGAATTTTAAAATTTTCGTATGTATTCACCTCTAAT
This sequence comes from Orthosia incerta, assembly GCA_948252205.1. Classification (NCBI taxonomy): domain Eukaryota; kingdom Metazoa; phylum Arthropoda; class Insecta; order Lepidoptera; family Noctuidae; genus Orthosia; species Orthosia incerta. Next base: position 4,964,650 of record OX411769.1, read on the forward strand.
CAGCGGTATTCACTATTTCGTTCTGGAAACTTTCGTTTTACGCTACTCAATTACTGTCATGTAGTCGGTCGGGTCGAATATTGACTTTATAGATGGATATCGAAAAAATAAAATAAGTAATTTGCTTGGCAATCGAATCTAATTTGACTTTAGATTACAAAATGTCAAAAATACTTCTGCACTAAAACTCCCCTCTCTCTCCCCGCGCGCATGCGCCATATGGACTACGGACCGGTACTGGCAACGACTCCGGCCACTCCAATGCGATATTTGAGCTTAAACATTATTAATTTAGAAATCATTATTATTAAGAATGTTATGATTTTATTTTTGTATATTTTTACATAGCTCATAAGCATATATTTACTATCTGTTTTACACAGCCAACAATGTTATTTAAGTAATTTCAATGGCATTTGTACAAATTTTTTACTGTTCCAAGTACATTTTATAAGTTGGTTCGACTATTACTCGTAAACTTGTAAAGCCTAGGTACTTATCTGTGATAGTTTTCTAATTTTACGCAAATGGATCTCTAAATCGAAAAATGGTTTTAATAAACCCATAATATTTTCGAATGGCCTATCCAACAATACCCCACATCATGGTATAGACGAGAAAAAAACAAACATTATTAATATGTACCTATATCCATGCCAAATTATAGCTTTCTAGTACTTAGATTCTCTAAGCTGAGCTGCGGACGGACAGACGAACAGAGCGAAACTATAAGGGTTCCTTTTTGACTTCGGTACCCTAAAAACCTGCAAAATATACGGAATTTTGGGAAAGAAAAACGATCACATCCAACTATTTGATTTGAGTACTATGAGACAACAGGAAATAACGTTAATATTCAATGATAATAGCAGTTATTTAAGGATAATAGCTATTACTTGTTGATTATTTATTTATTCTTTACATAAAATCATGAAGTCATTGTTAATAAATAGGTTTAGTAGGTTTTAATAATGATCCCAACAAAATATACCGAAGTTAACGGGTAGTTGGTTTAACTTCTGCAATTTCTGACCGCGCATGCGTCATAGTCGTTGGTCTCGCCCGACGACATCTTGATTCATTTTGTGGCGGCAAAAAATTCAGTTCCAAGTTGTAGGTAAGGTGTTTTTGCAATAAAATTGATTCTCGTGATGCGGATTCTTGAGAAGACGAATGGACGAAAAAAATTCAAAAAGCCCGTAGACCAGCACGCGGACTTCTGAGACATCACCGAGTAGCTCGACTTTAGTTCGTACGTGAACACGCCAGCTGGACCCACGAGCAATGGGCTCGAGTTCTGTTCACAGATGAGTGTCGAATCGCTTTACGCGCACCAGATGGTCGAAAGCGAGTGTGGAGAAGAAGAGGAGAGAGGTTTCTACTCATTACCACCACACAATCTGTGGGTTTTCATGGAGTGTCTTTAATGGTTTGGGGACGAATAAGTTCCAATGCTCGTACGGAACTGGTTATTGTTGATAACCGGTTAACTGCAACCTGATACATCGAATAAGTCAAGCGATTCATTGGGCACGACGAGTTCCTCCAAATGCACGAGAATCTACGCCCATACGTTGCACATTGCTTTGATGAGTACTAATGTTCAAGACGTCGGTATTTCAAAATTGTAGTGGCCAGCTCGTAGTCCGGACCTAAACCCAATAAAGCATGTCTGGTACTTGCTCGAAAGAAAGACCAAGTCCACCTCCAACCCGCCAGAAACCCTCAACCAATTTCGTAATGCAGCATTGGCCGCATGAGAAGCCATACCGCAAGTTGATGTCAGAAACATCATTGAAAGCATGTCAGTTCAAATGCAATTCTATTAGGACTAGAGGAGAAAACATCCGATATTAAATCGTAGAGGCAATTAAGAAATTTAGATTATTTTTCATTTTGTAGTGCAATTAAGTTTTCTGTGCCTTTGAGTTCGTTTTTCTTAAATATATATTTTTTTGCCCTTAATCTATCTATTTTCAATTTATTAAACCATCTTTAACCCGTAGATATTTTTCATGATGAAAACGCTTTGTTGTTAAGAGACACATCATAGTACAAAATTTCAACAAATATCTGTTAGTAAAAGCGACTTAAATTTTTTTTTTTTTTGCATGTTTTTGAAACTAACAGGATTATTAGGAACAATACATTATTGTTCGATGTTTTTATTTGAATTAATGAGCAATAACTTTCTGAGACTCGACAGCAGCGATTAATTTCGAATATAAAGCCTTTATTTTGTTGGGAGGTAAAAGCAATTAAATAGGGGGGTTAGGGCACAAAATGCAATATTCTGTGAAACACTGTTACTTTTCTATGAACTGCTATAAATCAACGCATACGTGATTTAATTATAAATCAGATGTTTTTTTTGGGGTTCCGTACCCAAAGGGTAAAAACGGGACCCTATTACTAAGACTCCGCGATCCGTCTTTCTGTCTGTCTGTCCGTCTGTCACCAGGCTGTATCTCATGAACCGTGATAGCTAGACAGCTGAAATTTTCACAGATGATGTATTTCTGTTGCCGCTACAACAACAAATAATAAAAACAGAATAAAATCAATATTTAAGAGGGGCGCCCATACAACAAACGTGATTTTTATGCTGTTTCTTGCTATAATGGTACGGAAACCTTCTTGCACGAGTCCGACTCGCACTTGGCCGGTGTCTTATAATAACATTAACTAAGATGGTACCTACATGAAATTTTATGATACAAACTTTCAAAACGCCCTAGCACAAAATCATAATTGGGGCATTTAGTTGGTTTTTGAATTAACCCGGCGATTTATCGTCATAAGCCTTTTGTTCGTGAGTTTTTAGTTTTTGACGTCTTACTATTCAATCAGAGTGTTTGGCTACTGCTTAGCCGAGCGATCCTGTGGAGACTAAACTAGAGCCTCCAGCCAGGCACAAAACGCTAAACCGAAGTGACCACGCTCCATAGGGGTCGAATCTCGGCTCAGGGCGTCGCCGGGGGGACAACTAGAGCTGGATCATGATTAAGCTCTTCTTGAACTACAAGTCTACTAGTTAATAGCTCTAGGTTAATAGTAGGTAGGTAGTTAATAGGACTTGGGGCCGATTTCTGAATTGAGTATTTATAGTTAAGAACGCGTCAAACTCTACACTCTGCCAATTTTTTACAGGATTTCAGGTTATAGTAGGTACCTATGGTTTGACAAATACTCAACTGCAAATGCTTATTCAGAAATCAGGGGTTAGTGTTACGAAATACTTATTAGTCTCAGCCTTCTTCTTTAGGCATGTCATAATCAGCCTAGCTTTTTCCACACTATATTGGGATCATTTTCTAGTCTAGCCGGCTGCTGTTGAATATCAGTATTTTACATGGCATAATTACAGATAGGTACGGCAAGACTGGTTGCTCATTTTTAGAGCTTCTGACTACCGTAACGAATATCAAAGATCTTCAAATAACAACGGGACTAACCCATGGCCTAACGTGCTGTATCCTTAAGGCCGTACCCTGACCAAAAAATCAGCATGAGATATGAGTATTCCTATTGGCCTAGCGCATACGAATATTGGTCTTTTGAAAAATATAAAACTAAACTAAACTGTTGTATGTTTGTTTTTGTTATAAGATGTCTTTTTGAACTATTTTTATCTTGGTGTACAATAAAGTATATATAAATAAATAAAATGTTCGTTATCAAATTGTCTATCCATAAAATCGACTATTGGTCTTTTGAAAAAAATAAACTTACAAAATGTTCGTTATCAAATTGTCTATCCATTGCGTGTGAGCATAAAAAAAAATGCACACTAAAATGTGCAAGCATGCATCTCCTCGTAAACGAGGAGATGCATGCTATCAATAATTATTTCACATTTTTATGGTTTTGTTGGAAGGAGATTAGTGACACATATACCACTTTAAAAAAAATAACTTTACAACTACCATTTTAGAATCAACAATATGTAGAAATTTTATGTATTTTTATGAATTGATATTTCTTTTTAAATAAAGAGTAGATAGCTCTTAAAAACTGCACAAAATTCGCCTTAACCCATCTACGGACCGACCTCAGCGAGGTCTGCTTAACGAGCTGTACGAGCTCCTCCAGTCTCACTGGCGACAACTGTATAGACCAATAAAGTAACGAAGCTTACGAGAAATAAGCGACCTATTTTTTAGACAGGTTCTATATTTTTAGTGTAAACATTACGAATCACTTCGAATTGCATCAATAGTAACAAAATGTCGCACCTTCAAATCCTTACATAATGAAACGTCTTTCCCTTTCTAATAAAACAAACACTGAACAGCTGTAGCCAATAGGTCGAAGGTCACTAATGCTCTAAACAGTATACAGCCTCTTTGCACTCAGTCGCTTTGTGAACGCCACGGAAGAGTGTCCATTTCCAAACGAATTATTAACTGTCAAAAATTGGCGGGAATTATCGAGTGCAACTTTTTAAAATTTTGATTTTTCAAAGTCATTGCTCTTGTAACTTTTTTAATACCTATTGTGTGAAATAGATTTTAAAGTCGGTGAACGAATGTTTTTAATTTTATGAACGGAAATTCTTCGAGAAAAATGCATTTTAGAACTACTTTATTTGTGGTAAGTTTTTGTATTAAATATTATTAAATAAAAATCAATATCATGAATTTTTTTTTATGACATGGCACTTCTACTCACACGAAGCATCATGGGTATCATGGGTTTGATTTCCAGTTCTGTAGTTTTATAGGTATTTTTCTTTTATTACCTATTTAAAAATTATTTTTTACTTCTCATGCTCTGAAATTGCTTATTTGTGCAGGATATAGGCTGCACAAAATCAATTTTTGTGCACAAGTGCATCTAATCAATGCATCACGTATCTACTTATAAATGTATCTATATTAAGGCAAAGAAAATGAGCCATAGGTACAGCCAAACACAATAAAAAGTTCACAGATAGAATTTGTTATTTTATAATATTTACTTTAATTTATTTGCCTTTTATGTGTTTTTTAAGACATAAAAGATATTAAAATTAAAATACGGTACAAAATTAATTTAATAGTAGGCTGTATAGGTCTGCAGCCCAAGCCTAATATCAATGACGTAAGATATAGACAGACAGACATACGGGAAACAGGTCTTGTTTTTTCATGCGTTTATTAATTTCTTCAAATTTGCTAAAACTAATTTTACTTTGAATATTAATAAAAGAAATGTTATGTTTTATTACTGTTTTATTTCCTCGCAATCGAAATGAAAAGCAGAGTTTATAACTCGTCCACAAAACCATTTTATCCTCGACATTACTATTATTCTCGGATAAAAATGGTTCGTTTTGTGCACTCGTTGTTAAATCTACTAACTATTACAACCGAAATAACTTTGGAAAATATTATTAATTATCGTATATTATTACAGCGAAATTAGTATATACAAACGATTATGTGCCAAAACTGGAAACGACAATGGACGAGACTAGATTTTCAAATGTTTTTTTTTAACCTATCATAGATAAACGCTGCCTGCATACAAAATTGTTCTTATCATGGGCATGCGACTAAATTACCTAAGATCGCTTTAGAGGATATTTGAACGTCGAAAATTAAAATACCAACGGATAAAATGTCACTGTTCAAAACATCGAAAAGGAGATTGCCCATACACAGGCCCCTTAAGAGGTATCGTGTCTGCGATTTCAATATTATCCAAAAATAGGATTTATATTTTGTGGTTTTTTCCATCCGTGTCCTTTACTTTTTATGTACAGACAACAACAGATCAGGTTTCTTCACTTGGAAATTTGTATGCATCTTATTGCATTGTAATAAGGGTTAATTTCAAGAACAGAAACATCGTTATTTCTCGTGAACCCCACAAAATAAATAAAAAATGTTTTCTAATTATGAATATAACGTGTTTTTTCTACAATATACAACCAAATTCATCAATATACAACCTTTTTTTCAAAGGGGCCCAAGTTCCCTTACGAAATGGGCATTCCCCTTTAAATATCGATTGTATCGAAATATCCAAAATTGTAATACCTAAAATGTCTAAGATTGAAATGCCGAGTGATTAAAATAACGACTGATTAAAAATGTCGATGGTCATTATACCTATGTTCAAAATGTCAACATTTAATACATTTATCATTATTATACGTACGTTAAAAATACCTACTTGTTAAAATATCTAACAAATTTTGATATATGTGGTATGAGTGGAAAAAGTGTGTGTAGATTTGAAATAGTCACACTCTGCCTGGTTTTTATATAGAATAGGTTAGTACGATTACTATTTAAGGCGCCGATTCCCTTGAGTAGCTGATTTTAAAATGAGAATCACGTTTAAATGGCTAGTCGTAATTCTTTAAAAAAAAATATATGTTATATTAGACTATTTACTTAATAATTTGATCTAAGCAAATTTTGAGTTTTATTTGTATAACATAGTGTAATTATTTAAGTTATGTCTAAAACGGACAAAAACACGACAATCACACCAAAACCGCTGGGCGTATTTTAATAAAATCAACACCATCTCAAAGATAATTTAATTATCTACATTTTGATCAGAAGCTTTTTTTTTAAGTCATAGAATAATAAGGAAAGTACAAAAAACTACTAAATTTCGGGTCGCGCGGGTGTGAAACGAGTGCGCGTTTTGTTCCCTCAAGGTCGTTGGCGTTAGTCGTCGTCTTAAGCAACAAAGTCGACGGAGTCCCACTGCGCGGGTCCCCTATTTCTGTCTGCATGCCTGCATGGTCTAAAACTCTAAAGTAACCTAACATGCATCTCATCGTCATCTGCTTCGAACCTAACCTATCCGTGTCGGAGTGCCCTAAGCTCACACATCCTCCATCCCCAATCCCGATCCTAACATCAGAGTTGATGAAGGGAACTGGGTGTCATTATTACTTTTGTTTCGGTTTCCTTTTTCTTTGTATGTTGGCACTTTGTTTTTAAACATACCTACATGACAATTGTAATAATTTTATTAAGATTTTGTGTGTTGTGTTGTGTCTTTTGTGCGCACTAAATAAATGATATATCTATCTATCTATCTATCTAAAAGTAAATTTAATTGAAATTAAAAAAAACGGCCAAGTCTGAGTCGGATTCGCGCACGAAGGGTTCCGTACTTGGTAAATTGCGGTTTACGATTTATGACGTAGGTATAAAAAAACAACTACTTACTAGATCTCGTTCAAACTAATTTTCGGTGGAAGTTTACATGGTAATTAATGTACATCATATATTTTTTTTAGTTTTATCATTCTCTTATTTTAGAAATTACAGGGGGGGGAGAGGGACACATTTTACCACTTTGGAATGTCTCTCGAGCAAACTATTCAGTTTAGAAAAAAAATATATTGGAAACCTTAATATCATTTTTGAAGACCTATCCATAGATACCCCCACGTATGGGACGGATGAAAAAAAAATTGTATTTCAGTTCTATGTATGGGGAACCCCCAAAATTTATTGTTTTTTTCAATTTTTTTGAGAAATCTTAATGCGGTTCACAGAATACATCTACTTACCAAGTTTCAACAGCATAGTTCTTATAGTTTCGGAAAAAAGTGGCTGTGACATACGGACGGACAGATAGACATTACGAATCCATAAGGGTTCCGTTTTTTGCCATTTGGCTTCGGAACCCTAAAAAGAGAACAAATGTAAATTTAATTGAAATTAAATTGCGCTGTGACGATACTACTGCCAACTTCTTGCGAATCATAGCTCCTAAACGAATGAACCGATTTTGATTTAGTTCTTTGCTTGAAAGGTTACTTTATCGAGAGTGATCTTTCAACTTAGCTATGTTTGATGAAAATCGGTTCAGCAAGCGATTCAAAAGTCATGCGCATTTTACCTTCTCTTTGTTTCGGGGTTTTGCGACTTGTCGCCTTAACTAATGTCGCTGTGGTTCAGTGGTTAAGACATCGCCTCTCATGCTTGAGGGTACAAATCCGGGCAATTACCAATGTGACTTTTTTAATTTACATGTATTTTCTAAGATTATCTTGAATATAGCTGACATCGGTGGAAAAACATCTTGAGGAAACCATGGACTAAAAGTTGCCCAAGTCGATCATTCTTCAATACCAACGTAGTCTAGCGATTACTCCACTGTTTGACGGTGTACGTTAAAAATAAAAAAAATATATCAATTTGTTTCATCATTTTCTAGCCCTAGCTAACAAAAAAAAAAAAAAAAAATTTTTGAAAGTTTTGAGCGTAGAAAGTTTGATATTTCGACACTAATTTTAACGCATCTTTGGGCGCAAACAAATACCATCATAAGTAGGAAAATTACAAAACGGCCACCATACAGGGATAGATTAGTAGTTCAACAATGCAAATAATTGTATTTTGAACAGATACATCCAGTAGTTTTTTCATGATATCCATATTCCCAAAGGTCTGTTTATAAAAAATCGCTCGCTGGTTTTAGTCCTAAATCATCATCCATTTGCAATTCGCTACAAATTTGTAATTATGTACGCGAACTAGCTTCTTACTGCTCATCACAGCATCTATGTCTTTCGCACGTGTTGTCAGATGAGATAGCATGCATTTTAACCCCACGCACAAAATAGTTCGTGCCGTCGACTAGGGCAACCTTAAGCAAACGTGGCCGCGTTTCTGTGAATGAGAAGAGGTAGTTACTCTGCAGTACGACAGTAACTTATCTTGTGGAGGGGTCGAGAAATAATTCGGACACTTCGACCCATTGGGATCTATTGTGGTCCCCTAGATAACTTATTCCTCCCCAATCTCGTTGAAAACTCTGGTCATGAGTTTTACAACGATACTAGGAGATATGAGTCTATAGTCTTCTGGTTTTGGATACCCAACCCCTAGGAGACTCATTCGCTTACCAGCCAGTGTATCGCATGTGCACAGAAGGTGCTCCATGCGTTTCGTATGTTCCCCACACAACCTGCACATGGGTGTCGTGGTTAGACCCATCTTAATGAGCATGTCGTTGGTTCGAAACTGGTAGCAGATTTGCCCCCTGCTCATATTCAAAAAGCATTCCCGTGCTTTGAACGTAGAGCCTAGGAATTTCTTGGAGTGTTCCAGACCGGTATTAGACAGCCAATGTATTCGTTGTCTGTGATCTGCAACCTCCTTAAATGTGGCTTTTACCACCGACCTACAAAATCATTTGCTGAGCCCTACTCCCTTGCCTGTTCAGAACAGTAACTTACTGTTAACCCAACTTACGATAAAATTAAGCTGTCCTTGGAATTAGTATGCAATCTATATAGTTAAAGCTACCACAATCCATATTTTATTACTTAAGACATTTTTACGACGATTTTATCCATTATTTCTCAATCTGTCATTAGAGATTACACCATAAACTATAATTTAAAATCTATTTCCACTAATTTTACTTTCATGCTTTGTTCACTTCCATAAGAAATGTTAAACAATTCTTAAGGTTACACTAGTCGACGGCACGAACTATTTTGTGCGTGGGGTTAAAATGCATTTTATATCAACCGACAACACGTGCGGAAGAGATAGATGCTGTGATGAGCAGTAGGAAGCTAGTTCGCGTACGAATACACACTTTTGCAAATTTGTAGCGAAATGGATAATGATTTAGGACGAAACCGAGCGCGCGAAATTTTATAAACAGACCTTTGGGGGTCTGGATATCATGAAAAAACTACTAAACGTATCTGTTCAAAATAAAATTATTTGCATTGTTGAACTACTAATCTATCCCTGTATGGAGGCCGTTTTGCAATTTTCTGTCTTCTTATGGTATTTATTCGCGCCCAAAAACGCGTTAAAATTAGTGTCGAAATTTGAAACTTTCGACGCTCATAACTTTCAAATATTCACTTTTTTGTTTCCATACAGGGCTAGAAAAATTGATATCACTTTTTATTTTGAACGTACATTGTCAAACAGTGGAAAAATCCCTAGACTACGTTTGTATGGAAGAATTTTCGACTAGGGTAACCTTAAGTAAATCCGCGTGAATAGCGATTTATTATCCCAACGGAACATTATGCAAGGAAAACTTATGTGCTAATCCAGTTTTTTTATTTGTATTGGGTTTGCTCTTGACTCTAGTCTAGGTCATAGGTGACAGAGACAGAGTCGACGATGGAGTGAGTTTACCCAAACTATAATATATCTACTATAATATATGATCCGTTTTCCCGCTGCCTAATTGCGTAAGTGAATTCGGCAAGGCAAAGCGTTTGACCGCCATCGATCGACCAATCGCATTTCTGAAATAATTCATAATATACAAATGTGTAAAACTTTAAAACAGTGTTGTTACTTAATGGTGTTGTAGCAATTTAAGTTATTATTACTCATTACACTAATAGCCTTAGGATTGTAAGAATTTGTAATTTAGAAACATGACTGTGAAATCCTTGTCTTAACCTTAAACTTATAAACTAGCTTCTACCCGCGGTTTCCCCTGAGTGAAACGTTGTTTTACTATCCCAACGGAACACACAACCGGGATAAAAAACCGGCCAAGTGCGAGTCGACTCGCGCACTAAGGGTTCCGTACCATTATCGCAAAAAACGGCAAATAAATCACATGTGTTGTATGGGAGCCCCACTTAAATATTTATTTTATTCTGTTTTTAATATTTGTTATTATAGCGGCAACAGAAATACATCATCTTTGAAAATTTCAACTGTCTAGCTATCACGGTTCATGAGATACAGCCTGGTGACAGACAGACAGACAGATAGACAGACAGACAGACGGACAGACAGACAGACGGATCGCGGAGTCTTAGTAATAGGGTTCCGTTTTTACCCTTTGGGTACGGAACCCTAAAAACTATCTTATGTCCCAGGCTCTCAAACTATCTCCATACACAATTTTATCTAAATCGGTTCAGCCGTTTAGTCGCGAAAAGGTGATAAACAAACAGAGTTACTTTCGCATTTATAATATTACTAGCTTCTGCTACCGGCTTCGTCCTCGTGAAGTCGAAAATTATCCCGACATATTCCCGGGATGAAAATATGAAGTATTCTATAGCTATTCCAGATTATAATCTATCTTCGTAACTTTCTGTAACTTATATATGGTGTACATAATAAAGAGTATTCTATTATATTCTATCTCTGTGCCAAATTTCATCCTGATCCGTCCAGCCATTTGAGCGTGAAGAAGTATAAAACATACAAAAACAAGTAGTATGGAGTGGAGAGCAGTGGTGGCCCAGTGCGACTTAGGTCGTGGGTTCGAGCCCAGGCTTTACTTTGTGTAAATTATTTTATCACCACTGCTCTCAAAACGGTGAAGGAAAACATCGTGAGGAAACCGGCATGTCCTAGAACCTAAAATTCGAAGACATGTGACATCCACCAACCCGCACTGGGCCTGCGTGGTGGATTACGGCCCATTCCCTCTCACAGAGAGGAGGCCTGTGTCCCAGCAGTGGGAACATTGATAGGCTGATGATGTGATGTGATGTGTGGAGTGTGAGTATTACATTATCACGAGTAGGCATGTACTCTTGTAGTAGGTATTTGTGACACGGTTTGTTTAACGCTTGTATTTAATATGTAGGTGTTAACTTTAGTATGAGTTTGAGAAGGTTATGTAACACAAAGTCTGTCTGTCTGTACATCGTACCATCTAAGTATTACTATCCAATGAATAAATGCGATCAATAATGTTTGTATGGTGAAGAAAAAGAAACGGGCCAAGTGCGAGTCGGACTCGCGCACCAAGGGCTTCGTATAAACAGCTATATTCCACAAAACAGTTTTCAGATTTTTTCCTTTACTTATGCTGTAAGACATTGCTTCTTGGCAAATTTCATGATTCTAGGCTTTAGGTTTTTGATTTTAATATAATAAATAATAAATAAATTGTTTATTAGCATTAAAATTTACAAAGAAGTGTGAAACCCTGACCCCTGAGCTAGGTAACAGCACCTGTGTTTCAGGGGCCAGTGACCTCTTCCGTTATGTTACATAATTATAATTAATTAGACAGCAATGCTATTAATATTAGAATCACATTTTAAACAATTATTCAATAAAAATCCTAGACCATAATCAAAATCAAAACAATATAATTAAAATTAAAACCGAAGTCAACAATGAAATCAAAATTAAAATCAAATTAGACAGCAATGCTATTAATATTAGAATCACATTTTAAACAATTATTCAATAAAAATCCTAGACCATAATCAAAATCAAAACAATATAATTAAAATTAAAACCGAAGTCAACAATGAAATCAAAATTAAAATCAAATATAAAATTACAATCAGTATTATGGTCACAATGAGCATTGAAATTACAACCAAACATAAGTTTAATTAAAAATAACCGAATTAACATTAAAATTATCACAAGCCACTCACAATTCACTCGATTAAAATTAAATTAAATCAAAATTAAAAATCAAATTAAATTAGGTCAAAAATAAAATATCCTATATAAAATAAACTTAAATTAAATCAAAATCAAATCTCCGAAACAAAGTCCAATTCAATTATTATTAACTAAAAACATGGATGCTGGTATGTATGTATGTGTTTGTGTGTGTATGTGTGTGGAGAATAGCAGTAGTTTCCTGTTTATGTTAAGTAGAATACAATACGTTTTCGGTTTTGAAGTAGTCCCGAGACAGTAGCCATTTCTTTACCCTCCTCTTTGTATCCCGCGTCGTGAGGGGATTAATGCGTAGGATCCTGTTTAATTTGTTATAAAGAAAGGCAGCAAGATATACCTGTTGTCTCCTAGCAGACGCCGTGTGGCAGCACACTGGTAAGCAAACGTTTGGAACGGTGCGTTTCCTATATAACTGAGCATCATAACTTAAGGCGTTACACTTGGTGACAACCTGCAGAATAAAATTCTGTCTCACCGTAAGTACTTCGCACTTCTCGTATAAGACCTTGGTGGGAAATCTAAACGGTCTGAAAGTCATGACTTTAAGTAGGGATCTTTGGGCCCGCTCTAGGTGTATCATAAAAGTCTTGCATCCACCACCCCATACAGCAATACAGTATCCCAGATTACCTTGCGATTCCTCAAATATCTTTGTGAAAGTTTGGATGTATGTATGTTTGTTACTTGCTAGAACAGCAGAACGGATCTGCATGAAATTTGGCACAGACATAGATTATAGTCTGTAACAGCACATAGAATACCTTTTATCGCAGAAATATGTTCCCTCGGGATTGTTGTATTTGGTATATGTGTCTGAGAGACGATTTTGCATGTGTGTGTAACCTAATATAATAAGTTAAAAACTATTTGTAAAGATAGTCGCAATAAACAATCACTCGCATCACACGCATCTTTTCAATCTTAATCACCCTGCAGACCAAAGTAAACCTTAGTACACCGACATAATATGGTCCTTCGAGCCGGACGGTATAGTAGTAAGTAATTTTCGACTTTCACGCGGGCGAAACCGCTGGCAGAAACTAGTAAAAGATAAACGACTGTATCTTTTGATTGCGATGATGTAGAAGGTTGATTTTCTACAGCTCCAAGAAAATGCTGACATGGGTAAATCATATTAATTTCACCTTGAAGCTTCCAGGCATTCCAGAGAAAAAGGTCTTGACACACGGACAGATAGACAGACAACGTAATGATCCTATTAGAGCTCCTTTTTTTTCCTTTTTAGGAACGGAACCCTAAAAACCTAGTGGTTAAACCACTGGTTCATTACATCTTCCTAGGTATGACTAAATAATTTTATCCTACGATCAGGCGTTGAAACAACAGTCATTAGGGACCTATAGACCTCACAGTTAATCAATATTACTCGTATAATTGATTGACCTTAACTCACAGAGCTCGGAATCAGACAACGATTAGACAAGCCATCTTAATAAAAACTGGCCAAGTGAAAAGAATTAAGAAAGAAACAATATTTATTAGTGACCCGCACAGGAGACACGAGATAAGTAAAACACAAACAATAATAAAAAATAAAAATAAAAAACCCCGTGCGAGACCAAAAAGGCTCCAAGTGCGTGTAAGACTTCACACGTTTAGGGTTCCATACCAAATATGGAATATATTGGTATTTGTTAGTAAAATATACGTAATAATAAACATTATCAGCAAATTGCAAGTTCCTAGGTCAATGAGAAGTTAAAAAATTCTTCGGCACAAAACTGTGTGACAGACGACAGACAGACAGACGGACACGTGAGTGACAGCGGAGTCCCCGTTTGGACCCTCGGGTTCGGAACCCTTAAAAGAAAAAAACTTATATACAAATGGTCGTACAATAAAATTGTTTGTTAGTTAATATTAATTTATAAACATATACTTACTTATAGTCCACTATAGTACCAACCCGCGGGTTCGCCCGCGTATAAAGTCTCCCAAGGTCTCAAACTATCTCCATGCCAAATTTCATATAAATCGGTTCAGTAGATCCAGAGATTACCCCCTACAACCTCGCAAACTCACATACTTTACCTCTTTATAGTACTAGTTTAGATGAGGAAAAGTTCTAGAGTGGCGACCGTGTATCGGAAGCAATGAACTGGTCAAGGTTGCAGGAATTCGCTGGATGCGAGACGCACAGGACCGATCTACTATTATTAGCCATAGATATAATTGTTGCGGGCCCTTAAGGCGCCTCCCCGAGCAAAACGCCGCGCTAGTCGTTTTTGTGCAGTTTTTAAGTGCTATCTACTCTTTATTTAAAAATAAATATCAATTACTAAAAATACATTAAATTTCTACATAATGTTGATTAAAATGGTAGTACACTTTTTTTTTAAAGAGGTTTATGTTTCACTAATCTCCTTCCAACAAAACCATAAAAATAATTATTGATAACATGAATCTCCTCGTAAAGTGTTCATTAATTATTTTTAACACGCTTTTATTAGCTTGGTATGTAACTATGTATCAATGTAACGGAATCTTTGAACGTGATTTTCTCCCACTTCAAAACGTCGGATTGATTTGAAACTTTGCACACCTATCAAGGACAAATGACAATGCAATAATTTAGTCAAAGTTAAAGTACTTTTGAAAGTCAAACAAAAATTAAAATTTGCATGTAATAAAAGTTGATTCTACCGTGCGCGTTTAAATTGTTTGTCCCATTAGCCTTACCAAGATCTTCAGGATTAGCGACTTTTTAGTTCAATTTACCATTAAAGCGTGTTTTTTAGTTTTTAGAACTACAATTTTTATTTGTACTAACACTTATGGATAGACAATTTGATAACGAACATTTTGTAAGTTTTTGTTTTTTCAAAAGACCAATATTCGATTTTATAAAGATTTTATTCTAAAATCTGGGCGTATTCACTGCTGTAATTCATGCGCCACCAGTGCCGCTAGGCCAATAGGAATGCTCATATCTCATGCTGATTTTTTGGTCAGGGTACGGCCTTAATTTCTAGGAGTAAATACTTACTGACACGCTTAGTTCGTATGGTAAGATATGAAAATGCCGTCTTTGGTAGTAGTCGCCTCCATGCTCTGTGGTATAACTTAATAGGCAAAAAACGAGCATAGTAAATAATTAACTATGAATATTGTGTAGTCAGTTCACACCGAGAAGCGATGCGATGCGTCACTGTGCGTATTTTTTTAAATAGCAATACAGTATAGAACTGTATTTACTACGCCAAAAGTTTCAAATAAAAACTTTTTTTTCTTGAGAGAATTCGAATTCTAAATTTTAAAATCTACGGGGTGTATTCGATATCTCTTTAATGTCAGTGAGTTTTGTATAAAAATAATGGATTTTTGTTAATTTTTTACGCAGAAACTACTGAACGGATTGTGATGAAGCTAATCAAAATAATATGTGCTATTCTGATCTATCTTCTATATATATAAAATAAAAAGTATGTATGTATGTTCCTTATAGACTCCGAAACGGCTGGACCGATTTTTATGAAATTTTCAGACAATCTTTAGATTGACCCAGCGGATAATCCTGTAAGTTTGGTGGCGATCGGTTTTTTTTTTTTGAATTTATTGGTTTTCCCACGGGAACGGGAAATACGCGGGTGAAACCGCGAGGCGTCCGCTAGTAAGCTATATAACTGAAAAGTTTCTGAAAAACCGTACAATAGTTTTTGCGTGAAAGTACTCTTTACAAACATCCATCTTCAAAAACTTTCACTTTTATATTAGTATTGATAGGATTTAGGTAGTGCCTATCCCACGCAGGCAGAGTCGCGGGTGGCATCTAGTAAAGTTTTATACTGTCGCTATCATCGCATCGCTTCTCGGTGTGAGCTGACCCTAATGCATATTAAGAATATTGTGTAAACGTCAAATATTTGAGTTCAAAGGCGCGTCTGATTTATAAATATGTATTGATTGATAAATACATAATGTGGTGATGATGACTTTGACATTGATAGACTGAAATACGCCTAAAAATTATACAAAAAATATGTGTAATAGTTTCGGTAGTTGCTGCCTTTCTGTTTGTAAACGGGACCCTATTACTAAGAATCCGCGGTCAGTCAGTCTGTCTGTCTGTTTGTCTGACAGACAGCTGTGCTGCTGGGGAGTTTGTTGCGCCACTTATTCTTCCCAGCAAAAGCACTAGGAAGTGGTGAAGGGCGGGCGTTTTTGGGGGACTGTCTTATGTAATTTTGACGTTCGGAAAGTGCTGATTCTCAGACTAGTTTGAATAAATGACTTTTGAATTTTTTGAATTGTCACCAGGCTGTATCTCATGAACTGTGATAGCTAGACAGTTGAAATTTTCACAGATGATGTATTTCTGTTGCCGCTATAACAACAAATACTAAAAACAGAATAAAATTAATATTTATGTGGGGCTTCCATATAACAAACGTGCTCTTCTGCCGTTTTTTTTGCGATAATGGTACGGAACCCTTCGTGTGCGAGTCCGACTCGCACTTGACCGGTTTTTTTCCTTGTGGATGTGGTGCAAAAAGCGCTGCAGAGCATAAAGTAGGTTCAATTCTCTGAACCATCCGCCCGGAGTTTGGCTATGTGCCCGTTTGGTGGCAATTGGCAATAGCCCAACCATTATTACCTAGGCAGGGGTATATCTTCTACGAATAGCCTCTTATAAATCAATGGCTAACGGAAAACGAAGTGATTTTATATTTGTGTTTTTACGCTCGCAAGACGGAAAAGAGATGATTAATTTGCCTTTGGTTTAAAAGTGCGTGTTTGTCTATCACTGTTCCTCAGATACTGATGAACTGATTTCAAAGTGGTTTTTAACGAACTTTTAAACATAAGTTATCTGATGGAACTAGAAGAGTTAGTAGTCGTATTGTATAAAGTCTGGAAAATTATTAGGAAATCTAACGAAAAGCTTAGCTCGCAGAGGCTGGGTCACTGGCCTCTCTGTGAGAGGAAGTGGGCCGTAATCCACCACGCAGGCCCAGTGCGAGTTGGTGGATGTCACATATCATCGAAATTTTGGTGTTAGGGCTTGCCAGCTGAAGGAAAACATGGTGTGGACCGTTTTAAGAGCAGTGGTGATGAAATAATTTACACAAAGTAAACAAGTGCTTGACCAGGTTCGAATTCGAACCGCATTAATTACTTAAAATTAATACATATCATAAATTTTAAATATTTGAACTTGAAGACGCGTCATACTCATAAATATGGTTATGATTGATAAATAAATTAGAATTCATTGAAGCGAAGATATTTGTACATCTATTCATGCATAATTTTGTCGTTTTCGTCAGCTGTGTTAGGAATACTAATTGGCCTATAGGCCAGAGGAGTTCGTGGTAAAAAAGCCGTACGGGTCGATATTCAAGGTTAAACAACCATTGCCGATGTTGATCCGTGGATGGTCGACCATCTTAAGGCCGTACCCTGACCAAAAAATCATGCATTCAATCAGCATGAGATGTGAGCATTCCTATTGGCCTAGCGGCACTGTTGGCGCATGAATTACAGTAGTGAATACGCCCAGATTTTAGAATAAAATCTTTATAAAATCGAATATTGGTCTTTTGAAAAAAATTAAACTTACAAAATGTTCGTTATCAAATTGTCTATCCGTTAGTGTTAGTATAAAAAATAGTTAATGAACACTTTACGAGGAGATGCATGCTAACAATAATTATTTCACATTTTTATGGTTTTGTTGGAAGGAGATTAGTGAAAAATATACCTCTTTAAAAAAATGTGTACTACAATTTTAGAATCAACATTATGTAGAAATTTAATGTATTTTTATTAATTGATATTTCTTTTTAAATAAAGAGTAGATAGCTCTTAAAAACTGCACAAAAACGACTAGCGCGGCGTTTTGCTCGGGGAGGCGCCTTAACTTACCGAGATTCCTTTGTAGCCCAGTAGAAATCGACACTAAAAAAAGCTAAAACCGCAAAGCATGGTGTAGTTCTGATTTATTGGTATGTTGTGTGGATGTGGACCAGATATGGTAATGTGAATACAAATTTGTTACATTGCGCGTCGTGCCCTCATCTCTGAAGATTGAGGAGTCCTGGGACGCGGTGGTATCCTTCTGCGAAACAGTCATCTCGCAGAAGGACGCTGCGGAAAGGGAGAGGGATATATCATCCACTTACCCGAACCGCAGCAGACGCGCCGGGCGTCGGCGGAGGGCGGACAACGCCCTCTTCCAGCCCACACACCAGGACCCGAGGTGGCGGCGCGTAGTGTTCCACGAGCGCCCCTCTTAGACGTCGCGACAGGATTCAAACACTTCCAACCCGAGGCCGAGACCCGCAGATACGGGCCGGCACTAGCCGCGGGTTGTGGCAGTATCGTATGTTTCCACGATCCCCGGGCGTAGGTGTGAGATGGAATACCGGGGTGGTTTTTAATCAGTAGGAGTCTGACAGACAAGGGTTTTTTTGTAAGTCAAAGATTTATAAGGAAAATACGGACTAAATTTTCGGTCGTGCGAGTGTGAAGCGGGTCAAGAAGCTCATTGGCAATGAAGCACTAGTCGAGTCAAAGCTCCAGAGCCTTGAACATCGACACCGAGTTGCTAGCGACCAGCCTGTCGGTTATTTATCGGTTACATATATCCCCTCTCTCGCAGAGCGGAGGCCTGTGTTCCAGCAGTGGGAACATCAAAAAGCTGATAGGTGTGCAATGGAATTTCATGATCTAGTTCCACCTAGCCCGTTACATCGGACTACAAGACGTACGGCGATGCGCCATCGGAACATTCGGTATTTTTGGGTATACTTTCATTATGCGTACAGCTAAGGAGTGGCATTGCCTGCCGGAGTTTGTGTTTCCAGACAGCTACAATTTAGGGGTCCTTAAATCAAGAGTGAAAAGGTTACTTCTAGGCAAGCGAGCTTCACCGTCGACCACATAACTGCTTACCATCAGATCAGGGGGGTGACCATAAGCTCTTAGAGCGGTATCAATTTGATATCGAATAAGGGACAGATGTATACTCGTCAGATACATCTGTCACTTACTCGATATCAAATTCATACCGCTCTAAGAGCTTATGGTCACCCCCCTGATCTGAATTTGATATCGAATAAGGGACAGATGTATACACGTCAGATACATCTGTCACTTACTCGATATCAAATTCATACCGCTCTAAGAGCTTATGGTCACCCCCCTGATCTGAATTTGATATCGAATAAGGGACAGATGTATACACGTCAGATACATCTGTCACTTACTCGATATCAAATTCATACCGCTCTAAGAGCTTATGGTTACCCCCCTGATAGTGGTCAAGCGGGAGCCTACCAATAATAATAAAAAAAGCGATTGTGCGTTTTGTTCCATCAAGGCCGTTGGCGACTGTCGTCTTAATAAAAATCATCCCACTTTATCCAAGTGTCAATTTTCTTTGAAACTCCGATAAAAAGTTTTTTAGTAGAAAATTAAAGAATTATTCTAATACTATTAATATTCTGAACTAATTGACCTGTGACCCCTGGCAGCGCAGCGTAGCAATATTGAGTGCTGGCGGATTTAACGACTTAGCCAAACCAATAAGGTTTTATGGGTATTAAACCTAATCTATAAAACAATACCTACCTAAAACAATAAATCAAAAACCCGACTGCTTAAGGTTACACTAGTCGAAAATTCTTCCATACAAACGTAGTCTAGGGATTATTCCACTGTTTGACGATGTACGTTCAAAATAAAAAGTGATATCAATTTGTCTCATCATTATCTAGCCCTGTATGGAAGCAAAAAAGTAAAAAAAGATAATATTTGCAAGTTATGACCGTCGAAAGTTCCACATTTCGACACTAATTTTAACGCATTTTTAGCCGCGAATAAATACCATAAGAAGACGGAAAATTGCAAAACGGCCTCCATACAGGGATAGATTAGATAAAGAGATATATATAGAGAGGCACAGATTGATTTAGTCGTTTTTTCATGATATCTAGACTGCCAAAGGTCTGTTTATAAAATTTCGCGCGCTCGGTTTCGTCCTAAATCATTATCCATTTCGCTACAAATTTGCAAAAGTGTGTTTCGTACGCGAACTAGCTTCCTACTGCTCATCACAGCATCTATCTCTGCCGCACGTGTTGTCGGTTGATATAAAATGCATTTTAACCCCGCGCACAAAATAGTTCGTGCCGTCGACTAGAGCCAGCGACATTCTCAAGCCTCGTGTCCATGGTAAACATTTGTGCATTGGACCAACACTGCACTATTTTTTTTGACCTTTTAAATAATTTAATGTATTGATAATTTCTTAGTTATAAAAATGTATTGTCCAACAAGTTTAAGATACCTATCAGCTTGATAAAGAAATATTTGGCATTACTTATTATACACAGACTTAAGTATAATTTTTGCATTAATTTTGTATAGCATCATGATTTTACTTAGATATCTAGTTATCTACTAATAATAATCTAGAATGTCTGGCTGTTACAACATCGGGAAATCTTCCATACTAATATTATAAATGCGACAGTAACTTTGTCTGTCGATTTGTAACGCTTTCACGCCTAAACCGCTTGAACAAATTTTGATGCATTTTGGTTAGAGATAAATTGGACTTCATCAAAGGACATAGGTTAGTTTTTATTGCGGGAGTACTTTCCCTTGAAATAATTTCCGTCGTTCATGCGGGTGTTTTTTAACCGACTTCGCAAAACAGGAGGAGGTTATCAATTCGATTGTATTTTTTTTTTATGTGTGTTACCTCAGAACTTTTTATTGGGTGAAACGATTTTGATGATGATTTTTTATTCAAAAGCTGGTGTTTGTCATGTGGTCCCATTTAATTTTCATCAAGATTTGATAAAGAACTTCGGAGATTCACATCAGAACTCTTCAATAAATGACGGCAAATCACTCGGGATAGCCAATCGCATATCTGTTTATTGTTTACACCATTTCATAACATATCATCACACTGGTACGCTTTAAAGGGGTAAGCAGGTGTGAACAGTTCACCCTGGTATACTCTCATTTCACCGGTTTTGTTTATTTTAGTTTCATGTTATTGGGTTAATCTATTCTGGCTTCACTTTGGGCGTTATAGGTACCTAGCCTATAGAACTGGTCCATTATGTACCACAACTAAAAAGTGAAAAATTAAAAACTTTTTAATTCGAAAGCCGGTGTTCCTGTTTTCGTTTCTTTGTTTGACACCGACTTCCGAAATTTAAGTTATTTTTCATTTTGTAGTGTTTTTGTTTGGAAGTCGGTTGTAATTTTTGTAAAAATGATTTTTTTTATGAGTTTTTTTACGAGGTTGTCAACTGCATTCACCCTGGACAACAAACACTAACAAACGTGGCATACAAACCGATTCGTTCCGTCCTCGCC
This sequence comes from Orthosia incerta, assembly GCA_948252205.1. Taxonomy (NCBI): domain Eukaryota; kingdom Metazoa; phylum Arthropoda; class Insecta; order Lepidoptera; family Noctuidae; genus Orthosia; species Orthosia incerta. The sequence continues at coordinate 4,986,393 of OX411769.1, forward strand.
GTCGAGGCACGCCGCGTATTCTTTCAAAAATTAAAAAAACTTTTTTACAAAAAAATACTACCGACTTCCAGAAAACTACAAAGTGAAAAATTACTTTATTTTTGGAAGTCGGTGTCTTTCGTAGGTACCTACCATTTTTTTGCGTTACGGACACCGACTTCCAAAAATAATTTTATTTTTCACTTTTTAGTTGTATCTACCTAATAGGCAAGTTGTTTAGTAAGTTTCCTATAATAGATTACCCGAATATCATGAAACTTGAACAAAACCGATCAAATGAGAGAACTGCTTACCCCTTAAGAGCGTACTGGCGTGATGTTATGTTATGAAATGGTATAAACAATAAACAGACATGCGATTGCAGCAGTCCCGAGAGATTTGCCGTTATTTATTGAAGAGTTCTGTTGTATATCTTCGAAGTTCTTCATCAGATCTTCACCAAATTAAAATGGGACCAATTTCGAAACATACCCTTTCAAATAAAAAAAGAATTTTAAAAATCGGTCAACAATTGACGGAGATATCGGTGAACATACATAAAAAACATAAAAGAAGTCGAACATAGAACCTCCTCCTTTTTCGAAAGTCGGTTAAAAAGTAGTTTCTTGTCCGTTCTTCTCCACGTAGGTAGTTTCCGAACGGATGGTAAAATCATTTATCAAGATTCAGCCATTGCTTGTCCCCCCGGCGACGCCCTGAGCCGAGGTTCGACCCCACAGTGGGTAGCCCTCAGAGTGGTCGCTTAGGTTTAGAAACTTGTGCCTGGCTGCAGGCTATATAGCTTAGTCTCCACAGGAAGGCCCGGTTAAGTTGTTACTAGTCATTTTGACCGAATTATGAGACGCAGCTTAAAAAAAAACAAAACAAAAACTGGGGGCACCACCTGTGGGATACTGTGCTGCTACGCCCTCATTTTATAAAAAAATAATTATTACAATAATTTTCTTATAATAATAAAAATGTTTATTTTATCTCCACAAATTACATCAAGCTGACATTATATTTTTTTTTACAAATTTGTAATTTGTGGGTGATCTGCAGCCGAATTGCGTAAGTATATTATCCAAAGCAAAAGAATCGATTCCTTCCCAAAAACGACTTTACGTATCAATATGCAATACGTAAAGTCGGTTTTGGGAAAGAATCGATTCTTTTGCTTTGGATAATGTACTTACGCAATTCGGCTGCTGGAGTCTAAACTAAGCCGAGGCCTGTACTATAGATCTCCAGGCCCCCCGTTTCATAACATTGTATAGATTGTCAACATGTGAGATGCGAACATGAGTGTACTGAATGAGTAAGCCGGAGCGGGTTTTATCTCTGCGTGTGGGAGCGTGTGTGTGTGAGTGTGTATGTGTGTGTGTAAGTAGTTAATGGATATTACTCTGTCAAATAACAATTTTGCAAGTATTACCATATGTATTAATAAGTATACATCGGGTTCCTAAGTAATGTGGGTAGTATGTAGATAAATATATATAATAATATAATGTAATGTATAAAATAACAATTGTGATTAAATGTGTATTTTACCTAATGTGATATATATAATGAAATATTGTAGATAAACGTATATATAGTACGTACATATCAATTTAGATTGTTACCTCTAGGATTTTTTCTGTTTCGGAGTAATTAAGTGTTTGCAACCATTTATAAATTATATTTTTGCTTTCTTTCTATATTAATTTTCTTATATTAATATTAAGGGCCTGCCACCGCTTTAGTACCGTAAAACGGTTATTTTGTAAAGCATACTCTTTAGTAACGACACGGGGAAGAAAATTTGCTTCAAATAAAAACCACTAGTAGCGAATGAACGTACCTAAACCACAGGTAATATAATACTAGCATACAGATGCCTCATTCCAAGAAACCGTGCCGACGTAACTAGCGTTTTTCGTCTGATTAATCTAATATTTTTTTTGTACATCGAACGCGTTCGGTTTCGTTCCACAGCGATAGATAGATGGTGTTAGCAGCGACATGCAAGTAAAAGGGTTTACTCAGTTCGTGAATATTTTTCTTTAAATACAGTGACGATTTGTTTTATAGTATTTTGTCGCGTTTTTAAAGTTTCATTGCACCAAAATGTGTAACAATACAAATTTTAACAATCGAGTAGAATGCCTCAGTAATATAAAACCGCGCCATCTATTGGCATCAATTTTAAATGATCCGTTCAAATACTCTTTGAAATGTGAATTAAGAGCCCAATATTCCATAATTTTGTGCTTAAGAGACTTGATTAAACAAGAACATACAATTTTTATGTTCAATTCCAGGCAATGTTAATTTTACACACAATTTAATAACATATCGGTTCAATTCGCGCCATCTAGTGATATTTATTTAAATCAAATTGTCTTTCTTAGTACTGGGACCCCGTGCCTAAACGAAGCAAAAGGATTACGTAAGGATCGAAGCAGGTGGAATTCTGTTGTTTATGCTACTTCCACTCAGTTTATTTATGGATGTATTGGCCCATAAGACCCACTTGCAAGAAAAACTTAACTCCGAGTTAGTTGCTAAACCGAGGTTAAATTGACAGTTCGCCATACAATACGTATTGTCGATTTAAACTCTTGTTAGCAACTAACTCCGATTTTTATTTTCTGGCATATCGCCGCCCTTAGTATCTAAGTTTTATTTTATTAAGCGAAGCCACATGTAAACTTTAGTCTCACAAAAAATCGTTTCCATATTTCAACCTTGTATAATTCAAGTTTTTTATCAAATATTTAAATATTCTAATGACGTTATTGCGAAAATTGTGTTTTAAACAAAAAAGTCTCATAATTAGTTTCGTCAATATTTAAATATTATATAGGATTCGAAATTGTAAAAATAGAAAAAAGCTAAAGCTAAAGTGAAAAATAACAGATTTATGTTATTAATTCATATTATTTATTTCACATTTTAATTTGGAAAATCTAGTTTTGAAAAGTCATGGTTCAATTTCAATGTGACTTCAATGTTTCAACATTGAAGTCACATTGAAATTTATTACTTTTAAACTAAAATATTACCACCCTGATAATGCCTGATAATATGCCCACTGCAGGGCAAAAGGGCAAGAGCATTAACTACCACGCTTGCTCAATGCAGGTTGGTGATTTCAAGCATAAAACCATACTAATATTATAAACTCGATAGTAACTCTGTCTGTCTGTTACCTTTTCACGCCTAAATCTCTGAACAGAATTCAATGAAATTTGGCAAGGAGATAGATGGCATGCTGAGGAAGGACAAAGGCTTAATGTATTGTAAATTTAATTAAAAAAAATGTAGGGTACGGGAGGTACTGGAGGTAGGGTAGGGTAGGGTAGGTTAAGTAGGTGGGTAGGGTAGGGTAGGATAGGTATGTAGGTAGGTAGCATAGGGTAGGTAGGCAGGTAGGGTAGGTAGCCAGTTGACGGGGTCGAAGCCGCGGAGGACAGCTAGTTAACTATAAGTCCAGGTTTCCTAACGATGTTTTTCTTCACCATTGTAAGTTAATATGAAAAAAGCACATTGGTACTGGCCCGGCAGGCTTATTACGTATCTTTTGCAAGAGCAAAACAATAGCGATTTTTGCGCAATAATTGCTCTTCAATACAAAAGTTTTAGAGTTGTTAGCCGGTTTTTTTTTAAATAAGTTCTTTTGACAAACAGCGAGTGATTAGTAAACGATTGTGTAGGACCTACCATACCTACACTACAGGTCAATTTCAATTTCAATTTCAATTTCAATTTATTTATTCATCAACAAATATTTGAGTACATAATTATCCTTAATACTACCACATAAATAAAGCAGGTGAATGAGGCGCGCTGCAGCAGAGAGCAGAGCAAGACCCAGTCCTGCGCTTGGGAACTAACCTGTGTTACAGGCACTGGACACCTACTCCACAGTCATACTTGCAACACACTTTCAATCATCGAAGTAGCATAGAGGGATTAAGACTCGCTGATTTCCCAGCTTAGGCAAGCCTTTACATAGGGAATCAGTATATTAATATTAAAGAATTTAAATTTAGTTGAACCACATCCAATTGAATACAATACAATTCAAATAAACAAAATTCAACACAATGCAATACAATTCAATACAATATAATTCAATACATTATCATTCAATTCAATACAATATAATTCAGTAAAATTTAATACATTCGAATCCATTTCAATAGCAACTGATATTAAAATAATAATTAAATATAATTAGGGCAGCCACATTTACATTGTGTAGGGGTGTGTGGGTGCGTGTGATGTGTGAATGTGAGAGGACGTGAGTCTTAGGTACCGATGTGGACTCATATGGTTTTAAACCTGCCTTTCAACCAGCCCTGCCATTTATTTTTAATTATTTAGTGCGATTATTTCATTCAATCGTCATACTTTTGTAGAAATCTCACAAATACTATAGATTTAACAGGTTTTCAGTTTCTATGTAATCCAATTGTAAAAGCCATGATTTTAGAATATTTTTAACCTCTTTCTGTTTTAATGGGTAGAGTTTTAAGATTTTGTTAACTTTGTTGTATAAGATACCGCTAATAACTGTGTAGTGCTGTTTAGCCATTGTAGTGTCTTACTGAGGGGCAGACTATATCCGATCGACGTTTGTTTTGGTAAATCCGACTAGTTAAGGTAATTCCGACTTTTATGACATAAAGCGTTTGATCGCTATCGTTTTGCTCTTGCAAAAGATACGTAATGAGCCTGCCGGTTCAACCTACGACCTCGAGAACGAGAGGCGAGCTACCACAACTATTGAGGAACTCACTTTGCGATGGGTAAAATAATATATTTTTATTAAGATTATCTTTAGTAATCTGCATAAGAATGACACTTAACATACTAACAATACATGATTATAATTTTAATTGAATAACAAAATATTTTTATAGTTTTTATTACCTTGAAAGACAGACTTAATTATATTTGTGTGAAAAAGGTTAAAACAATATGTTACTAGAAACTCGTTAAAATATTATCCACGAATCTAACGGAACTAAGGAGTGGTTAAGTAATAACAGACGCACGCGTCGATCTTCAAGGTTAAGAAATGCTGCCGAGTTTGTGGATGGGTGACCATCTTAACATATCAAGATTCCTCACAGTATCTCGGAAAGCAGGTCAAGCCATTGGCACGGGGTCTCAGCGCTAAGAAAGAAAATTTTGTTCAAATAAATCTCACTAGATGGCGCGATATGCACCGATCTGTTATTGAATGTGTGTAAAATTATCATTTTCTGGAATTGAACATAAAAAATGTGTGTTCTCGTTTAATCAACTCTCCTAAGCACAAAATTATGGAATATTGGGCTCTTAATTCACATTTCAAATGTTATTTGAACGGAACATTTGAAATTGATGTCCATAGATGGCGCGGTTTTAAATTTCTGAGGCATTCCATTGGATTCTTTAAATTTGTATTGTAAAACATTTTGGTACAAAGAAACTATAAAAACGTGCAAAAAATACCATAAAACAAACCTTCACTGTATTTATAGAAAAAAATATTCACGAACCTAGTAAACCCTTTTACTTGCAAGTTGCTGCTAACACCATCTATCTATCGCCGTGGAACGAAACCGAACGCGATCGATGGACAAAAAAATAGGTGTAATCAGATGAAAAACGCTAGTTACGTCGGCACGGTTTCCTTGTATGGGATGAGGCATCTGTATGCGAGTATTATATTATTTGTGCCTTTGGTCAAGTACGCTTGCCTAGAAGTAACCTATTCACTCTTGACCCCTAGGTTGTAGCTATCAGGAAACAAAGACTCCAGGCTGGCTCGGGAGGAGGCCCGGCTCCCTGTCTTTTCGGGTGGCGCAGGTGCTCTCGGGGCATGGTTGCTTCGGGAAGTCCTGTGTCGCATAAACAGGGAGCCGGACGCCCGGTGTCACCACTGCGTCGACTGCCGGGAGGACACGGCGCGGCATACGCTGGCAGAGTGTGCCGCTTGGGAGGAGCCACGCCGTGCCCTCATCTCAGAAGTAGGCAGTGACCTATCGCTGCCGGCCGTAGTCGAGTCTATGGTCGGAAGCGAGGTGTCCTGGGACGCGGTGGTATCCTTCTGCGAAACAGTCGTCTCGCAGAAGGAGGCTGCGGAGAGGGAGAGGGAGATTTCATCCGCTTCTTTTCACGCCCTCTTCCAGCCCCCCTAAATGGGTCGAGGGATGACGGACTCGGGGACGTCCGTCGCCCCCCACACATCAGGACCCGAGGCGGCGGCGCGTTGTGTTCCACGCACGCCCCTCAACCCGAGATCGAGGCCCGCAAAGGCGGGCCGGCACTAGCCGGGGGTTGCGGAAGTATCGTTGTTCCCGCGACCCCCAGCGTAGGTGTGAGATGGAACACCGGGTGGTTTTTAGTCAGTAGGAGTCTGACAGACCCCTCCGCCACCCCAGAGCGGAGGGCATCCAATGAGGATATTACACCCCGGAACAAAAAAAAAAGGACAGTTTATGTACAAAGGCGAGCTTAACTCAAAGTTGGTTTCTCTAACAGCAAATCTCAGTTGCGTACATAAATTTGTATATGAGGATAATACATCCATGTGCACAAAAAGCTTAAAAAAACTTAATAATTTTAAAAAAATACTCTCACTGCTGGGACACTGGCTCCTCCCTGTGAGAGGGAGTGGGCACAGTGTGGGGTAGCGGTAGTCACATGCCAATTTTCTCACGAGGTTTTCCTTATCCGCCTCATTCGTCTAGTACAGGGGTCACCAATTACTTTTATTTAGGGTCTGTTTCTAAAAATAAATGACTGTCGTGACCCGTAAGGATTAAAAGCAAGTACCCCTCCCCATACTCCCTGTATTTACATTGTCACATGTAGGTATTTACTTTGTTAAAATTGTAATAATTAACTACTAATTTTTATCCTCATCGGTAAATATGTTCCAAAATTTTATTGTACTTACTGTCTACTTAAGAGGAAACGGGGGCAGAGAGCGCCGACTGAATTTCCTAAGTAAAAAGTCATAATTCGAGGTTTGGCTCTCGCTTATTTCCTCCTCCAATATTGGACCAATTTAAAAGATATTCCGTAAACTGAAAATTAAAGATACATACTATGTCCCTATGTTTTCCTTCTTTGACTTATATTTGTTAAATTTGTACACTAAGCCTCTGTTGACAGCGGAATTTTGATCATTTTTTGAGGGCTGTAGTGCTTCTAAAGATAATGTATCATCAAAAAAAACACAGGGACATAGTATGTATCTTTAATTTTCAGTTTACGGAATATCTTTTACCTGGTCCAATATTGGAGGAGAAAAGAGACGAGAGCCAAACCTCGAATTATGACTTTTTACTGAGGTAATTCAGTCGGCGCTCTCTGCCCCCTTTTCCTCTTACGGTCCACACAAAATAGGTTTATTTGTATGGGATGAGGTATCTAGTACCTATTATATTATCTGTGACCGTGTTGAGATTTTCTAGGATCTTGGATGCAAGTCACCTTGAACTCTGAAAGCTAACATTCTACTTTTATTTGTTAATATTGGCGATCAATATGTGTCAGGGGTCATCTATGCCGAATAATAATTAGTCGTTCGGCAGTTTTATAGTGCCTAATGGTGGGTCCACACTACACAGACTTTAACACAGACTTCCTTTCTGATACACCGACATATTTTATCTGTACTGCTGTGTTGAACAGACAAAACTCTATAGAAGTTGATGAAAGTCTGTGCAAAGTCTGCGTAGTGTGGAATAAGTTTGTATTTTGGATGTCTATAAATAGATACAATTCTGGAGGTAATTTGAAGAAGACTATTATCCTATATTGAACCTATATTCTAAGTCTTTTCTTCCTCCACTCGACACAACTTCGACTCAATCCGAAGGCTATTTTCACTGTCATATAATAGTGACGGAGTCCACTGGATTGGAGGGAGTTTCCTTCGACAAGATTTCTCCTACGTCTACGTCATTAAACCCCGACGGAAAAAGAGAGGTGTTTTAATTTTGACGTGTGTAACTGTATGTTTGTGTCTCTGTCTGTGGCATCATAGCTCCTAAACGGATCAACTGATTTTGATTTCGTTTATTATAAAAATTTAAATTTAAAAATTAATAATTGAATTTACCGTGCATTCGGAAAAGTACTTGTTATGGAGAAGAACGGAAAGAAACTCCACAATTGCACAGTTATGATTTGTAAAGATAGTTAAGGCCTTACTCCGCTTTATTGCCGTAAAACTGTTAGTTTTTAAAGCATACCTACTCATTAGTAACGGGTAGGTTAAAAGGTTTGAAATGTACATTATTTGTGAAATATGGTGTTTCCGTATGACTAATACTTTAACAACAATAATTTAATTAATCTTCAAGCGATAATTTTATTGCAATTATGTTCCACCAATTCCTGTAATAATGTATCCAATATTCTACACAATGTTAATTGTTTGCGAATAAATAGCTTAAATTAAATGTATAATTGTATCCATATAAATTGTGTTGCGGTGACCTAGATATAGTAAATTGTAATTTAAAACTATTCGGTGTGTCAGTTAATTGCCTTTATTTATATTTTTAGCGTCAAATTATAACTTTCGCATGCGTCTTGGTAAAATATGGCCGAACCTACTTTTTATCTGTTTGTCACTATGTACTGTACCCATATTTGCAAAATAAAGAATTACTTATCTACTTACTTACTTTAAAAAAATAAAAATAAAACAACACGATATTTTTTCGCTTCTTTTGCATACTCCTCCAAAACGACTTGGATGTTAAAAATATTTTTACACAGAAAAAAATATGGCTAGAATTTCTTCTTAACCTACAAAGGATATGTTAATCAAAAAACATTTTGCGAAAAAAACTGTCCAAAAGGAGGTCCAGAATTGATATTCTGGCACCGATGGGACATACATACAACATTGGGGATTAGATACCCTACGCCTTAAGAAGATTAACAATCAACAAATAAAAATCACGTCAATTACACAAGTGGTTCTCAAGTAATAAGCGCACTAATGAACAGACAGACATACATAACGTGAATTCGTGATTTCTTCAATGTTAGAATTCGTACAATTACAAGTTTAATACAAAATTTCGTAATATTTTGATTACAGTATTAGGTATAGTGAATATTTAATAAAAAATAATAGTGATCTGTCTAATCAAGTGACTCGCGCATTTATTTTTTTAAATGCTCAAGTGCATCATCTGAAGAAAAGTTGTTTTTCTACATCGTAAATATTTCCCAAAAAAATTGCCAGGGGGTTAAAAGATAACCAACAGAACCCATTTCCAGCTTTTTTGGAATTTTTGTGTTTATCTGTTTAGTTGTGAACGCATCACGTAAAATGGACGAAACCAATGTAGATAACTTTTATACATAACAAGTAAGTAGTACGTAATTTAAGGTATTACTTAGTTTTTGTTTCATCGCGATCGGTTCACTCTATCAAAAGTTAAATGAATTTAAAGTGTTCAAGAAGTGAAATATCACAACACACGCAATTTATACTCGGCTAGTTATAAATAAATAAATTAATAATATAAATAAATTGTTTATTAGCATAAAAATATACAAAAAAAAAAGTGAAACCCTGACCCCTGAGCTAGGTAACAGCACCTTTGTTTCAGGGCCCAGTGACCTCTTCAGTTACGTTACATAATTATGATTAATTAGACACCAATGCAATTAATATTAAAATCACAATTTCAATAATTATTCAATGAAAATCCTAGACTAAAATCAAAATCATAATCAAAATTAAAAAAAAACACAATCACATATTTACAGTTGAACTGCATATTCGATAGATGGCGTTGTTAAGTTTCTCCGCGAAAGAATGAAGATGAAAGTAGGTAGGTAGGAGCACAAACCCATACTAATAATTACAAGTACGGGTTTCTGCACGATGTTTTGCTTCACCGTTGTCACCGAAGTCCAAGATAAAGATAAAAAGTAAAAAAGTACATATGAGTTGAAAAAGGAACATTTCGCAAGAAACTTAGCGTTTATTACGATGTCAAGTGGGCAACACAGTTTACTGAGTGATTACGTAAAATGAAGCGTTACTTTGATAGCAAGGTCGATGGGCGAATCCATTTTAAATATAAGTGTTTGTTCTGTACTTGAAACTTTTTGAATAATTGGGTACTTTGTGACCTACTTGAAAAGTTTTTTTTTTTTTTTATTTCGTACGACTTATTGTCGGGCCTACGTTGTCCCCCCATATCCAAGTACTAATGCTGTAACATGGAAATATTGTAAACACAAAATTTTTAAAAGAGTAACCATGGAGTTTCTTGCCGGTTCTTCTCCATAGGAAACGACTAACCCGAACCGTGCACCTTTTGTCGACGTTTTATAAGTGCCCATGTAGGCCTCTGTAAAATAAAAAAAAAATGATTTTGATTTTGTTCTAGTAAAAAATAATTAACTAAAAAATCCTACTCCTCCGTTATCCTTTTCTGATTAATTTCGTTGCGGGATCCAAGACAGTTAAATTCATTCTCCGGGACTTCGTCGAGCTTCATTGCCTCGGCGCTTTTCTGGTGGTCGCCACTGTTGATTCTGGCTTTCAGGAGTTGCAGTGGCTTGGGAATAGTGCGGTGGGAGTCAAAGAAATTAAATATATGATTTATTTCCAAAAATTCCAGTCATGGCATGAGTAAGAGATCTACATCGATTTCTGAATTAAGAATTTGAAGTTGACATTTGTTAAACTCTAGTCTGAAAACCTTTCAAACTTTGCCATTAAATTAGGGTTTGAAACGTTCAACTCCAAATACTCAACTCGAAACTGTCTGGCGGGGGCACCATTCACATTTCCGATTTATTTTGTTCGAATTTCATTTTACCGAAAACTATTGACCGACGTATTTTTGCTATATGCTTCATTTGACATATTTTCAGATCATCGAAGTATCATGTGGATGTATTATTTCACCGAACTACGTTTCGCCGATTTACAAAATAACTTGCTTTTGGCCGAAGCCTCTTTTGAACTTTTTTCATTTGCCGTCACATCACACATCATCAGCCTATTAATGTTCCCACTGCTGGGATACAGGTCTCCTCTCTGCGAGAGGGAATGGGCCATTATCCACCACGTGGGCCCAGTGCGGGTTGGATGTCACGTCTTCGAATTTTTGGTTTTTGGTTTTTTGGTTTGGTTCATTTGCCATATTTTCACCAAACCGAAACAACATTATAGTGAATATTATTTATTCAACAATATATAGACGGTTACTTGGTAATTTAAAATAAAAACTTGAGAGGTGTCAAGGGACACCCGGATGGAACGAAGTTCCTTTAGTATATATATACACATATATACATGTATATATGTCTATATATATGTATACACATTATATGTATGTATATATACTCTCTCGACTTCATAAACACAACAGCGTATAGGTTAGAACACGCACATGTCGTTTAAACTTTTCGTCTTAATTTTTGCCGTCTAGTCCCCTTTCGCAACGCGCGATAAGGAACTTTGTTCCAAAAAGTCAATATGTTGTGCTAAAAAATTTAGTGACAGAAACGAATCGCTGCAAAATCGACTTTACGCAGTCTTGTATACGTTTACGTATTTATTTCGAATTTTCATGCAAATGATTTATTAGTAGCTGTCATGCATTAGACATTTTTATTAATCACTAGCTGTTCCCCGCGGCTTCGCTCCCGTGGACCACCCTACAGGACCCGTTTTCGGGATAAAAAATTAGCCTGTGTCAGTCAGGAATAATGTAGCTTTCTATTGGTGAAAGAATTTTTTTAATCGGACCAGTAGTTTCGGAGCCTATTCGGTACAAACAAACAAACAAATCTATCCTCTTTATAATATTAGTATAGATTTATTTCAAAGAATTTGTCCAAGAGCGAGCGAAGCGAGCTCGGGAATTTAGGGCACCCCGACACGGATAGGTTAGGTTCGAAGGGCAGGATCCCGTCATCTCCTTCGTGTTAGGTTACTTTAGACTCTGCAGACAGAAATAGACAATACAACACAACAACAACACAATTGTCAATTGTTTTTTTCAAGTCGCTGTGTTAAACATTTGTATTCGCCCACTGTTTCTCTCTCACTTAGTATTTTGATATGCGTTTAAAAATAAATATTTCGAGAAAATGTTATTTCGGCTAAGTGTTACTTCGGTAAAAAGTTTTTCGACGAAGTGAAACGTCGGAGTAACGAAAAAAATCGAATTCATAATAGGTCAAATGAGACAGTGGCAGACTTGACTTCGATGAAGTAAAAAAAAACGAAACGATAATAGTTGAAAAGTTTTAGGTGAAATGACATTCGGTCAAATGTTTTTCGAACTTATGATAGGTCTGGCGGCGAATCCGAAACTTTTTGAACTTTTGAAAATCGTCGGTGTTCAAGGCTCTGGAGCTTTGAGTTGACCAGCGCATCGTTGCCGATAAGTCTCTTGGCCCGTCTGTCAATCGACTCAAGTGCATCTAGTTGGTACCTGGCAGATCCGTTGGCAGTTTGAGTTGATCGACACTAAAGAAGAAGAAGTTATGTATGTGCGAGTAGGCTTAGAGTAAATAAGGTACCTAATCTTAATCTGACCTTGAATAATACTCGTTGAACAATAAAGCCTTAGAAGCCGTGCATGTTGCTGAAATTAGGAGCAATTGAATACTCCCAAAATTGGTGAATCAATGCAAAGAGGAGGAGGTACAGAGAGAGCGAAGTTGCGAAACAAGCTACTGGATTTTATACTTACATTTTAGAGATAATTATGTACATCTACCAACCCGCACTGGGCCCGCGTGGTGTATTACGGCCAATTTCCTCTCACAGAGAGTAGGCAGGTGTCCTAGAACTAGGAACAGTATAGGCTGATTATGTAAGATACTTAAATAATAATTAAACATGAATGAAACCTTTCTTTCTTCGACTCTTCGTGATAGTTCAACTTTTCAATACCTATTTAGCAATATGGCTAACAAAGGCAATACAAAAATATGCGTGAAACCGATTTGCAATTTCGAATAATTATAATTGTCGAGTTTCAAAAGTTTAAGAATGCGGTAGTGAATTGGGGACACTAGAAATACACGTAGTCTGAATCAAAACTATTATCTAAAACAAATAAATAAAATGATCGATCGATAAAAAAAAACTGGCCAAGTGCGTGTCGGACTTTGCACATTTATGGTTCCGTACCATCATCATCTGCCTAGCCTTTTTCCCAAGTATATTGGGGTCGGCTTCCAGTCTTACCAGATTCAGCTAAGTACCAGTGTTTTACATGGAGCGACTGCCTATCTGACCTCCACAACCCAGTAACAGGTAACACGGTACCCATTGGCAAGACTGGTGTCAGATCTCAAGCTTCTGACTACCCGTAACGACTGACAAAGATCTTCAAATGACAGCCGGGACCAACGGCTTAACGTGCTTTCCGAGGCACGGAGGAAACTCGGTATGTTGAAATGGTCACCCATCCACGGACCGACCTCGTCAAGCGTTGCTTAACCTTGATGATCGACCCGTGCGGCTGTTATTATTTAGCCACGAGCTCTTATGGTTCCGTACCAAAACCGCAAAATCAAGTTGGTTATAATACGAAAAATTAAGGAAATTCAATGAAAAAGTCAGATTTATCAATATATTTTTGTATTTGTTAGTAAAATATACGTAATAATTAATATTATTACCAAGTTCATAGATCAATGGGAAGTTAAAAAATTCGTCGAAACAAAATTAAAAAAAACAACTGAATTTGGTGGCTTCTCATGCCTTTGTTTTCCAATATTTTTATAAACAACAAATACAGTATTTATTTACTCAACGAGCTCTAAACAACGATGCCCCACTGGATGGGGTAGGTCAAAAAATATATATAAAAATATTGTTTTTAAAATTTTCATGACTTTGGATCATAGCAATAGGGTTCCGTTTGGTAAGTTCGGGCACGGAACCCTAAAAACTAGTTAACCTAACACCCAGTTACTGTACCGAAAATATTTAATGCAAATTGAAAAAAATAATGTGCCCGTAATTACCGAAACAATAGGAAAGCCATCGTGTCTCGCGTGGATTGGTTTTTTAGCTAACCGTGCATGGTCATCCAAAATTCAGTTGAGACAGAAAAGAGAGAAGATTTGACACGCATATACTAACTCACTAACAAAGCAAGCTAATCAAACGGTTGTTAATAATCACAAAATTAATGTGACAAATTTTCAAGTGCGTATAAACAGCTGTGATTGGTTGACAGCGGGGTCAATAGCCGCTGGTAGATTTTTGACCTATTGTAATTAGATTTGATTTGGTAGATTTATGTATAATTAACTAGCTTCTGCTAGCGACTTCGCCCGCGCCGGAGTCGGAAATTATCCCAAAAGCACATATTTACGGGCTAAAAGGAATCCAAAACCCTAATCCGGGATTTGGCCAACCGGTGTGTCTGAGAGCAGTGGTAACGGCCGCGACTTACTCGTTGTAGGTCGAGGCTTCGAACCCAGGCAGGCGCTTTACTTTGTGTAAGTTATTTAATCACAACTGCTCTTAAAACGGTGAAGGAAAACATTATGAGGAAACCAGCATGTCTCGAAGACATGTGACATTCACCAACCCGCACTGGGCCCGCGTGGTGGATTGCGGGCCGTTCTCTTTCACAGAGAGGAGGCCTGCACGCAAAACGGACCAAATGGGAGTCTAAGTGCTGAAAAGGCGGTCCATCTATCCTATCCTACCGGTGTGTCAAGTTTAATCTGCCGTTAAGACATGAAAAAGGTAACAAACAGACAGACAGACAGAGTAGCTTTCGCATTTTTATTATAAGGAGATTTTTAATTCGATCCCGCGCGTTTTCAACTACTTTCTGGCTTTGACTGTGACACAGAAGTATCTTTCTTGTTTTTTTTTCGTTAACCTTCGCGCCTTCAACAGGCGTAAGGACTTTTGGGAAAAAGATCAGGGAGGGTGGGATTTTTACCTCAATAAAACTTCGTTCTAAAGTTTGGCTTCGAATCTAACCATATGTAGTTGAATATGCCAATATTTTACAAGGAGCGACTGCATACTTGACCTACACAACCCAGTAACTTCATATACTAAAACCCGCTGGCAAGACTGGTGGCAGATGTTCTGGCTACTAACTTCTCATAACGACTGTCAAATATCTTCAAACAACAGCCAGGACCAACAGCATAGAGGACAGTAATATACCAACAGCTTATCGGGCTGTACGGGGCACGATGAATCTCGATGTGTAACAAATGGTCACCCATCAACGGACCGGGACATCGGCAAGTGCTGTTTAACCTCAAAAATTGAACCGTGCGTTTTTATTAAGGCATTTAGGCACGAATTTATCCTGTATGCGGCTGTAGCGGCCATGCAGTATTGTTCCTAATTTAAAAAGGCAAATATTTTGACACATAACTGACAGCTACATGTCAGTGTTGCCGCCGAAATGTCATCAGTTCGGATACGTTGACAAAACAATGCATTGTAGTTGAATCGTGAATGGCAAGTGTTGCCATTTTAAGACAATTTGATATATTTGTCATTTAACATTCAATATTACCTAAATAATTTGGAGGTGGCCTTATTGTTTCATTGTTTTATCGAGTCGTGATTGTTTGGTTGTGGCCTACATGTTTCTCTTACATGCAAAAGTATTTAAATGTGGCAAGTAAGCAAATCGGCAAACGTAAGGTGCGACGGTAGTGGTGACCTAGTGACTAGGACCTCGCATCTCGTGTTTGAGGTCATGGATTCAAACCCGGGCAAGTGGCAACCAATGTGGCTTTTTCAATTCATATGTATTTTCTAAGTTTATCTTGGACATCGTGACAACGGTGATGGAATACATCGTAAGAAACCTGGACTAGTAAGAAATATAAGTTTGAAATCGCCAACCAGCATTGAGCAAGCGTAGTGATTAATGGCCGTGCCTTCTCTATTTGAGAAGAGGCCTTTGCCCTGCAGTGGGACAGTGACATGATGGTACTATTAAAGTGCGAGGCCCCAGGCTAGGATCTTTGCAGGATGGGTGGGAGCAGCTGGATAACAGTTGCCGAGGATCGAGACGAATGGCGTGCGATAAGTGACGCCCAGTAGACTGCCGCAGGCTTATGATCATGATGAAACTACCAACGTAACTTAAGACGATGACAGTCGCCAACGATCTTGGAGGAACAAAACGCGCAATTGTTTAACATCCGCGCGACCCCAAATCCAGTAGGTAGTTTTTTTGTACTTTCCTTATTATTCTATGATTTAAAAAAAGGCTTGGATCAAAATGTAGACAGTTAAATCATCTTTGAGATGGTGAAAATGTCATTAAAATACGCCCGGCGGTTTTGGTGCGATTGTAGTTTTTTTCATAACTTTACAAATTAATTACACTACGCTATACGAATAAAACTCAAAATGTTCATCATCAATTCATCAGCTTTTTTCTTTAATGTTTCCACACCCAGGCCTTCTCTCTGTGAGAGGAAATGGGCCGTAATCCACCACGCGGGCCCAGTGCGGGTTGATGGATATCGCATATCTTTGAATTGTTGGCCCTATGACATGCTGGTTTGCTTCACCGTTTTGAGAGCAGCGTTGATGAAAAAATTTACACAAAGTAATGTGTGCTTGCCTGGGTTCGAATCCACGACTTTTCGCTGCCGTTGCCACTGGGCTAACACTGCTGCAAATGTTCATAGATTAAATTATTAAGAATATGGTCAAATGTAACATATTTTTCCAAAAAAATACGACTAGTTGTTTAGACGTGATTCTCATTTTAAAATCAGCTACTGAGGGCTATCTGCGCCTTAATTCATAACACCATGCTTGTACTCCCCGAAGAGTCAGGCAGAGTGCATACCTGTAGCTCACACACATTTCACCAGATATGTTTAGGTCCCATGCAACAGGAGGCGAGTTCGATGTACTTTTAGTAAAAAACTTTTTCACAAAAAAATAAATCGACTTCAAAATCAAAACACTAAAGTGCATGATAACTTTCGTTTCGGAAGTCGGTGTCTGTGGTACCTCTTGTTTTTATAATTTTTCGTCACCGACTTCCAAAACGAAAGTTATTTTGCACTTTTTAATGTTTTGTTTCTGAAGTTTTTCTTATCTCTCTTTTTAGTTTTGGTACACCATCACTAAAAATTTGCAATTTATATAATAAGGTACCTAAAAGGTTGACAAAATACCTACCCATAATAACTCATAATAATTTACACTTTTTGTCGCTAAGGAGTTCGGTTGTATGCTCCATATCTTGAAAACTACTGGACCGATTTTGATGAAACTTGCACTATTCCTTAAGTTAAAAGATACTCAATCCAACCCAAAAAGAATGATCACGACGATCCAAAAATTAGTTTCGGAGCAATGCGTGGACAAACATACATAAACTTATGAAATTTGGCACACGTGTTTAGTAGCCCATACACAGCAACATAATGTGAATATTGTGCAATTCCAACAATATTAAATACATACGTGTCGAATTGATTACCTCCTTTTTTTTTAAGTCGGTAAAAATTGTTCGTTATTCCGTCGAAAAACGCAAGTTACGGTGGCACCGTTTCTGTCTATGAAATCAGGCATCTGTATCACATCACATCACATCATCAGCCTATTAATGTTCACAGGCCTCCTCTCTGTGAGAGGGGATGGGCCGTAATCCACCACGCGGGCCCAGTGCGGGTTGGTGGATGTCACATGTCTTCTAATTTTTGGTTCTAGAACATGCCGGTTACTATATTATTGCATGCTGCTATTATATTATATTGAATGAATGAATGAATGAATGAATGATGAATGAATGATATATTTATTTGCAAGAATATAGGTAGCTAACATAAGTTCTTAAGATCTATAAGGTTTCACTATATTCGGCATTTCAGCCGTGCAAATATTTAAATTTTACATATTGTTTATACTTATAGCATGCAGTACACATTAAGTAATTAGCCATAACATAAAGATATTAATAATAAAGTGACAATTTAAATTTGGATTACAATGCAATTATCAAAATTAAAACTAAATACAATTTAGTCATCTAAAATAATAATTCATATTAAAAATAACAATCAATCATAATAATGTCATGTCAGTAAAAAATAAGAAGAATTATGGAAATGTGTCAATATTAATTATGTAAATGTCATAATAATTTAAAATTAATTACAATTAAATACATTTCTATTCATTTAAAATAATAGTTCATATTAAACATAACGATCAAGCATAATAATGTCATGTCAATAAAAAATAGCAAGAAAAATAGCAAGAATAATTATCTGTTGTTGCTGTCTGTCTGTGTATTATCTGTGACATAGACAAATTATCATTCAGCGATGGCGATGATTGACAAGGATTATTCAGGTGTCATTTCGAACTTTCACCTGTCCCGGCTTGACGGAAAACATCGTGAGGAAACTGGCATATATCTTACAACCAAAAATTCGAAGACATGACACATTCACCAATCCGCACTGGACCCGCGTGGTGGATGAAGGCCGTACCCTGACCAAAAAATCAGCATGAGATATGAGCATTCCTATTGGCCTAGCGGCACTGGTGGCGCATGAATTACAGCAGTGAATACGCCCAGATTTTAGAATAAAATCTTTATAAAATCGAATATTGGTCTTTTGAAAAAAATAAAACTTACAAAATGTTCGTTATCAAATTGTCTATCCTTTAGTGTTAGTACAAAAAATAATTAATGAACACTTTACGAGGAGATGCATGTTATCAATAATTATTTCTTATTTTTATGGTTTTGTTGGAAGGAGATTAGTGAAACATATATACCTCTTTAAATAAAAAAGTGTACTACCATTTTAGAATCAACATTATGTAGAAATTTAATGTATTTTTATTAATTGATATTTCTTTTTAAATAAAGAGTAGATAGCTCTTAAAAACTGCACAAAAACGACTAGCGCGGCGTTTTGCTCGGAGAGGCGCCTTAATGCCCATTTCTTCTCTCAGAGAGAGGAGGCCTGTGTCCCAGCAGTGGGATCATTAAAAGGCTAATCAATAATACTGTTGTTTAAAATTGTTTCGTCGTGACAATGCAACTTTTAATACAAAAGCTTGTTTTTCTTTTTAATTTCGTGTCTTGTTGTCTTTTCACAGATAGAATGTCACTTGTCTAGATTCTGAATTCAAATTTCGATTGTCGACTTTTTGACATTTAATTTTTAATCTCTAATATCTTGATTTTAAATTAAATGTTTTAAATCCTATAATGGACTTTGGTTTTATTTTATATATTGATATAGCAACATCCGTCCAAACTCACAGATTTCTTTAATTAAAAATTAAGCATGGATTATAAATTACATATTAATTCACTTTTTCATTGGACCAAATTATTCGCCGATTTGGTGTTAGTGTAAAAATAGAAATACCTAGTTTTATAAAAATACTTCACTTGTACTTGTTGAAAACATACAATATAAATACCTATAGTAATCCTTAAGAGAAAACGGGGGCAGAGAGCGCGGACTGAATTCCCTTAGTAAAAAGTCATAATTCGAGGTTTGGCTCTCGTCTCTTTCCTGCTCAAATATTGAACCTATTTAAAAGATATTCCGTAAACTGAAAATTAAAGACATATGATATGTCCTTATGTCTTCCTTTTTGATGATATATTATCTTTAGAACCACTAGAGCCCTCAAAAAAATGTTCAAAATTGCGCTGTCAACAGAGGCTTAGTGTAAAAATTTGACAAATATAGGAAAACATAGGGACATAGTATATATCTTACTTTACCAGTTTATGGCATATCTTTTAAATTGGTCCAATATTGGAGGAGGAAAGAGACGAGAGCCAAACCTCGAATTATTACTTTTTACTAAGGCAATTCAGTCGACGCTCTCTGCAAATATTTCGTCTTAATGATATCGAAAATGCGAAAGTAACTCTGTTTGTCTGTCCAGCTGACCGGATTTAAATGAAACTTGGCACACGGCTAGACCATCTGGACATAATTATGGTTCTTTTATTCCTGGCGTCTTACCCTTGGGGTAATTTTCTATTTACACGCGGGGAAAGACGCTGGCCGAAGCTATAGTGATAACATAACATTACGCCTGCTTATTCCCTGTGGATAGGTAAGGGCGTAAGTGAGACAAACCTAACCACATTTTACAACTAAAAAAAAAAAAAACCACCCACACAGGGGACACGGGGGACAAAATAGAAAAAAAAGCAAATAAAAAAAAAGGAACCCCGTGTGAGACCCAAAAGGCTCCTATCTTGGCATGTGTCGTTCAGGAGGTTAAAAACCTCATAGATATCTAAGCAACGTTTTTTATAGAGTTCTCTCTGAACTGATTGCTTATGAGTTTTTACTGTTTATCCAAAAAGGAGGAGGGGGGAGTTTTTTAAATGTATGTTCACCGATCACTCCGTCAATTATTATGGACCGATTTTAAAAACTTTTCAACATTTTGTGTTTGAAAGAGTACTTGCCCGAGGTAGTCCCTTTATATTTGGTGAAGATCTGATGAAGAACTTTGGAGTAAACCTACAACATAACTCTTCAATAAATTACGGAAAATCTCTCGGGATTGCTGCAATCGCATGTCTGTTTATTGTTACATTACTATAGAACTTGCCCATAACAAAAAAGTGAAAAATGTATACACCGTGAAATTTAAGTGGTTGTTTTCCCGCGGCAGAACGACCTGCCTTTAGGAGTACTTTCGAAGCATAGAGTTAAAGTAAAAAAATAACGATGTTTTTATTTTAAAATAATTTGAAAAATATTCATCAACTCGAAAAAGTGAGTAACAATAGTAACTTGTAGGTACTAGGTACTACTCGCGTCACCACCGTAATATTCACCATAGTACCTAGTACCTACTAGTTACTTTTGTTACTCACTTTTTCGAGTTTAGTTTTTTTTTTTTTTATTATTTTAAAACAAAAACATCGTTATTTTTTTACTTTAACTCTATGCTTCGAAAGTACTCCTTAAGGCAAGTCGTTCTGCCGCGGGAAAACAACCACTTAAATTTCACGGTGTATATTTGTTGTTTTTTACAAAAAAATACAACCGACTTCCTAATAAAAACCCCACAAATTGAAAAATAACTTCAATTTCGGTAGACGGTGTTTCCGATTTAGTTTGTTTGTTTTTTGGCACCGACTATAGAAATTGAAGTTATTTTTCACTTTGTAGTGTTATTATTTGGAAGTCGATTGTATTTTTTTTTTGGAAAAAGGTCTGTCACCTGGAATGACCATCAACACGACATGGATAGGTCTACAGACTCCGACCTGGTACTGAGAAATTTCTAATTGGAATCCCACTATTGTTTTTGTCGAATCATCGAACTGCTGAATCCATGCTAAATCCTGTTGAAATCAACGTAATAGAATCCTACTGATACACATTAATGTGAACCTTTTTTATGTGTAACATCAAAACAAAAACGGCTAAACGGATTTAAATGAAATTTTACACACAGATTGTTTATAAACCGGATTAACCTTGCTTTACTTTTTATAGATGCCTTTTTGGTCTCGCACGGGGTTTCTTTTTGTTTATTTTATCTCTTGTTTCTCCTGTGTGGGTCACAATATATTTTCTTTCTTTCTTTTCATCCCGGTATAATGTCTCCTTGGGATTCATCATCTTCCTGCCCTTGTCCCATGTTACTTGGGGTCGGCGCAACACGTTTTCTTCTTCCATACCGTCCTGTCCCTCGTCACACTGACTCCCGTTTTCTTTCATATCACTCCTCACATAGACCATCCATATTTTCTTTGGCCGTCCCCTCCCTCTCCATCCATCCATCCATAATGTCTCCTTGGGATTATAAAACGCTTTTCGAGCGGGCGAAGCCGCGGGCAGAAGTTAGTCTTGTCATAATCGTCACGTTACGGCTCCAGTAAAGCAATTTGAAACTTTTACGGTAACGAAGTAATAAAACTACTTAGTAGATACCTACCTATGACATGTTAATTAGCAAAAAATACTTAAGTATAAGAACATTTTACGACGATCGTAAAAAAAATGAGAAAAAAACTGTTTTGTATAAGATAAGACAGGTATTTTTATAATTGTCTACGCCAATTAGACCTACTAGAGTCTGGCAAACGAAAGTAGACACTCGAATTATTATATATGCAAATTTTTTATATGGCAATGCTATACTAATGTCAACCCCAATTTTCCGTTTGACGCTGCTAAGTTGATACTTTGTTTTAATTCGTTATCACTATTTAAATTTCTTTAATAATGTAGATAACAATGATTCCCGTGACTCTTATGAATCTTTTCATATGGAAGTCTTAGATTCAGATTGATATATCTAAAGTATTACCTACCTAAATGTACCTATAGTATTTTTATTCAGACGAAGTAATATAAATAATTCTAAATTATCAAATTAGGTTATTCCAGTTATTGCATACTAGTTTTTGGGGTTGCTATGCTGATATTTTAAAATTTGCCGCGCTTTTTCAGTCTCTACTTTCGTTTGCCAGACTCTAGCGACTGACCCGCTTCAGACGGGACGAATTGTTTAGGTACACAAACCTTCCTCGCATATCCATAATATGCTAGTATTATGTTATCTGTGTCCATACTGATAACCGGTATAACATACTAATATCCATACTTATACTATTAACCAGTATAATATTCCCTTGGAATAATAAAACACTTTTCACCCGGGCGAAATCGTGGCGCAGAAGCTAGTTGCCATCTCTAGTGAAAACCTCTTGTCAAAATTGAAGGTTATATATTAATTAAAAAAAAAAAGTTTTTTACAAAAAAGAACTCGCTAATACTTACGTTTTTTTTTAAACCGCCATGACCAACGCCATGGATATTGGTACATTATGGTACAAGTGTGTAAAGTTGGTGATTACCGCAGAGGCGCCATTGATACCCAAGCCGTTAGGTGAGGGTCTTAAGAGAGCCGAGGACGGTAATCATCAATACACACGTGTATCATACGACGTTTTTCAACACACTTGTGAAGAAGATAATACCAAAAAAATCATTTTTAACAGTAAAAACGAGTTGTTAAATTTGCAATGGCGGGCAAAATTAATCAGTTTTTTCCTATGCGCTCGCATTTAACAATGGCGATCGGCCATAGACTAAAATAATTAGGTTTCTTTTTTTTGGCTTTTCGTGGATACTGTTTTAGCCACGTAGGTACAAAATAGGGAATCTTAATTTTTCTTTATTAATGAGAAAATAAAAGTTATATTTGAGTGAAAGTTTTATTTATTAAGCACGTACAAGTTGACATTATCTATTTAAATACTAAGTTGCATGAAATGAGCAAGCAATAGGTACATTAATTTATTTTACTATCGAGCACGATCTTTTTTGTATCGAAACTTTTTTAAGAACAAAGCAACTCAACCAATAAAATAAAATAAAACTCTATAACTCACTTGTGAATAATAGCATAGAAAAAGTCACAGTATGATAACAGGTATCATTATGTGCATAATTGCGGTGAAATTAGAGCCACTTTATGAGCAAGTGTGTTGAAAAATATGTTTAAGTCCCATGTAATAGATGGCGAGTATATTGCCACCAACCGGGCGCAAGGCTCTGCTACTGAAAAATGCCAGATGAAAATCTATCTACATATATAAAAATCAATTGCTGTTCGTTAGTCTCGCTAAAATTCAAAAACGGCTAGACCGATTTGAATAATTATTTTTTTGATTTGTTCGCCAGAATACAGAGAAGGTTTAAAAACAAAAAAAGTAGGTATGTTGAATAGGGTAGGAAGGTAGGTAGGTTAGGTAGGTAGGGTAGGGTGGATATGGTAGGTAGGTAAGTAGGGTAGGGTAGGGTAGGTAGGGTAGGGTTGGTAGGATAAAAGTACAATTAATTCAAAAAAAATATGTTTGGTATTTTGTTATTTTTATGGCATAACAACGTTTGCCGGGTCAGCCCAATAAATAATTTCCCGACCTAGGATCTCAGGCAAAGCAGTAACGCTTGCGGCTACTAGAACAACGAGGCGTTATAAATACCTAATTACTGTTAGTAATATTAGTGTTAATTTTAACCCGTGATGATTGGCAACTGAACTTACCCCAAGTTCAGTTGCCAATCATCACGGGTTAAAAAATTTGTAAACGTCCCTTACGTTATGAAGATGAACGTCCTTTTGTGCCTATTGGCCTAACTCTGAATGTCATCATTATTTCAGCCAAAAGATGTCATGCTGGACATGGGCCTCATGGACAATTGGGTTTGCCGTAATCGCCACGCTTAGCAGGCGACTTGGCGATCGCAGTGCATAGATAACGCTACTTTTTTTAGTATGCCCCTTAGTCGCGTCTTACGACACCCACGGGAAGATATGGGATGGTGAAATTATTTACGTCCTGCACCGTACGGAAGTAGGCTCTGCAAGTACCAAGCAATTTTGTTTTTCACACTCCATCGCTGTTCTTTTCTAATTAATTTCATTGCGAGATCCAAGACGGATGAATCGTATTTCCGGGACTGGTCGAGTTATGTCTACAAAACTTCTTTTATGTTAAACTCACGCTTGACCACTATCTCACCCGATGGTAAGCGATGATGTGGTCGACGGTGAAGCTCGCTTGCCTAGAATTAACCTATTCATTATTGACTTGAAGACTCCCAGATTGTAGCTATCAGGAAACACCACAGACATTTAACTAGATGACACGACTGTATGTACTTCGCGTGCCAAAAAACGGAGTAAAGAGTGAGTTTATCATTTAGCATTATCGGCACCGGAAATCCACCGAAATCTAGAAAAATACCTTTACAATGCATGTCCTCGAAAAGAGCGTTTTCCAAGCAGCTAAACTGTGCGGAAAGTGTCACTTTTTTTTACTAGTGCTTTTTACTTTCCTGTACTTTTTTAATTTTTATCTCTAACGTCAGCCCGCCGCATAGAGTTTTTATTATTTGAGAAACGTTTTAAAATTAGTTAAGTACAGATTATCATTCATCTAAAAAGTAAAACAAAACTAATACCTCATTTATGGCGTTTTTAATTACGCTAGATTTAGATTTTGATCAATAAATTAATATTAAATATTCATTAAATATGTTTGGCAGAATGAATATTTTGCTCGTGCCTTTTTGCGTTACGACGTGACAGCTATTTGCACATACGCAGTAGAACTATTAGTTAATCTGTGGATATGCTGAGCGCCCTTGAATAAGCGCCATTTTATTAATTTCTTGCTTGGTTCAGATATATTTTTTTATTTTCTCGCACAGTGCATAGTAAAATGTTGTATGATACACGTGCGTAAGATGATTTCCGACTCGTGTCGATTTATCCACTCACTTGCTTCACTCGCTCGTGAATAAAAATGCCACTCATCGGAAATCACCTACTTCCCGCACTTGTAGCATAAATAACTATTTTAGGCCATATTGAGCTGTAAAGAATGTACAGAAAAAGTAGGTCGAGGCATTAGAAATGTTTTCTTTCATTGGTAAGTAAATTTGTTTTTAAATTGTTTGAGAAAAAGTTTTCATACAGATGGAGGGACTTGCGTTATCTATTTAGATTATGTCTGTGGGAAACACAGACTGGCAGGGAATTCCACTCCTTAGTTCTACACACAATGAAAATTATTTCCAAATAGCAATGTAAATTCTCAATAGTATTTAGCAATGACTCTGTCTGATCCTTGCTTTTATACTGTCGTGATATTATGTTTATTGACTAGATAATTTATAAGATGTAGTCAAAAGCTAGTCTGATAGATGTAACTAAAGTTCAAGTAAGGTCGCGGCCTATTAAACAGGTAACTACATACTTATAGAAAGTTATATCACATTATTATGATCGCGAATATACGTTCACTTTTAGATATTTGTTCAATTAATTATCTACGAATCTAAAGGCCATTTTAATCACTCATATTCAATAGCTTATGCTCGCGACTTCGCCCGCGTTAAAAGTGTTAAGGTTACTAGTCGACGGCAGGAACTATTTTGTGCGCGGGGTTAAAATGCATTTTATATCAAACGACAACACGTGCGGAAGTGATGTGCAGTAGGAAGCTAGTTCGCGTACGAATACACACTTTTGCAGGACGAAACCGAGCGCGCGAAATTTTATAAACAGACCTTTGGCAGTCTAGATATCATGAAAAAACTACTAAATCTACCTGTTCAAAATTTAATTATTTGCATTGTTGAACTACTAATCTATCCCTGTATGGAGGACGTTTTGCAATTTTCCGTCTTATTATGGTATCTATTTGCGCTCAAAAATGCGTTAAAATTAGTGTCGAAATGTGGAACTTTCGACGCTCATAACTTTCAAATATTTTCTTTTTTACTTTTTCGCTTCCATACAGGGCTAGATAATGATGAGACAAATTGATATCACTTTTTATTTTGAACGTACATTGTCAAACAGTAGAATAATCCCTAGACTACATTTGTATGGAAGAATTTTCGGCTAGTGTAACCTTAAGGCGCAGATATACGAATGTAACTGATTTAAAAATGAACAACACGTCTAAACGGCAAACCGTAATTTAAAAAAAAATTGTACTTGCTAGACCATTTTTAGCACAATCAACGGGCAAAATTTTACCATCTAAAAGTTTGAGCGGTTAATTATCAACATTTTGATCTACGGCTTTTTTTTAATGTCATAGAATTTTAAGGATAGTATTAAAAAGTACTTAATTTTGAGTGGGTGTACCTGTTGTAGGTCGTGGGTTTGAACCCAGCAGACAGGCGGTTTTCTTTTCGTAATTTATTTCATCACCACTGCTCTAAAAATTGTGAAGGAAAACATCGTCAGGAAACCGGCATGTCCTTTATGAAACAAAAATATGCCTATAGAAAATAATAATAAAAAAAGATATATGTCATCCACCAACGCGCACTGGGCTCGCGTGCTGGATTACTACGCCCTATTCCCTCTCACGAAGGGAGACCTTTGCCGCAGCTGTGGGAACAGTAAAAGTTATATTAAATTGTTTTTGAATTGATATTAGGTTGGATTGTTGTATTGCTATATTAAGACTTGTAATGTTGGGACAAATGTGTAATGTAGTGTTTGTTTTTTCCTGACTTTATGATGATTGTTGTGTTATATCTATTATTAAAACCACTGTTCAACCCAAATGTAAATTTGTTGAAGAATAAATAAATAATAAAGGCTGATAACGATGACGAAAGCGTGTGAAGCGAGTGTGCATTTTGTTCCCTCAAGATAAATGGCGTCTCTCGTCGCCTTAAGTGAACGTTATACCGGGATGTAAAGTATTTAAGTTGCTATCCTGTGTCCTTATCCTAACCAAAGTCATGGTCTACCCGTATGCCAAATTTCATCCAAATCCATGCAGCCCTTAAGGCGCCGATTCCCTTGAGAAGCTGATTTTAAAATGAGAATCACGTCTAAATGGCTAGTCGTAATTTTTTGAAAAAAATATATGTTATATTAGACTATTTTCTTAATAATTTGATCTGAGCAAATTTTGAGTTTTATTCGTATAACATAGTGTAATTAATTTGTAAAGTTATGTCTAAAACGGACAAAAACACGAGAATCACACCAAAACCGCTGGGCGTATTTTAATGAAATCGACACCATCTCAAAGACAATTTAATTATCTACATTTTGATCTGAGGTTTTTTTTTTAAAGTCATAGAATAATAAGGAAAGTACAAAAAACTACAAAATTTTGGGTCGCGCGGGTGTGAAACGAGTGCGCGTTTTGTTCCCTCAAGGTCGTTGGCGTTAGTCGTCGTCTTAAGTATAGTTCGTTCAATCCACGAAGACGCGCCCCACCACTATACCTCCTAACCGTTTATAGTATATGTGTGCAAGCTTCCGTCAATGTTTGAGGGTTATCGGTACACACTAATTACCTATGAGTGCACACGGACACTACAATGAATAGACTAATCATAATAATAATATAAAGAAGAAGAATAAACCACTGACTTATAAACCTATGGACTTGCCATACCTAAGAAATTAGCGTGCTTACCTACATAATACGGGCAATTAAGATGGCTGCCCATTAGCCAATGAGGTAGGCCATTTGCAACTGTTTGACAGCACAACTACACAGATAAACGTACATATACGGCACACAACAACCAATTTTACTCGGCAATTAACATGGCGACCGGTCACGCATAGACATGATTTTTACGTCACTCAAAAGTGTTACCAAGTTTGGTCCTTGACAAACATATAGATGTCTCTCTTTTCATATGCAGCTCTTGGTTAGTTAAAAAGAGACAAAACGCTTTTTGACATGCGTGTGTCGATATTATAGATATTTGTATAACTATTCTTCATATAGTAGAATATGCCGTCTCCATAGTTATCCTACCTACCAGGTCCTGTTGAAAATCAGCGTCAGGCAACGCCAGTTGTCTGACATATTGCTGAACAGGGCCTGATTGGCACTGCCGTGAGTCACACAGTATGATTGTTAGTTTTAAGTTTTATTTTTAAGTTTATTTTCATAATTGTGTAGGTAACTTAATTTGTGGTACGTGCCAATAAACGATTTTTCTTTCTTTCTTTCTTTCTACCTCATTGGAATAAACTAATCATATAATTGGTGGGGAATGTCTTTGTGGATTGAACGAACTATACTGATTGATCAATAACTATCAAACTTTGTCACCCCCTTAGGGGTTAAATATCAAAACACCTTTCCCTTGTGTATGTTACTGTATAGGTAAGCCCGAACTGAGGTAAATCGTAGGAATTGCGATATTTGCGATTAGTTTCGTTCAGGTAATGGGTGCTAAGGATGCTTTTAGTTTTACATTTAACATCATAAGCTTAGGAATGTTTAAAGGCTTAGGTGTTTATAACAAGCCAAAACCGCCCAGACTCCGTAGGCAAATGCCACCAGTAAGGGAGGGAATTTTCAATAGACCGTTCCATCATCAGACTTCAAAACGTACGCATTTGGGAATACTTTCATTGTTCGTACAGCTAAGGAGTGGAATTCCCTGACGGAGTCTGTGTTTCCTGATGGATACAACCTGGAAGTCTTTAAGTCAAGAGTGCAAAGTTACTTCTAGGGAAGCGTGCTTCATCGTCGACCACATCATTCTTACCATTAGGTGAGGCATCAATTGCGGCCAAAAAACTGGGCATCCTAAATAGAGTGAAGCGATACTTTACGCCTGGACAGCTTTTAACCTTATACAAAGTGCAAGTCCGATCCTGCATGGAGTATTGCAGCCACCTTTGGGATGGCTCAGCTAAGTATCAGCTTGCCGCGCTTGACTCAGTGGAACGCAGAGCCAAGGGGCTCATTGGCGACGTTAAACTGGTGGACGCCAAGCTTCACAGCTTGGCTCATCGCCGCAAAGTTGCCTGCTTGTCGGTCTTCTACAGACTGTACTTCGGTGAGTGTGCTCAAGAACTCCACGACCTCATCCCGCCAGCATCATTCTACCATCGGACATCTAGACGCACTGCAAGTTATCATCCTTACCTTGTTGCCATTCCACCAATTCGAACCAAGCGCTTCCAAACATCCTTTATAATGCGCACAGCGAATGAATGGAACTCACTACCTGCGTCTGTGTTTCCGAACGCATTCAACCCGAATCTCTTCAAAGTTAGAGTAAACAGGCTTCTTCTGGGTAAGCTCACTCCATCGTCGACTCTGTCTCTGTCACCTATGACCTAGACTAGAGTCAAGAGCAAACCCATTAAAAAAAAAAAAGGTGAGATAGTGGTCAAACACGAGCGTATAAACAGTCAAAACTTAATTGGTACCCAAATTAATTTTGCTGACTTCGCTCAGTAAGGTTCTTGTTATTACCTAACATCATAAAAAATTTGATTTATATTATATTAAGACATTTCCTCCATAAATCGATATAAATTAACCAGTTGTGGTATTTAGTGATATTATTTAAATAAGTTGAATGTCAACAAACACATCGCTGTCACACATTCAATAGCATCAATTTGCACGGTTAGCGCAGTGGCGGAACGATTGACTGCTGCGCTGCGTGTCGCGGGTTCTATTCCCGCACGGAACATATATTTGAGGTATTTATGTCATACAGATAGTTGTTCCGGATTTGGGTGTTTATGTATGAGTGTAAATGTTTGTAAACGCATCCACGATACTGGAGTAATTCCTAGTGTGGGGCAAGGACTGCAGCCTAATTGCTTAAGTGAGTTCGGGAGGGTAAAGGGTATTACTCCATGAAAGAGTATGACACATTCTCATATTTTTTTTCGGTATTGCCAACAATTATTGGACTCTTTCATTGGTGAAGATACTCTTTTCGAAAGAGTCCTATAATTTTATGCAATACTGAAACAATTTAAGGCGCCTCCCCGAGCAAAACGCCGCACTTGTCTTTTTTGTGCAGTTTTTAAGAGCTATCTAGTCTTTATTTAAAAAGAAATATCAATTAATAAAAATACATTAAATTTCTACATAATGTTGATTCTAATTATGAGTAATAAATTGTAGTACACTTTTTTTTTAAAGAGGTGTAAGTGTCACTAATCTCCTTCCAACAACAACATAAAAATGAGTAATAATTATTGATAGCATGCATCTCCTCGTAGTGTTCATTAATTATTTTTTATACTAACAATAATGGATAGAGGATGGAGATTCGTCGAGTCTTCTCGTCACGTATTCCACAGAGCCTGAAGACCAAAGTCTTCAACCAGTGCGTCCTACCTGTTATGACCTACGGCGCCGAGACATGGACACTCACAATACGGCTGGTTCATCGGTTCAAAGTTGCTCAACGAGCTATGGAAAGGGCTATGCTCGGAGTCTCTCTAAGGGATCGAATCCGAAACGAGGTGATCCGGCAGAGAACCAAAGTTGTCGACATAGCTCACAGAATAAGCAAGCTGAAGTGGCAATGGGCCGGCCATATAAGTCGTAGAACCGATGACCGTTGGGGTAGACGTGTTCTTGAGTGGAGACCCCGAATTGGAAAACGTAAGGTGGGACGCCCTCAGGCTAGGTGGAGTGACGATCTTCGTGGGGTGGCTGGTAGCAACTGGATAAGAGTTGCCGAAAATCGAAGCAAATGGCGTGCAATTGGAGAGGCCTATGTCCAGCAGTGGACTGCTATAGGCTGATGATGATGATGATGAATGGATAGCGGAAATTAAAGAACATTTCCTTTTAACGCAATGTTAGTAGTTATATATATTTGTATTTATGTATGTATTTTAAATTTGTACACAGGATCTTACCCTCTTTTGTCATCATTCTCTGTCACTCTAGGGTTTGCTGTAAGAGAACTCAACATTGAGTTAAGCTCGCCTTTGTACATGCACTTTATTATCACATTGTATTAAATATTGTTTTGGTGTACAATAAAGAATTAAATAAAATAGATAATTTGATAACGAACATTTTGTAAGTTTTATTTTTTTCAAAAGACCAATATTCGATTTTATAAAGATTTTATTCTAAAATCTGGGCGTATTCACTACCGTAATTCATGCGCCAACAGTGCCGCTAGGCCAATAGGAATGCTCATATCTCATGCTGATTTTTGGGTCAGGGTACGGCCTTAAAGGGAATTTGTCATACTCTTTCATGGAGTCATACCCTTTGCCCTGCCGAACTCACTAGGCTGCTGGTATAATAGCCACTGGAAAGAAGAAGATCTGCTCGAGTATCGAACCGACCACTATACCATCGAAACTGTCGGTTATGCAAATAAACAAAAATAATTTATCTAAAAGTTTTCAAAAGATTTCGTTGTGGCCCATTCGTGCTTGAGGTCGTAGGTTCAAATGCGGGCATTTTTCCAAATTCATATACTTTCTAAGTTAGAGGAGCTCGTGGCTAAATAATAACAGCCGCACGGGTCGATCATCAAGGTTAAGCAACGCTTGACGAGGTCGGTCCGTGGATGGGTGACCATTTCAACATACCGAGTTTCCTCCGTGCCTCGGAAAGCACGTTAAGCCGTTGGTCCCGGCTGTTATTTGTAGATCTAGAAGACAGTCGTTACGGGTAGTCAGAAGCTTGAGATCTGACACCAGTCTTGCCAAAGGGTACCGTGTTACCCAGTTACTGGGTTGTGGAGGTCAGATAGGCAGTCGCTCCATGTAAAACACTGGTACTTAGCTGAATCCGGTAAGACTGGAAGCCGACCCCAATATAGTTGGGCAAAGGCTAGGCAGATGATGATGATATACTTTCTAAGTTTATCTTGGACGTCGCTGACAACGGTGAAAAAAAACATCGTGACGAGGTCACGCACGATGTTTTCCTTCTTTACTTATAGTTTTTCTTTTACTTTCACATCATCAGCCTATTAATGTTCCCACCGCTGGGACACAGGCCTCCTCTCTGTAAGAGGGGATGGGCCGTAATCCACCACGCGGGCCCAGTGCGGGTTGGTGGATGTCACATGTCTTCGATTTTTTTGGTTCTAGGACACGCCGGTTTCCTCACGATGTTTTCCTTCACCGTTTTTGAGAGCAGTGGTGGTGAAATAATTTACACAAAGTAAAGCGCCTGCCTGGGCTCGAACCCACGACCTACAACTTGTAAGTCGCGGCCGTTACCACTGTGCCACCACTGCTCAATTTTACTTTACTAACTTACAATAAAAAAAAACGTTGTCCCACACTAGGAATGTCTTCCTGTATCGTGGGTGCGTTTACAAAACACGTTTACAAAACTATAAGGTTAGTATAAGTTTGTGTCAAAAAGTCGAGAAGTTAGAATTGAACCGAGAGCCCCACGCAGTGTGATCAGTCGTGCTCCAGTCCACTAGACCATCGAGGCACTCGGTTATGCAAAATAAACATAAATAAAATATCTAAAACTATTCAATAGCCACACCATTGACTGTATTATGCGATCGGTTGTCGCAACCGCTTGCCATTGGATTCTCACGGCTCACAGTTAGTGGGTTGCGAAGTTGATTCTTTTAAAGTATTTATTTGCGTCCATATTTAGTTATAGTGTGTCAATCCTAACTTAATATTATAAATACGAAAGTAACTCTCTATGTCTGTCTGTTACCTTTTTACGCTTAAACCGCTGAACCGATTTAGATAAAATTTGGTATGGAGATAGTATAAGGTAGATTTTATCCCGGCAGTGCGTTCGCTTTGGACGATAAAACACTTTAAAAGCGGGCGATGCCGCGGATAAAGCTAGTTCTTATAAAATACTCGCTGATGCCCGCGACTACGTCCACTTTACACTTGTAAGTGTGTAAGCTGACCTTATATCTATTGAAAACTTTAATAATACCATCTTGACAAATCGTTGACATGTTTGACATCGCCTGTCAACTTATGCCGTTCACTTTTGAGCATCGAACTCAAACAACTGTTGAGCAATAGTTGCATAACTTATAAGTACTTTCTCAGTTGCAAGATAGGGCCATAATACATGCTAATCGTATTTATGAACGGATGAATTGGATGTTAATGAATAAAAACGTTTTGTGAAATATTTTGGGTATTACAAAAGGTCGTCGTCGGAGATGGTACGAAAAAGGTAATGCTTACCTACATAGAATTTATGATGACATTATAAGCTTAATGGGCCTTATTTATCTTTGGCAACTAATTAGCAGGTTCTAAATTCAAATTCTCTATAAATGAATTAAACATCTGTATCAGGAGAATAAGAGCAGTGGTGGCGACTTACAAGTTGTAGGTCATGGGTACGAACCCGGGCAGGCGCGAACGAGACGGAGAAGGAAAACATGGTGAGGAAACCGGCAATCCTAGAATCAAAAATTCGAAGATATGTGACATCCACTAACCCGCAGTGGGCCGCATGATGGTGGATTACGGCCCATTCCCTATTATAGAGAGGAGGGCTGCGTCCCAGCAGTGGGAAAACTGAAAGGCTGATGATGATCAGATAGAAATGCATCAGTACAGATGGGCCAGAGTCGTAAGCCTTTTTTTAAATATATAACAACCTTATTGGAAGTTATATATTTGAGCCGTTTGGGGTTGAAACGTTAGGTCCATGGGGTCCGAGTGCTCATCGAGTATTTCGAGATGTAAGCAAACTGTTAGTCGAAACTTCACGTGACCAGAGGGCTGATGGGCTTTTCCTCGGCCAGAGAATCAGCATTGCCATCCAACGTGCCAGCGTTCTGGGCACTTTTCACGTTGACAGCGATGTGGACGAATATTTTGACGCTTTATGACTCCTGCCCTTTCATACGCGTTCGTAGTTTTATTTTATTTTTATTTAAGTGTATATATAGGTAGTTATTGTTAATTTAATATTTTATACTATGTACATTTTAATTGAGATAATTGAATACAAGAAAAATAATATGACTTTAGATAAAGAAGTAAATGATGTGCTATTCCAAAATATAATCTATCTCTGTACCAAATTTCATCTAGATCCGTTCTTCCGTTCTGGCATCATTGAGTAAAAACATCCATACATACAAAGTTTCGTATTTATAATATTACTAGCTTCTGGCAGCGGCTTCGCCCATGTTTTATTCGAAATTATCCAATGGGAACATTATACCGGGATAAAAAGTAGCCTATGTGCTATTCCAGACTATAATCTATCTCTGTGCCAAATTGCATCCAGATACGTTCAGCCGTTCCGGCATGATTGACGAACAAACATACATCCATACACACACATCCATTCAAACTTTCACATTTATTATATTAGTAAGAAGTAAGATATAGTAAGATTGAATGCCGAGGAGTGCAAGGGCTCCCATGAGATAAAGAGAAAACTAGTTTATTCGTAGTTTCGTCGTTTCGTTTGTTAGTTGGTTAGTTTAGATCTACTAAGTACTCACAATCCTTTTCTTATTTGTTTCAGATCCTGGCTGTAGCGACCTTCTCTTCGTGCCAGAAAGATGACGAAATCATTCGACAGGACTTCGATGGACCTCATGATGATGGCTCCTATCGATGGGCCTTACAAACATGTAACGTTTTATTCATTATATTTAACCGACTTAACTACCAAAAAGGAGGAGGTTCTATGTTCGACATTATGTATGTTTTTTTTTTTTATATCCGTCAATTGTGGACCGATTTTGAAAATTCGAGAACTTCGGAGATATACAACAGAACTCTTAAATAAATAACGGCAAATCTCTCGTGATTGCTGCAATCGCATGTCTGTTCATTGTTTATACCATTTCATAACATAACATTACGCCAGTACGCTCTTAAGGGGCACGCAGATCTCTTATTTCACCGGTCATGTTCAAGTTTCATGATATTCGGTTAATCTATTCTGGCGTTATAGGTTACTAAACAACTTGCCTATTAGGTAGGTACAACTAAAAAGTGAAAAAAAAAAACTTTTTTTGAAAAAAAATACTAGACTTCCAAATAAAAAACTGCAAAGTGAAAAATACTTTATTTTTGGAAGTCGGTGTCCATAACGAAAAAAAATTGTACCTTCGAAAGACACCGACTGCCAAAAATAAAGTTATTTTCCACTTTGTAGTTTTTTATTTGGAAGTCTGTAGTATTTTTTTGCAAAAAAGTTTTTTATCGTTGATATAACCGTGACTGCGAATATGTACAATCTGCACATCATATCTTATGGAAGTGTATTCTTTGGCAGAATGAACGCAATTTTATGCTGCATCTAGAGTTATTTACAATACAGACCCTGTGGAAACCAGAACAAATTTCCGTGCGTTCAAGCGTTTTTGCCATACCTATTATTGGAATCAAATATAGCAGCTCAAAATGTTAGGAACCATTAAAATTAATGATAATTTTTATCCGTGGTCTAGCGTCGTTTGCAACTGGGCTTATCCCAGTTGCAAACGACCCTTTGTGCCTATTGGCCTTGTTTGTTCTGTCTCCTGCTTGATAAGGAGGGAAGTGGAAATTTGTATTTTGTCCTACTCCTCCGTTACTCTTTTCTGATTAATTTCGTTGCGGGACCCAAGACAGTTAAATTCATCATCCGGGACTTCGTCGAGCTTCATTGCCTCGGCGCTTTTCTGGTGGTCGCCACTGTTGATTCTGGCTTTCAGGAGTTGCAGTGGTTTGGGAATAGTGCGGTGAGAATGTCACAAAAAAAAAATGTGCTGGTACCAAAAATTCGAGGACATGTAATATCCACCAACCCGTACTGGACCCGCGTTGTGAATTACGCCACTGCTCTAACTGCTAAACGTTTTTGATCCACAGCCGGTGGAATCTTCCACGAGCAGAAAGGCAGCTTGGAGCCAGGCAGCACCGGTGAACCGAGCCTGTCGGTGCAGGGACAGTATCAGTATACAGCGCCAGATGGGCAGGTAAACTATTGTTTAACTGTTGTGTGTCTCCGTGGCATCAACAGTGGGCCCTATCAGAATATCAGCGCAGTGATATTTTCTTTTTAATATCGTTGCACATGCTGAGATAGGAGCCATTTTGGTCTCGCACGTGGTTATTTTTTATTATTGTTTGTGTTTTGCATACCGAGTTTCCTCCGTGCCTCGGAAAGCACGTTAAGCCGTTGGTCCCGGCTGTCATTTGAAGATCTTTGACAGTCGTTACGGGTAGTCAGAAGCTTGAGATCTGACACCAGTCTTGCCAAGGGGTACCGTGTTACCCAGTTACTGGGTTGTGGAGGTCAGATAGGCAGTCGCTCCATGTAAAACACTGGTATTTAGCTGAATCCGGTAAGACTGGAAGCCGACCCCAATATAGTTGGGAAAAGGCTAGGCAGATGATGATGTGTTTTGCTTATCTCGTGTCTCCTGTGCAGGTCGCAAAAAATATTTTTTCTTTATCTCTTTCTTTTCTTTCTATATATCTAAGCTGTTTCTACTTCATTATTTTTAAACCCTGACGAAAAAATAAGGGTGTTTGACAAAAGTTTGACGTTTCTCGTATCTGTGTGTCTGTCTGTGGCATCATAGCTCCTAAACGAATGAACCGATTTTGTGTTAGTTTTTTTTTATTTGAAAGGTGTGTGTCGTGAGTTTTCCTAGCCATGTTTGATTGAAATCGGTACAACCGTTCGAAAGTAATTCGCATTTTACTCTTTGAATCTGGGTTTTTTCGGCAGATATCATGTCATAATTACGTGTTTCGATAAATTGTCGATTGAAGCGTGTCGACTGCTAGGTATATATAACATATAGTTTAAAAAGCATGAAATAATAATTAACTAAAAATTAAAAAAAGGAGGGTAGGTGTAGGGTAGGAAGGATAGAGTATGTACGTAGCCAGTTGACGGGAGCGAAGCCGCGTGGGACAGCTAGTTAATTATAAAATAAATAAATACAAATAGGGAAAGTATACGTCACAACCACGTTACACGCGCGGCCATCGCTAAATGGTGTAGGCAGTGGTATCCCATACACAGAAACCGTGCCGACCTACCGTACTGATTATATTTTGTACACCGATCGCGTTCGGTTCCGTTCCGTGGATATAGATGGTGATCTATCTATCGCCGTGGAGTGGAACCGAACGCGATCGATTTACAAAAAAATATCGCAAAAAAACGCTAGTTATGTCGGCACGGTTTCTTTTTAAGGGATGAGGCATCTGTATGCTAGTATTATATTATCTGTGGTGTAAGTAACCTTGCTACTCCTTCTAAAACCTGTTAATGTCTTCATTCCAGGTGATAAACGTCCTCTACACAGCCGGTGAGAACGGTTTCGAGGCTCGCGGTGACCACATACCCACCCCTCCGCCGATCCCGCCCGCGATACAGCGCGCACTCGACTACCTCGCTACTAAGGCGCCATCTACCGACTACTAAGATACCCAATGAAACTCATTCACTTAGAAGAATGGACTGCGTCGGCTGTGGAATGGAATCGTCACACTCATATCAACTCGTACAACAGACACCACCCGTCTAGTAGGACGATCCTCCCTTTTCAATGGAGAGTGCGAGACTTACACCCTGTTTTGCATACCTCTGTTTTAGCAAACATATCAACTAGGGTTTTGGGTACCCGCAGCCGAATTGCGTAAGTATATTATCCAAAGCAAAAGAATCGATTCTTTCCCAAAACCGACTTTACATAGTGCATATTGATACGAAAAGTTGTTTTTGGGAAGGAATCGATTCTTTTGCTTTGGATAATATACTTACGCAATTCGGCTGCCGGACTTTTTTCGTACCCGGGTATTGGGTATTTTTTTCAGATACCCGGGTACCCGGGTATAAACATTTTGATAGTGTAAAACACGTCGTTTACGCGTTCGAGACAAACAACGAGCGCGAAAACAACGTGTTGCACACTGTGCTTAGGACCCCTTTTCCGCGAATTTCCAACCTGCTCGTATGTGCTTTAGTGTGAGTTTTTAAACGTACTCGATCGTGTTTTAACGTAGACTTCGATTTGTACTAAAACTGAATAATAATAATGACAATAATGAAATTGGACAAAAGCGAACGTTTACGTTAACGCGATTGAGTTTCTATAGTAGATATAAAAACTCGCTCTAGACTCTTCCTCTAAGGGTACACTAGTCGACGGCACGAACTATTTTTTGCGCGGGGTTGAAATGCATTTTATATCAACCGACAACACGTGTGGAAGAGATAGATGCTGTGATGAGCAGTAGGAAGCTAGTTCGCGTACGAATACACACTTTTGCAAATTTGTAGCGAAATGGATAATGATTTAGGACGAAACCGAGCGCGCGAAATTTTATAAACAGACCTTTGGCAGTCTAGATATCATGGAAAAACGACTAAATCTATCTGTACAAAATTTAAATTATTTGCATTGTTGAACTACTAATCTATCCCTGTATGGAGGCCGTTTTGCAATTTTCCGTCTTCTTATGGTATTTATTCGCGCCCAAAAATGCGTTAAAATTAGAGTCGAAATGTGGAACTTTCGACGCTCATAACTTTCAAATATTTTCATTTTTTACTTTTTTGCTTCCATATACAGAGCTAGATAATGATGAGACAAATTGATATCACTTTTTATTTTGAACGTACATCGTCAAACAGTGGAATAATCCCTAGACTACGTTTGTATGGTAGAATTTTCGACTAGTGTAACCTTAAGGCTGTACAGTGAAAACCGTCTCAAAAGTGTGAAAGACACAAAGCGATAGTGCGGCCACCAGTTGTATTTTTTCAGACTAGCAGTGTCATTTTCGTCATTACAACCTACAGAAAATAGACATGTATTGGCCGCACAGTAGCTATGTCTCTTTCTGCAGAATACTCAATTGTGTTACGGTATTGATCAGTTCATTCCTCTACGTATATGATTTATTTGAAAAGACAGCGGTATTGGGAGTAGCGGTCATGAAAGGAGGGAGCGGGATGAGAGATACACCTATCCTGCTCGCACGTTTTATGACCGCGACTGTCAATTAGAATTGAAAATACATTCAAGAGGTACAGCTGGCATCAAATTGTTGGTGAATGTTTTATCAATACTTCATAGTAAAGATAGTTTCAAACTTATAAGACTAAATTCGGTCGCAGACATACGACTGAATTTCCTAAGTAAGAAATCATAATTCGAGTTTTGGCTCTCGTCTATTTCCTCCTCCAATATTGGACCAATTTATAAGATATTCCATAAACTGAAAAAGTAATGAACGTCAAGATTACGGGAACCCGCCAGGTTTTTCGAATATCATGTGAATAGGATTTAATACAATAAGGCAGAGTTTCTCACCTCATGTTTATTGCAGAATTAATGTGACAAATTGGCAAGCACGCGTTATCTGCTGTGATTGGCTGTTGAAAATTCATGCAACCAATCACAGCAGATAACGCGTGCTTGACAATTTGTCACATTAATTCTGCAATAATTTTGAGGTGAGAAACTCGGCCTAAGGACCGATTTTTTAATAGTCTGTTATACTAACTGAGGAATAAAAATGCCAGTTTGACAGCTTTTATATAGAATATATGTCAAACGGCCATTTTTATTCCTCAGTTAAAATCGGGCCTATGTCTACTATTTTATACTTTTATAGCAAAAGTCTACAAAAAAAGTTGTCCCGCCATTTTAATATCAAAATGGCGGGACCACTATTCAGTTGATGAAAACTTATTCGTGATCTTAAACTGAACACACAAAATTCTAATACGATATAGTACATCACACCATATGTGACATCCACCAACCCGCACTGGGCCCGCGTGGTGGATTACGGCCCATTCCCTCTCACAGAGAGGAGGCCTGTGTCCCAGCAGTAGGAACATTAATAGGCTGATGATGATGATGTACTATATCGTATTCTTCGAATTTTTGGTTCTAGGACATGCCGGTTTCCTCACGATGTTTTCCTTCACCGTTTTGAGAGCAGTGGTGATGAAATAATTTACACAAAGTAAAGCGCCTACCTGGGCTCGAACCCACGACCTACAACTTGTAAGTCGCGGCCGATACCACTGGGCCACCCACTGCTCTCATGTTTGTTTGTTTGGCGCCAACTCAAAATTACTTAAAGTATTTTTTCTGTGAATCAAATTTGATGTCGATTGTACCTTTGTACCTAAACTATCACGTGGCCAGTATAAATAGTACAAAATAAGATTATTTCATAGTTTTAAGCCTTAATCCTAAGTGTTTTATTGAATATCTACTTCGAATGTAATATTTTTGTAAGTGAAAATAAAACCATTATGAAATTGTGATTATCTTTTTATTTATCTGAATAAAAACATGGTTGGTAGTTATACACAATAAATTCATACGTGGTGTACTTTTTGTATAAATATAATATAAAAATGTTTTTATTGCAAATGTCACTAAGAACAAAAATTGTGTGCCTATTCTTAATTGATCGAACGAATATAAATTTCAGTCAGTTTATAAAAATTATTTTCTCACACCATGGTATAATAACCCCGCCTGGTATTCTCTTCCCGTGACAGGTGTGTCACGTGATTGGCCATCAGTTGCAATGCGCTAATAATCTATCTATCTTCTATATAAATAAAAATGAATTGTTGTTCGTTAGTCTGATTAAAACTCGAGAATGGTTGGGCCGATTTGGATAATTCTTTTTTTGTTTTGTTCGACAGAATACAGGGAAGGTTTAAAAACAAAAAAAATGGGGAAAAAAGGGTAGGGTAGGTGTAGGGTAGGTGTAGGGTAGGTGTAGGGTAGGTGTAGGGTAGGTGTAGGGTAGGTGTAGAGTAGGTGTAGGGTAGGTGTAGGGTAGGTGTAGGGTAGGTGTAGGGTAGGTGTAGGGTAGGTGTAGGGTAGGGTAGGTGTAGGGTAGGTGTAGGGTAGGTGTAGGGTAGGTGTAGGGTAGGTGAATGTTTGGTGTTTTTATGGCAAAACAAAGTTTGCCGGGTCAGCTAGTTCAATATATAAATATTGCTCCTTTTCCTCTCCCCTTTGTATGTAAGTTTGTTTTGTTATTAGGCATAAGATTAGAAATGTTCAATTGTATATATTTCTAACATATAAATTTACTATTAAATAAGAAGAAATTACAAAGACCCATATATAAATTAATTTAAAACTAAATAAATGAATTTGTAAAGCTCTCTTTAGCACTGAGGTTTGCTGTTAGAGAACCCAATTATGGGTTAAGCTCGCCTTTGTAAATAAGTTTTCCTGTACTATTTGAAATGTTTATTTTGTGTACAACAAAGAATATGAATATGAATCACACGAGTTACTAAGTAATTAAGCTACTAGTTAGTAATTGATTTTATTTTCATTAACTAATTGAGAAAGTTCCAAAATTTTCTGAAAAGGACAATCAATGGTTTCATTTATCGTGACGTAGTCTTAGGCCATCGTGGGAAGAGAATACCAGGCGGAGTGTATTATTATACCATGTACTACACATGATGACTACGAGAAAAACCATAAAAGTCATTACAAGCTTTATATTAGGCAAATTGCTTTCGTACATGTGAGTCCGGCAACTATACCCCATTTGAAATAACATTAGAAATTTCTACAA
Organism: Orthosia incerta; assembly: GCA_948252205.1. Lineage (NCBI taxonomy): Eukaryota > Metazoa > Arthropoda > Insecta > Lepidoptera > Noctuidae > Orthosia > Orthosia incerta. The sequence goes on from OX411769.1 coordinate 5,028,211, forward strand.
CCCTTTTTTACAGTCCGTTCAAACGATTTTGAGTTCTATTCCGTAAATATAAGGATAGGTAGTATAAATAGCATAAACCTGTTACCAAAACTAACCGTTTGCTACAGCTGCCATTTTTCATATCACGAACGCAATAGAAGTCAAAATCAATCACGGATATGACAATTTTGTTTGAACGTCAATACACGAATACACGAGCGTAGGGTGATTCGTTTTAATCATTTTTTCGTGTAACGAATACGAATAACCTGTGTTACTCCTTATAACATCAGCTATCCACCAGTGAAAGTCTCGTCAAAATCGGTACAGCTGTTTCGGAGATTACTTGGCGCAATCAGACAGACAAACAAAAATCTAGTAAGTACCATAATATATAATCGCATGCTTTCAATAATACGTTGTTATTTTGATATTACATACAGACAATTCAATTTTATTTATTTGTGTTTTCAATTCATTACTTTTATACATTACTAAATTCATATTAAAAAATCTTATGAATAAATTGTAGTATATTTTTAAATAAATAAACTTCTTTTAAATATAAAAATGGCACAATTATTAAACATCTTAAGACTAATAACAAAAGGATAATTGGTAAAAAACGTATTTTCTTAAAAAAAATTGCAAATTTATAGAAAAAAAAATCTATTTAAATTAAGAATTCGTGATAACAAAATTTTGGACAATATCCTCTATAACTTACAACATAAAGTTCAAATTACATTGCATCCCATACTTTTTAGGGTCTTTTTAATACAAGTGGTAACTTAAATTCAACTTAAAATACACAACGGTAAAGTCGATACCTGAATGGCTATAGATTGACATCACGCGGGCCTAGTGCGGTAAAATTTGGTTTTAGGTCATGTTGGTTTCCCTGCGATGTCTTCGTAACCAACTAGTGACCCACCCTGGCTTTGCCTGGGTCATAAGAATCCATAGCCTATAACCATCTGGAATATTTTTGAAATGGTGAAAGATTTTTTCAAATATTGTAGTAATGCCAGATATTACTCTAAATGTACGAACAAACTCACAAAATTCTATATAATTATAACAGTCAATATTTTTTTTTTTTAATTTTGGCACGACCCCAGACGAATGTTTTAAAATTTATTACCAATATTTACTTGTTAGTATTGATATTTGTATTAGCATTTCAAGGTAAGTAGAATCATCTTCTTTTTTAACCGACTGCCAAAGGAGGGTAATGTGTTTATCAGTCTATGTATGTATGTTTGTTCCTATGTGGCGTTCTAGAGACCAAACGAGTTGGCCGATTTTGATGATTCTTACGTCAATAGATTCGACTTAACCTTGCGTGTGTTACTGGTAAATTGTAAAATAGAAAATGGCGGATTTCAGGCGCTATATAACAATACAGCCACAACAGTGGCCCATTTTTTTTTTCTTCCGATGATTAAGAGGTGGTTGGTTTACAAACATATATAACACTTATATATATTTAAATGTACTTAATTCGAATAAAAAAAATGTTAGCTAAAAGTTCTTAATAAAAAAGTTAAATTGATTTTGTGAATTAACTATATTTTATTTAGTCGGATAATATGTGAGAAAAATCTTTGGAAAAAATCCTTAACGCGGCTTGCGGTTGGAGTTGGCTGGTAGAAATCGTCAGGTTACGAAAAATCCTTTCGAGACGTTCGGTTCCATTCGTCGTACTTCGGATATCATCGTCAAGCGCTGGCAGCCATACTTTTTTTTTACAGCATGTGTTATACTCTGATTTTTAATTTCGTAGACTAAACTAACATTTGGCATGTTGCCACACATAAAAAATGTGTCGTATCCTGACTATCCTGAGTGATCGAAAATCGAAGTAGATCGAAAATGGTAAATTTCATGGTCTTCTTCTTTCGTGTGAGGTGTGGCCACCTCTGGTGTCAGAGTTAATTAAGCCGCCTCTGGGAACCCCACAGGCCTCTGACTTCGCTATTTCAGACTTACATTAACTATGTAAGTCCAGGTTTCCTCACGATGTTTTCCTTCACCGTTACCTGTGATGTCTAAGATAAACTTAGAAAGTACATATTAATTTGAAAAACACACATTGGTACTTGCCCGAATTTGAACCCACGACCTCAAGCACGAGAGGCGAGGTCTTAGCCACTGGGCCACCACGACACCACACAATTTCATGGTAAAATAATTACATTTGTTAAGAAACTAGCGGCCCTTATTTAGTATCTACTAATTTATGCCAGACTTTATTATTATTGTTGATTTCATATTTATCACAATAAAAGTTTATGTTCTGTGTGTATGAATACTGTTTCATTTAAATATATTACGTTTATTTTCATAAAATATTTATTTACACCAATTAGTTAAATTAAATTGAGGTGTCATGTCACATCGATTTGATGAATCACTTATGATTGAGCCTTACTACAACACTACGCTCCGCGCTTGCAACATTAAAAAAAAATAAGGTGATTGACAGCTGTCAGTTAAGTCTACAAAATTAAAAATCAAAGTTTAAATAGTAATCAAATGTGACTTTTTTCAGAGTATACTCCCATTAAATAAAATTGTTTTTAATAGATGAATCCCGCAAACCATTATTAAAAAAATACAAAATAATTCTAATAGAAAATCCCTCTTAGATAATTTATTTTTATCTAAAATTAACTAGCGCCATCTACGAGCGTTACCTATCAAACTTCTCTTCACTGTTGAGTGGTACCGTTGTATCTTTGTAGATGGCGCTACTGCGCTCTTGTAGCATCTTCTGGCCTTCTTCTGAGATCGCTTCTTGCATCGATACTTGCTTCTCAGCTGTAAGAAGATAGAAGAGAACGTTAATATTATCACGGCTGTGTTTCTTGATAAGGTAGGCAGGTGTATGTAGGGGCAAATCCAGTTGGTTATCGAAACTTCGCAGAGGAAAATAACTCTAAAATAATCTAAGCTTATACTTTTTAAGTAAATACAGGAGCGAGCTATTTATTTTTCAGTCAGTTTAAAAAAGCCAAGCCTGGGTCGAATATTAATATTCTTATTCTTTATTATATACAAAATATAAATACAGATAGAAATACAATATATAAAATTATATACATAGGCGAGCTTCACCCATAATTCGGTATGTAAAGTATTTTTCAGGTATTTTTAATTTATAGATTTAGTTATTCTAATAAGCAACTAATTGCCATATTTCGTTTATCCAAGCGAGAGCTTTTTTTTTAATATTTTGTTCATGCTGACGTCCTATAGAAGTCTGAATGGCATAGGTCTTGACGTTGACATGTCTTTGACACATTGACATATTGTCATGTCAACGTCCAGTTCTATGACTTGACGTTGACATTAACGCTAGACACGTACAAAACAACGGCTCACTTGCACGACAGACATAGCTCGGATGAGGTTCAATTGACAATCAAGGGCGTCGCCAAGGGGGGGCACGGTGGGGCAGCTGCTCCCCCTTGAGATTCTAAAAAAGTTGCCAAATGTAAAGCAAACAAAGTCCTAAGTCTTTGATTTGACTTGCTTGATCGATCATTCCCGTAAGTTGAAACTGGAATGAGTTCAACAATTCCATTCGTAATATTCCGTACGCTCAACTACGCTCTGCTCTACCGTACCGTTATTATTACATACGCTGTAGATGTAACTGTAAGGCTCGTATTACAAGTGAAAAGCTTCATGTGCTCTCGACTTTACCTACAATTTATACTTTTCTCATTCTTCATATCAACGTGGCCCCCCCTGGGCCATCGGCTGGCAACGACGCCCTTGTTGACAATATTGTATGACGAACTGTCAATTTAACCTCGTGTTGGCGACTAGCTCTGGATTGGGTTTTGCATGCAAGTGTGTCTTCATTATTCATTACAAGAGGCACTGAATGTTTCCTTTATAGGATACTTTATAACGTCATTTAGACGTCAAGTAAAAGTCAAGTGATTCTGAGTATTTTTGTACAAATAAATACGATCTTAGAATTGTAAGACCTATTTTTGACCCTTTTAGAACCTAAAATCTCGAAATGGTTTTGCAATCGGCATGGGTTAATTTTTACTACCATACCAAAATTGGTTTCTCTTACAGCAAACCAGTTGCATAGAGTAATTATTTGAATAGGTATGTAAAATTGGCCCAGGGTGCCAAATCTTTAAATACGCCACTGGCCTTAAGGCGATATATACGCCCCAATGCTAACGCAGTACTGGCCGTGCGCCCGCTCGATGCCAAAATATCAAAATTGAACCTCCTTTGGAACAGTTTTGTTTGCTAAATATTATTTGATTTACTTAAGCTATGTTAGTTATGAAGAAATACCAGCCATCAATTTTTCTGTGTAAAAATATTTTTAATCATCCAAGTCGTTTTTGAGGTGTTTCCAAAAGTTGCGAAAATTATCGTTTTGTTAATTATTTTTTCAAAGCATAACTATTAGTTACAAGTAAAAACCTTGTGTTCAAAATTATGTACATGAATCAGTAATAAATATATATTTTTATTAAAGCGTATGTAGGCCCTTAATAGTGAAGTACCCACCTTTTCGTTTGTCACTCCTGGTCACTAACGCGAAGAGTATGGCGTGGAGACCAGAGCCTATGACTGCGGTCACTGCTAGCACCCTGAAGGAGGCCCGGCCTCCCAACCAGCTGTAGAGCTGGCCTCCTACTAAGGAACCTATGGCGAAACCTGAAAGGATAAAAAAACATGTATAAATCTGAAATCGTCATCTCGATTTGAACAAGCTTGTGGTTAATGCTAGTAGTGCCTTCTCTGTTTGAGAAGAGGCCTTTGCCCTGCTTGGCGCGTTACACGAGGCAACACATACATAATATGATTGGCATTGTATTTTAGCACGTGGCTGAGTAAATAACGCTTACGAGGTCTAAGATGGGTGACCAGTTGACTACCTCTTACAAATCGAACCTCTCCGTGTCTCGGAAAGTAGGTTAAGCTTTGGTTCTGGCTGGCAAAAGACAGCTGAGACCAGCGGTTGACGAGCGGATATAAAAAAATAGATACTTGACTGTCGCCATGACTGTAGCCACGTCGTTATGACTGGATGGATAACCACCTCTTTCAGTAACAACCAGTTTTTAACCAGGACGAGTTACTGGGTAACTGGATCTACCCAACCCAGTAACTAGATTTTCTCCAACCCAGTAACTGGGTCTCACCAACCCAGTAACTGAGCTACCTCAACCCCGTAAATGGGTTTCGACAAACCAAGTTTTTAAGGGTTTCTAGGGTTCAACCGAGTAACTCAGAAGCCCAGGAGTCTGACAACCAGGTCAAACAAAGTAGTGCTCAGTTACACATTAAAATGGATTCTATAACCCAGTAACTGGGTTTCTACAGGGTAACAAGATTCAGATAGGCAGTCGTTTCATGTAGCACAGTGGTGTTCAGCGGCAACTAATGAGACTGGCAGCCACCCTACACAGCTGGTAGGAAGCTGGCAGACACTCACCGACGCCGTCATCCATGCCCGCCACGATGCCCTGCACGGTGGCGGAGTACCCTTCGGGCGCCACGTGCGCTGCGTACCCCACTATGGTGGCGTAGCACAACGCGTACGTTGGACCCTGCATTATGCCCTGTGGAATAAACATATTACGATCAATGTATAGTCAGCCAAAACGAATAAAGAAAATTTGGTTCAATTCAATTGCACTAGATGGCGTGATAAGCTTCGATTTTTTATTGTGTATTGCAGTGGCGGCTGATGGATCATAGTAGTAGTAGTGCACTTTGTCGTCTCACTGGGTAATTGTGTTAGATTTGCTCAAATTCACAGGAGCCTATGTAAATCGGCAAACCATCTCGCTAGCGACTTCTAATTCGACGCCAACGCCATCTAGTTACGTCGTTGTACAACTTTTAATGTTGGTACTCGACCCTAAGATAAATTTCGTTCGTCAAACCTCGCCCGCTCTCGGTAATCTTCGGTTCGCTGGTGCGGCGCACGAGAATGGTCATATTTCGCCGTACATTTTCTATTGAACTATCTCTGTCTCACGCGCCAGGCGTTTTCGCTTGTTTCTCGTAGAATTGTATGAACTCTCGCCGTGCGCTTTAGCCTAGCGCACGGGGAGTATTTTTTACAGCAATATAAGTCTTGTTACTTTAGCAAAGAGCTTAAATTTGTTCGCCATAATTTCGTAAATATTGAATGGATCGTTAATCAGATATTATTAAACATTTTTATTTTATTTCTAAACCTATTCAAATCTGGCAGTTCAGTGCACGAGTGAACTTAAAGTACAGCCGCCTCTGGTGTATTGTGAAATATTAAGATTTTCTAGAGAAGATTTTATTATTTTATTTATCTCGCCTAAGCACACAATTAAGGAATATTGGGATCTTAATTCTCATTTCAAAGATAATTTCAATGGGTCATTTAAAATTGATTCCAATAGATGGCGCGTTTTAAACTTTTTGTGGCATCCACTCGAATTGTTTTATTTTTATTCTAACACATTTTGGTACAATGAAACCGCGAAAACGTGCAAAAAATACTATAAAACAAATCGTCGCTATATTTAAAAAAAAAAAACACGAACCAGTAAACCCATTTATTTGCAAGTCGCTGCTAACACCATCTATATCCGTGGAACGGAACCGAACGGGATCGATGTTCTTTAACCAATAATAACTTAACTATATGCTAGAGTCTGGCAAACGAAAGTAGACACTCGAATTATTTGCAAACTTTTTATATGGCAATGCTATACTAATGTCAACCCCAATTTTCCGTATGACGCTACTAAGTTGATACTTTGTTTTAATTCGTTATCACTATTTATATTTTTGTAAAAACAGTTTCTGTATTTAATAATTTAAAAAGTTTAATTATGAATGTAGAAAACAATGATTCCTGTGACTCTTATGAATCTTTTCACGTGGAAGTCTTAGATTCAGATTTAAATTTATAGTGAATAAACCAAAATTATTATAGAATACTGTTGCTTTTTTTATTCCGATTGATATATCTAAAGTATTACTTACCTAAATGTATCTATAGTATTTTTATTCAGACGAAGTAATATAAATAATTCTAAAGTATCAAATTAGGTTATTCCAGGTATTGCATACTAGTTTTTGGGGTTGCTATGCTGATATTTTTTAAATTTGCCGCGCTTTTTCAGTCTATACTTTCGTATGCCAGACTCTAGTATTATATTATCTGTGCCCAAGCGTCACCACACTGACCTAAATGCCAACTAAATAACAAATCCAAGCTTATCACGCCATCTAGTGCAAGTTTTTCGCCTAAAAAGATGATGAACTAACTTACCTCGATAAACACGAGATGCCACGGATTCTGTATGAAGGAGATACACATCATTCTGACGCCGTAACAGAACAGGGAGAACGTCAGAGTTGTTCCGTACCCAAAACGTTTTATTATTTTACCTGAAATTAACAAAAATACGAAATAGATTCAAAGACATGTGACATCCACCAACCCGTACGGGGCCAGCGTGATGGATCAAGGCACATTCCCTCTCAAAGATTTGAGGTCTGTGTCCCAGTAGTGAGAATCTTATCACTGGGCCACCACTGCTCTCCCAAAAATATAATACAGAATACTGTTACAAGATAGGGCAACGTCATCTAGTGACGAGAGTAAGAACTAGTATTAACTAGTAGCGCCATCTATTATCGAATAACGGCACTATCAATCTCGAAATCTCGTGCCGAATGGAATTTTTCTTGTTAAGTGTCTAGTCGATTCTTCTGGAAGATTCTCGAATGATCTAGAACAGTATGGAACGTTCTAGAATAATCTTCCGTGCTATCTATAGAGTGGTCGAGTTCGTCGTGAGTCAGTTTTCGATTTGGAAGCGACACAGAGAGATCGGAAAAGGAAAATAGTGCGTAGTAATAGAATTGTTTAAGAAGTGTTTTTGTAAGAAAGTGTAACAATAACGAATAATTTTAGAACGCCACTTACCAGAGAAGAAGAAGAACAGCAGTTCTCCGACAAAGCTCTCCGCAGCCACCACGACTCCTTCTATCAATTTGATCTTCGCTGTGTGCCCTGTTTTTTCTGCTAATTCTTCTAGGAACCTACAAGTAAAATGAGAGCATTATCATTTAAAACTAGATATTGTTTACGACTTCGTCCGCGTCAAACTGAATAAAATCATAAGCGTTTTAATTTTATAAAATACTAGCTGTCCCACGCGGCTTCGTCCCCATCAACTGGCTACGTACCCTACCCCCCCTACCCTACCTACCCTACATACATGATTGCATAACTGAAACCGTTTACGCAGCGCACGCAACGGAAGTCCTCAAAAAGTAATAAACTTTCCCGTTTTTGCAACATTTTTCATTTATGCTCCGCTCCTATTGGTCGTAGCGTGATGTTATATAGCCTATAACCTTCCTCGATAAATGGACTATCTAACACAAAAAGATTTTTTCAATTCCAACCATTAGTTCCTGAGATTACCCCCTACATACAAACTTACAAATTTAACCTCTTCTTTATAATATTAGTATAGACTAGCTAGCTGTGCCCGCGGCTTCGCTCCCGTCATCTGCCCACCCTACTTGCCTTCCTGCCTACCCTAAATACCTACATACTAAATACCAATTTTTTTTCTAGTGTCATTCTTTCGCGTAAAATCTTAACACCGCGATTCAGAAAATGACTTTAAATGCACAACGAATCTATCTAATCTATCGAACAGCGAGTTCAACTGTCCGAGTAACTGAATTGCGTGTGCTGTGATAATTTTACTTCTTGAACACTTTAAATTCATCTAACTTTTGATAGAGTTAACCGATTGCGATGAAACAAAAACTAAGTAATTCTTCAAGTTACCACAATTTTATGTATAAAAGTTATCTACATTGGTTTCGTACATTTCACGTGATGCGTGCACAAATAAACAGACAAACAGACGAAAATTCCAAAAATGCTGGAAATGGGTTCTGTTGGTTATCCTTTAACACCATGGCTATTTTTTTTTATTGTTTTTCGATGTACAAAAATTATTTTTCTACTGATTTATTATATGTATTGATATTGATGATTGATGATAAGTTAAAGTTCGAATCGTTCCTTACATTTTACAACATCAGCTATCTGCCACTAAAAAGCCCGTCAAAATCGGTAAAGTCGTTTCGGAGTTTAATGGGTACAAACAGACACACTGACAACATTTTTATAAATTGTATATCTTACTTATTGTAATTTGTAATCACACTCCGGCACACACTAATATTATAAGGCGAAAGTTTGTGAGTGTGTATGTTTGTTACTTCTTCACGCTTAAACGGCTGGACGGATTTGGATGAAAGGACAATGGGAAAAGCCCATACATTATTTTAGCTGAGATTAAATTCCTACAACTCTAGATGAAAAATATCTTGTTTAATTCAGGGTCATGTTCTGAATAAGTTTGTGCAAGCATTTTTGTTCAAGATTGCCGAGAATAATAGATATTCAGTGAAGAACTTTTGTAGGTTATGTTTGGGTAACTATAAATAATGTGTTTAATAGGTAATATTATTCAATTTCATGGAAGTAAAAGGGCAATATCGCATTAGTATTTCCCTTTCCTAGTTATTTCAGCATGAAATGTAAAATATACTCTTTGGAAAGAGTATATTTATTTATTTAAGCTACTTTGACGTGTAAAAGGTCGTCGTCAACAACCAAGCTATGTTTTTTTTAGACATGGATACTAGTCTTTTTGCCTATCATTAATTAAAGTAAGTAATTCATTTGGGACACCTACACTTAGACATAAACTGTATTGACAATTATTTGCTCCGTTTTATTATAATAACAAATACAATAATGATATACTTACTACAGTAGGTACTTGTCACTTGGCAGAATAAGTGTAAAATGGCAACACAAAGCTAATTAGAGTGAACGTAAAAATCAAATAACTTACAATTACAATGTTTTTTTTGTCCGTAATGAACCAGTTAATGTTATACTTTCAAAAAACGTAGTCAATTATTGGAATTTCTTTTGTATTTAACTCACTTTCAGACGCTCAAATTTAAGTCAGCTAAGAATTCGCCATTGTTCTTTGTTACAGAGATAGATTATATAGTCTGGAATAGCACATAGGCTACTTTATATCCCAGGACTATTTTTCCTCGGTTTTGACGCAGGCGAAGCCACTGGCAGAAGCTAATCTTACTAATATTATCAATGCGAAAGTTTGGATGGATGGACGAATGTTTGTTACTCAATCACGCCAGAACGGCTGAACAGATCTGGATGAAATTTGGCACAGAGCTAGATTATAGTCTGGAATAGCAAATATGCTACTTTTCATCCCGGTGTAATGTTCTCTTGAGATGATAAAATACTTTACAATGCATGTCCTCGAAAAGAGCGTTTTCCAAGCAGCCAAACTGTGCGGAAAGTGTTACTTTTTTTACTAGTGCTTTTTACTTTCCAGTACTTTTTTTAATTTTTAACTCCAACGTCAGCCCGCCGCATAGAGTTTTTATTATTTGAGAAAAGTTTTAAAAATTAGTTAAGTACAGATTATCATTCATGTAAAAGGTAAAACAAAACTAATACTTCATTTAAGGCGTTTTTAATTACTCTAGATTTAGATTTTGATCAATAAATTAATTTTAAATATTCATTAAATATGTTTGGCAGAATGCAAATTTTGCTTGTGCCTTTTTGCGTTACGACGTGACAGCTATTTGCACATGCGCAGTAGATATGCCCGAGGAACTATTAGTTAATCTGTGGACATGCTGAGCGCCCTTGAATAAGCGCCATTTTATTAAATTCTTGCTTGGTTCAGATATATTTTTTTATTTCCTCGCACAATGCATAGTAAAATGTTGTATGATACACGAACGAAAGATGATTTCCGACTCGTGTCGATTTATCCACTCACTCGCTTCACTCGCTCGGAAATAAAAATACGTCGGAAATCACCTACTTGCCGCACTTGTAGCATAAATAACTTTTTCAGGCGGGCGAAGCAGCTGACAGCTATATAAAACAAGTATGAGCTCAGCAACCTCCATAAAATCTTTGTCAAACAAAATGAGATAGTAAAAAAATCATAGCGAACTTACCAGAACATATAATAAATGATGAAACTATCGAACGTGCCAGCAACCACCGCGAATATAATAAACACCACAACCTTAGGTATTCTGAGCACATCGCGCAAGGCCTTGCCCGAATCCTCTGGACTTGATAATGCGGGCAGCTGTAGAAATAATAGAATACAAATACATTTATTCGACACAGATATAACACAACAGCAGCAAACACAGCAATGAAGTACAGTTCAACTATTTTCGTAATGTCCCTCGGCAATCTTCGCATTTCCGAATACATACGAATGCTAATTTCCATGTCCATCAATTATTAGATTTATCGTGTATAATAATTTGAATTCAGAACTAAGTACTTTATTGTTATTTGTTTTGATTTTCAACTGGACGCTGAGAGGAAGAGAATAGACGCTCTGGAAATGTGGTGCTGGAGAAGAATGCCTGGAGTGTCGTGGACTGAGTTTCGCACTAACATATCCATCATTCAAGAACTCGGTATCAGGCAGCGTCTATCGGCTATAGTCCAAGCTCGAGTACTCCAGTTCTTTGGACACGTGTCCCGACGAGGCAACGATTCTATCGAGCGGCTTGTAGTTCAGGGTAGAGTGGAAGGAACGAGAGCGCGCGGTAGGTCGCCCATGCGGTGGACCGAACAGAATAAGTCTGCAGTGGGTGGCCCATTGCATGAGTGCACACGAATAACAGCCGATAGAGAGGGACGGCGTCGCATCGTTAAACATATTATGGCAACCCGAAGTCTCACTGCAACATGATGACCACGACCGCTCTGCCAAGAGTGTACCGACGAAGAAAAAGTTTTGATTTTCCGTGTGAAATATATAGAGCTGTAAAAATAGCAGCTTTAGTAGCTATCCACCCATTTTTAGAATAAATTACAATATGTTAAAATAGTATTAACAACTCTATATACTTCCAAGTTGATTGAGAGCGTCCGGTCTGCACCAAGTGCAAAGGGCAACTGATAGAAAGCCGACTGACGAAACACGAAGTTTGCCGAAGGACGTTAAGAAAATATTTGTACTGTAAATCTTGCAACTGAATTTTAAAGCAGTTATCCTGAAGCGATTAAGATGAAATTTTGCATACACATTTGGTTCGGATGACAACGCATGGTGAGCTGAAAAGCTCGTTTAAAAAAGGTTTTGATTAATTGGAAAAAAAATATACTACTCACCGTAAGCGCCCTACAACTATAGAGATCGACGGCCGTTGCTGCCATAGCCACGACAAAAGCGGGCGTAAAGTCTTTATACTCCCCCCTAGAAACTGTGTCAATCAACCAGCCACCCAGTAACGCTGTCAAACCGTATCCGATAGTGCCCCAAGCCCTTTGGGCGCCATACTTTGAGCCACGGTCTGGACCTACAAGCAATAATGTATCGTTAATCTTTTACTATATAAAAATAAGTCGGGTATTCCTCCCTGACGCTATAACTCCAGAACGCACAACCCGATTTTCACGATTTTGCATTCGTTGGAAAGGTCTCGGGCTCGGTGAGGTTTATAGCAAAAAAAAAAAAAAAAATGGTAGGGTAGGTGTAGGGTAGGTGTATCTTGGTGTTTTTATGGCAAAACAAAGTTTGCCAGGTCAGCTAGTGGTATATAAATAAGTAATAACAGCCGCACGGTCGATCTGTTAAACATATAATTATATTAATACATTTTCAACACACTTGCTCATAAAGTGGCTCTAATTTCACCGCAATTAGGCACATAATGATAGCTGTTATCAAACTGCGACTTTTTCATTGCTATTATTCACAAGTGAGTTATAGTTTTTTTTTAATTTTATTGGTTGAGTTGCTTTGTTCCTAAAAAAGTTTCGATACAAAAAAGATCGTGCTCAATAGTACAAATAAATTAATGTACCTATTGCTTGATCATTTCATGCAACTTCGTATTTAAATAGATAATTTCAACTTGTACGTGTTTAATAAATAAAACTTTCACTCAAATATAACTTTTGTTTTCTCTGTAACTGTATAAAGAAAACTTGAAATTCCCCATTTTGTACGTGGCTAAAACGCTATCAACAAAAAGCTAAAAAAAACCGTTCAAGTGCGAGTCGGACTCGCGCACGAAGGGTTCCGTACCATTATCGCAAAAAAAGACAAAAAATCACGTTTGTTGTATGGGAGCCCCCCTCAATTTATTTTATTTTAATTTAATAATAATAATTTTTTGAAGTGAATATACAACTAAATATTCCGTAAATATTTCAAGCGTCTACCTGTTGCCGTTATTAATATCGAGCAAAAAACGGCAAAAGAATCACGTTTGTTGTATGGGAGCCCCCCTTATATATGTATTTTCTTCTGTTTTTAGTATTTGTTGTTATAGCGGCAACAGAAATACATCATCTCTGAAAATTTCAACTGTCTAGCTATCACGGTTCACGAGATACAGCCTGGTGACAGACGGACGGACAGACAGACAGACAGACAGACGGATCGCGGAGTCTTAGTAATAGGGCCTTGTTTTTACCCTTTGGGTACGGAACCCTAAAAAGAAACATTCTTTTAGTCTATGGCCGATCGCCATTGTTAGATGCGCGCGCATAGGAAAACTGTTAAATTTTTCCCGCCATTGCGAATAAAAATTCACAACTCGTTTACACTGTTGAAATTTTTTAATTTTTTTGTATTATTTTCTTCACAAGTGTGTTGAAAAACGTCGTATGATATACGTGTGTATTGATGATTACCGTCCTCGGCTCTCTTAAGACCCTCACCTAACGGCTCGGGTCTCAATGGCGCCTCAGCGGTAATCACCAACATTACACACTTGTACCATAATGTACTATTAATGTTGACATTGATTTTTACTATAAAATCAGTATGGTAGGTAAGTACGATTACTAATTAATTAGCAAAGTCGACGGAGACCCGTTGCGCGGGGCTCCTATACATATTTTTGTCTACAGGGTCTAAATTAATCTAACATGAAGAATATGATGGGAGCTAAGGAGCTTGTTCGCTCGCTTTGTTCGTTCACTTCAGTTCCCGTACTATCCGGGACGCCTTAACATCCCGAGCTCGCTTCGCTCGCTCTTTGACGTTGAAATAGAGCAAATATTATTATGAGCACTCAATGAGCGGCCCATTTACAAATATTATTTTATGCCAACCGATTGTATAGTCCCGCTGACCAAATAATATAATTTTGCTGTGAAAACAACTTTTTCACAGATTTTTCTTACTGACCGTACATTTGATGTAAAAACTTTTTACAAGAAATTATATCCGACTTCCAAATGAAATCACTACAAAGTGAAAAATAACTTCAATTTCAACTTCAATTGAAGTTATTTATTACTTTACAATGCATGTCATCGAAAAGAGCATTTCCAAGCAGCCAAACTGTGCGGCAAGTCTCACTTTTTTTACTAGTGCTTTTTACTTTCCTGTACTTTTTTAATTTTTAACTCCAACGTCAGCCATAGAGTTTTTATTATTTGAAAAAAGTTTAAAAAAATATTTAAGTACAGATGATCATTCATATAAAAGGTTAAACAAAACTAATACTTCATTTAAGGCGTTTTTAATTACTCTAGATTTAGATTTTGATCAATGTATTAATTTTAAATATTCATTAAATATGTTTGGCAGAATGAATATTTTGCTCGTGCCTTTTTGCGTTACGACGTGACAGCTATTTGCACATGCGCAGTAGATATGCCCGAGGAACTATGAACTATTAGTTAATCTGTGGATATGCTGAGCGCCCTTGAATAAGCGTCATTTTATTAATTTCTTGCTTGGTACAGATGTATTTTTTTATTTCCTCGCACAATGCATAGTAAAATGTTGTATGATAAACGTGCGTAAGATGATTTCCGACTCGTGTCGATTTATCCACTCATCGGCAATCACATACTTTCCGCACTTATAGCATAAATAACTATTGTAGTGTTTTTAATTGAAAGTCGGTTGTATTTTTTTGTGAAAATAGTTATTATTTTTCTCCTTTTAGTTATGTTACGTGTATATATAGCCCACAGTTATTGCAGAATGATTACGCGACTAACGTGAAACTTGAACATAACCGGTGAAATAAGAGTGTACCAGTGTGAACTATACATATCTGCGACAGACAAAATGAACAGACATTCAATTGCAGCAAGCCCGAGATCGTTGCTGTCATTTGTTAAAGAGTTCTGTTGTATATCGCCGAAGTACTTCGTAAGATCTTGATTAAATTTTAATGGGACCACATGAGAACAGCTTTCAAATAAAAAAGAATCCTCAAAATCTGTTCACCTAGTAAAAAGGTCTGACGAAAAAAAAATCGGGTACCTCCTCCTTTTTGAAGTCGGTTAAAAATCGATACTAATGTACCATAACAGAAAAATCGATACTAATGTACCATAACAAAAAAATCGATACTAATGTACCATAACAAAAAAATCGATACTAATGTACCATAGCAGAAAAATCGATACTAATGTACCATAACAAAAAAATCGATACTAATGTACCATAACAAAAAAATCGATACTAATGTACCATAACAAAAAAATCGATACTAATGTACCATAACAAAAAAATCGATACTAATGTACCATAACAAAAAAATCGATACTAATGTACCATAACAGAAAAATCGGAATGCCCAACAGTTACCTACGTAGATCAGACTGATGTTGAATGAGATGTGATAAATAATTAAATCAGAATTCATTACGTAGCCCGATTTGACTTGATTACGAGTATACATAATGGAGTCTGTGTTTCCCGATAGCTACAACCTAGGGGTCTTTAAGTCAAGAGTGAATAGGTTACTTCTAGGCAAGCGTGCTTCACCGTCGACCACATCATCGCTTACTATCAGGTGAGATGGTGATCAAGCGCGCGCCTATACGAGATAAAAAAATTGGTTGTCTGTAAAGTCGGTTTACGGACGAATAGTTTAACGTGACAACGTCATAACAAAACATTGATGAATTGATTGTCTTTGAAAAATCGTGCATTTCGCTCGCTCGTGCAGTGCTCTCGCTCCGATCGTAACGTTACAATGAGCGTAACGGGACACTTTTTCGTGCGTGCAGCCGGCGTTCATCGATTTATTAGACGTTGTCAGGTCAAAAAAAAAATGTCTTGATTAATCATTTGGTCCATGATATATACAGGGTGAGTTTTTCAATTGGGCGTGGATGGCCAAAGCCGAAACTTTGGGGAACAGCGCAAAACACTCAAAGAAGTCACGATGCCGATTTTTCTGAAAACTAAAACTGCATCATTGGATTTTTGAAAAATCTATATATTCCTAGCCAGGAATAGAAAACGATTTTTGAAAAAATTGTTTGTCTGTAAAGTCGGTCTACGAACGATAGTTTAACGTGACAACGTCACATACATAACGATACAATTAACGTCATTGTAACGTTACGATTATAACGTTACAATGAGCGTAACGTTACATTGAGCGTAACGTTACATTGAGCGTAACGTTACATTGAGCGTAACGTTATATTGAGTCATCCTTTTTCGTGCGTGCAGCCAGCGTTCATCGATTTATTAGACGTTGTCACGTCAAAAACTGTTTAATTAAATCATTCGATAGTGTCGCTAGTAAGGATACAATTCTGGGATGTAATGTTACACGGCTAACTTGCGGCAAGATCCCATTTTGAACAAAAAACTTGTTCTTTCTATGAAATCTACAAAGACGTATCCATAAAATTGATGGTTGGAGAATACTCGAAACGATAATTTAGGTTATTATTATAATGCTGAATGTGGTAGGTATATTGCTTGGGTTGTCCAATCCGGATCTATTGAAAATAATGGCCATCCTTTTGAACTATTTAATCGCTTTAGTTTTAATAGGTAAGAAAACTTAATTAGTATTTTATTTTAGTAAAAAATTTGGACGTTTTTGTTTTTTTTTTCCAAAATCAACGGGTTCGACGCCTGTCTAGAATGATAGTATGATGCAGTTTTAGTTTCCCCACCCACTTGAAAAACTCATTCTGTATATAGTTTTGATGGATAGATATCTGTTTAGAATTAATATTTGTTTCGGGATATTTACCATGTATATTTAGATTTTGGTTGAGAGCACGATATTTCGGCACCGTTACAAGCGCCATGATCACGAGAACATGAACAAGAACATGGTAAATATCACGAAACAAATATTAATTCTAATGATTGTGACCATGTCAACTTAAAAACTTATATAGACGTTTGTTATTCAATCACGCCAGAAAGGCTAAACCGATCTAGATGAAATTTGGTACAGAGATAGATTATAGTCTGGAATAGCACTTAGGCCATAGAACTACACGCGTGCGAAGTCGCTGGTGGAAGTAAGTGTACGCTGATAGTATAATTATGCCCCATTTACACGAAAAACTTAACTCAGAGTTAGTTGCTAACACGAAGTTAAATATTGTATGGCAAACTGTCAATTTAACCCACGGAGCACACAACCAGTGGAGAGAGCGTGCGGAGACTACCGCGGGCGCCAAACGTATGCAATATCAATTTCATGCGGCGGAATTTTGGTCAGTCGCAGCATTTGTAGGGTAAACGCACGAACGTCACGCGCTTCCGTCTTTAATACAAATAAAACGAAAAGTAATGGCTAGTTTTGCAATTAAATGGTGTGAAAAGTGTATACTACTTCAAGTTACACAAAAGATTGAATAACATTTCACACTTATGTGGTTTTCTACTCCATTTAATCAATTTCATTAAGTAAAATCAAATACATTTATTTCTGGATGGTACGCTTTGCTGTCTCTCATTAGCAGTTGTCTCTTTTTTTCTCGATAGTGCTGTTTGCAGCATCACGACAATTATATCGATATGTAAGGCTTAATAAGCTTGTAAAAAATAATAAGAACTGCAGCTGTGTACGTTCTTTTGTTTGTCTGTATCCCAAAGAAATCTTTATAAACTAATAATAAGTAAAAAAATAAGTATTACTTACTTATTGTTTAACTTTTTAGTACTGACTATAAAATAAAAAAATAAAAATAAAAACAATATCGATATCGATAAATAAAATTATCGATATCGATTTTGCTTTTAGTACTTTTTTGGAATCCCTAGAGAATCAGTTGTCATTTGGTTGTCAATCTGTCACCCAATCACAGCGGGGGAAGGTTACCTCTGCCCCCGCTGTTTTTTGGTGACTTCGATTTAGTACAAAAACGTACCGATGCTCTCTCCACTGGTTGTGTGCTCCGTGATTTAACCTCATGTTAGCAACTAACTCTAAGTTAAGTTTTGCCTGCAAATGGGCTTTAGAGATCTAGGAGCAAAATTCACACATAACATTTTGACATTAAGGTTACATTATACTGGTCGATATGTCTCGCATGCGAGGTGCGGGAGATTTCTGTAACGTTTGCCATAGGGCGCATATTCGGGAAATCGTTGTCATTAGTCGATAGGCCCGGCCCGCATGCGGGAAGCTGGGGTTTTCTGGTGTAACGTTTGCCATATGGCGCATATGCATGGGATCGTGTTAATTACGAGTAGTCGATAGGGCTCGCATGCGGAATGCTGGATTATTCTGCCATAGTATCAAATTTTGCCATAGGCCGCATATTCAGGCAATCTTTGTCATTAGTCGTTAGGCTCGCATGCGGGGTGCGGGCGATTTCTGTAACGTATGCCATGGGTCCCACATGCAGGCAATCGTAGTCATTAGTTGATAGCGCCCGCATGCGGGGTGCGGGCGATTTCTGTAACGTATGCCATGGGTCCCATGCAGGCAATTAGTCGACAGAGCCCATGTGCGGGCAACTGGAGTTTTATGTAACGCATGCCAAAGAGCCCGATAGTGGGTTGTTGGAAATACCTGCTGATTCATGCTGTATATCGAACGAGTTGTCAACCAATAAAAATGACTCATTATACTTCTTACTAGCTGTGCCCGCGACTTCGCTCCCATCATCTGTCTGCCAACCCTACCCTACTTACCTACCTACCATTTTTGTTTCTATAGTCATCATTCTTTCGCGGAGAATCTAAACACTGCCATTCAGAAAATGACTTCAAATGCACAACGCCATCTATCGAATATCGAGTTCAACTGTCCGAGTATCTGAATTACGTGTGTTATGATAATTTTACTTCTTAACCACTTTAAATTCATCTAACTTTTGATAGAGTGAACCGATTGCGATGAAACAAAAACTAAGTAATTCTTCAAGTTACGCACAATTTTTATGTCTAAAAGTCATTTACATTGGTTTCGTACATTTCACGTGATGCGTGCACAAATAAACAGACAAAAATTCCAAAAATGCCGAAAATAGGTTCTGTTGGTTATCCTTTAACACCCTCGCTATTATTTTTGGAAATATTTTCAATGTAAAAAAAAAACTTTTCTACAGATTTATTAAATGTATTGATGATTGATCATTTTCTTTATTTTCTAAACGGGTTTATGAACAGAATCCACTATCAACGTTTTTACAAAGGAGACTAGGCTCCAATATAAGGTATACAAAAAAAAAAACTTACCCAAGACATCAAAGCATACGGCATCTCCGATACAGTTAGCAACATTGAACGCAACTGTACCAATACACGTCAAAATAACAAACGCCCAAAATGGCGAAGTCATATAAAAGCTTTCACTTTTCGTCTCGACTGTCTCTGCTACCCGACTGACATTCTTACTTAAACTAACTACAGAATTATCATTAATAGAATTCTCTATGCTTCTCCTAGACTTGTTACCATGTATATCAGACTCATTTTCATAGCAAAGTAAATTGCAGTCTTCTTTAGGAATACATGTCACTTCGCCATTTTGAAGACCGTCCAAGCCCATAGACAAATTGAAGCAGGATGAGTTTGACACTTCACTGTCTATGTATACTGTGTTAACGAATGGACCATCTGACAGGTAAACGTCAAAAGTTCCCGCCACACTGCAGTTCCAATGACATTTGTATTTTTCTAGGTTTAAAGAGCTGTTCGTGTAAGATTTTAAATATATGGTGTCGTTAAGTCGATAGACTGACTCTAGTAGTGATGTGCTCTTTGTTTCTCTTTGGTCTGGCATCGGTAGAAACCATAGGCAACAGTATGATGTTGTCATTATAGTTATTAGTAGCATGAAGACTAGTTTTCTGTGCGCCTGAAAATAAAGAAAAATATTACGAAGGTAAAAAAAATACAGTATGGGGAAATCAGCTGGATGTGAGGCGCACGGGATCGATCAATGTGGCGATGCTTGGGAAATCTTTCCTTAAGGTTACACTAGTCAACGGCACGAACTATTTTGTGCGCGGGGTTAAAATGCATTTTATATCAACCGACAACACGTGCGGAAGAGATTGATGCTGTGATGAGCACTAGGAAGCTAGTTCGCGTACGAATACACACTTTTGCAAATTTGTAGCGAAATGGATAATGATTTAGGACGAAACCGAGCGCGCGAAATTTTATAAACAGACCTTTGGCAGTCTAGATATCATGAAAAAACGACTAAATCTATCTGTTCAAAATAAAATTATTTGCATTGTTGAACTACTAATATATCCCTGTATGGAGGCCGTTTTATAATTTTTCGTCTTCTTATGGCATTTATTCACGCCCAAAAATGCGTTAAAATTAGTGTCAAAATGTGGAAGTTTCGACGCTCATGACTTTCAAATATTTTCTTTTTTTACATTTTTGCTTTCATACAGGGCTAGATAATGATGAGACAGACACATTGATATCACTTTTTATTTTGAACGTACATCGTCAAACAGTGCAATAATCCATAGACTACGTTTGTATGGAAGAATTCGACTAGTGCAACCTTAAGTTTGCCGTATGTTATTACTGCCCAGAATTTGTCCCTTATTAGCCACACTATCGAATGGTTTAATGATACAGATTTTATTTTTCAATATCAACGAGCTCGATTCCTGGCTAGGAACATGGATTTTTCAAAAATCCGATGATGCATTTTTAGTTTTCATCAAAATCGGCCTCGTGAATCTTTTGAGTGTTTTTCGCTGTACCTCATAGTTTCGGCTTTGGCCATCCACGCCCACTTGAAAAACTCACCCTGTATATATAATGGACCGAGTGATTAATCAAGGCATAAGGTTACACTAGTCGAAAATTCTTCCATACAAACGTAGTCTAGGGATTATTCCAGTGTTTGACGATGTACGTTCAAAATAAAAAGTGATATCAATTTGTCTCATCAGTATCTAGCCCTGTATGGAAGCAAAAAAATTAAATATTTGAAAGTTATGTGCGTCGAAAGTTCCACATTTCGACACTAATTTTAACGCATTTTTGGGCGCAAATAAATACCATAAGAAGACGGAAAATTGCAAAACGGCCTCCATATGGGGATAGATTAGTAGTTCAACAATGCAAATAATTTTATTTTGAACAGATAGATTTAGTCGTTTTTTCAGGATATCTAGACTGCCAAAGGCTCAGATGAAATAAAAAAAGGTAGATAGCGCACGGCCTATAGTTTAGGTGAAGCCAACAAAACTCAGCCGATTCAATAAACACACAAGCAATAAAACTACGCTGATTTTTGTTAGTATCTCACGGACCGTCGTGCAATAACTTTGCCTAAAAAAATGCCATCCTGTGTTGTCAAGTGGTGCAAAAACTACACTATATTGAACAAAAAGTCTTTAGGAGTATCGTTTCACACGTAATTACACACAAAACTATTTGTTTTTTGGTTTTCCAACATAATTTTGAGGTTATTCGGCACAGATAATGTTATTGCCCCGAAATTGACGTATTGGAAGAGTGTTGCCAGTAATTTTTATTTCTAATTACCCAAAATGTGGGTAATTAAATTGTAGGCAAAGTCAAAGAAAAATAATTGAGTAGAGAGTTTATCTAATTAATGTTTATTTTCTATTAAATCACATGATTTTATGTATGTTACATAAATCAAAGTCAAGGTAAACATTTAGTTCGTAACTAATTTATTTTTGTTTAAATTTATGAGTACCTTCTATTTTGCTATCAAATATTATGGTTTTAGGTTTCCACCGAAAACTTTAATAAGAAACGAATGGGTAAATGCTATAAGACTAAGCCGAAATGAACCATAATGGCAGCCATCGTCGTCTAGTGTGGTTAAAAAATAATAATTTTCATTATGTTAAGAATACACAAAAAGTACAACCTATTTCTGACATCCGACTGCATGTCGGTGCTCTTACACACGAGCGACACATGTCAACGACAGGGGCGACTGCACACGTTTATTAAAAACAAAGAGACAGATTTCCTTTCACATTCGCATATTTAGTACTTACCCATAATTATGAAATTAATATTTAAACCCATTTAAATAAGTTGAGGGACTTTTTTAAAAAAGTGGCAACACCGCAGTGACTCACACATAGTTTAAAAAGTGGTTACATTTTTCTGTTCTAAGTGCGCTACCTTTTTTATTTCATCTGAGGCCAAAGATCTGTTTATAAAATTTCGCGCACTCGGTTTCGTCCTAAATCATTATCCATTTCGCTACAAATTTGCAAAAGTGTGTATTCGTACGCGAACTAGCTTCCTGCTGCTCATCACAGCATCTATCTCTTCCGCACGTGTTGTCGGTTGATATATAATGCATTTTAACCCCGCGCACAAAATAGTTCGTGCCGTCGACTAATGTAACCTTAAGTATAATGTCCGGACAATATGAATCAAGTCAAGTCGAATCGGCCTTCGCAATGAATACTCATTTAATTATTTATCACATCGGATTCATGATCAGTCTGAACTAGCAGGCCCCAGGTTCGCACGAGACAAATAATATACAAAAAACCTCCTTGTTTACTGCTTTTTCTATTAGTAAGAACCGTAACAAAACGTTGCGTTGTTTAGAAGTTAGCAGAGAAACAGGAATTCCACCTTCTTGGTGTTACGTTAAAATCGACCCTCAATTTTGGTCCATTCATTGAGGCAAAGGCTCAGTTGGCTGCAAAAAAGTTGTGCTTCCTTGCAAAGGTGAGACGGTACTTCACGCCTGAACAGCTGCTCAAATTGTATAAAGCGCAAGTTCGGTCATGCATGGAGTACTGCTCTCTTTTTTTTTGCCATACCTATTATTGGAAACAAATATAGCAGCTCATAATGTAGGACCCATTAATATTAATGCAAATTTTTATCCGTGGTGCTAGGCAACTGGGCTTATCCCAGTTGTAAACGCCCCATTGTGCCTATTGGCATTGTTTGTTCTGTTTCCTGCTTGATATGGAGGGAAGTGAAATTTTGTACTTTTTCCTACTCCTCCGTTATTATTTTCTGATTAATTTCGTTGCGGGATCCAAGACAGTTAAATACATTCTCCGGGACTTCGTCGAGCTTCATTGCCTCGGCGCTTTTCTGGTGGTCGCCACTGTTGATTCTGGCTTTCAGGAGTTCCAGTGGTTTGGGAATAATGCGGTGGGATTGCTCTCACCTCTGGGACGGATCTACCAAATATCAACTTGATGCACTTGAGTCGATTGACAAACGGACCAAGAGGCTTATCGGCCACGTTGCACTGGTCGCCTCATAGTCTCAGAGCCTTGAACGTCGACGCCAAGTGGCCAGTCATTCGGTTTTTTATCGGTTACATTTCAGGGAGTGTGCGATGGAACTGCACAATTTGATTCCGCCTAGCCCTTTCCATCACCGGACAACAAGACGTACGGTAATGCGCCACCGGTACATGGTGGACATCCCACCCATACGTACAAAGAATGCGAATACTTTCATTGTACGCACAGCCAAGGAGTGGAATTCCCTGCCGGAGTCTTTGTTGCCTGATAGCTACAACCTTGGGGTCTTCAAGTCAAGAGTGAATAGGTTACTTCTACGCAAGCGTGCTTCACCGTCGACCACATCATCGCTTACCATCAGGCGAGATAGTGGTCAAACACCAGCCTATAGATAAATAAAAAAATTAAGAAAATAAAACTTTTTAACCGACTTTCAAATCAAATCATCGACTTTCCAAAAATGAAGAGGTTCTATGTTCGACTATACCTATGTTTTTTTTTTCATGTATGTTCACTGATGGACTGATTCTAAACATTATTTTTTGTTTGAAAAGGTACTTGCCCGAGAAAATCGGAAGTCGGTGTCAAAAAACGATGAAAGGAATCCAGAAACACAGGCTTTCGAAATTGAGGTAATTTTTACTTTGTTATGTTTTTATTTGGAATTCGGTTGAACTTTTTGGAAAAAAAATTTTTACTTCCTATTTAGAGAAGAGATGCTTACCGGCCAAAAATCGACGACATACCCGAAGACAGGTTTGGCAGCTGCCCACAACAGTGGGAGCACAGCGGTGACCATCCCCATGACTGATGGGGACACCCCCAGTTGCCGCCCGAACACATTGATTTGGGGTAAGATGGGGCCCAGGGCTGGGGAAGAGAAGAACACAATATTATTAATAGTACATAACAAGCAGGAAGGGCTTTCGTTAGAAATAAGCATCATCTTTGTACGGTACAACTATTTTCTTAATGTCCGTTGGAAAACTTCATGTTTCGATAGTCGTCGGCTTTCTAACAGTTGCCCTTTGCACTTGGTGTAGACCGGACGCTCTCAATCAACTTGGAAGTCTGATAGAAATCCGACGACTGACGAAACACGAAGTTTTGTACTGTACCTACTTTTACAAACTTTTTTTTTTTTTATCGTCTTCTTATATTATTTTGTTTTCGTATATGTGTCCGACAATTACTAATCGATTTTCCAAGCACTTCCTGCCATCCTTATCTAACTTGGCGTGCATATGTAACCGTGGAAAAATTAAATAATAACTCTTCTCTAGAAAGGTCTTGTAAAGAAACTAATAATAAAATAAAATGCGATGGATAGAAATTAAATAAGGCCGCCGCGCTAGTTCTTAAAATAGTTATTTATGCTACAAGTGCGGAAAGTAGATGATTTCCGATGAGTGGATAAATCGACACGAGTCGGAAATCATCTTACGCACGTGTATCATACAACATTTTACTATGCATTGTGCGAGGAAATTAAAAAAATATCTGAACCAAGCAAGAAATTAATAAAATGGCGCTTATTCAAGGGCGCTCAGCATATCCACAGATTAACTAATAGTTCATAGTTCCTCGGACATAATCTACAGCGCATGTGCAAATAGCTGTCACGTCGTAACGCAAAAAAGGCACGAGCAAAATATTCATTGTGCCAAACATATTTGTTTTTTTTTGTATTTTTTATTTATAATTTAAACAATATATACAATTGAATATTTCTAATCTTATGCCTAATAACAAAACAAACTTACATACAAAGGGGAGAGGAAAAGGGGCTCATTGCGCATCAAAAAATTCAATGAATATTTTAAATTAATTTATTGATCAAAATCTAAATCTAGAGTAATTAAAAACGCCTTAAATGAAGTATTAGTTTTGTATTACCTTTTATATGAATGATAATCTGTACTTGACTAATTTTTAAAACTTTTCTTAAATAATAAAAACTCTATGCGGCGGGCTGACGTTGGAGTTAAAAATTAAAAAAAGTACAGGAAAGTAAAAAGCACTAGTAAAAAAAAGTGACACTTTCCGCACAGTTTGGCTGCTTGAAAAACGCTCTTTTCGAGGACATGCATTGTAAAAATATTTTTTATTGCCGAAATACTTCAATGTTCGATGTACTTCGTATTTTCGATTGACTTTCGATCACTCAGGTTACAACACTATGTAACCAAATGTAATTTTAGGCCATAAAATAAAAAATCTGAATGTGTATTGTACAGATCAATAATGCAAATGATTTTAAAAGTACGCTAGGTACTACTAAATGACAATAATAATACCTAATTTATATTGTACAAACTCTCGATAAGTTCTATTTTTAAAAACTGCGTTGATTGCGGTAAAGGTCGTAGCCAACTTATACGACACCGCTCCGACCCGGCAAAAGAATGTTCATTGAAATGTGAGCTTTAGGGCGTCCTCTGTAGACATACTTTACATTGACAATACAAATTAGCAGTCAGCTCGTTGAAGCGAGCTTACCGCTATTGTACCCGTACCACTCAACAGCTGACGTCTCGCTTACCACGCGCTTCGAGCGGGCAGCCTGCACGCTGTACCTATATAAAAAAAAACCGGCCAAGTGCGAGTCGGACTCGCGCACGAAGGGTTCCGTACCATTATCGCAAAAAACGGCAAAAAAATCACGTTTATTGTATGGGAGCCCCCCTTAATTCATTTTATTTTAATTTAATCATTACTATTTTTTTAAGTGAATATACAACTAAATATTCCGTGAATATTTAAAGCGTCTACCTGTTGCCGTTATTAATATCGAGCAAAAAACGGCAAAAAAATCACGTTTGTTGTATGGGAGCCCTCCTCAATTTACTTTATTTTAAATTAATAATAATAATTTTTGAAGTGAATATACAACTATATATTCCGTGAATATTTAAAGCGTCTACCTGTTACCATTATCGCAAAAAACGGCAAAAAAATCACGTTTATTGTATGGGAGCCCCCCTTAATTCATTTTATTTTAATTTAATCATAACTATTTTTTTAAGTGAATATACAACTAAATATTCCGTGAATATTTAAAGCGTCTACCTGTTGCCGTTATTAATATCGAGCAAAAAACGGCAAAAAAATCACGTTTGTTGTATGGGAGCCCCCCTCAATTTATTTTATTTTAAATTAATAATAATAATTTTTGAAGTGAATATACAACTATATATTCCGTGAATATTTAAAGCGTCTACCTGTTGCCGTTATTAAAATCGAGCAAAAAACGGCAAACAAAATCACGTTTGTTGTATGGGAGCCCCCCTCAAATACGTATTTTATTCTGTTTTTAGTATTTGTTGTTATAGCGGCAACAGAAATACATCATCTCTGAAAATTTCAACTGTTTAGCTATTACGGTTCACGAGATACAGCCTGGTGACAGACGGACAGACAGACAGACAGACAGACGGATCGCGGAGTCTTAGTAATAGGGTCCCGTTTTTTACCCTTTGGGTACGGAACCCTAAAAAGTACTCTGTGGTACGCACGCAGACTGCTCGCTTGAAGTAATCGGCGCGTGGACAGACAGTTGACTGCTAGCTATAAGCGCGTGGACAGCTTGTTGCAAGCTAGCTGTCGGCGCGTGGACAGCGAACAGTCATTTCCGTTTGAGGCGGTGTTGTGCGGGAGCGGTGTTGGAGCAGGCTCGTGTAAATGAGCTACGACCTTTAGCATGCATTGCGCAAATGCACAGTATTGAAGTAGCGTGTGTCAATTAATAATAGTACTATGACTGTATGAACATAGATAGATTATATTGATTGTATTATATACCTAGTTTGATGTTATCTAAGAGCTATTTATAAACTGTATGTACGCATCGATTTGAATGGCACATGCATTGAAGTCTTTGTGGCTAAATAATTCCAGCCTTACGGCTCGCTCTTCGAGGTTATGCAACAGTAATCTAGGTTGGTCCGTGGATGGGTGACCAATTCTTTCCTTCGTTCCTTGACGTCAGTATTTAAATTTTATTACAATTTTTTTGGGTTCCGTACACAAAGGGATAAAACCTCCTTCTGTCCGTCTGCCACCAGGCTGTATCTCATGAACCGTGATAGCTAGACAGCTGAAATTTTCACAGATGATGTATTTCTGTTGCCGCTATAACAATAAAAACAGAATAAAATAAATATTTAAGTGGGGCTCCCATACAACAAACGTGTTTTATTTACGTTTTTTGCGATAATGGTTCGGAACCCAACGTGCGCGAGTCCGACTCGCACTTGGCCGGTTTTTATTCGTATTTTATCTGATGTATATTATTGTGTATCTAGTATGTTGTGTGTGTTTTAGTCTGTGCTAAATAAATGTATTTTCTTTCTTTCAATTAATGGGTGAGCACTGAGCACGTTAAGCAGATGGTCTCGGCAGTCACTTAAAGTTCTTTGATAGTCGTTACGAGGCGTCAGAAGTTAAAGAATCTGTAACCAGTCTTGTCAAAGATTACCGTGTCACCCAGTTACTGGATTGTGGAGGTCAGATAGTCACTCCACGTAAAATACTGGTACTCAGCTGAATCCGGTAAGACTGGAAGACGATGCCAATATAATTGGAAAAGGCTGGGCAGATTTTCATTTAGTAGAGTACAAAATATATACATTATTGGCCGTTTTCACTGATGTGTCGAAGGAAATTGAAGTGTTTGTGAAGTGGGTAGATGTCATATTTGGATGGAGTTTAAATAACAAATGAACCATTTCGGTTCTGCAGCAGAGTGGTTGTCATGCAAATATGACATTTATATGCTTCATGGCCGCTTCAATTTCTTTTGTCACTGTAAAATGCCCAACGCGGCCATTTCTGTGAAAATCGTACATAACAGTATTTTTTTTTATTTACAAACTTTTAATTTATGTTAGTATGTTCGGGTCTAATTTTGCAACTGTAGTTTAAATCAGTCATCCTCCAACGATTAAGATGAAATTTTGCACCCACGTTTAGTTTGGATGACAATGCATAGTTAGCAAAGTGATGTCATTCTTAATCCAATATGGCGGACGGCCCAAGATGGCGGACTAGTTATTTTTTGTGCACTGCCATGATATGGGTATCAAATGAAAAGGTTTGCTGAAGAATACGCAAAAAGTTTGTTAAAAAAAAAAAAAAATACAAACTTTTATTTAACTTGCCTTGGGACTTAGTATGTGTTGTTTTAAAACAGCCCAAACTGGTTGCGCTGCAATTTTTCATACACGTTTGGTTTGTAAGACAATGCGTTAAATAGTATTACTTATCGCTGTGATTGCGCTCTTGGTATTTTAACAGAGGCCTTAGTGCGAGTTTTACTCACGTTCAATCGCGTTAACGTTAACGCCAATTTGTATTGAAACTGGATAAGCGCCGTCTGGTGTCGGCAAGGCAAAACCTCTTTTTAGGGTTCCGTACCCAAAGGGTAAATACGGGACCCTATTACTAAGACGCCGCGATCCGTCTGTCTGTCCGTCTGTCACCAGGCTGTATCTCATAAACCGTGATAGCTAGACAGCTGAAATGCCCAGATGATGTATTTCTGTTGCCGCTATAACAACAAATACTAAAAAAAGAATAAAATAAATATTTAAGTGGGGCTTCCATACAATAAACGTGTTTTTTTGCCGTTTTATGCGATAATGGTACGGAACCCTTCGTGCGCGAGTCCGACTTGCACTTGGCCGGTTTTTTTTATATACATTTTGACATAAGAGATCGCTTACGTTATCACGAGTGAGTACGTTAAAAACTCGCACTAAGCACGCAGAATGTGCTATGATTGTCGTGCGTCATTTATTTTTATGGTCTATATATTAAATACTAGCTGTCCCACGCGGCTTCGCTCCCGTCAACTGGCTACGTACCTACCCTACACCTATCCTAGACATACCCTACACCTACCCTACCTACCCTACATACATGATTGCATAACTGAAACCGTTAACGCAGCGCACGCAACGGAAGCCCTCAAAAAGTAATATTCTTTCCCGTTTTTGCAACATTTTTCATTTATGCTCTGCTCTTAGAATTTTTCAATTCCAACCAGTAGTTCCTGAGATTACCCCCTACATACAAACTTACAAATTTTACCTCTTTATAATATTAGTATAGATGTATGTATTTATGTCTCTTTTATCTAGTAAATATTATGTTGCATGTCTGTATTATTGTATTTATATTTGCAATGTTGGTATTTTTGCTAAACTGACAACCCCATTTTTAGAGTACCGTACCCGAGGAGTCCAAGCGGAGCCCTAGTGCTGTCACTTCCGCCGCTTTTTAGGGTTCCGTACCATCGGCCTTCGGCTCAAGTCGAAGTTGGCTACATCGCTCGTGATAAAATATCGACTTTTTATGCTCGACACGAAATGTACTAATAAATTTTAATTGTCACGCAACTGGCATTCCTACTGTAGTATAATTGCAATCTCCAAGCAGGGACTAATAATTTGCCGGCATTTTTTGCACTATTTATTTATTTATTTATATACATTTTATTGTACACCAAGACAAAAACAATATTACATATGGAAAACTACTACCTACCTACATATTTACTATGAATGCTCTTTCCACATCCACTGAATTAAAAGTTACTTAAGTTTTATTTTTTTATTTGTAATGGGTTTGCTCTTGACTCTAGTCTAGGTCATAGGTGACAGAGACAGAGTCGACGATGGAGTGAGCTTACCCAGAAGAAGCCTGTTTACTCTAACTTTGAAGAGATTCGGGTTGAATGCGTTCGGAAACACAGACGCAGGTAGTGAGTTACATAAGTACGCTAAGTTTCAGCATAATTGGATGCCAGGACGTGCCAGGCAGTGTGTGTGTCTGTGTGACATACAAAAGCAAGGTAATATAAATCTTGTAACAAACATACAATAGCTCTTTATTATAAGTTAACATCTGGCAGAAAATGTTTATCCAAGGTTTTTCAAACAAGTCCATAATGTTATTGCACTGTTTGCAAGCCATTTTGCGCAGATGACAACAGTATTCAACGAGAGACATTGTAAAACTCTGATGTAGATTAAATTATGATAACACAAAGTAATTATGTACCTAATGTTACCCTAGTCGATAATTCTTTCATACAAACGTAGTTTAGGGATTACTCCACTGTTTGACGATGTACGTTCACAATAAAAAATGATATCCATTTGTCTCATCATTATCCAGCCCTGTGTGGAAACAAAAAAGTAAAAAAGGAAAATATTTGAAATTTATGAGCGTCGAAAGTTCCATAATTCAACACTAATTTTAACGCATCTTTGGGCGGCAATAAATACCATAAGAAGAAGGTAAATTGCAAAACGGCCACCATACAGGGATAGATTAGTAGTTTAACAATGCAAATAATTTTATTTTGAAAATATACATTTAGTCGTTTTTTCATTATATCTAGACTCCCAAAGGTCTGTTAATAAAATTTCGCGCGCTCGTTTCCGTCCTAAATCATCATTCATTTCGCTACAAACTTGCAAAAGTGCTAATTCGTACGCGAACTAGCTTCTTACTGCTCATCACGGCACCTATCTATTTCGCACGAGTTGTCGGATGAGATAGCAGACATTTTAACCCCGCGCACAAAATAGTTCGTGCCGTCAACTAGTGTAACCTAGGGATTTCAGAATAATTTTACTTCAGCTAAGGCGACTAACGAAAAATATTTACAAGGCAGATGTGAATGAAGGACATTATTCTATTAATATATTATTGCGTAATGAATTCGGAAAGAGCAAAGGGCAAAGAGTATGAAAATTCGACCAATCACATAGACGAAAAGCCACATCGCGTCTTTCATCTCGCATGTGATTGGTCGATTTTTCATACTCTTTGCCCTTTGCTCTTTCCGATTTCATTACGCAATAAGGCTGTTCAGCCGTTCTGGCGTATTTGAGTAATAAACATACATCCACACACACTTCCATCCAAACATTCACATTTATAATATTAAATAAGATAAATATTAATAAAAAGTAACATAGGATAGGATGCTTCAATCAATCATTTAAAGTTACCCCACTCATATTTAAATAAACAATAGTACATTGTGATACAAGGATGGAAAGTAGGTTATTGCATACGAGCTGTCATTAACAAGCCCGAGCCGAAGGCGAGGGTTTTTAATTGAAAAACGTCGTGTGATACACGGGTGTGTATCACACGACGTTTTTCAATTAAAAACCCGTTTTTCAATACAGTTGTGGGAAATAGTAAAAACAAATCAAAGAATTAGATTTGTTTAAACAAAATAATAAAATTTTCAGAAAACGGCGCTATTTTGCAACTGGACATATATTTTTACAAAGAAAACAGCCTATACAGCCTATTCGATTTTTGACAAATGTTTATGCGAAAATATATAAATTAAAACTGGTAATTAAATATACTAAACAACTATTTAAAAGACTTTTGAGAATTCAATGCTAAAACGTACGGAATCATTCATTTTTCCTCGTACAAAATCTATCCCATTTTATTCTATGTGTGAAAACACCTTGCTACTAAACTTTTTTTAAATTGACTAATAAATTTAAAACTAAACTGCAAAACTAATGATCAATGATGAAAAGTCACGACCGCGTAACAGAAAGATGCCTATATGCGAAAGATTTAATTTTCGAATCATAATTATAGCCTCTGAAAGTACGCCATGTTTAACAACTGTATTGAAAATTAAATAAAGCTAGTGTGGAATAAACAATTAGGTGTTCCCTTTGAACTGTTCGCTCCGTCATTTGTCTGAACGACGACGAACCAAGGTTTTATTGGTTCAGCGTTAACCAGTCGACACCGGCCATCGCTGAAAACCAGCGCTGTGGCTCTGTCTCCCATGCGACTCCTAGCATTACACTGAGCGAAGGACGTTTTACGTGGTTGTAATTGTGACACACATTTTGTATTTGTATTTAAGTTTGACCTTTTAATATTTTGATCTTATGGTATTTATTTTATTAATTTTAGGAAAACTTACAGCTAATAAAGTAAATAAGCAGAAACAACATGCAAAAAAAGGCCAATTAAAAGTTTTCACACATATAAAAATTTGCATAAAATACATATCAGCGAGTTTAAAATAAAAAAGATATGACTCAACGCCTCCAACATATACAAAAAAAAAATAAACACAGAAAAAGAATTCTACATATCAAAGTACGCTTACTCAAAATATTCTTTACGTTTTTAATCTTAGTATGGAATAAATCCAGATCAACATCTCGACACACCTCATTAAACGTACGGTAAACTCTTACTATGTACGAATTCTGTCTGTAAGTTGTTCCGACCTTAGGTACATGAAGGAGACGCGAATGCCGTAGAAACGCACATGGTACACGCAGCCCAACCTTGCCCACCAGCTCAGGCACGTGAGTGGATCCGTTCATAATTCTAATAATAAATTGTAGTTCTAAAAACTAAAAAACACGCTTTATTGGTAAGGATAATGGGACAAACTGTTTAAATTATTGCATTGTCATCGGTCCTTGATAAGTGTGCAAAGTTTCAAATCAATCCAACGTTTTGAAGTGGGTGAAAATCACGTTCAAAGATTCCGTTACATTGATACATTGTTACATAGATACATACATACCAAGCTAATAAAAGCGTGTTAAAAAGATTCCGTTACATTGATACATACATACCAAGCTAATAAAAGCGTGTTAAAAAGATTCCGTTACATTGATACATAGATACATACATACCAAGCTAATAAAAGCGTGTTAAAAAGATTCCGTTACATTGATACATAGATACATACATACCAAGCTAATAAAAGCGTGTTAAAAAGAAAAGCAAGATCTGCGATTTTTCTTCGCTCGTGCAGAGGCAGAATGTGACATTTTTTACACCGACTTGAGTACTTAGGGAGATAGATATTCGATCGATATTGTGTGTACCTTAAAAATCGTCGTCGTATGAGTCGTGGCCGGAGCAAATTAACTCTTCTTTTTTCTCTACTGGAAAACACGGGCAATACGATCTTAAGATGGCATTAATCCCTGCACTTATTAGATTAGGTACTAAACCAATTTCAGTCAGACTAAGCTGCCATAAGATCTAAACAAATGTTTGATAACTCAACAGACTGATAGCAGTTAATTACATGTCGTTATGTGGTCTGATAAGAACTATATCTATTATCAATTTGATAACGCTCAAATTACACTGCGCGTCAATACACTGCATGAAATTATCAGCATGTAATATTTTCAATGGATAGAGGGACGCGAGGCTAAATAAGAACAGTCGCACCAGTCGCTTTTCAACGCTAAGCAATGCTTGCCAAGGCTGGCCCGTGGATGCTCATCGTATTTTTATCTATTGTGATGTTAAACCCTTTAAGGCGCAGATTCCCTTGAGTAGCTGATTTTAAAAAGAAAATCACGTCTAAACGGCTAGTCGTAGTTTTTCGGAAAAAATATATGATGCACTAGACCATTTTCTTAATAATTTGATCTAGGAAAATTTTGAGTTTTATTCGTATAACATAGTGTAATTAATTTGTAAAGTTATGTTTAAAACGGACAAAAACACGACAATCACACCAACACCGCTGGGCGTATTTTAATGAAATCGACATCATCTCAAAGACAATTTAATTATCTACATTTTGATCTGAGGCTTTTTTTTTAAAGTCATAGAATAATAAGGAAAGTACAAAAAACTACTAAATTTTGGGTCGCGCGGGTGTGAAACGAGTGCGCGTTTTGTTCCCTCAAGGTCGTTGGCGTTAGTCGTCGTCTTAAAGGCGCCTGGAATTTTCGTGAAAAGGTCAGGCAGTCCAGATGTTTACCGCTTGACCACCCAGGTACCCCCTCTATGCAATACCTGTTAGGGCACATCCCTGAGCAGACTAAAATATGTCTCCCTGGCGTCATCTGGTGATCACTGTGCCACTGTCTCTCCTGACCGGCGAGCAGGCCTCTGTGATAGGCTTGTGTCACGAATTTTATCACGGTTTTTATTCCCAAACTGTGATAAAAATGTGTGACTCAGGCCTATCACAGTAAGCCGTGCTCGCCGGCCTGTAGTCACTTGGTGGGCGGACGGAGTCCCCTATCTGAGGATCATCCGATCCCTGCAGACTGAGAGCACTCCATGCTTCGGCAAGCATGTTAAGGGTACACTAGTCGAAAATTCTTCCATACAAACGTAGTCTAGGGATTATTCCACTGTTTGACGATGTACGTTCAAAATAAAAAGTGATATCAATTTGTCTCATCATTATCTAGCCTTGTATGGAAGCAAAAAAGTAAAAAAAGAAAATATTTGAAAGTTATGAGCGTCGAAAGTACCACATTTCGACACTAATTTTAACGCAGTTTTGGGCGCAAATAAATGCCATAAGAAGACGGAAAATTGCAAAACGGCCACCATACAGGGATAGATTAGTAGTTCAACAATGCAAATAATTTTATTTTGAACAGATACGTTTAGTCGTTTTTTTCAGGATATCCAGACTCCCAAAGGTCTGTTTATAAAATTTCGCGCGCTCGGTTTCGTCCTAAATCATTATCCATTTCGCTACAAATTTGCAAAAGTGTGTATTCGTACGCGAACTAGCTTCCTACTGCTCATCACAGCATCTATCTCTTCCGCACGTGTTGTCGGTTGATATAAAATGCATTTTTACCCCGCGCACAAAATAGTCCGTGCCGTGTACCCTTAAACCAACGACCCCGGCATAAATCTGTAGTTCTTGGACAGTCGTTATGGGTAGTCGGAATTCTTCAAGTTTACGTGTCACTGAAGTTGGCTGCAAGCCCCTGCGCAGTTGTAAATTTTTGTCCCTGTTGAAGTAGAAGATAGCATTGTATAACTGCCGCTGCCTCTTTCACTCGCTTACGTTTGTCGCATCGTGCTCTCTCGCTTACTCTATACAGTATAATCGATGACAAACTGTTTCTTGCGCGATGGTTGGCAGAGTCAACTTCAGAGATACAAAGATCCGCTGTGATTACAATATCGTGTTATCCAGTAACTGGCTTGGCAACCAAGCACAATGTTGTTGGGAAAAGGTTATGCAGATTGATAGGAATCAATCCCACCTTTCTGTGGGAGGGACTGACCACCACACGGGCACAGTGCGGGTTGGAGGATGTCACGTCTTCAAATTAGTTTGAATTTTCTTTCCCTTCTTTTGAGATCCAGAGGATCTAGACGTGTGGCATATGATGTCAGCGAAGGCAAATGGAAATGTGAGAATGTAAGTGACTGGTCACGTGATTTTTCGATATCGTTTGTCAATCCCATACAATTTTCCCTTTTTGACAATCCTCATCGCCACGCTTTCGATGATAGAATGTCACTTGTCTAGGGCCTAAGGACATATTAGCACGTCAGTGCAAAGCACACTAATCAGCATCGCCTCGGTCCGTGGTCAACACGCAGTCCCAGCGTTTACGGCCAATCAGCACCGCGCACACGCTTATCCGTCACCGCACTTACGTCTCTACCTGACGGCCCACTTGCCCCTTGAAATCAAGTTGTCCCCAGGTGATGCCTAGCCGTAAGCCTGACAGCGCCTAGCTGTAGCTGAGTCAACGGGCTGGAGCTGCAGATCCGCTTTGGTTACATGCTTAAGTACGTTAGGCGCCGTATAATACGGGTCGCTTACGAGTACGGTCAATACACTTCGATCGAAGTGACATCATTGTGTGATCCTTTCCGCAGGTAATGTCATCGCCATACATTTTGATGTTAGCGTCTGACGTTAATACAGAAAAGGTTTTTTGTCTAGACCTGCAGATTTGCTTGATGAGTAGGTATGCGCTTGGTAAAGAATCTGTACTGAAACAACTTACTGAATAGGCAGTGAATATAATACAAACACTAATAGCAAATACCGAGCCTTGTTGATTTATGTCATGACATTAAATAAATTTAACCAATCTTATTCTATTGGTTTATAACAAACAGAAACATAGATAATGATTATTTTTGTTATTACATACATTTAGTTCACGCCAATGTCTTGGCCGCCCTGGGGACCTACCATAAACTTAAAAAATACTTGCCAAGTGCAGGGTAGTTCAACATAGCATTTTCTTGACAGGTTTTGTGTTTTTACCATGTGTATTTCTCGTTGATCTGCTAAATAGTCTCTGGTCAGTAAGCTGAGAGCACAGATTAAATAAAATGATTAGAAACTGACGTTCTAAAATACTTTAGCGGTTTTACGGTAAAAAAAAAGTTAGTTGCACAAGGCTGCAAATTATGACGGCAGAGTAGTTCAAATGTTGAATGTATAAATGTCAAAAAATACTTGATGGTAAGGATAAGTTGCAGGTCAGCCTGCTGAAATGCTGTGACGTAGTCACTCACTGGTTTAAATCACGTGATCGCTGGCTGACCTGCTACTTGGTGCGCTCATGGTACAAATTAGCATGACAGTGAAATTTTCCGTCGAAAATTGACCTGCTATAAGAGTTCATGGTAGGCCCCCTGAAGTTGGCTACAATGGCTGCGCAGTAGTTAATCTCATACAAAAACTTATTACATCATTCCTCTCATTCACTCTGAATGAGAGGAATTTATTAGCTTGGTATGTATGTATCTGAATGTAACGGAATCTTTGAACGTGATTTTCACCCCCTTTAAAACGTCGGAATAATTTGAAACTTTGCAGGATATTCAGTATTAGCGATTGAACTAAAATGTTAAAATAAATAATAGTAAAAAAAACTACAAACGCTTTAATAGAAAATCAAACTAAAAAGTAGAAAATAATTTTCTATAAAATTAAATTAAGAATAGTGCGTCACGCTTTTTTACAATAAAATATTTTTTTTTGTTAATCACACTATTCTTAATTTAAATTTATTAAAAATTATTTACTAATTTTTAGTTTGGTTTTCTATTAAAGCGTGTTTTTTTTTTTTTTAAGTAAAAATTTTTTATAAAAAAAAATATTTAAATAAATTCACGTTCCTAAATAAAATTTTATATAAAAAAAATGCATTGTCACGAGAAACAAGTGTGTGCAAAATTATACATTCCAGCACTGGGACAGCTGAAACTATTTAGTTAGTTTCACCTGTCCCAGTGTTGGAATGTGTAAAGCTTGTAAAAAGATGGTCTTTGCCCTGCAGTGGGGCATAATCTAGTGTCTATTATCTATGAGTCACCGGGAACGCAATCTAGTCCACGTATCCACGAGAGCCATTATGTCATTATATGAGGAAATAGGTGTCAAAGTGAAGGGGCCTTGAATTAGGGGTCACGATCAACTACGGCCGAATATAGAGTCAACAGATTCTATTTAGGTGCTGTGGTATTTATATAAAAACCGGCCAAGTGCGAGTCAGACTCGCGCACGAAGGGTTTCGTACTTGGTAAATTGCGGTTTACGATTTATGATGTATTAAAAAAAAACCGGCCAAGTGCGAGTCGGACTCGCGCACGAATGGTTCCGTACCTTTATCGCTAAAAACGGCAAAAAAATCACATTTGTTGTATGGGAGCCCCACTTAAATATTTATTTTATTCTGTTTTTAGTATTTGTTGTTATAGCTGCAACAGAAATACATCATCTGTGAAAATTTCAACTGTCTAGCTATCACCGTTCATGAGATACAGCCTGGTGACAGACGGACAGACAGACAGACGGATCGCGGAGTCTTAGTAATAGGGTCCCGTTTTTACCCTTTGGGTACGGAACTACCTAAAAACTACGTACTAGATCTCGTTCAAACCAATTTTCGGTGGCAGTTTACATGGTAATATACATCATATATTTTTTTTAGTTTTATCATTCTCTTATGATACACACATTTTACCACTTTGGAAGTTTCTCTCTCGCAAACTATTCAGTTTAGAAAAAAAATATAATAGAAACCTCAATATCATTTTTGAAGACCTATCCATAATACCCCACACGTATACGTTTGCTGGAAAAAAAATTGAGTTCTAAGTATGGGGAACCCCCAAAATTTATTGTTTTTTTTTTCTATTTTTGTGTGAAAATCTTAATGCGGTTCAAAGAATATCTACTTACCAAGTTTCAACAGCATAGTTCTTATAGTTTCGGAAAAAAGTGGCTGTGACATACGGACGGACAGACAGACAGAGAGACATGACGAATCCATAAGGGTTCCGTTTTTTGCCATTTGGCTACGGAACCCTAAAAATAGCCTTTATTTCCTGTAACCTGTTTACAAATAACATTTTATATCTAGTCTATGATAATATTACACACTAACTTATCTAAATTAAATCTTATCTTAACGAACTATCAGCTACCAGGTCAAGTTGACTTTTGACATACTTGACTTAAGATCCTACGACCCCAAGCTGGGGCAGAGGGCGTCCACAGTAGTCCTCCATCGCGACCGTTCTTGAGCTTCACGCTACACCTAGCTCCACGTTATTCTTTTGACGGGGAAGGCTACGCTTCCTTTTTCCTTGAGGATATAAATCCATGGCCTGTTTAAGAATGTGATCAGAATCCCTGCGGAGCATGTGACTATATCCATTTACGACGCTTGATATGGCGATCGGGCTCTCGTGGCATTTCTCCAACAACTCTATGTTAGAGGTGGTCTCGGGCCAGTATATTCCGAGGACGCAACGAAGGCATCGGTTGACGAAGTCCTGGATTGGGCTTGAGATGTCTTTTGTTAACTGCCATGATTCGCACCCGCACTGCAGCACGGATTCTTGAGTTTAAACCTTCGGGTCAGTTGCCGCAATTGCCAAATAGGTCTCAACTGCGCGAAGGAAGCTCGTGCTTTGGCGATCCGTGAAGTGATGTCCTCTTGACTTGATGTCTTTTGACCAGTGTGCCAACTTAGTGGATTTAACACTAAAACTGGTGGTTTCAACCTCCTTTTAGTGGCGAAATATTGCTTTTAGTGGCTTTGATTGCTTCAGTTAGTGGTGGTCCGATACACTAGTACGATTTACCAAAAAACCTCTAGTTATAACAAGACATACAAACAAGTATATAATTTCTTTAAATTTTTGTGTTGTGTAGGCGACTAAAGATGTGGTTTTCGGGGATTCCCCGAAAATAGTTTGTTAATTTCTTGAATAATTTTGATTATGGACTTTATTTGTATGGTTACTGGGTCAATTTTGATTTGATTTTGTATGGTTACTGGGTCAATTTTGATTTGATTTAAAGGGTTTGTGTATATTCTCTGGTTTGTTTTCTGTCATTCCCAATGCGTGCACGAATACAAAGGACGGACAATGCAGTACAATTCGAGTCGG
This sequence comes from Orthosia incerta, assembly GCA_948252205.1. Taxonomy (NCBI): domain Eukaryota; kingdom Metazoa; phylum Arthropoda; class Insecta; order Lepidoptera; family Noctuidae; genus Orthosia; species Orthosia incerta. The sequence continues at coordinate 5,067,980 of OX411769.1, forward strand.
TATCGATAAAGGTTACTTACCAGTTTAACTTATTGCCACTAATTTTATGAAACCGATATGCCCAAACCACAGTATACCCAAAAGTGCCGTGATTGTTGGATAAGTAACCCAAAATTAAAGGACTGGTTACAAGTGGTGGAAAGCCAGGGGCGTAGCTACCGCCGTATCTGCCGTATCAATTATACGGGGCCCCCGGGCCACGGGAGCCCCCGACGTGCTAAACAAAATTTAATACTGATAAAAAATTACCTAAGAACTTCGATGGGACATGAACGCCTGTCAGACCTGTCATAGGCAGAAACTTTAGAAAAGCTAAAGTCATCAGCTAGAAATGATGTAATAAATCAGTTTGCCGAAAAAAAGGCAAGGAGAGTGTATATTTAATTTGAATTGTTTGAATATTTTTTTGGAAAAAGTGTCAGATAGATAATTATGATGAATAAATATTTCTTTTAATTTTATGCAAACATTTTTTTTCTTTTTTGAGAAATCTTTACCCTTCATAAGGGCCCCCAACAAATTTTTATACGGGGCCCCGCCAAGGCACGCTACGCCACTGTGGAAAGCACTGCTGGTCCAGTAGCTGAGTGCAAATTATGTGGTACAAGGAATCATTACGGAGATTTTGTTGTTTTGGATTAGTGGTTTTTTGGTGGTTTGAGAGACCGTTAAGTTTAGTGGTTTTCTGGTGGGTCACGAAGCCACATTTGGTGGGTTTGTAAAAATAAAGTAGGCAACACTGCTTTTGACATAGGCCTGCTCTAAATCCCTCCACTTGTTTCGTTCCAGTGCTGTTCTTCTCCAGTACTTTGGCAAGTCCTACTCTCATCTCTTTATCTGTGTACCTCTTTGTTTCTTTCCCTTTCTTGGGTACTATTCTGTAATTTCCTCGGTACTTTTTTGTCCATTTGTCAGTTTTTGTTCTCCACATCTGTCCAGTCTATCTCCATTTCATTGTTCTTGTCATCACTCTCGCATCTGCCACCTTGGTTATGTTTCTTAGTGCCGCACAGACACGCAAATCCCTCCATCTGTATGAACTTCAAGCGTGCCACTTTTTCACAAACAATTTAAAAACAAATTTACTTACCAATGAAAGAAAGCAATATGACTCGGCCACTTTTCCTATAGTCTTTACAGCTCACAACACTAATTATTATACACCGTGAAATTTAAGTGGTTGTTTTCCCGCGGCAGAACGACTTGCCTTTAGGAGTACTTTCGAAGCATAGAGTTAAAGTAAAAAATAACGATGTTTTTATTTTAAAATAATTTAAAAAATATTCATCAATTCGAAAAAGTGAGTAACAATTGTAACTTGTAGGTACTAGGTACTACTCGCGTGACCACCGTATTATTCACCGTAGTACCTAGTACCTACAAGTTACTATTGTTACTCACTTTTTCGAGATTATGTTTTTTTTTTAATTATTTTAAAACAAAAACATCGTTTTTTTTTTACTTTAACTCTATGCTTCGAAAGTACTCCTTAAGGCAAGTCGTTCTGCCGCGGGAAAACAACCACTTAAATTTCACGGTGTATATATTAATGTTCCCACTGCTGGGACACAGGCCTCATCTCTGTGAGAGGGAATGGGCCGTTATCCACCACGCGGGCCCAGTGCGGGTTGGTGGATGTCAAATGTCTTCGAATTATTGGTTCTAGGATATGCCGGTTTCCTCACGATGTTTTCCTTCACCGTTTTGAGAGCAGTGGTGATGAAATAATTTACACAAAGTAAAGCGCCTGCCTGGGCTCGAACGCCTTGAACCCACGACCTATAACATGTAAGTCGCGGCCGATACCACTGGGCCACCACTGCTTACAGCTCAATATGGCATAGAAGGGCATTTTTCTAGATTACAGTGGATTTCCGGTGCCGATAATGCTAAATGAAAAGCTCAAATTACGATCATTGATCGTAACTTTTACTTCGTTTTTTGACACGTGAAGTATAAACGATTAATACATTCAGGGAGCTAAATTTTCGAACCACATATCATTTACAAATTATTTGTCTAAAATTTTTGAGGTTATGCTAACGTAAACAAATACCGTTGTAGTTACAGCGCGACTTAACAACGTTGATAGTAAGGCAAAAACAATTAATGTAATTTATTGCGGATACGAAATATTTTTTGCTATGCCATATTTGTTGATGCATTCGACTAAATGGAAAGAAACAATTTTAAAATATATTCACATTTATTTACCGCGGAACTTCTTTCGTCGGACTGACAGTGATTCTTTTATATGCTTGTTTTAGGTGTTTCTGTAAGCACAGTGCGCAGAATCGTGCAACATGGCATTGAAAACGGTGGGTAATTCTCAACACCAGCTAAACACATGAAGGGTCGTCCCATGGTGCAGACAGCAGTGACGATGAGAGTGGTTCAGAAATCAGTGACGAATCAATACCAGAGCTTAAAATAGACTACACGAACTTAAGTGATCCCATGGAAGGTGTAGAGTATTTAGATTTTGATTTATTAGATTAGTTTATTTTATTAATTTCAGTTTATTTCTGAGTTTATATGGAAAGCAATTGATTATTAAAAATACTTATTTTTTGTGAAATTGTTGTTTTATTACTACTACATATGAAATATTTAATAAATATACTTATTTAATATATTTACTATTTTTTTATAGCCAATAAATAAATAATACTATTCAAGTATCAAGATCAGCTGGGTCGTACTAACTGGGTTGCTATCTGAGCGATTGTGGCGCCCTCATTTAATTTCTACTCTTTTATGTTGCACTGTACATACAATCGCGTAATCTCGTTAGATTTATATCTGTGAAGTGCTGTGCTATATAGGTACCTGCTTACATTGAACTATGTGGATAGGGCAACAGTTAGGCTTTTGACAGCTTGGCGACTTTCGAAAAAGGAGGCGGTTCTATGTTCGACATCATGTACGTTTTTTTTTTGTGTATGTTCACCGATATCTCCGTCAATTGTGGACCAATTTTGAAAATTCTTTTTTTGTTTGAAAGAACATATTCCGAAATTGGGCCCATTTTAATTTGTTGAAGATCTGATGAAGAACTTCGGTGATATACAACAGAACTCTTCAATAAATAACGGCAAATCTCTCGGGACTGCTGCAATCGCATGTCTGTTCATTGTTTATACCATTTCATAACATAACATCACGCCAGTACGCTCTTAAGGGGTAAGCAGATCTCTCATTTGATCGGTTTTGTTCAATTTTCATAATATTCGGGTAATCTATTCTGAGGTTATAAGAAACTTAATAAACAACTCGCCCATTAGTCTAGGTAGGTACAGCTAAAAAGTAAAAATGTTACAAGCTTTAAGGCGCCGATTCCCTTGAGTTGCTGATTTTAAAATGAGAATCACGTCTAAATGGCTAGTCGTAATTTTTTGAAAAAAATATATGTTTTATTAGACTATTATCTTAATAATTTGATTTGAGCAAATTTTGAGTTTTATTCGTATAACATAGTGTAATTAATTTGTAAAGTTATGTCTAAAACGGACTAAAACACGACAATCACACCAAAACCGCTGGGCGTATTTTAATGAAATTGACACCATCTCAAAGACAATTTAATTACCTACATTTTGATCTGAAGCTTTTTTTTTTTAAAGTCATAGAATAATAAGGAAAGTACAAAAAACTACAAAATTTTGTGTCGCGCGGGTGTGAAACGGGGGCGCGTTTTGTTCCCTCAAGGTCGTTGGCGTTAGTCGTCGTCTTAAATTACCTTGCTGTCGTATGTCCGGCAACTGGCAATCGATTTTTCAAGCACTTCCTTTGAAACTTGGCTTACTTATGTAACTAAAGACACATTGAAATAATATGGTACTATGGAGCTAGTCTCATGATGGAGCCGGAAGGTGGCCATAGCAACTCTTCAAACAGACAAGATACCACCATCGTGTTTGGGCTCATAGGACTAGTCTCTATTGTATTGACGTCATACGGGCCTAATCGTGGGTCATAGAGGAAACAACACTTGAGTGAAGAGGTCCTCAATTTGCAGGGGTGTTCAAGATCGCAATAATAAGGTATCTTACGCAAAGACAGGTGTCATATAAATGACTAGCTTTTTCTCGCTGCTTCGCCCCCGTGGCCAACCCCACAAGACCCGTACCGACAAACTTACAAACAATCAAATCTTTCCTGCAGTAGACAGCGGATCTTTGTTTCTCTAAAGTTGGCTGCAAGATCCTGATTCCTGCGCAGTTGCTATTCTTGTGTCAATATTGAAGTAGAAGATAGCATTGTAGGTACTGTCTCTTTCACTCGCTTACGTTTGTCGCATAGTCCTATCTCGCTTACTGTATGCAGTGGCGGATTTGTCCTAAGGCCGAAGTAGGCCCGGGCCTAGGTCGGCCAATATTAGAAGCGGCCAATCGTTGCAAAAATTACATTGAAGATATCAAGAAATTACCAAAAGTCATTTTCACGACATTCTTAACATTTTATTTTTATTTTATAAAAGTTGGCAAGAAACTGAATTAATACTTACTTTCAGCTGAGAAAGGGGCGGCTTGTAATACACGGCCTAGGGTGGCTAAGACGTCAAGTCCGCCACTGAGTGTATGCAGTATTCTATGACAAACGTTTTCTTGAGCAATGGTTCGCAGAGCCTAACTTCAGAGACATAAAGATCCGCTGTGACTACTGTAATATTCGTAGTAGTAGGGACTCCCTTTTTCGCACTTAGACTCTTATTTGGTCCGTTGTGCGTGTGGGTACTGGCTAACATAGCCAGCCCAGCTCCAACCAAAAGCACAGAAGCTTCCTGGGAGCTTCACAGGCTTCACGGAGCGACCTCACTGTTCCGAGGGTTTCTTCGCGTTGAGAAGCCACGGCCTCGCAATCCAGGATTACGTGGGCGGCTGGTTCTTCGGCGTGAAAACAGCCCCTGCAAATTGGGCTGTCCGTGACACCTATGTTGAATAAATGTTTGTTAAGGAGGGTGTGGTACGTTATTGTCCCTATAATTATTTTGAGGTTATTTCTACTCAGGCTGAGGATTTTTTTAGTGAGACGCGAGTGTACTTTCGGCAAAGCCATTTTTGACTGTCTACAGTCTGTTGCCCGTGACCATCTGTTATTGTGTAGTTCTGTTGTACTTTGACGAATCCATGCACGAAATTGCGAGAAAGGCAATGGGATAAGTGGGTATGGGCCTAGCACTAACATCTCGGATCCCCTTCTCGCAAGTTCATCGGCGGCATCATTGCCTAGGGTGTAGAAGAGTAAACAAAACATGTTTAAAAAATCGAGGTAAAATTTCTGTATTTTTATCTCTATAAACTTAGGTCTTTAAAACCCCATTAAGTACTTCACGTGTCAAAAAACTGAGTAAAATTATGATCAATGATCGTACTTTGAGATTTTCATTTAGCATTATCGGCACCGGCAATTCACCGAAATCTAGAAAACCGCCTAATTATGCCACATTGAGCTGTAAAAACTGTATAGAAAAAGTTGGTCGAAGCATTGGCAATGTTTTCTTTCATTGTTAAGTAAATTTGTGTTTAAATTGTGTGTGAAAAAGTGGCACGTTTGAAGTTCATACAGATGGAGGGACTTGCGTTATCTAGATAGATTTATAGAATAGAATACTCTTTATTATGTACACCATATAAGTTACAGAAAGTATAGACGAAGAAAACATTGCACTGGGTGACACAAAGGGCGGCCTATCGCTAAAAGCGATCTTTTCAAGACAACCTTTGGATGGATTTAAAAAAAAAATAAAAAAAATGGAAGGAATGACAGTACTGCAGGTAGTCTTTGGTGTACTATTTATATATAAAATAAAATAAATACATACATATATATAATAGACAAATATATACAGTAATAAGTATGGAACAAAAGCATTGAAATCAAGAAATACAACTATTCAAGAGAGAGGTAGTGATTTTTTTCCATTGTTTTAAAAATGGGCAGAGATAGAGCACGCCTTATTGACACGGACAAAGCATTCCACAACCGCACCGCTTGAACCGTAAAAGATTTGTCGTAAAAGCTCGTTATGTCTGTGGTTTGCAGCGTATATGCGGGTATGCAATCGATTGAGTGCTTTCCATTAGGACCACTGCAGTTCACGTCAAGGTGGTAGGTGTTCGTGGATTTTCAAGTACATAGGTGGAGGTAGGAAACCTTTTATCCCGGTAGGTAGTACTTTTCCTTGAGATGACTTTAGAATTCCTTGCGCCGCTGCATCCTCCAACAAAAAAAAAGTTAATAAAATTAAAAAACCCGACTGCTTAAAAAGCGAACTAAAATTATGTAAACAAGAAGAAAATCTTGCTGTGCAGTCGGAGGATACATATTCGCGAGCTGGCTGACCAAACCCAGCTGTACTCTCCGGCTACGCAGCAAGATTTTCTTCTTGTTTACATAATTTTAGTTCGCTTTTTAAACAGTCGGGTTTTTTGATTTTATTAACTTTTTTTTTGTTGGAGGATGCAGCGGCGCAAGGAATTCTAAAGTCATCACAAGGAAAAGTACTACCTACCGGGATAAAAGGTTTACTACTTTAGGTTTAGGTACTTTTTTTTTCGAATGACTTTAAACATAGAAGTGGTATATATTTTTGTAATCACTTCTAAAAACCCTTCATTTTGATACCCCACTCGATGGGTTTCGAAGAAAAAAAATTGCAACCCCACAATATGGCGCCCAAAATCCGCCATGTTTCTTTTTTTTATAAAAATCCGTCAAGTGGTTTAAAAGATACGAGGTAATAAAGAATATTACATACATACAAGATACGCGCGAAAAACATTAACCCTTTCCTTGCAGCCGGGTAAAAACTACATTAATGAAAGTAATTAATATAATTATTTCAAAACTATTATGCCTACCTATTCAATTGCCTAATATTACTTTATCATTCTCATATTATCAATTTATCATTATTTTGATTAATGCAACTTTTACTATCTTATCAGGCAACATTTAATTTTGAAACAGTTCTATGACTGATTGACAGACTACGCAATGTCCATGAATATGAAGGAATGTTGAATTAAAATAAATTGTATTTGTATATATTTATTTTTATTATATTACTAGCTGACCCGGCAAACTTTGTTTTGCCATAAAAAAACCAAACATTCACCTATCCTACAGCTACCCTACACCTACCCTACACCTACCCTACACCTACCCTACACCTACCCTACACCTACCCTACCCTTTTTCCCCCTTTTTTTTTGTTTTTAAACCTTCCCTGTATTCTGTCGAACAAAACAAAAAAAGAATTATCCAAATCGGTTCAGTCGTTCTCGAGTTTTAGCGAGACTAACGAACAGCAATTCATTTTGATATATATAGATAGATAGGCTCGCGTTTGACCACTATCTCACCTGATGGTAAGCGATGATGTGGTCGACGGTGAAGCACGCTTGCCTAGAAGTAGGTAATCTATTCACTCTTGATTTAAAGACTTCTAATTTGTAGCTATAGGGAAACACAGACTCCGGCAAAGAATTCCACTCCTTAGCTGCCCGCACAATGAAAGTATTTCTAAAACGTTTAGTGCGTATGGATGGGATGCCGACCATGTACCGATGGCGCATCGCCGTACACCTTGTAGTCCGATGATGAAACGGGCTGAGCGGAATTAGATCATGCCATTCTGTCGCAAATCGTATCATTACATAGGTAGGAGGAATACCAATACGTCGTCGCCAAGTACGGCCTTATGACGACTTAAGAGGCGTTTATGACGGATTGGTCGGGCACTTTGTATGTTTGTGTTTCAATCACGCAAAAACGATTGAACAGATTTGGACACACAGATTTACTTCTCATCGCGGTATAACGCTCCGCTGGGATAAAACTTTTCACGCGAGAGAAACCGCGGGCAGCAGCTAGTTATCATATATATTTATTAAAATTCTCTACAGTTTTGCTCATTAATAGTATTAATTATCAAAACTCTAAAGTTGTAATGTTTTAGAAATGTATATTTCTAAGCTTAGTTAGCACTAGCATAGGTATATATACAAAAACTGCTAAGTGTCTATATGTACTTATTAAGTCCTTATTAAAAAAGCATATTATGAAATCAAGGACTATGTTGAAGATAAAAAATTTGGCTTTGGCTCCTTCTGCGCATGCGGCTTCCCTGGTAACTCATAAACGGCACAAATATGTGGATGTCTCTAACTATTCTCAATCTCATATTTTTTCTCTTTTAATTAGACTTTTACAATGTTTTTCCATCATCTTTATAGCCCTTTGCTAAGAATAGTTACAGCACTGATAACAACATTTGTGCCACATGTTAAATTTAGTGTTGTTAGACATTATTTTTATTTATTAGTTTTTTTTTTTATTCTTTTGCCGGTTGTTTTGTGAATGTGTGAACATTGTAGGCCTTCTAGATTTCTAGATGATTGTTAACATTTGTTAACTTTTTATTTCGTTTTACATTTTTTTTTGTATTTTTTAATTTCTTACGACTTATTGTCGGGCCTACGTTGTCCCCCCATATCCAAGTACTAATACTGTAACATGGAAATTTTAAAAGAGTAACCATGGAGTTTCTTGCCGGTTTTTCTCCATAAGAAACGACTAACCCGAACCGTGCACCTTTTGTCGACGTTTTATGAGTGCCCATGTAGGCCTATCTATACTAATATTATAAAGAGGAAAGATTTTTTTGTTTGTTTTTGTGCGAAGCCGCGGGCAACAGCTATTGTAAAATAAAAATAAAATATTTTGATTTTGAAGTATTTTATACTGTATATAAAACTTTCTCTATTAATTTAATAGAAAAATAACAATTTAAATTTCATTAATTTACTGACAAATGCTCCTTAACTGCGCTACAATTTTTCATAACTGATTGTAAAAAAATCACATGGGCCAAATCAGGCATAAAATTTAGTCCAAAAGTCTCTTACAATGTGCATGCTCCTAAACTCCATTTACTACATTAGACATTTAAATAATCCCATTTTACAGCCCGTTCAACCGATTTTGACTTCTATTGCATTGGTGATACGACAAATGGAAGCTGTAGTAAAAAGTTGGTTTTGGTAACAGGTTTATGCTTTTTATGTCTTACGTTTACGAGATAGAACTCAAAATCGGTTGAACGGACTGTAAAAAGAGCTGTATGGACGTCTAATGTTATTTCAAATGAAGTATAACTAAGCAAGGATTCTGGCAAATTCGTCCCCTAAACTTCCCTGTATGAGAAGAGGTGAGAGAGAGGTGAGGTGGCTTGCAGTGAGACAGTAACAGGTCAGTTCTTATTATAACTGTAAATAATAAAAAAATACATAAAAAATAGAGCCGGTATCGGGAACATGGTCCAAGCTACGTCTACTAAGGTCAGGGCTCCTAACAATGCGAGCCGTGACCAGCAGTACCTCTTTCTGGATCAGGCCCTCGGCCCAGCCGCCTAACGAGGAGCCTCCTAGGTGTTGTTCGACGCTCGTGGCTATTAAGCCACGAGCGTCGAACAACACCTAGGAGCTGACACGACTATCGGTACAATGATCGCTGAGTCCACATCCCACTTGTCGACAACCCTCATGAGCCAAGTCAACATACTTGATTTGCTTCTCTTTCTCGGCTTTCATGAGGTTGGTATTATTATTATTAAAGGGGGGATAAGAATATAAATGAAGCAATGAAGGACTATGTAGGGATCGTAGCAGGTGGCATTCTGTAGTCATGAGAAAAACGTGTGAGTGTATTTATGTATAGAGCGCGACCCGTAAGTTGAATCAAAATGTACTCAAGTTTTATTGAAATTAGATTTAAATCGACTTTTATTCTTTTAATACGACCTAACCGTTGACAATTTGTACATTGTTAACGGTAAGGTCATTTATAAGGGATTAATTTCAGGGTAAATTGTTTAATTTTAATAAAACATTAGTACATTTTTTTTCAAAGGGGTTAAATAAGGAACAAAAGTTTGTATGGAAGTGCTTCATTTTTAGGGTTCCGTACCCAAAGGGAAAAACGGGACCCTATTACTGAGACTCCGCGATCCGTCTGTCTGTCTGTCTGTTTGTCACCAGGCTGTATCTCATGAACCGTGATAGCTAGACAGATGAAATTGTCACAGATGATGTATTTCTGTTGCCGCTATAAAAACAAATACTAAAAACATAATAAAATAAATATTTAAGGGGGGCTCCCATACAACAAACGGGATTTTTTGGCCGTTTTATGTGATAATGGTATGGAACCCTTTGTGCGCGAGTTTTTGACAATGGGCATGGCATTTCACCTATAAGTATTAAGTTAATATTATACTAACTATAAAAGGAGCTACTCCTATTGAAACTTAAAGAGTTATTACAAATAAAAATAGCATTGATGATAAAATTATAAATAGGTACCCAGAAGCAATTAATCTGATAGTATGTACATATTGCATACAAAAACTGTCAATTTGTGATAGGTAAATTACAGTGTAAACTAATTATGTTGATAGGCATGCCAGACAAAGAGTCATACATTACTTCAGTTATAAGAAATAGGAGGACTAAATTATACTTTAAAAATTATTATCATAAATAATTTCATGTTGTTAAATATCTTCACTTATATCAGACAATCAATCAGAATTGATAATATTATACCCTATTGATAAATAAAAATAGAAGTTCTTTAACTCCAAATTAAAAATAGAGTTGAGTAAAAATAACTTACCCGCGAAAAAGAAGAAGAAGTGAGCCTTTATGGGCAGAAGCCCTCTGTCTATCTTGAATTTCATTTTTTTTTTGTTACAATAAATTCACATTCAGTCTAGAAATACTTCGCGTTATTTTTTCACCGAGCACAGGTCATTGAACGCGTACGGCATAGTATTTTCCTGCAGCCAAGACAGGTTTTAGTATCAGTAACAACTTTCTAAGGCTATGAACTACACTGAATTATGAGACTAAGCACTGGTATCATTATATACACAAAGGAATACGAGAGGAATCAAGATAATACTTATTTTGTCTGTTATCGCACCAGACGCGACTAACTCAAAGATTAATATTGTCTGAATAAACACAACAGCAGATAAACTCGATCGTTGTTGTCATAATAATAAAACTGAATTGACGTTTGTTGATACGTTTCAAACACAGCTGACGTGGTTGCTAGTGTATGATCTCAAAATTGCTTATTTGAGTTGAACGATTGGGTTCTTTTATATGCTTCTAAATTATGTATTTGAACAAGTGCACATTTTATAATGAATTTCAATTTCAATGTGTTAATGGAAAAGTATTTTATTTTATTTTAAACCAAGTACAATTAGGTACCTATTCATTTTTGTATGAGGTTGAGTTTGAACAATAACTGACTCATTCTAGGAATTGGTCCATTACCAGAATTATAAATATTCTTTAAACAGCTGAAATGCTGAAAAAAACAGATAATTTACCAAGCTTATAGGGTAAAAGCAAACGTTGGCAACATCGGAATTGAGTGTCATCGTGCTCTGTCAGCTGTCATTATAAATGTCAGTTGATCTTTGACCGATCTTGCTATCTCTGTTTATCCAATACAATTTAATTAAGGTTTTTCGTTTCTGCATGCTGAACATGTCAAAAATATATTCTGAATTTGAATACCGAATATAGTGATGTTCTTTTGCATTGGTGAGTGAGTTTTGTTCACAACCGATAGTCTACTAGTGTATAATAATATTTTTAAATTCTAGCTCTTTTTGAAGCCGGATATAAAATAAACATCTTTGCGTTGACATGTCTATTTATAAAAACCTATAATTAACTTGGTTTCTTTTTAATATGGAGCTCTAGCAAAGTTTCAATATTATAAAGATTTTCATTTCTTTTTTGTACATACATAAACTCACGCCTTTTTCCCATGGGGGTAGGTTGAAACTACAGAACGCCTCGCGAACTACTTCTATTGCTTCACTCACATTCATACATCTAGTCATACACACACGCCGGTTGTGAGTGCTGCGCACCTGGCCTTTCTGAAGAACATCACCTATAAGGTCTATGTATGTCTTTCTAGGGCGTCCCCTGCTGGCGTTTCCATTCACGTCTGCCTTGTAAATAACTTTCGTTAGTCGCCTTTTATTCATCCTCTCAACATGGCCAAACCATCATAACCTACTCTTTTCAATTTTAGTCACTAAGTCTTCTTTTTATAGTTAACTAAATTTACATACATAAAATATATACCTAAATTATTTAAACAAACAACAATGTCTAAAAACATTTACACTTATATCAAAAACAATTAACTAAATAATGTCTAACATATAACAGTCTAAATAAGGCGTTCAGTATTTAGTTAAATTGTTTGGTCGCCACCATAATAAAGTAAGAACCTACTTAAGTATTTTACCGAATTATTATTCAGTAAAATAGCTGTGGTCTTACAGGGGGGAAACGATCACTAATCCGATTTTTTTTATCGTATTTCATTTTACCGAAATCTATTGACCGACTTTTTTTTTTGCAATTTGACATATTTTCATTTCATCGAAGTATCATGTGGCATATTAAGCATTATTTTATCGAACTATATTTTGCCGATTTACAAAATAACTTTTTGCTTTTGGCCGAAGCCTCTTTTGAACTTTTTTCATTTCCTACTTAAGTATTTTACCGAATTATTATTCAGTAAAATAGCTGTGGTCTTACAGGGGGGAACCGATTACTAATCCGATTTTTTTTAACGTATTTCATTTTACCGAAATCTATTGACCGACGTATTTTCATTTCATCGAAGTATCATTACCGAACTATATTTTGCCGATTTACAAAATAACTTTTTGCTTTTGGCCGAAGCCTCTTTTGAACTTTTTTCATTTGCCATATTTTTTCCACACCGAAACAATATTTTCCGGAATATTATTTGGTCACAAATATATAGTCGGTTACTTGGTAGCATTTTCAATTTAAAATTGAAATAGTGTCATAAAAAGTCAATATTATTGTGCTACAAAATTTAGTAACAGAAACAAATCGCTGCAAAACTGACTTCACGCAGTCTTGTCTGTGTTTACTTATTTATTTTGTATTTTCATGCAAATGATTTATTAATTAGCTGTCATGCATCAGACATTTCTATTAATTAATTATTTCAAAGAATTTGTCCAAGAACGAGCGAAGCGAGTTCGGTATTTTAGGGTTACTTCGACCCTGCAGACAGTCTCTAATATATCGTTTATTACAATAATATTAATCATTCCATTTGCATCGGGTTATTTCAACTCGGGGAGTAGTATTGATGATTTTAGTGATTATGCACCAAACTTTTATTTAGATTCCATAGTTCCTCCGCGTGAAACTCGTTAAACTTAAGTATTTTTTACGCGGAAATTTGCTTTAATTTAAAAAAAAACGCGTTTTTTGATATTAGAGCAAATTTAGCTTAAGTTACTTAAACAATGTGTTTTATTTATACTTGCATAAGCATTTTGGTACTCTTAAAAACTATTGTTTTAATTCCTACATAGTAAAAACAGACACTTCAGTTTATTTTTATTAAAATCATATAATACATAATGGTAAAGGTAGATCTGGGAAATACATCAAGTGTTTTCCATAGACTAGTAAATTCTTCTGACAGAATATTTTCAAATCGATCGATTTACTGTAGTAAAAACAGTGAGGCCCATCACTTAAACCCGCGCTTTTCAATTGTTTTTTTTCAGTGTACATTTTCTTTCATTTGAATTTTAATAGCAAAACATGGCCGGCCTCCTTAGTTTGTAAATAAATAAAAATATATCAGAAAATGGAGGACGAAGAGTTTGTAGGTTGCATCAGTTGCATGAACACCAATGATTTATGCGACCTATTTGCTGTGTACGCGGAGAACACGGAGACTTACGCGAAAATGTTTGAAACCTGTTTTGATATTAAGGTTATATATGAAGCTTTTTATTATTGTAGTAAATAGATTTTATCTAAAAAGTAAATAAATATGTTTTTCTTTCAACCTTAGCTTGTAGAAGAATTAGTAGATAGTGGCACTTTATCTAAGGAATTTTGAAATATGGATCGTATTTATGAAATATTTTCAACAACAAAATTTATACTTATCGAATTTTACAATGTTTTCTCTTTGATTTAAGTATTTTCTTTAGTTTTTCAGTTAGTAATAACTTCGTTCATTCATAACAATCTCATTTATAAAAACATAATCGTAACTCTCATTGTTTTCAATATAAGAAATGACTCGTCGATACAAAGTACATAGAGGTAGATACAGACATGGAGTTATTAAGTACACACTAATATGCAATTTATCAATGTATCTATTAACGTTTTTTTTTAATCCATAACAATTTACATTGTTTGTTTTATGTAGGTATACTTATTTTTTTGGCTGGAATATTCTGTCCCGTAGAGGAGCTCGTGGCTAAATAATAACAGGCGCACGGGTCGATCATCAAGGTTAAGCAACGCTTGACGAGGTCGGTCCGTGGATGGGTGACCATTTCAACATACCGAGTTTCGCCGTGCCTCTGAAAGCACGTTAAGCCGTTAGTCCCGGCTGTCATTTGAAGATCTTTGACAGTTACCGGTAGTCAGAAGCTTGAGATCTGACACCAGTCTTGCCAAGGGGTACCGTGTTACCCAGTTAATGGGTTGTGGAGGTCAGATAGGCAGTCGCTCCATGTAAAACACTGGTACTCAGCTGAATCCGGTAAGACTGGAAGCCTCCCTCCACTCCTTCCACCATTCACGAGACCGCTATGATATTATACGTACCTACCTAGCTAGAATTACAAAACAATTGCCTTTATTGTAGTAGATTTACTGATTTAAAAATAAGTCAGCTAGCTTGATACTGTTTGCTAGCTAAATCGGTTTATTTTATTACAAGCTTATATTTAACTTGCTATGTATGTATGTAAGTGTCAAATCGGGTCAAATCTTGCAACTGAATTTTAAAGCAGTTATCCTCCACCGATTAAGATGGAATTTTGCATACACATTTAGTTTGGATGGTCATGCATGGTTAGCTAAGTGACGTCATTCTAAATCCAATATGGCGGACAGCCCAAGGTGGCGGACTAGTTATTTTTTGTGCACTGCCGTGCTACGGGTATCAAATGAAAGAGTTTGCTGAGAAGAACACGAAAAAAGCTTGGTTTGAAAAAATAAAACAATGATTTTTTTTTTCATAATTAATGGTAGAACGGGGCAAGAGCGGAACAGCGTAAGGTTGAGTGGGACTTCGAAATTACTATAAATTTATAGCTTTGCCCATGAAAAAAGGGAGTCAGTCTTAGCGTGACGGTTGGCAGAACAGTATTGAAGAAGAAAACGTGTTGCGCCGACCCCAAGTAACATGGAACAAGGAATATGATGATGGTGATTTGAGAGGTTTTTTTTTTATATTTGTGATGGGTTTGCTCTTGACTCTAGTCTAGGTCAAAGGTGACAGAGACAGAGTCGACGATGGAGTGAGCTTACCCAGAAGAAGCCTGTTCACTCTAACTTTGAAGAGATTCGGGTTGAATGCGTTCGGAAACACTGACGCAGGTAGCGAGTTCCATTCATTCGCTGTCCGCATTATGAAGGATGTTTGGAAGCGTTTGGTGCGAATTGGTGGAATGGCAACAAGGATGATAACTTGCAGTGCGTCTAGATGTCCGATGGTAGAAGGGGGCTGGTGGGATGAGGTCGTGGAGTTCTTCAGCACACTCACCGAAGTACAGTCTGTAGAAGACCGACAAGCAGGCAACCTTGCGGCGATGAGCCAAGCTGTGAAGCCTGGCACCCGCCAGCTCAACGTCGCCAATGAGCCTCCTGGCTCTGCGTTCCGCCGAGTCAAGCGCGGCAAGCTGATATTTAGCTGAGCCATCCCAAACGTGGCTGCAATACTCCATGCAGGATCGGACTTGCGCTTTGTATAGGGTTAAAAGCTGTCCAGGCGTAAAGTATCGCTTCACCTTATTTAGGATGCCTAGTTTTTTGGCCGCAATTTGGGCTTTGTACTCAATGGAGGCGCCAAAGTTGAGACTGGATGTCAACTCCATGCCTAGGAGCTCGAGCCGATCAGTCACAGGAACAGACGCACCCCGAAAAGTAGGAGTTTGATCGAAAAGACTCCTTTTAGCGGTAAAAAGACAAGCCTGTGTTTTGGTGGCGTTAAAGGAGACCAGATTGTCATCACCCCACTGGGAGACAAGGCTCTTTCTTCCCATGAGAGAAGGCAGCATAACCGTTTCTTGCAATATCCCGTCTTAAACCTCATATTTAAGAAATAGCGTATCCGTTGGCAAGATTTTTTATTGTGGTTAGGCTTTGATCACTATCTCACCTGCCCCCCTAGCCAAGTTACAAACGTTTCGATTCGAATCACTTTCTAAAATCGTTAACGCCTTCTATTTGTATGGTCTGACTCACATGGAGTTAACTTTCAGATATGTCATTCCCATACATTGATTCGTTTTCTACTAGCGTTAAGATTTAGATTAACTTGGCTACAGGTGCTGATGGTATGGATGCTGTGGCCGACGGACACGGTGAAAAGAAAAATATTTAATATGAGGACCTTTTATGGCTGACATCTTCTCTTGCATACTTCTTCTTTAGCTCTCAAATGTTACCTTCTGAAAAATTCGACGAGAGTGTGGTCTAGGTATAGTGGTATAACTAAACCAGGTGCGGCCCGAGGAAAATTCATCAGATGGGGCCTTTAGTCTAAGGATGCGTTCTAAAACTGAGCGAAATTCGTGTTTGTTTTTACCCGACTGCCGAAGGAGGGTAATGTGTTTATCAGTCTATGTATGTATGTTTGTTCCTATGTGGCGTTCTAGAGACCAAACGCGTGGGCCGATTTTTATGGTTCTTACGTCAATCGATTTTTCTTTGGTCTTAACACTGCGAGTGTCACTGGCTACATTAAAATAGGAAAATGGCGGTTTTTGGGCGC
This sequence comes from Orthosia incerta, assembly GCA_948252205.1. Lineage (NCBI taxonomy): Eukaryota > Metazoa > Arthropoda > Insecta > Lepidoptera > Noctuidae > Orthosia > Orthosia incerta. The sequence goes on from OX411769.1 coordinate 5,084,876, forward strand.
CATATTGTGGGGGACCAAATTTTTTTTTTCTTCCTTACATATCGTGTGGGGTATCAAACTAAAGGGTTTTAAGAGGTGATTTCAAAAATCTATAACACTTATATGTTTCAATGTACCTAATTCAAAAAAAAAAATACGTATAAGTTTTAACTATTTTAAGTATTAAGTATACGTCTGGTTTTGGTCAGCCAGCTCGCGAATATGTATTCTCCGACTGCACAGCATGATTTTCTCTCCTTGTTTACGTCTTTTTAGTTCGTTTTTCAAGCAGTCGGGTTTTATGTTTGAGTTAATAATTAACTTAGATTAAATAAATAATTGTTATTTATTTTTAAATTTGTGATAAATGTTAGGGTCTTCTTGTTCTCACGGGCTCTAAGGCCCCGTTTGACAGGGGGGCGTGACATTTTGCTCGTTCTGCGAACATATTGTTACGCTACTTTCTAGGTATCTGTGTATGAATGGTCAAAAGAAAACTTTTCGAGTTGGTGTGTTGGAGATCATAACATAGTCCGGCTGGCGACCAGAGTTCTTTTTAAATTAAGTACCTATCTTGCCCCCCACTAGTGGGGAGGACCCTATAGCCGTCCAATCTTACCGGTGTACCGCCTTCTCTGGACAGTCTCCCGTAAACGCTTCCAAATCGTCACGCTAGCGTTTCTTAGCAAAATTGACATCATCATCATCATTTCAGCTGAAAGACGTCCACTGCTGGACATAGACCTGATCGGCTCTGTGTGTCTCGCATCTTCCGGATTACAGACCAACGTTGCGTCTCCCCTCCAGAACTTTTCGGCCCCATCGACCATTTGTTCTGCGAGCAATGTGCCCTGCCCAATGCCATTTTAGCTTTAAAGTGGACATTATAACAATATTTTCTGTTCGTAGGTCCCAACCAATTTGAAATACATCTGTTCCGACTGTGTGGATAATCTGGAGAAGTCTGTATTGTTCAAGGGACAGACTACCAAGAGTCTTTCGATATTGCAGAATGTTAAAGGTAAGTGGTAAAGGGGATTGCAGACAAAGTTCGCATGGCTGAGGTAATTTTTAGAGTTCCTGACGTCCGAATGAAAAACTAAAACTTTCACGGCTAATAATTACAATAAAGTATATAATAAATAAATCACTCGTGTGTCTGTCTGTTCGTCTGTCACAGCCAATTTGCTCCAAATCTACTGGACTGATCTAGTTGGAATTTCATCATCATCATCATCATATCAGCCGAAAGACGTCCACTGCTGGACATAGGCGTCCCCCAAGCGTCGCCACATTGACCGGTCCCGTGAGTCCCGCATCCAGCAGATCGCCGCAACCTTCACCAGGTCATCGGTCCACGGTGGGAGGCCTTCCAACGCAGCGTCCTCCGGTTCGCGATCGCCACTCCAGAACTTTTCTGCCCCATCCCACATCCGTTCTGCGAGCAATGTGCCCTGCCCACTACCGCTTGAGTTTGGCAATTCCTCGGGCTATGTCGGTAACCCTGGTTCTCTTGCGGATCGCTACATTTCTGATTCGATCACGCAAGGATACTCCGAGCATAGCGCTCTCCATTGTCCTTTGGGGGACTGTAAGCTTTCTGATGAGGCCCATTGTGAGCGACCACGTCTCAGAGCCATAGATCATCACTGGCAACACACACTGGTCATAGACTTTCGTCTTAAGACACTGTGGTAAGTTGGACGATAAGATACCGCGCAAATTCCCGAACGCTGCCCAGCCGAGTCGGATTCGACGGTTAACCTCTTTCTCGAAGTTGGCCCTACCCAACTGGATCGTTTGTCTCAGGTAGACATAGTCATCCACAACTTCGAGTGTAGAGTCTCCGACCTTGATAGGAGTGGGTGTAACATGGGCATTCACCGTGACCTTGGTTTTATCCATGTTCATTTTCAGACCCACTCTTTCGCAAGCTCTACTGAGGTTATCGAGCATTGTACTGAGCTCCTCCATGGTCTCAGCCATGACCACTATATTGTCGGCAAAGCAAAGGTGAGTGATGTACTCGCCATTGACGTTGATGCCTAGCCCTCTCCAGTCCAAAACCTTGAAAAGTGCAGCGGTGAATAGTTTCGGAGATATGACGTCTCCCTGTCTCACACCTCGCCGCAGAAGGATAGGTTCCGAGGTTCGATCCTGAAGTCGAACTGTCATGGTGGCGTTTTTGTACAAATACTTCAGCATTTCGATGTACCGGTAGTCGATTTGGCACCGTTGGAGAGACTGCAGCACAGCCCAAGTCTCGATCGAATCGAAAGCTTTCTCGTAGTCCACAAACGTAACGCCCTTTGAGCGAAAGGGAATCCGGTTCCTATTCCGGAACCCGGCAGCGGAACCGTTTCAATAATCGTTCCCTCGTTTTTACAGCGAGTGTTCGACGGGGTAACCCAAAGTGGCCTGAAGACGCCGCCGAGAGGTCCGAACAGAGAGGCAGGTTGTACTCTTCAGTCTTCTATATAACCTGCCGCAGCGCATGTATGTGGTCTACGGTGTTAAAGCCTCTACAGAATCCGGCTTTTTCGGAAAAATAACTTCTTGCAGGGGAAAAAAATCATCTCCGATGGGGCAGTCTAAAGCGTCTTTAAAGATTTTATTGATTCCCGTCCGTATAATTTTTTTAGTAAAGGGATCAATGAACTACCTATGAGATGGCAAAAGTGCATAGATAGCAATGGTACATACTTTGATTATATAAATATATTATATTAAAAAAAAAACTACTTTATGTTCTCCTTCCTTAAAAAACGCCAATTTCAAAAATCTCATATGAAATAACCTAATACTAGCATATCAATACTAAAAGGTTAAAAACGCTTACGAATATTTCAAACACGGGATAATCGCAGAATCATTCACCTAACCATAGACGAGATTGAAGCCGTTTTCTTTTAAATTCTACTAGCGACCCGCCCCGGCTTCGCACAGGTAGTATAGTGCATAATTATGCCTACATGATTTTTCTGTCGTACACTTAAACCTTTCTCATGAAACCTCTATCTATTGATGAAAACCGCATGAAAATCAGTGGTGGCCCAGTGGTATCGGCCGCGACTTACAAGTTGTAGGTCGTGGGTTCGAACCCAGGCAGGCGCTTTACTTTGTGTAAAATTATTTCATCACCACTGCTCTCAAAACGGTGAATGAAAACATCGTGAGGGAACCGGCATGTCCTAGAACCAAAAATTCGAAGACATGTGACATCCACCAACCCGCACTGGGCCTGCGTGGTGGATTACGGCCCATTCCCTCTCACAGAGAGGAGGCCTGTGTCCCAGCAGTGGGAACATTAATAGGCTGATGATGTGATGATGATGTGTGCATGAAAATCCGTTCAGTAGTTTTTGAGTTCATCGCGAACAGACTGACAGATGGACGCGGCGGGTTGTTTCATAATATGTAGTGATAGTGATGTAGTTATAATACAGTAAGCCACCTAGCGGGAGAAAATGACAGTAATGTTCCCTATTAAATCGCTTTCAGATGAAGAGTACTTAGATGAGTCTATACTTGAAGAAGCTGAATGCATTACCCCAGATGATGGCAATAATTTGATTGTTCTGAAACCTTCAACTTCTGATTGCGACGATGATGATATCGATGGTAAGAATTAAGGTTAAACACTGAGGCATAGCATATTGAAACCTATCTCTAATCTCTACAACGGAATGCACATATTTCCATCAAAATTAACAAAAGTCGTGAGCATTCAGCCGAAAACGCGCACCTGGGAGTGCACAGCTCCGATTGATTACGCGCGAAGACGAGCGAATGCGCGAGAAGACGCGTGAATTCGACGAGAAAATTTGATGCGTCGCTTCCACTCAACTCCACGTCAATGTACTATATCCCTTGCCATCAGCTTCCCCGAAAAACTCAAAAGAGTTAAATACATCCATATTTTTTTCCAGTTATGTTTAGATAGTCGCTCCAGTAACGTATTTACACCAGGGCCAAAGTGGCCGCGGGCGGGCCTAGCAGACTGCGCGGGGCGGTGAAATTCGAGATGTGCACAGCACGTTGTTATATCATAGGACATAACATAGTGGTCGATAATTTTACAAGCTTTTATTCAACTTGCTTTGATAGTTTGTTGTGTGGGTCATATTATCTTGCAACTGAATTTTAAAAGGTATCCCCGACCGATTGAGCTGAAATTTTGAGTACACGTTTGATTTTCATGGAAATTCAAGATACGCTGAAAAATACTTGTATAAAAAAGTTTTAAAAGTTTGTTTATACATAGAATAGCTAGAGAAATGTGGGTTTTCAATACATTTCTGCCAACTGCCACCTTCGTTGAAAATAGTCTGTTACATAAAACCTTACTTGCAGAAGATTTAGATGAAGAACACGCGATCCAAGCCTTGGATGAGACAACCTGCATCTACTGCGATCTTCAGCTACCAACTGTAGATGATGTTCATGATCACATACGCACGGTGCATGAGTTGGAACCCAGGACTGGCCTGCCTTTGAGAGAATGTTCGCTTTGCGGAGTTGCCTTGAGGGATCCGGCTGATCATCATAATAGGTTAGTGGGATACCTATCTGTAGTACGTAGTTTTGATAGTATGATAGTAGTCTTAGGCAGTGGCGTAATTATACCATCCGGGGTCCGCAAATGCATTTTTAGGGTTCCACTGCCCACAAGGAACCCTTATAAGATCACTTCGTTGTCTGACTGTCCGTTTGTCAAGATCTTTTTCTCTGCAACACCTAGAGGTATCAAGTTGAAACTAATATCATATACTCAGGTCTGCAACCTTTGGAGCTGAAAATATATAAAACTTCTAAATCTAGTCATCCTCAACGAGGGGCTGTCAGACTCGTACTGACTAAAAACCACCCCTGTGTTCCATCTCACACCTACGCCGGGGGTCTAAATAAATAAACAACGATACTTCCACAAACCCCTTCCTTCCTTCCTTCACGGCCTCGATCTCGGGTTGGGGGGAGTGAGGTGTTTAACTCCCACCGCGACGTCTAAGAGGGGTGCGCGTGGAACACTACGCGCCGCCACCTCGCGTCCTGATATGTGGGGTGCGTCGCCCCTGGACCCATTTAGGGGGCTGGAAGAGGGCGTTGTCCGCCCTCCGACGACGCCCGGCGCGTCTGCTGCGGATCGGGTGAGCGGATAAAATCTCCCTCACCCTTACCGCAGCCTCCTTCTGCGAGACGTCTGTTTCGCAAAAGGATACCACCGCGCCCCAGGACTCCTCACTGCCGACCATAGACCCGACTACGATCGGCAGCGACAGGTCACTGCCTACTTCAGAAATGAGGGCACGATGCGGCTCCTCCTAACTGGCACACTCTGCCAGCGTGTGCCACGCCGTGTCCTCCAGGCAATCGACGCAGTGGTGACACCGGGCATCCGGCTCCCTGTTTATGCGACACAGGTACTGCCCGAAGCAACCATGCCCCGAGATAAACTGCGTCACCCGAAACGACAGGGGGAGCCTTGCCTCCTCCCGAGTCAGCGCTCGAGCACTGGCCGGACTGCCTCGATGGTGAAGAGGCCGGCGGTAAAGCGTGAAAGCCTGTCCGCCATTCCGCCACTTCTTTCCCCAACTACGAGTATATTGGAGTCGGTTACCCGTCTAACCAGATGCAGATGAATACCAGTATTTTACACCAAGCGACTGCCTATCTGTCTTTCACAACCCAGTTTCCGGGTATCATATTTAGAATATTGGTAGCACGGTACCCCTTGGCAAGACCTGGGGGGTGACCATAAGTTCTTAGAGCGGTATCAATTTGAGATCGAAAAAGGGACAGATGTATATGACTTGTATACATCTGTCACTTATTCGATCTCAAATTGATACCGCTTTAAGAGCTTATGGTCACCCTCCTGTTCAAATTTTTATCATCCCACGTGCGCATGGTGACGGCCACTCCCCAAACATTTTTACCCATTTTAGTATTTAGTAGAACTTCATATATCCATCCATGCATTTAGTTTAGTTCGTTTTGAAATGTTCCACACTTTAACATGAAATCACTAAACGAGTATAATCTGTCGTAACGTCGGCTAAGAGTGTAAACCTGCTAACTCACTTTGACCCAAATTTACAGCAGACAAATAAAACTTAATAAATTTCAATTTCACAATTTTAGTAAAAAACCAAAAATACATTTGGTGTATTTTTGGATATTCTACATTATTAGAAACTGTATTTTTGGATTATTAAGTTTTATTTGTCTGCTGTAAATTTGGGTTGAAGTGAGTTAGCAGGTTTACACTCTTAGCCGCCGATAAGTAAATGCGCCAGACCGCTGACGTCATGCCGCCACGCAATCAACTGGTTTTTGGCCACGCCCCCCCGCGTACGTAAGCGGTTAAGGCTTCTGCCTACCGTATCGACTGTCTATGCTATTTCGTTTTTAGGTGTCATGGCGTAAAATCGGATTCTGACGGCAGGAAGTATCCTTGTCATTTCTGTGACAATATTTATATCAGTAAGAAAGCTTGTTTTACTCATCTCCGGATGAAGCATGGACGTAAGTACTAACATCCTATTTATCCTACTTAGTACCTACTACTATTTATTTCAAACTAATATTATAATGGCGAAAGTTTTCGAGTGTGTTTGTTACTTCTTCACGACAGAACGGCTGAACGGATCTGGATAAAACTTAGCACAGTGACCCTTAGGATAATTTTCGACTTTCAGGCGGGCTAAACCGCTGGCAGAAGCTAGTAGTGCTATAATGCGAAAGTAACTTTGTCTGCCTGTTTGTTACCTTTTCACGCTTAAACTGCTAAACCGATTTAGATGAAATTTGGTATGTAGATAGTTTGAGACCCTGGAAAGGACATATGACAGTTTTTATCCCGGAGATCACCCTCAAGGGGGTGAAAACGGGTATGGAAGTTTGTATGGTGAACTTTTTAAATTAAAGCCAAAAATAAATCAGTTCGTGTTTTTATATTGTAAATCTGAAACCTATCTACGTCCTAGGAGATGGTGTGATCCTGATGGCGCGATACAATTTAAATCGCGTTGATAGACTTTATTTTTAAATGACTTTCGAAAAATGAGGAGGTTCTATGTTCGACTTCTTGTATGGTTTTTTTTTTTTTGTTTATGTTCACCGATATCTCCGCCAATTGTGGACCGATTTTGAAAATTCTTTTTTGTTTCAAAGAGTATGTTCCGAAATTGGTCCCATTTCAATTTGGTGAAGATCTGATAAATAACTTCGAAGATATACAACAGTACTCTTCAATAAATAACGGCAAATCATTAGGGACTACTGCAATTGCATGTCTGTTTATTGTTTATACCATTTCATAACATAACATCACGCCATTACGCTCTTAAGGGGTAAGCAGATCTCTCAGTTTGATCGGTTTTGTTCAAGTTTCATGATATTCGGCTATTCTGGCGATATAAGAAAATTACTAAACAACTTGCCTAGTAATGTAAGTACAACTAAAAAGTGAAAAAAAAAAATCTTTAGTTTTCTTATTTTGAAGTCGGTAGTATTTTTTTGTAAAAAAGATTTTTTGTTAAAATAGTCTCGCGCACAGGTTTTCTTAGAAAATTTCAAGTGGTTTCAGCGAATTGCATTGCACTGAACTTATTAGCAATTTCCATTATTGAAAACTAATTATCGGTGTGATAAAATTCAACTGGAATGTCGCTATTATACACCGTGAAATTTAAGTGGTTGTTTTCCCGCGGCAGAACGACTTGCCGTATTACTCACCGTAGTACTAGGTACTACGGTGAATAATACGGTGGTGACGCGAGTAGTTCCTAGTACCTACAAGTTACTATTGTTACTCACTTTTTCGAGTTGATGAATATTTTTTTAATTATTTTAAAATAAAAACATCGTTATTTACTTTAACTCTATGCTTCGAAAGTACTCCTAAAGGCAAGTCGTTCTGCCGCGGGAAAACAACCACTTAAATTTCACGGTGTATAGTAAGATTCATCAACCGTTCTTTCAGTAAAACTCTGCAACGAACAAACCCCGAAATACGTACCGCGGGAACGGAAGAAATGTCACATGTGTCATAGAGATTTCAGTCAGAAGCAGATTCTTAACAAACATCTATGGAAGGCACATGGATTTGAGGTAGAATCTTTTAAAATTATTGTTAGTTGTGTCATCATTAGTGGAACGAAGTTCCTTAACGCTTCTTGTAGTAGTAGTTCCCTGGTAGAAGATTCACGTAACGAAAAAGCCCTGTCGAGTTGTTCGGTTCCGTCCGGCGTAGTTCGGCGTAGTTTTAACTCCAACGTCAGCCCGCCGCATAGAGTTTTTATTATTTGATAAAAGCAGCTCCAGAGACATTGTAATACCTAGACGGAACGTGTTTAAGACGCAATTTCAATATCGGTATTCACTTTCGCACTAACAGATAACATCATAAGCAAAAAGAGATAGATATACTTTTGTCTATGCCATCTTTTGTGACAGTGTGACCGAGGATGCTATAGATACTTATCTATAGACATATATCAGTACTAGATCTGTGCCACTGTCATATCGATATTATCGACTTCAGTTTAGGAGCAATCTACAATTTTGGTCAAATATCTGTAAGAATCGTCCCTCACTGCGGCTAATTTTTCTACGTTTTTTTAGGGATTCTTTATAATTATTTAAAAAGTGAATAGTGTACTCGTACAAAGACTGAACTTATACATTGTAAGTGTAAAATGCCACTATTTCATCATTTTTCTGCGCATTATACGCGGTGTATAACAATGTGTATTCATACCTTGCGCAAAAACGAAGTACATCATCAGATCAAAGTGACAGTTTTTGGTACACTCCTAGGACTGTACAAACAGGTACTGATCAATATATTGATATATAGTATGCTAGTTCTTGTGCAAGACTGAAAAGAAACTTTACAGACGAGTATGTATATAAAACTAATAAAATTAATAATAACAAAATGGTTTAAATATAATAATTTAATTTTAAAAAGTAAAATGTAATAATAAACATGATTCATCAACCAGTGTCCATATATGGGTCAAGGGATAGCGATGGCATGAAACATTAAAATGCAGTGAACACAAGCGAGAATATAATGAAGGTGTCCAGCTATAGCTCGTTTTATATTCTTGATCCACTTATTTCTTAAATAAGTACTCTTAGGAAACCTGTGCACAATCGATATTAGATTAGGTAATAATAACAAATAAACTTTATGAAATAAATTAAAGTAAGTAAAATAAAAATACAGTATCGATAAATCTTTCTGGTGACTTTTGTCACATCTCTAACATCAGAACGTAAGTACGTTAACTGTCATAGCTCTATGAGCGAACGTATAAAAGTTAATTATTTCACTAAATAGAATGGTTTAAATGATACTATACGCCCTCGACGTATTTAGAACTTAGATTCCTTTATTCCGGACAGCCTATGAAATATATTCCCTGCACAATAATTTTAGTATGCTAGTCGATAACTCACCTGTGGAAAGATATCCTATGATTATATTCTGTTAATACACTCATTCTACTCTTGCAACCGATAGCCACACACGACATGGTTCATGCAGATAATTAAACAACAAAATTCATCCTGATATAAACGAAGCAAAGGCGTGAAAACAGCGAAAAACTTTAATTAGAGCTGCTAACCGATGGGTTACAACAGTGACTAAAAAGTTGTCTCTTTGACGTTCAGGATGGTAGCGTTTGTCTATGTTTGTCTCTTTCTTTTTCATAGAGTTTTTCTATAAGTAAGAACGAAAGAATTGACAGTTTCTTTTTCGTCGTAAACACGTTCCGTCTAGGTATTACAATGTCTCTGGAGAAAAGTTTTAAAAATTAGTTAAGTACAGATTATCATTCATATAAAAGGTAAAACAAAACTAATACTTCATTTAAGGCGTTTTGAATTACTCTAGATTTATATTTTGATCAATAAATTAATTTTAAATATTCATTAAATATGTTTGGCAGAATGAATATTTTGCTCGTGCCTTTTTTCGTTACGACGTGACAGATAGAGTCTGGCAAACGGAAGTAGAGACTGAAAAAGGGCGTCATATTAAAAAAAGCGAACTAAACATACATATACAAGAAGTAAATCATACTGTGCAGTCGGAGGATACCTCTGGTTTTGGCCAGCAAGCTCGCGCATATGTATCCTCCGACTGCACAGCATGATTTTCTTCTTGTTTATATCTTTTTAGTTCGCTTTTTTTTTAAATTTTTCGCGCTTTTTCAGTCTCTACTTTCGTTTGCCAGACTCTATTTGCACATGCGCAGTAGATATGCCCGAGGAACTATGAACTTAGATAATCTGTGGATATGCTGATCGCCCTTGAATAAGCGCCATTTTGCACGCTTTCCTCCACTGGACATTCTGGCGGACATGGATTCGAGGGTTTATAACCGAATACGTGCCATCCGCCAGAATGGTGATAGCGTGCCAGGAATCGCTGTAGTAAGGCTGAGGCGGCAGGAACGGCGACACGCGCTCGAGCGGTGGCGCGAGCGGCTACAGCATCCGCAATTTTCGCGCAAGCGCGTTGTCGAAGCCATCCTGCCGCACTTCGAAGCCTGGCTGAAGAGAGAGGAGCGCATCTCCTACAGGCTCACTCAGGTACTCACCGGGCACGGTTGCTTCGGTGAGTACCTGAATAGGATTGGACGAGAGACCACGGCAAATTGCCACCACTGCGGAGGCGACCTTGACTCTGCACAGCACACGCTCGAGGAGTGCCCTGCATGGGTCTCTGAGCGGCAGGTCTTGGTCGCCAGGATCGGGCGAGACCTGTCTGTGCCAGCAGTACCCCCGCCTGCTCCATAAGTGGGCGGGACTCCGGGGTCATGGGCGTTCAGATTGGGGACTCTGTTCGCCCACCAAGTGACCCCAGGAAAGACGGTGGCACAGTGATCACGTGCCATGCGCTGCCGGTGCACTGCGAGGCTCAGGGGAGGTGCATTATTATCTCCCCAGGGATGTGCCCTAACAGGCGTTGCACAGAGGGGGTTCCGGGGTGGTCTTTTGAGAGGTGACGGGGTCCCTTCTACATGCTGATGGTGATTACCGGGGTGGTTTTAGTGAGGTAAAAATCCCACACTCCCTGGTCTTTTCCCTAAAATTTCAGGTGCCTTCTGAAGGTTTCCCCCCGTAAACAAAAAAATATATAATAATAATTTTGCCTAACCTACTTACCCAACCTAGGTTTTTTGCCTTTAGAAATCGAAAGGTTTTCTGCACTACCACGGGGCGATAGTGCAGTTATGTGGGTTTCCAACCCACTAAAACTCCACGGTGTCCTCCTGTGCCGCTTATGGCGGGAACAAGGGCACGAGTAAGCGTACATCCGCGAACCCGCCGCCGTGTCCGTCACTGGACTCTCCTTTGGGGAGTAACTCCCATCACCAGCGCACCAGAACACTTTGCAGGCCGTGATCTCCCCAGGGACCAAACCAGCACATGGGCGCCAAAAGACCCCGTGTATGGCACCCTCGGTCCCCCTGTGAAGGGTCTGGACAGTGGCACCGCCACCTACCACTTTTCGGCAGATAGGGAGAGCGGCCAACGCTATACCGACACTCCTCCTCCCCTGCGGCTCCACCGCGTCCGTCATCAGACGGTGGCGACCCCGTACCGCAACCTACTTGTTGGCCGCTACGTCGTCGGCTTATCGGCAAAAGCCCTGACGAGCCCCCTTCTCTTCGCTTCACCGTGGTGTCCAAGCCGCGGCTACTTAGCCCCCCTCCGCCTCGACAATGCGGGAACCCACCGAGTGGTATCCTACCTAGCTAGCCTAGCTCCTTAGCTAGGGACTTATACCTGTAAAAGCAAATGTATGTATGCATAATTAAATAAATATATAATACAAATTTAACAGGTAGAAAAACGCAAAGCCTTCATATGCCCGCTTTGCGATGAGAGAGTGAGCTATGGGTCTAATTTTAGTGCTCATTTGTTGCATTCTCACCGCGTCCACGAACAAGTCGAACAGCTAGAGTTTCATAATATGGATGGTAAGTAATATTAGAGATTTTTAGTAGTTTTTATCCGACAGCGCGATGCGAGGGTAATGTGTTTATCAGTCTGTCGTGTGTGGCGTTCTAGAGACCAAACGCGTGGCCCGATTTTGATGATTCTTACGTCAATATATTCGTCTTAAGAGTCCCTACAAGTTTCACGAGCTGAAAACAGAAAACAGCTACTTTTTCAAGGCAAATTTCTCAATAACTACAAGAGATATGATAAACAATATAATGACAAAAATAAAAACGACACAGGTCCGTCGTCTACAAGCCCTCGAGCGAAACTGACACCCGCAAGGTTAACCTTGCGAGTGTCACCAGCTAAAAAATTTAAAAAAAGAAAATGACGGATTTTGGGCGCTATATTTGGGAATTTGGTTTTTTTTTCTTCCAAACCCATCTTGCGGGGTGTCAATATGAAGGATTGTTACAAAAATATATACCAATGTTTAAATGTAATTCGAAAAAAAAAAATATCCAACAAGTTATAATTTTCACTGCTTGAGAAGCGAACTAAAAAGACGCAAACAAGAAGATAATCATATTGTGCAGTCGGAGGATACAGATGGTTTTGGTCAGTCAGCTCGCGATTATTATATCTTCCTTACGTCCAAAAAGGGAGCAATGGAGAGGGCTATACTCGGAGTATCCTTGCATGATCAAATCAGAAATAATAATCAGGGTTACCAATATTGCCCGAAGAATTGCCAGAGTTAAGTGGCAGTGGGCAGGGCACATTGTAGAACGAATTGTCGATGGGGCTAAACAGTTCTAAATTCGTGACATTCCTAGAAGTTGGATTCGACAGTTATAAAATACTTAATAATAATTAAACTTGATGCTCACGAATGATACTCGTTGTTATAGTGTATGGGTAATATAATAATTAATTAGGATTATGAATTTGATTTTTAAATGTCTTACCGAAAACCGACTTATCAAAATTAGAACCAAAATAAAATAAAATAAATCAACCATAAAATTAAATTAAAATAAACCAAAATTAAATCAACATTAGAATAAAATAAAACATTAATTAAAATAAATCAAGAACAAAACAACCATAGCGTTAAATAAAATCTACAATAATTAATTTAAACAAAGTTATGTCAAAATTAAAAAAAAAAAAATCAAACATGTCTTACGTACAAAGACAACCATCTAATTGGCGGGACCAATGTTTTAATCACATAACTTTAATTTGGCACTCAAAATTGTATTGAAAATTGAGTATATATCCTGTACTTATATAGAACCGCTTCTAGCATCAAAGTGGCGGGACCAGGGATGTCTTAACGTATGTCAACATGGTGCAGGCTACATAGAAATGGCGTCGCGCGCGGACATGGCACGGGCGGCTTTCTATTGCATACAAATTTCGAACAAAATGCATGGAAATAAAGCGCAATTTGATCGGGCACGGGCGCCGAAATGGCGCGTCATAACCACGTTCGAGCAACGACATACCGTGTGTCCTAAATTGCGCTTTATTTCCATGCATTATGTATAACAATAACAACAACAACATAACACATGTACAACATTACAATTATTTTATTTAAATATACACCGTGAAATTTAAGTGGTTATAAAAAAAAAAAACTTAAACTCGAAAAAGTGAGTAACAATAGTAACTTGTAGGTACTAGGTACTACTCGCGTCACCACCGTATTATTCACCGTAGTACCTAGTACCTACAAGTTACTATTGTTACTCACTTTTTCGAGTTTATGAATATTTTTTAAATTATTTTAAAATAAAAACATCGTTATTTTTTTACTTAAACTCTATGCTTCGAAAGTACTCGTAAAGGCAAGTCGTTCTGCCGCGGGAAAACAACCACTTACATTTCACGGTGTATATATATATATGTATATTTATTTAGGTATGTATTATATAAAATATATATGTATGTGTATTTTAAGCAACTTATTATTAGTATTTCTTTGTTTTACTTTTTTGCTTGTCACAGTTTAAATAATGCACCTGCCATGTTATCTCTTCACCACCCTTGGTTGACTGGTAGAGAATGCCTAAGGCATTAAGTCCGCCATTGTACCATTGTGCATGAAGTTTTAAATACTAAATAATAAATAAACACTATAATGTGACACATTTTAAATTGTGGACTTGATCGCGTCATCTTGATGCTCGCAGTTATCGCGGCATGTAAAATAGGACTTCTTAGATAATTACGATTATAGTTGGCAATCAATGTTTTGTTTATTTCTCCTTTTTTTTCTTTTTCTTTGTTCCGTTAAAAAACCCTCAAGAGTTCGAAACTATTACAGATTTCATGATATTCAAAAGTGCGATTCAGGAGGAAACCAAGTACAGATTTAGAAAGACTACTGCCAGCAAGCAAACTATTGAGGGGGTGAGATCCCATTACATGTGCAGCCAATCAGGAGTCTATGTGTATCAGGTGAGAAAAGAAAACGTTGAAAGAGTGGAACAAAATACATATATATTAGACATGTGTCTACTATGACTTTGGCCGACTAGCTGTGTAAAGAGGCCGACTAGTCGGCAACACCGATCACGGTTTCGGGGGTATTCAGCAATTTCTGTGACCCTTCGTTTACAGATGATTCGTGCGCAAGTCACAACCATCGCCTGTGATCGTGTCGGCACATATATTTTTTTGACTTTTCATTGTTTCTTGATTTTTACCTTTGCATAAGTCAGAGCGATAAAAAAAGTCAATACTGTTATTGTTAAAATTTAATCATGTCAAAAAGAAATTCTCTTGTATGGATTTTTTCCTCTTATATAAATTTTATTGAGAAATACATGCATAGTAATAAGCCGTCGGATAGTCGGCGCCCTTTGCCGAATAGTCGCCGACTACGATAGTGGTTGGATAGTCGGCTTTTCCGACTAGTCGCTGACTTGTCGATACATCCCCAATATATATGCCTGTATGCCCCGAATGTGTATGCAAAGGTGCACCCACCACCCACATTTCACTAGTTATGATTGATGTTCCATGTGGGGTTGAGCTTATCGCCATCAACCGGACACAATTTTTGACTCCGGTCTGAGAAATTCCAGACCGACGACATTCCGACCGAAGACCAACGAGGCAGTTTAGAATTATGATAGGAAAACTGATAGTACTATTGTTACCAATAATACAGGTATAGTGTGATAGGAAATCTGATAGTACTATTGTTACCAATAATACAGGTATAGTGTGATAGGAAAACTGATAGTACTATTGTTACCAATAATACAGGTATAGTGTGATAGGAAAACTGATAGTACTATTGTTACCAATAATACAGGTATAGTGTGATAGGAAAACTGATAGTACTATTGTTACCAATAATACAGGTATAGTGTGATAGGAAAACTGATAGTACTATTGTTACCAATAATACAGGTATAGTGTGATAGGAAAACTGATAGTACTATTGTTACCAATAATACAGGTATAGTGTGATAGGAAAACTGATAGTACTATTGTTACCAATAATACAGGTATAAAAAATCAAAAAAAAAAATCAAATATTTTTATTTTACATAGGCCTACATGGGCACTTATAAAACGTCGACAAAAGGTGCACGGTTCGGGTTAGTCGTTTCCTATGGAGAAGAACCGGCAAGAAACTCCATGGTTACTCTTTTAAATTGTTTTGTTTACAATATTTCCATGTTACAGCATTAGTACTTGGATATGGGGGGACAACGTAGGCCCGACAATAAGTCGTACGAAATTGAGAAAAAAAAAAAATAATGCACGAAATAAAAGTTAACAAATGTTAACAATCATCTAGAAAACTAGAAAGCCTACAATGTTCACACATTCACAATAGGTAAAAGAATCTATACAAAGGTAAAAAAAAAAAAAAAAAAACACAACTCTAAATTTAACATGTGGCACAAATACTGTAATCAGTGCTGTAACTATTCTTAGCTAAGGGCTATAATGATGATTGAAAAATATTGTAAAAAGTCTAATTAAAAGAGAAAAAAAATGAGATTGAGAATAGTTAGAGATATCCATATATTTGTGCCGTTTATGAGTTACCAGGGAAGCCGCATGCGCAGAGGGTGTCAAAGCCAAATTTTTTATCTTCAACGTAGTCCTTGATTTTATAATATGCTTTTTTAACAAGGACACGTTTGATGTAGTTTTTGAACTTTCCATCGGTCAGTTCTATAGCTGACTTAGGCAACTTGTTATAAAAGCGTATACTGTTTATAAGAAAAGACTTGCTAGTTTTCGTTAATCTGAATTTGGGTATTACAATTTCGTGCTTACTGCGTGTATTTAAATTATGGAAGTCACTTCTAGTTTTGAAAAGCCCTCGATTTTTGCGGACATACAAAATACATTCCAAAATATAAAGTGAAGGTAGAGTCAGTATATCGATCTCTTTAAATTTTTCTCTGAGGGACTCGCGAGGACCCATTTTAAAGATCGCGCGGATTGCCCTCTTTTGCAAGATAAAAATTGAGTCAACGTCTGCTGCTGACCCCCACAGCAGAATGCCATAAGACATAAGACTGTGGAAATAAGCATAGTATACTAGTCTAGCTGTGGCTACATCGGTTAACTGCCTTATCTTCCTTACTGCATAGGCAGCCGAACTTAACCTGCCCGAAAGAGTTCTAATGTGCGCGCCCCACTGCAATTTTGAATCGATAGTAATCCCCAAGAATACAGTTTCCGCTATTATTTCAAGATTTTTGCCGTCAAGATTTAGATTTAGGTCACGTTGAGGTACATTTGGTAAAGAGAACTTTAGACATTTTGTTTTTTTTCGCATTCAGTAAAAGATTGTTAGCTGCGAACCATTCCGAGAGAACAACCAGACTTTCATTGACATGTAAGACATCCGTATCTTTCCTATCTATTTTAAAAATTAGCGAAGTATCATCAGCAAATAGAATTATATCCGATAATTTGGCCATCATAAAGGGGAGATCATTAATGTAAACAAGAAAAAGGAAAGGGCCGAGAATTGAACCTTGGGGCACGCCCATTTTGACTAGAGACCCGGAGGACGTCGCCCCATTAACATTTACTTTTTGCTGTCTGTTTGATAAATAGGAAAGCACAAGATCAGCAGCTTGTCCTCGAATTCCGTAGTGTTGTAATTTACAGATCAGTGTGTTGTGGTCGACGCAGTCGAACGCTTTTGACAGATCACAGAAAATGCCAATGGCATCCTGGGACTTCTCCCAAGATTCCAAGATGTGGCTGATGAGTTTTACTCCCGCGTCCGTTGTCGACCTACCTTTCGTGAAACCAAACTGCTGACTATGCAGGATCCCATTTGAATTGAAATGAGACAACATCTGGTCCAGCATGATTTTTTCATAGATTTTACTCAATGCTGGTAGCACGGATATAGGTCTATAATTAGAGGGTGAAAATAATTATAGTGGTGAAAGACCTATCAGCGCGCCGCATAATGATAATCGATGTTACCATCCCGATTGACGAGAACCTCGTCAAAGCTGAGAAAGAGAAACGATGACACGCGAGGTTGTCGATACGTGGAATAGAATAATATAGTTCAGTATAGTATAGTGTAGTCTAGTATAGTGTAGTGTAGTATAGTATAGTGAAGTATAGTGAGGTTAAGTGTAGTATAGTGAAGTACAGAGTAGTATGATGTACTACTCTGTACTTAGAAGAATAGATTGTCGTATACCACAATCTATTCTTCACTATACTAAAGTTTACTACTCTGTACTACACTATCCTACGCTATACTTCACTATACTACACTGTACTACTCTATACTACACAATACTACAATACACTACACTATACTACACAACACTTCACTATACTACACTGTACTACTCTATACTACACAATACTACACTATACTACAATATACTATACTATACTACACAGCACTTCACTATACTACAATATACTACACTATACTACACAATACTTCACTATAATACAATATAGTAAACTATACTTAGTATAGCGCATACTATTCTTCACTATACTAAACTATCCAACACAATACTTCACTATACTACTCTGTACTACACTATCCTACGCTATACTTTACCATACTATACTACACTATACTTAGTATGGTGTAGTAAAGTGTAGGATAGTGTAGTACAGCAGCCTAATTGCGTAAGTGAATTCTGCAAAGCAAACAAGTCGATTCCTTCCCAAAAACGACTTTACTTATTGCATATTAATACGTAAAGACTTTTTTGGGAAGGAATCGACTTGTTTGCTTTGCTGAATTCACTTACGCAATTAGGCTGCTGATTAGCATAGTTTGCTATAGTATAGTTGTCGTAGTATGTGAAGAGAGGAATCATGGAACTTAAACATAACTAGCTATATGTGGGTGTACCTCTCAATCTGCCGGGGAATGCGGCGTGATGTTATGTTCGTGATTCCAGGGCAAAGGCAAACGGCCAGCCCCTGAGAGACAGATATACAAGACGGGCAAAGCGTGTCCCGCTCACATGATCGTCACAGAAACGATGGACCGGGTACTTGTGACTTTCTACAAGACACATGTAGGACATGGACGTAAGTATTGAAGTAAACGCGTCAGTTGTTCTGTGCCAACTGTATTTATTATACAGGGTGGAATTTTGTAATGCCACCTGGAGGGAAAGTACTCTTAATACTGTAGATAGAAAATTTTACTCAAAGGAAACATTCCTTTATTTTTTAATTAAAAGCAAACTGCATTCAAAGATTTTCGAAAACTCTCCTCTCCCACACCCGGGAATCGAACCAGCTAAAATCTGAAAAAAATATACCCTGTACTTTTATTGCATCGATCGTTAGGGTCAATTATAAGGATGAAATCTCTCTAACAAACATGATAAATTAAATGAAAGGAAATATTAAATTAATTTAATTATTTACAAAAAATGGTAAACTAACTAATTAGTTGCTCGAAATGGGCTCCATTCTCTTGGATACACAAGTTTATTCTTTTAACGAATTCATTTCTAGTAACCTTTAATATAGTGTTGTGGTGAATATTATAAATCGTATTCTGAACTTCAACTCTCAACTCGTTGTCATTCGCATAAGATTTCAAGTAAATTTGTTTTTTTACATATCCCCACAAAAAAAAATCTAATGGGGTGAGATCTGGCGATCTCGCAGGCCATCTGATTGTGCCGTTTGTACCAATTCAGGTATTAAAATGGTTAGTAATGTAGGCAGTAGTGATTCTGCTGATAATGTGCTGGAGCACCATCTTGCTGTAGAATTATTTGGTTTCGCTCTTCCTCGGGGAAACCATTTAACTCGTTTCTTAAGAGATCCAGTATTTCAATATACTTGACAGTGTTTAAATGACCTTCGTACACGTAGACTAACACTACATTATTTCTCATAATTCCGCACCAGACGTTGAAAGAAAATCTTACTTGATTGTTAGTTTCATGAACATGAACAAGATTCACTCGAGACCAATAATGGTTATTGCGGCGATTGTACATGCCATTATTGCTGAAGTTGGTTTCGTCAGACCATACAATGTTACTCAAAAAATTAGGGTTTCGGTCAATTTCTCCAAGCATGTTTTCACAAAATTGTAATCGTCTCTCACGATCCCCAATATGCAATTTTTGCACCAACCGACCTTCACGATAGCATTTATACTTATACTTTTTCAGCACTTTAAGTACGCGAGTGTGGGTTGTTCCTAATTCATCGGCAGCATCTCTATTTGAAGCCTTCGGAAATGATTCAAAGTATGTTAAAACATCTATTTCAAAATCGAAATAGTTTTGCTGAATAGTTTGCCGTCTCTTCTTGAAACCACCCGTATTCTTTAAATTTTCTACCATTCTTTTCAATGCGAAACGAGTTGGTGCCTGTCGGCCTTGATATCTCTCTCCATACCACCGCAGAGCTAGATTCACGTTTTTGTTATTTAAAAAATAAGCTTCCATTAAATCAAACTGTTCTTGATAAGCCATTTTCACCGTGAGACAAAATGTGAAATGAGTTGTAAAAACAATCAAATGTGAATAACAACTATGACAATCTAATTTTCAAATTTTAATCCAACATTCCATATTTAAATTACCTCATACACGCAGCTACGAGTATGTCGCAAAGGAGTCTGCATTACAAAAGATGGATGTTAGTTAAGAGCTTTAACTTGACTCATTAAATTTGTAACTTCTGATTTCCTGGTTTTCCTTTTATTTAATTTATCATGTTTGTTAGAGAGATTTCATCCTTATAATTGACCCTATCAATCGATGCAATAAAAGTAAAGGGTATAATTTTTTCAGATTTTAGCTGGTTCGATTCCCGGGTGTGAGAGAAGAGAATTTTAGAAAATCTTTGAATGCAGTTTGCTTTCTATTCAAAAATAAAGGAATGTTTCCTTTGAGTAAAAGTTTCTATCTGCAGTATTAAGAGTACTTTCCCTCCAGGTGGCATTACATAATTCCACCCTGTATATATGAGAAGTGAAATTTTCATTTATGGTCTTTAGCTTGTCCATATTTTGAGCCGAGGGAGTCAAAGAAGATTAAAGTTGAATCTCAGGCGACATCTTCTATTATCATCGATGAAGCTTTGAAGACTGAACTTGAACCCAAAGACGAAGGTATGATGAATTGTTTATCTATAGTGGTAACTCTCTTTTAGTCGGTCTCTTTTGACTGAGGATCAGGTTTGCATCTGGAGCGGATGTTCTGCCTCCACCGGTTTCTGCACAGCGCATACCTAACGACCGTGTTGAATTTGGAGGACGATGAGTCTTTCAATTGATTGGTACATCTTTTTGGTGAACGAAGGTTTTTTGCCTTCGATGTTTCCAACTACAATCAGTATAACAGTACATCTATAGTGGTATAGAGGTACAAGAAAAGAGGTTACCCTCTGAAATAGTTGTCCTCATTACCCATGTGGTAATGAGGACAACTATTTTCTTAATGTACCTCGGCAAACTTCGTGTTTCGTCAGTCGTCGGATTTCTATCAGTTGCACTTTGCACTTGGTGCAGACTGGACGCTCTCAATCAACTTAGAAGTATATAGTGTTGTTAATACTCTTTTGACATAATGTTATTTATAAAAAAATGTGAGGAAAGATGCTATTTTTACAGCTCTACCTATACACCGTGAAATTTAAGTGGTTGTTTTCCCGCGGCAGAACGACTTGCCTTAAGGAGTACTTTCGAAGCATAGAGTTAAAGTAAAAAAATAACGATGTTTTTGTTTTAAAATAATTAAAAAAAAAAAAAACAAACTCGAAAAAGTGAGTAACAATAGTAACTTGTAGGTACTAGGTACTACGGTGAATAATACGGTGGTGACGCGAGTACCTTCGAAAGTACTCCTAAAGGCAAGTCGTTCTGCCGCGGGAAAACAACCACTTAAATTTCACGGTGTATATTTCACACGGAAATCAAAACAAAACCGCAATAAAGTACCGACTTCTGAAATAAAAATATTATACAAGATATATATACATAATAGTTGATGGACATGGTAATTAGCATTCGTATGTATTCGGAAATGCGATGATTGCCGAGGGACATAAAGAAAATAGATGTACCATGGCTCATTTCTACCTATAATATCCAACAAAGTGATTTAAAACATATTTCTTTAGTTTTTTGATAGTTAATGGGAACTTATACTAGGAAAATAAAACTGACTAAGTATTCTTATTAGCGACACTATAGAATGGTGTAATTATACAGCGTGTGTTTTATTTTCAAAAATAATCTGGTTTGATTCCTGGCCAGGAATATTGTTTTTCCAAAAAGCCAATGATGCAGTTTTAGTTTTCGTCAAAATTGGGCTCAAGACTCCTTTGAGTGTTTATATAGTTCCGGATTTGGCCATCAAAGCCCATTTGAAAGACTCATCCAGTATAAACTTGTATATTACTGTATCATTTTGGCTTGGAAGAGATAATAAAAAGATAAAATATTAGTAGGAAAAGCTAGCGCTCGCGGCTCTAACCGTGTGGTTGCTTTTTTTAAACCTTTTGAGTAAGTACGATAACCCTAATAGCCAAGTCATTTTTATTTTGTAGCAGATACAGCGGAAGAATCAGCTTGGATGTGCGATGCATGTGGCGTATCCTTCGATAATGCTGAAAAATTTAGAGACCACGTAGCGTCACACGGATTAGAGCTATTCCCTTGCCAATATTGTGACGATGTAAGGTTACTTCATTCTACTGCCCTTCATCATCATCACCATCATCGCCATCATAATTATTATCATAATCATAGTCACAGCCGAAAAGGTCCACTGCTGGACATAGACTTCCCCCAAGTGTGGCCAAATCGACCGGTCCTGTGCGTCTGTCCTATTGGTCTTTATGTCAGGAGTGAATGAATTTTCCGAAACATTTGATTTATCATATATCATCATGATTTAGATATAACTATTAAAGCGGTGGTTGGTAAAACCAGTACCTACCTATCTTAATATTTCGAAAATATTCACAATAGTAAAAAGTAAATGAACTCGCGATAAAAGTAAAAATCGATGAAATTTGACATTCTGAAGACCTCACTACACCAGCACCCCTAGTGGCATATCCAAACGCGATAGCCTTCATTGATTTGAGATCGGCCTAACATTTTATCTTCATCACCCATACTTCTGGGAGAAGTCCCTCCATTCTAGAAATTTCATCCTTCACACAATCCATGTATCGCTTCTTTGGTATTCCTCTACTCGTATCGCATTCCACACATAACGTTTTTCGCTACATTTATCTCATTCCACATCTCCTAAATAATCAATTCTGTTTTCAGGATTTCCAAAACTTGGATGCTTGGACCCGCCATGTTCGATTAGAACACAATATGGGTAGTTTATTCTAGAAATCTTAGCAAACCGTAATGCCAGAAGTATACCCACATTTCGTCAAATATGATTAATTCCCATGTAGTAGGTGGTGAGCCAAATACTGACTCCGGGCTGCTTCTGAGAAATTACAGAGGGAAAAACCCAATAACACTTTGCTCGAGCCGGGAATCAAACCCAGGACCGCATGCTAAGCAGCAGCGCTTGTAATCACTAAAGTCCCCGTCACGAGAAATAAAATGGAACGCGTCATGAGTCAGACGCCTTCCAGTATCACAAAACATTAGGCGACAGCGCTTGATATCGCTAAAATATATCCCGACCAAGTGAAATTGCTCGTTAGTTTCGTACAAGACGTATTATACTTTGAGTTGATTGAATTCGGGATTATTTGTTGTTGATTGAATTGTCGCTACGTAACTTAGCAGAAGTTCTTTATTTATCAAATTTATAGCTTCTCTTGATGCGGACTTTAGACCATCAAGGCAGGCAATGTGAGTAGGTCCACCTCCGTCCACCCGGAATGGAAACGGAATGCAGGTTTCATGCTATGTCATATTTCACGATGGGTATCGAAATATATAGTGTCCGACCGAAGGCCGTCTTCTGGCCGAAACCGAAATCGGCTTAATCAGCTGTCGCAACAATCTTTGGCCAAAGCCAAAACCAAAAGTAACCTGAAGAAATTTGGTTCAAGATTGGCAACTTCTTTTTTATTTTGTTTTTGAAGGTGCTATTGTCTAGTTCTTCGGTATATTTTGGCCGAGGCCGAAGAAAGCCGAAGCCGAAGGTTCGCTCAGACACTAGAGATATGTTATGCCGAAAAAGCAAACAAAAAATTTGGTTTCAAGTATGTATAGATTCCGTAGAGTCAGCTGCTAATTTAATGAAAATCTTTTAACATTGACCAAACAAAATACATAAAATTTTATTTTCAAGTATTTAACTACACTGCCAGCCAGCTGTTACTTGAAATAATAATTTAGTTTTTTTATTCGTTTCATTCGATACCCATCGCATTTGCAGACCTTTTCTTTTTTCTTTCAATTAAATTGATTGAATGATTAAGAAAAAATATATTTTTAGTTATAATGCTGGAATTGAATTTAGTTTGAAATGAAGTGTTCAATTTTTTTAATTTTATCGTTAAATAAATGTTTTTACAAATTAGTTTTATTTGTTTTTAATTTATTTAAAAACAAACTACGCATAGCATAGGGTTCCGTAGTTACCCATCCCGAAGAACATGTCAAAACTGGATAGAGTGACAAACTTAACACTGCCGTTGTAAAATTGTTGTCCCGATACATCGACACCGAGTTGCCAGCCTGTCGGTGGTTATAATTCGGGAAGCGTACAATGGAATTGCATGATTCAATATCGCCTAGCCCATTCCATCACCAGGCTACAAGACTTACGGCCAAGCGCCATCGGTACATGGTGGACATCCATGCGGCCTGAAGGTTCAGGGACATTTTTTGTTATGCGTCTCTCCGTTAAACCAAAAGACCTACCTACTGCTTAAGCGAGGCACAAAAATCATAACCGCAACCACGCTGAGGGCTAACCCCTATGGGGTCGAACCTCGGCTCCGGGCGTCGCTGGGGGGACAACACAGAGGCTGGATCGTGATTAAATGATTCTACCATCTGTTTGGAAAATACCTACGTGGAGAAGAACAGAAGAAGTAACTTAACTATAGCTCAGCATTTCGCGGGCTGGCTTGAATTTATTGACGGGGACAACGCAATGGGCCTCGGCGGCGACGAGGACGAAACGAATGCGGTTGTTTATGTATGCGAATTGTATTGGGAGGGTTCGTTTTTACTCACGAATTCATTCACTGTCCTTGTAAAGAAGGCTATCTAGTTGTCTGGTGATGCTTTCGTACCTTGAAAAGAGGACACTGCATGATATTGGGGTGAGAACACCTGCATTTTGGATCCTCAGGGGCTATCCAAATTGAGTACGCGCCGATTATGTTTTCAACGACGAACAGATATAGCACGTGATGGTGGCAGTGGTTGGAGCCACCTTGTGACTTTTTGCGGGCATGGCGGCAATAGGGGCCACTGGGTCAGAAATTGGGATTTGCGCTGAGATGGGATGAGCCATCAGCGCTGGAATGGCCTGGGAGTTGTATTTTAAAACGTCAAAAATATAATTTAAAGTTAATTATAATTGATTCTACCGTCCATTCGGAAAATTAGCTTGTTATGGAGAAGAATGGACAAGAAACTCCATAAACCCCATGGAGAAGTCCTCTGAGGGGCGAGTCTTGGAGGGATTTGCGCGAAAGCAACCTCGCAGTGTGGACTTCGCGCTGATGGCGTCTGTCGAAACGCTTGGCCACTTTAGGTGCAAGTTTGGGGGCTTTGGAGCAACCCCGGTAGTAGGCCGGGTGCCTGACTTGGCCGCAAAGCACACAGCTGAGAGGCTCCGTGCAATCTGAGCGGTCTTTAGGACGGGTGCAGTCCTTGGTGACATGATCAACCAGGCACTTAACGCACCTGGGAGTGGCATAGCAGTTGGTCAGAGAGTGACCATAGAGTTGGCAGCTGTGATACTGACCAACGAGGTGGGTGCGGAAGGGCTTCTCAATAGAGATGCCTGACAGGGAACAAATCATTTTGATGTTGAAGATGGGATAGTGCCCCTTGGTATGGCTGCATACTACTACCAATATCAAATCGTATTGCTGGCTCGCTAGCTGCGGTATGTGTAGGGTAGGTGTAGAGTAGGCGTAGGGTAGGTGTAGGGTAGGTGTAGGGTAGGTGTAGGGAAGGTGTAGGGTAGGTATAGGGTAGGTGTAGGGTAGGTGTAGGGTAGGTGTAGGGTAAGTGTAGGGTAGGTGTAGGGTAGGTGTAGGGTAAGTGTAGGGTAGGTGTAGGGTAGGTGTAGGGTAGGTGTAGGGTAGGTGTAGGGTAGGTGTAGGGTAGGTGTAGGGTAGGTGTAGGGTAGGTGTAGGGTAGGTGTAGGGTAGGTGTAGGGTAGGTGTAGGGTAGGTGTAGGGTAGGTGTAGGGTAGGTGTAGGGTAGGTGTAGGGTAGGAGTAGGGTAGGTGTAGGGTAGGTGTAAAAAATAAATATATACAAATACAATTTATTTTAATTTCAACATTTCTTCATATTCATGGACATTGCGTAGTCTGTCAATCAGTCATAGAACTATTTGTGTTTATGTTCATTTTAATACTAATTTTCAGGTTAAAAAAATTCTTTAAAATGAAGGTCTGTAAATAAATAATAGTAGTATTATTAAAGTAAAAAGGTTTGCTACCTCTGATATTAATGTATACTGATAATTTAGTCATTCTTGTCATTTGAAACTAAAATATATGAGACCGTAGTATAAATTGAAGTACAATTATTTAATTAAAATAATTTACATACCATTTGTCGCCATATTCTCCAAATTTTCACAATCAAACTATTAAAAAACAAAAACTTCACAAAAAAGCCCTAATTGATGTTAATTTATTTTTTACACCAAATGCGATCGTGAACTTAACACACGTTTGGCGTATTTGTAGTTTTTCTAAGATTTTAGCGTAAAAATGATCAATTTCTTTAAACAGTGCTGAAAACGTCGATCAGCGTTTTATATTATGGTGCGTAGGTGCGCAGGGCGGCCATCGGCGTTCGCGACGAAAACCATCCCGCTCTTGGCTAATAAGCGTAATTTTGATCGCCGCAGCGAATGCGTTAATAAGTAGATAATGTTCAGATAGTCCTTCTTTTGCTCACAATTACAGACAAAAATGTAAATGGGAAGTAATAGACTTAGCATTGTCTGATCACACAGCGCAAATTCTAAAAATCAAAGTTAATAAATCACTTCAGATACAATCTTGGCGTAAAAGTACACGAGATATTTCGGGTGAAAATCTACTCAAATTTAAAAACCATCTGCTATCATTAACTTTTTCAGAAGTATATAATAGCGAAGACCCAAACTTAGCATATGATATGTTCTTGGATTTGTTTCTTTTACTATACAATCTGTGCTTCCCCATAAAGTACACAACTGTTAAATTTGGAAAATCAATTAAATGGATATCACGGGGTATTCGTATATGCAGTAAAAGACAGCGCTTTCTACTGTGGCAGCAACGAATAAAACCTACAGAGGAAAATAAACAAAAATTTCGTAATTATTCCAGAAAATTTAAAAAAATCGTCAAATTAACTCAAAAAGCTCAAAACAACCACTTACTTTTAAACTCGAAAAATAAATCAAAGACAGCCTGGCATATAATAAACAACAATAATAATATTAATGAACCAATCTCTAAGATAATTAATCATGATGTCATAATAACTAACCCTAAAGATATAGCTGAATCATTTAATGATTTTTTCGTCGATCAAGTCTCGGATTCACCGAAACCTGCTTCTCATCGTGTAAAGGAAATAGATCATAATCCAAATTCGTTTTTTATGTCCCCAGTTGTACCGCAAGACGTATCAAGGGTAATAAGATCATTGAAAAATAAAAAGAGCTTTGGTTACGACGGCATTTGCACTAAAGTCATAAAATTCGTTTCTAATGTGATTTCTGGTCCTTTAAGTCATATTATTAATGCAAGTATATCTTCCGGGGTATTTCCTAAGAGTCTCAAAACAGTAATTGTGAAACCTCTTCATAAAAAAAACGATAAAGAAAATATGTCAAATTACAGACCCATTGCTCTTATTCCTGTGTTCTCTAAAGTAATAGAAAAAATTATATATGAACAAATTTACAATTTTTTGGCAAAATTTAACCTACTTTGTGACGAACAAAAAGGTTTCCGTAAAGATAAAAACATCAATATGGCTATATTCGATTTATTAAAAACTGTAATGGTGAACGTAGATAATAAAACACCAGTTTGCGCCATTTTCACGGATATGACAAAGGCCTTTGACTACGTAGATCATGAGACACTTATAAACAAACTTCAAGCTTACGGAATTCGAGGAAATGCATTAAATTTAATTAAATCCTATCTTACTGGTCGTATGCAATATACTGAAATTTCTGATATTTGTTTAAATACAAAACGTGAAATAAAATTCAGATCATCTTATAGAAACATCAAATATGGCGTTCCTCAAGAAAGCGTTCTCTGGCCGCCTTTATTCTTAATTTATATCAACGACCTTCCACTTCAAATAGACCATCCAATCATATTGTTTGCCGACGACAGTACAGCACTAGTTAAATGCACAAGTAAAGAAAACTATGAAAATGATATTAACAACACTCTTAAATCTATAGTAAACTGGCTTAATTACAATAATTTAAAAATAAATATACTAAAAACTAATATCATGCATTTTTACCAACGAATTAATCCCAAAGACTTAAACGTCAATTATGATGGTCATGAGATTGAAAATGTTAAGGTAGCTAAATTTATGGGAATATTAATTGACAATCAATTAACATGGAAACCTCAAGCTGAATATATTTGTAAAAAGTTAAGTACTTACGCCTATATGTTATACAATCTATCTAAAAAAGTCAATACCAATACAGTCCTTGTTGCTTACCATGGCCTAGTTATTTCTACGTTGAGGTTTGGCATCATATTCTGGGGTAATAGTAGTGAAAGAGAAAACATTTTCAAAGCCCAAAAACGATGCGTTAGGTCAATTTTCAACTTACAGGTTACGGACAGCCATGGGCGCCGGCAGAAATAATTTCCAGGTGGTGCAGATTTTAGATTTCTTACAATCTTTGCCGTATATGATTGTTAATAAAAAGATGAAATTTTAGTCGGAATGTTCGAGACATTTACTCATTTCTGACTTTTGTATATATAATGTTATACGTTCTAAAAATTTTCTGGAAATCATGCAACAAAGAAAAAAAAAGACGTTTATGAACAGATTGATACTGAATATCACAGGGAAATTTCAGAAAACAGAAAAAAACTTCAACCCATTATATCTTCGGTCTTATTTTGTGCTACGCATGATTTACCCCTTCGAGGAAAAACAGAAGATGGGTCAGTTTTCAAAGACTTACTACATTTCCGAGTTGAGGCAGGAGATACGGTTTTAAAAGACCACTTTGCAACTGGTTCGAAAAATGCCCTCTATGTATCCCATCAAGTACAAAACGAAATTATTGAAACCTGTGCTGATGTTATTCGTGAAACCGTTACTGATGAAGCAAAAGAAGCGGCATATTTTTCAATCTTGGCTGACGAGACAGCGGATATAAGCGTGACTGAACAGCTTTCAATGGGCATAAGATACGTCAAGTTTGACCAAACGAAACACAGTTACGTAATACTTGAAGAATTTTTGGGCTACAGACCACTTCAAAAATTAGATGCTGCATCGATTCCTGAAGTTATAATATCTTTTTTGACATCATGTGGTTTAGATCTCAACAAAATGGTTGGGCAAGGGTATGGTGGTTGCTCCACGATGGCTGGACATGTTGGTGGAGTTCAGAAAATAATTAATGATAAATATCCCAAAGCAAAGTATTTACACTGTGCTAGTCACATATTAAATCTTGTTGTCAATGATTTAAATAATTTGAGTGAAATAAGAAATACTGCTGGAATGATTAAGGAAACTATAATTTTTTTTAGAAAGAGCATTTTACGGCGAAAAAAAATTCCAAATATTCCCTTGTTTTGCGAAACCAGATGGTCTGCAAAGTACAAAAGTATTCGAATTTTCGCTCAAAATTTCACCAAAATTGTAGAAGCATTACAAGACCTCTCAGAAGATCAAGCCACTAATTCTAAGACAAAGGTTAGAGCTTACCAACTGCGCACTGCTTTGACCGGCACAAATTTTATTGTGGCATTGCATATTATTGCTACTTACTCGGCAAAGCTTGAGCCTGTCTGCAACCAGCTTCAACAAGTGGATATTGACATTAATTCAGTGAATGACCACATTTGCAAACTCACTAAAATAATAGAGGGTCACCGACAAAACGCATCGCAGGAATTTTCTGCTATATTTAGAGAAGCTAAACAAAGTTGTGAAGACCTTAATATTGAGATTAAATGCCAACAAGTTACGAAACAACAGGCTCATCGATCCAACCACCCATCCGAAAACGTTGAAGAATTTTACAGAAGAGCTTTATACATCCCATACCTTGATTCGATCATTTCTTCTTTAAAAGACAGATTTTCTGAAACACATAAAAAATCATTTTCTCTGTTACAACTACACCCAAAAATAATAAAAGGCCTCAGTAAAGAAGAATTTCTTAGAGCTGCAAAAGACATTGAAAATTTGTATGGCGATCTTTTACCTAATTTTATTTCAGAAATCACGACTTGGTTTGAAATGTGGAAATATCCACAGCCAGCGGCAAATGATATGAGTGAAGTTGATCGATATGAAAAACATCTTATAGACTACATCGACGAGGCAAAAGATTTCTTTCCTTCAGTAGCAGAAGCGATCAAGATTGGCCTTAGTCTACCCGTCACAACGTGCACAATAGAAAGATCTTTTAGCACACTGAGAAGAGTTAAAACTTGGAATAGGTCCACAACAGGTGACGAGCGTCTGTCTGGATTATGCTTGTTAAGTGTCCACCGAGGCAAGATAACCAAGGACAATAAAGATAACTTTATAGAAAACGTCATTAATAAGTTCGGTCAAAAACCCCGCCGGCTGCAATTGCTTTTTAAATGAGAATTGTGTAATTACTGCCTACTAATTATTGTGAATAAAAAAATGATTTCCAACAGACGGCTTTTTATTTCAATAATTCCTGTTGATCCCGAGATTCCCAAGGGGTGCAAGTGCACCCCCTGGCACCCCCCTGCCGGCGCCCATGCGGACAGCTGTGTTCCTATTTTCAAATTACATAAATTACTAACCTTCCCATGTTTGTACATTCTAGAAATAGCCATTTTTGTGAAAAGCAACCCGCATCTGTTTCCATCGTTATGTGAGATACGAAAGAGGACAAATTGTATGAGATCTCAGTATAAAAATTTATTGCACACAGGGAGCTATAACACCACACTGTTAAAGAAAAGCGTTATGTGTATGGCGCCAAAGATATACAATAAGTTACCTGAAGTCATAAAAGAACAACCATTTAGAATATTCAAAAAACGACTAACTGACTTATTGTTACAAAAATGTTACTATTCTATATCCGATTTTTTGAATGATGATTTGTGATAGTATATAGGAACATATTTTCGTATTTTTTTCTGAGCTGATAACCTGCAATGTCTTATGTATGAACCGGTGTCTACCCATAAATGTTTGTATGCCGAAAGGCAGAATGTACAAGGACTCTTGAACTTTTGTTAACATCTTATTGTAATACCTACATTCTATACAAATAAAAACTTCTTATTCTTATTCTTATTCTAAGATGAATCATATTGACAAAGTTTGTTATGTCATCTTCCAAAGCTTTTAGTGGTTTATTTGAATACATTCAGATATTTTCTATTTTCAGTACATCGCAGATAATTATATATTGTGCGGCGATTTACGATTGATGGGATTAACATCTCTGTCGATGTACGTGTAATGTTTAATTTTTTCGATTAATTTTGTTATTATTTGTTTCGCCTTTGACTCCCAATGACTTTATTGATAGATAGATAGATAAAACATTTACTTAGTGCACACAAAAGATACAGCACAACACACAAAATCACAATTAAATTTTCAATTTAAACGAGGTATATAAAACAAGTTGCTAACACACAAAAAAAATAAAAAGGAAAACAAAATCATACAAGAAATAGAAGTGACAATGTATACATACTTCAAATAGTAGGTATAACGATTAAAACATTATTAACTTAATTATTATAAACTAGAGTAATAGACACTAGTTTATAATAATTATATAAATTAACCCTTATTGGGTTAATTTATAAAGTACTTTATTTGATTGTAATCTTGCCACTATTGTGAAGACTGCTTATTTTAAACATTATTAAATTTTTGCTAACATACGAAAATCATGTTCTGAGAGCTCCTGCTGTCTTCGTTACAACGCAAGAGTACCCTAGTACATGCGTCGAAAATTACTATAACTACATAGTTATCTAAGATTCATACTATTCATTCATTAATTTCCGTTTCTTGATTAAAAGTCTTTTTAGTTGTTACTTGCTTTTGCCCGCGACTTCGTTCGCGATCCTAAAGATTTTTTCAATTAATTCTGGTTGTCCATATGGTTGTCACTCTCACATTTATAATATTAGTTAGGATTAGTATTTAACACTTCCCCTTCTTCTTGTTCGTCTATGATCGAGTCTAAGCACATTTCTAAATCTTCTAATATTACTTTGGCACTTTCTGATATAAACTTATGTGATTTTTCACTCATCTGAATCAAACTACATTCTTTGTTTGCTTGTAAAAAATAAGTCTGTATTGTTTCCACCAAAGTCTCATTTATCACAAAGATAGTTCGTTTGTTTTCGATAAATTTTGCAAAAAGTTCCAATTTTTTAATTCTTCTATGTTCTTTTTTCTTTTTTTTCTCTATTTTATTGCAAACAATTATTAATAGTTCAAGTGTGTTTGTTTCTGTCAACTTTGTGAAGATGTCGTTGTAGTAAATTGGTGAATAACTAAAAATATCGTCTAAATCAATTATAGATAATAATTTAATACAATTTAATGATTCCACGATTTCATCAACCGTTAGCGCTGTGTTCTCTGTAACGAAAATTGTAGCTGAAGGTTGATCTTTAAATTTTAAGCAACTTACAGCTTTTTTGATAGTTTTGTCTCTAGGTTTATTTGGTATTGACCCAAAGTAGGTACTAAATCCATAACCTCCTCTTACATAACGAAGTATGTTGCATTTGCTCGCTGTGTCTTGTGATACCATCCACCACCTTTTTATTAAGTTGAGATATTGAAGAATGATCGTGTAGACTGTAACTCCGATTTTATCCACCTTAGCACACTGATGATCAACTAGTTCGTTTTTCAAAAACTTCTCTATGTCTGTATCATCCGCCTGGTTCGTTAAAAATAAAAGTTGCTTCAGTACATCTTTTGCGAAATTCTCTCTATTAAATGAAAGTTTCGGACACTTTTTGACTTTCGCATCGAACTTGTTCAAATTTTTGATTCCGGTTTGCAATTTTATGAACAACCTTTTTGATAGTTCCCCTAGTGACGCCCAGTTATCTGTAAACTTTATTAGTTTAGTGTTATTGTTGGAAATTAATAAGTTTCCAACAATGCCAGTGATTGCTCCTATTAAATTGAACATTCTAGACATAAAGCGATCGAATTCATAGGCCATAGATTCTAGCAGTGAAGTTTTGATGTTTAAATACGCATACTTTCTAAAGTCATCTGCGTAGTAAGTAAAGACTTCTTTGCCTTGTTGTAATAGCAAGTCGAAAATTATTAGCACATGGTCTTTAACGATAGCGCGCAGATCAGATTTAATCATATAACATAGAATGTCGCGGATGTTGTAATATAATTCAAACACTACATTCAAAATGAAATCCCATACCAATTTTAGCTTATCTTCTCTATTTTCTGCCTTCAGTAAATCACAGATATGTTGTGCAGCGAAGTATTCAGTGAATGTTCTGTGTATGAAATTCGGTATACCATTGTCTACACTATGAATGAAACCTGATTTTTCCGTACCTGCTTCAATCTTGTTTATGATCTCTTTAATTTCTTTCAGTTCTTTTCCACTTAAAATTTTATCTGAATCCCGTTCGAAAACAGCGTAAGCGCCTAATTTTTTATGTTTAGCAAGAAATTCAACTCGAACGTTTTCATAAATGTTTTTATTGTCAGGATTGCACAAATCAATTTTGTTTTTCTCTTGAAAGCGTCTCTTAAGTATTGTTTCTATGAATGATTCATAGACCGTATATGAATTAATATTTAAACTCCACCGGTTAGGTATGATGCTTTCGTCTTTTATTCGATTTTGAAAGTAATCAGCGAACAGGTAAAGATGTAAAGGAGTGCTAAAGTTTTCAACATACCACCTGACCTTCAAATCATAGTTGCTATAAAGTTGTTTACAGGTTTTAACAACAGACGCCGGACAGATGTTAATTTCTTCCTTCAAGTGATCTATAAAATTAAAACAAACGGTAAGGAAAAGATGCTGATAAGTTCCATGATTTACCACATCTTCAAAAATATATTCGGTGGTCATAAATTCAACAAAACTGCACAAATTATCACACTGTGTTTGGGTCAGATGTCTTAATATAATATTGGATTTCCAAAAATTCGCCAAATATAAATTTTGTTCCATGTCAGAAAAATATTCTATTTCACAAGAGTTTCCAAATTTTTCCTCCAGCTCTAATATAACATTATCATACGGTCTACTTGTGATCCACATTTTATGTTTCTGAGGATAATATCCGACTGTTGTAAGTAAAGTTAATACTTCATCCATGTACGTCGGACAGATTTCATCAAAGCCATCAAACAAGAAAATGATTTCTTTTCTATTGTAATAGGTTAAGAACATTTTTATTTCGAAAACCGTCCAATGATCTCCAGTACAAGAATTAAGAGTTACTATACCGTTCGAATCTTCCAGTTCAATCGAAATATCATTGGTTCTCCTTTGCTTTTCTGTCAAAACTTCACAAAAAAACTTTAAGCTCTCCAAGTAACCAATGTTTGTTTTATTTTTTTGCCACCTGCTAAATTTTTCACAGTGAATCACCAAATTAATTCTTACTATCCACACTGTTGGTTTAAGTTCTTTCGTTCTCATTGACAAGTGAGTAAGTAGAGTTGACTTGCCCATACCGGGTGTAGCTATTACTAACGCCACGTCGCCGTCGTCGGGTATGTCATTTAGTGTTAGTACGTACTCAGTTTTACCCGTCACCGTTGAGGATGTATGACCGGTTATAGTGTCGGTTACCTTTTTTGAACACGACGTCCAACTAACGCGTCTGTCGATGTACAAATGTTTAACTTTTTCGTAATTTGAATTACTGTATGTTTCGCCTAGATTTATCGAATCGTTGTTCATGGCTGTATATAACACCTCTCCTTCTACGAAACCCATGGAATGTTCGTCTATGATGGAGTCTAAGCTCAATTCCACGTCTTGAAATATAACTTTGGCATTCTCTAAAATATTCTTTTGTGACATTTTACTCATATGAATCAAGCTACATTTATCATCAATTACTACATTATTTGCTTGTACAAAATAAGTTTGTATTGTTTTCACCAAAGTCGCCTTAATAACAAAAATTGTCCGTTTCTTTTTGAGTAGTTTCGCGATATCTTTTAACTTTTGGATCCAATTTCTTTTTATGTTATTGCACACAATAATGATTAGTTGATTTTCATTTGTTTGTGTCAATTCTATTGTGACGGTTTTATAATCTTTTGCTGGTAGATCTAAAATGTATTCTAAATTAAACACAAAATGGTCAGTCCTTTTTAAGGATTGCACCATTTTTGCAACTGTAAGTGCGCTGCTCTCCGTTACGAAAATTGAAGCAGAAGGTTGATCTTCCAATTTTAAGTGACACAAAGTTTTTTCGTTGAATGTGTAATCTAAATTGTTCTTTATTTTTGTCATATAAATAAGACTTATGATTGACAAAACTGGTTTGTCTACTATCAGTGCTAAAGCATCTTCATAATGAGTGCTTTGTTTGGTTAGATACGACGCCTCTTTAAGCATCCACCATGTTTGTATTAACTTATGATATTGTTGAAAAACTGCATCAACTGTAACTCGGACGTTATACACCTTCAGACACTGTTGGTCTTCTATTTCGTCTTTAAGACAATTTTCTACTTTCTGTTCATCCGCCTGACTCGTGAAAAATAGAAGTTTCTTCAAGAAATCTTTCGCTAAGTTCTCGTCATCTTCGCTTCTTTTAAACGAAAGTTTCGGAAACTTTTTGACTTTTACATTAAACCTGTATTCGTGCAAATTCTTTATTTCACTTTTCAATTTCATGAATAGCCTTTTAGAAAGCTCTCCTAGTGACTTCCAGTTATCTGTGAACTTCATTAGTTTTGTGTTTTCTTCGGCAATGAATAAGTTTCCAACTATGCCAGCGATTCCTCCATTAAGTTTCAGGAGTCCGTCCCCCAGGGACTCGTCTATGGTGATGATTTTATTGGCGCCTGATTTGGTGATTAATTCAGAGATTTTCAACTTCAAATGATCCAGTCTCCTTTCGGTTTTACTCTTCTTAATTTTTATTGTTATATCTTTATTGCCAAATGCAGCAGGCACTTTGAATTGACATGATGTTAAAATTGCCGTCGCAGCCAGATCACTTTCGTTTTTATAAAAGTTTCTTATTTTGATTATCTCTTTGCAAAGCGCTGTTTTGAATAAAATAACAAACTCTTCATCGCTTTCAAAGAACTCTTGCCGAAAGCTTGCAAGTCGGTGTTCGTCGTCAGATTGAATCTCTGAAACTTTGATAGCTTTTAGCGCCACAAGGACATGGTAGCGTGACATGATATCGTTCATAGGCAATATAGAATCATCTCCTTTACACAGAAACTGACCCATATGTTCGGCTAACACAGTGACTTGATCTTTTAACATTTCTAAATTCTCATCATCTTCACAGTCAAATGAAAGTTTTGGAAACGTTTTGACTTTAATATGAAACTTATAATCATGCAAATTTGGAATTACAGACTGCATTTCAGAGTACAGCCTTGAAGCTAGATCTCCTGAAACATCTTTATCTGCGAATTTCATATATTTAGGGTTTTTATCGGAAACTAGAATATTGCCGATTGTGCCAGCTAAACCGGCATTTAAGTTCAAGAATTCTTTTCCTATTGATTCGTCTATAACTATGATATTTTCCGTTGATGACGCTTTCATCAAACTCATAAGTTTATTTTTTAAATTTCCTATTACGGATGCAATGAACACTGAAGGTTCGTCGTTGTCTTCTTTGCCTCTTATTGTCAAATCTTTATTTCCAAAGGCAGTTGGTACTTTAAAATTCCGTTTTATTAACATACCCTTCGCCCCTAATTCTATTGCTTCATTTACTTGTGACTGTAGAACATGAACCTTTTCAAGTTGTCGTCTCGAATCTTCAGACATCGATTCACTGACGAACTCCAATTTCAACGTTTTGTCATTAAAAATTACAACATTTCCGATCAGACTGCTAAGTATCGCGATGTCCAGCGGTTTAGTAAATAGTTTGGACAATAAATTGTTGAGTGTGTCTTCTTTCAATTTCCGTTTTTTAAGCATTTCAATAAAGAGTGTATCTTTGAATAGTATTATGTATTCATTGTTGTTGGTAAAGAACTCGGTTTGAAAGCTTGCGACTCTATGTTCGTCTTTTACATTTTTATATTTGATCTGTGAAACATCTAGTACTTTTTGGGCCAAAATTACATGGTACTGTAACATCAGCTCATCATTCATTAGCATAATAGAACCATCATTATTTTCGTTTTCTATATTATCTTTGGCATAATCAGTAAGAAACTTTGCCAGTTGCACTGCAAGCGCAGCGAATTGTTCCTGCATGATAATTTCGCATAAAAACACAATATCTTCTTCCTTATGACATGGTTGCAATCCTTCATCACCCGTACCTATCCAACCATTTAATTTATCAGCAAAATCACTTTTAAACTCCTTAGTATTAAGATCGGCTTTGGCAGTGGTGTACATTATAAAGAGACATTCTACGTCTTGAAAGTTTCCTTTAAACAGCACATCTTTGTTATCTGGTTTGAACAAGCGGCGTATGCTTAGGTAGCTAGAAAACCATTTAGCCAAGTCACGTTTCCTGTTAAGCGTAAGTTGAATGTTGTTGCCTTCTCTATGTTTCGCTTGTATAAACACTGCTACTGGTTTGTTTCCACCTTTAACCTTAACTGTGGCTCTAATACAGATATCATCGAACGTGCCTATGTCAGAGACATTGCTAGCTAAAGTATAGTCTTCGATATCTTCGTCAAATTTAGTTCGGTAATGTATGAGACTGATTAATTTCGTCTCATACAGTTGTCCGCGAATGCCGGAGGTTCCTTGACGTTTTTTGTACATTTGGATTTGAGGTATGATATTACTTCAATCAATCTGCCTAGCCCTTCGCTCGGCTTCCAATTTAACCAGATGCAGCGGAATACCAGTGTTTAATATGAGGTGACAACCTATCTGTCCAGTATTCAGTAATTAGAGTGACGGGATGTTATATTTCTCGAGGCACGCACGGCAAGAGGTCTTTGTATGTAAAAGATATTCACCCGTACACAGACTGACCTTTGCAAGCGTTACTTAACCTTGAAAATCTAGATTGATGCATATGGCGTTAAATAAGTAGCCGAGAGGCTTAGTTTTTTTACTTCATTTACACAAATAAATGGCTGTGGCTGACTGGTGCAACTTTGATTTATAATAACGTGTATAATCTAGCCTCCAGGAGTGGAGATACAAACATGTACGCGGGGCGCACTATGGACAGAATACCCCGCTGTCACCTTGCTGACTTGTTGGTATGTTTACCACGAGATGATCTATTCTAGATAACGAAAATTAGAACTCCCCGAGCTAGGTGTATCTTCGCAGAGTGGCTGGCTCCAGCCGAATGAGACTCACCGGAGACCGAGTTAAATGGCATGCGATTGGATAGGCCTGAGTCCAGCAGTAAGCTGCTGTAGGCTAATGATGCTGCATTGTCTGCAAATAATTTTGGCTGTTCTTCTTTATGTGTGTCTTATCTTCGGTGAAATGAGTTTGTGGTGCACCAGCTTGTTTTTCAACAATTTTGAGGACCTGCAAAATAATATATACTTATTTAATGGATGCGGATTCGGATCAGATGCACAACGTAAATGATCTTTAGAATTTAATTAAAAGGAGAAGGTATAAAATGTGTGAATCTAAAACTCAGAAATCGATACGATCTAAACGTATGCGGATCGATTGCTACAAGCGAAATAACCCTACCTAAGTCGCAGACACTAAATCCAAGGGGTATCGGAGCTATAGGCTGACAAAGTATGCGACTAACTATGGGGTATGTTACTTGGGTAGGGTTATTTCGCCCGTTCTAAGCAATCGATCGACATACAGTTTGTTCGTGTCGATTTCTGGGTCAGTTGTGATACCGTTCCCTTTTCGCCCGAAAAGTCCAAAGATTTGCAATGGTAATTTTTTAAACATTTTTCATCATTACATAGAAACTGTATTTTTTTATCGATAGGCTTGTGTTCGACCACTATCTCGAGATAGTGATCAAACGCGAGTCTACGGTGAAGTACGCTGGCCTAGAAATAACCTTTTGAGACTTGACTTAAAGACCCCAAGGTTGTAGCTACCAGCTTACCAGGAAACAAAGACTCCGACAGGGAATGCCACTAGTTAGCTGTGCGCACAACGCAAGTATTAGCAAAATGCTTTGTGCGTATGCGTGGCATGTCCACCATGTACCATCGGCACATTGCCGTACCTCTTGTAGTCCGATGATGGAAAGGGCTAGGCGGAATCAAATTATGCAGTTGAATTGAATCGCACACTCCTCGAAATGTAACCGATAAAAAGCCTACAGGCTGGCAACTTGGCGTCGATATTCGAGGCTTTGGAGCTTCTACACGACCAGTGCATCGTTACCAATAAGCCTCTTGGCCCGTCTGTCAATCGACTTATGTGCATCAAGCTGGTGTTTGGTAGATCCGTCCGAGAGGTGAGAGCTACTTACAGCTGAACTGAGCAGCTGTTCTCGCGTGAAAAATGATGTTCTGTTTAAATTAAATTAAAATATGATTCTGAATGTGCATTTTGAAGCCCATCTATTTAAGAGTCCCTACAAGTAACACGAGCTAAAAACAGAAAACAGCTACTTTTTTAGGGCAAATTTCTCAATAATTACAAGATAAATTATAAATCTTTTAATGCAACTTTTTGCGTCACATAGTTATCTAGTAAATGTACATTTCATATTTTTGATAACTGCTCAATTTAAATTAGAAAAAAGAAATTCCTAACACACGTTTTTACGCAATCACGAAACACCAGATTTTCCAATTGCTTTTTCAGCTTACTGGTGGCAAATAACAATCTGCAAAAAATGGTGTGGACTGGGCATATAGTATACTAGTGAGCCGCTAATTTAGTTTTTTAAAGTTTATTGTATAAAATATTGTCCACGCGGAAAAAAGGCAATTTTATCATATGCGAAAGCGTCGCCTACGTGTAAGAATATGTCGAATATAAAAATAACTGGTAAATAATTTGAAATTTGAGGTGTATATCAATTGAATCGATCAATTAGAAAATT
This sequence comes from Orthosia incerta, assembly GCA_948252205.1. Lineage (NCBI taxonomy): Eukaryota > Metazoa > Arthropoda > Insecta > Lepidoptera > Noctuidae > Orthosia > Orthosia incerta. The sequence continues at coordinate 5,124,919 of OX411769.1, forward strand.
CAATATAATCCCTAGCCATGAGTCGAACCCGTTGAATTTGGTAAAAAAAACAGAAGCAGTTTTAGTTTTCATCAAAATCGAATTCGAGACTCCTTTGACCGTTTTCACTATTCCTCATACTTTGGTATTTAGCCATCCACGACACTGTATAATATGGAACTGCATGAAATAATTCCGCATAACTCGCTCCATCATCGGACTACAAGATACGTGATGATTAACAGTAAATTTTATGAAAATACATAACGACGATACAGTGCGTGCATAGAAATTTATCACTGGCACGTAACATTGAAATATTCATTAATGAATTATAACAGTTTTATAATGCTTCTAGATCTATAGCGAATTAAAAGTTTTTCCATGTTTTTGTTTGACAAGAAGAACATAAGATTCCGTTCTACGAAAAATTGTAGTCAATAAACCTACTTTTAAAAACATTTGCGTAAGTCGAAAGGAACAGTATTCATTGTTATTTATTTTTGTACCTATCGCAATACATCTCAATTATTCATTAATGAATTATTATGGTTATATTATTCTTCTAGAACTATCGTGAATTAATCAAATAATTAAAAGTTTTTCATGTTTTTGTTTGACAAGAAGAACATAAGATTCCGTTCTACGAAGAATTGTAATCAATAAACCTACTTTTAAAGACATTTGTGTAAATCGAAACGAACAGTATTCATTCTTATTTATTTTTGTACCTATCACAATACATCTCAAATATTCATTAATTAATTATTACAGTTTTATTATTCTTCTAGAACTTTCGTGAATTAATCAAATATTAAAAGTTTTTTTATGTTTTTGTTTGACAAGAAGAACATGAGATTCCGTTCTACGAATAATTGTAGTCAATAAACCTATTTTTTAAGACATTCGCGTAAATCGAAACGAACAGTATTCATTATTATTTATTTTTGTACCTTTCGCTGTACATCTCAAAACCTTAGAAATAGAACCTTGATTTCTTAATTGCATTTATTTGATTTCTAGAAATGATTGACATCTGGACAGAAACGGCACATAAATAGTGATGACACTAGAAAGTTACAATCGATTCTTATAGATTACACTTGATTCGATTAGAACTAAATAAAAAAATATGTTGGGGGTGTCGTGGGAACTCACTTTGAACGAAGTTTCTTTCGCCGGGTATTATGTATTAATACAGAGCCAACTAGTATGGTCTTAATTAAGTTTCAATTGCGTATTGATTCATCATGAGATGCTTATACTGTAGTGTAGCCACAAATGATAGCCGGCGCTTAACTAGCTTTCCAAGGCACGAAGGAAACTCGCTATGTACACGGTGGAACCACGAAATGACCACGGCTAGCGTTGCTTAACCTTGAAGATCGACCTGTGCGGCTGTTATTATTAAGCCACGAGCTCCTCTAAACGCCTTATTATAGTATCATAGCAAAATCTTATTATTTTACAAGTTTGTATACCTATTACTGTAGGAGTTTGTACGATTTTATTTTCAGGATTGTGACGATATAAAGAGTGCCTGTAACTTTTTTCATACGAAATACTAATATTCAGCTATTCAGCATTACATATTACTAGTTAAAATGTTTATACATTGCTAGGGCAGTCGTCCATACTTTATTGAGCCATGTCCTTTCACATAATACTCAAAATACTACATAATACTTTTGCTCAAAAGTGACGTCAGAAGCCCCCATTCATACCCTTTAATGCGTTTTATCTTTGTATTTTTTTATTTATTTGATAAAGCAACAAATATACGGCGGTTTTTTCCGAGCCACTTTTGGATATGATTCTAGCTGTAACTACTTTTATATAACTTGTTTTTGAAAAAAAAACACCCATCACGAGAAAATTGCATATTGTTATCGGTGTCTTTTTGGCGCGTTTTTTCGCACAATTAACGTTTTCCTAACATAATTATCTACTTTGTCGACCTAGTGATTTGTTCGTTTACCTCGTGATGTCTCGCGATGACAGCTGTACGGAGAGACAGAAACAGCGGGCAGTCGTTCACAATATTAATAATGTCCTGTCCTCGTAGTTACACCGGGTCGAGGTTAACTTCATGCACGGTCTTCATACTTCTGCGACGCAACTGCCCGCACTCCGTCTTCTGAAAACCAGAATAAATGTGCTAAGTTCATTTTTGACCGAGATTGTTTTTAGATGGGCATGGGACATTGCTCGCAGAACGGATGGTCGTAGGGGCAGAAAAGTTCTGGAGTGGCGACCGCGAACCGGAAGACGTAACGTTGGAAGGCCTCCCACCAGGTGTACCGATGACCTGGTATCACCAGGTGATAGGGTTGCGGGGATCCGCTGGATGCGGGACGCATGGGACCGGTCAATGTGGCGACCGACGCTTGGCTATGTCCAGCAGTGGACGCCATTCGGCTGATATGATGATGATGATGATATTTTTCTTTTCACTATATCTACACGCCATGTGTAATGCTAGAATCTACTTCATTCTTAAGGCCTAATATGGCCTAATATAACTTTTACATTTTTTGGGCAGATTTGATTTGCCTTTTAAGTCAACTCGCGCTCACAGAGGCATATAAATGACCCTTAATTTTTCACTTCCTTTTTTTTCCGTCTTCTTATAGCATTTATTTGCGCCCAAAAATGCGTTAAAATTAGTGTCGAAATGTGGAACTTTCGACATAACATTCAAATATTTTCTTTTTTTACTTTTTTGCTTCCATACAGGGCTAGATAATGATGAGACAAATAGATGTCACTTTTTATTTTGAACGTACATTGTCAAACAGTGGAATAATCCCTAGACTATGTTTGTATGCAAGAATTTTCGACTAGTGTACCCTTAAGTAATATTACCGGACCAACGACGTAGATGTTTGACTTACATAACGTGTGGCCAGAAGCTAGAAACCAGTCTTGAAGGTCAGACTGGTTGAAAATAGGTACGTATGCAACTTTAAAATTACATTATTATCTATCCATACTATTATAATAAACGCGAAATTAGCTCTTTCTATCTGTCTGTGTCGGTTATGTATGTTACCTTTTCACGCTTAAACCGCTGAACTGATTTAGATAAAATTTGGTATGCAGATATTTTGAGACCCTAGGAAGTACATAGGCTAGTTTTAGCATAAAACATGAAGGGGGAGAAATGGGGGTGGGTGTTAGTTTTATATGAAACTTCTTATTATGGCTTAAGGGTACACTAGTCGACGGCACGAACTATTTTGTGCGCGGGGTTGTTATAACTATAATAACTATTGGACAAAAAGTTGACCAAGTAACAGTTGCTAAGTTCCTAGGTATAATGATAGATAGTCAACTAACTTGGAAGCCACAAGCAGAAGAAGTGTGCAAAAAACTAAGTGTAGCTGCATATGTGTTTCTTAACCTGTCTAAAAAAGTGAGCATGGCCACAAGGTTAGTTGCATACCATGGGATGGTTGCGTCTGTTTTAAGATTCGGCTTAATATTTTGGGGCAATTGTAGCCTGAGAGAACAGGTGTTCAAGGCTCAAAAACGTTGTTTAAGGACAATGTGTAATTTAACAGTAACAGATAGCTGCGTACCTATGTTTAAGTCCCTGAAATTGCTAACGTTACCATCTCTTTATATCTTCGAAATTGCTGTCTTTGTTAAATCAAATATGTATCTTTTTAATAAAGTATCCGATAATAGAAACAGGCCAATAAGAAAACAATATAGAAACATGCTACATGTTGGTAGTTATGACACCGCCTTATTAAAGAAAAGTGTTTTATGTATGGGCCCGATCATATTTAATAAAATACCTGATAACATAAAAACACAGGCTATTCCAGTCTTTAAAAAGAAATTGACAGATTTGTTGACTAATAAATGTTATTACTCGATTTGCGAATTTTTAAACGATGAATACTTAGATTAATCCTGACATTTCTGTAACTATGATGATGACTGACTTGAAATGATATGGCTATCGACTAGAATTCTTCCTAATAATTGTATATTTATAAATTTAATTTCAATTTATTTTGACATTGTGCTTGTACTATGCTTGTGTTATGCCAGAATTGTTTTAATTAACTTCGATTATGTTTATAAAACTGTTTTGCATGCCTTACTTAAGGTAGAAAGTATAAGGATCACCTAATATTATAACATCTGTATCTTGTACCTACTTTCTGTGCCAATAAATCATTATTCCATTCTATTCTTGTTTTAACTATTTTGTTTTTTATTCTGTTTAATACAGCTGTCATTTGTCATATCACCAACGCAATAGAAGTCAAAATCGGTTGAACGGGCTGTACAATGGGCTAATTTAAATATCGAATGTTACCTCAAATGTTTAAGTCCTATGTTGGGGGGAGCAGTGGTGGCCCAGTGGTATCGGCCGCGACTTACAAGTTGTCGTGGTCGTGGGTTCGAGCCCAGGCAGGCGCTTTACGTTGTGTAAATTATTACATCACCACTGCTCTAAAAACGGTGAAGGAAAACATCGTGAGGAAACCGGCATGTCCTAGAACCAATAATTCGAAGACATTCGCCAACCCGCACTGGGCGTGGTGGATTACGGCCCATTCCCTCTCACAGAGAGGAGGCCTGTGTCCCAGCAGTGGCACATCAATAGGCTGATGATGTGATGATGTGAATGGGGGGTAAGCCTATTGCCATGAAATCCGGGATGCTACTGAGAAATTCCAGGTGGAATAAACCCCTTTGCCCGACCCGGGCATCGAACCCAGTACTTTATGCTCAGCAGTAACGCTTCTGACCACTAGACTAACGAGGTAGACTCGAAACATCTAAACTTGTAAACTTTATCTCTTCACAATACTAGTGTAGATTAGTTGAATACTAGAGAGGCAGTCTACACCTAATTATGGCCTTCACGAGCCAGTTTAGTAATTGCCTTGTGGAGCTAGCAAGCTTTTTGAACCGAGGTATTAAATGTAATATCACTTGTCAATACACATCCAATTTATTAATTTATTAAGACTCGCGCACGAAGGGTTCCGTACTTAGTAATTTGCGGTTTACGATTTATGACGTATTAAAAAAAAATACTTACTAGATCTCGTTCAAACCAATTTTCGGTGGAAGTTGACATGGTAAAGTGCATTTTTTTTTTAGTTTTATCTTTCTCTTATTTTTGAAGTTACAGGGGGGGGGAAACATTTTACCACTTTGGAAGTGTCTTTTGCGCAAACTATTCAGTCAAAAAAAAAATTATATTAGAAACCTCAATATCATTTTTGAAGACCTATCCATAGATACCCCAAAAGTATGGGTTTGATGTAAAAAATAAATTGAGTTTCAGGTCTAAGTATGGGGAAAAACAGATTGTTTTTTTTTATTTTTGTGTGAAAATCTTAATGTGGTTCACAGAATACATCTACTCTCCAAGTTTCAACAGCATAGTTCTTATAGTTTCGGAAAAAAGTGGCTGTGACATACGGACGGACAGACAGACAGACAGACATGACGAATCCATAAGGGTTCCGTGTTTTGCCATTTCGCTACGGAACCATAAAAACACAATGAATCATCAATATGAAGTTATAATAAGTGCACTCCCTCAATTATAGGAGGCCAGAGCATGCTTTTAGATTATCGACTAAATAAAAACTAAAATATAAACTCTTATTACAAGGTTATAGTAAAATATAAAAATAAATGAGTCCAAAAACGATGGTGCTATCTTGTCCAGTTGAGGAGCTGTGGTCATGACCACCTTCCGGCTCCATCATGAGACCAGCTCCGTAGTACCAACCATGTTATATCAATGTTTCCAAAGTTACATAAGTACGCTAAGTATCAGCTTAAGCGGATGCCAGGAAGTGCTTGTAAAATGGTTGACTAGTTGCCGGACATACATATGGAAGCAAGGTTATATAAAGTTAGTATAAACTTACCTCAAAGATAGTCCACAAACGACGTACACTAGCTCGTTCACAATCGTATTTATTTTGTACCAAAAATAAACAATTTATTTTGATTTAATATTTAAACTTTGTTGGAGACCGCGGCAATGTTTCATATTAGTGAATCAACAAAATAATATTAAATTGAATTAAGATCGTCTTCGCTGGTCCGGTTCGGAGACACGTATGAAATAAAATGTAGTAGACTTCTTAATAAACCAGACTAAGGAAAATGAACAAACACACCTAGTATTGACTCACACCTATTTTGATAAGTTGGACCTGTTTTCGATTTAAAATAGATTTATGTTGTCAATATTATTTTATACTTGCTGCAGCCCGTGGTTTTAGTTCTTACCCCAACATCTTTATAACATTTATTATTTGGTCATTTTGAGAATGTTTATCATTCAAAATGTTGCTCTTCATATAAAACTAGCTTCTGACAGCGCCTTCACCCACGTGAAAAGTGTTTTATCATCCCAAAGGAACATTACACCGGGATAAAAACAGATTATAATCTATATCTGTGCCCATACAGATCCGTTCAGCCGTTCTGGCGTGATTGAGTAACAAACAAACATCCATCCTGTTATTATCGACACTTTTGATCCAGGATCAATGAGAGCCCTTAAAATGTGACACGATCCACCCATCGTTGCGACCTTTATCAAGATTGTAGCTAACAATACTTCATTCGTCCCTGGATCATTCTGAGACACATGCGCAGTCATTGCGACATTGTCTTTTGGATTTGGGTCAGTTATTGTTGTTGCTACGTTGCTCGAATGCGGTATATTTTTTGAGCAAGCGTCATGTAACACGGAGTGGTGATGACCGTCATATTTACAACATCGCCTAATGGAAATGCATTGCTGGTCATTATGATCAAATAAACAATTTCGACATAACTCAATTTTGCTTCATTAGACATGCAAAAACTTAACGCAATTAAACATGGCATGTTGTTGACCGCAAAATTGACATTTTGTGGTAGACACGTGTAAGGACTTTGAATATGGCTTTGGCTTATTGTATTTATTGGGATAGTTAGGGTTATGTGGTCTTGCCTTTTGGTGTTTAGGTACATCGCTATGTGTATGATTAGTTGATTTCGGTGTTGCTGGCTAGCTTCCTGCGAGAAGTTTCTAGACTCATAAACTTGATTTCTAAGTATAAGAAATACGTTTTTACTAGAGTTTGATGCTGCGTACTCGGTAGGACTAGTAAAGTATTGATAACTTACGTAAATATTGGCTTTTTATTGTTATACCAATTGTTAAAGATTGCCAACAGGTATGGTAGTTATCGGAACTAATAGGAAGATGCTGAATAATTTTTTCTACTTCGGCCCTGACCTACCCTTTTAGAAATAGCATTTCTTGCGCTTGCGACAAGGTAGGGTTGTTATGAATAGCTTCGCTAAGGAGGTCCTTGAATGACGTCCAATGTTGGTAGCTGCCTGAAAATACTGGTATATCCATTTTTGGTGTGGAGTGCTCTCTATGCGATACACTACATAGCTTTTTATTGATTATTTTTTTAACTGAATATATGATCGCTCATACTGAAAATACACTCCTTCGTAATCCTCTTCCTCTCCACCTGTCTCGCTATCTCCCAATGGAGGAAATCAATTTGCGACCAACGCGCTTGAAGTGTTCTTAAGGCGTCCTCCATCTCCCATTATTCTGACATGGAGTCTAGGTCAATAAACCCTGCTGATCTCTTGAAGGTTTTGAAATTTGCTGTTTGCTTACGCAGCATGTCATGATACCTTTTGACTTCATTGTACGTAATATGCTGGCTTTTGCTGGCTGCTTATAACCTGTTGGTCCTGCTTCTGCTAGATCGGCGTCCTCTTCCTGCTCCTGTATTGGTTGCTCGTTGCTTGGATTTTATAAAATATGAATGATCTTTGTCTCCATGTTGACAGATAGCTTTTTTTTTTTTTTTTTTTTTTTTATCATTACGATGTAACTGAATAGTTACCTCATAACAGTCACAATCTAGCATCGAGGCTAATAAGTAACTTAAATTTAACCTAATTTGCTAATAATTTATATGGTAAAGAATGTGTCCATTGGCACTTTTCTTATTGTCTCTATTATGATGGGAAGACACTTAGTTCATGTGTTCTTAAAAGGTAGCACTCACTGCACTTCGTAACACTAATTTCACTTTAAACTAACTCAAAAGGCTTAGTCCTTTTCAGTCTCCTTATTATGTCCGTGGTGTCAAGGAGCTGGATAGCCTCGACATTTACATGTTTATGAAGTCTCTGTTCATGAGCTTCGGCGTATTTTTTTATAACTTTGGCGACGAGGTCCACTCCTAAGTCCCGGTGGATATCCTCGTTTCTAATATACCAGGGAGCGTTTACTATGCTCCGCAGTACCTTGTTTTGAAATCTTTGAATAATTTCAACATTGGTACGTTTTGTACAGCCCCAAAGCTGTATACCGTATGCCCATACAGGCATAAGTACTTGTTTGTACAGAAGTACTTTGTTGTACACTGACAATGATGAATGTCTGCCAAGTAGCCAGTACATATTCCTGTAGCGGATATCTAACTCCAGGCGTTTCTTTTTGACATGAGCCTTCCAGCGAAGCTTTGCGTCAAGCGTCATACCCAGGTATTTTGCTGTATTTTCATAAGGTATTATGCAACCGTTGATATAAACCGGTGTATAATTAGGGCTTCGGTTTGTGAAGTCTATATGGGTCGATTTGGACTCATTTAACTTAATTCGCCATTTTTTTGTCCAGTTGGTGATGGAGTTCACAGCAATTTGTACTTTATCTACGGCTTCTTTGTGAGTGACACCTATAGCCATGATGGCTGTGTCATCTGCAAAGGTTGCAATAAAGTTGTTTTCCATTTCTGGGATATCACAGGTGTATAATAGGTACAAGATAGGTCCAAGAACACTTCCTTGTGGTACACCAGCTTTTATTTGCTTGAGATCTGAGTAAGCATCTTCATGTCGGACTCTAAACGTCCTCTCTGTTAGGTAAGATTCTAAAATGTCTGCAAATTGTTTAGGAAGCATTTTCCTTAACTTATAAATGAGACCTTTATGCCAAACCTTATCAAATGCCTGTGCTACATCTAGAAAAACTGTAGAACAGACTTTTTTTTCTTCTAGGGTTTTTTCTATAATGTTGGTAATTCTGTGTACTTGGTCTATCGTGGAGTGTTTTTCTCTGAAACCGAATTGGTAATTGGGAATCAGTTTCCTGTCTTCTATTATTGGTTTTATGCGTCTTATAAGTAGTTTTTCAAATAATTTTGAAATAATTGGTAAAAGGGATATAGGTCTGTATGATGTTACTTCCTGAGGCGATTTTCCGGGTTTGGGGATCATTATTACTTCAGCAACTTTCCAGATATCAGGCACGTGTTTCAATCGGAAAGTTGCATTTATAAGGGTTGTAAGTTTTACTATGGCTTTTCGTGGCAGATTTTGAAGCAGTTCTCCAGTGATAAGGTCGTATCCAGGCGATTTCTTTTTGGCTAAGTTTTTGATCATATTTTGCACTTCTTTCGGCGTCGCTAATCGTATATTCAACTCATCATGGTGAGTGACATCTAGTGTTATGTTTTCAGAGCTTTCCTCAGCACTTGTTTGAAAAGTTTGTTGTAAATGCTCTGCAAATATATTTGCTTTCTGTTCGTTGCTTATGGCCCATTCGCCATCTTTTTGTTTAATAGGTGTTGCATGAACAATAGGCTTATTTAGACGTTTAGTGGCTTTCCACAGTGAGTGTTCTGTTTTTCCACTACTTGTTAATTGGCTTAAGTAATTATGTGTAGCATCATCATGATATTCCTGTATTGCTTTACTTAATCTTTTTGTAAGTCTATTTAGCATTGTTTTGTCAGGTGGATATCTTGATTGTTGCCATTTTTGCCTCTGAGCCCTCTTTATGGCTATGAGGTTTCTTATTTCTAACGGATAACTATGACTTGCAACTTTTCTTTTCAAGAGAGGTGTATTTCCCCAAGCGCAGTTTTGAATGTCTGTCACAAATTTTGACACTTCTTTATCCAATTGTTGATTATTTTTGAGTGGTACTTTGAGGTCAATCATATTGTCTAAATCGAATTTGAAACTATCCCAATCCGTGTTTTTATTCACTAAAGTTGGATTGCTTTCTTTCTGAATTATGGTTTCACTTAAAGTTAAGATAATGGGCGAATGATCAGAGTTCATATCAAATCCCTCCTGTATGTGAAGATATGTAGCCGACAGATTCTTAAAAATGAAAAAGTCGATCAGATCTGGAATTCTTTGGGTATCAGTAGGTCAGTAAGTAGGCTTTCCTGTTGATATTGCATTGCAATTGATTTCTCGCATAGCACTAAGCAATTCCCTTCCTTTAGTGTTGGTTAGTCTAGATCCCCAACGTATGTGTTTTGCGTTAAAGTCACCTCCCAATATAAACGTGTTGCCAAGAAGTTTCAACAGGTTTCTGTACTGCTCTATTTTCAGAGCATGCTTTGGTGGACAGTATATAGCTGCTACGGTAATGTGATGATGTTTAGTTTTGACCCTAACGGCTACAGTTTGTATGAACTCTTCTTCATATTTAAGTTCTAGGTAATGGTAGATGTTCTCTCTTATTATAAGGGTGCTTCCCCCTCTCGCAGTATTGACAGGGTGCAGTGCATGATATATTTTATATCCGTTGAGGTGTATATACGATTCTCTTGTGAAGTGAGACTCCGATATGAGGCACACATCAATTTTTTCTGTGGCAAGGACCGCCTGTAGCTCGTTTTGATGCTTTAGGAGTCCGTTTGCATTCCACGCCATTATTTTTAGAGTGTTCTTCATTTTTGAGTCATACGAGGTAGCTGCGTAGCACTATTTTCTAGGTTTTTTAACCTTAGTTCAAATGAGGTTAAAATATTCAAAATTTTATTTATATTTTCATTTGTGTCGGCGTCTATTGACGTGGAGGGTTGTGAACCGTGCACTGGTGGTTGTGGTTCAAGAGATTTCGTAGCTTGCGCATAAGACACATTCTTTGATACCCTTTGATACTCTTTGACATTTTTCTTAGCACTAGGAGCCTGAGTGACAGGTGTAGTAACTTTTTTTTTCATGGCTTTATTTTTCAGTTGTTGCAATTCTTTGGCTACCATACACCCTCTGTAGTTGGCTGGGTGTGGCTCACCACAGTGAACGCATTTGGGTTTATCTGCTATAGGTTTTGTGCAGTCTTTAGTAAAGTGTTTACCTGTGCACTTTACACATCTAGGTTCCTTGGAGCAATATTTCTGTGTGTGGCCATATGCTTGACATCTCTTACACTGTGGTATTAGCTTGGAAGTTTTTAAAGGCTGCACTTCTACTTTACAACCTAATATGGTCTTAATACTATAAATTTTATTTATATCTTCGTCTTTTTGGAAGGAAAGCATAAACATATTTAGAGGTTCCTTAGTCCTCCAACTTAATTTGTTTACCACTTCCTGGATTTTAAAGCCGTTAGCATTTAATTCTTCAGCTATTCTATTTGGCATACATGATGAGTGTAGATTTTTTGCTATGACCCTAATCGGTCTGTCTTGTTTGTTCTCATAGGAGTGCCAGAGACAATTATTTTCTAGTAATAATTTAGTAATTGCTCTGTAGGAGTCTTCGTTCCTGGCGTTTACTTTGACAGTATCCCCGTTCATCATTTTGACCACAAAGGTCTCTTTATTTGAACAAGTCAAGAGAAGATCATAAAACTTCTGGTAGTTTCTGATATTTTCTACAATGACTGTGGTGGAGGTAGTTTTTTTATTTTTGGTTGCTCGGACTTTGTACCAGCCTGAGGTTCCATGGAGCTTGCTCCTTGCGATACTGGAGACAGTGAAGCATTCATTTTTCTTTTCTTTCTACTTTTTTGTCGTACCCACTCAGTTTCTCTGGCAAGGTCCTCTTCATCAGTCTTATATTCGACTGTTGACTGGGGCCTATCATTTGTCGAATGTTCCTTCTCTGAAGTAACATTATTTTGTTCCTGGATAAGCTTCAGCTGATGTTGCAAGGCTTCTACCTGGCTACTGAGCACTTGTACAAGTTGCTGCAGTTCTTGGCGCTCTTTAGCTTCCTCTTTGTACCGGGTGTACAACTGATGTTCTAGTTCAGTTTTGAGGACTATTTTATTCGGCGAAGCCATAATTGTTTACAAGTTATAATTATAAAAATTATAACTTACCGCAAATTCTCACAATAATACATGATTCACTTACAAATCTAGGTCATTGCACCGCCCGCGGGGGCAATACGCGGCGGAACTAGGCTGCAGCGTCAGCACTTGTACACGAGCGCAGACTTGTGTAAGAGCGTGCGTGACGCGACCGTTCTCGCTAGAAGTCGATTGACCACTGAACAGATAGCTAAATGATTGTTCTAAAAACTGACCAATAATATCTCTCTAAAAATTCTAGTCGCCTTTTAAAATAGTCGTCCGATTTCCTATCGATGCTATCCTTTTTTATATTTATCGTATTTTCGTAATTAACTCGCTAAGTTCAAGTTGTTGGTAGTAAAGCTGCTAGTTTGTTTATGATGATAAAAAGGAAAGTCTTACTTGTACGAAATACTTTTTAGAGATGTTATGACAACTTTACATACCATTTTTGAGAAAACAACTTTTACGGTATAAAACATTTCCTAGAACGAAAATAGAGTTGTTTTAATTTAATAATAATAATTTTGTTAAGGAAATTGTTATTACAAATATTTGCATGCTATGTTTAATCTTGGAAAAAGATGTCTGCTCTATTTTTGTACTGTAAGACCTTTTTATACCATGTTTTACGCAAATAAATATATATATCGCAAATAGGAGTCTATCTTGGATAAACCCTTGGTCTTGTGGGTTTTCATGCATGCAACAAAGCGAGGTAACTTTTGCCTTTTTAGAGATAGTTCCAATTTTATCAAAGCAGCGGATTCGGCCACCAATCGTTTTGTTTTCTCTCAACAAAAACACACTTTTTCAAGTTTATACACGCCACTTTAGGCCACCTCTCAACTATTTTCCACACAACCTTTTTTCAACTCCGAAAACGCGCGCCCGCGCCATCCTTTCCAAGCGATCAACTCCTCTAGTGGGAGACTCCGCTCAGGTCGCCATAACTATTGGCCACCCCGCTTTCATTGGTTTAAGAACACCTCCGGCAAAGTTCACAGCTTTTAACATCCAATCCAAATCGAGTATTTTGACATAAGCAAAATAAAGTGTTGTCAATCGAATAAAATCGAACTGAGATTGAATCGTAGGCTAAATGTTGCCAATTAAACAAAACTGAATTAATAAGTTTACAAGCGATATTTCTTTGTTCCTGATTATTAATCACCTTCCTCCGATATATACCTATATAAACAAATAAAAACGAATACTAACGCTCGTGAGGTCCCGCCCGATGTCTTGAAGCAAACAAAAACCCAATGTAAAGTTAGGAAGATAGCTAAATGATACACCTGCTTATAAAGTCAAATTAAATTTATGAACCGGACCAAAGGTTTAGTAATACAAAGGAGTGACGGAGCACACGCGATGACCGCTAATCGAGTACTGAATTCTCGACTAATATCAATTAGAAAAATGAGGTAAAAATGCACGAATAAGCATTAGTGCATTATTAGTGTTTGGTTTCACCGTACACCTTGGTCTGTTCCCCAAAAGTTTAGGCTCCTTTTGAAGGTTTCCCCCGAAAAGGAAAAGAAAAGGCTCGCCCCCTTCTATATGGGAATTAAACATAAATAACGAAATGTGGATGTACTTCTAGCATTACAATGTGTCAAGATTTCTAGAATAAACTACTCATATTGTGTTCTAATCTAACATCAAAACGTACACAAGTAGTGGACGGCAATACGAGAAGAGGAGCACTAAAGTAGCGATGATTGATTGTGTAAAGGATGATTAAAAAACAAAAAATATGTTTATTGCTTCAACTTAAATAACTTATTCTAATTACAATGGGGAGAATCCTTTTAAGCAAATAGTTTGGTTGTGTTAAGATGCTCCAACCTTCCCCAGGTTATATAATTGTTCTTAAGTTATTAAGCCTGTTCAAGATATTTAAACTTATACAAATAAAATTGGAACATTATTATTTTTACAAAAGGCAAAAAACGCGCTTGAAATCAAATTAAAATCAAATCAAAAGGTTAGCCAAGGTCATTCCGTGGTTCCATAGTGTACATAACGAATTTCCTTCGTGCCTTGGAAAGCTAGATAAGCCGTTGGTCCCGGCTGTCATTTGAAGATCTGTCATCTGTCAATACGCAATTGAAACTTATGATCATACTAGTAGGCTCTTTTATTACATACTTATTACCCGGCGAAAGGAACATCGTTCAAAGTGAGTTCCCACGACACCCCCAACATGATTTTTTATTTGGTTTCTAATCGAATTAAGTGTAATCTAGAAGAATCGACTGTAACTTTTTAGTGTCAGCACTATTTATGTGCCGTTTCTATCCAGATATTGCCAATAATTTCTAGAAATCAGATAAATGCAAAGAAAACAACATCTCTAATGTTTTAAGATGTATAGCGAAAGGTACAAAAATAAATAATAATGAATACTGTTAGTTTCGATTTACGTAAATGTCTTTAAAAGTAGGTTTATTGACTACAATTTTTCGTAGAACGGAATCTTATGTTCTTCTTGTCAAACAAAAATATAAAAAAAACTTTTAATTATTTGATTAATTCACGAAAGTTCTATAAGAATAATAAAACTGTAATAATTCAATAATGAATATTTCAGATGTATTGCGATAGGTACAAAAATAAATAATAATGAATACTGTTCGTTTCGATTTACGTAAATGTCTTTAAAAGTAGGTTTATTGACTAAAATTTTTCGTAGAACGGAATCTTATGTTATTCTTGTCAAACAAAAACATGAAAAAACTTTTAATTATTTGATTAATTCGCGAAAGTTCTAGAAGAATAATAAAACTGTAATAATTCATTAATGAATATTTGAATGTTACGAGCTAGTGAAAAATTCTATAGATGCTAAGGGCAGTTGTTTAGCCATGTCCTTTATCAGCATTATCGAAGGATACGCCACATGCATCACACATCCAAGCTGATTCTTCAGCCGTATCTCCTACAAAATAAAAATGGCTATTAGAGTTCCGTACTTAGTCGATAGATTTAAAAAAAAAATCCACACTGGTGGAGCTGCGGGTGCCAGCTAGTCCTACAAATATTTTAGATTTTATGTGAATGTGCGTCACCTCTTACAAGCGAAAATTATACATTAATATATTATACACATTCTAATTCAAAAAAAGTGCAAAATAAAACAAAAGTAACAAATCTTTAAAAAGACAACATTTATTTATAAACAATTGACCTAATACAACTTACATAAACAATATTTTCATAAAATATAACATTTCGGGTGAAAACTAAAAAAGCTTCAAACGATTAATACATTCTAAAAAGTACAGCCAATGGCTTCGACTTGACCGAATCTTCCACCGAATCAACATGTCTAGCTTGTTCCCAACTGTTGGAATCGGCCTCCATTCCAAGTGGATGCAGCTGGCTATCTTCTTGTATTTCACATGGGCGTATCTCCACAACCCAGCAACTGGATGACACGGTACCCCTGGGCTAAACTGGTGTCAGATATTCTTGTTTTTAACTATTTGAGTCGTACAACTGTCGAAGCAAGCAGAGATCAACTGCATTACCTGCTTTCTGAGGTACGGAAGATTACTGTGTGTAACAGATGGCCCAGGTCACCCATCTACTAACCGGCTCTAGAAATCGATGAAATCTACACAGTTGTCAAGTAAAAAGTGCCGGGATGGACCACCTCGGTGAGACCAACCTAAGTTAGCGGACTGATATACCCTCGGCATTTTCATTGGGCCTACCACCACCTACACCTGAGAATTATCCGTTGCAAAATCATTCATAAATTCTCTTTGTATAAAAGTTCTAATCTATCGACTGTTTCTTTAATAAATAGATAATGTTCAGCTAGCTGAACTCTCTCTTTTAAACTGAATAATATTGACAAAGTTTGTTACGTAATCTTTCAAAGCTTTTAGAAGCTTTTAGTACTGTACTCAAGTTTGGTTTTTAATTTTAATCTCACTTTTCTTTACTAACATAATTTAAATACTTACTAATATTGGATACCGTTAAGGGTTTAATTTAAGATGTAAAAAATTTTGTATGTCGTTTTTGTGGCGAATAAACACTTTTCTTTCTTTCTTTTTTTCTTTTCTTTAGAAGTGACTTTTTGATTGTATAGATTCAGAATTCATTAGTAAATATTTTTTGCTTTCTTCTAACAGCTAGTCGGTAAGTTTTAACACAACATTCAAAATTAAATCTCGTATAGACTTTTGCTTAACTTCTCTAGTTTCTGTTTGCAGTAAATCGCAGATAATAAAATTTTGTGCGGCGATTTACGATTGCTGTTATTAACGTCTCTGTCGATGTAAAAATGTTTTTTCTACTACCCTGTCTATTATGTAACACATTTCCTAAGAAATTAGTTTCGAAATATGAACATTTAGACAAAAGATTATAAAATAAAAATTTAAAAAAAAACAACAAAGTTAAGAAATGAAAGTTACGAAATGACTTTCGTATGGATTATTATGTAATTGGCAGAATAATACAGACCCGTTACCTCTCGAAAAAGCGCGTGTTAGAATCATGAATGGAACTCTATATAAAAGTATTGATATCTACCAAGATAGCAAGCTTTGAATGTCAAGATGGTTGTTGGTTATTTACTGTGAATCAGAGTTCCAATGTATATGGTGTGTAAGGTAAGGGTTTTATGAATAAAAGCACAGAAAGACAAGACTAGGTATTTATTTAAATAAGGCTTGTCTATTAATTTATATTTAGAAGGCTCATCGAGCTTACTGCCCGTTCGCTAGACCTAGTTCTCGTGGGGAAGAAGGGCAACAAACCCCACGGAAGCCCTTTCATAGTATTTATAGATATCTTTTACAACCACAAAGTGTTTACAGTATTATAGAATCAAAATAACAAGGATAAGGCAAAGGGCATAGACTAGCCCTTATATCAATATAATTAGGAATAAAGGCCATAATATGATTTAAATACAGTTTCAACACAACCATTAGCAATAATAAAGTTATAATATCAAATAACTTACGTTAGCCTTGTGTAGCCGATCTTACACCAATTATTAATGATAAAGGATATATAATAATATATCTGGCCTGTACTGGCTTGTAGTTCACAGAAAAGTAAGTCTGCTTATCCATTACACAATATTTTATAATCTCGGGTCCATCAGTGTCCAATATGTAAAATACGTCCAATATGAGAAAATGGCGCGGTATCCCGCCATTTTCTATATTGCTTTAAATAATCTCACAATTAGGTGAGCAATAATAAAATATCATATAATGAATCCATTTTAAAACGTAACAAGACAATTTAGGAATTTAATAACACCTCTTTAGTCATTCTTAATCAATATTCGAAAGAATATTGATACTAACAGACAGTATTGTACCAATTGTTTCAAAGGACTTGTATTACTAATATAGCAATATAAAATCCAGGATACATCACAATAACCATACAAATTACGTAATAATTTATAGTAATATCATCAATGTGGCTTAATACAAGTTTAAGAGTTATTTCCTGTACACAACAATATTTACTTAGTAGTAGTACTCTTTTACATTTGTAGGTAGTTGACAACACAATAATAATTTAGGTCGGTACTTAAACATTTGTCGGTAGGCGCTTAATAAATATGACAGGTATGTATTATGTAGCAAACCATTGTCACTTGAAAAATGAAAATTCATGATTTAATGACGTCACACATACTTCAAATTCTAACACGCGCGTTGATTGAGTGTATATAGTCTGTGGTTTTTAGTCTGAACGTTTCTAATAAATTGTTATTGGAACTTATTTGCATTTAATTAAGTAAGCTCATCAGGTAGTAGAAAAATAATAGTTCGTGTCTCGCATAAAAAGGCTTAATTTTAACACTCGCATGTAGTTTTCGACGTTCGCCTTCGGCTCACGTCGAAATTGGCTACATCGCTCGTGTTAAAATCTCGACCTTTTATGCTCGACACGGAATGTACTATTATGTTTTCAATATTTAGTTATTATTTGTTTCGCCTTTGACTCTCAACGACTTTTTTTGACCTAGTACTTCAGTTTATAATGTTTAAGTAAATAAGAATTAATTTACAAAGTACATTATTATAATTTTGCCACTATTTTGAAGACTTCTTGTTTTAAATATTATACGAAAATCATTTTCTGAGAGCTCCTGCTGTCTTTGTTACAAGAATATCCTAATACATGCATCGACAATTATAATACCTACATTAGTTATATAAGATTCATACTATTCATTCATTAATTTCTATTTCTCGATTAAAAGTCTTTTTAGTGTGTTACTAGATTTTACTCGCGGCTTCCCTCGCGATACTAAAGATTTTTTCAATCTATTCTGGTTATCCATATATAGGCATTATAAATGTAAATCAAAGTCACTTTTGTATTATTTTATAAAATTGTTAGGATTAGTATTTAACACTTCCCCTTCCCCTTCTTCTTGTTCGTCTATGATCGAGTCTAAGCACATTTCTAAATCTTCTAACATGACTTTGGCACTGTTTAATATAAACTTATTTGATTTTTCACTCATCTGAATTAAGCTACATTCTTTTTCTGCTTGTAAAAAATAACTCAGTATTGTTTCTACCAAAGTTTCTTTTATTACAAAGATAGTTCGTTTATTTTCGAGAAGTTTTGCAAAAAGTTCCAAATATTTAATATTAATTATCTCTAAGTTATTGCAAACAACTATTAATAGTTCATGTTTCACTGTTGCTGTGACTTTTTTGAAGATTTTGTTGTAGAGACCTGCTGACGAAAAATGATCTAAATCACCCACGTAATGAAAAATACAATTTAATGATTGAACGATTTCATCAACCGTAAGCGCTGTGTTCTCTGTAACGAAAATTTTAGCCGATGGTTGATCTTTAAATTTTAAGCAACATAAAGCTTTTTTGTTAGTTTTGTAATAAGGATAAATTGTAAATGCCAATGAGTAGGATGCTGCCTGATATCTTGTTCTCCGAATGCTACGTTTACAATTTATGTAGCTTTGGTTTTTTGTGGCTAGTACACCTGTACTTGACACGTTCCACCACCCTTTTATTAAATTGAGATATTGAAGAATGACTTTGATTTTATCCACCTTAGCACACTGATGATCAACTATTTCGTCCGCCTGGTTCGTGGAAAATATAAGTTGCTTCAGTATATATTTTGCTGAATTCTCCACATCTCTTTTAAATGAAAGTATCGAACAGTTTTTGAGTCTCGCATCGAACTTGTTCTTATTTTTAATTCCGGTTTGCAATTTTATGAACAGCCTTTTTGATAGTTCCCCTAGTGAGTCCCAGCTATCTGTAAACTTCTTCAGTTTAGTGTTATTGTCGGCAATTAATAAGTTTCCAACAATGCCAGTGATTGCTCCTATTAAATTGAACATTCTAGACATAAAGCGATCGAACTCTTTGTCCATTGCTTCTAGCAGTGAAGTTTTGATGTTTAAGTATAGATACTTTCTAAAGTCATCTGCGTAAAAAGTAAAGACTTCTTTGCCTTGTTCTAAAAGCAAATCGAAAATTATTTGCTCATGGTCTTTAACGATAGCGCGCAGATCAGATTTAAACATATAACACAGAATGTCGCAAATTTCGTAATAGAATTCAAACACTACATTCAAAACAAAATCCCATGCCAATTTTAGCTTATCTTCTCTATTTTCTGTCTTCAGTAAATCACAGAAATGTTGTGCGGCAAAGTATTCAGTGAATGTTCGGTGTGTGAAAATCGGTATACCATTGTGTACACTATGAATGAGACCTGATTTTTCCTCACCTGCATTAATCCTGGCTATGGTGTCTTTAATTTCTTTCAGTTCTTTCCCACTAAAAATCTTGTCTGAATCCCGTTCGAAAACAGCGTAAGCGCCAATTTTTTTATGTTTAGCAAGAAATTCATCTCTAGCGTTTTCAAAAATGTTTTTATTGTCAGGATTGCACAAATCAATTTTGTTTTTCTCTTGAAAGCGCCTCTTAAGTATTGTTTCTATGAATGATTCGTAGACCGTATAGACATTGATATTTAAACTCCATCGGTTAGGTATGATGCTTTCGTCATTTATTCTATTTTGAAAGTAATCAGCGAACAGGTTAAGAAATAAAGGAGTGGTAAAGTTTAAAAGACTGTCATCAAAGTTGGTATAAATTTTATAAATTTTATAAATTTTCTCACGGGTTTTAACAACAAACGCCGGACAGGCGTTAATTTCTTCCCTCAAGTTATATAGAAAATTAAAACAAACGGTAAGGAAAAAATTCTGATAAGTTCCTGAATTTTGTAAAGCTTCAAAAATATATTCGGAGATCATAAATTCCATAAAACTGCATAAATTATCACACTGTTTTTTGGTCAGGTGTCTGATTTTAATATTGGATTTCCAAAAATTCGCCAAATATACATTTTGTTCCAATGCAGAAAAATATTCTATTTCACACGAATTTCCAAATTTTTCCTCCAGTCTTGATATAACATTGTTATACGGTCTAGTTGTGATACACATTTTATGTTTCTGAGAAATTTCGACTGTTGTAAGTAAAGTTAATACTTCATCCATGTACGTTGGACAGATTTCGTCGAAGCCATCAAATAAGAAAATTATTTCTTTTCTATTGTAATAGTCTAAAAACATTTTTAGTTCGAAATCCGTCCATTGATCTCCGGTACCAGATTTTAGAGTTACTATACCGTTTGATTCTTCCAGTTCCATCGAAAGATCATTGTTTCTCCTCTGCTTTTCAGTCAAAACTTCACAAAAAAAATTTAAACTCTCCAAATAACCGATGTTTGTTTTATTTTTTTGCCACCTGCTAAACTTTTCGCAGTGACTCAACAAATTGATTCTTACTATCCACACTGTTGGATTGAGTTCTTTCGTTTTCATTGACAAGTGAGTAAGTAGAGTTGACTTGCCCATACCGGGTATAGCGGTTACTATAGCTACGTTGCCATCGTCGGTTATTAAGTCATTTAGTGTTAGTACGTACTTAGGATTCAATTTAGCACGCCAAAAAACCTGTCTGTCGATGTACAAATGTCTAACTTTTTCGTAATTAGAATTACCGTTTGTTTCGCCTAGATTGATCGAATCGTTGTTCATGGCTGTATATAAAACCTCTCCTACAACAAAACTCATGGAATGTTCGTCTATAATGGTGTCTAAGCTCAATTCCACGTCTTGGAACGTAACTTTGGTATTCTCTAAAATATTCTTTTGTGATATTTTACTCATCTGAATCAAGCTACATTTTGCATCGATAACGACATTATTTGCTTGGACAAAATATTTTTGTATTGTTTCAACCAAAGTCTCCTTTATAACAAAGATTGTACGTTTGTTCTCGAGTAGTTTTGCGATATCTTTTAAC
Organism: Orthosia incerta; assembly: GCA_948252205.1. Lineage (NCBI taxonomy): Eukaryota > Metazoa > Arthropoda > Insecta > Lepidoptera > Noctuidae > Orthosia > Orthosia incerta. The sequence continues at coordinate 5,146,360 of OX411769.1, forward strand.
TTTTTAATCCAATTTATGTTTATGATATTGCACACAATAATGATTAGTTGATTTTCATTTGTTTTTGTTAATTCTATTGTGACGGTTTTATAATCTTTTGCTGGTAGATCTAAAATATATTCTAAATTAAACACAAAATGGTCAGTCCTTTTTAATGATTGCACTATTTTTGCAACTGTAAGTGCGCTGCTTTCTGTTACAAAAATTGTAGCAGAAGGTTGATCTTCCAATTTTAACTGACTCAAAGTTTTTTCGTTGAATGTGTAATCTAAATAGTTTTTTATTTTTGTCATATAAATAAGACTTATGATTGACATAACAGGTTTGTCTAATATCAGTGCTAAAGCATCTTCATAATGTTTGCTTTGTTTTGTTAGATACGACGCTTCTTTAAGCATCCACCATGTTTGTATTAACTTATGATATTGTTGAAAAACTGCATCAACTGTAACTCTGACGTTATACACCTTCAGAGACTGTTCGTATTCTATTGCGTCTTTAAGACAGATTTCTACTCTATGTTCATCCGCCTGACTAGTAAAAAATAGAAGTTTCTTCAAGAAATCTTTCGCTAAGTTCTCGTCATTTTCATCTCTTTTAAATGAAAGTTTCGGAAAATTTTTGACTTTCACAGTAAACCTGTATTCATGCAAATTCTTTGTTCCGCTTTTCAATTTCTTGAATAACCGTTTAGAAAGTTCTCCCAGTGATTCCCAGTTATCTGTGAACTTCATCAGTATTGTGTTTTCTTCGGGAATTAATAAGTTTCCAACAATGCCAGCGATTCCTCCATTAAGTTTCAGGAGTCCGTCCCCCAGGGACTCATCTATGGTGACGATTTTATCGGCGCCTGATTTGGTGATTAATTCAGAGATTTTCAACTTCAGATGATCCAGTCTCCTTTCGGTTTTACTCTTCTTAATTTTTATTATTATATCTTTATTGCCAAATGCAGCGGGCACTTTAAATTGACTTGATAGCAACATTTCTTTTAAAGCCAAGTCACTATCATTTTTATCAAACTTTCTTATTTTGAGTATCTCTTTTCAAAGCGCTCTTTTGAATAAAATAACAAACTCTTCATCGCTTTCAAAGAAATTATACCGAAAGCTTGCAAGTCGGTGTTCGTCGTCTTCAGATTGAATCTCTGAAACTTTGATGGCTTTTAGCACCACAAGGACATGGTAGCGTGACATGATATCGTTCATGGGCAATATGGAATCATCTTCTTTACACAGAAACTGACCTATATGTCCGGCTAAAACAGTGACTTGATATTTTAACATTTCTAAATTCTCGTCATCATCACAGTCAAATGTAAGTTTCGGAAACGTTTTGACTTTAATAAGAAACTTAAAATCGTGCAAATTTGGGATTACAGACTGTACTTCAGAGTACAGCCTTGAAGCTAGATCTCCTGAAACATCTTTATCTGTGAATTGCATGTATTTAGGGTTTTCATTGGCAACTAGAATATTACCAATTGTGCCAGCTAAACCGGCGTTAATGAATTCTTTTCCTATCGATTCATCTATAACTATGATATTTTCCTTTGGTGACGCTTTGATTAAACTCACCAATTTATTTTTCAAATTGTCTATTACGGATGCAATGAACACTGAAGGTTCGACGTTGTCTTCTTTGCCTCTTATTGTCAAATCTTTATTTCCAAAGGCAGTTGGTACTTTAAAATTCCGTTTTATTAGCATATCCTTCGCTCCCAATTCAATTGCTTTATTTACTTGTGACTGTAGAACATGAATATTTTCTAGTTGTCGTCTCCGATCTTCAGACATTGATTCATCGACAAACTCTAATTTTAACGTTTTGTCATTAAACATGACAACATTTCCGATCAGACTGCTAAGCACCGTGATATCGAACGGCTTAGCAAATAGTTTTGAAAGTAAAGTATTAAGTACCGCGTCTTTCAATTTCCGTCTTTTTAGTATTTCAATAAAGAGTTTATCTTTGAATAGTATTATGAATTCATTGTTGTTGGTAAAGAACTCGGTTTGAAAGCTTGCAACTCTATGTTTATCTTTTTCATTTTGAAATTTGATCTCCGAAACATCTAGCACTTCTTGCACCAAAATTACATGGTACACTAACATCAACTCGTCATTCATTGGCATAATAGGACCATCATTATTTTCGTTTTCCTTATTATCTGTGGCATAATCAGTAAGAAACTTTGCCAGTTGCACTGCAAGCGCAGCGAATTTTTCCTTCATGATATGTTCGCATAAAAACATAATATCCTCTTCCTTATGACATGGTTGCAAGCCTTTATAACCCGTTCCAATCCAACTGTTTAATTTATCAGCAAAATCGCTTTTATATTCCTTAGTATCATGATCGGCTTTGGCAGTGGTGTACATTATGAAGAGACATTCTATTTCATGAAAGTTTCCTTTAAACAGAACATCTTTGTTATCTGGTTTGAACAAGCGGCTTATGCTTAGGTAGCTAGAAAACCATTTAGCCAATTCACATTTACTGTTAAGAGTAAGTTTAACGTTGTTGTCTTCTCTATGCTTCGCTTGTATGAACACTGCTACTGGTTTGTTTCCACATTTGACCTTAATTGTGGCTCTAATACAGATATCATCGAAAGTTCCAATGTCAGAGACATTGCTAGCTAAAGTATAGTCTTCGATATCGTCGTCGAACTTAGTTCGGTAATGTATGAGACTGATTAATTTCGTCTCATACAGTTGTCCGCGTATGCCGGAGGTTCCTTGACGTTTTTTGTACATTTCGATTTCAGGCATGATTTAACTTCAATCAATCTGCCTAACCCTTCTTCGCTAGTCTTCCAATTTAACCAGATGCAGCGGAATACCAGTGTTTGATATTATCCAGTTAGAGACTGGGTAGTCAGTAACTAGACAGACGGAGTATTTCTCGAGGCATATATTCACCCGTACACGGACTGAACTTTGCAAGCGTTGCTTAACCTTGAAGATCTAGATTGATGCAGATGGCGTTAAATAAGTAGCCTAAGGCTTAGTTTTTAACTTCATTAACACAAATAAATTGATGTGGCTGACTGGCGCAACTCTGATTTCTAACAATCTACATAATCTTGCCTCGAGGAGTGGAGATACAAACATGTACGCGGGGCGCACTATGGACAGAAAACCCCTGCTGACTAGCTGATATGTTTACCACGAAATGATCTATTCTATATAACGAAAATAAGAACGCGCTCAGGCTAGGTGGAGTGAAGATCTTCGCAGGTTATCGGGCTCGAAGACAGAGTTAAATGGCATGCGATTGAAGAGGCCTGTGTCCGGCACTGGGCTGCTGTATGCTGATGATGATATTGTTGTGATATCCTCAAGTAGTACGTGGCGATGTGAAAAAAGCTTGTCTGTTTTTCAGTGTGTGTCTTATTTTCGGAGAAATGAGTTTGTAGTTCACCAGCTTGTCCTTCTAAAATTTTGAGGATCTGCAAAATAATATATACGTGTTTAATAAAGGCGGATTGGGACGATATGCAGAGTGCATTTGCAATTTAATTTCAGATTCCTAAGAGCATTTGCTCTTAAGAATCTGAAATTAAATTTTCTATACCGTAGCTGTAAAATCTGCAAAGTTCAGAGATTTGCAATGGATTTTTTTTTAATTTTACATCAAAAGTTAAAAACTGTAACGTTTATATCAAAATAATATATGAATTGGAATGTGCATTCGAAGCCCTTCCATTTATATGTCACATCCACGACCTCATCCCATCCCTTCTACCATCGGACATCTAGACGCACTGCAAGTTACCATCCTCACCTATTTGCTATTCTACCAATTCGCACCAAGCGCTTCCAAACATCGATGCATGATCGAACTTGCGCTTGATACAAGCTGAGCAGCTGTTCTGGCGTGAAGTACCTTCTCACCTTTGCAAGGATCCCCAGCTTCTTGGCAGCCAGCTGAGCCTTTGCCTCAATGAATGGCCCAAAATTGAGAGTCGATGTCAACGTAACGCCAAGCAGCTCAAGATGGTCAGTTATTGGCACGGTCACACTTCGGAAAGTTGGAGCCGGGTGAAATTGACTCTTTTTTGCGGAAAAAAGACACGCCTGGGTTTTAGCAGCATTAAACCTGACCAGATTGGCATCGCCCCATTCGGAGACTGCCTGCAAGGACAGGTTTAAGCGCTCCACCATGGCCTCCCGGAGAGACTGGACCTGAGGCCCGGTAGTACGAGCGTTGGACAAGTATCTCTCAGCAACAGTGCTGTCGTCTGCATACCCAAAGGTACCGGGTTTTAGCAGATCGTTAATGTGCAGCAAGAATAAAGTTGCTGAGAGTACTGACCCCTGAGGGACACCGGTATTAATATCCAAGTGGTCCGACGAGCAGCCATCGATAACCACTCGAATGGACCGATCTCTCAGGAAGTCTGCAATCCAATCACACAGACCACCGGGCAAACCGAATGAAGGAAGCTTACCAATAAGGCTTTCGTGCCAGACCCTATCAAAAGCCTTCGAGATGTCGAGGGAGACGGCAAGCGCTTCCCCATGCCTCTCGATGGCCTCACTCCAGATGTGAATGGCATACGCTAGAAGATCCCCAGTAGACCGATTTCGGCGGAAGCCGTATTGGCGGTCACTCAGGATATCGTTAGTTTCTAGGTATGCCAGGAGCTTAATATTGAGTATGCGTTCCATACTCTTACAGAGTATGGAGGTTACAGATTCCTGCTTACTAATATTACGGATCGACACTGATTCTACGACGTCTTAGCTCTACGGCTGTCAGTACTCTACTGCCATATTCTGTTGTCCCCACTATGCAAGCGGTTAGATAAAGCGCGCCACTGCGTAGTAGTTCTTGCTTTGCCGCCAGATGGCGTGCTTGCGATTTGTTTTAAAGTCCGTACTATTGACTAAACCCGACACGGCCATCCTGCGAGACAGGCGTCCTCGTCTGTTCCTCATTGTCAGGTTTTAACAGTGTATCGAATCATGTGGAAATCCTCAATGGATGTCCTCAGCCCTTGGGGAAAGCTGAGGGGTCTGTCAGACTCCTACTGACTAAAACCACATGGTGTTCTCTAGGCCGTAATTCCTCTTGAGAGGCGAACGTGGAACACACACATCGCCTTCTCGGGCCTCTCTCAGGTGACAGATCCCCAAATCCATCACCCGCAGGCATCATCTTCTTGTCCTTGCTCCATACCATCTCATGGTCACCTCGTGTTGCACCACACGTCGTCTTAGTTTACAACTGGGATAAGCCCAGTTGCCTAGCACCACGGATAAAAATTTGCATTAATATTAATGGGTCCTACATTGTGAGCTGCTATATTAAGTTAAGACAGTTGCATTTTATCTAATCGACTGCTCAAACTACACCCATTCTTAAACGATTCAAGATTTCGCCGAAAAATTTGTCGTTTTTTTTGGCTCATATTTACAGTTATTTTCTCATAACAAAAACGTAATAAATACGAAATTCGAATATACTCTTAGTTATAAGTAGTTATAAGTACTAAAACTGAAACGTTTGGATATTAAAAAATATTAAGGATGGTATTCTACTCGTTATATATTCACGTGAAGACCCTAAAATCCACATAAAGACCGGCTGTCGTAATTTTTTTTGCAAATTCTTACATTACAGGCACTATAAGTAAGTGTTCCTAATAGAATCAATTAATTAAAAGATATAATAAAAATAAAAAAATTACTAGTTTCTGATTTATTCCTTTGTATTCACCCAACTACCTATCTGGATGCCAAATTTGAACTTTCTAGGTCGTCTGGAACTTGTTTAGAGTTTTGGTCAGTCAGTGATAAAAATGACGATTTTTTGACGTTAATATCTAAATAACCGTTTGAGCTCTATATTTATGTGTTGGTTTATAGTTCATCTTAGGGATTTTAATACATAAACCTAATTTCATGCGTTTATGTTAAATAGATTTTGAGTTATTAAGATGAGAGTGGCTCCAAATGGTTCGTGTATACACGAACACACAGCTGCTGGGTCGCCAGTTCCTTTTTTGCTTGATCTGGCTTGACACGCTGCCGCGTGTCTAGATTAGTAATCTTGTTTCGATTTTTGTACGATGTTTGCTACACGCAACTTGACATTTTGCCTTTTTGAGAGGCTGTGGTCGTTTTTGTTTTCTTTTTGGCAGCGGAAGACCGGAGCGCACGGTTCCTTGCTTGCCGCGTGTTTTTGTGGTTCAGCCCTTGCAAAGGAGATGTACTGAGGGATAATTGTTGCTGTTGAGAGAGACTGGTTTTATTTTGGAACTCGTGAGTGCGTCCCGGTGACCAAGAGGGCTGCTTGTGTGCTGGTGTTTGGTGTGATCAGAAACGCTTGGTCTACGTGTTCCGTGTGCCGGCGACCTGTGTGCTGTTTGTTGCAGTTGTGGTAGGATCCGGGCGTGGACTGTGTGCCCACCTGGGCTCATTTTCCTCCACCAACAACGTGGCGTGGAGTTGACATTGGGCCAACCCATCTGGCTGGAGTTCTTTCCTCCGAAAGGAGGGTTAACGTTCAGCGAGAGCTATCCGTTCAGCTAGGGCTGACTGTTCGGCCAGGGCTCTGCTAGGCTGAGGCTGTCTGCCTGAGACTGAGCTTCGAGGTGTGGAGTTGGCTGGCTGGCCTGCGCCCCTACCGAGCAACAGGCACTCCGTTTTCAATATTTTTTTCTTCAATCCTCAACGTATAAATATGATTTGACGGATAGAATAATTACTTTCACAGTTTTCAATGAAGATAAATTAGTACATGACACGGAATTTTCCAATAATCGCCTCGCTATTTCTCTAAGTTTTGGACGATTCAAAGTGAATGACTTCTATAAAGTTCTCTTTCCGTTGTGCAGTACTCCAACCCTCGAACCCAAACTCATGAATTTTCTACTGCGCAGCGAATCGCGGAGTGTACCGAGCCGTTTTTAGGTATGATTCTACCTGTACCTATATACCTTTCTATAATTTGTTATTAGCAATCCGAAAACCATGAAAATGACACTCATCACGAAAAAAATTCAAATTGTAATCAGCGCCATTTCGTCCGTCGTGAATTCATGTTGCGATTCCGTCAGTCAGGGCTTGGAACGCGTTCTTTCACTCAATGAGCGTTTTCCTAATATATATCCTTTGTCTACCAAGTGGTTTGTTCGCTTACCTCGTGATTCAGCCGTACGGAGAGACAGAACAGCAGGCAGTCGTTCGCAATTACAATAATGTCCTGCCCTTGTGGAGTGGCACCGCGTCGAGGTGAACTTCAAGCACGGACTCTTGTGCGACGCGGGCAGCTGCGTCTCACTCTATCTTCTGAAAAACAGAATAAGTGTGCTAAGTTCAATATTTTTATCGAGATTTTCTTTCTTTTTACTTTATCTATGTGATAATGCATCTACTGCATTCTTAAAGTAAAATAAAAATTTTGAAGAGAAACAGCAAAATTTTCCCAAAATGGAACAAAAAGGTAATAAAAATGTCAACATTAATTCATACCAAGTCTCAAACAAACAAACAGACACACATAAATCTGATCAAAACAAAAAAAAATATCACCATCGAAACTGTACACTAGTAAATAAACTCTTTGAAAATCTTCAGCCGAAAGACGTCCACTGCTGAACATATAGGCCTCCCCCAAGTGTCGCCACATTCACCGATCCTGTACGTCTCGCATCCAGTGGATTCTCAAAACCATAACCCGGCCTAAAACATTGCTAATTAAATTGGTACCTACAATCATCACATCATCAGCCTATTAATATTCCCACCGCTGGGACACAGGCCTCCTCTCTGTGAGAGGGAATGAGCCGTAATCCACCACGCGGGCCCAGTGCGGGTTGGTGGATGTCACATGTCTTCGAATTTTTGGTTCTAGGACATGCCGGTTCCCTCACGATGTTTTCCTTCACCGTTTTTGAGAGCAGTGGTGATGAAATAATTTACACAAAGTAAAGCGCCTGCTCGGGTTCGAACCCACGACCTAAACTTGAAGTCGCGGCCGATACCATTGGGCCACCACTGCTCTACACAACGTTAGTGTGGCACGTCATTTGTTATTGGACTTGAACGTTCACGGCGGTTTTCCTGTAGCGTGACTATGTTTAGCAGCTTAGTAATAAGATTGCTTTTGTGTTATTTTTATGCCAGATGTCAACAAAATGTGTGGAAAAGCTGCTGTAAAATGGGTTCCTTTGAACGCGTGGAGTTTTAGTTTGATACTAGACAAGGTAATAATGATTATGCCAATGTAATCTAGAAACCGTAAGTAACAAATCAGCATGCTTTTATTGCTAGACAGACCCAGAAATTATGCTTCAAACCAAATCGAATATCTCCTTTGCAACCATTAACGGACGGATGAACATGAAATCTCGTGGGTAGAGGTAGCCTTTTTGATGTTTACAGGCTCGAATCACCCAGCCTTAAACTTGCGGAATCCTATATTTACACTTCTGGATATTTTTAAGTTAACAAAATAAATAGTAATGGTAAACTTTTGTCCAATTAGTGGTGAGTGGAGTGCTTCAAGAGTCTGATTACATTCTGTACCCTAGTTGACCTTATCTACGCCACCAACCGGGCGACTGCGACGCGACTTGTCCACTTACTGCACCCAAACTGTTAAAAAAAGGATTGATAATCTGTGGTATGCATCCCATTTCGTCTATGACTGTTTTTTTTGGTGTCTCTGACCAATTCTGTAATCTAAGGAATCATCTCCATGTCCGCTTATAAAAAGAATGTATTATTTTGTGACTACAATAATATTACTTTAATCCATGTTATTCAATATTAATATCATTGTGACGTTTATGTGCACCTGTTTAATGAATCAAATAAAGGCTGACACATACGTTTGTGTTTATATTTATTTCCGACCACATGCCTGGTCTCTTGAACATTGCGACGGCATGTGTGTCTGCTGTGGATTGCTGCAGTCGCTGCACAACGTCTGGTCATCACAAACAGTATCATTAAAATATACCACGACACGAAAACAAGACCAAGAAGTACAAAGTGGCCACATACGGGTTAATCATTAAAAACTACGAATTTGTAGCTACGGTAGGTATAAGGATATTTTCGAACCGTTTGGAGTCGAAATTCTCAGACCGCGGGTTCCAATTGCTCATATTCTATTTAAAAACATATCTAAAAGGTTGGTCAGCCCTTCCCATGACCCAAGGACTCTCTTTTTCCATGGTAAGAGGATAAGCATTGCCATACAACGTCTTTTGGGTACATTACTAGTCGACAGCGATGCGGAAGAATTTTCCGACATTATTTTAAGTTATTTCTAGGTCAAGTTAAGCATGGTATATACCTACTCTTACATAGACCCACCGCGTCCGCCATCAGACGGTGGTGACCTCGTCAAAGCCGCGGAAGGTAGGGTGAGTGGCGCATCGCAATATTATACGCGATATTGTATGGGAGGCCCTGGGAAACTCGAAACGACATCGCGGCCCTCCTTAGTTGCGATGTCGCCTCTGTTACCAAGCGGCACCGCAACCTACTTGTTGGCCGCTACGTCGTCGGCTTAATCGGCAAAAGCCCTGACGAGCGGCCCTTCCTCGGGTTCCTCTTCGCGTCACCATGAGTGACCGAGCCACAGCTACTGAGCCCCCTGCTTCGACAGTGCGGGAACCCTCCGGGGGATTCCAAATTGGCCTAAATGGCAAAATCAGAGAATATATAATAACGAAAAACACTCAAAAGAAAGAGTCACGAAACTATGTACCTATATTTTTTTTAACATTGTAAATAGTACTTTCCACCTTATTGCAACACATTTACTTGCCCTTTTCAAAACAGAACGTCTTAGTACAAAACAAAACAAGTTTAAAAAAAATGCATTGTCATGAGATAAACATCGTGTGTGCATAATAGCTCAATCGAATATCAAGAAGTGAGTCAAATTTAACTTGCAAGTTATGATTACCCCAGAACAGGTGACACTAAATAAAAGCTTGTAATACATACGCTTATTATCACTGTCTCTGCATCTTCAATAATATGATTGTATTTTTATTTGTTTCACAATAATTAACACAGTTTGATTGTTGTAATCTCTCCGGCAGAGAATTGAGACTGTTTTTATTTTTATATTTTTGGCAAGTCGTGCAGTCTGTCACGTGAGTTGCAGTTTCAGATAAAAATAAAGCTTTAGAGTAATAGTGTTGATCGACCACATACATATTACAGAGAAGTAGATTCTGCCTAAGACTTCACGCGCGTCACGCGGAATTAGCATATTCTTTTGCATTGAATTTGACCTTGCGAATATTTTCCTCACTAGCAACAAAAATAGTTTTGTATTTTGTTCGCCTCGCTAGTGATTACAAACCAAGCTGGTGCAGCGTAGGTTAAAATGGAGCGGTTTTGGTCCTGGTCTTGTATACGCCATCTTAGCGCGGGTGGGGAAATGGGATGGGAAGATTGGATTGAGCAGGTTGCGGGCCACCCTGCTCGGCATCATCGGCCGACGGTCGGTGGACACGCCTTGGTACTTGGCCTGAGGCACCCATTCGATGTCGACTCCTTGTGGTTTCAGACGTGGTGGGAGGAGCACGTATCCTGTGGCGAGCGCCTGTGTCTTATTCACATTAGCTGGGAGCCGCCACTTGGCTAGCCACTCTGGAAGCTGGTCGAGGGCACGCTGCATTTTATGAGCCACGTGTTTCGTATTCAACGAAGTTGTTATGAACGCGGCGTAATCTGCGAACAATGCTGGCGTCGCCACTGAACTAGAGGTGATTATACTCGTATGATGTTGTTTTGATAAAAACTGTACATTGATTCCCATTCAAGTTGAAAACTACACCTATGCAACATTTTTTTTACAATTGATACAATGAGAATTAGTATTTTTACTTCCCAAAAAGGAGGAGGTTCTATGTTCGACTTAATGTATGTTTTTTTTTTGTTTTTTTTTTTATGTTCACCGATATCTCCGTCAATTGTGGACCGATTTCGAAAATTCTTTTTTGTTTGAAAGAGTATGTGCCGAAATTGGATCCATTTTAATTTGGTGAAGATCTGATGAAAAAATTCGAAGAATACATTATAAGAATACAATAGAACTCTTCAATAAATAACGGCAAATCCCTCGAGATTGCTGCAATCGCATGTCTGTTTGTTGTTTATACCATTTCATAACATAACATCACGCCGTTACGCTCTTAAGGGGTACGCAGATCTCTGATTTCACCGGTAATGTTCAAGTTCCATGATATTCGGGTAATATATTCTGGCGTTATAGGTAACTTACTAAACGACTTGCCTATTAGGTAGGTACAATTAAAAAGTGAAATATACTGACTTCCAAATTAAACTACAAAGTGAAAAATAACTTTTGGAAGTCGGTGTCCATAACGAAATAAATTGGTACCTACGTAAGACATCACAATTTGGAAGGCGGTAGTATTTTTTTGAAAACAGTTTTTTTTTTCAGAAATTGGCTGCGGGCCCCTTTAGGGATTTATTTTTCAATGTAATGTGTAGGATCATCACTATATAGATAGCAGAATAGCATGACTTGTCCGACCAAATAAAAAAGTTTATAAACAATCAAATTTGGGCATGGGATTTTTAGCATACACATTGAAAATTGCAGCTTACCCAAGCAGTGGCGCTCATTAACCCAAGCATATTTGGATAGCATGTAAAGCAAAATCTGCATATAAACTATCAGGAATAGCGAAAAACAATCAAAGGGGTCGCTGGCCCGATTTTTATGAAAACTAAAACGTGTTTTTTTTAAGAAAATGTACTGGTTCGATTCTTGGCTAGGAATAATAGGTTTTCAAAAATCTTACGATGTAGTTTTAGTTTAAATTTAAATAACTTCAAATACATGTATTCCCTGAAACCTGTGCTAGGTGATAGACCTGTGTTACAGGAGCCAGTGCCCACTTCCGAGGAGGAATTACAATTTATTCCTATGCAGACAGAACAGTGTAAAATTAAAACTAAGGTACATATTCAAACTAATAATAAAATAAAAATCAAAGTCCAGCGTGAATGTGTTTGTGTGTGAGTGTGTGAGCGAGTGTATTTGTGTGTGTGTGCACGTATGTTATAATGTGTCTACGTGTATATTATAAGGATTTGGCTCACGAGATGGTCACTAGTATTTGCTCTGTTTCTTCGTAGCTGAGGGACAACAACTACGGCTTAAGGCTCTGCTTGACTTTAAGGCACAGTAAGTCTGTAAATTGCGACGTTCTTGTTGACCCTTTTGTAAATTTGGGAACTTTGGGCACGATAGTGACGTCGAGCTAGTGCAGAACAACACTGGACCGATTTATAAACAGGAAAACCTATTTGTCGGCAGGTAAGGTTTTCATCAAGTGGCATCATGGAGTGTGTGCGCAGGACAGTGCGGAGGATATAAAGTTGTCTTACCGTAAGTTCCTGAGCATTGGAGTACAGCTGGGCTGTGGGGTAGTCCCTTTTACGGAAATATTATAATAATACGTGCCCAATATTTTTTGATAATCTAACTGACGGGCTAAATGAATTTATATATTTTTTACCCAGGATTCATCCGCATTTAATTACTTGACAAGAATCTGTCATTAACACATTTTGGAAATTTTCACTAGGCTGTCCCGCTGTCGCACTGTACGTGTAACACTTCTATCATATCATCATATTGCTGGACATGGGCCTTGCCCAAGCGTCGCCACATTGACCGGTCTCAAGCATCCCGCGGGGTCCCCGCAACCTTCACCAGGTTATTGTTCCACCTGGTGGGAGGCCTTCCAACGCAACGTCTTCCGGTTCGCGGTCGCCACTTCAGAACTTTTCTGCCTCATCGGCCATCCGTTCTGCGTGCAATGTGCCCTGCCCACTGCCACTTAAGTTTGGAAATTCTTCGGATTATGTCGGTAACCTCTTGCGGATCTCTACATTTCTGATACGATCACGCATGGATACTCCGAGCATAGCCCTTTCCATTGCCCTTTGGGTGACTGTAAGCTTTCTGATGAGGCCCATTGTGAGCGACCACGACGCAGAGCCATATGTCATCACTGGCAACACACACTGGTCATAGACTTTCGTCTTGAGACACTGTGTTAAGTTGGACAAGAAGGTACCGCGCAACTTTCCGAACGCTGCCCAGCCGAGTCCGATTCGACGGTTGACCTCTTTCTCGAAGTTGGCCCTACCCAACTGGATCGTTTGTCCCAGGTAGACATAGTCGTCCACAACTTCGAGTGTAGAGTCTCCAACCTTGATAGTAGTGGGCGTATCATGGCCATTCAACATCACCTTGGTTTTGGCCATGTTCATTTTAAGACCCACTCTTTTGGAAGCTCTACTGAGGTCGTCGAGCATTATACTGATGTACGCCATGGTCTCAGCCATGACCACTATATTGTCGGCAAACCGAAGGTGAGTGATGTACTCGCCATTGACGTTGAAGCCTAGCTCTCTCCAGTCCAGAACCTAGTAGAAAAACTCCAGCGCAGCGGTGAATAGTTTCGGAGATATGACATCTCCCTGTCTCACACATCGCTGCAGAAGAATAGGTTTCCAGGTCTGATCCTGAAGTCGAACTGACATGGTGGCATTTTTGTACAAACACTTCAGCACCTCGATGTAGAACAATGGTGTACAGTATTCCAAATCTCAAACCCGCTGTCACATGAATTTGCTACTGCGCAGTGCGTCGCGGAGTGTTCCGAGCTGCCATTAAGTATGATTCTACCTGCAACTATCTTTATTTAGTTCGAAAGAAAAAGAAATAAACTTACCAACACTTTTGTATTTTAATTGCAAATCCTTTTGAAATAAAAAATCACAGTAAGTAATACAAAATTATTATTTTTATAACACTTTGACGCTTTTAGGAATTTGATTAAATTAATAAAATAACTTTTAATAGGTACTAATATTGCATTACTTGCAACTTCAAACTTGCACCATAATTTGTATAATTTTCCTCTACGTGTGGCTGTGAGTCAAGCACATATTTGTTTGTCGATCAGAATGTATTTATAACTTGTTACGTGTTCAACAAGGCAAATAATTGCCAGAACAAAAATAAGTTGCAAAGGCCTTTTTAAATTAAAATGGTTTTCGTTATTCTTTTTAAAAGAATTTTTAGTTATTACTTGTGTCGTATAAATGATTTAAAAAAAATGAAATTTTACTTTTAAATAGAATACGACGAAAGCGTTTCCGAACTTACCTAGATATGTCAAAAACAGCAAAAATCCCATTGTTTTTTGTTTATAATGTTTTATTTATGACCATAGATACCAGTATTTTTTCAGTCGGATACATAGATGATGATACTTATTTTTTTTTTTTAATAATTATTTATTCATGACCATAGATACAAGTCTTTCAGTCGGATACATAGATGGTTTAAACTTATATTACAATAATGTTATGGCACGTTTTCTACAGTAAATAATAATATTATATCAATAATAAAATTGTGTTGCCATGCCACACTGATAAAATAAGGCAACAAAATATATTATTTTTGAGAAAATATAGATTTTCATACATTAGTTACTATTGTTAGTTACAAACGTTATTTCTAACTATTTATGTCGCTTATTAATATATTTTGGGACCGATTTTTCAATAATAAGATAACTTTTACCTGAGGAAATAACATGATAGATTTTGTATAAAAATAATATGTCAAACTGCCTTTTTATTCTGCCGATAGAAATTTCTGACTACTTATAAATTAACATAGAGCTGAAAATGTATACGAATGTTGGAAACACCATAAGAAATGAAATGTGAAAAGTCTCTATATATCAATAGGACATCTCACAAATATATTTCAAAGTTCAAAGTTTGCAAAAACGCCTGGCGTGACGATCTGGACTCAAGTTTATGCTCCATCACTATTTAAATAATAAATTGTTTAATGGAATTTAAACATATTTTGTCTAACACGAACGAACATTACCGAGGCAAAAATAAAAAAAAAAACATATAAGCGAGTAACAATGTATCTCAGTAGTATTTGTATTGAATTCTGGCAACCAAAGAAAGATTTAACTTGTGATATGGGTACCAGGCACCTCACACTTGTGTTACAATTATCATTTGGATTTTTTATCTATGATCACAGGTAGAACCTGGATGAAGCAGGAACGTAAGGACTGCCAATTTCAACTGGCTCCAACTTGCCGAGATTTGACCTTGCCAATAACGGACCATCTTGAGCTTCTTGGCGTTACGTTGACATCAACTCTCAAATTTAGTCCATACATTGAGGCAAAGGCATAGCTAGCTGCCTTGCAAAGGTGAGAAAGTACATATTCCTGTACTGATAAGGGAGCTACAGTATCGCTTAACTTCATACGCTAATATACTTTTCATCGTGAAACATTGAACGGGACCTGTGTGGTGGACAATGCGAGCAAAGCCGCAGGAGAAAATCTAGTTTGAAATAAAACACTCTTTTGCTGTACAAAAAATAAAATTTTAATTATACTACTGTTACTGTATTCGGAGTTACAATAAAAATATTATATTAGCCCACAAAATAGCGAGCATTTTTATCACATCAGCAAATAATTATCAGATCAATTCATTCATAATCATAAAAAAATGGTAACATTAAAGTTTACACATTTGCATAATTTATTACATATTTTAAGTTTCAAAATAATTAGGTTGATGCGAAACTCTCTGATGCCCGTACTAGTTAAACGGTGGGCCAGTTTTATTCTTCCCTGTGCACAATTATTGTAGTAATAATATAAATTCATGTATAATAAATAATAGTATATTAGTTCATTGACAAAAATTGATATATTCACATATATTTAATTAAATCTACAGTAATTTGACATGCATTATTTTTATTTGACATTTAATTGATAATTTACATAGATTCCACACAACACAATATTGCCATTTACATGATTTTTCATTACTCATACTCGGAAAGTAGGTCTGAAGTTGCTTGAGGAGCGGGTTGAAAGTAATACTTTTCAGCCCTAGGGAGAATCGCTTTCAACTGACAGCTGTCAAATTATTTAAAAAAAAAACTAGTTCCTTTTCACATATCTATTGAACCATGTTCCAATTTTCTATACAACCACGAAGTAAAATTGAAATAACTTAAAGTTAAGTATTGATTAAAGAATATATATTTTTTAAATAACTTTATTATAATTTAGTTTCAACAATTTCTTTAAAATAACTTAGATTTGGGCAAAATATTTACCATTTTTTCAATGATGAAAATAAAAAATAATGGCTGAATAGCAGGCCGGCCACAGAAAAAAAAACAAACAAAATAGGCGGGAAAGCGGCAATCATTTTTTCTTTAGCTAATTCATGTTTTTATTTTTATTTCCTTGTATTTGTAATGAAAAGCACAGTGTTTACCTCGGGTTAAAGACTTATTTAGTCCCTCGAACTATTGGCGCCCTCACTTCGTTCCGGGCGCCAAACCCCGTCTCGGGACTAAATAAGTTACTTTCACCCCTAGGATAACAATGTACTATTACACCTAATATTGTTATTTAAATTACATAGTATTTAACGGTTCAATTTAAGCTTATATTAAAAATTGTAGTGGTATATGTAGAAAAACACGTTATATTCATAATTATAAAACATTTTTTCTTTATTCACTCAGGTTCAAGAGATACGTTTTTACTGTATTATAAATTAACCCTTATTACAAGGCAATAAGGTGCATACAAATGTGAAAGTGAAGTAAACTGATGGTATGTTGTCTGTACATAAGATGTAAATGACACGGACGGGAAGAAATAGTGTGAAACTTTAATAAAACAACAAATGAAGGCGATGTTTAACGCGATAACTCATAAGGGACCTGCGTTTGGGCAATATCCTTTGGATGGTGATAAAATATGACGTCGTATGGCAAATACTATAAACATAAGTAAACAATAATTAAATCAGAAGTTCTGTATAACATACTAAATTAAAGATATAGTGCAAAAATAATGAATGCTTAAAATATTAAAAATAAGTCGTCACTACTTTAAGGCGCCTCCCCGAGCAAAACGCCGCGCTACTCGTTTTTGTGCAGTTTTTAAGAGCTATCTACTCTTTATTAAAAAAGAAATATCAATTAATAAAAATACATTAAATTTCTACATAATGTTGATTCTAAAATTGTAGTACACTTTTTTTTTTTAAAGAGGTATAATCTCCTTTCACTAATCTCCTTTCAACAAAACCATAAATATGTGAAATAATTATTGATAGCATGCATCTCCTCGTAAAGTGTTCATTAATTATTTGTTATACTAATACTAATGGATAAACAATTTGATAACGAACATTTTGTAAGTTTTATTTTTTTCAAAAGACCAACATTCGATTTTATAAAGATTTTATTCTAAAATCTGGGCGTATTCACTACCGTAATTCATGCGCCAACAGTGCCGCTAGGCCAATGGGAATGCTCATATCTCATGCTGATTTTTTGGTCAGGATACGGCCTTAAGTGACGACTTAATTTTAATCTTTTAATACAAATATATAAACATTAATACAAACAATAAGGATGTACCTTATTGTTACCTTATAAATACTAAAAATTATCTTAACTAATATGTATATGTAAGGAGAGTGTTAAATAAGATGTAGAATGTTCATACATTGGTTCTTCTAAGTTGGCAGTACTGCTTTTGTTTCTGTCGCTACCAATAGTTATGATTAGTGTGGTATTACCTTTTTCCTTTTCTGTTACTAGCTACTTGTAATGGTGTACTGTGTAGTGTTTAAGTCAAATGCAGCTTGATAAGTAAAATCTCTGCAAATTTCATTAAAACTAACTTCTGGTTATGGGCCCAGGCACATAATCCTGTATCGTGAGTTAGTTAGAATCAAGAAAAGTTCGGCGTTAGCAGTTACTCATCGGCGGGAAAGAAAGTGAGATTAAAGTCTCACGGCGGCGACGGCGCACGGTGTGGCGCGGTGTATTTAACTAAGGATAACTTGTTCTGGATTGTGAACAAGGTCGGAAATTGGAGAGTAGCAACAATGTGAACGTAATAAAGCTGGAGGGTTCCAGAAATTGGAACATCTGGAAATTTCAGACTCCGGTGCTGTTGAGAGGCCAAGGTTTGCTGGACGTTGTGGAAGAAAAAGGGGAAAGACCGAAGCTCCTGCTGAAATAACCAAATGGGAAGCTAAAGATGCCAAGGCGCAAACGGTGTTGGTGACACGGATGACGGAAGAGGCCATGTTACACATCATCACATGCACAAGTTCTACTGAGATGTGGCGAAAACTTCAAAGCGTGTATGAACAGAAGACTGAGACTAGTATACAAATTGTACAACAACGTTTTTTCCAGTACAGATAAGAAAAGGGCATCGATATGTCAGTTTTCTTGTCAGAATCCAATATTTTCGATGTACAAAAATAACTTTTCTACAGATGTATTGATTGATGATGATGATGATTTCTTATGAATAAATGTTAAACAAAATTTTCAAAATGGTACAACTGTATTGTCATAAAGAAATTATCTGGCAAATGTATTAAAAATATTTAATATGGATAATTGTAAGCCAATGATGACCCCTATGGATAAAAATTTTAACAGTATCATTCTTGATTCTGATGTAAGATGTGATAAAAAGTTTGAAGAAACTTGTAGCGAAATAATTGGCTGTCTTATGTATGCTGTCTCAGGCACTAGGCCTGACCTTTGTTTTGCCATTTCTTTCTATGTTAAGTAGATTCCAAAATTCGGCCAATAGTGAATTATTGAGTGCGCTTAAGAGAGTATTGCGTTATGTAAAATATAATATTGATTATAACTTAATATACAAATGTAATGATACAGTGTTGCAAGGGTTTTATGATGCTGATTGGGCAGGTGACCAAAGAGACCGAAAGTCTACTTCGGGGTTCTTGTTTACTTTAGCAAATTGCTTAATAGTATGGTGCTCAAAGAAGCAATAATCTGTAAGTCTGTCTTCAACAGAGGCTGAGTATGTTTCAATGAGTATGGCTTCTAGTGAAGCGTGTTAGATTGTTAATTTGTCACAAGATATTGATTTTAAAAATGTTTGTCCAGTAAATTTGTTTTGTGAAAATCAGCCAGCAATATTGAATGCAAGCACAGAGTCTGTAAAACGCTTGAAACATGTGGATATCAGATATCATTTTGTCAAGGATTTAATTAAAAATAATAAAATTTGTCTTAAGTACATAAGCACTTTGAAACAACTAGCAGATATGTTAACGAAATCACTTAGTAAAGAATTAATTGTAAAGTTTCTGAAAGAGTGTGGTGTAGGTAATGTAATGATAAACTGAAGCTACTATTGTTGTTATTTTTTTTTCTCATTTAAGTATTAAAGTATTTTTGTTCAAATGTACTCGTATAACATTGAAAGAGGGTGTTAAACAAGATGTACAATGTTCATACATTGGTTATTCTGATGTGGCAGTACTGCTTTTGTTTCTGTCGCTACCAATAATTATGATTTATTTATTATAAAGTTTATTGTCTGTCATTCCTTCCATTTGTTTTTTTAAATCCATCCAAAGGTTGTCTTGAAAAGATCGCTTTTAGCGATAAGGCCGCCCATTGTGTCACCCAGTGCAATGTTTTCTTCGTCTATACTTTATGTAACTTATATGGTGTACATAATAAAGAGTATTCTATTCTATTCTATTCTATTGTACACCACAAAATAAAAAACATACAGGACAAACATTTTCAAAAACAAAGTGTACAATGGGCGATCTTATCGCACAGGGCAATCTCTTACAGACAACCTATATGGACTGAACGATAGGAGAAGAATTTAGGGCTGTCAGTGTACAATAGATCATAAATAATATTACTTACTTATACATAACAACATAACAATTTAAACTAACTTCAGAGAGTTTCTGAATCTATGAGTTTGTTGAAAGGGTAATCTCTGGGACCATTAAATCTATTGAAAAAAAAAACCTTTTGAAAGGTACATTATTCCAGACGATTAAAGGCTATAAATTATTATGACCAAGGTTAAGCCGGTGGGCCACCAACCAGACTACTGCCATTATCTATAATATAAAAATGAATCGCTGAATGTGTTTTAAGCGCAAATCTCGAGAACAGCTGAACCACGGTAAAGATATTGTGTACTTTTACTATACTACAACCTGGGAGTCTTTTAGTCAAGAGTGCATAGGTTTCTTCTATGCAAGCGTGCTACATCGTCGACCACATCATTGCTTGCCATCAGGTGAGATAGTGGTCAAGCGCGAGCCTATCAATAATAATAAAAAAAAAACAGTATTGTGACTCGGCCCTGTCCTTCAAATAAGTGCCTAAAAGCTCGTGTCACTTTTATTTCATTTTTTTTTTTTTTTTTTATAATACGTTGCCCCGCACTAGGAATTTCTTCCTGTATCGTGGGTGCGTTTACAAACATATAAACTCACATACACAACACCCAGAGCCGAAACAACTATCTGTAGGTCATACAAATATTTGTTCCGTGCGGGAATCGAACCCGCAACACGCAGCACAGCAGTCAATCGCTCAACCACTGCGCCAACCGTGCGTTTTATAGTATGTTGCTGCTTACCCGGGCGATGAAATTATTGTGCTTGTTGCTTAACTGAATTGTAAAGCTTTTTTTATATGTTTTAACACACAACTGGCGGGTGGATATAAATTGCCTTCCTTTTTTCCTTAGTAATTTTAGTTTTCATATTTTTGCTATTCTATCATATATATATTTTATTTATTTATTAATTTTTGATGTCAAGTAATAATGACAGCAGCGACGCCGAAAGCTTTGTTACTGCAAGTAGTGATAACAGTTTTGTTAGCATTCCGACCCTTGCTGACACACTTGAATCCCAATTTGTCTATGTTCCGAAGAATTTTAATGTAGTCCATATAAATGCCACCCACTGACATGCTAGCCTCCCTTGACTGTAAGAACATCCATGCCATCCTTATCTCCGAGTCTTGGCTAAAACCATGTCTCCCATCCACATCCTATTCCTTGCCGGGGTTTCAACTGATAAGAAATGACCGTGCGCGTGGCGGTGGAGGTGGTGTTGCTATTTACCTTCGCCCACACATTCGTTTTTCAATTATTGATATGTCAGCACAACCTCCTCCGTCAAGCATGGGCGAGCATCTCTTTTTAGAAGTCACCCTGAACCTTACAAAAATCCTTCTAGGCGTTTATTACAGCCCTTCGTCTCGAATAAATTTCTTCTCTTCTTTTGAAACCATCCTAGAAAACCTGTTGCCTTCTTACAGTCATAGAATAGAATACAATAGAAATAATTATAAAGGGGGACTTCAACACTTGCTTATTGAAGAATGATTCCCACTCTTCTTCTTTTCAATCAGTCCTTCAATTTTTGAACCTATCCTTACTTCCCTAAGTGTTCCCGTCACTCTTAGACAGATAAGATAAGATAAGATAAGATATTTTATTTTGTAAAACATGAGTACAGTATGAAGGTCTTATATATTAATATGAGGTGGCTACATGTTTTGCCATGTATGGCGTACAAAATTTGTTGCACTGGACAAACAATATAAGAAAAATACAATATCAAAATTGAAATTAAATTGAAATTACAAAGCAAAAAAAAAATTAAATTCTATAAAAAAAATACTATGTTGAAATTTAAATTAAATTGAAATCACAATGTCAAAATTTCAATTTCAATTAAAAATTACTACTTATGTCAAAATTCAAATTCAATTGAAAATCACTATGTCAAAATTTAAATTCAATTAAAAATCAGTATATCAAATTTAAAATTAAATTTGAGTAATAATAAAACATGAGTATAAGTTAAATAATAATAATATGTGCATGGTCTTAAAGTAACAGGGAGATCCGCATGTTTTGCCAGTTTTGGCGTACAAAACAACATATTTTTGGTTTAGAATAAACCATAAGAGAAAAAATTGAGACCACACAGCAAACTATGAAATTAATAACTTAATAAAAAATTATAAGAAAGTATTGTTTTATAAGATTTGGGTGTAAAATGTCGTAATTATAGGAATAAATTCAATTAATTGTGGTCATTTAAAAATTCCGATATGGTATAATAGCATTTGGCAATGAGATATTTTTTTAAATGTATTTTAAACAGAGCAGTAGGCATTTGTCTAATAGGTTTTGATATTTTATTATAAATAATTGGTGCTAAACAAAAAATACTTTTACGCATCAATGCCGTGGTTGACCTTGGTACACATAATGTATTATTATCCCTTCGATTACGAATAGAAACGTCTGATTGTTTCTTAAATAGGTTAGGATTGGTTCGTACAAAATTAGCTATTTCATAAATAAATAAGGAAGGTAAACTTAAAATGTTATATTTAATAAAATACTGTTTGCAACTATCAGTTATTTTCAGACCAAACATAGCCCTAATACACCTTTTTTGTGACTTAAAAATGATTTCCTTATTAGTAGAGTTTCCCCAAAATATAACTCCAAACCTCAATAGGGAGCCGACAATACCATGGTAGGCAGTTATAAGGGCATGCGTACTTATAATAGGTTTTAGCTTATAGAGGGCATAGGCAGAAGAACATAGTTTTTTATTCAATTCTTCTGTGTGTGCTTTCCAGTTCAGACGTTTGTCAATGGTTACACCTAAAAATTTAGCTGTGTCTACTTTTTTTATAACAGTTAATTTGTGTTGAACATTAATATTTGGTGCTTCTAAACGTTGACTGAAGAACATAATTTTTGTTTTTTCAAGATTAATTTTTAAATTATTGTTATCTAACCAGTTAATTATTGAATTGATTGTATTATTAATTTCATGTTCATACCTATCTTTATTTATAGAATTAATAGTGACTGTGCTGTCATCGGCAAAAAGTGAAACTGGATAATTAGTTACTAGTGGCAAGTCATTTATATAGATTATGAACAACAATGGACCTAATACGCTACCTTGCGGGACTCCATATTTAACTATACGTTTTTTTGATGCATATATTTCTTCATTTTTGGTATTTGTGTTTATTTTAGAAATTTCTGTATATTGCTTACGATTTTTCAAATAATAGACCTTGTTATTGTTTCCTCTTTACAACATGTCCGCAAGCACGGCCAGTACCCTGCTGACATGTTTTCCTATCATGACCTCATTTTCCTCTCATACAAAGTTCGTCCTCCTAAGGCCAAACCTAAAATTCTCCTGCAGCGCAATTTTAGTGGAATTAATACAGATGATCTGCGAAGGGATGCTAGAAACATTGACTGGGAACTTCTGGTCAGCCTTGAGTCAATTGATGACAAAGTAAACGAGTTGACGGACAACCTTTTGCAGCTATATGATGTTCACGCTCACATACGTGCAATAAAAATCAAACATCTTTCAGTGCTATGGCTAACAGGCGACAATAAAGAGTTAATCCACAGAAAAACTGTTACCAAAACCAATTCCCCGTCCCATCCCGTACCGTCGCCGAACCGGGAGAAACTTTTGGACACACAGAATCGCTACAATACCGTCCTATCTCTATCTTGTCTTTCCTCTCCAAAGTCCTTGAACGCATTGTCCATAACCAGATGCTGCTGAATCCTTTTCAATCTGGATTTCGTCCTGGTCACAGCACAGCTACTGCCTTAGTGAACGTTACGGATGACATACGGCTAGGCGTGGAACGAGGACATCTGACGGTTCTTTGCTTGCTAGATTTTAGTAATGCATTTCATACTGTCGATTTCGATATCCTGCTTGGCATACTTCGCTCGCTTAACATATCTCCAACAGCGATTGACTGGATTCGTAGTTACCTGTATGGCCGCCGGCAACGTATATGCATAAAATAATCTAACTCTTCTTGGTGTTATACAACTGGAACCTGTGTACCCTTCTGCTTCCTATCCTTGACTATGCTGATGTCAGTTATGTCGATCTCACCCAGGTACAACTAGATAAACTTGAGCGTCTTCAAAACCTTTGCATAAGATTTATATTTGGCCTGCGCAAATATGATCACATTTCTGAATTTCGGACAAAGCTCAAGTGGCTTTCCATACGTTTTCGCCGAGATTCTCATATTTTATTTCGGCTTTACAGTATTCTATACAATCTCATAACCCCCTCTTATCTCAAAGAACGTTTCAAGTTCCTTCATGACACACATAATAGATATTTGAGGTCATTGGAAAACTTGACACTAGAGATGCCGATGCATTCCACCAACTTTTACTACAAATCTTTTCGGTGCGGTTGTGGAATGCTTTGCCTGTACCAATACGGCGTGCTCAATCTCTGCCCATTAAATTCGACGACATGTGACATCAACTAACACGCACTACGCGCACGTGGCGGATTTAGGCTCATGCTGTCTCTCACAGAGAGGATGGCTGTGTCCCAGTAGTGGGAAACGTTAAAATGGCGATGATGATGATGACACTTTCCGTTCTTTTTCTTCTTCCTCTATCATCGAATCTAAGCACATTTCAAAATCTTGTAACATGACTTTGGCACTTTCTAATATCAATTTATGAGATTTTTCACTCATCTGTATCAGGCTACATCCTTGTTTTGCTTGGAAAAAGAAAGTCTGTATTGTTCCTACCAAAGTCTCTTTTATTACAAAGATAGTTCGTTTGTTTTGGAGAAGTTTTGCAACATTTCCCAATCTTTCAATCCAAATTCTATCTATGTCATCGCAAAAAATTATGAATAGTTCACTTTTGTCTGCTTCTGCCAATTTTAATTCGTATTTGTATTGATTTGCTGATACATTTAAAATAAGTTTTAAATTCAACAAATAATAATTAATATTGTTTTTAATTGATTGCTCCATTATTCGAACCGTTTGCATAATCCTATTTGTAACTAAAATTATGGCTGAAGGTTGATCGTTAAATTTTATCATATAAGGTTGGTGCGTGCAATAGTAGTTAAGCGGTGGCAATATCTTTGCAGACACCATCCACCATCTTGGTATAAAGTCGAGATATTGAAGAATGATCTTGTAGGCTGTATGTCTGATATCATCCATCTTAATACACTGATGATCACATGTTACGTTTTTCAAAAAAAAAACTAAACCCGTATCGTCCGCCCGGTTCGTGGAAAATAAAAGTCTCTTCATGGTATATTTTGCGTAATTATTATCATCGTTTAGACACTTGTCGATCGCATCGAACTTCAAATTTTTAATACCGCTTTGCAATTTCATGAACAGTCTTCCTGATAGTTCCCCTAGTGACTCCCAGTTATCAATGTATGTGTGGTTTGTATTATTTTGAGAAAATAATAAGTTTCCAACAATGCCAGTGATTCCTGCTATTAAACAGAACATTCTACATGAAAAGTCATCTAAGTTATTGCCTAAAGCTTGATGCTGTGACGTTTTGATGTTTAAATACAGATACTTTCTAAACTCATCTACGTAATTAGTAAAGACTCCTTTGCCCTGTTCTAAAAGCAAGTCGAAAATTATTTGTTCGTGGTCTTTAACGATCGCATGCAAATCAGATTTAATCTTATAATGTAGAATATTGCGAACATTTCCATAGCTTGTAAATACTACATTTAAAATGAAAGCCCATACAGATTTTTGCTTATCTACTCTAGTTTCTGTCTTCAGTAAATTGCAGATATATCGTACGGCAAAGTATTCTGTGAATGTCTTATGTATGAAGTTCGGTATACCATTTGCTACACTATGTATGAAACCTGATTTTTCCGTACCTTCTTTAATCTCGTTTATGGTATCTTTTATTTCTCTCAGTTCTTCGTCGCTAAAAATCATGAATAAATCTTCGTTATGACTAAAAACAGCGAAAGCACCTAATTTTTGATGTTTAGCAAGAAATTGAACTCGAGCGTTTTCATACATTTTTCTATTGTCAGGATTGTATAAATCAATTTTATTTTTCTCTTGAAAGCGTATTTTAAGTATTATTTCTATGTATGAATCGTAGACGGTGTAGGCATTGATATTTAAACTCCATCGATCAGGTATGATGCTTTCGTCTTTTATTCGATTTTGAAAGTATTTAGCGAACAGGTAAAGATGTAAAGGACTGCTAAAGACTGCAAAAAACCACTGGACTTCGTAATAATATTTCCAATTAAGTTGCTTATAGGTCTTAACAACAAACTCCGGACAGTGGATAATTTCATCCCTCAAGTAAACTAGAAAATGATAACAAACGATGAGGAAAGGATAATGAGGATCTCTATTTAAGATACCACCAAAGATATTACCAGAGGTCATAAATTCCATAAAACTGCATACATTCTCATACTGTTTTATCGTCAGGTCTCCTAACATAATATTGTATTTCCAAAACTTCTCCAAATATTCTTCTTGTTCAGATAGTGAAAAATACTGTATTTCATACATCTTTCCAAATTCTTTCTCTAGCCTTGATATTACTTTGTCATAAGGTCTACTCGTGATCAACATTTTATGTTTCTGCAAATAATTTCTGACTGTTGTAAGTAAAGTTAACACAATATTCGTGTACGTCGGACAGATTTCATCGAAGCCATCAAATAAGAAAATGATTTCTTTTCTATTGTAAAAGTCTAAGAACATTTTAAGTTCAAAAACAGTCCACTGATCGCCTGTACAAGATTTAAGAGTTACTACACCATTTGATTCTTCAAGTTCCATCGAAAAATCATTGTTTCTCCTCTGCTTCTCAGTCAAAACTTCACAAAGAAACTTTAAAGTCTCCAAATAACCAATGTTTGTTTTATTATCTTGCCACCTGCTAAATTTTTCAGAGTGAATCAACAAATTTATTCTTACTATCCACACTGTTGGATTCTGTACTTTTGTTTTTAGTGACAAGTGAGTAATTAGAGTTGACTTGCCCATACCAGGTGTAGCTGTTATTACTGCCACGTCGTCGGCTATATCATTTAGTGTTAGTAAGTACTTAATTTCAGTACTTCCTTGCATATCACGGCTAACGCATCTGTTGATGTACAAATGTTTAATTTTTTCGTAATTTGAATTGCTGTTCGTTTCGCCTAGTGCAATCAGCTCGTTGTTCATGACTGTATTTAACACCTCTCCTTCAATAAAACCCATGGAATGTTCGTCTATGATCGAGTCTAAGCTCAATTCCACTTCTTGGAATACAACTGTGGCATTTTCAAAAATATTTTTTTGTGTGTTTTTACTCATCTGAATCAAGCTAATTTTTTCATCGATTACTACATTATTTGCTTGTACAAAATAAGTTTGTATTATTTCCACTAAAGTCTCTCTTATAACGAATATAGTCCGTTTCTTTTCGAGTAGTTTTGCGATATCTTTTAACTTGTTCATCCATTTTCTGTTTATGTTATTGCAAACAATAATGATTAGATGATTTTCATTTGTTTTTGTCAATTCTATTGTGATGGTTTTATAATCTTTTGCTGGTAGATCTAAAATATATTCTAAATTAAAAACAAAATAGTCAACGATTTTCAATGATTGTAACATTTTTGCAACTGTTAATGCGCTGCTCTCTGTTATGATAATTGTAATTGTAATCCATGTTTTTATTTTTATTTCCTTGTATTTGTAATGAAAAGCACAGTGTTTACCTCGGGTTAAAGACTTATTTAGTCCCTCGAACTATTGGCGCCCTCACTTCGTTCCGGGCGCCAAACCCCGTCTCGGGACTAAATAAGTTACTTTCACCCCTAGGATAACAATGTACTATTACACCTAATCTTGTTATTTAAATTACATAGTATTTAACGGTTCAATTTAAGCTTATATTAAAATTGTAGTGGTATATGTAGAAAAACACGTTATATTCATAATTATAAAACATTTTTTCTTTATTC
Organism: Orthosia incerta; assembly: GCA_948252205.1. Classification (NCBI taxonomy): domain Eukaryota; kingdom Metazoa; phylum Arthropoda; class Insecta; order Lepidoptera; family Noctuidae; genus Orthosia; species Orthosia incerta. The sequence continues at coordinate 5,174,139 of OX411769.1, forward strand.
ACTCAGGTTCAAGAGATACGTTTTTACTGTATTATAAATTAACCCTTATTACAATGCAATAAGGTGCATACAAATGTGAAAGTAAAGTAAACTGATGGTATGTTGTCTGTACATAAGATGTAAATGACACGGACGGGAAGAAATAGTGTGAAACTTTCATAAAACAACAAATGAAGGCGATGTTTAACGCGATAACTCATAAGGGACCTGCGTTTGGGCAATATCCTTTGGATGGTGATAAAATATGACGTCGTATGGCAAATACTTTAAACATAAGTAAACAATAATTAAATCAGAAGTTCTGTATAACATACTAAATTTAAGATATAGTGCAAAAATAATGAATGCTTAAAATATTAAAAATAAGTCGTCATTACCTTAAGGCGCCTCACCGAGCAAAACGCCGCGCTACTCGTTTTTGTGCAGTTTTAAGAGCTATCTATTCTTTATTAAAAAAGAAATATCAATTAATAAAAATACATTAAATTTCTACATAATGTTGATTCTAAAATTGTAGTAAACTTTTTTTTTTAAAGAGGTATAATCTCCTTTCACTAATCTCCTTTCAACAAAACCATAAATATGTGAAATAATTATTGATAGCATGCATCTCCTCGTAAAGTGTTCATTAATTATTTGTTATACTAATACTAATGGATAAACAATTTGATAACGAACATTTTGTAAGTTTTATTTTTTTCAAAAGACCAACATTCGATTTTATAACTAACACTACCGTAATTCATGCGCCAACAGTGCCGCTAGGCCAATGGGAATGCTCATATCTCATGCTGATTTTTTGGTCAGGATACGGCCTTAAGTGACGACTTAATTTTAATCTTTTAATACAAATATATAAACATTAATACAAACAATAAGGATGTACCTTATTGTTACCTTATAAATACTAAAAATTATCTTAACTAATATGTATATGTAAGGAGAGTGTTAAATAAGATGTAGAATGTTCATACATTGGTTCTTCTAAGTTGGCAGTACTGCTTTTGTTTCTGTCGCTACCAATAGTTATGATTAGTGTGGTATTACCTTTTTCCTTTTCTGTTACTTAGCTACTTGTAATAGTATACTGTGTAGTGTTTAAGTCAAATGCAGCTTAATAAGTAAAATCTCTGCAAATTTCATTGAAACTAACTTCTGGTTATGGGCCCAGGCACATAATCCTGTATCGTGAGTTAGTTAGAATCAAGAAAAGTTCGGCGTTAGCAGTTACTCATCGGCGGGAAAGAAAGTGAGGTTAAAGTCTCACGCACGGCGGCGGCGGCGCACGGTGTGGTGCGGTGTATTTAACTAAGGATAACTTGTTCTGGATTGTGAACAAGGTCGGAAAATGGAGAGTAGCAACAATGTAAACGTAATAAAGCTGGAGGGTTCCAGAAATTGGAACATCTGGAAATTTCAGACTACGGTGCTGTTGAGAGGCCAAGATTTGCTGGACGTTGTGGAAGAAAAAGGGGAAAGACCGAAGCTCCTGCTGAAATAACCAAATGGGAAGCTAAAGATGCCAAGGCGCAAACGGTGTTGGTGACACGGATGACGGAAGAGGCCATGTTACACATCATCACATGCACAAGTTCTACTGAGATGTGGCGAAAACTTCAAAGCGTGTATGAACAGAAGACTGAGACTAGTATATACATTGTACAACAACGTTTTTTCCAGTACAGATACGAAAAGGGCATCGATATGTCAGTTTTCTTGTCAGAATCCAATATTTTCGATGTACAAAAATAACTTTTCTACAGATTTATTATATGTGATGATGATGATTTGGCGGGTGGATATAAATTGCCTTCCTTTTTTATTTATTTTTTAGGAATTTTAGTTTTCATATTTTTGCTATTCTATCATATATATATTTTATTTATTTATTCATTTTTGATGTCAAGCAATAATGACAGCAGCGACGCCGAAAGCTTTGTTACTGCAAGTAGTGATGACAGTTTTGTTAGCATTCCGACCCTTGCTGACACACTTGAATGCCAATTTGTCGATGTTCCGAAGAATTTTAATGTAGTCCATATAAATGCCCAAAGTATTCTGGCACACCATCCACTGACATGCTAGCCTCCCTTGACTGTAAGAACATCCATGCCATCCTTATCTCCGAGTCTTGGCTAAAACCATGTCTCACATCCACATCCTATTCCTTGCCGGGGTTTCAACTGATAAGAAATGACCGTGCGCGTGGCGGTGGAGGTGGTGTTGCTATTTACCTTCGCCCACACATTCGTTTTTCAATGATTGATATGTCAGCACAACCTCCCCCGTCAAGCACGGGCGAGCATCTCTTTTTAGAAGTCACCCTGAACCTTACAAAAATCCTTCTAGGCGTTTATTACAGCCCTACATCTCGAATAAATTTCTTCTCTTCTTTTGAAACCATCCTAGAAAACCTGTTGCCTTCTTACAGTCATAGAATAGAATAGAATAGAAATAATGATTATGGGGAACTTCAACACTTGCTTATTGAAGAATGATTCCCACTCCTCTTCTTTTCAATCAGTCCTTAAATTTTTGAACCTATCCTTACTTCCCTTAAGTGTTCCCGTCACTCTTAGACCTTGTTATTGTTTCCTCTTTACAACATGTCCGCAAGCACGGCCAGTACCCTGCTGACATGTTTTCCTATCATGAACTCATTTTCCTCTCATACAAAGTTCGACCTCCTAAGGCCAAACCTAAAATTCTCCTGCAGCGCAATTTTAGTGGAATTAATACAGATGATCTGCGAAGGGATGCCAGAAATATTGACTGGGAACTTCTGGTCAGCCTTGAGTTAATTGATGACAAAGTAAACGTGTTGACGGACAACCTTTTGCAGCTATATGATGTTCACGCTCACATACGTGCAATAAAAATTAATCATCTTTCAGTGCTAACAGGCGACATTAAAGAGTTAATCCACAGAAAAACTGTTACCAAAACCAATTCCCCGTCCCGTCCCGTACCGTCGCCGAACCGGGAGAAACTTTTGGACACACAGAATCGCTACAATACCGTCCTATCTCTATCTTGCCTTTCCTCTCCAAAGTCCTTGAACGCTTTGTCCATAATCAGATGTTGCTGAATCCTTTTCAATCTGGATTTCGTCCTGGTCACAGCACAGCTACTGCCTTAGTGAACGTTACGGATGCCATTCGGCTAGGCGTGGAACGAGGACATCTGACGGTTCTTTGCTTGCTAGATTTTAGTAATGCATTTCATACTGTCGATTTCGATATCCTGCTTGGCATACTTCGCTCGCTTAACATATCTCCAACAGCGATTGACTGGATTCGTAGTTACCTGTATGGCCGCCGGCAACATATATGCATAAAATAATCTAACTCTTCTTGGTGTTATACAACTGGAATCTGTGTACCCTTCTGCTTCCTATCCTTGACTATGCTGATGTCAGTTATGTCGATCTCACCCAGGTACAACTAGATAAACTTGAGCGTCTTCAAAACCTTTGCATAAGATTTATATTTGGCCTGCGCAAAAATGATCACATTTCTGAATTTCGGACAAAGCTCAAGTGGCTTTCCGTACGTTTTTGCCGGGATTCTCATATTTTGTTTCGGCTTTACAGTACTACCCTACCCGGTACCCGACAAACCCGGCAGGTGGTAGATTTCCTACCGTGCTATAGTAAATTTAGTAGGTATGGCATAGAGGAAATATTCAAATTAAACCAAATACCATGCTATACAAGTACAATATTTATTAAGTCAATTAGACGGGTACATCCATCCAATAGATAGTTCAATATTTCCTAACCCTATAAAAGATACACAAAGCTTATAGTTCCCGCTCAGAACTTGTCTCCTGTGACAAGCTGAACAGGTAACATGAGAACAATGTTGTATGTACACATTTACACAAACTCAGGGTCGTTTTAGTATGTTTGGGTTTCGTGAGATGACCAATTAGAAACTCTCTTCGTAGCTCAATCGTATAAGAGATTAATTACAGATAGATCTATTCGAGCTCAGTGCAGCATATAGGGTTATGCTTAAAAATGCATCCTACACTTCAATTCTATGACAAACACTCAATACTACATCTTCCTATCTATAAATGAACCTATGAGGGTCACTAACTCTTTGAAAATATAACGCAATGTAACTGAAACATTACTACAGCCTATATAGCCTAACCGTTCAGCTGGTAAGCTGGTTAGTTGGTCAACTGGTTAGCTGGTTAGCCGGTTAGCTGGTTAGTTGGTCAGCTGGTTGGCTGGTTAAATTTTTGCATTGACTGTACTTCGCACACTACTTTGGTTGTTAATTTCTCTGTATTCTAGTTAAATTTATGTGTACTTTAATATGTGTCAAAATTGTATTTTTTACTAATATTATTATTAATAGATATTAGATATCTATTAATAATAAGGTCATTGGAAAACTTGAGACTAGAGATGCCGATGCATTCCACCAACTTTTACGACAAATCTTTTCGGTGCGGCTGTGGAATGCTTTGCCTGTGTCAATAAGGCGTGCTCTGCTCATTAAATTCGACGACATGTGACATCAACCAACACGCACTGCGCCCACGTGGTAGATTTAGGCTTATGCTGTCTCTCACAGAGAGGATGGCTGTGTCCCAGTAGTGGGAAACATTAAAATGGCGATGATGATGATGACACTTTCCGTTCTTTTTCTTCTTCCTCTATCATCGAATCTAAGCACATTTCAAAATCTTGTAACATGACTTTGGCACTTTCTAATATCAATTTATGAGAATTTTCACTCATCTGTATCAGGCTACATCCTTGTTTTGCTTGGAAAAAGAAAGTCTGTATTGTTCCTACCAAAGTCTCTTTTATTACAAAGATAGTTCGTTTGTTTTCGAGAAGTTTTGCAACATGTCCCAATCTTTCAATCCAAATTCTCTCTATGTCATCGCAAAAAATTATGAATAGTTCACTTTTGTCTGCTTCTGCCAATTTTAATTCGTATTCGTATTGATTTGCTGATACATTTAAAATATGTTTTAAATTCAACAAAAAATAGTTAATATTGTTGTTAATTGATTGCTCCATTATTCGAACCGTTTGCATAGTCCTATTTGTAACTAAAATTATGGCTGAAGGTTGATCGTTAAATTTTATCATATAAGGTTGGTGCGTGCAATAGTAGTTAAGCGGTGGCAATATCTTTGCAGACACCATCCACCATCTTGGTATAATGTCGAGATATTGAAGAATGATCTTGTAGGCTGTATGTCTGATATCATCGATCTTAATACACTGATGATCACATGTTACGTTTTTCAAAAAAAAAACTAAACCCGTATCGTCCGCCCGGTTCGTGGAAAATAAAAGTCTCTTCATGGTATATTTTGCGTAATTATTATCATCGTTTAGACACTTGTCGATCGCATCGAACTTCAAATTTTTAATACCGCTTTGCAATTTCATGAACAGTCTTCCTGATAGTTCCCCTAGTGACTCCCAGTTATCAATGTATGTGTGGTTTGTATTATTTTGAGAAAATAATAAGTTTCCAACAATGCCAGTGATTCCTGCTATTAAACAGAACATTCTACATGAAAAGTCATCTAAGTTATTGCCTAAAGCTTGATGCTGTGACGTTTTGATGTTTAAATACAGATACTTTCTAAACTCATCTACGTAATTAGTAAAGACTCCTTTGCCCTGTTCTAAAAGCAAGTCGAAAATTATTTGTTCGTGGTCTTTAACGATCGCATGCAAATCAGATTTAATCTTATAATGTAGAATATTGCGAACATTTCCATAGCTTGTAAATACTACATTTAAAATGAAAGCCCATACAGATTTTTGCTTGTCTACTCTAGTTTCTGTCTTCAGTAAATTGCAGATATATTGTACGGCAAAGTATTCTGTGAATGTCTTATGTATGAAGTTCGGTATACCATTTGCTACACTATGTATGAAACCTGATTTTTCCGTACCTTCTTTAATCTCGTTTATGGTATCTTTTATTTCTCTCAGTTCTTCGTCGCTAAAAATCATGAATAAATCTTCGTTATGACTAAAAACAGCGAAAGCACCTAATTTTTGATGTTTAGCAAGAAATTGAACTCGAGCGTTTTCATACATTTTTGTATTGTCAGGATTGTATAAATCAATTTTATTTTTCTCTTGAAAGCGTATTTTAAGTATTATTTCTATGTATGAATCGTAGACGGTGTAGGCATTGATATTTAAACTCCATCGATCAGGTATGATGCTTTCGTCTTTTATTCGATTTTGAAAGTATTTAGCGAACAGGTAAAGATGTAAAGGACTGCTAAAGACTGCAAAAAACCACTGGACTTCGTAATAATATTTCCAATTAAGTTGCTTATAGGTCTTAACAACAAACTCCGGACAGTGGATAATTTCATCCCTCAAGTAAACTAGAAAATGATAACAAACGATGAGGAAAGGATAATGAGGATCTCTATTTAAGATACCACCAAAGATATTACCAGAGGTCATAAATTCCATAAAACTGCATACATTCTCATACTGTTTTATCGTCAGGTCTCCTAACATAATATTGTATTTCCAAAACTTCTCCAAATATTCTTCTTGTTCAGATAGTGAAAAATACTGTATTTCATACATCTTTCCAAATTCTTTCTCTAGCCTTGATATTACTTTGTCATAAGGTCTACTCGTGATCAACATTTTATGTTTCTGCAAATAATTTCTGACTGTTGTAAGTAAAGTTAACACAATATTCGTGTACGTCGGACAGATTTCATCGAAGCCATCAAATAAGAAAATGATTTCTTTTCTATTGTAAAAGTCTAAGAACATTTTAAGTTCAAAAACAGTCCACTGATCGCCTGTACAAGATTTAAGAGTTACTACACCATTTGATTCTTCAAGTTCCATCGAAAAATCATTGTTTCTCCTCTGCTTCTCAGTCAAAACTTCACAAAGAAACTTTAAAGTCTCCAAATAACCAATGTTTGTTTTATTATCTTGCCACCTGCTAAATTTTTCAGAGTGAATCAACAAATTTATTCTTACTATCCACACTGTTGGATTCTGTTCTTTTGTTTTTAGTGACAAGTGAGTAATTAGAGTTGACTTGCCCATACCAGGTGTAGCTGTTATTACTGCCACGTCGTCGGCTATATCATTTAGTGTTAGTAAGTACTTAATTTCAGTACTTCCTTGCATATCACGGCTAACGCATCTGTTGATGTACAAATGTTTAAATTTTTCGTAATTTGAATTGCTGTTCGTTTCGCCTAGTGCAATCAGCTCGTTGTTCATGACTGTATTTAACACCTCTCCTTCAATAAAACCCATGGAATGTTCGTCTATGATCGAGTCTAAGCTCAATTCCACTTCTTGGAATACAACTGTGGCATTTTCTAAAATATTTTTTTGTGTGTTTTTACTCATCTGAATCAAGCTAATTTTTTCATCGATTACTACATTATTTGCTTGTACAAAATAAGTTTGTATTATTTCCACTAAAGTCTCTCTTATAACGAATATAGTCCGTTTCTTTTCGAGTAGTTTTGCGATATCTTTTAACTTGTTCATCCATTTTCTGTTTATGTTATTGCAAACAATAATGATTAGATGATTTTCATTTGTTTTTGTCAATTCTATTGTGATGGTTTTATAATCTTTTGCTGGTAGATCTAAAAGATATTCTAAATTAAAAACAAAATAGTCAACGATTTTCAATGATTGTAACATTTTTGCAACTGTAATTGCGCTGCTCTCTGTTATGAAAATTGTAGCTGCAGATTCATCTACCAATTTGAAGCAATTCAAAGCTTTTTCGTTGAATAAATAATCAAAATTGTTTTTTATTTTTATCATATAATTATGACTTAGGATCGACATTAGAGGTTTGTTTACTATAAGTTCTAAAGCATCTTCATAATGTCTGCTTTTTTTTGTTAGATATGAAGCCTCTTTTAGCATCCACCATGTTTGTATTAAGTCGTGATATTGTAAAAAGACAGCGTCGACTGTAACTCGAACGTTATCTATCTTTAGACACCGCTGGTCTTCTATTTCATCTTTAAGAAACTTTTCTACGCCCTTTTCATCCGCCTGATTCGTAAAAAATAGAATTTTCTTCAAGAAATCCCTCGCTTCATTCTCGTCATTTTCATCACTTTGAATTGAAAGTTTTGGAAACTTTTTGACTTTTATATTGAACTTGTATTCGCACAAATTCTTAATTTTGCTTTGCAATTTCATGAATAACCTTTTGGAAAAATCTTCTAGTGACTCCCAGTTATCTGTGAACTTCATCAGCTTTGTGTTTTCTTCGGCAACTAATATGTTACCAAAAATGCCAGCGATTCCTCCGTTAAGTTTCAGAAGTCCACCTCCCAGGGACTCATCTAAAGTTACGATTTTATCGGCACCTGATTTTGTGATTAATTTACAGATTTCGAACTTCAGATGATCCAGTCTCCTTTCAATTTTACTTTTCTTAATTTTTATTGTTAAATCTTTATTGCCAAATGCAGCCGGAACTTTAAATTGGCGTGATGTTAAAATTTCTTTCAATTGCAAATCAATGTTGTTTTCAACTAACTTTCTTATTTTGAGTATCGCTTTGTAAAGCGCTCTTTTGAATAAATTTATGAACTCTTCATCGCTTTCGAAGAACTCGTCGCGAAATCTTGCAAGTCGGTGTTCGTCGTCTTCGTTCAGAGATTGAATATCCGAAACTTCGATAGCTTTTAAAACCACAAGAACATGGTAGCGTAATATGACATCGTCCTTCATAGACAATATAGAATCATCTTCTTTACACAGAAACTGACCCATAAGTGTGGCTAACACAGTGACTTGATCTTTCAACATTTCTAAATCCTCATCATCATCACAGTCAAATGTAAGTTTTGGAAACATTTTAACTTTATTAAGAAACTTATAATCGTGCAAATTTGGGGTTACAGACCGCACTTCACAGTACAGCCTTGTAGCTAGATCTCCTGAAACACCGTTATCCGCAAATTTCATGTATTTCGGGTTTTCATCGGATACTAGAATATTACCAATAGTGCTAGCTAAACCTGCGTTTAAGTTTAGGAATTTTTCTTCAATTGAATCATCTATTACTATAATGTTTTCCGTTGGTGACGCCTTGATCAATCCCACCAATTTATTTTTCAAATTGTCTATTACGGATGCAATGAACACTGAAGGTTCGACGTTGTCTTCTTTGCCCCTTATTGTCAAATCTTTATTTCCAAAAGTAGTTGGTACTTTAAAGCTCCGTTTTTTTAGCATATCCATCGCTCCCAATTCTATTGCTTCATTTACTTGTGACTGTATAACATGAATATTTTCAAGTTGTCGTCTCAAATCTTCAGACATCGATTCACTGGCGAACTCCAACTTTAACTTTTTGTCATTATACATGACAACATTTCCGATCAGACTGCTGAGCACCTTGATATCGAACGGTTTACCAAATAGTTTTGAAAGTAAAGTAATGATGTCCGCGTCTTTTAATTTCCGTCTTTTTAGTATTTCAAAAAAAAGTGTATCTTTGAATAGTATTATGAATTCATCGTTGTTGGTAAAGAAGTCGGTTTGAAAGCTTGCGACTCTATGTTCATCTTGTTCATTTTTAAATTTGATCTCCGAAACATCTAGCACTTTTTGCGCCAAAATTACATGGTACACTAACATCAGATCGTCATTCATTGGCATAATAGGACCATCATTATTCTTGTTTTCTTGTTCCTCCTCATTATCTTTGGCACTATCAGAAAGAAACTTTGCCAGTTGCACTGCAAGCGCAGCGATTTGTTCCTTCATGATAGTTTCGCACAAAAACACAATATCTTCTTTCTTATGACATGGCTGCAAGCTTTCATCACCAGTACCTATCCAACCATTTAATTTTTCAGCAAAATCGCTTTTATACTCCTTAGTATTTAGATCGGCTTTGGCAGTGGTATACATTATGAAGAGACATTCTAGTTCGTGAAAGTTTCCTTTAAATAGGATATCTTTGTTATCTGGTTTGAACAAGCAGCTTATGCGTAGGTAGCTAGAAAACCATTTAGCCAAGTCACGTTTCCTATTAAGTGTAAGCTGAATGTTCTTGCCTTCTCTATGCTTTGCTTGTATGAACACTGCTACTGGCTTGTTTTCACCTTTAACCTTAACTGTGGCTCTAATACAGATATCGTCGAAAGATCCGATGTCAGAGACATTGCTAGCTAAAGTATAGTCTTCGATATCGTCGTCAAATATAGTTCGGTAATGTATGAGACTGATTAATTTCGTCTCATACAGTTGTCCACGAATGCCGCAGGTTCCTTGACGTTTTTTATACATTTCGATTTGAAATATGATTGAACTTCAATCAATTTGCCTAGCCTTTCGTTTTTTGGCTTCCAATCTAATCAGATGCAGCGTAATACCAGTGTTTAATAAAGAGTGACAAGCTAACTTTCCAGTTACTGACTGGGTAGTCAGTAACTAAAAAACTCTTTATTCTTTATTGCCTTTCCAAGAAGGGAAAGAAAGAAAGTGTTGTTGTATTTTTTGAGGCAACCCAAAATACTCCTCTTTTTATGTAAAAGATATTTATCCGTAAACGTATTGACTTATACAAGTGTTGCTTAACCTTGAATAGTTTGGATTGATGCATAAGGCGTTTACTTAATTTACTTAAATAAATGGCTAAGGCACAACTGTGAGTTATAACAATCTACATTATCTTGTCTCCATGAATAGAGATACTAACATGTACGTGGGCGCACCATGGACAGACAACCCTGATGCTACCTTGTTGTTTTTTCATAAAATATCTATCATAAATATCTATTCTAGATAACGTAAATTGGAACGCCTTCAAGCTAGGTTGAACGACGATCTTTACAGGCAGGCTGGCTCCAGCTGAATGAGACTCATCGAAGAGCTAGTTAAATGGCAAGCGATTGGAGAGGCCTGTGTCCAGCAGTGGGCTCCTGTAGGCTGATGATGATGTCGGTGTGCTATCCTCAAGCAGTTCGTGGTGATATCAAAATATGAGCTTTACCAATTACAGCGTTTCAATCCTCCTTTCAATGCCGCAAACCATTATGTCTGTTTTATTTTATGTGTCTTATCACCGGTTATATGAGTTTGTTGTACACCAGCTTGTTCTTCTTCATGTTTTAAGATCTGCAAAATAATATACACTTATTTAATGAAAGCGAATTCGGATCAGATGCAGACTGAAAATGCTATTTGGAATCTGCAATAGAATTTTACAAAATATAGAATCTGCAGTATCCTTTGCCGCTTGCAATTCTGGGCGCTGGACATACGCGAACATCAGCAGCTACATGTAGCTGGCCGTGGGTGCAGCATGGCTTGTCCAAATGCACCCCTGCTACCCTTGAGCTTTATTAATAGTAATAGCAAAACTAAGTTTGATTGGAAACTGGAGTCTTTTGAATTGAAATGATAGGACAGTCGGGATTATTAGTCTTAGTCTTTTCTCATACCTGTTTATATATTGAAGCCTATTATATTTTGCCCTTATTGTGTAATACGAAGCATTATCCCATTACATAATCTAAATGAATACGCACATCTCAATCATTTGTTATCAAAAACATGCCTGCAAAGTTGCAACCAAATCGGAAGCCGCAATAAAAAGTTTCATACAAAGTTCAGCTTCCCCATTTATCCCCTTTAAAATTAGAATATAAAAAAATCCTTTCTTAACTAACGTTCACTAGCTTTATACTACCACCTGCCAAAATTTAGCTTCATGAAGAAAATTTGTACATAGTATCTTTACAACCCAACCCTTTTAGGGGTAACTATAAAAAAAACAACACACTTTAATTATTTGTTAAGAAAGTATTTCCGCAAAGTCTATAGAGAATATCTCCCCATAATAAGAAGTTTCATACAAAACTAACCACTCTTATTTCTCTCCATTCGATATTTATGCACGAAGATGTGGCCTATGTTCTTCTAAGCGTCTCAAACTATCCACATACCAAATTCCATCTAAATCGTTTCATCGGTTTCATTCCTATTAAGAAGTTTCCTACAAAACTAACGCCCCATTCCCCATTTCACTCCCTTCGTGTTTGACGCAAGTAGCCTGTGTCCTTCTCAGGGTCTCAAACTATTTCCATACCAAATTTCGTCTAAATCGGTTCATGCTATGAAGAAGTTGCATGATAATGAGAAGTTAGATACAAAAATAACACGCCCCCATTTCTCCCCCTTCATGTTTTATGCAAACAAAGTAATCTATGTCCTTCCCAAGGTCTCAAACTATCTCCATTCCACATCTAAATCGATCGGTATAAGTCTTATTAAGAAGTTGGCTTCCATAATTAAAATTAATTTAAAATAGTTCTTTATTGTTTTTTTTTATATATTCTATGTACTAAGTAACTGTAGGTTGGAATTGATGCTCATATACCCCCCCTGTATGAGCATCAACTCTAACCTGCGCGCCTGAAGAGTCGTAACTCGTGACTCTTCAGGCGAGACATACGACCTCCTCGCAAGCCAGCGCAACTGACGAGAGATGTGAATTGTGGAAACATACACTACTCCTCCACACTTCATCACTCCGGCAGAGAACCTGCCCCCTGGAAACGAACTGCAGTGGCCAATCTGGAAGTTCCTAAACCGATTGCGGGCCCAGGTTGGCCGTTGTAAAAACAACCTGGCTAAATGGAATATCTTAGACGCAAGATATGGCCCACTTCCTTGTCTGCCCTTCGTGCCCGACCACCTTCACCTTACGGGATTTGAACTTGGTAAATGATAGAGCTGTCCGAGTGGCTGCATACTGGTCGGACAAAATCTGAATGGTTGTACATTTTGAGTTGATCGACACAAAAGAAGAAGAAATAACTAAAAAACCCACCTTTGGTTCATATTTTACTTTTTACATCACTTTCTTACACAACCACAACACTTCACACACGCACTAAACGTTTTGATAATACTTTTATTATGCGTACAGCTAAGGAGTGGAATTCCCTGCCGGAGTCTGTGTTTCCCGATAGCTACAACCTAGGGGTCTTTAAGTCAAGAGTGAATAGGTTAGTTCTAAGCACGCGTGCTCAATCATCGACCACATCATCGCTTACCATCAGGTGAGATGGTGGTCAAGCGCGAGCCTATATAAGATAAATAAAAAGAAAAAAAAACAACATAATTGCCAAGCATGGACAGCAGGCTGGTGCATAGCATGGAGGAACCGGAGAAGCTGTTTAGCTCCCGCATGCATCAATATGAAGAAAAGCTGCAAATAGCTACTGCCGGATGTGACCCCACGCACTCAGAACTTGCATCTTTATCTAAACATTTCACGGACTTTAATTACTTCATCTGAAAACACTGTCACACCTCAAGACGCAGATTGAACTGTAATCATCAAGCCTGGATAGTCATGAGACAGCTATGAGGAGAAAGGTTTTGTTGTTTTACGGAATTCCTGAGAGCTGACCGGGTAAGAAGTTGTGTGACACAATCCACATTTTATTTTCATTTGAACGGTACAGTGTTTGACTTTGATGAAGAATTATAAAAAAAAACCATTGCAAATCTCTGAAGTTTGCGGGCGAAATAGTAGATTATGCACTAAGGGGATTGAAAACTGAAATATTGTTGTCTCTTTTGTCAAATACGATTACTACATTAGAAAGAATGAAACAAAACGGTGTTTCACATTCTGTATCCTATTTCACTCATATTTGTATAAGCTAATGTATGTATAGAACATCGCGGCGCCTCCATATTTTTCCTAGCTCAATGGTTGCGTCCCACACCAGAAGTCTACCTACCCTTCACGACACCAACGTCATACCTTTTTCTTAAATCTCATAAAATAAGATTATGTAATAAAAAACATTTTTTAAATTATATTTTCTTAAATATTTTGTTTTATTGCCACTAAAATTATAAACTGAAACATAACAAACTTTTAATATTTTGTGCTTAATTAAACATAAACGTCGGACGAGTTGGGAAAGAGGCGAAATAAGGCTGGAGACGAGTTGGAAAACTGACTACATGTACAAAGTGACGTATTAGTGAAAGTGACCTATTAGGGATAGCGACGAGATAGCTAGTGTGATTTAGAGTGAATTTTTTTAAGTTAAGTGCTAAAGAAAATCAACGGGTTCGATTCTTGGCTAGGAGTATTAGGTTTTTAAACATCTTATGATGTAGTTTTATTTTTTATCAAAATCGAACCTCCTTTGACTATTTTCGCTATTCCCTTTAGTACATAAAGAGTCGTGGATGGCCAAATGCCAAAGTATTTGGCCATCCACGAATCTGTATGTAGAATTGCATGATTTAATTCCGCTTAGCCCGCTTCATCATCGGACTACAAGACGCATGGCGATGACCAAGAGATAAATGAAATTTATTAAACACGTATTTTTTCTTTTGTCACGTAAACAAAAAATAACGACGATACAGTAAGTTGAAATTTCGCTTGACGTCACAACAATCAAAATACTACACTGCACTTCTACTCAAAAGAGACGTCACAAGACTCACAAGCCTAACAACTTCTGAACTTTGATGCACTTTATCTTTGTCAATTTGTATTTATTTGTTAAAGAAACACATACGGTTCTGATATGTTTTGATAAACTGACGTTCTAAATGAATTGTTATTATTTTTACTTCGGAGTCATCCTTATTTATTTGAAAAGAATCTGACTTTAACTCTTTCACTAATAAACTTGGGGTAAAGTTACAAATTCTCCGAGTTTATTAGTGAGGAGGAAAAATGTGTTGTATTATTTAACGCTTGGGAGAGGCATATATTCTGTGGTGGTGTGCTGTGGACGTCTTTCGGCTAATATGATGTTGATGAAATTTACAAACAGGATCATATAAATATTAAGCATACGAGGTTTAAGCTTGGCGTAATTTTACTCCACGTTTACTGCTACCTACCACGTTACCTTCGTCCTTATTAGATTTCAAGCTATGAGGTCGAGATCATTTCTTAGTTGTAGCAGTGAAGGTGTAGTTGACAGACATAATTATTTTCAGTTTTTAATATAGTTCATGATACATGATATGGAATTATCCAACGATCGACTAGCTAACTATTTGCCTAAGTAGTAGGCGAATAAAAGTTAATGTCTTCTGTGAGGTTCGGTTTTCGCTGTGTAGTACTCTACCCCTCAAACCCGCTGGCACATGAATGTGTGTGTGAGCCGCCTTTATGTATGATTCTACCTGTATCTATCTCTACTTTGTTACTATCGACCCGAAGATCATGAAAATGACACCCACGACGAAAAATTTGAAATTGTAATCGGCGCCATTTAGTCCGTCGCGAATTGCGTTGGGGTTGTATCAGGGCTCAGAACGTGTTCTTTCACTTTTAATAAGCGTTTTCCTAACATATCTAATTTGTCTACCAAGTGATTTGTTCGGTTACCTCGTGATACAGCTGTACGGAGAGACAGAACAGCGAGAAGTCGTTTGCAATTACAATACTGTCCTGTCCTCGTGGAGTGACATCAGGTCGAGCCGAACTTCATGCACGGACTGTTTTGCGATGCAGCTGCCCGCACTGCGTTTTCTGAAAACCAGAATAAATGCCAAGTTTAATATTATTGACCGAGATTATTTTTAAGATATCTTTTACTTTTCGCTATATCATACACATCACATTGTCCTATTTATTATCCTACTAGCTGACCCCCGCGGCTTCGCTCCCGTCAACTGGCTACCTACCTCCTACCTACCTACCCTATTTTTTTTATTTCCCACTAGCTGTGCCCGCGGCTTCGCTCCCGTCAACTGCCTACCCTACTTACTTTCCTGCCTATCCTACTTACCTAGCCACCTACCCTACCTACCTACCAATTTTTTGCTACTGTCATTGTTTCGCGGAGAATCAGAATCAGAATCCGCCATTCAGAAAATGACTTCAAATGCACAACGCCATCTATCGAATATCGAGTTCAACTTTCCGAGTATCTGAATTGCGTGTGTTGTGATAATTTTACTTCTTGAACACTTTAAATTCATCTAACTTTTGAAAGAGTGAACCAATTGCGATGTAACAAAAACTAAGTAATTCTTCAAGTTACGCACAATGTTTATGTATGCAAGTTATTTACATTGGTTTCGTAAATTTCACGTGATGCGTGCACAAATAAACAGACAAACAGACAAAAATTCCAAAAATGCTGAAAATAGGTTCTGTTGGTTATCATTTAACACCCTGGCAAATTTTTTGGAAATATTTTCGATGTACAAAAATTACTTTTCTACAGATTTATTATATGTATATATTGATTTATTAGTTTATGCTCGCACTGGAACGCCTTGCAGCAATTACACCAATGGAGCACAATCTTATAATAAACTCACTAAAATTCTAGTCACGATGTGTTCCTTCACCGTTGTCAGCAATGTCCAAGATAAACTTAGAAAGTACATATGAATTGAAAAAGTCACATTGGTACTTGCACGGATTCGAACCCACGACCTCAAGCACGACAGGCGAGGTCTTAGCCACTGGTAATTCTAGAGTCTACTTCATCTTTAAGGTAGGTCTTTTAAAATTTTAGGGGAGAATTTGATTTGCTTTTGAAGTCACCTCGCGTGTGCATAGGCATACTCGCGACCCGGCGACGGCGATATTTTTAACACACTTTTATTAGCTTGGTATGTATCTATGTGTCAATATAACGGAATCTTTAAACGTGATTTTCACTCCCTTGAAAAAGTCGGATTGATTTGAATCTTTGCACACCTATCAAGGACCGATGACAATGCAATAATTTAGTCAAAGTCAAATATATTTATTCAACTAGGCCAATAAGCGGCACTTTTGAAAGTCAAACAAAAAATAAAATTTACAAGTAATAAAAGTTGATTCTACCGTGCGCGTTTAAATTGTTTGTCCCATTTGCCTTACCAAGATCTTCAGGATTAGCGACTTTTTAGTTCAATTTACCATTAAAGCGTGTTTTTTAGTTTTTAGAACTACAATTTATTCATTATGTATCGAAATTCGAGTGAGTACAGTGTGAAAAGGTGTTCAGCTAGAACAGTGATTCTAGTGCCGGTATGAATTCACAAAGCACAACAAGGACAAGTGACATCCTATTGTCGATGGCGATTGTCAATCCTAGACATTTTCGTTATTTCTGATAGGACGTCTGTTTGTCTAGAGGCTCTGAAGAGCACAAACAAACAGACACACTTAAATATGATCAGAGGCCTTAGTGCGAGTTTTTATTCACGCTCAATCGCGTTAACGTAAACTACAATTTGTATTGAAACTGGATAAGCGCCGGCTGGTGACGGCAAGGCAAAACCTCTTTTTTTGTATACATTTTGACATAAGAGATCATTTACACTATCACAAATGAGTACGTTATAAAACTCGCACTAAGGCCTCAGAACTGTAAAATATCATAATCGAAATTGTACACCAGTAAATCAGCTCTTTTAAAATCATCATCATCATTTTAGCCGAAATATGTCCACTGCTGGACATAGGCCTTCCCAAGTGTCGTCACATTGACCGGTCCTGTGCAACTTGTATCCAGCGGATTCCCCCAACCTTAACTGAGGATTTGAAAGATGATGCTGATATGGAAAGAGAACGGAGGGCGTTGGCTGTCCGATGCAACATGTTGGCCCGCAGGTTTGCGCGTACACCAGAAGTGAAATCAACTCTTTTCAAGGTCTTTTGTCAATCGGTGTACACGTGCACCCTGTGGGTTCGGTATACGCAAAGGGCATACAAAGCCCTCAGAGTTCAGAACAATAACACCTTCAGGATGTTGTTGGGGCTCCCGCGTTACTGCGGCGCGTAAGGGATATTAGCCGAAACTCGTGTGGATGGTTTCAATACCATCCTATGAAAATCGATGCCGTCCATGATACGCAGAGTACGTGGGAGCCCCAACAGCATTCTGAAGGTCATTCGTGATAAGCCGTGTTGCGCCATCATGGCGCACTGGGTACATGTACACGTGCAAGTGCCAGGTGCGTCAGGTAAGCGCAACAGATACATGAATTGATTGTTTTGTTTTATTGTTTTGTGTTTTTTTCTAGGCAAGCGTGCTTCACCGTCGACCACATCATCGCTTACCATCAGGTGAGATAGTGGTCAAGCGCAAGCCTATAGATAATAAAAAATAAAAAAATATTAACATAGCGTATAAGTAGGATGTACTAACAACATAAACTTTGTAACTAACATAGTTTGTAAGTATTGTGTATACTAACAATATGAATAAAATGTCGTGTCTAAGTGTCTTACTAATTATTTAAAATCTATTTAAGTAATTTGTACTACTAACAAAACTATGGACCTTTGAGCCTGCAATAAAATATTTTTATTTTTTATTTTATTTTTATTTAGTCCGGCCTGTTAAAATTTTGCCTATTAACTAGGTACTTACACAATGGCAGACATCAAAAATGTTCTACTATTTAGTGATACACGTCATTTGTTTTTGAACTTGACCGTTTTCGGCAGATTTTCTGTACTTACGTGTATTATTGACCATCTGGAACTATCAGAACCATCCGGACCATCGTGACGGAATACCAGCAATAGCTCTTAGAACCTGTGCGCCTGAACTGTGTCCGATCTTGACACGCCTATTCCGGCTTTCGTATAAGACTGGAAAAGTGCTGAATGCTTGGAAACAAGGTAACGTATAGCCCGTGACCAAGAAGGCCAGTCGAGCTGACCCGGCCAACTACAGACCCATCTCCGTAACGTCCATACTCTGTAAGAGTCCACCTGTCTGTCTGTAAGTGTGCACCTTTGGGTATCCAGACGACAGCACTGATGCTGAGAGTTACTTGTCCAACGCACAGGCTACCGGGCCGCAGTCCAGTCTCTCCGTGAGGCCATGGTGCAGCCCTTTGGGTATGCAGACGAAAGCACTGATGCTGAGAGTTACTTGTCCAACGCACAGGCTACCGGGCCGCAGTCCAGTCTCTCCGTGAGGCCATGGTGCAGCGTTTAAACCTGTCCTTGCAGGCAGTGTGCATCTGTTCCTGTAACTGATCGGCTCGAGCTCCTTGGCATGGAGTTGACATAACAAAATACAAAACGCAAGTCCGATCCTGCATAGAGTATTGCAGCCACCTCTGGGATGGCTCAGCTAAATATCAGTTTGCCGCGCTTGACTCGGTGGAACGCAGAGCCAAGAGACTAATTGGCGACGTCAAACTGGTGGATGCCAAGCTTCACAGCTTAGCTCATCGCCGTAAGGTTGCCTGCTTGTCGGTCTTCTACAGAGTGTATTTTGGCGAGTGTGCGCATGAACTCCACGACCTCATCCCACGGGCTCCCTTCTACCATTGGAAATCTAGACGCACTGCAAGTTACCATCCTAACCTAGTTGCTATTCCACCAATTTGCACCAAGCGTTTCAAAACATCCTTCATAATGCGCACAGCAAAAGAGTGGAACGCACTGCCTGCGTCTGTGTTTCCGAAAGCATACAACCCGAATCTCTTCAAAGTTAGAGTGAACAGGCTTCTTCTGGGTAAGCTCACTCCATCGTCGACTTTGTCTCTGTCACCTCTGATCTAAACTAGAGTCAAGAGTAAACCCATCTAGAATCAAAAGTAAAAATAAAAGTTTTCTAATGGGGCGATGCCAATCTGGTTAGGTTTAATGCTCCTTAAACCCAGGTGTGTATTTTTCCGCTAAAAAGAGCTAATTTCAGCCAGCTCCAACTTTTCGAGGTATGACCGTGTCAATAACGGACCATCTTGAGCTTCTTGGCGTTACGTTGAAATCGACTCTCAATTTTGGCATACATTGAGGCAAAGGCTCGGCTGTCTGCCAAAAAGTTGGGGATCCTTGCAAAGGTGGAGGTACTTAACGTCGGGACAGCTGCTCAACCTCAATATCAAGCGCAAGTTCGATCATGTGTTCTCATCTCTCGGACGGATCTCCCAAATATCAGCTTGATGCACTAGAGTAGATAGAAAAGCGGGCCAAGGGGCACATCGGCAATGAGGCACTGGTCAAGTCAAAGCTCCAGAGCCTTGAACATCGTCGTTGAGTTGCAAGCTTGTCGGTTTTTTATAGGTGACATTTCGGGGAATATGCGATGGAATTGCAAGATTTAATTCGACCTAGCCCATTTCATCATCGGCCTACAAGACGTACTTCGATGCGCCATCATGGTGTACATCCCACCCATACGCAAAAAACGTTATGGGAACACTTTTATTATGCGTTCAGCTAAGGAGTGGAATTCCCTGCCGGAGTCTGTGTTGCCCGATAGCTACAATCTAGTGGTCTTTAAGTCAAAAGTGAATAAGTCTCTTCTAGGCAAGCGTGCTTCACCGTCGACCACATCATTGCTTACCATCAGGGGAAATAGTGGTCAAGTGCGAGTCTATAGACAATAAAAAAACCTTGTTTAGGCTACATGCTAATTTATTTCGATTATAGGATGCGTCATTTTTCGATGTAACTGCGTATGCACAAACCGCAGACGGTTTTGTTCATGAGGAAAACCGGTACGTTAGTTAATTTATTAATAAACATAAGCAAGTGGACAGTCATGTTGATGACGAATCTTCCTCTAGACCAAGGCAAGTATGGTCATACCTTGATAAAGAAAACTTTATTTGCTAGTATGGGGTTTAATAACAAATAATATTATGTCATGAATATTTGGCTGGGTTTACTACCTCGGCGTCAGTGAGATAACCCTCGCTAGGTTATCTTACTGTGCAAGACTGTAGCCCCCCCTTTCCCCCTTCCCCTCCCTCCCTCCCCGCTCCTTAAAACGATGGACATTTACGGAAATTTGTATTCTTACCTGAAAACTTTAACCATCGATATCTCCATAACCATGAGGCTCCGAGTGGTGGGGATGGTACTGGGGGGTAGCAAACATTTTTAGCATTGTGTTTTTTCGGACAAGTATGTCTGTTGTATTCTTTCTTGGGAACAAATGTGAAGTTTAGGTAAATAAGATTATCCAGTCACTGGATCCAGTCACAAAAACAAACACAATTTACAGATTTTGTGTACGGTAATGGCTGCATAAGTTTGTCGCAGCATAACCGTGTTTGCTTATGGTACCTAATCCAACCTTATATTGAATCTGTGCAATTAACAAAAAAAAAAGATACCCAACGTAATTGCGATTATATCGAAATTGAAAAACTTGCGATAGAAGCCAGGAAGTGCTTGAAAAATGGATTACTAGGCCTTTAATATGCAATGTTGAATCAGAACGAAATAGTTAACAAAAATGTACTGTTAATTTTCTGCTGATATGTTCTTAGTTTTATATACATCTACTGGCACTTCGCCCGCGACTTCGATCACGTGATCCATATTTTATCTTTTATTTTATACAGATTACCTACTTTTAAGTTTCACCCCCTTAAAGTATGAATTTCCAAAAAACCCTTCTTAGTGCTCCCCTATATCATAAAAAGAAGCCCTGTACAGTAAAATCTTCAAACATCTTTAACATCCCCTAAATCATCTTTTAGAAGTGGTTTGAAAAAATTATAATAAAAAACTTTACGATTTACTTAGGGAATTACTTACTTGAAGAATTGCATTTAATTTATGGGTAGTATGCATTTTTTTATTAATATCAGCTTTACTGATTTGTGTGAATATCATCTAATTTGACCCACAACTATTCAATTCATGGGCATGTGAAACGTTATGTTGTATAGGACCAACACTACGGAGTAATCAGAAAAGTTTGTTTCTGAACTATAGAAACAACAAAAAAGAATATGGAAACAAGGAAAGAAAGAAAAGAAAATACATAAATAAAGAAGAAAAGAAAATACATAAATAAAGAAGAAAAGAAAAGAGATATCGAAATTCCAATCTTGCGATCTATTATCGGCAATCAATAGGTATCGGAATTTCAAACCTTTCGATATTACATGGCTTAGAATAGAATAGAATAGAAATACTCTTTATTATGTACACCATATCAGTTACAGAAAGTATAGACGAAGAAAAACATTACACTGGGTGACACAATGGGCCTATCGCTAAAAGCGATTTTTTCAAGACAGCCTTTGGATGGATTTTAAAAATGGAAGGAAAGACAGTACTGTAGGTAGTCTTTGGTGTACTATTTATATATAAAATAAATACACACATATATATTATATAGACAAATATATACAGTAATAAGTATGGAACAAAAGCATAGAAATCAAGAAATACAACTATTAAAGAGAGAGGTAGTGATTCTTTACCAAAGTTTTAAAAATGGGCAGAGATTGAGCACGCCTTATTGACACGGGCAAAGCATTCCACAACCGCACCGCTTGAACCGTAAAAGATTTGTCGTAAAAGCTGGTGGAATGCATCGGCATCTCTAGTCTTAAGTTTTCCGATGACCTCAGATATCTATTATGTGTTCCATGAAGGAACTTGAAACGTTCTTTGAGATAAGAGGGGGTTGTAGGATTGTATAGAATACTGTAAAGCAGAAATAAAATATGAGAATCCCGGCGAAGACGTATAGGAAGCCATTTGAGCTTTGTCCGAAATTCAGAAATGTGTTCATATTTGCGCAGGCCAAATATAAATCTTATGCAAAGGTTTTGAAGACGCTCAAGTTTATCTAGTTGTGCCTGGGTCAGATCGAGATAACTGACATCAGCATAGTCAAGGATAGGAAGCAGAAGGGATTGTGCAAGCGCAATTTTAGTTGCAGTGGGAATAAAGTTTCGCAATCGTCTAAGGGACCTGGCAGATGCAAAAATTTTGCGGCTTACGTCCTGAAGCTGCGGACCACAAGACAGATATCTGTCGATCCAAACCCCAAGGTTCTTAACCTTCTCACCTATTGGAATAGTAGTTCCGTTAAATTGTACCAAGGGAAGTTGTGTCCAATTTACTTTTGGAATCATCCTAGAGCTGCCAACAACTATGACCTGGGTTTTCGCCGGATTTACCTGAAGCCCATTTGCCTCACTCCATTCACAAATTGTAGCCAAATCCTTATTTATTGCATTCATTGCATCAGCTAACTCTGCAAGGGCAACTTGTTTGTAGATTTGTAAATCGTCTGCATAAAGGTGGTAGGAGGAGAGAAGTGTTTTGGAGATAGCGTTTATAAATATTGCTAAGAGTAAAGGAGATAAAACGCCACCCTGAGGTACACCGGCAGTTTTATAACACCAAGAAGAGTTAGATTCTTCTATGCATATACGTTGGCGGCGGCCATACAGGTAACTACGAATCAAGTCAATCACCGTTGGAGATATGTTCCGCGAGCGAAGTATGCCAAGCAGGATATCGAAATCGACAGTATTAAATGCATTACTAAAATCTAGCAAGCAAAGAACCGTCAGATGTCCTCGTTCCATGCCTAGCCATATGTCATCCGTAACGTTCACTAAGGCAGTAGCTGTGCTGTGACCAGGACGAAATCCGGATTGAAAAGGATTCAGCAAACTATTCGTACAAAGAAAAGCAATAAGCTGATTGTGGACAACGCGTTCAAGGACTTTGGAGAGGAAAGGCAAGATGGAGATAG
Organism: Orthosia incerta; assembly: GCA_948252205.1. Taxonomy (NCBI): domain Eukaryota; kingdom Metazoa; phylum Arthropoda; class Insecta; order Lepidoptera; family Noctuidae; genus Orthosia; species Orthosia incerta. The sequence goes on from OX411769.1 coordinate 5,197,626, forward strand.
GACGGTATTCGGAAAAGGAAGTAGGATTCGCCTTTTTGGGTAAAGGAGTGATTTCGGCCTCTTTCCAAGCTGATGGAAAGACCCCATGGGATATTGAATAGTTAAGGATATGGCAAAGGACAGGAAGGATTTCGTCGAGGACTGGGAGTATCATTTTTCGACTAACGCAGTCACTGCCAACTGCGTTAGAGGTAATTGACACTATGCTCTTCTTAACATCACAATCAGAGAATTGACTAAAAATAAATGCCAGAAAATAGATGCCAGGAAATTATTTAAAAAAAGGTTACTAGTTGACAGACGTACATAATAGGTAAATAATATTAAAGCAAGGCAATATAAAACTCATATAAACTTACCTCAAAGATAGTCCACAAACGACCTACACTAGTACTCTCTCTCTCCTACGCTCGTTCACAATAGTATTTATTTTTTACCAAAAAAAAATAATATCATTATTTAATATTTACCTCAACTGCCTTCGTAACTTGGCTGGGTGCGAGACGCACAGGATCGGCCAATGTGGCGACGCTTGGGGGAGGCCTATGTCCAGCAGTGGACGTCTTTCGGCTGAATTGTTGATGATGAATATTTACTTTGATGAAAAAGTCGTAAAAGTAAACTTTGGTGGAAACCGCGGAAATGTGTTTAATATGGTTCCATAAAATAATATAAAATCAACTTCACTGGTCTTGTTCGGATTCAATTATGGAATAAAATTATGTTAAACCAGAATAAAGAAAACAAATAAAAACAACAAGTACTGACTCACACCTACTTTGATAAGTAGGACCTGTTTTCAATTCATAAATAGATTTGTGATGTTGTTGGCGACGAAGAGTCACCTTATGATAGCATAATGTAAATAGGTTTAGTAAAAATAAAAATAATATCCTCGAGACCCATGCATATAGAGGAAAATAATATATCTCATGTAGAAACACGGGCTCAGGTCGTGCGTAGGGCGTTCTATCGACGCGCCAGTCTTGAATATTTATTTTTAGATTTATTTTTAAAGAAAACACAAACTAGGTGTTTTATATTATATAACCTATGTCCATGATTGAGAATCAGTACATAGTAACAGTAAATAGCGAAAGCTTATAGAATCTCACCCTAGACCGCTAAACACAGACGCATTTTCCTAAATTAAGTGGTCTATAATTAAATTATTAGTGCATCCAGGTAACCTAGACCTAGGCCCTGGATCTAGATTAAGGTATAAGATATAAATAAAAAGCCTTTTATTTCATGCATTAAATAAACATTACATTTAGTTAAATACAAAATGAAATACATATAAATCCAGTAACATTTCTTAGTAGAACAATAATCACAATAAAACTTATATCATTCAAAATACTTTATCACACTTTCAACTTACAATAAATTCTTAAATTTTACCAGTGACTATACACAGTGACTGTATCATATAAAGTAAAAAATATATAAGCACAACTTAGTTAGATGGGTGTACTCCAATGACCCGCAGTGCGATTGCGGAGCCGCGTCCCAAACAATGCCTCACCTCCTATCGTGCTCTCTGTGCAACAACACCTGCACCCTGAAGGACCTTTGTGAGGCAAATGAAAACGCTATTGCCGTGGCTGAATTCTGGTCAAAACGTGTATAATTGAGGAATCATCGATACGACGAAGAAGAGTTTATTTTTAATTAAATACTAGCTGACCCGGCAAACTTTGTTTTGTCATAAAAACACCAAACATTCATCTACCCTACACCTACCCTACACCTACCCTACACCTACCCTACACCTACCCTACACCTACCCTACACCTACTCTACACCTACCCTACACCTACCCTACACCTACCCTACACCTACCCTACACCTACCCTACACCTACCCAACACCTACCCTACACCTACCCTACACCTACCCTACACCTACCCTACACCTACCCTACACCTACCCTACACCTACCCTACACCTACCCTACACCTACTCTACACCTACCCTACACCTACCCTACACCTACCCTACACCTACCCTACACCTACCCTACACCTATCCTACACCTACCCTACACCTACCCTACACCTACCCTACACCTACCCTACACCTACCCTACACCTACCCTACACCTACCCTACACCTACCCTACACCTACCCTACACCTACCCTACACCTACCCTACACCTACCCTACACCTACCCTACACCTACCCTACACCTACCCTACACCTACCCTACACCTACCCTACACCTACCCTACACCTACCCTACACCTACCCTACACCTACCCTACACCTACCCTACACCTACCCTACACCTACCCTACACCTACCCTACACCTACCCTACACCTACCCTACACCTACCCTACACCTACCCTACACCTACCCTACACCTACCCTACACCTACCCAACACCTACCCTACACCTACCCTACACCTACCCTACACCTACCCTACACCTACACCTACCCTACACCTACCCTACACCTACCCTACACCTACCCTACACCTACCCTACACCTACCCTACACCTACCCTACACCTACCCTACACCTACCCCACACCTACCCTTTTTAATTGATAATTTTTTTTTTGATTTTTTTTTAATTAATTTTTTATGTATTCTGCTATTCAGGGCGGAGACAAATCCAACGAAACAAAAACCATGAAAATTGATCCAGCCGATCTCGAGTTATAAGTGTAGTAACAAACCCGTCTTTCTTTTATATTTATATAGATTTTATTATTATTTCCCCTTGTTTTTCTGAGCTGTGCAACACAACGAACCGCAAGAACAGAGTAAACTACAACTAATTGTCTAACACCGTGGCATATACAGCCACCAATGCTAAAACCAGCAGTAAATCAGCAATCCCAAGGCATATACAGCCCTCCAGGTCACCGCGACCATCTACTAATAGACATACTTATTTATGTATTGTATTTTGATAGCCATCTAATATCTTAAGGACTACAAGGCCATCTTTTTAAGATCTAGTTTACTTGAATAGTTTTAGAGAAAAATTGGTTATAAGTAGTAGAATCAATCAAGTTTACCTTCATCCCGCATTCATCCTGGAGAATATCTTCAGTGTGTGTAGTAACGGATCTGGTTGTGGGTCCGCTGGATAGAAGGCGCACACGCCCATATATTAAATGTCATATTTTCTATAGAAACCAGGGTGTTTTGTTGATTCATAGTATGTAAACCAAAAAAAAAAGAATAAGCAAAAACGCTGGCGTAACAATTTGGACTCGTTAAAGTTAAGGCCGTACCCTGACAAAAAAATCAGCATGAGATATGAGCATTCCTATTGGTCTAGCGGCACTGGTGGCGAATGAATTACGGTAATGAATACGCCCAGATTTTAGAATAAAATCTTTATAAAATCGAACATTGGTCTTTTGAGAAAAATAAAACTTACAAAATGTTCGTTATCAAATTGTCTATCCATTAGTGTTAGTATAAAAAATAATTAATGAACACTTTACGAGGAGATGCTATCAATAATTATTTCACATTTTTATGGTTTTGTTGGAAGGAGATTAGTGAAACATATACCTCTTTAAAAAAAAGTGTACTACCATTTTAGAATCAACATTATGTAGAAATTTAATGTATTTTTATTAATTGATATTTATTTTTAAATAAAGAGTAGATAGCTCTTAAATACTGCACAAAAACGACTAGCGCGGCTTTTTGCTCGGGGAGGCGCCTTGATGCTCCAACACCATTTGGAACTTTAAGATTCGCATCACCGACATGCTAAAGTGAAGTGTCGTCGTATAAAACTCTGGATAAGTGGAGTATGGCGGTGACCAAGTGGCGTCCAAGGACTGGCAGAAGAAGTACCTAACAGCTGTCCGGCGGCAAGATGGGCTGATGACATTGCTGCCATCGCGGGTAGAACCTGGATGAAGCAGGAACGTAGGGACTGGCACAAGAAGAGAGAGGCCTATGCTCAGCAGTGGGTGAAGTCGGGCTCTGGATGAGGATGATTCGAAACTCTTAATTTTTAAAATACTGCTGTCGGCAGTCGCGACGTCTGTCAGCTTCACGACATATTAATGGCGAATGTGGACTCTATTAACTAACTGACAACATTCAATATCCCCAGAAACATGCAGCGGAGAAATGCTTGCATTGACTGGCAATAACGTCACTCAATAATGAGCGATGCTTTCCTCAAAATACCAACTCCGACATTAACCTGCATGGTTCTCATATATGATTTGACCATTTAGGTAAGTACATTAAAAGTAAACCTTACTGTAAATTTCCCGTCTATGGTTAGGTGACTATTTTTGAGATTATTTATTTATTTATTTATTATAAACTTTATTGTACACCACAAAATAAAAAACATACAGGAAAAACATTTTCAAAAACAAAGTGTACAATGGGCGGTCTTATCGCACAGGGCAATCTCTTACGCATCTCTCTCGATTATCTTGTATTTGAAATACTCATGTGCATGTTTATAACGTTTTGCGTATTGTCATCTATATTTCTATACTTATATAATAGTATAGAGAGGAAAGATTTGTATTTTTGTATGTAACGAATAAACAAAAAAACTTATGGGTCGACTTCAAAAATTATTTCACCGTTGGGAAGCTACACGGGTGACATAGGCTACTTTTCATCCCTGTATTCCCACGGGAACAGGAACTACGCAGGTGAAACCGCGAGGCGTCTGCTAGTAACTTATATTTATGTTCATACAGATGAATCTATTGAACAAACTAAATTGCAAGATCCCATTACAGACCCCGAGACAGGTGAAAAAATAAAAGCTTGTAAATAAATATATTATAACCTAAAATCTTGTTTTAGACAAGCTTTTTCTGGACAAAACGTATATAATAAAGCTTAAGTAGTAAACATACAATTGTAATATATCCTTCAAAGCTTGAGGCGTAAATTTAAAACATATTGAACACTAGCTGTGCCCGCGGCTTCGCTCCCGTCATCTGCCCACCCTACCCTACTTACCTTCCTGCCTACCCTAAATACCGACATACTGAGAGACGATCGCTACGTCCCCGTCAGGGGACGTGGCGGGCGGGTTGTAGGCTCTGCCTGTATCCCGCGGTAGCGTTGCGTGCTCGTTACAACGAGCACGATTCACTTATGTATGCCATCTTGACGTTGGCAGAAGGCAGGAGTGTATTACACTGCCTGACAATGTGTAGTTGCTTAGTTACAGTGGGAGCGCCAAGACGCTGCCTCGCAGCGCCGATTTTTCACGGTACCTATGCGACACATTCCCGCGCGGTGAGACTGTAGGCGAACCTACCGAGGCCGCACGAGAAATAGTCAGCGAATAGGTACCGCCTATGTTGGCGCACCCAGCTGAGAATGTTAGGTCCCCGCCTGACACGCTTCCAGAGCTAGCCGGTTACGTCCCAGGCTAAGGAACCGTTATGCATGTTTGAGCGGTATTGTATTGTGTAACACCGCTCATATATATAACAGTGTAAGGACCGCACGCGTCTTACACCTGCTATGTGTTTTATACGAATGTGGAGTCATGATTGTGTGATTTACAGTGCACATAATGCCTATATTAACTTAGAACACTATGTACACCGAGTATGTGTATATAGTTGGAGTATTATTGTATGAACGAGGCGCGTGTAATGATGTGCGGCTCGCTCAAGCGTCAATCCGGTAATAAGGCTGCGGAGGGTGCGGTGTTGGGGGAGGCATGGGCTGTGCCTATGTGTTACACAGGTCGCGCGGAAGGCGGCGGGCGTCCGGCGGGCGCGCTTGCCATGGCGCTATCTGCTTAGTATGCGGGTGAGCAGAGGCGTCAGCACGCGCGAACATGTTGGTTGAGAGGCGGGCGCAGAAGCTGTCCAGGCTCTCAATCCCTAGGTCTCGTTGAATGACGTCATTTCTCACATAGCGAGGCGCGTCCGTTATCCGTCGCAGTGTTTGGTTCTGTTGCGTACGGATAAGTTTCTTCCTGGCCTCGCTAGTGAGAGCGTACCACGCTGGAGCGGCATATGTGATTATTGGGCGTATATATGTTTTATATACGCCCAATTTGGTACGTAGTGGGAGTCGGGATGAGAGCACTGGCTTGAGCATGGCGCGCGCTACTCTTGCCTTGGCGACGACCTGTTTAACATGGGCACCCATGTTGAGCCTCCGATCGATGGTTACCCCCAGGTATTTCGCCCGGGGGGTCCACGCGATATCTTGTCCCTGCAGCCTGAGGGGTGGTGGGAGGTGGGCACACCCGACTATTAGGGCCTGTGTCTTACCCACGTTCACCGATAACCGCCATTTCGACAGCCATTCGGGAAGCAGCTCTAACACGCGCTGCATTTTGACGGCCGCGTGCCGCGCATTTAGCGAGGTGCATATGTACGCGGCGTCGTCGGCATACAGCGCGAGTGAGGCTTCTTGGGTTGTGGGGATGTCATCGGTGTAACATGAGTAGCACAGTGGCGAGACACATTTACCCTGTGGCACGCCTGCTGCTATGGGTCGGGCGCTGGATAGCGCACCATCGTCTGACTGCATTTGGCGAGAAGTATATGGGCTCTTCGTCGAGAGCTATCGGTGCAGCAAAGTACTCAACAAGGTGTTGCTCTACTGCTGCGACATGGTCGAGGTTTTCAGTCGGATTCGGCTGGAATTGACGCTCCAGGTGGTCAGCGAAGATCTCAGCGCGGTCTGGCGCGGTATATCTAGGCGTCCCGTCGCTATGTAGCAATGGGCGCACAGGAGCTGGGGTATTGGTTAACTGCCGGCACAGTCTGTGTATAGACGGCCAGTCACCAATTGTGGAATCTATATGTTGCTCCCAGCTCTCGGCGTTGTGCGCCTGGAGCTTGGCCCGGACCTTTTCAGCATGGCGGTTTAGTTCCGCCTTCATGACTGGGCAGCGGGTAACTTGCCACTGCTTTCGAAGGCGCCTAGTTTGGGCGACTAACTGTTTTAAGTAGCTAGGTAGGGGTTTTATAATGAACCCCCGCGCCTGCGTACTTTCAGCTGTCGCCTCAGTGTAGGCGCGTTGGATGCAGGTGGTAATCTCCGTTGCCAGTCTATCGACATCAATGGAATTGGTAACGGGCCAAGTTGGAGTGGTGGTCTCAATCACTTCCTGGAACTTGGTCCAATCCGTTTGTCGACGCGGCGCTGGAGGCGATAGTCGAGTCGGCATCTCGGTTAGGACAACGAGTACTGGCTGGTGGTCTGACAGCAGCTCGTCGTCGACGACCTGCTGTGTGACCTGGCAATTTAGGCCGCTATGGATAATGATGTCCAGCACATCAGGTGAGTGAATGATGTTGTCCGGATAGTGCGTCGGCACTTCCGGGCCGGACACCAGGTACCCATGCGGCTCAGCATCAGCAAAGAGTCGGTTCCCTCCTGCATTGCGAGTCATGGAATTCCACGCGGGGTGCTTACTGTTCATATCGCCAGCAAGGAGTACTGGATGTGTTGCGTTTGTAATTAGCGCCCTTAACTCGCTTAGGTTGAAGCGGTTTTGGGGCGGACTGTAGGCTGCGTATATGTCTAGGTCCTTGCCGGCGACATGGACCTGCACGCCCAGCGCGTAAAAAGTGTTGACTGGTGGCAATAGAAGGGGTTGGTGGACGACTCTCCGCCTGACTAGTACCATCAGGCCACGATAGGTAATACCGGATGCCGACCTCTCGTCCTTCCTATACATGTAATATCCTGGGAACCTAACCACATCTGTGGGTCCCAGGAGCGTCTCACTGATAAGCGCCACGTCGACGAGCTGCTCTTTGAGGAGGAGGCGGAGGGGGGCGACCTTAGACCTTAGGCCGCGAGCGTTCCAATGTACTATTCTCAACGAGTTAGCCATGGTACATTGACAAAAGTTCGGCCAACCCGTCGAGAATGACTAGCTCGACGTCCTGGCCCTGCCTGATGGCCTTGATAAGGTCCATCAACAATCTGATGGCACAGGCGGTGAACTCTTGTCTCGGTTTTGGTGCAGGAATTGGATGTGTGTTCTCAACGATGCGAGTCTGTCGCTGCTGATTAGGCGCGGCAAAAGTAGGCTTCCTAGATTGGTTAGTTGGCGCTACATTTTGGGAATTTTCCGCCAATTCTGTTTGGCGCGCCCTTCTCTGGCTTCTGGGCTCTTTAGTCTTGGATTCAGCAGCGACAGGTGCGGTCTGTCCCGCCGCCTTTGCCTTGTGTGTGATGGGCTTAGTCGCCCCATCTTTGTTGGTTTCATTTGAGGTGGGGGGTTGGGGTTGATTCCCCATCTTCCCTCCCCTCTTATTTTTCCTCCGTCTCCCAGAGGGGGCTTCCTGCCTGTTAGTAGGCCCGTTTGCTGCCGCCATCAGAGACTCGCTGTGCATCTCTTTTTCCTCGGCATTTATTGGCCTGTCATTGGGTGTTTGTTGGCTTCTCTGTGGCCTTGAGATGGCGACAGTACCCGCCCGCCTGTTCTTTGCTTCACGCATGAATACAGGGCAGCGCGGATTGCTGGCAGGATGGGCGCCCGCGCAATTTGCACAGGTAGCCGGCTCTGTCTTTGGGCGCGGACAGTCCCTGGCGGCATGGTTCTCGCCGCATCTCACGCAGGCAAGCGGGCGGTGGCACAGGTGTGAGCTGTGCCTGAACCTCTGGCATCTGTGGCATTGAGCGGGCCCTTGTTTTCCCCTCCACGCCTCAATCTTGACACCACGCATACAAAGAAATGTAGTGGTATCATATATCGATCTGAATTCAGGCGTCCTCTTTATGACTGCATGGAATATGCAGCCGGGTCGTTCCCCACGCGCCTTGATATGGCGGACGTACTCCGGCTCATATCCCATCAGTCGCAGCTCCTCCTTGATGTCCTCAATGTCTGTGTCCGCTGGTAACCCACGTATTGCCAGCTTCACGCTTCTCTCGGCAGGGAGGGAATAAGCGAACCAACTTAGGCCGCTTTCCTTCTCCAAGTTGGTAAGGTAGCGCTGGACCACCCTGTACTCCTCCGCACTCTCCGGCAGAAAGCGAATGCCATTCTGATACGGACGGGCGTTTGGAGCGTGACCCAGCTTTTCCCTCACGGCTCTGAAGTGGGCGGCCCAATTTGGCAGCCTTTCCACTATGAGAGGGGGGTAGCGCGGACTTTTGGCCTTTTTCTGGGCCTCGCTAGCGCACTGTGTCGTATTACTGAGTTACGTCGCATCAGTTGCCAACCGGATGTTTACATCGGCCGGCTGTCTTGCGCAAGCTCGCTCAGTGGCGTCTTTAACATTTTTAAGGATGGGTTCAGGGGCGGAGTTTCGACGGTCAGTGGCGTCAAAGGTGGGCGAAATCGATCCGCCCCTCCCGCGCGGTATACGCTGCGGTAGTGGGGGGTCCATGCAGCACCTCTTGGCCTCCTCTTCTGCGTCCTCCTCATCAGGGCTTCTGGGTCTGCGTTGGGGTCTGGCGGCATCGAGAGTGAACTCGTACTCTAACCCCAGCTCAGGCGTAGGTGTAGTGGGTCGGTCTGCCGGTTTTGCACCGGATCGTACGGAAATGTCCGGCGACATGTCACGGTGACCAGTGCGAGAACTGCCCGACGAGGCCGATATGTCGGATCTCTCACGGGACGAACATGCCGACATCATGGCCGGGGAGTCCTGGGCAGACCCTCTTGGTGGTGGTGGAGAGAACAACATGCTTGCACCATGTTGTTTCTCGGTGGTATTGGCGGTAATACTCACCAGACGGCGGCGCGACAGTGGTGACGCCGTGCGTCGCATCGCGGAAGCTGCGTCCGCATTTTTGTGGCCATGCTTCGGAGGCGGAGTCACAGTCGTGATATTTTTTTTATCTCGCCCGGGGGGGCCGTAATAGTTGGCGGTGTCACACAAACGGTAGGCGCATCCGTTGTTGCTACGCGAGCGTAAGTTTTCGTTAGTTTAGGCGCAGCGGAGCGCACATTGGGGGATGTTGTACTAGACGCAGGTACCTCGGAGCGCGAATGCACGTTTTCTGCACGGGCAGGCATCGCCACGGAGCGCGTGGACTGCGGCGCGGTCGCGCGCTGTCCCGGCGCAGTAGGGCGCACGGCTTGGTGGCCCGGCTGGTCCAGGGGCCTGTATAGGAACAGGGCGAAAGGCGGGTGGGCGGATAGGTACCGCTGGCTGCCGGCTCGACGGCGGCGCGGGCGAAACACGCGCAGTCGCCGGCGACGGCGGCGAACCGGAATACGTCGTCACTATCCGGCTTGTTGGTTGTTGGGTTCCAGGCGACGCGCCTCTGATGGTAGGCAGCGACATCGTCCTGGCGCCCATCTGACGGGAAGTAGTTGGGCTGGTGTCGTGGTCCGTAGGACCACGACCATCGTCATTTGGCGGCATGTTAAAAATGAGTGGCCTCCGCAGCCGCTACGGTTTGTATACAAACCGGGCAGCGCGGGGCTGCAACTTCCTGTTGCGCTCCCGCAAGAATTTATCTGTTACAACAAACACCTACGAGAAAGCAACAGGTAGACGCATTAACGGCTCGGGCGGATGAGTCGTCACTTGTTTACTGCGCAGCTGCTCGAAACACGTGCGACTTGGTTGACCACTGGCGTATCCACCTACATACCAATTTTTTATTCTAGTGTCATTCTTTCGCGTAAAATCTTAACACCGCGATTCAGAAAATGACTTTAAATGCACAACGCCATCTATCGAACAGCGAGTTCAACTGTCCGAGTAACTGGATTGCGTGTGCTGTGATAATTTTACTTCTTGAACACTTTAAATTCATTTAACTTTTGATAGAGTTAACCGATTGCGATGAAACAAAAACTAAGTAATTCTTCAAGTTACGCACAATTTTTATGTATAAAAGTTATCTACATTGGTTTCGTACATTTCACGTGATGCGTGCACAAATAAACAGACAAACAGACAAAAATTCCAAAAATGCTGGAAATGGGTTCTGTTGGTTATCCTTTAACACCCTGGCTATTTTATTTTTTATTTTTTTCGATGTACAAAAATTATTTTTCTTCAGATTTATTATATGTATTGATGATATGAACGAACTTATAGGAACAGGGAGTTGTTGCACATAGCCATCATAAAGACTTCATGTGTAAAATAGTTATGAAAGAACAAATCACAACACTAGCTGAACAGTTTTTGTCGTTTGTTTATTTGTGCTGAATTTGATAGTGAGATGTCGATAAATAATGACATCATATTGCGTTTTACCGATTATCAACGTTTAGACGTTACTGAAATTGAACCTGAAGGAGATCGGTTCGGTCGCTATGTTCATGTGTATGAAATGAAGTCAAAATATTTTGTTCCACGAAAAATTCCTTTACCACGCCTTACGATGCCATGCCGGGTCCTCAGTTAACTAGTAGGAAGTGTTCTTACGTATTAAACCAACAGGCAAGAGTTTATTAGCAATCCGATAAAATACGATTTAAAGCGACAACTCGACAAAGAAAATGTCCACAATCGACTGTCTGTGAAGCAACAGAGGCCTTAGTGCGAGTTTTTACTCACGCTCAATGGCGTTAACGTAAATATTAAATTGTATTGAAACTAGATAAGCGCCGTCTGGAGACGGTAAGGAGAAACCTATTTTTTGTACACATTTTGACATAAGAGATCGTTTACGTTATCACGAGTGAGTACGTTGAAAAACTCGCACTAAGGCCTCAGATCTAGCTTTTACAGAGTATATAACATCTCCGAAACTTAAAATCCCAGTCTTTTTTTGGTAACAAAGATTTATCAATAACGATTGCCGCGTTCAGTATAACAACGCGATTAGGACGCTAGTGGGATGTTCCGCATCTGTAGTGCTTTGGGAATATTACTATTATACTAAATGAAATACTTCCCTGGTGCGCAGAGTTCCCTGGGACAGCTCCAACAGTAGCCTAGAAAAGAAGCTGTACTGTTCCAATATCGAATATTCCTGCACTGATAGAGAGCTACAGTATCCCTGAGCGTCATACGATAATATAATTTTCATCGTAAAACATAACGAAGAAAAGAACATTGAACACAAAACATTGAACGTGACCTGTGTGGTGGACAACGGGAGCGACGCCGCAGGAGAAAATCTAGTTTGAAATAAAACACTCTTTTGTACACAAATAAGAATTTTATTAGAATAGTTCTACTATATTCGGCATTAAAATGCAAAATATTATGTTATTATTATATTTAGCCAGAAAGGCTATACATAGCGAGCATGTTTCATCACTTTCTAAGTTTATCTTGGACATCGCTGTCATCGGTGAAGGAAAACATCGTGTGGAAACCTGGACTTATAGTTAAACTTAACTTCTCTGTAAGAGAAGAGGCCTTTGCTCTGTACTGAGATAGTAAAAGCCTTGTATTACATATTTATTGTAAATTTTACGTAACATTACACCTGGAACAAAGGAGATTGCCCATTTTGTAAGGGAACTTGCCTCCTTTTTGAAAATTGGTGTGTCCTGAAGATTTTTGTTGTAAATTATAGAAAGAACACATTGCATTCATAATTAGAAAACATTTTATTTATTCAGTCAGGTTCACGACTTTTTTTTTTCCGTTTTATAAATTAACTCTTATTACAATGCAATAAGTTGCATAGGTGTTTGAATGGTGAATTTCAAAGCGAAGTAAGTAATCTGATCTGCTGTTTGGGCAATATCCTTTGGAAACGATAAAAAAATTACATCGTATACCAAATACTATAAAAAAAGCAAATAACAATAAGATCAGAAGTTATGTACATCTTCCTAATGACAGTTTCATTTTTTTTATTAATGAACTCAGGAAGGAGGATATAATGCGAAAATACTTAATGCTTAAAAGATTAAAAATAAGTCGTCACTTAAGGTATAAACATTAATACGAATAATAATTACAGCTAACACTATAATAGTAGTTTATGATACTGTTGCACAATAAGGGGTATTAAAACATGAGTGTGTGTTTAAAAACCGAGCAGTAGGCGAGGTTTTTAAAAGTACCACACGAATGTTTTAATACCTAGTTATGAGCAGTCTCATACACTACTTTATCTACACTCATACATTGGGATTGTACCTACTAAATAAAAGAAAAAAAATCAAAAGAATAAGTACTATAAAAATACATTTACTTTCGGGTAAAAATGGCGCGCCCTGCATAAGCTTTCCATTACAAAAAAATAATTGATGTAAACTCTTTATTGCAATTAACTTCTTGGATTTGGTATCGTAATAAAAAAATAAAATATAGCATTATTTTGTTAGAGAAAAAAAATCGGTATTGTTGTTTATGAAGTATGTCAATATAAACTTGTCTTGTTTATAATTCAAATATTACAATATGAGAGTAGAAAACTAATCATAACTAATATTAAAAAGAGAGCCCGAATTTTGTGAGTTTGTTGAACGTGTACGGTAATCTCTGGAACTACTACACCTATTTGAAACATACTTTCTCCATTTGAAAGGCACATTATTCTAGATGGTTACAGGCTATAAATTATTATTTTGACCAAGGCAAAGGCAGGGCGGGCCACTTTTATAATAAAAAATAAAATAATAAAGAGCTGTCAACCAGATACTAATAAATTAAATTCCATCAAAAACATAACATAAAACAAATAAGTAAAGTCTCACAAAGCAGTTCTTCTACCACAAAAAGTTTTTAAATTGAATGTAAAACCAAATCGAATAACTTATTCAGTATTCAAACAAACAAATTAACGGATTTAGTTTAACATTACAAGACCTTAATGATATGTAGACCTCGAATAATTTATTCAGAAGGTACCCATACCATTAGTAAAACCTTAAGGCCACAACGGCGATCCCAAAAAAAAGGAACGTTGGCAAATTTCGTCGGCATCGTCTTGGATTTTGATTTTGACCCCATGTATTTATTAGCAACGCTGAAAATCATGAAAATGACACCCATGACGAAAACTTCACAAAATATCGTCGGCGCCATTTCATCCGTCGCGAATTCTCATTGCTGTTCTGAGCCCTAACTGACAAAGGGCTCAGAACGCTTTCTCGATTTTCTTAAATGACACAAATTTTTGTGGTCGAATAATTGAAAGCCAAGAAAACTAAAATTTCGCGGTGTGGCCGTTCTGAGCTATTTTTTTGTGAATGACAGTTATCGTTCTATGACCCTAGAATACCCATACAGATGTTTTCTGAATTCATTAGTAAAGACAACCCGGAAATCATATTTTTTTTTAAATGAAACCCGGTATATTGTGCGGTGATGAACGATTGACAGCATTAACCGGTCTGTTTAAGACCTGTTTATCTTATCTTGTGGAGGGGTGATAAATAACTCGGACACTTAGATCCATTGGCATCTTTTGTGGTTTCCAAGATAACTTACTCGTCCCCAATCTCGTTGAAAACCTATTTTTTTTTTGGCTTGCGCTTGACCATTATCTCACCTTTCTTCATGAGTTTTTCAACGAGCTTAGGAGATATGAGTCAGTCTTCTGGTCTTGGATATCCTACCTGAGGAGACTCGTAAGAGATATTGAGGTATATCTCTATTGCTGCCGTAGGTGTTGTCTGAAAGCACCCTTGATGCTAAGACACACTGTTCTTTGTAACCTGGTAAGTGGCGCTTTGCACGAGGCAAGTTTTATTCTTGGTCACCACACTATGCTGCCGTATGTGATATTCATCACCATCATCATCATATCAGCCGATCGACGTCCATTGCTGGAAATAGGCCTCCCCAAGCGTCGCTACATTGACCGGTCCCGTGCGTCCCGCAACCAGCGGGGGATCCGCAACCTTTACCAGGTCATTGGTGCACCTGGTGGGAGGCCTTCAAACCCAACGTCTTCCGAATCGCGGTCGCCACTCCAGAACCTTTCTGCCCCAACGCCCATCCGTTCTGCGAGCAATGTGCCCTGCTCACTGCCACTTAAGTTTGGCAATTCTTCGGGCTATGACGGTAACCCTGATTCTCTTGCGGATCTCTACATTTCTGATTCGATCACGTCAAGAAACTCCAAGCATAGCCCTCTCCATTGCCCTTTGAGTGACTGTAAGCTTTCTGATGAGACCCATTGTAAGCGATCACGTCTCAGAGCCATTATGTCATCACTGGCAACACACACTGGTTATAGACTTTCATCTTGAGACACTGTGGTAAGTTAGGCGAGGAGATACCGCGCAACTTCCCGAACGCTGCCCAGCCGAGTCGACGTCTCTCTGTCTCACACCTCGCTGAAGAAGGACGGTCTCCGAGGTTTGATCCTGAAGTCGAACTTACATGGTGGCGTTTTTGTATAAATACTTCAACACTTCGATGTATCGGTAGTCAGTGTGGCACCGTTGGAGAGACTGCAGTACAGCCCAAGTCTCGATCGAATCGAAGGCTTTCTCGTAGTCCACAAACGGTTAAACAGTGAGGCCGGTTGTACTCTTCGGTCTTCTGTATAACCTGCCGCAGCGTATGTATGTGGTATGAGGTGCTGACGCCTTTACGGAATCCAGCTTGTTCGGGAGGCTGAAAATCGTCAAACCTGCGTGCGAGACGATTCGTGATGACTCTTGAAAACAGCTTGTAGACATGGCTAAGAAGTGAGATGGGCCTATAGTTCTTCAGTAGGGCATTTTCAACCCTCTTGAAGGAGAAGGGTGACAATGCCAAGACATCTATATCTAATCACAAGACGTCTATGTGATAATAGATACTATCATTGTGCGGTACAGCCATCATATTACTTTGGAATTTAGCCCCCAAGTTTTACCGTAGGTGGAACGACACAAGCAGAACACCCGCAGAGCCTTTGTCGTAAAATTTGCCACATGAGTTTTCACCTGAGTTCTTTATCAGGCGTTACACCTAGTTATATTTAACTTCGGTGGACCAAGGCAGCTTTATTCCATTGAGGGAGGGTTCTCCTAGATTTTCTAGTTGTGTTTTCCTCTTTAATGGGATAATGACTGCTTGGCTTGGATTGATAGAGAGAGGATTCTTTGTACACCATTCCTCTGTCATCTTCAATGCCTGTTGTAATAATCCAGAGACTATATTCGGGCATTTACCATTAACCATTATAGCTGTGCCATCTACATAGCCTACTGTGTAGAATGGTCCGGTTTTGAGTTTGGTAAGAAGAGAGTCTACTACCAAGCACCAATGGTGACCTTCCGGACAAACTCATATTGTTTTAGTGCTAAGTCTGTCTCCTATCAGTTCCAATCTGAATATTCTGCTTCTTAGCATATAGTCAATCCAGTTGCATGTGGTATCATTTATGCCATGTTCCTTTGCAGCAATGCGTATGGACTCAAATGTTGTCTTGTCTTAGGCTCCCTCTATATCGAGAAAAACCCCGGCACAAATCTCTTGTCCCTCTAGAGCAGCCTCAGCTCTACTCACAACATAGTGCCAGGGACGTAGGTGCACTGTAGTCTATATAGAGAGAAGCTTTAAGCGGCCCCTCTCTTAGGTACCAGACAGATAGTACTACCAGTTTCACCAGAGCTTTCAAGTTAAATAATTATAGACTGATAGCCCTGTAAGCTTTAGCTTGTTCGTAAGTCGGTCCACAATCTTTCAGTATAAAGGTGACTTTGACCTGCCTTCATGCCTTGGGTACGTACCCAAAGGCTAAACAGGCTCTGTAGCTACAGCTTATTCAAATGGGGTATCAAAACAGAGGCCTCTTGTACCAGTAGTATTGGGTAGATGCCATCTGGACCAGGGGATTTGGTGGCTGGAAGCCCGTTATTGCAAGTTTCGGTTTATTTTCAACAACATTATCATACTTTCACTACTGTTTGTTTTACTTTTGACTCTTAATTACTTTATTTAACCTACTCTTTTAGTTTATTGTTTTAAGTAAATTAGTATTAATTTTCAAATTATATTTTGCCACTATTTTTAAGAAATTAGTTAAATATTATTAAAATTCTGTTGACCTACGAAACGAATATGATATTCTAAGATATCCTGCCGCCGGTGATACAGGATTATCCTAGTGCAGGAATCTAACATTATTATACATACATTAGTTATCTCAGATTTTTACTGGGTGTCATCCTTTCTGCATTAGAAAAGTTTCTTTAGTATAATAATTAGTATAGGTGTGCCTGTCCGTGAGAGAACCGGTGTGAAATGTTTGACATCAACCAACACGTATTGGTCACGCGTGTTGGATTTAGGCTCATTTCTTCTCTCACAGAGAGCAGGCCTGTGCCCCAGCAGTAGGAACGTTAAAAGGCTGATGATGATGATGACACGTCCCATTCCCCTTCTTCATCTTCCTCTATGATCGAGTCTAAGCACATTTCTAAATCTTCTAACATGACTTTGGCACTTTCTAATATAAACTCATGTGATTTTTCAGTCATCTGAATCAAGCAACATTCTAGTTTTGCTGGTAATAAATAAGTCTGTATTGTTTCCACCAAAGTCTCTTTTATTACAAAGATAGTCCGTTTGTTTTCGAGAAGTTTTGCAATACATTCCAATTTTTTTATCCAAGTGTTCTCTATGTCATCGCAGAAAATTATGAATAGTTCACTTTTGTTTGTTTCTGCCATTTCAAATTCGTATTTGTACTCATCTGCTGATAAATTTACAACATGTTCTAAATCCAACACAAAATGACCAATATTTTTTAATGATTTCTTCATTATTTGAACCGTATGCCTTGTCCTATTTGTAACAAAAATTGTAGCTGGAGGCTGTTCTTTAAATTTGATCACAAAAAGTTTGTCAATAATTAGGTTAATCTTTTCATAACCTGATGTAAAAACTGATGGACATTCGAATTGTTCCTTCATCCACCATTTTTGTATTAAGTCGAGATATTGAAAAATGATCGTGTAGGCTGTAAGTCTTTTAACATCCTCTTTAATACACTGATGATCATCTATTTCGTGTTTCAAAAATTTCTCTTCACCCGTTTCGTCCACCTGGCTCATGTATAAAAGGGTCTTCAGGGTATCTTGTGCAAAAGTCGTAGGATCTAATACATACGGATACTTTATTCCGCTTTGCAATTTTATAAGCAGTCTTTTTGATAGTTCACCTAGTGACTCCCAGTTATTTGTGTGTGCGTGCTTTGTGTTATTTTCACAAACTAATAAGTTTCCAACAATACCAGTGATTCCTCCTAATAAATCGAACATTCTAGACATAAAGTTGTCTAACTCAACTTTCATAGCTCGTTGTAGTGTCGTTTTGATGTTTAAGCATAGATACTTTCCAAACTCTTCTGCGTAGTGAGTAAAGACTCCTTTGCCCTGTTCTAATAGCAAGTCAAAAATTATTTGTTCGTGGTCTATAACGATCGCGCGCAGATCAGATTGGATCTTATAACATAGAATTTCGCGAACATTTTCATAGCGTTTAAACACTACATTCAAAATGTAATGCCATACAGATTTTTGCTTATCTTTTCTAGTTTGTGTCTTCAGTAAATCGCAGATATGTTGTACGGCGAAGTATTCAGTGAATGTCATGTGTATGAAGTTTGGTATACCATTTGTTACACTATGTATGAAACCCGATTTTTCCGTACCTTCTTTAATCCTGTTTATGGTTTCTTTAATTTCTACAATTTCTTTAACGCTAAAAATAATGTTTTCTGTATCATCATAACTGAAAACAGCGTAAGCTCCTAATTTTTTATGTTTAGCAAGAAATTCAACTCGAACGTTTTCATAAATATTTCTGTTGTCAGGATTGTACAAATCCATTTTATTTTTCTCTTGAAAGCGTATTTTAAATATTGTTTCTATGAATGATTCGTAGACCGTATAAGCATTAATATTTAAACTCCATCGGTTAGGTATTTCGCTTTCGTCTTTTATTCGATCTTGAAAGTACTCAGCAAACAAGTAAAGATGTAAAGGTGTGTCATAATTAATATTATAAAAGAAAGGGTAATAACACCGGTCCTTGAAATCATGGTCACGATAAATATTGTTAAAGGTCTTAACAACAATGTTTGGACAAATTATAATTTCTTCCTTCAAGTGATATAGAAAATTTAAGCAAACGGTTAGGAAACAACATTTATGCTCTGCATTAATTCTGTTAAAATTATATATTAAATCGGCTGCCAAAAATTCCATAAAACTGCATATATTATCACACTGTTTTTTGGTCAGGTTTCTTAACACAATATTGGCTTTCCAAAAACCTTCCAAATACTCGTGTTGTTCACGATTTGAAAAAGATTCGATTGGATAGGTCTTCCCAAATTTTTCGACTAGCCTTGATATAACTTTGTCATAAGGTCTACTTGTGATCCACATTTTATGTTTCTGAGGATTATTTCTTACTGTTGTAAGTAAAGTTAACACTTCATCCATGTACGTCGGACAGATTTCATCGAAACCATCGAATAAGAAAATGATTTCTTTTCTATTGTAATAATCTAAGAATATTTTAAGTTTGAAAACCGTCCACTGATCTCCGGTACAAGATTTTAAAGTCACTACACCGTTTGATTCTTCCAGTTCCATCGAAAAATCATTGTTTCTCCTCTGCTTCTCAAACAAAACTTCACAAAAAAACTTTACAGTCTCCAAATAACCGATGTTCGCTTTATGTTCTTGCCATCTGCAAAATTTTTCAGAGTGTAACAACAAATTGATTCTTACTATCCACACTTTTGGGTTGAGTTCTTTCGTTTTCAGTGACAAGTGAGTAAGTAGAGTAGACTTGCCCATACCGGGTGTAGCTGTTACTACTGCCACGTCGTCTGCTATATCATTTAGTGATTTAAGTGTTAGTAAGTCTTTAATTTCATGATGTTTTTTGTGTATAATACCACGAATAACGCGTCTGTCGATGTACAAATGTTTAACTTTTTCGTATTCTGAATTACTGTTTGTTTCGCCTAGATTGATCGAAACGTTGTTCATGGCTGTATATAACACCTCTCCTTCAACAAAACTCATGCAATGTTCGTCTATGATGGAGTCTAAGCTCAATTCCACGTCTTGAAACGTAACTTTGGTATTCTCTAAAATATTATTTTGTGATATTTTACTCATCTGAATCAAGCTACATTTTTCATCGATTACTACATTATTTGCTTGGACAAAATAAGTTTGTATTGTTTCCACCAAAGTATCCTTTATAACAAAGATTATCCGTTTCTTTTCGAGTAGTTTTGCGATATCTTTTAACTTTTTAATCCAATTACTGTTTATGATATTGCACACAATAATGATTAGTTGATTTTCATTGGTTTTTGTCAATTCAATTGTGACGGTTTTATAATCTTTTGCTGGTAGATCTAAAATATATTCTAAATTAAACACAAAATGGTCAGTCCTTTTTAATGATTGTACCATTTTTGCAATTGTGAGTGCGCTGCTCTCTGATACAAAAATTGTAGCTGAAGGATGATCTTCCAATTTTAAGCAATTCAAAACTTTTTCGTTGAATGTGTAACTAATATTGTTTTTTATTGTTGTCATATAAATATGACTTATGACTGACATTAGCGGTTTGTCTACTATCAGTGCTAAAGCATCTTCATAATGTTTACTTTGTTTTGTTAGATACGGCGCCTCCTTTAGCATCCACCATGTTTGTATTAACTTGTGATATTGTTGAAAAACTGCATCAACTGTAACTCGGACGTAATCCACCTTCAGACACTGCTGATCTTCTATTTCGTCTCTAAGAATATTTTCTACGCCCATTTCATCCGCCTGATTCTTGAAAAACAAAAGTTTTTTCAAAAAATCTTCAGCTAACTTCACGTCATCTTCATCTCGTTTAAATGAAAGTTTCGGAAACTTTTTGACTTTCACATTAAACCTGTATTCGTGCAAATTCTTTGTTCCGGTTTTCAATTTCATGAATAGCCTTTTAGAAAGTTCTCCTAGTGACTCCCAGTTATCTGTAAATTTCAACAGTTTTGTGTTATCTTCAGAAACCAATATGTTACCAACAATGCCAGCTATTCCTCCATTTAGTTTCAGGAGTCCACCTCCCAGGGATTCATCTAAATTAACGATTTTATCGGCACCTGATTTGGTGATTAATTCAGAGATTTTCAACTTCAGATGATCCAGTCTCCTTTCGATTTTACTCTTATTATTTTTTATTGTAATATCTTTATTGCCAAATTCAGCCGGAACTTTAAATTGACGTGATGTTAAAAATTCCTTCGCTGCCAAATTAATATTGTATATATCTAACTTTCTTCTTTTGAGTATCTCATTGTAAAGCGCTCTTTTGAATAAAATAACAAACTCTTCATCGCTTTCAAAGATCTCGGCCCGAAAGCTTGCAAGTCGGTGTTCGTCACCGTCTTCATATTGAATCTCTGAAACATTAATAGCTTTTAGCGCCACAAGGACATGGTAGCGTGACATGATATCGTTCATGGGCAATATGGAATCATCTTCTTTACACAGAAATTCTCCCATATGTTCGGCTAACAGAGTGACTTCAGCTTTTAACATTTCTAAATTCTCATCATCTTCACAGTCAAATGTAAGTTTTGGAAATGTTTTAACTTTAAAACGAAACTTATAGTCTTGTAAATTCGGGACTACAGACTGCACTTCAAAGTACAGCCTTGAAGCTAGATCTCCTGAAACACCTTTATCTGCGAATTTCATATATTTAGGGTTTTCATGTGAAACTAGAATATTACCAATAGTGCCAGCTAAACCTGTGTTTAAATTCAGGAATTCTTTTCCTATCGATTCATCTATAACTATAACGTTTTCCTTTGTTGAAGCTTTGATCAAACCTAGCAATTTATTTTTCAAATTCTCTATTGCAGATGCAATAAAAACTGAAGGTTCGACGATGTCTTCTTTGCCTCTTATTGTCAAATCTTTATTTCCAAAGGTAGTTTGTACTTTAAAATTACGATTTTTTAACGTAGCCTTCGCTCCAAATTCTATTGCTTCATTTACTTGTGACTGTAGAACATGAACCAGTTCAAGGTTTCGTTTCAAATCTTCAGACATCGAATCACTGACGAACTCCAATTTTAACTTTTTGTTATTAAAGATGACAACATTTCCAATCAGATTGCTAAGCACCG
Source organism: Orthosia incerta (assembly GCA_948252205.1). Taxonomy (NCBI): domain Eukaryota; kingdom Metazoa; phylum Arthropoda; class Insecta; order Lepidoptera; family Noctuidae; genus Orthosia; species Orthosia incerta. Next base: position 5,219,590 of record OX411769.1, read on the forward strand.
TGATATCGAACGGTTGAGTAAATAGTTTTAAAAGTAATGTATTGAGTTCCGCTTCTTTCAATTTCCGACTTCTTAGCATTTCAATAAAGAGTTTATCTTTGAAAAGTATTATGAATTCATCTTTGTTGGTAAAGAAGTCGGGTTGAAAGATTGCTACTCTATGTTCATCTTTTTCATTTTTCAATTTGATCTCCGAAACATCTAGCACTTTTTGTACCAAAATTACATGGTACACTAATATCAGCTCGTCATTCATTGATATAATAGGACCATCATTGTTCTTGTTTTTATGTTCTTCTTCATTATCTTTGGCATTATCAGAAAGAAACTTTGCCAGTTGCACTGCAAGTGCAGCAAATTGTTCTTTCATGACAATTTCGCAAAGAAACTCAATATCTTCTTTTCCATGACAGGGTTGCAAGCATTCATCACCCGTACCTATCCAACTATTTAATTTATCAGCAAAATCACTTTTAAACTCCTTAGTATTGAGATCGGCTTTGGCAGTGGTGTACATTATGAAGAGACATTCTAGTTTTTGAAATTTTCCTTTAAATAGGACATCTGCGTTATCTGGTTGGAACAAGCGGCTTATGCTTAGGTAGCTAGAAAACCATTGAGCCAAGTCATGTTTACTGTTAAGCGTAAGTTGAACGTTGCTGCCCTCTTTATGTTTCGCTTGTATAAACACTGCTACTGATTTGTATTCGCCTTTAACCTTAACTGTGGCTCGAATACAGATATCGTCGAAAGTTCCTATGCCAGAGACATTGCTAGCTAAAGTATAGTCTTCGATATCGTTGTCGAACATAGTTCGATAATGTATGAGACTGATTAATTTCGTCTCATACAGTTGACCGCGAATGCCGGAGGTTCCCTGACGTTTTTTGTACATCTTGCTTTGAAATATGATTTAACTTCAATCAATCTGCCTAGCCTTTTCCCAACTATTTTGTGGTCTTCCAAACGAATCAGATGAAGCAGAATACCAGTGTTTAACATGGAGCGATCACCTATCTGACCTCCGTAACCCAGTCAGTAATTGGGTAACTCGATACGCATGCAGGCGTTTTTGTATGTAAAAGATATTCAGCCGTCCATGGGCTTACCTTCGCAAGCGTTGCTTAACCTTAAAGGTCTGGATTGTTGAATAAATAGCCAAGGCTTAGTGATTTCAATTAACTTACATAAATAAATTGCTGAGGCTGACTGGTGCAACACAGATTTACATCAATTTAAATTATCAAACATGTATGTAGGACGTACCATGGACGCATGCGATCGGAGAGGTCTAGCAGTGGGCTGTTGTAGGTTGATGATGATGTTGATGTGCTATCCTCAAGCAGTTCGTGGCGATATTAAAAAAAAGCTTAAACAATAATTACAGCATTGTCTGCAAACTTTTTTGGGTGTTCTTATTTATGTCTGTCTTATCTTCGGAGAACTGAGTTTGTGGTTCATCAGCTGGTTCTGCTGCAATTTTGAAGATCTGCAAAATAATATATTCTTATAAATGAAATGCGTGCAAATAGTCTTTATAATCTGGAATTAAACTTTCTTAAATGTATAACCTGCAGTATGAAATTGTTATTAGTCGGTAATTGTTAGTAATATATTTTATACGCAACCTTCGGCGATTTGCAATGGTGTTTTTTTAACATTTTTCATCATAAGTCAAAAATTGTGCCGTATAAATGAAAATGAAATATTACATTTAAAGACGTGCCATATATAATAATACACCACAAGTGCCGGCTCGAATTACAAAGAATTTACTTAAATGTAAAAATTTTAGCCCTTGTTTTACTCAACAATTTCAAGTCGATAGTATTAGTATAGTTTTTATTTTTATTTTAATTTATTAATATTCTACCGCGGACATGTGGCAGTCCGCGCTCTTTTTAATCATGTTTAGTTGTTTGTTATTAATTTATAAAAATTACAATTATTTGACTCCTACGTCGGACACTATTTTAAGGCTTACTTAACTAACTTAAGACTACGTGAATTCATCCCTCACTAGATACTGTATATATATTTATGAAACTTTATATTACACACTGGCATTACAATTATTATATATCTATTCACTGCTTATCTTTATGTTACTTACTATTTTGTTTACTTATTTCTAATGATACACTTTACGGGGAAAGGGTGATGGTTTGGGTATGTGTTTGGGTTGGAGTTTTTGGATGGGACTTGTGAGGTGGTGGCTTGGTGATGTCTGCTGACCAGGGACTTCGCTACCGTGAGCAAGGCCTCTATGACGACTACATCTCGATGCTGCATGGCCGTCTTAAGATTGTAGTTGACGACCGTTTTAGTCGGCGCATCCATCGCCCTCTTAGCAAGGTTGTCTGCAGCGTCATCGGCGTCGTCGGTGTAATAGACGCAACTGACTGTATGTCTGGACACCGCCACTACCGCGTGGGAGATGCTGTCGTGGACCCGAAGCCTCCTGGACTTGGTGTTGATAATGATGACGCTGTCGTAGGTCGACCCCTGAGCCTCGTGTATGGTTAGCAGGCGCGACCCTTCGCCGGACCCAAATCCCTGGCTCGCAAGAGAAGCTTTCTCCCCCTGCGTATGAACCAGGAACAGGATGTTTTGTGCAGTGCTCGGTGTAACCTTTCACTTTCAGGGAGTGGACCCGCGACACCGGCATCACCCCGGTACCGGGGTATATCTCACTCAGTTCAAACGCCACGTCGATTGTGTTGCGGTTTGTGCAGAGAAACTCCTGGGTGATGCCAGCCACCAGGTCTGGACGGGTATATCTAAGCTCGAAAAGGTTCTCTCTGTCCAAAAATTGAAGCTGGTTAACGTGTCCGACGAGGACAAGCTCGCTTGCTCCAGACAACTTTACTGCCATGACTATGGCCCCAAAGTGGTTCATAAGAGTCTCGTCTACCGTAAGACGGTAGCATTTGTCATGGCTCTTGAATTGAGGCCATAGTGCACACCTTGGTCTTTGCTCGGTCTCCTAAGCGGCGCGCAAGCTTTTCTAAGATCTTTGGCAGCTTCTATTGTCGTGGTGGCTATCACGTCCCTGTCCTCGTCGAAGTGCTTTACCAGCCAGGTTGTCTTACCGCAACCCGGAACTCTGTTAATCCACCTGATATTGGGTACCGCCCAACTTTCCTGCGATGCCGGGATACCTGAGGTCCCCGAAATGAACTGTGCCATTTCCAGGATTTTATCATCCGGCATGTTTTTGGTACATTTGGCGGTAACCACTATCGGGTCGTCATTTGGCACGCTGAACTTGAGTTTGCCTGAGCGCTCCGTCTACTCCTTGTCCAGGGCCACAAAACTACTCCTCGCGCTGTAGGCTCTACATACGACCCCGTCATTTCCCCTTTGATGACTTGGGATGTGACGTTATCGTACACCGCTGCCCCTGCTTCCTCGAGCAGTACCCTTAACAGACCCTCTGTGTCTCTCTGGAAGGTCTGCAGGATCTTCCTGCATGTCGTAAGGTTGACCTCTCTGGTCGCTCTTACGATTGCTACGTACTCGAGGAACGCGCTCTTTACGTGGTCCGTGGTACCCGACTTTACTGCGAGGGTCGGCGGGCTGACTTGCCCTTTGTCGGCTCGTGTTGGCTTAGGCTTTTGCTGGGTTCCACGCGATATCATAGGTGAGAACCTGAGTGAGTCCTGGCGGAGGAAGCGGTGTCCCGGGGTGGGGTGATGTTGGCAGTGTCCTTGGACATCACCAACGCTTTCAACACCCTGCCCTGGAGTTGTGTTCGGGAGGCACTGCGGTATCATCAAGTGCCTCCCTACCTCCGCCGCATCGTTGGGGCTTATTTGGCGGAGAGATGTGTCACCTACGTGGGACGTGATGGCGTCGAAAACCAGCACCGCATGTCGTGCGGTGTTCCACAGGGCTCGGTCTTGGGCCCGCCCCTGTGGAACATCGGGTACGACTGGGTGCTGAGGTGCGAACTCCAACCGGGCGTGGACCTGACGTGTTACGCGGACGACACACTGGTCACCGCCCGGGGGAGTTCGTACAGGGAGGCAGCGTTGCTGGCGACGGCTGCGGTCTCACAGGTCGTGAGCCGCATACGGCGCCTTGGCCTGGAGGTGGCCCTCAGCAAGTCGGAGGCCATGGTCTTTCATGGCCCCCGGCGGGCGCCGCCACCCAATGCCCACATTGTGGTCGGGGGGGCTCGAATCGCTGTCGAGTCTACCATGAAGTACCTAGGATTAGTGCTCGACAGCCGGTGGGATTTCGGCCCTCATTTCCGGCAGCTGGCGCCCAAGTTGTTGGGCGCGGCTGGGGCGCTGTCAACGCTGCTTCCCAATCTGGGGGGCCCGAGCGACGCCTGTAGGCGGCTCTACGTAGGGATCGTGCGATCGATGGCCCTGTATGGGGCCCCAATTTGGGCGGCTGACCTGACGGCCGGTAGCATCGCTGTTCTGCGGAAGCCGCAGAGAGCGATGGCCGTCAGAGTCATCAGGGGGTATCGCACGATCTCCTACGAGGCGGCTTGCGTACTGGCCGGATCCCCTTCCTGGGACCTGGAGGCGAAGGTACTCGCGTCACTGTATCGGTGGCGCGAGGAAGCGCGGGCGCTGGGCGAAGGGCCGATGCACATGGACATATGGAGTTGCGTCGGTCTCAGCTCCACGAGGTCCTGGTGGCGGAGTGGCGGCACAGGCTCTTACGCCCTACCGCTGGCCTCGTCACCATCGAGGCGGTCCGGCCAGTGCTCGAGCGCTGGCTCGGGAGGAGGCACGGCTCCCTGTCGTTTCGGGTGACGCAGGTGCTCTCGGGGCATGGTTGCTTCGGGCAGTACCTGTGTCGCATAAACAGGGAGCCGGACGCCCGGTGTCACCACTGCGTCGACTGCCGGGAGGACACGGCGCGGCATACGCTGGCAGAGTGTGTCGCTTGGGAGGAGCCACGCCGTGCCCTCATCTCAGAAGTAGGCAGTGACCTATCGCTGCCGGCCGTAGTCGAGTCTATGGTTGGCAGCGAGGAGTCCTGGGATGCGGTGGTATCCTTCTGCGAAACAGTCGTCTCGCAGAAGGAGGCTGCGGAGAGGGAGAGGGAGATTTCATCCACTCACCCGATCCGCAGCAGACGCGCCGGGCGTCGGCGGAGGGCGGACACCGCCCTCTTCCAGCCCCCCTAAATGGGTCCAGGGGTGACGGACTCGGGGACGTCCGCTGCCCCCAACACACATCAGGACCCGAGGTGGCGGCGCGTAGTGTTCCACGCGCGCTCCTCTTAGACGTCGCGGGGGAAGTCTAACACCTCACTCCCCCCCCAACTCGAGATCGAGGCCCGCAAAGGCGGGCCGGCACTAGCCGGGGGTTGCGGAAGTATCGTTGTTCCCGTGACCCCCAGCGTAGGTGTGAGATGGAACACCGGGGTGGTTTTTAGTCAGTAGGAGTCTGACAGACCCCTCCGCCACCCCAGGGCGGAGGACATCCAATGAGGATTTTCCACCACGGAAAAAAAAAAAAAAAGCTTTTGCTGGGTTGGTTCCTTTGGTGTTTTTCTGAAGAACCTCTCCAGTGCTGTCTCTTGCTTGTGAGATGGTGATTCGTGGCTGGTGCTTGGGAGCAGTGCATTGAGGAGAGTGCCGAACGCTTTCAGGCGACTTCTCGACCGGGCCCGGTCCTCCGGGTTTATGGTGTTGCACTGCTCCTTTGCGACTTTTTCGGCTGCTGCCTTCTGCTGGGCCCTTTCCGATCCACTTTGAGTGGTGGGGCTTGTTGTGGGGCTCGTCACGCTGGCTGTAGGTTGTCTGGGGGATTTGAGGCAACTCAGGAAACCCTCTGTCCTCGTAGACAACTACCTCATGATGTTCTGAGGCCTTTAGACAGCCAAAGCGGTCTGCGACATCTCCTCTCTCTCCTCCCACCACCATTGCGTCCACACTTATGGTTCGGGCCGCGGCTGACGTGTAGTCTCCTGCCTCCCTGATCTTCAAATGGAGTAGCCTCGATTACTTGGAGGTCTAGGGGGAGTTCGCCTGACAGGACAAGTGCCGATGTCAGAGACACCGTGCGGTATGCTTTGCAGATCTTCTGCGTGAAACCCCTCTGCAGTGAGTCAAACTTTTTCCTTGTCATCAGTTTCTCAGCTGCGGGGACCCACGCACTCGCTGCATACATCACGATGGGCTCTATCACCGACACGTTTGTTCTGGTATTAGTATAGTTCCTGTCGGTAGATTCTGTAGATATTACAGTCATGACTTAGGTGAATGGAGTTTGAACTGAGCTGTCATTTCAACCGACATGCGAGAGATTGACAGCTCTCTTCGAGCTAGGTGAAGGGAGTCATCAGGTGACATGTCGACAGAATAACACTACTATAGTATCCAGATGTGACAGACAGACGAAGTCGGACCATAACTAATATCTACCGATTTATTATCTATTTTACGACGACGATATAGTGGTCATGACTAAGAATATGGAGAACCTCAGTGCAATGCTCGATGACCTCAGTAGAGCAGCCGTATGAGTGGGTCTCAAAATGAATATGAAGAAAACAAAGATCATCTTAAATGTCCATGTATCACCCACTCCTATCTGGATCGGAAACTCTACACTCGAAGTTGTAGATGATTATAACTACCTGGGACAAACGGTCTAGTTAGGTAGGCCCAACTTCGAGAAAGAGGTCACCAGTCAAATCTATCATGTGTATCTCCTCGTCTAACTTCGCACAGTCTCAAGACGAACGCCTATGATCAGTGTGTGTTGCCAGTGATGACTTATAAAACTGAGACGTAGTCGCTCACAATGGGCCTCATCAGAAAGCTTAAAGTTATTCAAAGGGCAATGAAGAGAGCTATACTCGGCGTATCCTTGCTTGATCGCATCAGAAATGAGGATGCACGGAGGAGAACCGCAGTAATCGACTTATCCAACAATGCTCGCAGAACGGATGGTCGATAAGGCTGAAAAATTCTGGAGCGGCGACCGCGTACCGGATGACGCTGCGTTGGAAGGCCTCTCACTAGATGGGCCGATGACTTTGTACAGAGTGGAGTAGACATCCCCTATGTTCTGCAGTGGACCTCTTATGGCTGAAATTATAGTGATGATCTGTCAAACTGGCTCCGTCATAAATGTTCTTCCAAAACTATTTCATACATAAGCTCCACATGTTCTTTGTCGTGGGATAGTCCACTCAAGAACACGTGTACGCCAACGTTCATCGGTCCTACAGCTAATATGGCTGGCCCATTGCCACTTCAGCTAGCTTATTCTCTGAGCTATTTCAACAACTTTGGTTTTCTGTCGGATCACCTCGTTCCGAATTTGATCTCTTAAAGAGACTACAAGCATAGCCCGATTCAGCGCAGTTGTATTCGTCTTAAAGTTGTTTTTACCAAACTGCAGAGTTTGCCCGAGGTAAATGTAATCTTGAACAACCTTACGAGCACCGCCATTGACAATAATCGGTTTCGTAGTTGAACACAACCTGAGATTTGTTTCATCCGGCGACCGATGCGTGCAGAAGAATCAGCTTGTCCGTCCAGCATCTGCTGTAAGACATGCACCGATTCAGCCACTATGACGATGTCATCGGCAAATTCCAAGTGTGAGATATACTCGCCGTCTATGTTAATGCTCCGTCCTTCCATGTCCAGACTCTTAAACACTTTCTCCAACGCGTTACTGAATAATTTGGGAAAAAATACGTCCCCTTGTCTCATCCCTCGACGCAATAAGATGCGTTCAGTTTGCTGGTCCTGAACTTGGACGGTCATTGCAGCATTTTCATAAAGGAATCTAGCACTTGAAAATATCACCAGTCAACTTCACATCGCAGCATAGAATTGAAGCTGTTAAACAGATACGCAATTAGAGTGCGTACCCGATAGAGGTTAAAAAACATTGTCCACAAATGCAGAACACAAATTTTGTTAAACGTGAATTTCTATTCTCCATGTGTTTTGCTTGTATGAACACTGTCATAGCCTTTCTGTTTAATTTCAAATATTTTTTTTTGTTTTCTTACTTCGTGAGGAAACCGGAATGTCTTATAATAAAAAAATCGAAAACATGGTACATCCACCAACATGCACTGGGCCCGCGTGGTGAATTTCGACCCATTCCCTCTCACAGAGAGGCGGCCTGCACGCATAACGGACCAAATGCGAGTCTAAGTGAGAAAAAGGGGTCCATCTATCCTAACCTAGACTTGTGCTTGACCACTAGCTGTGCGCGCAAGGCAAATGACGTGAGTCAGAAGAAGAGAGCCTTCAACACGGCTACCAAGTCCTGCAAAAAGGTGATGCGAAGAGCACGGTTTGACCACATTAGCAGAATCGGGAACAAACTTGCTTCATATCCAGCGGGTAGCAAAGCGTTTTGGTCCCTGGCTAAGTCGGTCGAATCAAATTTCTGTCGCCCCTCACTACCACCACTGCTGAAACCTGACGGGTCACTGGCCCACTCCGCTGAGGAGAAGGCAAACTCGTTTGCCTCCCTTTTTGCGGAATCTTCGCATCTGAATTCTGATGGCGCGCAGCCTCTTCCCTCTCCTGACGGATGTGTGACGAGTATGTCAGACATCCGCATCCATCAAAAGGACGTCCGTAGGGTTCTGCGTATCCTCGATGTGAACAAAGCGAGTAGCCCCGACGGGATAACAGCAATTGTACTTAAAACCTGTGCGCCTGAATTGTCTCCGAACTTGACACGCCTGTATCGCCTTTCGATAGAGACTGGAAAAGTGCCGAAGGCTTGGAAGCAAGCCAACGTACAGCCCGTGCCCAAGAAGGGCAGTCGAGCTGACCCGGCCAACTACAGACCCATATCTGTAACGTCCATCCTCTGTAAGAGTATGGAACGTGTACTCAACGGTAAGCTCCTGGCATACCTAGAAGCGAACGACATCCTCAGTGACCGCCAATACGGCTTCCGCCGAAATCGGTCCACTGGTGATCTTCTAGCGTATGCCATTCACATCTGGAGTGAGGCCATCGAGAGACACGGGGAAGCGCTAGCCGTCTCCCTCGACATCTCGAAGGCTTTCGACAGGGTCTGGCACGAAAGCCTCATTGGTAAGCTTCCTTCCTTCGGTCTGCCTAGTGGTCTGTGTGATTGGATAGGGGACTTCCTGAGGGATCGCTCCATCCGAGTGGTTATCGACGGCTGCTCGTCCGGTCAGTTAGATATCAACGCCGGAGTCCCTCAGGGGTCAGTGCTCTCGGCAACATTATTCTTGCTGCACATTAATGATTTGCTAAAAACCTTTGGGTACGCAGATGACAGCACTGTTGCTGAGAGATACGTGTCCAGCGCACGGGCTACCGGGCCTCAGATTCGGTCTCTCCGGGAGGCCATGGTTGAACGCTTGAACCTGTCCTTGAAGGCGGTCTCCGAATGGGGTGATGCCAATTTGGTCAGTTTCAATGCTGCGAAGATCCAGGCGTGTCTTTTTTTCCGCTAAAAAGAGCCAATTCCACCCGGCTCCTTCTTTCCGTGGTGTAACCGTGCCGATAACGGACCATCTCGAACTTCTCGGTGTTACGTTGACATCAACCCTCAACTTCGGTCCATTCATTGAGGCTAAAGCTCAGTTAGCTGCAAAAAAATTGGGGATTCTTGCTAAGGTGAGACGGTACTTCACGCCTGAACAGCTGCTCAACTTGTATAAAGCGCAAGTTCGGTCATGCATGGAGTACTGCTCTCACCTCTGGGATGGATCTGCCAAATACCAGCTTGATGTACTTGAGTCGATCGACAGACGGGCCAAAAGGCTTATTGGCAACGATGCACTGGTCGCCTCAAAGCTCCAGAGCCTCGAACATCGACGCCGAGTTGCCAGCCTGTCGGTTTTTTATTGGTTACATTTCGGGGAGTGTGCGACGGAACTGCACAATTTGATTCCGCCTAGCCCTTTCCATCATCGGACTACAAGACGTACGGCCATGCGCCATCGGTACATGGTGGACATCCCTCCCATACGCACAAAGCGTTTTGCTAATACTTTTATTGTGCGTACAGCTAAGGAGTGGAATTCCCTGCCGGGGTCTTTGTTCCCTGATAGCTACAACCTTGGGGTCTTTAAGTCAAGAGTGAATAGGTTTCTTCTAGGCAAGCGTGCTTCACCGTAGACCACTTCATCGCTTAACAAAAGGCGAGATAGTGGTCAAACGCGAGACTATAGAGAATAAAAAAAAAAAAAAAAAAACTCACTCACTTGATGGTAAGCGATGATGTGGTCGACGGTGAAGCACGCTTGCCTAGAAAAAGCCTATTCACTCTTGGCTTAAAGATCCCTAGATTGTAGCTATCGGTAAACACAAACTGCGGCAGGGAATTCCACTCCTCAGCTGTACGCATAATGAAAGTGTTCCCAAAACGTTTATGGCATATGGGTAGGAAGTCCACCATGTACCGATAGCGCATCGCCTTAGGTCTGTAGTCCGATGATGAAACGGGCTAGGTAGATTTAGATCATGCAATTCCATCGCACACTCCCCGAAATTTTATCGATAAAAACCAACAAGCTGGAGACTCGGCGACGATGTTCAAGGCTGTAAAGCTTTGAATTAACCAGTGCCTCATCGCCGATGAGCCTCTTGGCCCACTTTCCGATCGACTTTAGTGCATCAAGCTGGTATTTGACAGATCCGTCCCAGAGATGAGAACAGTACTCCAAGCATGATCAAATTTTGCATTTGCCTAACAGTATGGGCTAAAATTGAGGGTAAATGTCACCATAACGCCAAGAAGCTCAAGATGGTCCGTTATTGGCACGGTCACACCACGGAAAGTTGGTGCCGGGTGAAATTTAATCTTTTAAGCGAAAAATTTATTTAGAATAGAATAGAATAGAATATACTTTATTGTACACCATCAAATTATACACATTTTCAAGAAAAACTTATTTCTACGGGTACAAAGGCGGTCTTATCGCTGACAGCGATATCTACCAGACAACCTTTGGATGGACTAAAAAAAAACTTAGAATAAAAAAGGGGGTAGTCTGCGGTGTACTGTTACTAGATTAAAACATAAATATATACAAGATTATATTACTATAATAAATACTATACATTAACCTATATATATAAACATACATACATAATATGATATGAAATTTATATAAAGAGAGAGAACAAAAAGATAAAGGGTTAAATAATGATGACAGAGATTATATCTAAATAGAAAAGCGTTAGAGAGAAAGGAAATGGTTTTTAACCAGGTTTTTAAAAGAAACCAGTGACTGGGCTTGTCTAACTGACAACGGTAACTCATTCCACAATCGCACAGCCTGGACTGTAAACGATTTGTCGTAAAACTTAGTGGAATGAGCAGGCATCAAAAGTTTCAAATTCTCCGATGATCTCAAGTGTCTAGAATGTGTGTCATGAAGGAACTTAAAGCGTTCTTTAAGATAAGTGGGGGTTGTAGGAATAAACAGAATACTGTAGAGTAATGATAAAATATGGGCATTCCGGCGAAAGCGGATTGGCAGCCACTTGAGCTTAATTCGAAATTCGGAAACATGGTCATATTTGCGTAAACCAAATATGAATCTAATACAAAAGTTCTGGAGTCGCTCAAGCTTATCTAGCTGCACTTCAGTTAGGTCTAAATAGCTGACATCGGCATAATCAAGGATTGGGAGAAGGAGGGATTGGGCGAGCGCAGTTTTGGTGGCAGTCGGAAGGAAATTGCGCAGTCTGCGCAAAGACCCCGCAGATGCAAACATCTTGCGGCTAACTTCCTGCAGCTGAGGAACTTATTTTTATTGTTATTTAGGGTTTTAGCAGCATTAGACCTGACCAGATTGACATCGCCCCATTCAGAGACTGCCTGCAAAGACAGGTTCAAACGCTCCGCCATGGCTTCACAAAGAGAGACCGGATCTGCGGTCTGATAGTCCGTGCCTTGGAAAAGTACCTCTCAGCAACAGTGCTGTCGTCTGCACAACCAAAGGTGCTGGGTTGTTGTGCAGCAAGTACAATGTTGCTGAGATTACCGACCCCTAAAAGACCCCGGTATTAATATCAAATTGGCCCGTCGAGCAGCCGTCGATAACCACGACTGACCCTATGACACACCCTATCAAAAGCATTCGAGATGTCGAGAGCGCTTCTGGATGGCCTCACTTCATATGTGAATGGCATACGCAAGAATATCCCCAGTACTCCTCGCTGCCGACCATAGACTCGACTACGGCCGGCAGCGACAGGTCACTGCCTACTTCAGAGCCAAGGAAAATCAGCCAAAGAAAAGCAAGTAGGCTGCCAAGGGTAGCATGCGAAGAAAGATCGCATCCCATCCCAATCTGCTGACCTGTACCGCTAAACCCACCGGGTGCCTCTTGGGCTGGGATCGGACGGGGTTTAGACGGACACAGACTTCATCAGACAGTGGTGTGGACTGTTGTCAGCAGAAGGTCCAAGCAATTGGACGTATGCGAATCAACATCCGTCACCCTGGCCCCCTGGACCAGCTGTGAAAGGTTTAGCGCATGCGAAAACTTACGCATCTCTCGTCCGGCATTGCACTGGTATGGAAAGAGCCACTCCTGGTGGTGGCCAGGAACTCCCATTAACACTAAGAAGGCGGCAGAGTACCGTTGCTGTGCCGCATCAGCCGCCTCACTGAAGTACTCTATGAGCCTGGTTGTCTCCTGATCTCCGCTGTGCGAACCGTAGACATTGGCGTAGATAATTTTATCCAGACCGGTGTCTACCAAAGCCCGATAGCCAATAGCTAGTGTCATCACGGGCGTACATACTCACCCACGCGAGGTTTAAAATTGTGCTCCAATTTAAACCTTGGGTAAGATATGTACGACACGTCTGACAGACTCACTATCTGCGCCTCCGTATGGAAAAACAGCGCTGGTTTCTCAGCCTCCAGGTGGTAGTGGACTGCAGCGATATTTTAGTGCAGACCTCTAATGTTGGTGAGATGGTTGATATGTATGATGTCTGCCTGCATTGGAACAGCTATCTCGACCTTACTCCTCTAGTTGGCTACACCGAGAATCGTAACCGGAACACGGCTAGGCCGCTTGGCGGTAGGTACCTCTTTGCACCCATTGGTCACAAGCCTTCAGCCGAAACCTACCACCAGTTAGTGTCACCTGATTTGCATCACCCGGAGACCACGTGTAAGGGAATCAAAGGGTACACTCTTACGGACGTGGCCTTGGACTTCGCCCCCAAAACTCTCATTCAAATGTCATCGAACGTACCTGCTTTGTCTACGTTTGTGGCTAGATAAATTTCTTCTATGTCATCTTTGTGTATGGCTCTAAAGTTAATTAAACTAAGAAGTTTCGTCTCTTACCATTGCCCTCCTATTCCGGATGTACCATCCCGCTTCGGGTACTTTTTGGGAACAGTTTCCGTTGAGCTCGCCATTTTGTCATAGAAAACAGTCGATGCAACAACACTCACAGTTGCAGGACCTGCCAGTAAGCAGGAACCATTGACTTCTCGAAGACTGACTGCCTCGTGACTGCAAGTATGGTGATCTGTAAATAATAAAAAACATTTTTAACAAAAAAACTAAACCGACTTCTGTAGTATTACAGGAAAAAAGAAACCCACAGGATAATTCCGTTGCCTCTCTGTCCGTCTGTTCCCCTTGCAAGTGTCGTGTCAAGACAGTTGCAAGGGGTTGCAAACTTAGAGTATAAAATATTATATTTCAACTTTATACCTCCAGACGTACCAGAGAAAAAGGTCTTGACACACGGACAGACAGACAGACGGACCGACAGACGGACGGACAGACTAGCAACGAGGTGCTCCGTTTTTCTTTTTGAGGAACGGAACCGTTGACTACTATCTCACCTGATAGTAAGCGATGATGTGACCGACGGTGAATCACGCTTGTCTAGGAGTAACCTATTCACTCTTGACTTATAAACCTCCACGATGTAGCTTACTGAAAAAGACCGGCAGCGGCACGGCATTCCACTTCTTAGATGTAGGCACAATGAAAGCTTATAAGAATAAGTATTTATATACGGTACTTACAAACTAAACCGACTTCCAAAATAAAACACTACAAGACGAAAATAGTAGATTATTGCATCGAGCACAAAGTAATTTTTGATTGCACCGAGTGCCTGATTTAGAGCCCGAGCGTTAGCGAGGGCTCTAATCTAACAGGCACGAGGGCAATATAAATTACTTAAGGCGAGGTGCATAATCTGCTTTTCTTTCAACTATTACCTATAGGAATAGTAGATAAAAGAAACTCATATCAAACAGTTAAAATAGAAGTTTCATTATTGAAATTAAAAGTTATACTTGAGCAATTATTAAACGTAAGGTTAAGTTTTGTTGGGCAAATTTATATTCGTTTGTTTAACTTGGGACTGAATAATATTATCAGACGAGTTAGATGGGCCTGGCTGATTTGTTACAATGAAGTCGTTATCACGGGAAGTAGATGGGCGCGGCCACAGGCGCGGCGATGTCGAAAATCACTTTTTTAAATTTCTTTCATTTTTAAATCAGAGTTAGCAGCAATCATTTTTTAAATTTGGAACAAGTAGGATAGAAACGAATAATACGTACGTAAAAAAAAAGTATTGATATCGGCTGGCTGAATAGTGCTAATACATTGAGATTGGCACCTTTTGGTGCGATTAAAAAAAAAACTGTGCAATAATGAAATTTCATACATTTTTATTGCTCTAGAGCAATAAAGACTCGCTTTGTACTGAGTTTTTAGTGTGATTGTGATGAAATTAAAGCATAGTTGGAAGAAAATAACTTTACAATGCATGTCCTAGAAAAGAGCGTTTTCCAAGTAGCCAAACTGTGGGGAAAGTGTCACTTTTTTTACTAGTGCTTTTTATTTACCTGTACTTTTTTAATTTTTAACTCCAACGTCAGCTCGCCGCATAGAGTTTTTATTATTTGAGAAAATTTTAAAAAATTAGTTATGTACAGATTATCATTCATATAAAAGGTAAAACAAAACTAATACTTCATTTAAGGCGTTTTTAATTACTCTAGATTTAGATTTTGATCAATAAATTAATTTTAAATATTCATTAAATATGTTTGGCAGAATGAATATTTTGCTCGTGCATTTTTGCGTTACGACATGACAGTTATTTGCACATGCGCAGTAGATATGCCCGAGGAACTATGAACTTAGTTAATCTGTGGATATGCTGAGCGCCCTTGAATAAGCGCCAAATTATTAATTTCTTGCTTGTTTCAAATAATCAGATAGTTTCACCTGCCCTGTTTTCTTTTTAACTGTTTCCATCTGTTGTTATTATGTAATCAATTTTGACATCATTTTTATTTGCAATGTAATATTTTAATTTTGTTTCATCGCTGACTCACTGGTGTTTTGTTTGTTATATAATATTTTATCTTAATTTGTATTTTGTAATCTAATTTAAATTTTATTATTGCACAATTTTAATTCAATTCCAAATTTAACCAGTAGATTATTATTTTTTTTGACAAATTTTGTATTCGCGAACGCAAGACTGTGAGCGATGTGCACGCCTGTAACTGACCTGTTTGCACAGGACCATTTTCTAATTTAATGTTAACCCTGTAAATGAAATTGCAAATATGTTGTTGGTGTGCCTTACTTAAATAAATAAATAAATATCTTTCTTTTTTTTTATCTTTTTAAAAAAACGTTGCCCCACACTAGGAATTTCTCCTGTATCGTGGGTGCGTTTACAAACATATAAACTCACATACACAAACACCCAGAGCCGGAACAACTATTTTGTAGATCATACAAATAATTGTTCCGTGCGGGAATCGTCAATCGCTCAACCACTGCGCCAACCGTGCGCCCGAAATAAATACCTCGCGGAAATCAATGTGAGTAATAGTGGTAAGTTGTGTACCATTGTATCACTTTCCACCTGTCTGACAGGAATCGGAATCTCAAAGAACAAACCCCTAGATTAGCGCTGCTGCGTTTCGCAGTTTCGCGGGTATAGACCTTGTAGGATCCAAGAGTCGCAACATTGCTAATGGGCCCCAGCGTTGCCTCTTGGCTGTGATCCGCAGACCTGTTCAATCAATTCAACAGGTTGTATTTTCGCATGTTTTTATTCACGTTTGTTTGGTGTTTTACGTCACACACATGAAGATACGTACTTTACTATTTTCCGGTGTGTTATATTATTATTAGCGTATTACAATTTGAAGTGTGTTATTCAACAATTGATCGTGGCCATTTATCACCTCGCTTGATTAAGGTGGGTTGACGATATCAAATTTATTCTAACTATAAGTCCAGGTTTCCTCACAATGTTTTCCTCTACCGATGTCAGCGATGTCCAAGATAAACTTAGAAAGTACATAATGAATAGGGAACATTACGAAAAGCTGGTACCCTAAATATAAATTAAATAGTAGTAGACATAAATGATGAAACATATATTTTAATTGTGTACTTTTATATCTTTTTGACGATACTGACTACTTTATGATCTTACTATTTGATATCCCGCGAGATAAAAAATATAATTAAAGATAAGTTTATGGTTGTACTTGTAACATCTATAATATTTTTTTATCTTATCAAATGTTGCTTATCTCACTCCGACCACACAAACGAATCGATTGACACCTCATGCATTTAAATTGGCGTAATTTAGGCGACGCGATTGCACATTCGCAAATACAAACATACATGCGTATTATATAAGTACATACAAAGACTGCTAAAGTTATAACCTTTCCTTTTGGCCCGACCATAGTCGGGTAAAATATAAGAAAAGGAACAACTTAAAATATTAAGGATATTTTATTACGAGTACATAACCCGCCCCGGTCCCATGTCGCATGGGTCATATTTTATGCAATAATCTTCCTCGTTTATTGCAAACTAAACACTTTTATTATGAGTACAGCAAAAGAGTGGAATTCCCTGCCGGAGTCTGTATTTCCTGATAGCTACAACCTGGGAGTCTTTAAGTCAAGAGTGAATAGGTTTCTTCTAGGCAAGCATGCTTCATCGTCGACCACATCATCGCTTACCATCAGGTGAGATAGTGGTCAAGCGCAAGCCTATCATTAGTAAATATATATATATATATATAGAAAAGCGTGTGTACTTACTCTACATTTATTTTCAACAGGCACCTTAAGAATCGCACTTTGATCCGCCTTTACACTGGTACACTATTTTAGATGCACTATTTACTTGCAAATTTACAAAAACTGCCTAAATTCGACTACACAGGAATATCAATGCCAATGGTTTTATGATACTCTGAATTAGAGGAAATAATATGTACTCGAGTCTATTTTTGCAACTGTTTATGTTATAAAGCATAGATAACAATAATAAACACGCGAGCGTCGGTCGGGTGACCTTGGTAAGGTGATACATACGTGACACATACTTAGTTGTATTTTTTAACAGTGGCAACATATCATTACATTTTATAATATATTTTCAACTTTATTTATTTAAATCGAATTGAATAGAATACTTATAGTTCACTGTATACCAAAAAACTACCATATTTCTTTTACAATAACTTAATAAGCAGATACTATGGGTACAATGACAATGATACGAGTACATTCATGATCCGATTTGACCAGTAAAAATGAATACTGCCAAAATCTAGCAAAAAAATTAAGGTAAGTATGTACAAATACCAAACCATTTTTCACCCAGTACCCGGTTAAACTGGTTGGTTCAGCGTTCCAGTTTTAAAATGTGCAGAGTACAGCCTGTAACATATAAATTCATGGAATCTATCGCACTCTTTCATTCTGACAATTATTACGAGTAGACGGATTTATAAACATAATGATGCAATGGATTAAGAATTGTGATTTAGTGTATAACGCACTTAAGGTGCTGGTAACACTAGCTATACGCTGACAACAGAGACATTGTAATACCTAGACGGAACGTATTTACGACGATAAAGAAACTGTCAATTCTTTCGTTCTTGCTTATAGAGAAACTCTATGAAAAAGAAAGAGACAATAATAGACAAACGCTACCATTCAAACGTCAAAGAGACCACTTTTTAGTCACTGTTGTAACCCATCGGTTAGCAGCTCTAATTAAAGTTTTTCGCTGTTTTCAAGCCTTCGTATCGTTTATATCAGGAAGAATTTTGTTGTTTAATTATCTGCATGAACCATGTCGTGTGTGGCTATCGATTGTAAGAGTAGAATGAGTGTATTAACAGAACATAATCAAAGGATATCTTTCCACAGGTGAGTTATCGACTAGCATATTGAAATTATTGTGCAAGGAATACATTTCATAGGCTGTCCGGAATAAAGGTATCTAAGTTCTAAATACGTCGAGGACATATAGTATCATTTAAACCATTCTATTTAGTGAAATAATTAACTTTTATACGTTCGCTGATAGAGCTATGACAGTTTACGGACTTATGTTCTGATGTTAGAGATGTGACAAAAGTCACGAGAAAGATTTATCGATACTGTATTTTTATTTTACTTACTTTAATTTATTTCATAAAGTTTATTTGCTATTTGTGATTATTAATCTAATATAGATTGTGCACAGGTTTCCTAAGAGTACTTATTTAAGAAGTAAGTGGATCAAGAATATGAAACGAGCTAACTGGACACCTTCACTATATTCTCGCTTGTGTTCACTGCATTTTAATGAATCATGCTATCGCTATCCCTTGATCCATTTATGGACACAGGTTGATGAATCATGTTATTTTTTACATATTATTGTTTTAAATTAAATTATTATATTTAAACAATATTGTTATTATTATTTTTTTACTTTTATATACATACTCGTCTGTAAACTTTCTTTTCAGTCTTCATCAGTATATCGATCAGTACATGTCTGTACAGTCGTACGAGTGTACCAAAAACTGTCACTTTGATCTCATGATTTAGCTCGTTTTTGCGCAAGGTATGAATAAACATTATTATACAACTCGTATAATGCGCAGAAAAATTACGAAAGAATGGAATTGTACTCTTACAATGACTGATAAGTTCACTCTTTGTACGAGTACACATTCACTCTTTAAATAATTATAAAGATTCCTTACAAAAAAAACGTAAAATTAGCCGCAGTCAGGGACGATTCTTACAGACATTTGACCAAATTTGTAGATCGCTCCAAAACTAAACTCAATAATATCGATATGACAGTGGCACAGATCTAGTACTGATATAGTCTATAGATAAGTATCTATAGCATACTCGGCCACACTGGCACAAAAGATGGCATAGACAAAAGTATATCTATCTCTTTTTGCTTATGACGTTATCTATTAGTGCGAAAGTGAATACCGATATTGAAATTGCGTCTTAAAAACGTTCCGTCTAGGTATTACAATGTCAAATCTGGTCAAATCTGGCTGACAAGTTTTTGAAAGGGTGATTCCCCGTCCTACCTGCGTAAGCACCTTTCTAGATCAGGGATGGGCAACTTTTATTGGTAATTGTGCCGTTTTTATATAAAAAATAAATAAAAATGTTACCATGACTTGCCTCTAAAGAATAAAAAAGAATGTATAATTAATTTGGTGTACACAAAAGTATATCCTATTTTAATCTTAACTGGGTGATTTATTTATTTAATTTGAATAAAGCTTACTAATAACAAACTAAAACGACGTCACAGCTAGGGTTACCATCCGTGCGGACATTTGGTCTTCTCTCCGGACTTTGTCTGGCCTTTTGGTTAGTACGGTTTTTTCGCATGGCAAAATTTGGTTTTTCTTTCATACGACCTCGGCTCTCGTGCTAAGAATATTTTCATAATTCATACTTTTCTGACCACAATTTTTTGTGGTGGGGTTTTTTTGTAATTATGTCAGGATTTTTTTTTTATAGATCTAGGTGCACAATCACATCAATAGTACGCCACACCCCAGTTCCATATAAAACTATGCATTGAAACACGCCACTCCCTGCACCGCCGTCGCTGCCACCCCGCGCCCGCTGCATTCCTGTCCGTAGCCACGCTTACAGTTTTATGTTTGTTTAAAAAAAAGTAAAAGTTAGTGTGATTTCTGTTGTTGCAAATTATTTAGATGCAAATCAATCTTATATTGGTGCACATGAAGAATTTTGTCGTGTGCCATGGGTTTACCATCCCTGCGTACAACGATTAGCCGACACATGACGTTACCATCCGATAGTGCTGTGCCAGACCATGAAGTTATAGGTAAATATGGAGGCCAGACTTAGAACAAAATCTTGAGGCAAATACCTACGTATCTCCATCCCGCTTTCTGTGGGCCGACCTCTCTTTCTAGTGTGCACTATAGTATTGCTATCTTCTTATTTAAATCTCCTAGAAAATTCTTAGAAATAGTCACTACACTAGCCCAATCAGAAGTTAAACACTGTCAAATAATTTACCTATAAATAAATACTTGAACTAAGATTAGTTCCATAATTGAAAATCCTAAAATTATAGGTCACAGCATATCTGGGTTGGCAAATCAACGAAATATAATCCCATTTCTTAAGGATTCGGTAATGTGGCAACATTGGCCCTATATGCCAAAATAAATCAGGCCAATATGGCGGTTGTTTACTTTGCGGTTTACAGCTTCGTTTGAGATTTTTCGATATTTTACATTGTTATAATTCATAAACTGGTGCAAAATTGTGTTGTGAGTGGTTGCCATAGTACGTGGTGTCCAAAAGGTGATATAAGATTTCAAGCGTAAGTGTTTAAATCGTGATTTCTGACATTGAATCATTGTAAACATATTTCTTTGTATTTTCACATAATTTCCTATTAAATCGATTAACCAGTCATTTCAAAATAATTGTAAATGATAACTTTTTAAAGATCAAATACATCTACATTCAATTTCACTGATTTTGTGCCATTTAATTTGTTTTGTTTACATGAAGTCGTACTGCAGTAGTGTGACCATATTGAGGATATATCTGGGACAAAATTTTTCAAGGTGATTCATACGTGATACATACTTAGTTGTATTTTTTTAACAGTGGCAACATATCATTACATTTTATAATATATTTTTAACTTTATTTATTTAAATCGAATTGAATAGAATTCTTATAGTTCACTGTATACCAAAAATATACCATATTTCTTTTACAAAAACTTAATAGGTAGATACTATGGGTACAATGACAGTGATATATTCGTGATCCGGTTTGGCCAGTAAAAATGAATACAGCCAAAAACAAGCAAAAAAATTAAGGTTAGTATGTACCAAACCATTTTTCACTCAGTACCCGGTTAAACTGGCTGGTTAAGCGTTCCAGTTTTAAAATGTGCAGAGTACAGCCTGTAACATATAAATTCATGGAATCTATCGCACTCTTTCATTCTGACAATTTAACAGTATTCATTGTGAGGTTTACGCTGTCGAGTAGACTGATTTATAAACATAATGATGCAATGGATTAAGAATTGTGATTTAGTGTGTAACGCACTTAAGGTTATGGTAACACTAGCTATACGCTGACAAGTTTTTGAAAGGGTGATTCCCCGTCGTAGCTGCGTAAGCATCTTTCTAGATCAGGGATGGGAAACTTTTATTGGTAATTGTGCCATTTTTATATAAAAAATAAATAAAAATGTTACCATGACTTGCCGCTAAAGAATAAAAAAGAATGTATAATTAATTTGGTGTACACAAAAGTATATCCTATTTAAATCTTAACTGGGTGATTTATTTATTTAATTTAAATTAAGCTTACTAATAACAAACTAAAACGACGTCACAGCTAGGGTTACCATCCGTCCGGACATTTGGTCTTCTCTCCGGACTTTGTCTGGCCTTTTGGTTAGTACGGTTTTTTCGCATGGATGGCAAAATTTGGTTTTTCTTTCATATGACTTCGGCTATCGTGCTAAGAATATTTTCATAATTCATACTTTTCTGACCACTATTTTTTGTGGTGGGGTTTTTTTGTAATTATGTCAGGATTTTTTATAGATCTAGTTGCACAATCACATCAATAGTACGCCACTCCCCAGTTCCATACAAAACTATGCATTGAAACACGCCACTCCCTGCACCGCCGTCGCTGCCACCCCGCGCCCACTGCATTCTTGTCCGTAGCCACGCTTACAGTTTTATGTTTGTTTAAAAAAAAGTAAAAGTTAGTGTGATTTCTGTTGTTGCAAATTATTTAGATGCAAATCGATCTTATATTGGTGCACATGAAGAATTTTGTCGTGTGCCATGGGTTTGCCATCCCTGCGTACAACGATTAGCCGACACATGACGTAACCATCCGATAGTGCTGTGCCAGACCAACATTATATAGTTTTTCATTACTCATACTCTGAAAGTAGGTCTGAAGTTGCCTGAGGAGCGGGATGAAAGTAATACTTTTCATCCCTAGGGAGAATCGCTTTCAACTGACAGCTGTAAGTCTGAAGTTGCCTGAGGTTCAGTTGAAAGCGATTCTCCCTAGGGATGAAAAGTATTACTTTCATCCCTAGGGAGAATCGCTTTCAACTGAATAGGCGGGACAGCGGCAATCATTTTTTCTTTAGCTAATTCATATTTTTATTTCCTTGTATTTGTAATGAAAAGCACAGTGTTTACCTCGGGTTAAAGACTTATTTAGTCCCTCGAACTATTGGCGCCCTCACTTCGTTCCGGGCGCCAAACCCCGTCTCGGGACTAAATAAGTTACTTTCACCCCTAGGATAACAATGTACTATTAAACATATCGTTTGACATTAGTAAGTTTATGCCTTGTGCCCATTCCGCAAAGCTATTTGCGTTTGGGTCGTGTCGTGTATTTTGGGATAAAAAAGTTAAGGTATATTTCAGTAGTGATACTGACAGACTTTTGAGATATAGAATTTCCTAGTACAAGAGCCAGGGCATTTTATACTGAAGACACTAAAGTTGATCAATCTGCCCAGCCTTTTCCTAAATATGTTGGGATCGGTTACAGTCTAACCGGATTCAACTGAGTACCAGTGTTTTACATGGAGCGACTGCTTATCGGACATCCACCTCCCAGTTACTGGGTAATTCGGTATCCCTTGGCAAGACTGGCGTCTGATCTCAGGCTTCTGACTACCCGTAACGACTGTCAAAGAACTTCAAATGACAGTCGGAACCAATTAACCGGGTATGTCTAATTGTAACTAATCAAACTTCATTTGTACATCTGTGTTAGCAACGAGACACGATTAGCATAAGAGGTCGATAATTATGCGTAGTTATTTTTAGTTTTTTTTTATAATTGCGTCTCATAGTTAAAACATACGAGTTACCATCCGCTTAACCGATCTTCCCTTTGGAGACTTAACTGTAGCCTCCAGCCAGGCACAAAAACCACGCTGAGGGCTACCCCCTATGGGGTCGAACCTCGGCTCAGGGCGTCGCTGGAGAGACATCAAAGGCTGGATTGTGATTAAGTGATTCTACTATCCGTTCAGTAAATACCTACGTGGAGAAGAACGGACAAGAAACTCCTTTTTTTAGCTAATATACTATAGGTCAGCATTTCGCGGATTGGCTTGAATTTATTCACAGGGACAACGCAACAGGCCTCGGATGTGAGGACGGAACGAATGCGGTCGTTTTTGTGTGCTAATTGTATCGGGATCGGAAAGGTTTGTATTTATTTACGAACCCATTAACCGTCTTTGTAGACAAGGCTATCTATGTAGTTCCCTAGTTATGCTTTCGTACCTCGAGAAGAGGACGTTGCATGAAGCGGGGGTAAGTAAGCCTGCATTCCGGGGTACGCGCCTGGGGCGTATTGAGTACCCGCTGAATATGTTTTCAGCAACGCTCAGATATGGCTTGTGCCCGGTGAGGGTGGGAACTTGGCGGCGGCGGTGGTGGGAGCCACCTTGCGGCTTTGTGCGTGCATGGGGGCAGCAGAGGCCACTGGGTCAGTGATTAGAATTGGCACTGCGATGGGGTGGGGCATCAGCGCTGGGATGGTCTGGGGGTTGGACTGAGAAGCAACACCACTTTGGTGGTTTAGTTTACCCCACGGAGAAGTTCTCTGAGGAGCGAGTCTTAGAGGGGTTTGCGAGGAGAGAAGCCTCGAGGTGGTGGAGGCTTCGCGCTGTTGGCGTGCAATGAGACTCTTGGTAACTTAAAGCGCCAATTTGGGGGCTTTTGGGCAACCCCGTTAGTTGGCCGGGAGCCCGAGTAGGCCGCAAAGCACCTAGCTCTGAGGCTCCGTGTATTTTGAGCGGTCTTTGAGACGGGTGAAGTCCTGGGTGATCATGACACCAAGGACTTGACCCGTCTCGTGCGGAAAGGCTTCTCAAAAAGATACCTGACAGGGGAACATACCGTTTTGAAGTTGAAGAGGTTCTCACGGATTTCCTCCGTGAGGATCTCTTTCGGGACACGTCGAATCACCGGTCAGGTAGGGCATTGTGGGGCAATGCCCTACCTTGAAATCACAATACCCTATCTTAAAAATACCAAAAACTAAGATAAATTATAATAATTAAATTGTTTGTACATAGTTTAAGGTAAAAAAATTGTAGCGATAGGTATCTCAACTTTGCCGAACGTACCACAGTTTGTGACATTCATTTCATATTATAATAATTCTTTGTTTGGCATTTGAAGCGCCATCACATGAAGCGATGGGTCTATTTTATTTTAATATCTGTGATGCAGAGGGGATTCCCCGTACCGTAAAATGGGGTGAATGGAAACAAATCTGGGAGTTTATTATTTTAGTCTCTAATTTGTCTTTAGTCGACTATCGTTCATTTAGTTTTACGATTTATTAAACGGCAATATTTTCCCATTATACTGGATACCCCCAAATTTACGTTAAGTTTATTGACATAAAGAAAAAAGCGGTTAAAGTGACCTCTGCGTGTGCTAGTGATTTAAGGCTGTCTAAAACTTTTATCAAACATACCGTTCTTCAGTTTTATCTCCTTCAAAATTTATATAATTGGATAGTAAAGTTTTTCATCTTTTAGGGACACAAAGAAAGTATAAATATCTATTTAATGATTTTATTCGTATTTCTAGTAAAATAAGGACACTTGTGCTTTTGTCAGTATTCGAGGAGAATAGATACGCGTGAGGGGATAATGGAAACGCCTTTAGGGTCAATAGACACGAAGAAAGGGGTGATTAGATACGAGTGAGCGGTTAATAAAAACGAGAATGGGGTCTATAGAAACATAATTTTCAGGGTTGTTAATCGAGGACTAATTTAATAAATGTAAAGTGTTAATGCGATTTTCAAATAAATTGTAAAATTTTGATATTTTCTATCCTCATGGGCTTTGGTCTTGTATTTGTTATTTTTCTATTTACCCCTCTCTCGTATCTTTTGACCCCAGTTTCAAGGTAAATAGAAATCGCCTTCTTTTTTCTATTTTACAAATTATTGAAATGTTTTCACAAATTTTAAGCATTAGTATTTGGCCAAATACAACAACTCGCAATTTCACAATCCTTTAATAACAGCTTGCATACAAAATATCTGAGAAAATCAATGTGGAAGTTGAAATTTGTGCCTATTTACCCCATTTTACGGTACTATGCTAGTATTATATATTATCTGTGCCCGTACCATAGATTGCAATAGGTATGGGCTATATTGCAATTTATGGTACGGGGAATCCCCTTTTAAATTAAAATAAACATAAACTGGAGATTGATTATGGTTGTTTGTAGTTTGGTTAAGTGACGTGTACGGTAAAGAGTGTTTTAGTCAAATATCGATACAATTGTTATTTTTATTGCTATAAATTGAAGATTAATTGATTTCGCGATGGATAAACAGGCTTTCTTTGGAAATACCGAACGCTTGAAAAGCAAATTGATCATGAAAAACCTCACCGCTCAAAACATTTTTAATAACATGGCGAATCGTAGAATTGAGCTGTTTTAAATATTTTTATTATTATGTTAATCATCAATATCAATCATCATCATCAATCAATACATATAATAAATCTGTAGAAAAGTAATTTTTGTACATCGAATATATTAAAAAAAAATAGCCAGGGTGTTAAAGGATAACCAACAGAACCTATTTCCGGCATTTTTGGAATTTTTGTCTGTTTGCCTGTTTGTCTGTTTATTTGTGCACGCATCACGTGAAATGTACGAAACCAATGTAAATAACTTTTATACATAAAAATTGTGCGTAACTTGAAGAATTACTTTTGTTTCATCACAATCGGTTCACTCTATCAAAAGTTAGATGAATTTAAAGTGTTCATGAAGTAAAATGATCACAACACACCCAATTCAGATACTCGGACAGTTGAACTCGATATTCGATAGATGGCGTTATGCATTTGAAGTCATTTTCTGAATGGCGATGTTAAAATTCTCCGCGAAAGAATGATGACTATAGAAAAAAAATTGGTAGGTAGGTATTTAGGGTAGGCAGGAAGGTAAGTAGGGTAGGGTTGGCAGAAAGATGACGGGAGCGAAGCCGCGGGCACAGCTAGTTATTATAATAAGTTTGCAGAAACAATATGACCTAAATGGTATTTTCGGTCGTATATATTTACTCGTACCACCTCACCCAACAATTAATTATTACCTCACTCTCACTCAGACGTGGATCTCTACTTCCAAAACTGGAAGTTCAACCATCTTGTTAGCTTGTTCTTCATCATTGAGGATTTAATAGTTCTTAGATCCATGCTCATGTTCTGTCACAGAAATTATTATTTGTCTACTAATAGCTTTTGAATGTACCTACATCACTGAGCTTAGAGGTCAGTGATATACATGGTGATTGATTTAGGAGCCCGTGCTTCGAGGGCAGATCAATTATGATAAAGGTTTTACTTCCACCCTACCTGTAACCAATGCTGCCTCACCTCAAATTCGACTCTAGCTACGGCCCTGGTCCTCTGGGAGGGAATAGATTTCTCACGAGATGTTCCTATCTTTGAGAAAACGAGTTAGCTTTCGGTAATCACGGGCAGTGGGGACTTGAATTCTAATGCCCTGTGGGCACGAAGTGGCTTTGGTATAATTTATTTTACGCTCGAAACAAGCGTTGGACACATCAGCCACTGTGATTTATCCTGAAGATAAACAGGTGGTAGGGGTTGTTGCTTCTTAGTGGATGCTATTATCATGAGACTGGGGGAACAGCTTATCCGCGGAGAAGCGTAGCGGTATGTGCTTTGTGTGAGTCCCGCTCTGCGTACGTACATTCAAACACGAACCAAATTAATAAAAGAAACACTTTCATCGTATATTTGTTTATTTGATTAAACACTGAAGCTGATTCTAAATTTGAATTTAACATAAACATAACCTCACCCTCGTATTTCCCTACACGGTAACTTCTGGTAAAAAAAAATATTATCAAGGCCCATTATGTTGTAAGTCTATGGCTTTGTATTGACAAATAGTTACTAACTTTAAATATAGGTGACGAGACGGAAATTTAAACATATTCTAATGCAAAACAGTGCAAAATAAAACAAACAACATTTTATTTATAAACAATTGAACTAAAAATACTTACTACTAATACAACTTACATAAACAATATTTTCATAAAAAATAAGTTTTCGGGTGAAAACTAAAAAAGCGTCAGGTGATTAATAAATTCTAAAAAGAACAGCCAACGACTTCGACTTGACCTATTCTATCTATCACTGAACCAACCACTCTAGCCTGTTCCCAACTGTGTTAGGATCGTTTTCCATTCCAACTGGATGCAGCTGGCTATCTTCCAGTACTTCACATGGAGTGTCTAAACAATCCAGCAACTGCAAAACACGGTACCCTTTTACTGGTGCCTGATATTCTGGTTTTTGACTATCTGTATCGTACGACTGTCAAAGCATCAATCAACTGCATAACCTGCTTTCTGAGATACGGAAGAGTATCTGTATATAACGGACAGTCCTGGTCACCCATCCACTAACCGGCTCTAGAAATTGATTAAATCTACACCGTTGCCAAGTAATAAGGGCCGGGACGGACCACCTCGGTGAGACGAACTTAATCTGTTGATATATATTATATATATATTCATTGGGTCTACCACCAGCAACATCTGAGAATTATCCTTTCCAAAATGATTCATTAAACCTCTTTCTATAAGGTTTCTAATTTAATAAGTAGTTAATGTTCAGCTAGTCCCTTTTTATACTGAATAATAATGACAAAGTTTGTTACGTCATCTTCCAAAGCTTTAACAATGGCGATCGGCCATAGACTAAAAGAATGAGGTTTCTTTTTTTTGGCTCTTCGTGGATAGTGTTTTAGCCACGTACAAAATAGTGAATTTCAATTTTTCTTAATTACAGAGCAAATAAAATTTATATTTG
The DNA here is from genome assembly GCA_948252205.1 of Orthosia incerta. Classification (NCBI taxonomy): domain Eukaryota; kingdom Metazoa; phylum Arthropoda; class Insecta; order Lepidoptera; family Noctuidae; genus Orthosia; species Orthosia incerta. The sequence continues at coordinate 5,247,819 of OX411769.1, forward strand.
AGTGATAGTTTTATTTATTAAGCACGTACAAGTTGAAATTATCTATTTAAATACGTAGTTGCATGAAATGAGCAAGCAATAGGTACATTAATTTATTTGTACTATTGAGCACGATCTTTTTTGTATCGAAACTTTTTTAAGAACAAAGCAACTCAACCAATAAATTAAAAAAAAAACCTTTATAACTCACTTGTGAATAATAGCAACGAAAAAGTCACAGTTTGATAACAGGTATCATTATGTGCCTAATTGCGGTGAAATTAGAGCCACTTTATGAGCAAGTGTGTTGAAAATATTATTAAAATTCTGTTGACCTACGAAAATCTTGTTCTGAGAGCTCCTGCTGTCTTTGTTACAAGAATATCCTAGTACATGCATCGAAAATTATTATACCTACATTAGTTATCTAAGATTTATACTATTCATTCATTCATTGCCATTTCTTGATTAAAAGCCTTTTTAGTACGTTACTAGCTTTTACCCGCGGCTTCGCTCGCGATACTAAAGAATTTTTCAATCAATTCTGGTTGTCCATATATAGGTACAGGCATTATAAATGTAAATCTGAGCGTAACAAACAAACTCACTTTTGCATTATTTTATAATATTAGTTAGGATTAGTATTTAACACTTCCCCTTCCCCTTCTTCTTGTTCGTCTATGATCGAGTCTAAGCACATTTCTAAATCTTCTAACATGGCTTTGGCACTTTCTAATATAAACATATGTGATTTTTGACTCATCTGAATCAAGCATAATTCCTTGTTTGCTTGTAAAAAATAAGTTTGTATTGTTTCCACCAAAGTCTCATTTATTACAAAGATAGTTCGTTTGTTTTCGAGAAATTTTGCAAAAAGTTCCAAATGTTTAATGTTAGTTCTCTCTAATTTATTGCAAACAATTATTATTAGTTCACGTGTCTCTGTTTCTGTCACTTCTATGAAGATTTCGTTGTAGCAATCTGCTGACGAAAAATGTTCTAAATCAACCACGTGATGGCTAATACAATTTAATGATACCATGATTTCATCAACCGTAAGCGCGGTGTTCTCTGTAACGAAAATTGTAGCTGAAGGTTGATCTTTAAATTTTAAGCAACTTAAAGCTTTTTTGTTAGTTTTGTAATCAGGATAAATTGGTACTGCGTTCAAGTAGTAACGACTATCATCAGCTTCACTTCGAATGATACGTGCATAATTTATGAAGCTTTTGTGTTTTGTGACTTGAGACACCATCCACCACCTTTTTATTAAGTTGAGATATTGATGAATTACTTTGATTTTATCCACCTTAGCACACTGATGATCAACTATTTCGTTTATCAAAAACTTCTCTACGCCCGTATTGTCCGCCTGGTTCGTAGAAAATATAAGTTGCTTCAGTATATCTTTTGCTGAATTCTCCACATCTCTTTTAAATAAAAGTTTCGGACGCTTTTTGAGTTTCGCATCGAACTTGTTTATATTTTTATTAATTCCGGTTTGCAATTTTATGAACAGCCTTTTTGAGAGTTCCCCTAGTGACGCCCAGTTATCTGTAAACTTCTTTAGTTTAGTGTTATTGTCGGAAATTAATAAGATTCCAACAATGCCAGTGATTGCTCCTATTAAATTAAACATTCTAGACTTAAAGCGATCTAACTCTTGGTCCATAGCTTCTGGCAGTGAAGTTTTGATGTTTAAGTATAGATACTTTCTAAAGTCATCTGCGTAAAAAGTAAAGACTTCTTGGCCTTGTTCTAATAGCAAGTCGAAAATTATTAGCTCATGGTCTTTAACGATAGCGAGCAGATCGGATGTAATCATATAACATAGAATGTCGCGAATGTTGCTATAGAATTCAAACACTACATTCAAAATAAAATCCCATACAGATTTTAGCTTATCTTCTCTATTTTCTGTCTTCAGTAAATCACAGATATGTTGCGCGGCGAAATAATCAGTGAAAGTTCTGTGTATGAAATACGGTGTACCCAATACTACACTGTGAATTAAACCTGATTTTTCGTTACCTGCTTTAATCTTGTCTATGGTATCTTCAATTTCTTTCAGTTCTTTCCTACTAAAAATCTTGTCTGAATGGCAGTTGAAAACAGCGTAAGCGCCTAACTTTTTATGTTTAGCAAGAAATTCAGCTCGAACGTTTTCATAAATGTTTTTACTGTCAGGATTGCAAAAATCAATTTTGTTTTTGTCTTGTAAGCGTCTCTTAAGTATTGTTTCTATGAATGATTCGTAGACCGTATAGGCATTGATATTTAAACTCCATCGGTCAGGTATGATGTTTTCATCTTTTATTCGATTTTGAAAGTAATCAGCGAACAGATAAAGTTGTAAAGGAGTGCTAAAGGTTTCAACATAGCCCCTGACCTGATAATCGAAGTTGCTATAAAGTTTGTCACTGGTTTTGATAACAAACGCCGGCAAAGCTTTAATTTCTTCCCTCAAATGATATAGAAAATTTAAACAAACGGTAAGGAAAAGATGCTGATAAATTCCTTGATTTTCTACATCTTCAAAAATATATTCGGTGGTCATAAATTCCATAAAAGTGCGTAAATTATCACACTGTTTCTTGGTCAGGTGTCTTAATTTAATATTGGATTTCCAGAAATTCGCCAAATATACATTTTGTTCCATGTCATTAAAATAATCTAAATGATACGTCTTCCCAAATTTTTCCTCCAGCCTTGATAAAACTTTGTCATACGGTCTAGTTGTGATCCACATTTTATGTTTCTGTGGATAATTTCCGACTGTTGTAAGTAAAGTTAATACCTCATCCATGTACGTTGGACAGATTTCATCGAAACCATCAAATAAGAAAATTATTTCTTTTCTATTGTAATAGTCTAAGAACATGTTTAGTTCGAAATCCGTCCATTGATCTCCGGTACCAGATTTTAGAGTTACTATACCGTTTGAGTCTACCAATTCCATCGAAAGAACATTGTTTCTCCTATGCTTTTCAGTCAAAACTTCACAAAAAAACTTTAAACTCTCCAAATAACCGATGTTTGTTTTACTGTCTCGCCAAATGCTAAACTTTTTAGAGTGAATCAACAAATTGATTCTTACTATCCACACTGTTGGTTTGAGTTCTTTCGTTTTTATTGACAAGTGAGTAAGTAGAGTTGACTTGCCCATACCGGGTGTAGCTGTTACTAAAGCCACGTCGCCATCGTCGGTTATGTTATTTAGTGTTAGTACGTCCTTAGTTTTAGACGTAAGACTTATTACACGTTCACTTTTAACAGTTATCCAACCCGATGGAAACGGCGGCCAAGTAACGCGTCTGTCGATGTACAAATGTTTAACTTTTTCGTAATTTGAATTACTGTTTGTTTCGCCTAGATTTATCGAATCGTTGTTCATGGCTGTATATAACACCTCTCCTACAACAAAACTCATGGAATGTTCGTCTATGATGGAGTCTAAGCACAATTCCACGTCTTGAAACGTAACTTTGGCATTCTCTAAAATACTCTTTTGTGATATTTTACTCATCTGAATCAAGCTACATTTTTCATCGATAACTACATTATTTGCTTGGACAAAATAAGTTTGTATTGTTTCCACCAAAGTATCCTTTATAACAAAGATTATCCGTTTCTTTTCGAGTAGTTTTGCGATATCTTTTAACTTTTTAATCCAATTTATGTTTATGATATTGCACACAATAATTATTAGTTGATTTTCATTTGTTTTTGTCAATTCTGTTGTGACGTTTTTATAATCTTTTCCTGGTAGATCTAAAATATATTCTAAATTAAACACAAAATGGTCAGTCCTTTTTAATGATTGCAGCATTTTTGCAACTGTAAGTGCGCTGTTCTCTGTTACAAAAATTGTAGCAGAAGGTTGATCTTCCAATTTTAACTGACTCAAAGTTTTTTCGTTGAATGTGTAATCTAAATTGTTTTTTATTTTTGTCATATACATAAGACTTATGATTGACATTACAGGTTTGTCTAATATCAGTGCTAAAGCATCTTCATAATGTTTGTTTTGTTTTGTTAGATACGGCGCCACTTTAAGCATCCACCATGTTTGTATTAACTTATGATATTGTTGAAAAACTGCATCAACTGTAATTCGGACGTCATACACCTTCAGACACTGTTGGTCTTCTATTTCATCTTTAAGACACTTTTCTACTCCCTGTTCATCCGCCTGACTAGTAAAAAATAGAAGTTTGTTCAAGAAATCTTTTGCTAAGTTCTCGTCATCTTCGTCTCTTTCAAATGAAAGTTTCGGAAACTTTTTGACTTTCACATTAAACCTGTATTCGTGCAAATTCTTTGTGCCGCCTTTCAATTTCATGAATAGCCTTTTAGAAAATTCTCCTAGTGACTCCCAGTTACCTGTGAACTTCATCAGTTTTGTGTTTTCTTCGGGAATTAATAAGTTGCCAACTATGCCAGCGATTCCTCCATTAAGTTTCAGGAGTCCGTCTCCCAGGGACTCATCTATTGTGACGATTTTATCGGCACCTGATTTGGTGATTAATTCTGAGATTTTCAACTTCAAATGATCGAGTCTCCTTTCGGTTTTACTCTTCTTAATTTTTATTGTTATATCTTTATTTCCAAATGCAGCGGGCACTTTAAATTGACTTGATATTAACATTTCTTTCACAGTCAAGTCACTATAATTTTTATCAAACTTTCTTATTCTGAGTATCTCTTTGAAAAGCGCTCTTTTGAATAAAATAACAAACTCTTCATCGCTTTCAAAGAACTCGTTCCGAAAGCTTGCAAGTCGGTGTTCGTCGTCTTCAGATTGAATCTCTGAAACTTTGATAGCTTTTAACGCAACAAGGACATGGTAGCGTGACACGATATCGTTCATGGGCAATATGGAATCATCTTCTTTACACAGAAACTGTCCCATATGTTCGGCTAACTCAGTGACTTGATCTTTTAATATTTCTAAATTCTCATCATCTTCAAAGTCAAATGTAAGTTTTGGAAACGTTTTGACTTTAATATGAAACTTATAATCGTGTAAATTCGGGATTACAGACTGCACTTCAGAATACAGCCTTGAAGCTAGATCTCCTGAAACATCTTTATCTGTGAATTGCATATATTTAGGGTTTTCATTGGAAACTAGAATATTACCAATTGTGCCAGCTAAACCGGCGTTTAAGTTCAGGAATTCTTTTCCTATCGATTCATCTATAACTATGATATTTTCCAATGGTGACGCTTTGATTAAACTCACCAATTTATTTTTCAAATTGTCTATTACGGATGCAATGAACACTGAAGGTTTGACGTTGTCATCTTTGCCTCTTATTGTCAAATCTTTATTTCCAAAGGCAGTTGGTACTTTAAAATTCCTGTTCTTTAACATATCCTTCGCCCCTAAGTCTATTGATTCATTTACTTGTGACTGTAGAACATGAACCTCTTCAAGTTTTCGTCTCCAATATTCAGACATCGATTGACTGACGAACTCCAATTTCAACGTTTTGTCATTAAACTTGACAACATTTCCGATCAGACTGCTAAGCACCGCGATATCCAGCGGTTTAGTAAATAGTTTGGACAATAAAGTATAGAGTTTAGCTTCTTTCAATTTCCGTTTTCCTAGCATTTCAATGAAGAGTGTATCTTTGAATTGTATTATGAATTCATCGTCGTTGGTAAAGAATTCGGTTTTAAAGCTTGCGACTCTATGTTCGTCTTTTTCATTTTTACATTTGATCTGCGAAACATCTAGCACTTTTTGGCCCAAAATTACATGGTACTGTAACATCAGCTCGTCATGCATTGGCATAATAGAACCATCATTATTTTCGTTTTCCTTATTATCCGTGGCATAATCAGTAAGAAACTTTGCCAGTTGCACTGCAAGCGCAGAGAATTGTTCCTTCATGATATGTTCGCATAAAAACCTAATATTCTCTTCCTTATGACATGGTTGCAAGCCTTTATAACCCGTTCCAATCCAACTGTTTAATTTATCAGCAAAATCGCTTTTATATTCCTTAGTATCATGATCGGCTTTGGCAGTGGTGTACATTATGAAGAGACATTCTATTTCATGAAAGTTTCCTTTAAACAGAACATCTTTGTTATCTGGTTTGAACAAGCGGCTTATGCTTAGGTAGCTAGAAAACCATTTAGCCAATTCACATTTACTGTTAAGAGTAAGTTTAACGTTGTTGCCTTCTCTATGCTTCGCTTGTATGAACACTGCTACTGGTTTGTTTCCACATTTGACCTTAATTGTGGCTCTAATACAGATATCATCGAAAGTTCCAATGTCAGAGACATTGCTAGCTAAAGTATAGTCTTCGATATCGTCGTCGAACTTAGTTCGGTAATGTATGAGACTGATTAATTTCGTCTCATACAGTTGTCCGCGTATGCCGGAGGTTCCTTGACGTTTTTTGTACATTTCGATTTCAGGCATGATTTAACTTCAATCAATCTGCCTAACCCTTCTTCGCTAGTCTTCCAATTTAACCAGATGCAGCGGAATACCAGTGTTTGATATTATCCAGTTAGAGACTGGGTAGTCAGTAACTAGACAGACGGAGTATTTCTCGAGGCATATATTCACCCGTACACGGACTGAACTTTGCAAGCGTTGCTTAACCTTGAAGATCTAGATTGATGCAGATGGCGTTAAATAAGTAGCCTAAGGCTTAGTTTTTAACTTCATTAACACAAATAAATTGATGTGGCTGACTGGCGCAACTCTGATTTCTAACAATCTACATAATCTTGCCTCGAGGAGTGGAGATACAAACATGTACGCGGGGCGCACTATGGACAGAAAACCCCTGCTGACTAGCTGATCTATTCTAGATAACGAAAATAAGAACGCGCTCAGGCTAGGTGGAGTGAAGATCTTCGCAGGTTATCGGGCTCGAAGACAGAGTTAAATGGCATGCGATTGAAGAGGCCTGTGTCCGGCACTGGGCTGCTGTATGCTGATGATGATATTGTTGTGATATCCTCAAGCAGTTCGTGGCGATGTGAAAAAAGCTTGTCTGTTTTTCAGTGTGTGTCTTATTTTCGGAGAAATGAGTTTGTAGTTCACCAGCTTGTTCTTCTTAAATTTTGAGGATCTGCAAAATAATATATAAGTGTTTAATAAAGGCGGATTGGGACGATATGCAGAGTGCATTTGCAATTTAATTTCAGATTCCTAAGAGCATTTGCTCTTAAGAATCTGAAATTAAATTTTCTATACCGTAGCTGTAAAATCTGCAAAGTTCAGAGATTTGCAATGGATTTTTTTTTAATTTTACATCAAAAGTTAAAAACTGTATCGTTTATATCAAAATAATATATGAATTGGAATGTGCATTCGAAGCCCTTCCATTTATATGTCACATACAGAATGAGTTTTCCACGTGGGCGTGGATGGCTTAATCTGAAAGTATGAGGAATAGCGAAAACACTCAAATTCCCAATTTTAATGAAAACTTAAAGTGCATTATAATGTTTATGAAAAATTAATATACCTAGCCGATTTGGTAAAAAAAAAAACAGCTGTATTATTACACCATCCGGTAGTGTCGCTAACACAATACATCACAATTTAACGAGCTTTACAAATTATCCGGTGATGCATATCCCGTATATTGTTCGAAAAATACTTAGTATAATACTGTTACAAGATATGGCAACGCCATCTAGTGACGTGTAGGAGAACTAAGAAGTAACTAGTGGCGCTATCTAGTATCTAATAGCGGAACTAATCTTCTCGTGTCGAATGTAATTTTCCAGAATGTTCGAGCCGAACATTCTGGAAGTTTCTAGTCGCTTCGGGAACAGTGAGTTCGAAAGTCGATTTTTCTGGAAGATTCTCGAATTATCTAGAACAGTATAGAACGTTCTAGAAACATCTTCCGTGCTATATAAAGAGCGGTTGGTTGCGTCTTGGGTCAGTTTCGATTTGGTAGCGACACAGAGCGATCGGAAAAGGAAAAAAGTGTGAAGTAATAGAATTGTTTAAGAAGTGTTTTTTGTAATAAAGTGTGATTAATTGAAGTCTGCTGTTTAAATAATTTATCCCTTAACCTAAATAAATTATGCCGGTTCTACCGAAAGGGGAAACGGATGAGATGCGCACCAGGAGTCAGCGTCAGCAAGATGTAGACCAGAGGCACTTTGGAGACGCTCCCTCACCGTCATCAGGTGGACATCGAGATTCCGCGGCTGCAACAGAACCAGCTCAATCGTCGGCGTCGCCTGACCTAGCCACCCTTATGGCATTCATGCTAGAGCAGGCTAGCCATCAGGAGAAGCAAGCTCGCCGCTTGGAGGAGCAGATGCAGCGCGACAAGGAGGAGCAGGCTCGTCGTCAGGGGGAGCAAGCTCGCCGTCAGAAGGAGCAGCTACAGTGCGACAAGGAGGAGCAGGCTCGCTGTCAGGAGGAGCAGCGGGAAGGTGATGAAAGAGGTAAAGGATCAGGTCCAGCAACATGATACCCGCATTGTCGAGATGGAGAAGACAATACGTGGGCTCAAGTCTGGAGATAGGACCGTGGCAGCTGCGGTAGTGGCACCTTCGCCTCGTGGTTTTAAAGTGCCACCATTCGATGGTTCTTCGTCGTGGTCCGCCTACAAGATTCAGTTTGAGGCGATGATACCATTGAATGGGTGGACCAACGAACAGGCTTTGACTGCTTTAAGACGACGACTAACGCCAACGACCTTGAGGGAACAAAACGCGCAGTCGTTTCACACGCGCGCGACCCAAAATTTTGTAGTTTTTTGTACTTTTCTTATTATTAAACAACTTTTAAAAAAAAAGCTTCAGATTAAAATATAGATAATTAAATTTTCTTTGAGCTGGTGTCAATTTCATTAAAATACGTGCAGCGGTTTTGATGCGATTGTCGTGTTTATGTCCGTTTTAGACATAAATTTACAAATTAATTACACTATGTTATACCAATAAAACACAATATGTGCTCAGATTAAATTATTAAGAAAATAGTCTAATATAACATATATTTTTTTGAAAGAATTACAACTAGCCATTTAGACGTGATTCTCATTTTAAAATCGGCTACTCAAGGGAATCGGCGCCTTAACTTTGGGCCTCCGTGACCAGGCCCTGTCTGTATTAGAAGCGTTTGGACACGACGTCACCTTTGAGAAGATTCTGGAGGCATTAGAAGCTAGATACGGCGACGCACAACTGGAACATGTGTTTCGGAAGACCGATCGCAATGGGTTGGTGAAACTCTGCAGCTGTGGGCTCTTGAAGGGGAAAAGCTGGTCCGGAAGGCTTACCAGTCTTCACTGGTGCTGATTGACGGGAACCTCGTAAAGGCGTTCATGGATAGGATCCGCGACCTGGAGGTTAGGGCTGCCGTAAGGCAAGGGCATTAGTGGAGGCAGTACGGCAGGACGAACGAAGTCACCGAATCAGGGAGATTGCGACTTCACCCCGATGCTATGGCTGCGGAGAGAAAGGCCACATCCGATTAAGCTGCCCGAAACGAAGGCCACCCCCCTGTAGTAAACAGCCGCCAGTTAAAGGATCACCAGACGTCCCTGCTAGGCAAGAGCTGCAGGGAAACGAATTGAAGCCCGGACTAAGGAGCGGGTGCTGGCTGGTGATGGAAGAGCCCCAAGGATCTCGATCTCACAATCCTGTGACGGGAACAGCCTGATCATCAAAGGCGAAATTAACAGAACACCTTGCAAGCTGACATTGGATACTGGAGCTTCTCGGACAGTTGTCAGTTTCAAACTAGCAAGACAGTTTCTTGAGGACTTCTTCGGGAGCCATGAAGGTATACATCTGATAACACCGGTCAGCACATATCCGTCCGAGGTGAAAAGGATGTTGACAAAAAGTTAGGCAACAAAGTTTATCACCACAAATTTATCGTGGCCGACATAGTGGACGACTGCATTCTGGGTTTGGACTTCATGCGGAAACATCATCATCATTATCGGGAAAGGTGTACTGCCAGGAGAAAGTTATTATCCGTCCAAGGTCAGAAACAATCGTACCAGTTTGTCTACCAAGAAATTCTGGTCGGGAAAACCGACGTGTACTTATAGAAGGATTAGATAACGATGCTTCATGGAAAATTGCACGCACCTTGGTAAGGGGAACTAGAGTTTCATCAGTACGTGCACTCAACACAAGTGACAAGGACCTGGTGCTCAAGAAAGGCACAATGTTAGGCACTTGTGAAGGAGTGGTTTGGATGCGTAGATGCCACGAACACCCTACCAACGCCAAAGTTCAAAGTGTGAGATTCGATGTGTCATCGCTTTTGATGGAATTCCAGGATAACTTGTCGGAAGAAGAAGAGAACAAGGCTAAGAAGATGTTAAACAAGTTCGCCGACATTTTCTCGATAAATGATGCCGACATAGGGAAGACTGCGTTAGTTCAACACAGAATAAATTCAGGAAATGAGGTACTAATCCACCGTCGACCAAGACGTGTGCCAGTGGCACGGGAACGTGAAGTTGACGCCATGATCAAGGGTATGGTGAAAGATAGCGTGATTGAACTTTCATCCAGTCCATGGTGTTCACCGGTAGTGTTGGTGAAGAAGATGGACGGCAGCATGCGCTTCTGTGTTGACTTTCGCCGACTAAACGACATCACAAAGAAGGACAGTTATTTGTTGCCAAGGATCGACGACACGCTGTGTACGGTTACGGAAATGTAGTGGTTTTCTACCTTAGATCTGAAGAGTGGCTACTGGCAGGTCGAGACAGAATCTCGAGATAAGGAAAAGACAGCATTCTCTACAAGAGAAGGATTGTGGCAATTCAACGTCATGCCATTTGGATTGTGTAATGCTTCTGCCACTTTTGAGAGATTGATGGATTGGGTGCTTACTGGACTGATTTGCTGGTGCTGATTGCAGATGCCTGCCTTGTCTACTTGGATGACATTATCATCATGGGTCAGAATTTTGAAGATCACCTCCGTAATCTGGAACAAGTGCTGTCGAAGATACGAGGCGCCAATCTAAAACTAAGCCCAAAGAAGTTCGCGTTCTTCAGGCGGCAAGTGAACCTTTTAGGACACGTGGTTTCCGAAGAAGGTGTTCAAACGGACCCGGATAAGCTCGTTGCCGTCAAGGATTGGCCAGTCCCAGAGAACAAAACGCAAGTCAGGGCATTTCTCGGTTTGTGAAGAGCTTTGCTGACATTGAGCGACCAAGAAGTCGGAGCTTATTAAGATAAGCTAACCGAAGACAAAATACAGTTCTGCTGGAAAGAGTTATTGGGCGCAGTGGGAAAGCTTGGTTATCCAGGACGGAGTTCTATGCCGGAAATGGGAGAGCGCTCGTGGTGACCTTTGTCATCTAAAAATGGTCGTTCCTAAAGTTAAGGTGCCGGACGTCCTACAGCTCTATCACGATGAAAGTTCAGGGGGTCACATGGGAGTTAAAAGGACTTTAATCAAGATCCGAGAACGATTTTACTGGATTCATTGTCGAGAGGACGTTGAGGAATGGTGCGGTAAATGCACAAGTTGTACGGCTGTGAAAGGACCACACACTCGTAATAGAGGAGCACTAAAGGTTTACAACGTTGGTGCACCGTGGGAACGTATAGCATTAGATGTTGCTGAGCCATTTCCGGAAAGCCAAAGCGGGAACAAGTGGGCTCTTGAAGTGGAAAAGCTGGTCCGGAAGGTTTACCAGTCATCACCGTTGCTGATCGACGGGCACCTCGTAAAGGCGTTCATGGATGGAATCCGCGACCTGGAGGTAAGGCAAGGGCATTTCAAGTACTTCTTGGTCGTCATGAACTACTTAAATGGCCGGCAGTGTTTGCAATCCCTAAACAAAAAGCCGTTACGGTGGCTGATATGTTAATTCACGAAGTGTTTTGTCGGTTCAGGGTTCCCTTGGAAATCCACAGTGATCAAGGCCGGAACTTCGAGTTAGAAGTGTTCAAGGAGACGTGTCGAGTGATGGGTGCTCACAAAACCAGAACTACTGCTTATCATATGCAATTAGACAGGATGGTCGAACGATTCAACCAGTCACTGGAGAAATATCTGGCAAAGGCTGTGGAAAACAAACAAAAGGATTGGAACAAACACATTCAACCATTTCTTCTGGCATATCGCAGTGCTTTTCATGAAAGCACAACAGTAAGACCAGCTTTTGCTAATTTCGGAAGAGAACTATTACCTGCAGATCTAATCACCGGTATCCCACCTGAGTCTCCACGCAGTGTAACAGATTATGAGAATGAACTACGAAATACGATGAATGAGGTATATGAGCACATCAGACAGACAGGTCAGCGTCAGATGTCTGAGAGGATGAAGACTCGCTACGATCGGAAGGCGAACAATAAGGGCTTCGATGAAGGATCTCTCGTATGGTATATAACCCGATACGCAGCAAAGGAAAATCACCTAAATTGCAAGCAAAATGGGATGGACCATATCGCGTAGTTACCAAGATTAATGACGTCACCTACCGAATTCAAAAGGGACCCCGAGGTGCATCATAGGTCGTTCATGTGGATCGGTTGGCCCGTTATGATGGGTCTAACAAAGCTCGGGACGAGCATGTCTAAGAGGAAGGCAATGTTACAAGGTAGGACAACGCCATCTAGTGACGAGTAGGAGAACTAAGTAGTAACTATTGGCGCCATCTAGTTTCGAATAGCGGAACTAATCTTCTCGTGTCGAATAGTGAAAAGTTTCTAGTGAATTCGAAAGTCGATTGTTCTGGAAGATTCTCGAATTATCTAGAACAGTATGGAACGTTCTAAAAACATCTTCGGTGCTATATAAAGAGCGGTCGGGTTTGTCGTGGGTCAGTTGGATTTGCCACTAGTAAGCCGACTTGTGACTTACACGTTCTTCACATCTATACGCACCAATCGTTCTCTGCACGGACCGTCACCAGTCTACCCTCTTTGTCGCCGATAGTATAGGTTTTTCAACTTATACTGTCGGAGGCAACCAGGGCGGACATCGTTGCTGCCAACAGCTCTTGCTTGCGCGAAGCTGTTGATGCGGTCGCGGATCACTAGTCCAACTAGTCCATCCCCCCTATAAATTCATGCGAATGATTTATATCCACCACCAAGAAGGAAGAAAGAAGAAGGAAGAAAAATGTCACTGCCAGGTGCCCGCGGCCCTCAAGGTCGCGGCGCCCACAGCTCCCAGGACCATCGCCCGACAATGGACCGGACGTTCTCGCTCCCCAATCTGAGGACCACGACGACCGCCACACAACCACCGGATAAACAGCAGCGCAGGCACCAGGACGGTGCTTCAAGGAGGCAAGGTAGGCAGACTGCCACCGACTCTCCAGCATCACCTACATCACCCACTTAAGTGCCGCCCTGTCCTCGTTAAAACACTGGTACCCGCCGACCGTAATACGACCGCGCGTACCCCGGTGTTGAATTTTTCAAGAGTATCTCCGACTACCCGCATGGGCTAAATGTCATCGGAGACTCGCGTTACCACCAACCTAGATATATCTCGGTCCAAAACCCAGCAGCCGCGCACTACGCACCCTGGTGCCGCGCCAAACCATCCCTCGAAACCATCCGCGCGCATAAATACAAACGCCCCTCGCGCACGCTGTGGTACTTGCGCGCCCTTAAGTACCACAGCCGTACCTATACCACCTACAGCACCAGCCAGGATGTCAGCACCTAGAAACATTCCACCCGCACCCAAACCCTCGACTTCTAGCTCGGGAAAAATAGGCACTCACCCGTCTACTCGCGACCCTAGAACAAATAGGGAACTAAAGCTACAGATGGCGCCACTGGGTGGTTCGTCAACCAATAGCGACTCGCCTGCACCCCCCCGTACCTCAGCGTATGACTTCCCCGGAATGATATCCGGCCAATCCAACTTAAGTGGGTCAAGCACCTCGCTTGCGTCATACGGGTGCAGGGCAGAAGCAGAGGACCTAACGACACCAACCTCACCAACACCTTCCATGGAGGTGGATTATGACTTCCAGGCAGGGGGTAGGGGCCTAAGGAGGCGCAGAAGCCCAGATGAAGCTACAATTGAAGAAGCAAAACGCCACTGCGTCGAACTACAGCGGGCACGGACACAAATGTCACCTACTTTTGCCGACGCAGTACGACGCTCGCCCTCGCCGAGCGATCCCATCGACGCCAGACACCCCGACAAAGGAACCACAAGGGTAAGAACTACACCTACCCGAAGAGGCTCTAGGCGCGTTCTGATGGCGACCGCAAATGGGCCCACACAGCGTGGCACAATCACCTCCTCCTCAGGGTGGAGGAAGAAGAAGAGGGGGAAAAAGGCAAGAGCCCAAACCCCCCACCACGACCCAGGAAGAAACCCAAGAGGCAGCCCCTGCAACACAACCAGCGCAGGCAGACAACAACAACAAAAACGTTGAGAAACACACTACCCTCCTTCGTCAGTCAGGAAAAAACCAAAAGATGGCCGCTAGTGCCCGCTCAGAATAACAAGGGCGCCACCTGTCGCAAATAAACTCAACAAGAGTAAGCGCCAACCAACCAGCCGGCACTAACCAAAACTACGCAGCCAATCAAACGGCGGCACAAAGTTGGACTGAACACTCACAAAACCCCCTCGCACAAAAACAAAACAAGAATTTTACTGCCTACGCGATACAACTACTGATGGACCTAATCAAATCAATCCCATCAGAAACATAAATGTGAAAAAGGGAGCCAATTTCAATATTAAGAATATGCGTTGTTGCCTACATCCGCATAAGAATTGAGATCTAAATGGGTGCCAAGTTCTGCATCCTGAAATTTATTTACAAGAACATAAAACATTCTTAAATAAATTTAAAAACACAATTTCTTGCTTTTTCGGCTACAACAATATTTGCTATTTGAAAATATGAGGTTTGAGGTTTGAGATGTCTTTAGTTATTTCCTTATTATATTATATTCCATTATTGATTTACATACAGTTTTGGCAAAAATTAATTACACTTTACAAAAGTATTCTAAAAGTGAGGGTAATCGAAAAAAAATAACACAGCCAGAACGTAAACATACACGGAGCGCGCGCAACTAGAAGTGGTATGTAATGTACTAAGGTTCGCTCGCTTTAAGTGTTTCTCAAATATTGACATGGATTTAGCATATTTAATGTTTTTATATAACTTCTTAAATTTGAAAAGTCGAATTATTTACAGCAGATAGCTTAGGATAAAATATGGTAGCTCAAGATTTGACTTGGCTTGTTTTCACAAATACTATATCGGTTTTAATATTCATTTATTCGAACATTTTAATAATAGTAGTTTATGAAACTGTTGCATAATAAGGGGTATTAAAACATGGATCCCTTTTTCCGCATAATGTTCTTTTTCCTAATATACTTTGGCATAACTGTTTTGGTATAATTTGTTTTGCCATAGCAATTCTTTGGCATACAGTTTATGTTGGCATAATTATCTACAGGGCTATTTTGTTTTGGTATAATATTAATTCGCATAATGTTACTAGCCCTAATGACTATTAGCATAATAGTATTAAGGCATAAAAATGAATAGAAATAACGGAAACAAAAATGCAAATAAAGAATATTATATGTAATAATACATATAATATTATGTGACAGTCATGCATTACAAATTATTTATTAATTAAGAAATAGTCATGCATCTGAGAAAAAACACTTTTTGCCAAGTTAGGCGTGTTTTTTTTATATACACCGTGAAATTTAATTGGTTGTTTTCCCGCGGCAGAACGACTTGCCTTAAGGAGTACTTTCGAAGCATTGAGTTAAAGTAAAAAAATAACGATGTTTTTGTTTTAAAATAATTAAAAAAAAAAACATAAACTCGAAAAAGTGAGTAACAATAGTAACTTGTAGGTACTAGGTACTACGGTGAATAATACGGTGGTGACGCGAGTAGTACCTAGTACCTACAAGTTACTATTGTTACTCACTTTTTCGAGTTGATGAATATTTTTTAAATTATTTTAAAACAAAAACATCGTTATTTTTTTACTTTAACTCTATGCTTCGAAAGTACTCCTAAAGGCAAGTCGTTCTGCCGCGGGAAAACATCCAATTAAATTTCACGGTGTATATATTTATATGCAAGTTTCGAAGTATATTCATTTTATAACCTGATAAAAAAACCTGGCTCCCAGGGTATTAAGAACCTAGCTGACAGAAAGGAGCGAGCGCAGTATAGCGCGAGCGACGACATTTTTGACAGAAAACGAGAGACAATTAAAAATGCGAGCGCGACTAGTGCAGTAAGCAGCCAGAAAAAAACCAGCCAAGTGCGAGTCGGACTCGCGCACGAAGGGTTCCGTACCATTATCGCAAAAAATCACGTTTGTTGTATGGGAGCCCCCCTTAGTATATTTATTTTAATTTAATAAATATTATTTTTTGAAGTGAATATACAACTAAATATTCTGTGGATATTTCAAGCGTCTACCTGTTGCCGTTATTGATATCGAGAAAAAAACGGCAAAAAAATCACGTTTGTTGTATGGTAGCCCCCCTTAAATATTAATTTTATTCTGTAGAAATACATCATCTGTGAAAATTTCAACTGTCTAGCTATCACGGTTCATGAGATACAGCCTGGTGAGTGGAGACATACAGACAGACAGACAGACGGATCGTGAAGTCTTAGTAATAGGGTCCCGTTTTTGCCCTTTGGGTACGGAACCCTAAAAATGCATGGAATGAGAATTATTTATTTATATTGTATAAAAATGTGTATTAGTGTCTAACATTTTAGGAATTAATTATTATGCGAATACGCATAATAATTAATTCCTAAATTATAATAATAATATGTTATGCTTAGAAAAAAAATGTTTTAATATCATTATGCGTAAACAAATGTATGCTTTAGAACGTTATCACATCACATCATCAGCCTATTAATGTTCCCACTGCTGGGACACAGGCCTCCTCTCTGTGAGAGGGAATGGGCCGTTATCCACCACGCGGGCCCAGTTCGGGTTGGTGAATGTCACCAATGAAGAAATAATGTAGAATGTTATGCTTAAACATTATTATGATTAGAGTAATTATGCTAAAAAATAATATGCGAATCAAATCAAATCAAATCAAATCAAATCATTTATTTGCATAATACAGGTTAGTAAGGTGTTACAAATATTTTGAATAGATACACTGTATTATAACCTAATGGTGTGCAAATTAATCCAAGTTTAGATTCACTATATAAGTAGTGTTACAATAAATTTAATTTCAAACATTGCATCATTTAAATTACAAATTAGAATGTCAGTTTAATTATTAATGTCTTATTAAATTGTCATAGAATGTCATAATGTCAGATGAATTAAATACAGATCATACTAAATTATTATAAGGTGTCACACAAAATTACAATTAAATAAACAATATTGTTCTATAAATAGGATAGATTAAAACACCTAACATTAAATTACAATATTTTTTTCCTGTAGATACTCTTGGACATTATAGTAACATCTAGCAATTAGGAATTTGTGTAGTTTTGACTTGAACTTTGGTATGGGTAACTTTTTGACATCGTCAGGCAATTTGTTATACATCAAAGATGCCATACAAAGAACACTTTTATTAAATATGGCTGTTTTCCCATAAGGTATTTCTATTTCTAATCTTTTTTTGTCTCGTAACTGTCTATAGTAACTTTTAAAAGCGGTTTTGTAATAGTCTGGATTTGATTTCACAAACAGATTTAATTCGTAAATATATAATGAAGGCAGTGTCAGAATTTTCAAGTTTTTAAAATATGGTTTACAGCTTGTAGTAAAGTCAAGATTACACATTGCTCTGACGCATTTCTTTTGAGCTTTAAAAGCGGATTCCTTTTCAACTGAGTTACCCCAGGATATTACACCATATCTTAGAATAGGTGAAACTAGTCCGTGGTAAGCGGCTAATACAGTTTCTTGATTGACAACCTTTGAGAGTTTGTAGAGAGCAAACGAGGATTTAGTAACTCTTTTACAGACGTGCTCTAAATGCGTTTTCCACGAGAGTTTATTGTCAATATGAATGCCAAGAAACTTTGTGTCTGTCACAGGGTGTACTATCCTGCCTTCGTAACTGACGTTTAGGTCTTTTGGCTTTGTTCTTTGATGAAAGTGTAGAATTTTCGTTTTGTCCATATTAATTCTTAAATTATTTCTGGATAGCCATTGAATTATGGTAAACAGGGTGTGATTGATTTCATTTTCGTAATTATTTTCTTTGTCACATTTTATAATTACTGTACTATCGTCTGCAAAGAGAACCATTGGTTGTGTTATATGTTTCGGAAGATCATTTATATATATTAAAAACAATAAAGGACCTAAAACGCTACCTTGTGGGACTCCAAATTTGATTGTTTTTATTATTGATCTATGTGTGATCTCATAACGAGTTTTTTGACATATTTGTGTAATTTCTATGATTTGTTGTCTCTCACACAAGTATGAAGATATGAGATCTAGCGCTTTACCTCTTATGCCATACATACTCAGTTTGTGAATCAGTATCTTATGATCGACTCGGTCAAAGGCTTTGCTCATATCCATGAAGATAGCGCATATTGGGCTTGTTTTGTCCATCGTTGTCAAAATAGTTTTAAGTAGGTCATAAATGGCAATATTAATCGATTTACCCTTGCGGAAACCTTTCTGTTCGTCTACTAAAATATTATGGCTTTCCAAATAATCGTATAATCGGCTATAGATTACTTTTTCGAATACTTTTGAAAAGATGGGGATCAACGCTATGGGCCTATAGTTTCCCATATTACGTTTGTCATCTTTTTTGTGGATTGGAATGACAATAGAGGTTTTAAGTTTGGCTGGGTATGTTCCGTTAGAAATGCACAAGTTAATTATGTAGCATAAGTGAGTCGCAATTATCGGGGATACACATTTTATAACTTTAGTACAAATGCCATCGTCACCCACGGTATTAGTGTTTTTCAATTGGTTAATTTCTCTAGCTACTTCAATGGGTGTTGTCGGTGTAAGAAAAATTGAATTTACTTTCGTGTCTATTTTGTAAGTAGAAGGTTTTGTTCGGGGATTATCAGAGTTCTCTGTTTCTGAAGCTTGGTCAATAAAGAATTCGTTGAAATTATTTGCAATAGATTTAGGATCTGTAATTTTGATATTATCCTTGATTATTTCAGTAATCGGCTCTTTGGGAAAGTTTAATTTAGTCTTGTTAATGATTGACCAGGTTGCTTTGGACTTGTTTTGAGATGTACTTATGTAGTAATTATTTTGTGATCTTTGAGTTAGTGATATTATTTTTTTTAGCCTTGCAGCGTATTGCTTGAAGGCGTTTTTATTAGTCTTTGTTGGATGAGCCCTATACTGCCATAACATTCTTCTTTTAATTTTACTACAGTTTCTAATACCTTGCCATGCGCAAACTGTTATGCGAAAATAATGTTATGCGTAAATATAATTAGGATAAACCAAAGTATGCCATGTTATATTATGTCTAAAGTTTTTATGCAAATCAATAGGGAACTATTAAAACATGAGTGTGTGTTTTATTCACACGAATGTTTTAATACCTAGTTATGTGCAGTTTCATACACTACTTTATCTACACATTGGGATTGAACCTACAAAATACCTTTTCTTGCATTGTCCATGCCATAAAGTTGTGATAGCATTTATCATATAATTTTCTCGACTTTGCTGGTAATAGATTATGAGTAATATCCTTCGCCGCATCTTAAATATCGGGCGGAGTCAACTTTTCTTCACATTCACTGATATCAGACATATTAAGCAAGAATTAAAATACTCATGAAATTCAGTATAGCAAAACCTGCGAAACGTATGAATGGCGCCAAAACCCAGCACATCACCGCATTAACCACGCATGAATATCCAGTGAATATATACATTACTTAATATCTGAAACTTGGTCTTGAGTCGTTCTAGTTCGTAAATTAAATTATACTTAAATTTTATTGTAATTTTACGTGCGCTATTGCTGTTGTCGACGTTCCAATTTACCTTCTCTATTTTCCCAATGGATCCGTTTACTAGACCCCTACTGAAATCTATGTTGCTTCGCAACAAACACGTGCACCTATTTTTATCGTGATGACATTTTCTAAGCCAGCAGTTAGCGACGAATCATCCCCGTTCTTTTTGAGTACTTTATTTGCTCCTTTTTTTAATACCGTGGACAGTCTATTTCGTCTATCGAATTAAATTTAATTTTTGGTTGCTCCATACTTGCCAAAATTGCAGTACAAATATTACAAATATTTTTTATGGGAAATCAACACATTGTACTGTATCATCGGACAACAGTCTAAAATAAGATATTTTTATTTTTTTTATTATAGATAGGCTCGCGTTTGACCACTAACTCGCCTGATGGTAAGAGATGATGTGGTCGACGGTGAAGCACGCTTGCCTAGAAGTAACCTATTCACTCTTGACTTAAAGACCCCAAAGTTGTATATGATTTCTTTAAGCCGGTCGTTTTGATTTTAAGCGGTTAATTTGAGGAGTCGATTACATAAAGTGCAACTGTCTTGACATTAAGTTAAGACAAAATCCCACCTCACTATTCCCAAACCACTGCAACTCCTGAAAGCCAGAATCAACAGTGGCGACCACCAGAAGAGCGCCGAGGCAATGAAGCTCGACGAAGTCCCGGAGAATGAATTTAACTGCCTTGGATCCCGCAACGAAATTAATCAGAAAATAATAACGGAGGAGTAGGAAAAAGTACAAATTTCTACTTCCCTCCATATCAAGCAGGAGACAGAACAAACAAGGCCAATAGGCACAAAGGGTCGTTTACAACTGGGATAAGCCCAGTTGCCTAGCACCACGGATAAAAATTTGCATTAATATTAATGGGTCCTACATTGTGAGCTGCTATATTAAGTTAAGACAGTTGCATTTTATCTAATCGACTCCTCAAACTACACCCATTCTTAAACGATTCAAGATTTCGCCGAAAAATTTGTCGTTTTTTTTGGCTCATATTTACAGTTATTTTCTCGTAACAAAAACGTAATAAATACGAAATTCGACTATACTCTTAGTTATAAGTAGTTATAAGTACTAAAACTGAAACGTTTGGATATTAAAAAAAATTAAGGATGGTATTCTACTCGTTATATATTCACGTGAAGACCCTAAAATCCACATAAAGACCGGCTGTCGTAATTTTTTTTGCAAATTCATACATTACAGGCACTATAAGTAAGTGTTCCTAATAGAATCAATTAATTAAAAGATATAATAATAAGAAAAAAATTACTAGTTTCTGATTTATTCCTTTGTATTCACCCAACTACCTATCCGGATGCCAAATTTGAACTTTCTAGGTCGTCTGGAACTTGTTTAGAGTTTTGGTCAGTCAGTGATTTTTTGACGTTAATATCTAAATAACCGTTTGAGCTCTATATTTATGTTTTGGTTTATAGTTCATCTTAGGGATTTTAATACATAAACCAAATTTCATGCGTTTATGTTAAATAGATTTTGAGTTATTAAGATGAGAGTGGCTCCAAATGGTTCGTGTATACACGAACACACAGCTGCTGGGTCGCCAGTTCCTTTTTTGCTTGATCTGGCTTGACACGCTGCCGCGTGTCTAGATTAGTAATCTTGTTTCGATTTTTGTACGATGTTTGCTACACGCAACTTGACATTTTGCCTTTTTGAGAGGCTGTGGTCGTTTTTGTTTTCTTTTTGGCAGCGGAAGACCGGAGCGCACGGTTCCTTGCTTGCCGCGTGTTTTTGTGGTTCAGCCCTTGCAAAGGAGATGTACTGAGGGATGATTGTTGCTGTTGAGAGAGGCTGGTTTTATTTTGGAACTCGTGAGTGCGTCCCGGTGACCAAGAGGGCTGCTTGTGTGCTGGTGTTTGGTGTGAGCAGAAACGCTTGGTCTACGTGTTCCGTGTGCCGGCGACCTGTGTGCTGTTTGTTGCAGTTGTGGTATGATCCGGGCGTGGACTGTGTGCCCACCTGGGCTCATTTTCCTCCACTAACAACGTGGCGTGGAGTTGACATTGGGCCAACCCATCTGGCTGGAGATCTTTCCTCCGAAAGGAGGGTTAACGTTCAGCGAGAGCTATCCGTTTAGCTAGGGCTGACTGTTCGGCCAGGGCTCTGCTAGGCTGAGGCTGTCTGCCTGAGACAGAGCTTCGAGGTGTGGAGTTGGCTGGCTGGCCTGCGCCCGTACCGAGCGACAGGCACTCCGTTTTCAATATTTTTTTCTTCAATCCTCAACGTATAAATATGATTTGACGGATAGAATAATTACTTTCACAGTTTTCAATGAAGATAAATTAGTACATGACACGGAATTATCCAATAATCGACTAGCTATTTCTCTAAGTTTTGGACGATTCAAAGTGAATGACTTCTATAAAGTTCTCTTTCCGTTGTGCAGTACTCCAACCCTCGAACCCAAACTCATGAATTTTCTACTGCGCAGCGAATCGCGGAGTGTACCGAGCCGTTTTTAGGTATGATTCTACCTGTACCTATATACCTTTCTATAATTTGTTATTAGCAATCCGAAAACCATGAAAATGACACTCATCACGAAAAAATTTCAAATTGTAATCAGCGCCATTTCGTCCGTCGTGAATTCATGTTGCGATTCCGTCAGTCAGGGCTTGGAACGCGTTCTTTCACTCAATGAGCGTTTTCCTAATATATGTCCTTTGTCTACCAAGTGGTTTGTTCGCTTACCTCGTGATTCAGCCGTACGGAGAGACAGAACAGCAGGCAATGCAAGGTTCGCAATTACAATAATGTCCTGCCCTTGTGGAGTGACACCGCGTCGAGGTGAACTTCAAGCACGGACTCTTGTGCGACGCGGGCAGCTGCGTCTCACTCTGTCTTCTGAAAAACAGAATAAATGTGCTAAGTTCAATATTTTTTATCGATATTTTTTTTCTTTCTGCTATATCTATGTGATAATGCGTCTACTGCATTCTTAAAGTAAAATATAAATTTTGAAGAGAAACAGCAAAATTTTCCCAAAATGGAACAAAAAGGTAATAAAAATTTCATCATTAATTCATACCAAGTCTCAAACAAACAAACAGACACACTTAAATCTGATCAAAACAAAAAAAAATATCACCATCGAAACTGTACACTAGTAAATAAACTCTTTGAAAATCTTCATCACTTCAGCCGAAAAACGTCCACTGCTGAACATATAGGCCGCCCCCAAGTGTCGCCACATTCACCGATCCTGTACGTCTCGCATCCAGTGGATTCTCAAAACCATAACCCGGCCTAAAACATTGCTAATTAAATTGGTACCTACACAATCATCACATCATCAGCCTATTAATATTCCCACCGCTGGGACACAGGCCTCCTCTCTGTGAGAGGGAATGAGCCGTAATCCACCACGCGAGCCCAGTGCGGGTTGGTGGATGTCACATGTCTTCGAATTTTTGGTTCTAGGACATGCCGGTTCCCTCACGATGTTTTCCTTCACCGTTTTTGAGAGCAGTGGTGATGAAATAATTTACACAAAGTAAAGCGCCTGCTCGGGTTCGAACCCACGACCTAAACTTGAAGTCGCGGCCGATACCATTGGACCACCACTGCTCTACACAATGTTAGTGTGACACGTCATTTGTTATTGAACTTGAACGTTCACGGCGGTTTTCCTGTAGCGTGACTATGTTTAGCAGCTTAGTAATAGGATTGCTTTTGTGTTATTTTTATGCCAGATGTCAACAAAATGTGTGGAAAAGCTGCTGTAAAATGGGTTCATTTGAACGCGTGGAGTTTTAGTTTGATACTAGACAAGGTAATAATGATTATGCCAATGTAATCTAGAAACCGTAAGTAACAAATCAGCATGCTTTTATTGCTAGACAGACCCAGAAATTATGCTTCAAACCAAATCGAATATCTCCTTTGCAACCATTAACGGACGGATGAACATGAAATCTCGTGGGCAGAGGTAGCCTTTTTGACGCTTACAGGCTCGAATCACCCAGCCTTAAACTTGCGGAGTCCTATATTTACACTTCTGGATATTTTTAAGTTAACAAAATAAATAGTAATGGTAAACTTTTGTCCAATTAGTGGTGAGTGGAGTGCTTCAAGAGTCTGATTACATTCTGTACCCTAGTTGACTTTATCTACGCCACCAACCGGGCGACCGCGACGCGACTTGTCTACTTACTGCACCCAAACTGTTAAAAAAGGATTGATAATCTGTGGTATGCATCCCATTTCGTCTATGACTGTTTTTTTTTTGGTGTCTCTGACCAATTCTGTAATCTAAGGAATCATCTCCATGTCCGCTTATAAAAAGAATGTATTATTTTGTGACTACAATAATATTACTTTAATTCATGTTATTCAATATTAATATCATTGTGACGTTTATGTGCACCTGTTTAATGAATCAAATAAAGGCTGGCACATACGTTTGTGTTCATATTTATTTCCAACCACATGCCTGGTCTCTTGAACATTGCGACGGCATGTGTGTCTGCTGTGGATTGCTGAAGTCACTGCACAACGTCTGGTCATCACAAACAACACACGAAAACAAGACCAAGAAGTACAAAGTGGCCACATACGGGATAATCATTAAAAACTACGAATTTGTAGCTACGGTAGGTATAAGGATATTTTCGAACCGTTTGGAGTCGAAATTCTCAGACCGCGGGTTCCAATTGCTCATATTCTATTTAAAAACATATCTAAAAGGTTGGTCAGCCCTTCCCATGACCCAAGGACTCTCTTTTTCCATGGCGAGAGGGAGCATGGCCATACAACGTCTTTTGGGTACATTACTAGTCGACAGCGATGCTGAAGAATTATCCGACATTATTTTAAGTTATTTCTAGGTCAAGTTAAGCATGGTATATACCTACTTTTACATAGACCTACCGCGTCCGCCATCAGACGGTGGTGACCCCGTCAAAGCCGCGGAAGGTAGGGTGAGTGGCGCATCGCAATATTATACGTGATATCGTATGGGAGGCCCTGGGAAACTCGAAACGACATCGCGGCCCTCCTTAGTTGCGATGTCGCCCCTGTTACCAAGCGGCACCGCAACCTACTTGTTGGCCGCTACGTCGTCGGCTTAATCGGCAAAAGCCCTGACGAGCGGCCCTTCCTCGGGTTCCTCTTCGCGTCACCATGAGTGACCAAGCCACAGCTACTGAGCCCGCTGCTTCGAGAGTGCGGGAACCCTCTAGGGGGATTGCAAATGGGCCTAAATGGCAAAATCAGAGTCTATATAAAAACGAAAAACACTCAAAAGAAAGAGTCACGAAACTATGTACCTATATTTTTTAACATTGTAAATAGTACTTTCCACCTTATTGCAACACATTTACTTGCCCTTTTCAAAACAGAACGTCTTAGTACAAAACAAAACAAGTTTAAAAAAAATTGCATTATCATGAGATAAACAACGTGTGTGCAAAATAGCTCAATCGAATATCGAGAAGTGAGTCAAATTTAACTTGCAAGTTATGATTACATACACACAGACTCCGGAACAGGTGACACTAAATAAAAGCTTGTAATACATACGTCTTACTATCACTGTCTCTGCATCTTCAATAATATGATTGTATTTTTATTTGTTTCACAATAATTAACACAGTTTGATTGCTGTGATCTCTCCGGCAGAGAATTGAGACTGTTTTTATTTTTTAATTTTTGGCAAGTCGTGCACAGTCTGTCACGTGAGTTGCAGTTTCAGATAAAAATAAAGCTTTAGAGTAATAGTGTTGATCGACCACATACATATTACAGAGAAGTAGATTCTGCCTAAGACTTCACGCGCGTCACGCGGAATTAGCATATTCTTTTGCATTGAATTTGACCTTGCGAATATTTTCCTCACTAGCAACAAAAATAGTTTTGTATTTTGTTCGCCTCACTAGTGAGTACAAACCAAGCTGGTGCAGCGTAGGTTAAAATGGAGCGGTTTTGGTCCTGGTCTTGTATACGCCATCTTAGCGCGGGTGGGGAAATGGGATGGGAAGATTGGATTGAGAAGGTTGCGGGCCACCCTGCTCGGCGTCATCGGCCGACGGTCGGTGGACACGCCTTGGTACTTGGCCTGAGGCACCCATTCGATGTCGACTCCTTGTGGTTTCAGACTTGGTGGGAGGAGCACGTATCCTGTGGCGAGCGCCTGTGTCTTATTCACATTAGCTGGGAGCCGCCACTTGGCTAGCCACTCTGGAAGCTGGTCGAGGGCACTCTGCATTTTATGAGCCGCGTGTTTCGTATTCAACGAGGCTGTTATGAACGCGGCGTAATCTACGTCCAGTGCTGGTGTCGCCACTGGACGAAAGGTGAGTATACTCGTATGATGTTGTTTTGATGAAAAACTGTACATTGATTCCCATTCAAGTTGAAAACTACACCTATGCAACATTTTTTTTACAATTGATACAATGAGAATTAGTGTTTTTACTTCCCAAAAAGGAGGAGGTTCTATGTTCGACATAATGTATGTTTTTTTTTGTTTTTTTTTATGTTCACCTATTTCTCCGTCAATTGTGGACCGATTTCGAAAATTCTTTTTTGTTTGAAAGAGTATGTGCCGAAATTGGTTCCATTTTAATTTGGTGAAGATCTGATGAAGAAAATCGAAGAATACATTATAAGAATACAATAGAACTCTTCAATAAATAACGGCAAATCCCTCGAGATTGCTGCAATCGCATGTCTGTTTGTTGTTTATACCATTTCATAACATAACATCACGCCGTTACGCTCTTAAGGGGTACGCAGATCTCTGATTTCACCGGTAATGTTCAAGTTCCATGATATTCGGGTAATATATTCTGGCGTTATAGGTAACTTACTAAACGACTTGCCTATTAGGTAGGTACAATTAAAAAGTGAAATATACTGACTTCCAAATTAAACTACAAAGTGAAAAATAACTTTTGAAAGTCGGTGTCCATAACGAAATAAATTGGTACCTACGTAAGACATCACAATTTGGAAGGCGGTAGTATTTTTTTGAAAACAGTTTTTTTTTTCAGAAATTGGTTGCGGGCGTTTTAGGGATTTATTTTTCAATGTAATGTGTAGGATCATCACTATATAGATAGCAGAATAGCATGACTTGTCCGACCAAATAAAAAAGTTAATAAACAATAAAATTTGGCCATGGCATTTTTAGCATACACTTTGAAAATTGCAGCTTACCCAAGCAGTGGCGCTCATTAACCCAAGCATATTTGGATAGCATGTAATGCAAAATCTGCATATAAACTATGAGGAATAGCGAAAAACAATCAAAGGGGTCTCTGGCCCGATTTTTATGAAAACTAAAACGTGTTTTTTTATAAGTTAATGTACTGGTTCGATTCTTGGATAGTAATAATAGGTTTTCAAAAATCTTACGATGTAGTTTTAGTTTAAATTTAAATAACTTTATTTACTTAAGAAACATTCAAATTCATGGATTCCCTGAAACCTGTGCTAGACCTGTGTTACAGGAGCCAGTGCCCTCTTCCGAGGAGGAATTACAATTTATTATTATGCAGACAGAACAGTGTAAAATTAAAACTAAGGTACATATTCAAACTAATAATAAAATAAAAATCAAAGTCCAGCGTGAATGTGTTTGTGTGTGTGTGTGTGAGCGAGTGTATTTGTGTGTGTGGTTGTGTGTGTGCACGTATGTTATAATGTGTCTACGTGTATATTATAAGGATTTGGCTCACGAGATGGTCACTAGTATTTGCTCTGTTTCTTCGTAGCTGAGGGACAACAACTACGGCTTAAGGCTCTGCTTGACTTTATGCACAGTAAGTCTGTAAATTGCGACGTTCTTGTTAACCCTTTTGTAAATTTGGAAGCTTTGGGCACGATAGTACCGTCGAGCTAGTGCAGAACAACACTGGACCGATTTATAAACAGGAAAACCTATTTGTCGGCAGGTAAGGTTTTCATCAAGTGGCATCATGGAGTGTGTGCGCAGGACAGTGCGGAGGATATAAAGTTGTCTCACCGTAAGTACCTGAGCATCGGAGTACAGCTGGGCTGTGGGATAGTCCCTTTTACGGAAATGCATGACTTTGAGAACTGCCCGCTGAGCTCGTTCCACCCTAAGCATCACGGTTTTGAAAGTCCCGCCCCATACTGGTATGCAATAAGACTCACACAGGGAACGATATACAAGGGAAGCTGTATCAATGTCAGCCGAATTTCTGAGTTCCTTAAATAAGTACATTAGTTTTCGAAGCCGGGAGCATATACTATCCGTATGAACACGCCAATCCAGCTTCTCGTCGATATAAACCCCTAAATATTTAATGGAACCATAGTCAAGCAGTTACAATTGCATGGCATTGCGTTATGGCAAGTATGCGTAATTTTTTTTTTTTAGATTCTGTAGGTGGTTCAGGTGAGTTTGGTGAGCGATACTGAATTACTTTGGTCTTGGATATGTTGAGGGTCAGCAGATTAGTAGAAAGCCAGTCCATAACAGTTCGCAAAGTAAATGTATTCAGTTCTGTGCTTAGCTTTGACCCAGTCCTTATCGTATATCAGCAGAGCTGTGTCATCCGCATAGGTAAAAATGTCGCACTAGATGAGGCGCAATAGACGAATGGGTTTTCATCGAAATCGGACCTGAGATTCCTTTAATTGTTTCTATGCCATCTACGACACTGTATATTGAATTATTTACATATTTTTTCTTTTGTCACGTAAAAAAAAATAACGACAATACAATGCGTTGAAATTTCGAGCGACGTCACAACACTTTTTCTAAAAAGTCACGTCGTCACTAGCCCGCACTCTTGAACTTTAATGCACTTTATCTTTGTCAATTTGTATTTATTTCATAGAGGAAAAAATACGTGCCCAATATTTTTTGATAATCTAACTGACGGGCTAAATGAATTAATATATTTTTTACCCAGGATTCATCCGTATTTAATTACTTGACAAGAATCTGTCATTAACACATTTTGGAAATTATCACTAGGCTGTCCCGCTGTCGCACTGTACGTGTAACACTTCTATCATATCATCATATTGCTGGACATGGGCCTCCCCCAAGCGTCGCCACATTGACCGGTCCCAAGCATCCCGCATTGTTCCACCTGGTGGGAGGCCTTCCAACGCAACGTCTTCCGGTTCGCGGTCGCCACTTCAGAACTTTTCTGCCTCATCGGCCATCCGTTCTGCGTGCAATGTGTCCTGCCCACTGCCACTTAAGTTTGGAAATTCTTCGGATTATGTCGGTAACCTCTTGCGGATCTCTACATTTCTGATACGATCACGCATGGATACTCCGAGCATAGCCCTTTCCATTGCCCTTTGGGTGACTGTAAGCTGTCTGATGAAGCACATTGTGAGCGACCACGTCTCAGAGCCATATATCATCACTGGCAACACACACTGGTCATAGACTTTCGTCTTGAGACACTGTGTTAAGTTGGACAAGAAGATACCGCACAACTTTCCGAACGCTGCCCAGCCGAGTCGGATTCGACGGTTGACCTCTTTCTCGAAGTTGGCCCTACCCAACTGGATCGTTTGTCCCAGGTAGACATAGTCGTCCACAACTTCGAGTGTAGAGTCTCCAACCTTGATAGTAGTGGGCGTATCATGGCCATTCAACATCACCTTGGTTTTGGCCATGTTCATTTTAAGACCCACTCTTTTGGAAGCTCTACTGAGGTCATCGAGCATTATACTGATGTACGCCATGGTCTCAGCCATGACCACTATATTGTCGGCAAACCGAAGGTGAGTGATGTACTCGCCATTGACGTTGAAGCCTAGCTCTCGCCAGTCCAGAACCTAGTAGAAAAACTCCAGCGCAGCGGTGAATAGTTTCGGAGATATGACATCTCCCTGTCTCACACATCGCTGCAGAAGAATAGGTTTCCAGGTCTGATCCTGAAGTCGAACTGACATGGTGGCATTTTTGTACAAACACTTCAGCACCTCGATGTAGAACAATGGTGTACAGTATTCCAAATCTCAAACCCGCTGTCACATGAATTTGCTACTGCGCAGTGCGTCGCGGAGTGTTCCGAGCTGCCATTAAGTATGATTCTACCTGCAACTATCTTTATTCAGTTCGAAAGAAAAAGAAATAAACTTACCAACACTTTTGTCTTTTAATTGCAAATCCTTTTGAAATAAAAAATCACAGTAAGTAATACAAAATTATTATTTTTATAACACTTTGACGCTTTTAGGAATTTGATTAAATTAATAAAATAACTTTTAATAGGTACTAATATTGCATTACTTGCAACTTCAAACTTGCACCATAATTTGTATAATTTTCCTCTACGTGTGGCTGTGAGTCAAGCACATATTTGTTTGTCTATCAATTTTATTTAATATTATTTTTCCTCAGTTTTTCGGGGTGTGCGATTGTTCTATGTTTTATTTAGATTGTTTTATTGTTTTTTAATGTATTGCGTTTGTTTTGTTCAGTTTTTGGGCACAAATTTTGTAACTGTTTTTAATGTTGGTGTTAGCTGGCGGGTGGTGCAGTGATGCACCTCAGTTGTACTGATTCTAGAAATTGAATATTTTATATATATATTTAATATATTTTAAACATTTTAACTACTTCTATTTATGTCAGATAATGAATCTTATTTTTCAGCTAACGATTCTGCTGCCTCTTCAAGCGACGAGAGCTTTTGTTCTCTCGGTGGCACCCTTGGTGACTTTTTGCAACATAACTTTGATGATGAGTCTAGTCGGTTGCTGAATGTTTGTCACATTAACGCACAAAGTATACCCAGTCACTACAACGACCTGTACGATGCGTTTAACAACAAAAACATTCATGCTATCCTGATTTCCGAAACTTGGCTCAAACCAGATCTTCTGTCCACCACTTACCCTCTCACTGGTTTCGTTCTGGTTCGGAATGATCGGATTGGTAAGGGAGGGGGTGGTGTGGCCATATACCTCCGCAGTGATTTTCCTTACAAACCACTTGCTACTTCCTCTTCAAACTATTCTGCTTCTGCTGAGTTTATCTTCCTTGAAGTTTGCGTCAAAGGAGCCAAGACCGTTATCGGTGTTGTCTACTGTCCCCCCACTGTCGACTACTTCACTGAATTCGAATCAGTTCTTGAATCCTTGGGTTCAGAGTATGCACACCACATCATCATGGGTGATTTCAATACTAACCTCCTTTCTCAAAACTCCCCTAGATCCCGTAAGCTTCTTCATCTTATCGAGTCAGCTAGTCTGCACGTGTTGCCGCTTCAGGCGACCCATCATAACAAATCTGGCGATGACACCTGGCTCGATCTTATCCTCACCTCGAATCCTTCCCTTGTCTCGTCCCATGGTCAACATGACGCTCCTGGCTTCTCTCATCACGACCTGATTTTTCTTTCCTATATCCTCAAACCTCCTAAACCTAAACCCAAGGTTCTGTACAGGCGTTGTTTTGCCAGGATGGACGTTGAGAAACTCAAGACGGATGCATCTATGATCGACTGGGAGGCTCTGACAGAGGCTACTTCGGTTGACGATAAGGTAGCAATCTTTAATGATGTTGTGATCAACCTTTATAACCGTCACGCACCAGTCAGAAAAGTGAAACTGAAGCGTCCTCCTGCGCCTTGGATGACAAGTGGCATAAAGATGGCGATGCGACGCAGGGACCGCGCGTTCCGAAAATATAAACAGGATCGTACGGACGAGAACTGGGTGCTATTCAAAGCTTCAAGGAATAGATGTAACCAGATGATACGCAATGCTAAACGCCGCCACATTCTGGAAAATATTTCTTCTTCTTCTTCTGCCGATATCTGGAAGTTTCTAGGAACGCTTGGTATTGGCAAACCGCGACATTTAGACCTTCCCAATTCGATTGACTTAGACGATCTCAACCGTCATTTCTCCACTGTGCCTACTATGGATCGTCTAACTAAGCAACACACGCTGTATCTTATTTCTGGTCTAACGCGTCCTCACATTAAACCTTTTCGTTTCATTCCAGTTGAACCGGGCGAGATTAAAAAGATCATTCTTGCCATTAAATCCAAAGCGGTGGGATGTGATAATATCTCTCGTAGTATGGTCATCACCATTCTGGATCACCTCCTACCTCCCATCACCCATATTGTAAATTTTTCCTTGTTTTCCAAAGTATTCCCCTCCTTGTGGCGTAAAGCTTTTGTCCGTCCACTTCCCAAAGTTTCCAATCCCACTCTTCCAGCCCACTTTCGCCCCATTTCTATCATTCCCTTCCTTTCCAAAGTGCTCGAGGCCTGTGTCCACAAACAATTTTCAAACTTTGTGCAGAGTAATTCACTCGTTAGCCCTCTACAATCTGGATTCAGGCCTGGGCACAGCACTGTGTCTGCCCTCCTTAAAGTGACTGGCGATATTAGGGTGGGACTGGAAGATACCAAAGTCACTGTACTAGTGTTGGTCGATTTCTCGAACGCCTTCAATACTGTCAGTCACGAAATCCTGTTAGCCATTATGTCCTATTTGATGGTCTCCCCCGAAGCACTGGAATGGTTCACTTCTTATCTTCAGGAGCGTCAGCAGTCGGTGCACGTTGGAGATTCTTCATCTCGTTGGTGTGACTTGGAAACTGGCGTACCTCAAGGCGGCATTCTTTCTCCTCTTCTGTTTTCTATTTTTATTAATCTCATTACTTCCGAACTTCAGTGTGCGTATCATCTGTATGCAGATGACCTTCAGTTGTATCGTCGGGGGAATGTGGACGAAGTACCTGATATTATCGAGAAATTAAACGAGGACTTAATGGCTATAAAAGCCTGGTCTGATAGGTTTGGCGTTGCTGTAAACCCCAATAAGTGTCAGGCGATCATCATTGGGAGTCCTCGCAGCATCGGTAAAGTGGATAGTGCAACTTTGCCACCTGTTCTGTTTGACGGTACGATTGTTCCTTTTAGCACTGACGTAAAGGACCTAGGCTTGCGCATAGATAGCACCCTTAACTGGCGTACTCAAGTTGCTAGTGTCAGTCAGAAGGTCACTGGAACGTTGCGGGCTCTATATCGTTTAAAAAATGTATTATCCTCGAACACGAAGGCAATGCTTGTGCAGACACTAATTTTTCCTATTATCGATTATGGTGACGTGTGCTATTATGACCTGAATGCAGATCTCCTCAACAAACTTGACCGTCTTCTAAATTACTGCATTCGATTTGTTTTTAATTTGCGTAAATATGATCATGTCTCTGCGCATCGCTCAATTTTAAAGTGGTTGCCCATACGCCAGCGCAGAGAGCAAAGGGCATTAACTACCTTGTTTTCATTTCTTGCATCCTCCAATGCTCCTAGTTATCTTGCTCCTCACTTTCAATATATTTGCGCCAACCACAATAAAAATCTTCGCTCATCACATAACCGTCTTCTTCAATGTCCCACTCACCGGACTGATTTCATTCACTGTTCTTTCTTCGTACAGTCTATTTCTCTGTGGAATGCGCTCCCTCAAGAAATCAGGATGGCACCCAATCGATTAGCGTTCAAAGTGAAAGTTCGCGAGCACATTCGTAAGAAGTTGGCAGTAGTATCATCACAGCGTTAATGTTCTCCAATTATCTGTTTATGTATATTCGTGTATTTAGTTTATTTACTTTTTGTATATATAGTGTATGTGTATGTATGTATTTATAGTTTGTATGTATTTTAATGTATTTGAATAAATATTACCTATCGAGATTTATTCTCAATATTGCACCTACCACTATTTGTCTCTGCATCACCCAAAGGTCGACTGGTAGAAAATGCCTAAGGCATTAAGTCCGCCTCTGTACGTTTTTGTGCATGAAGTATTAAATAAATAAATAAATAAATAAATGTATTTATAACTTGTTACGTGTTCAACAAGGCAAATAATTGCCAGAACAAAAATAAGGCCTTTTTAAATTAAAATGGTTTTCGTTATTCTTTTTAAAAGAATTTTTAGTTATTACTTGTGTCGTTTAAATGATTTAAAAAAAATGAAATTTTAATTTTAAATAGAATACGACGAAAGCGTTTCCGAACTTACCTAGATAAATGTCAAAAATAGCAAAACAAACCATTGTTTTTTGTTTATAATGTTTTATTCATGACCATAGATACCAGTATTTTTTCAGTCGGATACATAGAGGATGATACTTATTTTTTTTTTTTAATAGTTATTTATTCATGACCATAGATACAAGTCTTTCAGTCGGATACATAAATGGTTTACACTTATATTACAATAATGTTATGGCACGTTTTCTACAGTAAATAATAATATTATATCAATAATAAAATTGTGTTGCCATGCCACACTGATAAAATAAGGCAACAAAAAATATTATTTTTGAGAAAATATAGATTTTCATACATAAGTTACTATTGTTAATTACAAACGTTATTTCTAACTATTTATATCGCTTATTAATATATTTTGGGACCGAATTTTTAATAATAAGATAACTTTTACTTGAGAAAATAACATGATAGATTTTGTATAAAAATATTATGTCAAACTGCCTTTTTATTCTGCCGTTAGAAATTTCTGACTACTTATAAATTAACATAGAGCTAAAAATGTATACGAATGTTGGAAACACCATAAGAAATGAAATGTGAAAAGTCTCTATATAGCAATCATCTCTCAAATATACTTCAAAGTTCAAAGTTTGCAAAAACGCCTGGCGTGACGATCTGGACTCAAGTTTATGCTCCATCACTATTTAAATAATAAATTGTTTAATGGAATTTAAACATATTTTGTCTAACACGAACGAACATTACCGAGGCAAAACAAAAAAAGACATATAAGCGAGTAACAATGTATCTCAGTAGTATTTGTATTGAATTCTGGCAACCAAAGAAAGATTTAACTTGTGATATGGGTGCCTACCTCACACTTGTATTACAATTATCATTTGGATTTTTTATCTATGATCACAGGTAGAACCTGGATGAAGCAGGAACGTAAGGACTGCCAATTTCAACTGGCTCCAACTTGCCGAGATTTGACCTTGCCAATAACGGACCATCTTGAGCTTCTTGGCGTTACGTTGACATCAACTCTCAAATTTAGTCCATACATTGAGTCAAAGGCATAGCTAGCTGCCAAAAAGTTGGGGATCCTTGCAAAGGTGAGAAAGTACATATTCTTGTACTGATAGAGAGCTACAGTATCGCTTAACTTCATACTTTTCATCGTGAAACATTGAACGGGACCTGTGTGGTGGACAACGCGAGCAAAGCCGCGGGAAAAAATCTAGTTTGAAATAAAACATTCTTTTGTTGTACAAAAAATAAAATTTTAATTATACTACTGTTACTGTATTCGGAGTTACAATAAAAATATCATGTTAGCCCACAAAATAGCGAGCATTTTTATCACATCAGCAAATAATTATCAGATCAATTCATTCATAATCATAAAAAAATGGTAACATTAAAGTTTGCATAATTTATTACATATTTTAAGTTTCAAAATAATTAGGTTGATGCAAAACTCTCTGATGCCCGTACTAGTTTTAACTAGTACGGGCATCAGAGAGTTAAACTAGCCCACCGTTTACGGTGGGCCAGTTTTATTCTTCCCTGTGCACAATTATTGTAGTAATAATATAAATTCATGTATAATAAATAATAGTATATTAGTTCATTGACAAAAATTGATATATTCACATATATTTAATTAAATCTACAGTAATTTGACATTTTTATTTGACATTTAATTGATAATTTACATAGATTCCACACAACACAATATTGCCATTTACATGATTTTTCATTACTCATACTCGGAAAGTAGGTCTGAAGTTGCTTGAGAAGCGGGTTGAAAGTAATACTTTGCAGCCCTAGGGAGAATCGCTTTCAACTGACAGCTGTCAAATTATTAAAAAAAAAACTAGTTCCTTTTCACATATCTATTGAACCATGTTCCAACTTTCTATACAACCACGAAGTAAAATTGAAATGACTTAAAGTTAAGTATTGATTAAAGAATATATATTTTTTAAATAACTTTATTATAATTTAGTTTCAACAATTTCTTTAAAATAACTTAGATTTGGGCAAAATATTTACCATTTTTTCAATGATGAAAATAAAAAATAATGGCGGAATAGCAGGCCGGCCACAGAAAAAAAAACAAACAAAATAGGCGGGAAAGCGGCAATCATTTTTTCTTTAGCTAATTCATGTTTTTATTTTTATTTCCTTGTATTTGTAATGAAAAGCACAGTGTTTACCTCGGGTTAAAGACTTATTTAGTCCCTCGAACTATTGGCGCCCTCACTTCGTTCCGGGCGCCAAACCCCGTCTCGGGACTAAATAAGTTACTTTCACCCCTAGGATAACAATGTACTATTACACCTAATCTTGTTATTTAAATTACATAGTATTTAACGGTTCAATTTAAGCTTATATTAAAAATTGTAGTGGTATATGTAGAAAAACACGTTATATTCATAATTATAAAAGATTTTTTCTTTATTCACTCAGGTTCAAGAGATACGTTTTTACTGTATTATAAATTAACCCTTATTACAATGCAATAAGGTGCATACAAATGTGAAAGTAAAGTAAACTGATGGTATGTTGTCTGTACATAAGATGTAAATGACACGGACGGGAAGAAATAGTGTGAAACTTTCATAAAACAACAAATGAAGGCGATGTTTAACGCGATAACTCATAAGGGACCTGCGTTTGGGCAATATCCTTTGGATGGTGATAAAATATGACGTCGTATGGCAAATACTTTAAACATAAGTAAACAATAATTAAATCAGAAGTTCTGTATAACATACAAAATTTAAGATATAGTGCAAAAATAATGAATGCTTAAAATATTAAAAATAAGTCGTCACTACCTTAAGGCGCCTCACCGAGCAAAACGCCGCGCTACTCGTTTTTGTGCAGTTTTTAAGAGCTATCTATTCTTTATTAAAAAAGAAATATCAATTAATAAAAATACATTAAATTTCTACATAATGTTGATTCTAAAATTGTAGTACACTTTTTTTTTTAAAGAGGTATAATCTCCTTTCACTAATCTCCTTTCAACAAAACCATAAATATGTGAAATAATTATTGATAGCATGCATCTCCTCGTAAAGTGTTCATTAATTATTTGTTATACTAATACTAATGGATAAACAATTTGATAACGAACATTTTGTAAGTTTTATTTTTTTCAAAAGACCAACATTCGATTTTATAACTAACACTACCGTAATTCATGCGCCAACAGTGCCGCTAGGCCAATGGGAATGCTCATATCTCATGCTGATTTTTTGGTCAAGATACGGCCTTAAGTGACGACTTAATTTTAATCTTTTAATACAAATATATAAACATTAATACAAACAATAAGGACGTACCTTATTGTTACCTTATAAATACTAAAAATTATCTTAACTAATATGTATATGTAAGGAGAGTGTTAAATAAGATGTAGAATGTTCATACATTGGTTCTTCTAAGTTGGCAGTACTGCTTTTGTTTCTGTCGCTACCAATAGTTATGATTAGTGTGGTATTACCTTTTTCCTTTTCTGTTACTTAGCTACTTGTAATAGTATACTGTGTAGTGTTTAAGTCAAATGCAGCTTAATAAGTAAAATCTCTGCAAATTTCATTGAAACTAACTTCAGGTTATGGGCCCAGGCACATAATCCTGTATCGTGAGTTAGTTAGAATCAAGAAATGTTCGGCGTTAGCAGTTACTCATCGGCGGGAAAGAAAGTGAGGTTAAAGTCTCACGGCGGCGGCGGCGCACGGTGTGGCGCGGTGTATTTAACTAAGGACAACTTGCTCTGGATTGTGAACAAGGTCGGAAATTGGAGAGTAGCAACAATGTGAACGTAATAAAGCTGGAGGGTTCCAGAAATTGGAACATCTGGAAATTTCAGACTACGGTGCTGTTGAGAGGCCAAGGTTTGCTGGACGTTGTGGAAGAAAAAGGGGAAAGACCGAAGCTCCTGCTGAAATAACCAAATGGGAAGCTAAAGATGCCAAGGCGCAAACGGTGTTGGTGACACGGATGACGGAAGAGGCCATGTTACACATCATCACATGCACAAGTTCTACTGAGATGTGGCGAAAACTTCAAAGCGTGTATGAACAGAAGACTGAGACTAGTATATACATTGTACAACAACGTTTTTTCCAGTACAGATACGAAAAGGGCATCGATATGTCAGTTTTCTTGTCAGAATCCAATATTTTCGATGTACAAAAATAACTTTTCTACAGATTTATTATATGTGATGATGATGATTTGGCGGGTGGATATAAATTGCCTACCTTTTTTATTTTTTTTTAGGAATTTTAGTTTTCATATTTTTGCTATTCTATCATATATATATTTTATTTATTTATTCATTTTTGATGTCAAGCAATAATGACAGCAGCGACGCCGAAAGCTTTGTTACTGCAAGTAGTGATGACAGTTTTGTTAGCATTCCGACCCTTGCTGACACACTTGAATCCCAATTTGTCGATGTTCCGAAGAATTTTAATGTAGTCCATATAAATGCCCAAAGTATTCTGGCACACCATCCACTGACATGCTAGCCTCCCTTGCCTGTAAGAACATCCATGCCATCCTTATCTCCGAGTCTTGGCTAAAACCATGTCTCCCATCCACATCCTATTCCTTGCCGGGGTTTCAACTGATAAGAAATGACCGTGCGCGTGGCGGTGGAGGTGGTGTTGCTATTTACCTTCGCCCACACATTCGTTTTTCAATGATTGATATGTCAGCACAACCTCCCCCGTCAAGCACGGGCGAGCATCTCTTTTTAGAAGTCACCCTGAACCTTACAAAAATCCTTCTAGGCGTTTATTACAGCCCTACATCTCGAATAAATTTCTTCTCTTCTTTTGAAACCATCCTAGAAAACCTGTTGCCTTCTTACAGTCATAGAATAGAATAAAATAGAAATAATGATTATGGGGAACTTCAACACTTGCTTATTGAAGAATGATTCCCACTCCCCTTCTTTTCAATCAGTCCTTAAATTTTTGAACCTATCCTTACTTCCCTTAAGTGTTCCCGTCACTCTTAGACCTTTTTATTGTTTCCTCTTTACAACATGTCCGCAAGCACGGCCAGTACCCTGCTGACATGTTTTCCTATCATGACCTCATTTTCCTCTCATACAAAGTTCGACCTCCTAAGGCCAAACCTAAAATTCTCCTGCAGCGCAATTTTAGTGGAATTAATACAGATGATCTGCGAAGGGATGCCAGAAACATTGACTGGGAACTTCTGGTCAGCCTTGAGTTAATTGATGACAAAGTAAACGTGTTGACGGACAACCTTTTGCAGCTATATGATGTTCACGCTCACATACGTGCAATAAAAATTAATCATCTTTCAGTGCTAACAGGCGACATTAAAGAGTTAATCCACAGAAAAACTGTTACCAAAACCAATTCCCCGTCCCGTCCCGTACCGTCGCCGAACCGGGAGAAACTTTTGGACACACAGAATCGCTACAATACCGTCCTATCTCTATCTTGCCTTTCCTCTCCAAAGTCCTTGAACGCTTTGTCCATAATCAGATGTTGCTGAATCCTTTTCAATCTGGATTTCGTCCTGGTCACAGCACAGCTACTGCCTTAGTGAACGTTACGGATGCCATTCGGCTAGGCGTGGAACGAGGACATCTGACGGTTCTTTGCTTGCTAGATTTTAGTAATGCATTTCATACTGTCGATTTCGATATCCTGCTTGGCATACTTCGCTCGCTTAACATATCTCCAACGATTGACTGGATTCGTAGTTACCTGTATGGCCGCCGGCAACATATATGCATAAAATAATCTAACTCTTCTTGGTGTTATACAACTGGAACCTGTGTACCCTTCTGCTTCCTATCCTTGACTATGCTGATGTCAGTTATGTCGATCTCACCCAGGTACAACTAGATAAACTTGAGCGTCTTCAAAACCTTTGCATAAGATTTATATTTGGCCTGCGCAAAAATGATCACATTTCTGAATTTCGGACAAAGCTCAAGTGGCTTCCCATACGTTTTCGCCGGGATTCTCATATTTTGTTTCGGCTTTACAGTATTACCCTACCCAGTACCCGACAAACCCGGCAGGTGGTAGTTTTCCTACCGTGCTATAGTAAATTTAGTTGGTATGGCATAGAGGAAATATTCAAATTAAACCAAACATGCTATACAAGTACAATATTTATTAAGTCAATTAAACGGGTACATCCATCCAATAGATAGTTCAATATTTCCTAACCCTATAAAAGTTACACAAAGCTTATAGTTCCCGCTCAGAACTTGTCTCCTGTGACAAGCTGAACAGGTAACATGAGAACAATGTTGTATGTACACATTTACACAAACTCAGGGTCGTTTTAGTATGTTTGGGTTTCGTGTGATGACCAATTAGAAACTCTCTTCGTAGCTCAATCGTATAAGAGATTAATTACAGATAGATCTAGTCGAGCTCAGTGCAGCACATGGTTATGCTTAAAAATGCATCCTACACTTCAATTCTATGACAAACACTCAATACTAGATCTTCCTATCTATAAATGAACCTATGAGGGTCACTAACTCTTTGAAAATATAACGCAATGTAACTGAAACATTACTACAGCCTATATAGCCTAACCGTTCAGCGGGTAAGCTGGTTAGTTGGTCAACTGGTTAGCTGGTTAGCCGGTTAGCTGGTTAGTTGGTCAGCTGGTTTGCCGGTTAAATTTTTGCATTGCCTGTACTTCGCACACTACTTTGGTTGTTAATTTCTCTGTATTCTAGTTAAATTTATGTGTACTTTAATGTGTCAAAATCGTATTTTTTACTAATATTATTATTAATAGATATTAGATATCTATTAATAATAAGGTCATTGGAAAACTTGAGACTAGAGATGCCGATGCATTCCACCAACTTTTACGACAAATCTTTTCGGTGCGGCTGTGGAATGCTTTGCCTGTGTCAATAAGGCGTGCTTAATCTCTGCCCATTAAATTCCACTGCACCCACGTGGTGGATTTAGGCTTATGCTGTCTCTCACAGTGAGGATGGCTGTGTCCCAGTAGTGGGAAACGTTAAAATGGCGATGATGATGATGACACTTTCCGTTCTTTTTCTTCTTCCTCTATCATCGAATCTAAGCACATTTCTAAATCTTGTAACATGACTTTGGCACTTTCTAATATCAATTTATGAGATTTTTCACTCATCTGTATCAGGCTACATCCTTGTTTTGCTTGGAAAAAGAAAGTCTGTATTGTTCCTACCAAAGTCTCTTTTATTACAAAGATAGTTCGTTTATTTTGGAGAAGTTTTGCAACATGTCCCAATCTTTCAATCCAAATTCTATCTATGTCATCGCAAAAAATTATGAATAGTTCACTTTTGTCTGCTTCTGCCAATTTTAATTCGTATTTGTATTGATTTGCTGATACATTTAAAATAAGTTTTAAATTCAACAAATAATAATTAATATTGTTGTTAATTGATTGCTCCATTATTCGAACCGTTTGCATAGTCCTATTTGTAACTAAAATTATGGCTGAAGGTTGATCGTTAAATTTTATCATATAAGGTTGGTGCGTGCAATAGTAGTTAAGCGGTGGCAATATCTTTGCAGACACCATCCACCATCTTGGTATAAAGTCGAGATATTGAAGAATGATCTTGTAGGCTGTATGTCTGATATCATCCATCTTAATACACTGATGATCACATGTTACGTTTTTCAAAAAAAAAACTAAACCCGTATCGTCCGCCCGGTTCGTGGAAAATAAAAGTCTCTTCATGGTATATTTTGCGTAATTATTATCATCGTTTAGACACTTGTCGATCGCATCGAACTTCAAATTTTTAATACCGCTTTGCAATTTCATGAACAGTCTTCCTGATAGTTCCCCTAGTGACTCCCAGTTATCAATGTATGTGTGGTTTGTATTATTTTGAGAAAATAATAAGTTTCCAACAATGCCAGTGATTCCTGCTATTAAACAGGACATTCTACATGAAAAGTCATCTAAGTTATTGCCTAAAGCTTGATGCTGTGACGTTTTGATGTTTAAATACAGATACTTTCTAAACTCATCTACGTAATTAGTAAAGACTCCTTTGCCCTGTTCTAAAAGCAAGTCGAAAATTATTTGTTCGTGGTCTTTAACGATCGCACGCAAATCAGATTTAATCTTATAATGTAGAATATTGCGAACATTTCCATAGCTTGTAAATACTACATTTAAAATGAAAGCCCATACCGATTTTTTCTTATCTACTCTAGTTTCTGTCTTCAGTAAATTGCAGATATATTGTACGGCAAAGTATTCTGTGAATGTCTTATGTATGAAGTTCGGTATACCATTTGCTACACTATGTATGAAACCTGATTTTTCCGTACCTTCTTTAATCTCGTTTATGGTATCTTTTATTTCTCTCAGTTCTTCGTCGCTAAAAATCATGAATAAATCTTCGTTATGACTAAAAACAGCGAAAGCACCTAATTTTTGATGTTTAGCAAGAAATTGAATTCGAGCGTTTTCATACATTTTTCTATTGTCAGGATTGTATAAATCAATTTTATTTTTCTCTTGAAAGCGTATTTTAAGTATTATTTCTATGTATGAATCGTAGACGGTGTAGGCATTGATATTTAAACTCCATCGATCAGGTATGATGCTTTCGTCTTTTATTCGATTTTGAAAGTATTTAGCGAACAGGTAAAGATGTAAAGGACTGCTAAAGACTGCAAAAAACCACTGGACTTCGTAATAATATTTCCAATTAAGTTGCTTATAGGTCTTAACAACAAACTCCGGACAGTGGATAATTTCATCCCTCAAGTAAACTAGAAAATGATAACAAACGATGAGGAAAGGATAATGAGGATCTCTATTTAAGATACCACCAAAGATATTACCAGAGGTCATAAATTCCATAAAACTGCATACATTCTCATACTGTTTTATCGTCAGGTCTCCTAACATAATATTGTATTTCCAAAACTTCTCCAAATATTCTTCTTGTTCAGATAGTGAAAAATACTGTATTTCATACATCTTTCCAAATTCTTTCTCTAGCCTTGATATTACTTTGTCATAAGGTCTACTCGTGATCAACATTTTATGTTTCTGCAAATAATTTCTGACTGTTGTAAGTAAAGTTAACACAATATTCGTGTACGTCGGACAGATTTCATCGAAGCCATCAAATAAGAAAATGATTTCTTTTCTATTGTAAAAGTCTAAGAACATTTTAAGTTCAAAAACAGTCCACTGATCGCCTGTACAAGATTTAAGAGTTACTACACCATTTGATTCTTCAAGTTCCATCGAAAAATCATTGTTTCTCCTCTGCTTCTCAGTCAAAACTTCACAAAGAAACTTTAAAGTCTCCAAATAACCAATGTTTGTTTTATTATCTTGCCACCTGCTAAATTTTTCAGAGTGAATCAACAAATTTATTCTTACTATCCACACTGTTGGATTCTGTTCTTTTGTTTTTAGTGACAAGTGAGTAATTAGAGTTGACTTGCCCATACCAGGTGTAGCTGTTATTACTGCCACGTCGTCGGCTATATCATTTAGTGTTAGTAAGTACTTAATTTCAGTACTTCCTTGCATATCACGGCTAACGCATCTGTTGATGTACAAATGTTTAATATTTTCGTAATTTGAATTGCTGTTCGTTTCGCCTAGTGCAATCAGCTCGTAGTTCATGACTTTATTTAACACCTCTCCTTCAATAAAACCCATGGAATGTTCGTCTATGATCGAGTGTAAGCTCAATTCCACTTCTTGGAATACAACTGTGGCATTTTCTAAAAATTTTTTTTGTGTGTTTTTACTCATCTGAATCAAGCTAATTTTTTCATCGATTACTACATTATTTGCTTGTACAAAATAAGTTTGTATTATTTCCACTAAAGTCTCTCTTATAACGAATATAGTCCGTTTCTTTTCGAGTAGTTTTGCGATATCTTTTAACTTGTTCATCCATTTTCTGTTTATGTTATTGCAAACAATAATGATTAGATGATTTTCATTTGTTTTTGTCAATTCTATTGTGATGGTTTTATAATCTTTTGCTGGTAGATCTAAAATATATTCTAAATTAAAAACAAAATAGTCAACGATTTTCAATGATTGTAACATTTTTGCAACTGTAAATGCGCTGCTCTCTGTGATGAAAATTGTAGCTGCAGATTCATCTACCAATTTGAAGCAATTCAAAGCTTTTTCGTTGAATAAATAATCAAAATTGTTTTTTATTTTTATCATATAATTATGACTTAGGATCGACATTAGAGGTTTGTTTACTATAAGTGCTAAAGCATCTTCATAATGTCTGCTTTTTTTTGTTAGATATGAAGCCTCTTTTAGCATCCACCATGTTTGTATTAAGTCGTGATATTGTAAAAAGACAGCGTCGACTGTAACTCGAACGTTATCTATCTTTAGACACCGCTGGTCTTCTATTTCATCTTTTAGAAACTTTTCTACGCCCTTTTCATCCGCCTGATTCGTAAAAAATAGAAATTTCTTCAAGAAATCCCTCGCTTCATTCTCGTCATTTTCATCACTTTGAATTGAAAGTTTTGGAAACTTTTTGACTTTTATATTGAACTTGTATTCGCACAAATTCTTAATTTTGCTTTGCAATTTCATGAATAACCTTTTGGAAAAATCTTCTAGTGACTCCCAGTTATCTGTGAACTTCATCAGCTTTGTGTTTTCTTCGGCAACTAATATGTTACCAAAAATGCCAGCGATTCCTCCGTTAAGTTTCAGAAGTCCACCTCCCAGGGACTCATCTAAAGTTACGATTTTATCGGTACCTGATTTTGTGATTAATTTACAGATTTCGAACTTCAGATGATCCAGTCTCCTTTCAATTTTACTTTTCTTAATTTTTATTGTTAAATCTTTATTGCCAAATGCAGCCGGAACTTTAAATTGGCGTGATGTTAAAATTTCTTTCAATTGCAAATCAATGTTGTTTTCATCTAACTTTCTTATTTTGAGTATC
The DNA here is from genome assembly GCA_948252205.1 of Orthosia incerta. Lineage (NCBI taxonomy): Eukaryota > Metazoa > Arthropoda > Insecta > Lepidoptera > Noctuidae > Orthosia > Orthosia incerta. The sequence goes on from OX411769.1 coordinate 5,292,758, forward strand.
GCTTTGTAAAGCGCTCTTTTGAATAAATTTATGAACTCTTCATCGCTTTCGAAGAACTCGTCGCGAAATCTTGCAAGTCGGTGTTCGTCGTCTTCGTTCAGAGATTGAATATCCGAAACTTCGATAGCTTTTAAAACCACAAGAACATGGTAGCGTAATATGACATCGTCCTTCATAGACAATATAGAATCATCTTCTTTACACAGAAACTGACCCATAAGTGTGGCTAACACAGTGACTTGATCTTTCAACATTTCTAAATCCTCATCATCATCACAGTCAAATGTAAGTTTTGGAAACATTTTAACTTTATTAAGAAACTTATAATCGTGCAAATTTGGGGTTACAGACCGCACTTCACAGTACAGCCTTGTAGCTAGATCTCCTGAAACACCGTTATCCGCAAATTTCATGTATTTCGGGTTTTCATCGGATACTAGAATATTACCAATAGTGCTAGCTAAACCTGCGTTTAAGTTTAGGAATTTTTCTTCAATTGAATCATCTATTACTATAATGTTTTCCGTTGGTGACGCCTTGATCAATCCCACCAATTTATTTTTCAAATTGTCTATTACGGATGCAATGAACACTGAAGGTTCGACGTTGTCTTCTTTGCCCCTTATTGTCAAATCTTTATTTCCAAAAGTAGTTGGTACTTTAAAGCTCCGTTTTTTTAGCATATCCATCGCTCCCAATTCTATTGCTTCATTTACTTGTGACTGTATAACATGAATATTTTCAAGTTGTCGTCTCAAATCTTCAGACATCGATTCACTGGCGAACTCCAACTTTAACTTTTTGTCATTATACATGACAACATTTCCGATCAGACTGCTGAGCACCCTGATATCGAACGGTTTACTAAATAGTTTTGAAAGTAAAGTAATGATGTCCGCGTCTTTTAATTTCCGTCTTTTTAGTATTTCAAAAAAAAGTGTATCTTTGAATAGTATTATGAATTCATCGTTGTTGGTAAAGAAGTCGGTTTGAAAGCTTGCGACTCTATGTTCATCTTGTTCATTTTTAAATTTGATCTCCGAAACATCTAGCACTTTTTGCGCCAAAATTACATGGTACACTAACATCAGCTCGTCATTCATTGGCATAATAGGACCATCATTATTCTTGTTTTCTTGTTCCTCCTCATTATCTTTGGCATTATCAGAAAGAAACTTTGCCAGTTGCACTGCAAGCGCAGCGATTTGTTCCTTCATGATAGTTTCGCATAAAAACACAATATCTTCTTTCTTATGACATGGCTGCAAGCTTTCATCACCAGTACCTATCCAACCATTTAATTTTTCAGCAAAATCGCTTTTATACTCCTTAGTATTTAGATCGGCTTTGGCAGTGGTATACATTATGAAGAGACATTCTAGTTCGTGAAAGTTTCCTTTAAATAGGATATCTTTGTTATCTGGTTTGAACAAGCAGCTTATGCGTAGGTAGCTAGAAAACCATTTAGCCAAGTCACGTTTCCTATTAAGTGTAAGCTGAATGTTCTTGCCTTCTCTATGCTTTGCTTGTATGAACACTGCTACTGGCTTGTTTTCACCTTTAACCTTAACTGTGGCTCTAATACAGATATCGTCGAAAGATCCGATGTCAGAGACATTGCTAGCTAAAGTATAGTCTTCGATATCGTCGTCAAATATAGTTCGGTAATGTATGAGACTGATTAATTTCGTCTCATACAGTTGTCCACGAATGCCGCAGGTTCCTTGACGTTTTTTATACATTTTGTTTTGAAATATGATTGAACTTCAATCAATTTGCCTAGCCTTTTGTTTTTCGGCTTCCAATCTAATCAGATGCAGCGTAATACCAGTGTTTAATAAAGAGTGACAAGCTAACTTTCCAGTTACTGACTGGGTAGTCAGTAACTACAAAACTCGCTATTCTTTATTGCCTTTCCAAGAAGGGAAAGAAAGAAAGTGTTGTTGTATTTTTTGAGGCAACCCAAAATACTCCTCTTTTTATGTAAAAGATATTTACCCGTACACGTATTGACTTTTTTACAAGCGTAGCTTAACCTTGAATGGTTTGGATTGATGCATAAGGCGTTTACTTAATTTACATTAATAAATGGCTAAGGCACAACTGTGAGTTATAACAATCTATATTATCTTGTCTCCAGGAATGGAGATACTAACATGTACGTGGGCGCACCATGGACAGACAACCCTGATGCTACCTTGTTGTTTTTTCATAAAATATCTATCATAAATATCTATTCTAGATAACGTAAATTGGAACGCCTTCAAGCTAGGTTGAACGACGATCTTTACAGGCAGGCTGGCTCCAGCTGAATGAGACTCATCGAACAGCTAGTTAAATGGCAAGCGATTGGAGAGGCCTGTGTCCAGCAGTGGGCTCCTGTAGGCTGATGATGATGTCGGTGTGCTATCCTCAAGCAGTTCGTGGTGATATGAAAATAGGAGCTTTACCAATTACAGCGTTTCAATCCTCCTTTAAATTCCGCAAACCATTATGTCTGTTCTTTTTTATGTGTCTTATCTTCAGTTAAATGAGTTTTTTGTACACCAGCTTGTTCTTCTTCATGTTTTAAGATCTGCAAAATAATATACACTTATTTAATGAAAACGAATTCGGATCAGATGCAGACTGAAAACGCTATTTAGAATTTGCATTTGAATTTTACAAAATGTAGATTCTGCAGTATCCTTTGCCGCTTGCAATTCTGGGCGCTGGACATACGCGAACATCAGCAGCTACATGTAGCTGGCCGTGGGTGTAGCATGGCTTGCCCAAATGCACCCCTGCTACTCTTGAGCTTTATTAATAGTAATAGCAAAACTAAGTTTGATTGGAAACTGGAGTCTTTTGAATTAAATTGATAGGACAGTCGGGATTATTGGGTTTCGACTTATGAACACGCTTTCCCCTTTTCTCATACCTGTTTATATATTGAATCCTATTATATTTTGCCCTTTTTGTGTAATACGAAGCATTATCCCATTACATAATCTAAATAAATACGCACATCTCAATCATTTGTTATCAAAAACATGCCTGCAAAGTTGCAACCAAATCGGAAGCCGCAATAAAAAGTTTCATACAAAGTTCAGCTTCCCCATTTACCCCCTTAAAATTAGAATTTATAAAAATCCTTTCTTAACCAACGTTAACTAGCTTTACTATACTACCACCTGCCAAAATTTAACTTCATGAAGAAAATTTGTACATAGTATCTTTACAACCCAACCCTTTTAGGGGTAACTATAAAAAAACAATACACTTTAATTATTTGTTAAGAAAGTATTTCCGCAAAGTCTAAAGGGAATATCTCCCCATACTAAGAAGTTTCATACAAAATTAACCACTCTTATTTCTCTCCATTCGATATTTATGCACGAAGATGTGGCCTATGTTCTTCTAAGCGTCTCAAACTATCCACATACCAAATTCCATCTAAATCGTTTCATCGGTTTCATTCCTATTAAGAAGTTTCCTACAAAACTAACGCCCCATTTCACTCCCTTCGTGTTTTATGCAAGTAGCCTGTGTCCTTCTCAAGGTCTCAAACTATTTCCATACCAAATCTCGTCTAAATCGGTTCATGCTATGAAGATGTTGCATGATAATGAGAAGTTAGATACAAAATTAACACGCCCCCATTTCTCCCCCTTCATGTTTTATGCAAACAAAGTAATCTATGTCCTTCCCAAGGTCTCAAACTATCTCCATTCCACATCTAAATCGATCGGTATAAGTCTTATTAAGAAGTTGGCTTCCATAATTAAAATTAATTTAAAATAGTTCTTTATTGTTTTTTATTTATATATTCTATGTACTAAGTAACTGTAGGTTGGAATTGATGCTCATATACCCCCCTTGTATGAGCATCAACTCTAACCTGCGCGCCTGAAGAGTCGTAACTCGTGACTCTTCAGGCGAGACATACGACCTCCTCGCAAGCCAGCGCAACTGACGAGAGATGTGAATTGTGGAAACATACACTACTCCTCCACACTTCATCACTCCGGCAGAGAATCTGCCCCCTGGAAACGAACTGCAGTGGCCAATCTGGAAGTCCCTAAACCGATTGCGGGCCCAGGTTGGCCGTTGTAAAAACAACCTGGCTAAATGGAATATCTTAGACGCAAGATATGGCCCACTTCCTTGTCTGCCCTTCGTGCCCGACGACCTTCACCTTACGGGATTTGAACTTGGTAAATGATAGAGCTGTCCGAGTGGCTGCATACTGGTCGGACAAAATCTGAATGGTTATACATTTTGAGTTGATCGACACAAAAGAAGAAGAAGTAACTAAAAACCCACCTTTGGTTCATATTTTACTTTTTACATCACTTTCTTACACAACCACAACACTTCACACACGCACTAAACGTTTTGATAATACTTTTATTATGCGTACAGCTAAGGAGTGGAATTCCCTGCCGGAGTCTGTGTTTCCCGATAGCTACAACCTAGGGGTCTTTAAGTCAAGAGTGAATAGGTTAGTTCTAAGCACGCGTGCTCCATCATCGACCACATCATCGCTTACCATCAGGTGAGATGGTGGTCAAGCGCGAGCCTATATAAGATAAATAAAAAGAAAAAAAGAACTTCATTATTTCCAAGCATGGACAGCAGGCTGGTGCATAGCATGGAGGAACCGGAGAAGCTGTTTAGCTCCCGCATGCATCAATATGAAGAAAAGCTGCAAATAGCTACTGCCTGATGTGACCCCACGCACTCAGAACTTGCATCTTTATCTAAACATTTCACGGACTTTAATTACTTGATCTGAAAACACTGTCACACCTCAAGACACAGATTGAACTGTAATCATCAAGCCTGGATAGTCATGAGACAGCTATGAGGAGAAAGGTTTTGTTGTTTTACGGAATTCCTGAGAGCTGACCGGGTAAGAAGTTGTGTGACACAATCCACATTTTATTTTCATTTGAACGGTACAGTGTTTGACTTTGATGAAGAATTATAAAAAAAATACCATTGCAAATCTCTGAAGTTTGCGGGCGAAATAGTAGATTATGCACTAAGGGGATTGAAAACTGAAATATTGTTGTCTCTTTTGTCAAATACGATTACTACATTAGAAAGAATGAAACAAAACGATGTTTCACATTCTGTATCCTATTTCACTAATATTTGTATAAGCTAATGTATGTATAGAACATCGCGGCGCCTCCATATTTTTCCCAGCTCAATGGTTGCGTCCCACAGCAGAGGTGTACCTACCCTTCACGACACCAACGTCATGCCATTTTCTTAAATATCATAAAATAAGATTATGTAATAAAAAACATTGTTTAAATTACATTTTCTTAAATATTTTGTTTTATTGCCACTAAAATAAAATTATAAACTAAAACATAACATACTTTTCATATTTTGTGCTTAATTAAACATAAACGTCGGACGAGTTGGGAAAGAGGCGACATAAGGCTGGAGACGAGTTGGGAAACTGAGTACATGTACAAAGTGACGTATAGCTAGTGTGATTTAGACTGACGAGTTGTAATCACAACAATTTTTTTAAGTTAAGTGTTGAAGAAAATCAACGGGTTCGATTCTTGGCTAGAAATATTAGGTTTTCAAACATCTTATGATGTAGTTTTATTTTTTATCAAAATCGAACCTCCTTTGACTATTTTCGCTATTCCCCTTACTTTGGTATTTGGCCATCCGCGAATCTGTATGTAGAATTGCATGATTTGATTCCGCTTAGCCCGCTTCATCATCGGACTACAAGACGCATGGCGATGACCAATAGATAAATGAAATTTATTAAACACGTATTTTTTCTTTTGTCACGTAAACAAAAAATAACGACGATACAGTAAGTTGAAATTTCGCTTGACGTCACAACAATCAAAATACTACACTGCACTTCTACTCAAAAGAGACGTCACAAGACTCACAAGCCTAACAACTTCTGAACTTGGATGCACTTTATCTTTATCAATTTGTATTTATTTGTTAAAGAAACACATACGGTTCTGATATGTTTTGATAAACTGACGTTCTAAATGAATTATTATTATTTTTACTTCGGAGTCATCCTTATTTATTTGAAAAGAATCTGACTTTAACTCTTTCACTAATAAACTTGGAGTAAAGTTACAAATTCTCAGAGTTTATTAGTGAGGAGGAAAAATGTGTTGTATTCTTTAACGCTTAGGAGAGGCTTATATTCTGTGGTGGTGTGCTGTGGACGTCTTTTGGCTAATATGATGTTGATGAAATTTACAAGCAGGATCATATAAATATTAAGCATACGAGGTTTAAGCTTGGCGTAACTATGCTCCACGTTTACTGTTACCTACCACTTTACCTTTGTACTTATTAGATTTCAAGCTATGAGATCGAGATCATTTCTTAGTTTTAGCAGTGAAGGTGTAATTGACAGACATAATTATTTTCAGTTTTTAATATTGTTCATGATACATGATATGGCATTATCCAACGATCGACTAGCTAACTATTGCTCTAAGTAGTGGGTGAATAAAAGTTAATGTCTTCTGTGAGGTTCGGTTTTCGCTGTGTAAGTACTCTACCCCTCAAACCCGCTGGCACATGAATGTGTGTGTGAGCCGCCTTTAGGTATGATTCTACCTGTACCTATATCTACTTTGTTACTAGCGACCCGAAGATCATGAAAATGACACCCACGACGAAAAATTTGAAATTGTAATCGGCGCCATTTAGTCCGTCGCGAATTGCGTTGGGGTTGTATCAGGGCTCAGAACGTGTTCTTTCACTTTTAATAAGCGTTTTCCTAACATATCTAATTTGTCTACCAAGTGATTTGTTCGGTTACCTCGTGATACAGCTGTACGGAGAGACAGAACAGCGAGAAGTCGTTTGCAATTACAATACTGTCCTGTCCTCGTGGAGTGACATCAGGTCAAGCCGAACTTCATGCACGGACTGTTTTGCGATGCAGCTGCCCGCACTGTGTCTTCTGAAAACCAGAATAAATGCTAAGTTTAATATTATTGACTGAGAAAATGTTTAAGATATCTTTTACTTTTCGCTATATCATACACATCACGTTGTCCTATTTATTATCCTACTAGCTGACCCCCGCGACTTCGCTCCCGTCAACTAGCTACCTACCTCCTACCTACCTATCTACCCTATTTTTTTTATTTCCCACTAGCTGTGCCCGCGGCTTCGCTCCCGTCAACTGCCTACCCTACTTACTTTCCTGCCTATCCTACTTACCTTGCCACCTACCCTACCTACCTACCAATTTTTTGCTACTGTCATTGTTTCGCGGAGAATCAGAATCAGAATCCGCCATTCAGAACATGACTTCAAATGCACAACGCCATCTATCGAATATCGAGTTCAACTTTGTACCGAGTATCTGAATTGCGTGTGTTGTGATAATTTAACTTCTCGAATACTTTAAATTCATCTAACTTTTGATAGCGTAAACCGATTGCGATGAAACAAAAACTAAGTAATTCTTCAAGTTACAATTGTTATGTATAAAAGTTATTTACATTGGTTTCGAAAATTTCACGTGATGCGTGCAGAAATAAACAGACAAACAGACAAAAATTCCAAAAATGCTGAAAATAGTTTCTGTTGGTTATCAGTTAACACCCTGGCTAATTTTTCTGGAAATATTTTCGATGTGTAAAAATTACTTTTCTACAGATTTATTATATGTATATATAATGATTTATTAGTTATCCTCGTACTGGAACGCCTTGCAGCAATTACACCAATGGAGCACAATCTTATAATAAACTCACTAAAAGTCTAGTCACGATGTGTTCCTTCACCGTTGTCAGCAATGTCCAAGATAAACTTAGAAAGTACATATGAATTGAAAAAGTCACATTGGTACTTGCCCGGATTCGAACCCACGACCTCAAGCACGACAGGCGAGGTCTTAGCCACTGGTAATTCTAGAGTCTACTTCATCTTTAAGGTAGGTCATATGTCTTTTAAAATTTTAGGGGAGAATTTGATTTGCTTTTGAAGTCACCTCGCGTGTGCATAGGCATACTCGCGACCCGGCGACGGCGATATTTTTAACACGCTTTTACTAGCTTAGTATGTATCTATGTAGTTACATAACGAGTTAGATGTAACGGAATCTTTGAACGTGTTTTCACTCCCTTGAAAAAGTCGGATTGATTTGAATCTTTGCATACCTATCAAGGCCCGATGACAATGCAATAATTTAGTCAAAGTCAAATATATTTATTCAACTAGGCCAATAAGCGGCACTTTTGAAATTCAAACAAAAATTAAAATTTACAAGTAATAAAAGTTGATTCTACCGTGCGCGTTTAAATTGTTTGACCCATTTGCCTTACCAAGATTTTCAGGATTAGCGACTTTTTAGAGTCTGGCAAACGAAAGTAGACACTGGAATTATTTGCAAACTTTTTATATGGCAATGATAAACTAATGTCAACCCCAATTTTCCGTATGACGCTACTAAGTTTATACTTTGTTTTAATTCGTAATCACTATTTATATTTTTGTAAAATATTTTCTCTTTTTAATAATTTAAAAAGTTTCATTATTAATGTAGAAAACAATGATTCCTGTGACTCTTATGAATCTTTTCACATGAAAGTCTTAGATTCAGATTTTGATTGATAGTGAATAAACCAAAATTATTATAGAATACTGTTGCTTTTTTTATTCAGATTGATATATCTAAAGTATTACCTAACTAAATGTACCTATAGTATTTTTTATTCAGACGAAGTAATATCAATAATTCTAAAGTATCAAATTAGGTTATTCTAGGTATTGCATACTAGTTTTTGGGGTTGCTATACTGATATTTTTTAAATTTGCCGCGCTTTTCAGTCTCTACTTTCGTTTGCCAGACTGTAGTTCAATTTACCATTAAAGCGTGTTTTTTAGTTTTTAGAACTACAATTTATTCATTATGTATCGAAATTCGAGTGAGTACAGTGCGAAAACGTGTTCAGCTAGAACAGTGATTCTAGTGCCGGTATGAATTCACAAAGCACAACAAGGACAAGTGACATCCTATTGTCGATGGCGATTGTCAATCCTAGACATTTTCGTTATTTCTGATAGGACGTCTGTTTGTCTAGAGGCTCTGAAGAGCACAAACAAACAGACACACTTAAATATGATCAGAGGCCTTAGTGCGAGTTTTTATTCACGCTCAATCGCGTTAACGTAAACTACAATTTGTATTGAAACTGGATAAGCGCCGTCTGGTGACGGCAAGGCAAAACCTCTTTTTTTGTATACATTTTGACATAAGAGATCGTTTACGCTATCACAAATGAGTACGTTATAAAACTCGCACTAAGGCCTCAGAACTGTAAAATATCATAATCGAAATTGTACACCAGTAAATCAGCTCTTTTAAAATCATCATCATCATTTTAGCCGAAATATGTCCACTGCTGGACATAGGCCTTCCCAAGTGTCGTCACATTGACTGGTCCTGTGCAACTTGTATCCAGCGGATTCCCCCAACCTTAACCTTAACTGAGGATTTGAAAGATGATGCTGATATGGAAAGAGAACGGAGGGCGTTGGCTGTCCGATGCAACATCTTGGCCCGCAGGTTTGCGCGTTGTACACCAGAAGTGAAATCAACTCTTTTCAAGGTCTTTTGTCAATCGGTGTACACGTGCACCCTGTGGGTTCGGTATACGCACTGGGCATACAAATCCCTCAGAGTTCAGTACAATAACACCTTCAGGCTGTTGTTGGGGCTCCCGCGTTACTGCGGCGAGTCAGGGATGTTTGCCGAAACTCGTGTGGATGGTTTCAATACCATCCTATGAAAAAGGATGGCGTCCATGATGCGCAAAGTACGTGGGAGCCCCAACAGCATTCTGAAGGTCATCCGTGATAAGCCGTGTTGCGCCATCATGGCGTACTGGGTACATGTACACGTGCATGTGCCCGGTGCGTCAGGTAAGCGCGACAGATACATGAATTGATTGTTTTGTTTTATTATATATTACATAGCTTATAAGTAGGATGTACTAACAAGATAAACAAATTTGTAACTAACATAATTTGTAAGTATTGTGTATACTAACAATATAAATAAAATGTCGTGTCTAAGTGTCTTACTAACATAGATTTTAAGTAATTTGTACTACTAACAAAACTATGGACCTTTGAGTCTGCAATAAAATATTTTATTTTTTATTTAACCCGGCCTGTTAAAATTTTGCCTATTAACTAGGTACTTACACAATGGCAGACAGCAAAAATGTTCTACTATTTAGTGATACACGTCAATTGTTATTGAACTTGGCCGTTTTCGGCAGATTTTCTGTACTTACGTGTATTGTTGACCATCTGGGGTAAAAATTTAGTATCAAGATGCATTCGGACGGGGGAGGGGGGTGGTTACCACTCCCCCCTGGCACCACTCCCATTACAAGGTAATGCACCGTTCCTGAGAAAAACACGTTATTGTAACCTAACCTCAAAACACTTAAAAATTGCTTCTGCATCGTCTCCGGCGCTGCGGGAAGTGCAACTCCTTCGCCCTTACGTAACAAAGGATAGGCACCCATGCTCACCTCCGCAGCTTCGGCTTACTGGTCGCCTCCGGCGACCAGCCTCACCCGCTACGGCTCGCACGGGTGCCTATGCTTTGTTACAGCGGGCGGGAGTTGTTCTCCCTTCGCGCCTCCGGTTTTTATAAACACTCTAGGGGTAGCAGCCAAAAGACTACGTGAAGTCGGGGTGCCCCAGTTCGGTTTTGGAACAGATTCGACCTATTTTAACTATGAAGTGTCCAGTATACAAGCGTTGGTCAATCGTGAAGGCAAACAATCAAAGACCAGAAGATAAGCCAAAGTCGTCGAATAAAACCACAAAAACACCAAAAAACACAAAACGCACATTCACGTGAAATCGGGGAGAAACGGAATGAACGAGAACAAATGACACTGAACCACGTCACCCATGACGCAAAAACCATAGTTTTTTTTTACGTTCTGTTTTAACAATTTTGCTCGAAATATTCCGCCACAGACAATATACCGGTACTGTTTTGGTTGTCAATCGCCCATTTTGACGTTCGTTTTCACTGTTTATCTGATTGAGGTTAGAAACATTTTTTGTTATTTTCTCGAAAAATATGCAATACCTTGTAATAAAAGTGGTAGTGTTTTAATCAGGGACCCATCCCCTACCAGCTTTAACCACTTTTAACTCTCTCATCATGCATCTTGATACTAGACCCAAGCCCCATCTGGAACTATAACGACCATCCGGACCATCGTGACGGAATACCAGCAATAGTTCTTAGAACCAGTGCGCCTGAACTGTGTCCGATCAAGACACGCTTATTCCGGCTTTCGTATGAGACTGGAAAAGTGCCGAATGCTTGGAAGCAAGTTAATGTATATAGTTAGCCCGTGACCAAAATAAATCAAACCGACTTCCAAAACAAAAAACTACAAAACAAAAAATAACTTTCTTTTCCGGTTTGATTTATTGTTAAAATGTTTTTTTTATTTTTATCTATTTAGTTTTGGTAGGTATCTCCAATTAATATGATAATCATTTATAGCCAAAGTACATATCATGACGATTCCAATAAGCCCAAACACGACTAGGATACATTGTTTTATATCATAGTTCCAGTGCCTATCTTCCAGCTTCATCATCAGATCAGTTCGATGGTGCTATCTTCATCAGTACCATTTATTTATAAGTATTTGCTTCATCATAGTCGGTTAACTGTACGAGATATCTAATATCGTGACATACTTAGCATAGGAGTTCCAGTGGCAGTCTGTGGTCTTCTTCATCAGTTCCACTTCACTAAATTATACTTTCTGAGTGCAAATGATTGCATTATTGATGAAAATACCAAAATCGTTATATGTATGCCTATAATATTTGAGGAGTTCCCTCGATTTCTATAGGATCCCATCATCAGATCCTGACCGGATGACTATGGGACCAACTAGAAAGTAGACCCTTCAAAACAAAAGAAGAATTTTTGAAAGCAGTCCAGGCGTCTTTGAGTTTTCGGGGAACATACATAAAAAAAATCCGACAAGAACCGCCTCCTTTTTTTGAAATCGGTTAAAAAGGCCAGTTGAGCTGACCCGGCCAACTACAGACCCATCTCTGTAACGTCCATGACATGCCTATAAACTAACCATATCCTTAGCGATTGCCAATACGGTTGCCGACGAAATCGGTCTACTGGGGATCTTCTAGCGTATGCCATTCACATGTGGAGTGATGCCATTGAGAGGCATGGGGAAGCCTCTGCCGTCTCCCTCGACATCTCGAAGGCTTTTGATAGTGTCTGCCACAAAAGCTTTATTGGTAAGCTTTCTTCATTCGGTCTGCCAGGTGGTCTGTGTGATTGGAATGCAGACTTCCTGAGAGAACGGTCCATTCGAGTGGTTATCGATGGCTGCTCTTGCTGGATTTTAATGCCACGGTCCCTCAGGGATCGGTACTCTCAGCAACATTATTTATTTATTGGGTAAAACACTTAATTTAACATTATTCTTACTGCACATTAACGATCTGCTAAAACCGATAATACCTAACGATAATAAATACCTTTGGGTATGCAGACGACAGCACTGATGCTGAGAGATACTTGTCCAACGCACAGGCTACCGGGCCGCAGTCCAGTCTCTCCATGAGGCCATGGTGCAGCGTTTAAACTTGTCCTTGCAGCCAGTTTTCCAATGGGGCGATGCCAATCTGGTCAGGTTTAATGCTGCCAAAACCCAGGCGTGTATTTTTTCGCTAAAAAGAGCCAATTTCAGCCAGCTCCAACTTTTCGAGGTATGACCGTGTCAATAACGGACCATCTTGAGCTTCTTGGCGTTACGTTGAAATCGACTCTCAATTTTGGCATACATTGAGGCAAAGGCTCGGCTGTCTGCCAAAAAGTTGGGGATCCTTGCAAGGGTCGAGGTACTTAACGTCGGGATAGCTGCTCAACATGTATCAAGCGCAAGTTCGATCATGTGTTCTCATCTCTCGGACGGATCTCCCAAATATCAGCTTGATGCACTAGAGTAGATAGAAAAGCGGGCCAAGTGGCTCATTGGCAATGAGGCACGGGTCAAGTCAAAGCTCCAGAGCCTTGAAGATCGTCGTTGAGTTGACAGCTTGTCGGTTTTTAACACGCTTTTATTAGCTTGGTATGTATGTATCTATGTATCTATGTATCAATGTAACAATGTGTCAATGTAACGGAATCTTTGAACGTGATTTTCACCCACTTCAAAACGTTGGATTGATTTGAAACTTTGCACACTTATCAAAGACCGATGACAATGCAATAATTTAAACAGTTTGTCCCATTATCCTTACCATTAAAGCGTGTTTTTTAGTTTTTAGAACTACAATTTATTTATAGGTGACATTTCGAGGAATATGCGATTGAATTGCAAGATCTAATTCCACCTAGCCCGTTTCATCATCGGACTACAAAACGTACTTCGATGCGCCATCATGGTGGACATCCCACCCATACGCAAAAAACGTTATGGGAACACTTTTATTATGCGTTCAGCTAAGGAGTGGAATTCCCTGCCGGAGTCTGTGTTGCCCGATAGCTACAATCTAGTGGTCTAATCTTTAAGTCAAAAGTGAATAGGTCTCTTCTAGGCAAGCGTGCTTCACCGTCGACCACACCATCGCTTACCATCAGGGGAAATAGTGGTCAAGCGCGAGCCTATAGACATTAAAAAAAACCTTGTTTAGGCTACATGCTAATTTATTTCGATTATAGGATGCGTCATTTTTCGATGTAACTGCGTATGCACAAACCGCAGACGGTTTTGTTCTTGCGGAAAACCGGTACGTTAGTTAATTTATTAATAAACATAAGCAAGTGGACAGTCATGTTGATGACGAATCTTCCTCTAGACCAAGGCAAGTATGGTCATACCTAGATAAAGAAAACTTTAGTTGCTAATATGGGGTTTATTAACAAATAATATTATGTCATGAATATTTGGCCGGGTTTACTACCTCGGCGTCAGTGAGATAACCCTCCCTAGGTTATCTTACTGCGCAAGACTGTAGCCTCCCTTTCCCCCTTTCCCTCTCCCCCTTCCCACCCCTTAAAACGATGGACATTTACGGAAATTTATTCTAACCTGAAAACTTTAACCATGGATATCTCCATAACCATGAGGCTCCGAGTGGTGGGGATGGTACTGGGGGGTAGCAAAAATTTTTAGCATTGTATTTTTTGGACAAGTATGTCTGTTGTATTCTTTATTGGGAACAAATGTGAAGTTTAGGTAAATAAGATTATCCAGTCACTGGATCCAGTAACAAAAACAAACACAATTTACAGATTTTGTGTACTGTAATGGCTGCATAAGTTTGTCGCAGCATAACCGTGTTTGCTTATGGTACCTAATCCAACCTTATATTGAATCTGTGCAATTAACAAAAAAAAAAGATACCCAACGTAAATGCGATTATATCGAAATTGAAAAACTTGCGATAGAAGCCCGGAAGTGCTTGAAAAATGGATTACTAGGCCTTTAATATGCAATGTTGAATCTGAACGACATAGTTAACAAAAATGTACTGTTCATTTTCTGCCGATATGTTCTTAGTTTTATATACATCTACTGGCACTTCGCCCGCGACTTCGATCACGTGATCCATATTTTATCTTTTTTTTATACAGATTACTTTTAAGTTTCACCCCCTTAAAGTATGAATTTCTAAAAAACCCTTCTTAGTGCTCCCCTATATCATAAAAAGAAGCCCTGTACACTAAAATTCTACAAAAATCTTTAACATCCCCTAAATCGTCTTTTAGGAGTGGTTTGAAAAACTAATATTAAAAACCTTAACGATTTACTTAGGTTAGTATTTATGCCAAGTTTCAAATAACTCCACCACAGACCCAACACATTTCCGTCTTTTCACCTCCTTAGAGATAGAATTACCAAAAACCAATAAATACATATAATCTTTTTATCAACCAACAGCGTAAATCTAAAATTTCACGTGTCCAACTAACAATCTGTAGAAATTTCATAAAAACTTTCAACCCCCCTTTTACTCCCTTAGGGGTGGAATTTCCATCTATTCTTAGCAAAAACAAAAGGCAAACTAAAATTTGCATTTGCGCGAGTTTTCTCTTATCTTTTTATCAAGATGACACCAAGGATATTAGCCATGCATGGATGCAAGGTAAATAATATTCATTTTTGAAGAATTGCATTTAATTTATGGGTAGTATGCATTTTTTTATTAATATCAGCTTTACTGATTTGTGTAAATATCATCTAATTTGACCCACAACTATTCAATTCATGGGCATGTGAAACGTTATGTTGTAACCAAAACTATGGAGTAATCAGAAAAGTTTGTTACTGAACTATAGAAACAACAAAAAAGAAAAAAAAACCGGCCAAGTGCGAGTCGGACTCGCGCGCGAAGGGTTCCGTACCACTATCGCAAAAAACGGCAAAAAAAACACGTTTATTGTATGGGAGCCCCACCTAAATATTTATTTTATTCTGTTTTTAGTATTTGTTGTTATAGCGGCAACAGAAATACATCATCTGTGAAAATTTCAACTGTCTAGCTATCACCGTTCATTAGATACAGCCTGGTGACAGACGGACAGACAGACAGACGGACCGCGGAGTCTTAGTAATAGGGTCCCGTTTTTACCCTTTGGGTACGGAACCCTAAAAAGGAAAGAAAGAAACGAAAGAAAAGAAAATACATAAATAAAGGAGAAAAGAAAATAAATATCGAAATTCCAATCTTGCGATGTATTATCGGCTATCAATAGGTATCGGAATTTCAAACCTTTCGATATTACATGCCTTAGATGCCATGAAATTATTTAAAAAAGGGTTACTAGTTGACAGACGTACATAATAGGTAAATAATATTAAAGCAAGGCAATATAAAGCTCATATAAACTTACCTCAAAGATTATCCACAAGCGACCTACACTAGCACTCTCTCCTACGCTCGTTCACAATAGTATTTAATTTTTACCAAAAAAAAAAAACAATTATTTAATATTTACCTCGAATGCCGGTTCGGAGCTTGGCTGGGTGCGAGACGCACAGGATCGGCCAATGTGGCGACGCCTGGGGGAGGCCTATGTCGAGCAGTGGACGTCTTTCGGCTGAATTGTTGATGATGAATATTTACTTTGATCAAAAAGTCGAAAAACTAAACTTTGGTGGAAACCGCGGCAATGTGTTTCATATGATTCCATAAAATAATATAAAATCAACTTCACTGGATTTGTTCGGATTCAATTATGAAATAAAATTAAGTTAAACCAGAATAAAGAAAACAAATAAAAACACCAAGTACTGACTCACACCTACTTTGATAAGTAGGACCTGTTTTCAATTCATAAATAGATTTAACATGTTGTTGGCGACGAAGAGTCACCTTATGATAGCATAATGTAAATAGGTTTAGTAAAAATAATATCCTCGAGACCCATGCATATAGAGGAAAATAATATATCTCATGTAGAAACATGGGCTCAGGTCGTGCGTAGGGCGTTCTATCGACGCGCCAGTCTTGAATATTTATTTTTAGATTTATTTTGTCAGAAAACACAAACTAGGTGTTTTATGTTATATAACCTATGTCCTTGATAGATACATAATAACAGTAAATAGCGAAAGCTTATAGAATCTCACCCTAGACCGCTAAACACAGACGCATTTTCCTAAATTAAGTGGTCTATAATTAAATTATTGTTGTATTAGTGCATCCAGGTAACCTAGACCTAGGCCCTGGATCTAGATTAAGGTATAAGATATAAATAAAAGAAATAAAAAAGCCTTTTATTTCATGCATTAAATAAACATTACATTTAGTTAAATACAAAATGAAATACATATAAATCCAGCAACATTCCTTAGTAGAACAATAATCACAATAAAACTTATATCATTCAAAATACTTTATCACTCTTTCAACTTACAATAAATTCTTAAATTTTACCAGTGACTATACACAGTGACTGTATCATATAAAGTAAAAAATATATTTTTATGAAAACTTAAATTAATAAATTAGAATTGAAGAAATCATCCAGAACAAATACTAAAAAATACTTTAACAGATTCTGGTTGATAAAATATTATCATTAGACTTAATAAGCATATCATTACAATTAGATTTCTAGATTTATAATTCAATTCATAGACTTAAAATTAAATTCAATTCATAATTCAACCCAATTCATTGATTAATTCCGCTAATCTAGTATTAAATTAAGATTAAAGAATGCTAATATAACTTGTATAAGTATGTGATCACTAAAATCAATAAAAACATAATAACAAAATCCATCAAAATAAAATAGTAGGTAAAATCAATCAAAACAAAATCATTCAAAGTAAAATCAATTATTAATAGTGTAAGGCGATAGATGGCGCTCGAGAACCGTCATGTCGTTGACAACTGTGAAGATATCAACACGCGGGCCGCTCGCCTAGCTCGGATATTGCACCGAGGCTCGCGCATCGCGCTCTCTTTTTCTGGCGGACACCGACGGCTTAGGACCTACCTAACATTTTATTGTACTGCATAAGTTTATTTTTAATTAAATATTTTATTATTATTTCTCCTTGTTTTTCTGAGCTCTTACAATACATCATCTGCCTAGCCTTTTTCCCAACTATATTGGGGTCGGCTTCCAGTCTTACCGGATTCAGCTAAGTACCAGTGTTTTACATGGAGCGACTGCCTATCTGACCTCCACAACCCAGTAACTGGGTAACACGGTGCCCCTTGGCAAGACTGGCGTCAGATCTCAAGCTTCTGACTACCTGTAACGACTGTCAAAGATCTTCAAATGACAGCCGGGACCAACGGCTTAACGTGCTTTCCGAAGCACGGAGGAAACTCAGTATGTTGAAATGGTCACCCATCCACTGACAGACCTCGTCAAGCGTTGCTTAACCTTGATGATCGACCCGTGCGGCTGTTATTATTTAGCCACGAGCTCCTCTCTCCTTTCTGAGCTCTTACAATAGACATACTTATTTATGTATTGTATTTTGATAGCCATCTACTATCTTAAGGACTACAAGGCCATCTTTGTAAGATAGAGTTTACTTGAATAGTTTTAGAGAAAAATAGCTTATAACTTATAAGCTATTTTTCTCTAAAACTCAACCAGACAACCACAACAACCATGACGGATGAAGCTAAACTTGATTAATTCTACCACTTATAAGTGGTAGAATTAATCAAGTTTAGCTTCATCCGTCATTCATCCTGGAGAATATCTTCAATGTGTGTAGTAACGGATCTGGTTGTGGGTCCGCTGGATAGAAGGCGCACACGCCCTTATATAAAATGTCATATTTTCTATAGAAACAAGAGTGTTTTGTTGATTCATAGGATGTAAACCAAAACAAAAAAAGAATAAGCAAAAACGTTGGCGTAACAATTTGGTCTCGTTAAAGTCTGACTAAAAAATCAGCATGAGATATGAGCATTCCTATTGGTCTAGCGGCACTGGTGGCGAATGAATTACGGTAATGAATACGCCCAGATTTTAGAATAAAATCTTTATAAAATCGAACATTGGTCTTTTGAGAAAAATAAAACTTACAAAATGTTCGTTATCAAATTGTCTATCCATTAGTGTCAGTATAAAAAATAATTAATGAACACTTTACGAGGAGATGCATGCTATCAATAATTATTTCACTTTTTTATGGTGTTGATGGAGGGAGATTAGTGAAACTATATACCTCTTTAAAAAAAAAAAGTGTGCTACCATTTTAGAATCAATATTATGTAGAAATTTAATGTATTATTATTAATTGATATTTATTTTTAAATAAAGAGTAGATAACTCTTAAATACTGCACAAAAACGACTAGCGCTGCTTTTTGCTCGGGGAGGCGCCTTAATGCTCCAACACCATTTGGAACTTTAAGATTCGCATCACCGACATGCTAAAGTGAAGTGTCGTCGTATAAAACTCTGGATAAGTGGAGTATGTAAGCGGTGACCAAGTGGCGTCCAAGGACTGGAAGAAGAAGTACCTAACAGCTGTCCGGCGGCGAGATGGGCAGATGACATTGCTGCCATCGCGGGTAGAACCTGGACGAAGCAGGAACGTAGGGTCTGGCACAAGAAGAGAGAGGCCTATGCTCAGCAGTGGGTGAAGTCGGGCTCTGGATGAGGATGATTCGAAACTCTTAATTTTTAAAATACTGCTGTCGGCAGTCGCGACGTCTGTCAGCTTCACGACATATTAATGGCGAATGTGGACTCTATTAACTAACTGACAACATTCAATATCCCCAGAAACATGCAGCGGACAAATGCTTGCATTGACTGGCAATAACGCCACTCAATAATGAGTGATGCTTTCCTCAAAATACCAACTATAATAGCTTCGAAACTTAAAGTCCCAGTCTTTTTTTGATAACAAAGATTTATCAATAACGATTGCCGCGTTCAGTATAACAACGCGATTAGGACGCTGGTGGGATGTCCGCATCTGTAGTGCTTCGGGAATATTTTACTTTTTTATTACTATTATACTAAATGAAATACTTC
This sequence comes from Orthosia incerta, assembly GCA_948252205.1. Taxonomy (NCBI): domain Eukaryota; kingdom Metazoa; phylum Arthropoda; class Insecta; order Lepidoptera; family Noctuidae; genus Orthosia; species Orthosia incerta. The sequence continues at coordinate 5,312,303 of OX411769.1, forward strand.
CCTGGTGCGCAGAGATCCCTGGGACAGCTCCAACAGTAGCCGATCCAAAAGAAGCTGTACTGTTCCAATTTCGAATATTCCTGCACTGATAGAAAGCTACAGAATCCCTGAGCGTCATACGATAATATACTTTTCATCGTAAAACATAACGATGAAAAGAACATTGAACACAAAACATTGAACGTGTCCTGTGTGGTGGACAACGGGAGCGAAGCCGCAGGAGAAAATCTAGTTTGAAATAAAACACTCTTTTTTACACAAATAAGAATTTTATTAGAATAGTTCTACTATATTCGGCATTACAATGCAAAATATTATGTTATTATTATATTTAGCCAGAAAGGCTATACATAGCGAGCATGTTTCATCACTTTCTAAGTTTATCTTGGACATCGCTGTCATCGGTGAAGAAAAACATCGTGTGGAAACCTGGACTTATAGTTAAACTTAACTTCTCTGTAAGAGAAGAGGCCTTTGCTCTGTACTGAGATAGTAAAAGCCTTGTATTACACATTTATTGTAAATTTTACGTAACATTACACCTGGAACAAAGGAGATTGCCCATTTTGTAAGGGAACTTGCCTCCTTTTTGAAAATTGGTGTGGCCTGAAGATTTTTGTTGTAAATTATAGAAAGAACCCATTACATTCATAATTATATTAGAAAACATTTTATTTATTCAGTCAGGTTCACGACTTATTTTTTTTTCTTTTTTATAAATTAACTCTTATTACAATGCAATAAGTTGCATAGGTGTTTGAATGGTGAATTTCAAAGCGAAGTCAGTAATCTGATCTGCTGTTTGGGCAATATCCTTTGGAAACGATAAAAAAATTACATCGTATACCAAATACTATAAAAAAAGCAAATAACAATAAGATCAGAAGTTATGTACATCTTCCTAATGACAGTTTCATTTTTTTTATTAATGAACTCAGGAAGGAGGATATAATGCGAAAATACTTAATGCTTAAAAGATTAAAAATAAGTCGTCACTTAAGGTATAAACATTAATACGAATAATAAATACAGCTAACACTATAATAGTAGTTTATGATACTGTTGCACAATAAGGGGTATTAAAACATGAGTGTGTGTTTAAAAACCGAGCAGTAGGCGAGGTTTTTAAAAGTACCACACGAATGTTTTAATACCTAGTTATGAGCAGTCTCATACACTACTTTATCTACACTCATACATTGGGATTGTACCTACTAAATAAAAGAAAAAAATCAAAAGAATAAGTACTATAAAAATACATTTACTTTCGGGTAAAAATGGCGCGCCCTGCATAAGCTTTCCATTACAAAAAAATAATTGATGTAAACTCTTTATTGCAATTAACTTCTTGGATTTGGTATCGTAATAAAAAAATAAAATATAGCATTATTTTGTTAGAGAAAAAAAATCGGTATTGTTGTTTAAGAAGTATGTCAATATAAACTTGTTTTGAAGTTTATAATTCAAATATTACAATATGAGAGTAGAAAACTAATCATAACTAATATTAAAAAGAGAGCCCGAATTTTGTGAGTTTGTTGAACGTGTACGGTAATCTCTGGAACTACTACACCTATTTGAAACATACTTTCTCCATTTGAAAGGCACATTATTCTAGATGGTTACAGGCTATAAATTATTATTTTGACCAAGGCAAAGGCAGGGCGGGCCACTTTTATAATAAAAAATAAAATAATAAAGAGCTGTCAACCAGATACTAATAAATTAAATTCCATCAAAAACATAACATAAAACAAATAAGTAAAGTCTCACAAAGCAGTTCTTCTACCACAAAAAGTTTTTAAATTGAATGTAAAACCAAATCGAATAACTTATTCAGTATTCAAACAAACAAATTAACGGATTTAGTTTAACATTACAAGACCTTAATGATATGTAGACCTCGAATAATTTATTCAGAAGGTACCCATACCATTAGTAAAACCTTAAGGCCACAACGGCGATCCCAAAAAAAAGGAACGTTGGCAAATTTCGTCGGCATCGTCTTGGATTTTGATTTTGACCCCATGTATTTATTAGCAACGCTGAAAATCATGAAAATGACACCCATGACGAAAACTTCACAAAATATCGTCGGCGCCATTTCATCCGTCGCGAATTCTCATTGCTGTTCTGAGCCCTAACTGACAAAGGGCTCAGAACGCTTTCTCGATTTTCTTAAATGACACAAATTTTTGTGGTCGAATAATTGAAAGCCAAGAGAACTAAAATTTCGCGTTGTGGCCGTTCTGAGCTATTTTTTTGTGAATGACAGTTATCGTTCTATGACCCTAGAATACCCATACAGATGTTTTCTGAATTCATTAGTCAAGACAACCCGGAAATCATTTTTTTTTTTAAATGAAACCCGGTATATTGTGCGGTGATGAACGATTGACAGCATTAACCGGTCTGTTTAAGACCTGTTTATCTTATCTTGTGGAGGGGCCATAAATAACTCGGGCACTTAGATCATGGACATTGGCATCTTTTGTGGTTTCCAAGATAACTTACTCGTCCCCAATCTCGTTGAAAACCTATTTTTTTTTTTGGCTTGCGCTTGACCACTATCTCACCTTTCTTCATGAGTTTTTCAACGAGATTAGGAGATATGAGTCAGTCTTCTGGTCTTGGATATCCTACCTGAGGAGACTCGTAAGAGATATTGAGGTATATCTCTATTGCTGCCGTAAGTGTTGTCTGAAAGCACCCGTGATGCCGAGACACACTGTTCTTTGTAAACTGGTAAGTGGCGCTTTGCACGAGGCAAGTTTTATTCTTGGCCACCACACTATGCTGCCGTATGTGATATTCATCACCATCATCATCATATCAGCCGATCGACGTCCATTGCTGGAAATAGGCCTCTCCAAGCGTCGCTACATTGACCGGTCCCGTGCGTCCCGCAACCAGCGGGGGATCCGCAACCTTTACCAGGTCATTGGTGCACCTGGTGGGAGACCTTTAAACCCAACGTCTTCCGAATCGCGGTCGCCACTCCAGAACCTTTCTGCCTCATCGCCCATCCGTTCTGCGAGCAATGTGCCCTGCTCACTGCCACTTAAGTTTGGCAATTCTTCGGGCTATGACGGTAACCCTGATTCTCTTGCGGTTTCTGATTCGATCACGTCAAGAAACTCCAAGCATAGCCCTCTCCATTGCCCTTTGAGTGACTGTAAGCTTTCTGATGAGACCCATTGTAAGCGATCACGTCTCAGAGCCATTATGTCATCACTGGCAACACACACTGGTTATAGACTTTCATCTTGAGACACTGTGGTAAGTTAGGCGAGGAGATACCGCGCAACTTCCCGAACGCTGCCCAGCCGAGTCGACGTTTCTCTGTCTCACACCTCGCTGAAGAAGGACGGTCTCCGAGGTTTGATCCTGAAGTTGAACTTACATGGTGGCGTTTTTGTATAAATACTTCAACACTTCGATGTATCGGTAGTCAGTGTGGCACCGTTGGAGAGACTGCAGTACAGCCCAAGTCTCGATCGAATCGAAGGCTTTCTCGTAGTCCACAAACGGTTAAACAGTGAGGCCGGTTGTACTCTTCGGTCTTCTGTATAACCTGCCGCAGCGTATGTATGTGGTATGAGGTGCTGACGCCTTTACGGAATCCGGCTTGTTCGGGAGGCTGAAAATCGTCCAACCTGCGTGCGAGACGATTCGTGATGACTCTTGAAAACAGCTTGTAGACATGGCTAAGAAGTGAGATGGGCCTATAGTTCTTCAGTAGGGCATTTTCAACCCTCTTGAAGGAGAAGGGTGACAATGCCAAGACATCTATATCTAATCACAAGACGTCTATGTGATAATAGATACTATCATTGTGCGGTACAGCCATCATATTACTTTGGAATTTAGCCCCCAAGTTTTACCGTAGGTGGAACGACACAAGCAGAACACCCGCAGAGCCTTTGTCGTAAAATTTGCCACATGAGTTTTCACCTGAGTTCTTTATCAAGCGTTACACCTAGTTATATTTAACTTCGGTGGACCAAGGCAGCTTTATTCCATTGAGGGAGGGTTCTCCTAGATTTTCTAGTTGTGTTTTCCTCTTTAATGGGATAATGACTGCTTGGCTTGGATTGATAGAGAGAGGATTCTTTGTACACCATTCCTCTGTCATCTTCAATGCCTGTTGTAATAATCCAGAGACTATATTCGGGCATTTACCATTAACCATTATAGCTGTGCCATCTACATAGCCTACTGTGTAGAATGGTCCGGTTTTGAGTTTGGTAAGAAGAGAGTCTACTACCAAGCACCAATGGTGACCTTCCGGACAAACTCATATTGTTTTAGTGCTAAGTCTGTCTCCTATCAGTTCCAATCTGAATATTCTGCTTCTTAGCATATAGTCAATCCAGTTGCATGTGGTATCATTTATGCCATGTTCCTTTGCAGCAATGCGTATGGACTCAAATGTTGTCTTGTCTTAGGCTCCCTCTATATCGAGAAAAACCCCGGCACAAATCTCTTGTCCCTCTAGAGCAGCCTCAGCTCTACTCACAACATAGTGCCAGGGACGTAGGTGCACTGTAGTCTATATAGAGAGAAGCTTTAAGGTTACACTAGTCAAAAATTCTTCCATACAAACGTAGTTTGGGGATTATTCCACTGTTTGACGATGTACGTTCAAAATAAAATGTGATATCAATTTGTCTCATCATTATCTAGCCCTGTATGGAAGCAAAAAAGTAAAAATAGAAAATATTTGAAAGTTATAAGCGTCGAAAGTTCCACATTTCGACACTAATTTTAACGCATTTTTGGGCGCAAATAAATACCATAAGAAGACGGAAAATTGCAAAACGGCCTCCATACAGGCATAGATTAGTAGTTCAACCATGCAAATAACTTTATTTTGAACATATAGATTTAGTAGTTTTTTCATGATATCTAGACAGCCAAAGGTCTGTTTATAAAATTTCGCGCGCCCGATTTCGTCCTAAATCCATTTCGCTACAAATTTGCAAAAGTGTGTATTCGTACGCGAATTAGCTTCCTATTGCTCATCAAAGCATCTATATCTTCCACACGTGTTGCCGGTTGATATAAAATGCATTTTAACCCCGCGCACAAAATAGTTCGTGCCGTTGACTAGTGTACCCTTAAGCGGCCCCTCTCTTAGGTACCAGACAGATAGTACTACCAGTTTCACCAGAGCTTTCAAGTTAAATAATTATAGACTGATAGCCCTGTAAGCTTTAGCTTGTTCGTAAGTCGGTCCACAATCTTTCAGTATAAAGGTGACTTTGACCTGCCTTCATGCCTTGGGTACGTACCCAAAGGCTAAACAGGCTCTGTAGCTACAGCTTATTCAAATGGGGTATCAAAACAGAGGCCTCTTGTACCAGTAGTATTGGGTAGATACCATCTGGACCAGGGGATTTGGTGGCTGGAAGCCCGTTATTGCAAGTTTCGGTTTATTTTCAACAACATTATCATACTTTCACCACTGTTTGTTTTACTTTTGACTCTTAATTACTTTATTTAACCTACTCTTTTAGTTTATTGTTTTAAGTAAATTAGTATCAATTTTCAAATTATATTTTGCCACTATTTTTAAGAAATTAGTTAAATATTATTAAAATTCTGTTGACCTACGAAACGAATATGATATTCTAAGATATCCTGCCGCCGGTGATACAGGATTATCCTAGTGCAGGAATCTAACATTATTATACATACATTAGTTATCTCAGATTTTTACTGGGTGTCATCCTTTCTGCATTAGAAAAGTTTCTTTAGTATAATAATTAGTATAGGTGTGCCTGTCCGTGAGAGAACCGGTGTGAAATGTTTGACATCAACCAACACGCATTGGTCACGCGTGTTGGATTTAGGCTCATTTCTTCTCTCACAGAGAGCAGGCCTGTGCCCCAGCAGTAGGAACGTTAAAAGGCTGATGATGATGATGATGATGACACGTCCCATTCCCCTTCTTCATCTTCCTCTATGATCGAGTCTAAGCACATTTCTAAATCTTCTAACATGACTTTGGCACTTTCTAATATAAACTCATGTGATTTTTCAGTCATCTGAATCAAGCAACATTCTAGTTTTGCTGGTAATAAATAAGTCTGTATTGTTTCCACCAAAGTCTCTTTTATTACAAAGATAGTCCGTTTGTTTTCGAGAAGTTTTGCAATACATTGCAATTTTTTTATCCAAGTGTTCTCTATGTCATCGCAGAAAATTATGAATAGTTCACTTTTGTTTGTTTCTGCCATTTCAAATTCGTATTTGTACTCATCTGCTGATAAATTTACAACATGTTCTAAATCCAACACAAAATGACCAATATTTTTTAATGATTTCTTCATTATTTGAACCGTATGCCTTGTCCTATTTGTAACAAAAATTGTAGCTGGAGGCTGTTCTTTAAATTTGATCACAAAAAGTTTGTCAATAATTAGGTTAATCTTTTCATAACCTGATGTAAAAACTGATGGACATTCGAATTGTTCCTTCATCCACCATTTTTGTATTAAGTCGAGATATTGAAAAATGATCGTGTAGGCTGTAAGTCTTTTAACATCCTCTTTAATACACTGATGATCATCTATTTCGTGTTTCAAAAATTTCTCTTCACCCGTTTCGTCCACCTGGCTCATGTATAAAAGGGTCTTCAGGGTATCTTGTGCAAAAGTCGTAGGATCTAATACATACGGATACTTTATTCCGCTTTGCAATTTTATAAGCAGTCTTTTTGATAGTTCACCTAGTGACTCCCAGTTATTTGTGTGTGCGTGCTTTGTGTTATTTTCACAAAATAATAAGTTTCCAACAATACCAGTGATTCCTCCTAATAAATCGAACATTCTAGACATAAAGTTGTCTAACTCAACTTTCATAGCTCGTTGTAGTGTCGTTTTGATGTTTAAGCATAGATACTTTCCAAACTCTTCTGCGTAGTGAGTAAAGACTCCTTTGCCCTGTTCTAATAGCAAGTCAAAAATTATTTGTTCGTGGTCTATAACGATCGCGCGCAGATCAGATTGGATCTTATAACATAGAATTTCGCGAACATTTTCATAGCGTTTAAACACTACATTCAAAATGTAATGCCATACAGATTTTTGCTTATCTTTTCTAGTTTGTGTCTTCAGTAAATCGCAGATATGTTGTACGGCGAAGTATTCAGTGAATGTCATGTGTATGAAGTTTGGTATACCATTTGTTACACTATGTATGAAACCCGATTTTTCCGTACCTTCTTTAATCCTGTTTATGGTTTCTTTAATTTCTACAATTTCTTTAACGCTAAAAATAATGTTTTCTGTATCATCATAACTGAAAACAGCATAAGCTCCTAATTTTTTATGTTTAGCAAGAAATTCAACTCGAACGTTTTCATAAATGTTTCTGTTGTCAGGATTGTACAAATCCATTTTATTTTTCTCTTGAAAGCGTATTTTAAATATTGTTTCTATGAATGATTCGTAGACCGTATAAGCATTAACATTTAAACTCCATCGGTTAGGTATTTCGCTTTCGTCTTTTATTCGATCTTGAAAGTACTCAGCAAACAAGTAAAGATGTAAAGGTGTGTCATAATTAATATTATAAAAGAAAGGGTAATAACACCGGTCCTTGAAATCATGGTCACGATAAAGATTGTTAAAGGCCTTAACAACAATGTTTGGACAAATTATAATTTCTTCCTTCAAGTGATATAGAAAATTTAAGCAAACGGTTAGGAAACAACATTTATGCTCTGCATTAATTCTGTTAAAATTATATATTAAATCGGCTGCCAAAAATTCCATAAAACTGCATATATTATCACACTGTTTTTTGGTCAGGTTTCTTAACACAATATTGGCTTTCCAAAAACCTTCCAAATACTCGTGTTGTTCACGATTTGAAAAAGATTCGATTGGATAGGTCTTCCCAAATTTTTCGACTAGCCTTGATATAACTTTGTCATAGGGTCTACTTGTGATCCACATTTTATGTTTCTGAGGATTATTTCTTACTGTTGTAAGTAAAGTTAACACTTCATCCATGTACGTCGGACAGATTTCATCGAAACCATCGAATAAGAAAATGATTTCTTTTCTATTGTAATAATCTAAGAATATTTTAAGTTTGAAAACCGTCCACTGATCTCCGGTACAAGATTTTAGAGTCACTACACCGTTTGATTCTTCCAGTTCCATCGAAAAATCATTGTTTCTCCTCTGCTTCTCAAACAAAACTTCACAAAAAAACTTTACAGTCTCCAAATAACCGATGTTCGCTTTATGTTCTTGCCATCTGCAAAATTTTTCAGAGTGTAACAACAAATTGATTCTTACTATCCACACTTTTGGGTAGAGTTCTTTCGTTTTCAGTGACAAGTGAGTAAGTAGAGTAGACTTGCCCATACCGGGTGTAGCTGTTACTACTGCCACGTCGTCTGCTATATCATTTAGTGATTTAAGTGTTAGTAAGTCTTTAATTTCATGATGTTTTTTGTGTATAATACCACGAATAACGCGTCTGTCGATGTACAAATGTTTAACTTTTTCGTATTCTGAATTACTGTTTGTTTCGCCTAGATTGATCGAAACGTTGTTCATGGCTGTATATAACACCTCTCCTTCAACAAAACTCATGCAATGTTCGTCTATGATGGAGTCTAAGCTCAATTCCACGTCTTGAAACGTAACTTTGGTATTCTCTAAAATATGATTTTGTGATATTTTACTCATCTGAATCAAGCTACATTTTTCATCGATTACTACATTATTTGCTTGGACAAAATAAGTTTGTATTGTTTCCACCAAAGTATCCTTTATAACAAAGATTATCCGTTTCTTTTCGAGTAGTTTTGCGATATCTTTTAACTTTTTAATCCAATTACTGTTTATGATATTGCACACAATAATGATTAGTTGATTTTCATTGGTTTTTGTCAATTCAATTGTGACGGTTTTATAATCTTTTGCTGGTAGATCTAAAATATATTCTAAATTAAACACAAAATGGTCAGTCCTTTTTAATGATTGTACCATTTTTGCAATTGTGAGTGCGCTGCTCTCTGATACAAAAATTGTAGCTGAAGGATGATCTTCCAATTTTAAGCAATTCAAAACTTTTTCGTTGAATGTGTAACTAATATTGTTTTTTATTGTTGTCATATAAATATGACTTATGACTGACATTAGCGGTTTGTCTACTATCAGTGCTAAAGCATCTTCATAATGTTTACTTTGTTTTGTTAGATACGGCGCCTCCTTTAGCATCCACCATGTTTGTATTAACTTGTGATATTGTTGAAAAACTGCATCAACTGTAACTCGGACGTAATCCACCTTCAGACACTGCTGATCTTCTATTTCGTCTCTAAGAATATTTTCTACGCCCATTTCATCCGCCTGATTCTTGAAAAACAAAAGTTTTTTCAAAAAATCTTCAGCTAAATTCACGTCATCTTCATCTCGTTTAAATGAAAGTTTCGGAAACTTTTTGACTTTCACATTAAACCTGTATTCGTGCAAATTCTTTGTTCCGCTTTTCAATTTCATGAATAGCCTTTTAGAAAGTTCTCCTAGTGACTCCCAGTTATCTGTAAATTTCAACAGTTTTGTGTTATCTTCAGAAACCAATATGTTACCAACAATGCCAGCTATTCCTCCATTTAGTTTCAGGAGTCCACCTCCCAGGGATTCATCTAAATTAACGATTTTATCGGCACCTGATTTGGTGATTAATTCAGAGATTTTCAACTTCAGATGATCCAGTCTCCTTTCGATTTTACTCTTATTATTTTTTATTGTAATATCTTTATTGCCAAATTCAGCCGGAACTTTAAATTGACGTGATGTTAAAAATTCCTTCGCTGCCAAATTAATATTGTTTATATCTAACTTTCTTCTTTTGAGTATCTCATTGTAAAGCGCTCTTTTGAATAAAATAACAAACTCTTCATCGCTTTCAAAGATCTCGGCCCGAAAGCTTGCAAGTCGGTGTTCGTCACCGTCTTCATATTGAATCTCTGAAACATTAATAGCTTTTAGCGCCACAAGGACATGGTAGCGTGACATGATATCGTTCATGGGCAATATGGAATCATCTTCTTTACACAGAAATTGTCCCATATGTTCGGCTAACAGAGTGACTTCAGCTTTTAACATTTCTAAATTCTCATCATCTTCACAGTCAAATGTAAGTTTTGGAAATGTTTTAACTTTAAAACGAAACTTATAATCTTGTAAATTCGGGACTACAGACTGCACTTCAAAGTACAGCCTTGAAGCTAGATCTCCTGAAACACCTTTATCTGCGAATTTCATATATTTAGGGTTTTCATGTGAAACTAGAATATTACCAATAGTGCCAGCTAAACCTGTGTTTAAATTCAGGAATTCTTTTCCTATCGATTCATCTATAACTATAACGTTTTCCTTTGTTGAAGCTTTGATCAAACCTAGCAATTTATTTTTCAAATTCTCTATTGCAGATGCAATAAAAACTGAAGGTTCGACGATGTCTTCTTTGCCTCTTATTGTCAAATCTTTATTTCCAAAGGTAGTTGGTACTTTAAAATTACGATTTTTTAACGTAGCCTTCGCTCCAAATTCTATTGCTTCATTTACTTGTGACTGTAGAACATGAACCAGTTCAAGGTTTCGTTTCAAATCTTCAGACATCGAATCACTGACGAACTCCAATTTAAACTTTTTGTTATTAAAGATGACAACATTTCCAATCAGATTGCTAAGCACCGTGATATCGAACGGTTGAGTAAATAGTTTTAAAAGTAATGTATTGAGTTCCGCTTCTTTCAATTTCCGACTTCTTAGCATTTCAATAAAGAGTTTATCTTTGAAAAGTATTATGAATTCATCTTTGTTGGTAAAGAAGTCGGGTTGAAAGCTTGCTACTCTATGTTCATCTTTTTCATTTTTCAATTTGATCTCCGAAACATCTAGCACTTTTTGTACCAAAATTACATGGTACACTAATATCAGCTCGTCATTCATTGATATAATAGGACCATCATTGTTCTTGTTTTTATGTTCTTCTTCATTATCTTTGGCACTATCAGAAAGAAACTTTGCCAGTTGCACTGCAAGTGCAGCAAATTGTTCTTTCATGACAATTTCGCAAAGAAACTCAATATCTTCTTTTCCATGACAGGGTTGCAAGCATTCATCACCCGTACCTATCCAACTATTTAATTTATCAGCAAAATCACTTTTAAACTCCTTAGTATTGAGATCGGCTTTGGCAGTGGTGTACATTATGAAGAGACATTCTAGTTTTTGAAATTTTCCTTTAAATAGGACATCTGCGTTATCTGGTTGGAACAAGCGGCTTATGCTTAGGTAGCTAGAAAACCATTGAGCCAAGTCATGTTTACTGTTAAGCGTAAGTTGAACGTTGCTGCCCTCTTTATGTTTCGCTTGTATAAACACTGCTACTGATTTGTATTCGCCTTTAACCTTAACTGTGGCTCGAATACAGATATCGTCGAAAGTTCCTATGCCAGAGACATTGCTAGCTAAAGTATAGTCTTCGATATCGTTGTCGAACATAGTTCGATAATGTATGAGACTGATTAATTTCGTCTCATACAGTTGACCGCGAATGCCGGAGGTTCCCTGACGTTTTTTGTACATCTTGCTTTGAAATATGATTTAACTTCAATCAATCTGCCTAGCCTTTTCCCAACTATTTTGTGGTCTTCCAAACGAATCAGATGAAGCAGAATACCAGTGTTTAACATGGAGCGATCACCTATCTGACCTCCGTAACCCAGTCAGTAATTGGGTAACTCGATACGCATGCAGGCGTTTTTGTATGTAAAAGATATTCAGCCGTCCATGGGCTTTCCTTCGCAAGCGTTGCTTAACCTTAAAGATCTGGATTGTTGAATAAATAGCCAAGGCTTAGTGATTTCCATTAACTTACATAAATAAATTGCTGAGGCTGACTAGTGCAACACAGATTTACATCAATTTAAATTATCTGGTGTCCAGGAATGGATAATCAAACATGTATGTAGGACGTACCATGGACGCATGCGATCGGAGAGGTCTAGCAGTGGGCTGTTGTAGGTTGATGATGATGTTGATGTGCTATCCTCAAGCAGTTCATGGCGATATTAAAAAAAAAGGTTAAACAATAATTACAGCATTGTCTGCAAACTTTTTTGGGTGTTCTTATTTATGTGTGTCTTATCTTCGGAGAACTGAGTTTGTGGTTCATCAGCTTGTTCTGCTGCAATTTTGAAGATCTGCAAAATAATATATTCTTATAAATGAATAATTTTATGAAAGCGGATTCGGATCATATGCAGAGTGCAAATAGTCTTTATAATCTGGAATTAAACTTTCTTAAATGTAGAACCTGCAGTATGAAATTGTTATTAGTCGGTAATTATTAGTAATATATTTTATACGCAACCTTCGGCGATTTGCAATGCTGTTTTTCTAACATTTTTCATCATAAGTCAAAAATTGTGCCATATAAATGAAAATGAAATATTACATTTAAAGACGTGCCATATATAATAATACACCACAAGTGCCGGCTCGGATTACAGAGAATTTATTTTTCTCTTACTGTTTTAAATGTACAAATTTTAGCCCTTGTTTTACTCAACAATTTCAAGTCGATAGTATTAGTATAGTTTTTTTTTAAAATTTTATTTATTAATATTATACCGCGGACATGTGGCAGTCCGCGCTCTTTTTAATCATGTTTAGTTGTTTGTTATTAATTTATAAAAATTACAATTATTTGACTCCTACGTCGGACACTATTTTAAGGCTTACTTAACTAACTTAAGACTACGTGAATTCATCCCTCACTAGATACTGTATATATATTTATGAAACTTTATATTACACACTGGCATTACAATTATTATATATCTATTCACTGCTTATCTTTATATTGTTTACTATTTTGGTTACATTTCTATTTTTACACTACTTATCTTTATGTTACTTACTATTTTGTTTACTTATTTCTAATGATACACTTTACGGGGAAAGGGTGATGGTTTGGGTATGTGTTTGGGTTGGAGTTTTTGGATGGGACTTGTGAGGTGGTGGCTTGGTGATGTCTGCTGACCAGGGACTTCGCTAGCGTGAGCAAGGCCTCTATGACGACTACATCTCGATGCTGCATGGCCGTCATAAGATTGTAGTTGACGACCGTTTTAGTCGGCGCATCCATCGCCCTCTTAGCAAGGTTGTCTGCGGCGTCATCGGCGTCGTCGGTGTAATAGACGCAACTGACTGTATGTCTGGATACCGCCACTACCGCGTGGGAGATGCTGTCGTGGACCTGAAGCCTCCTGGACTTGGTGTTGATAATGATGACGCTGTCGTAGGTCGACCCCTGAGCCTCGTGTATGGTTAGCAGGCGCGACCCTTCGCCGGACCCAAATCCCTGGCTCGCAAGAGAAGCTTTCTCCCCCTGCGTATGAACCAGGAACAGGATGTTTTGTGCAGTGCTCGGTGTAACCTTTCACTTTCAGGGAGTGGACCCGCGACACCGGCATCACCCCGGTACCGGGGTATATCTCACTCAGTTCAAACGCCACGTCGATTGTATTGCGGTTTGTGCAGAGAAACTCCTGGGTGATGCCAGCCACCAGGTCTGGACGGGTATATCTAAGCTCGAAAAGGTTCTCTCTGTCCAAAAATTGAAGCTGGTCAACGTGTCCGACGAGGACAAGCTCGCTTGCTCCAGACAACTTTACTGCCATGACTATGGCCCCAAAGTGGTTCATAAGAGTCTCGTCTACCGTAAGACGGTAGCATTTGACATGGCTCTTGAATTGAGGCCATAGTGCACACCTTGGTCTTTGCTCGGTCTCCTAAGCGGCGCGCAAGCTTTTCTAAGATCTTTGGCAGCTTCTATTGTCGTGGTGGCTATCACGTCCCTGTCCTCGTCGAAGTGCTTTACCAGCCAGGTTGTCTTACCGCAACCCGGAACTCTGTTAATCCACCTAATATTGGGTACCGCCCAACTTTCCTGCGATGCCGGGATACCTGAGGTCCCCGAAATGGACTGTGCCATTTCCAGGATTTTATCATCCTTTGTTTTTGGTACATTTGGCGGTAACCACTATCGGGTCGTCATTTGGCACGCTGAACTTGAGTTTGCCTGAGCGCTCCGTCTACTCCTTGTCCAGGGCCACAAAACTACTCCTCGCGCTGTAGGCTCTACATACGACCCCGTCATTTCCCCTTTGATGACTTGGGATGTGACGTTATCGTACACCGCTGCCCCTGCTTCCTCGAGCAGTACCCTTAACAGACCTTCTGTGTCTCTCTGGAAGGTCTGCAGGATCTTCCTGCATGTCGTAAGGTTGACCTCTCTGGTCGCTCTTACGATTGCTACGTACTCGAGGAACGCGCTCTTTACGTGGTCCGTGGTACCCGACTTTACTGCGAGGGTCGGCGGGCTGACTTGCCCTTTGTCGGCTCGTGTTGGCTTAGGCTTTTGTTGGGTTGGTTCCTTTGGTGTTTTTCTGAAGAACCTCTCCAGCGCTGTCTCTTGCTTGTGAGATGGTGATGCTGTTGAAATGTGAATCGTACTGGCTGCATTATGTTCTTTATTTAATTTTTTGTTTTTACCTTATGACTGTACTTGTCACAATTGATTGTCTCTCTTAATAAAAATTATTACAACAATCGGTTATGGGCCGACAAAAATAAATTGTAATAATTTATTTTGTGCATAAACATATTTTAAAATAGCGTAAAATATTTTTTTGCGTAACTTAACTATGTCAGTTGGTGATAATATGGCTTCTGCTCCCTCTACATACGCCGGTTCCGGAGCATCATTAATGTCCATTAAAAGTTTACATGGAAAGGATGGTTACGCTCAATGGAAATTTAAGATGCGCATGTATCTACTGCATGAGGACTTGTGGTCAGCAGTTGAGGGTTATAGTGCTGAAGATACTACATCGGTTACCCTGAGGAAGACTAGAGATTTGAAGGCGTTAACCAAGATGTGTCTTACATTGGAAAGCGGAGCAATCACTCACGTACGTGCCTGTAAAACTGCTAAGGAGGTATGGGATACTCTAGCTAATGCGTACGAAGACAAAGGTATGGGTAGACAGTTGGCGTTAGAACGAAAGCTTTATAGATACGAGTTGCAGAATTTTCCTTCCATCGAAGAGTATATTAATGCTGTTACTGGCACTGCACAAGATTTGGCAGATATAGGCCGAAAACTAGACGATTTATCCATAGGCGCAATTTTACTCGGTGGTCTTCCAAAAGAATTTGATCCCCTTGTGATGGCCTTAGAAAATGCTAATATAGAAGTTTCGTCAGAATTAGTTAAAAGGAAGTTACTCAATGAAAGCGCTAAACGTGAGTCTAAAGAGTCGGCTCTTGCTGCAAATAATGTAAAAGGCAGGAACATTATTTGTTATAATTGTCAGGAGCCAGGACAGCAAAGTCCTAAATGTCGACACAAAAGGAAAGTGAAAAAGGTCAAACAGAAAAAACTTCAAAATGTCGTAGAGTCTACACTAATATCAGCCTATGGTGTTGGAGGAAATTTAAGTCCTACGGAATGGTACGTAGACTCTGGCGCTTCCACACATATGACATGTCAGAAAGAATGGCTTACCAATTTTAACCCTACGGTTGACAGCAAAGAAATAACTTTAGCAAATAACAAGAAGGTTATTTCGTCTGGCATTGGTGAAGTGTTGCTTTTAAAAGACAATAAGTTAAAATTAAATGGGATTAAAGACGTTCTATATGTTCCCGAGTTAAGTACCAATTTAATTTCTGTTAACAAGGCTGTTGAAAAGGGTATAACTGTTATTTTTAATAGGGAAGGTTGTTCGATGTACAAACATAACGATGTTAAAATAATTGGCAAAACGATAGGCCACGCTACATGCAACGTTGGTGGGTTGTATAGATTGGATCATGTTCCCATTTATCCAGAAAGCGCGATGGCTACTGAAGCTTTAGCTAGTTCTTCGGACCTGTGGCATCGCAGGCTAGGCCATCTGTGCCGCGCTGCTTTGGAACATCTGCGACGTGGTCAAGCTAAAGGTATTGAATTTTCTTCTTTAGATAAAAACCCTTGCGTAGCCTGTATTGAAGGAAAACAGAGTAGAAAACCCTTCAAAACGATTGATTACAAGAAAGGCAGCAGAATGTTGGAAGTTATACATTCTGATGTGTGTGGTCCTTTTGATGTTGTTTCTTTAGAATCGAATAGATACTTACTTTTTTTTGTTGACGATTTTTCTAGGATGGTTTTTTCTTATTTTATTCGCTGTAAGGCGGATGTAAAGAAAACATTTTTAGAATTTGAAGCTCTTGTTGAGAATGTGACCTCTCTTAGAATAAAGAACTTGCGTACCGACAACGGGGGTGAGTACGTCAATGCTGAATTCGAGGCTTATCTAGCTTCCAGAGGAATTAGGCATCAGACTACTGTACCATATTGCCCGGAGTCAAATGGAATTGCCGAAAGAACAAATAGGTTTTTAGTAGAGAAAGCTAGGTGTATGTTGCAAGACAGTGGCCTACCTAAAACTTTCTGGCAAGAAGCGGTTCGAACAGCTACTTATCTTAAAAATAGAAGTCCACACAGAGCTCTAGAAAATCGTACCCCTTATGAGTTATGGTATAACAGAAAACCTGACATTGCTCATTTACGTGTTTTTGGTTGTCGTGCATACGTACATGTACCCGCTTGCGATCGCCAAAAGTTAGACCCAAAAGCAAAACAGTACATAATTATTCGTTGGTTATTGTGATGACAACAAGTCGTACAGGTTCAGAGATCCTACAAATATTAGGAAATCCATTAAAGGACGGGATGTAATATTTTTAGAGAATTGTTTTTCTAATCCCAAGATGAAGGATGAGTCACCCCGTCACGATATTATTTTCTCTTCTGATACGAATAATTTACAGGTGCAAAGCAGCTCAGCCTTGAATAACGATCCTGTAGCAAATACAAGTAGTGCTGCTGCCGTACCTGCAATACCACCTCTCCTTATTGCCGATCCTCTTCCCGCAACTTCAATAGTTCCTGTCGAGGAAGAAGAGGAGCATGTGGAATCTGGTAGAAGGTACCATTTGAGGGATAGAAAACCTGTAAATTATCGCTGTTCTGTCTGTTGTTCGACGATGCAAAGTGGTGAGTTAACCGATGAACCTTATTCTTATTCTGATGTTTTTTTTACGTCCTGACAAAGCTAAGTGGATAGCTGCTATGGAAGACGAATATAACTCTTTGATGACCAACGGTACTTGGACCTTAGTAGAGAACAAAGGTCAGAAAATCATACCGTGTAAATGGGTCTTTAAATTAAAACGTGACTCTGAAGGTAACATCAGTAGATACAAAGCACGTTTGGTAGCAAAAGGTTTTCATCAGAGTTACGGAATTGACTATGAAGAAACCTTTTCGCCGGTAGTTCGTTATTCGTCGCTAAGAGTTTTGATTGCGCTAGCAGTTGAACAGAATTTGAAAATGCATCATTTAGACATAGACACAGCTTTTCTGTATGGGAAATTAGAAGAGAAGGTGTTCATGACACAACCTGAAGGCTTTATAGCTGAAGATGAGGAGAAGAAAGTGTGTCAATTGAATAAATCACTTTATGGTCTCAAACAAGCCGCTAGAGCCTGGAATAAACGACTAGATCAGGTACTTCTTGACTTAGGCTATAACAGATTACAGTCTGAGCCCTGTATTTATTTGAAAAGAAGTTCTGATAGTATTGCTATTCTAGCAATTTATGTTGACGATTTAATATTTATTTACGACAAAGAAATCGAGTTATCTTATTTGAAGGACGGTCTGACCAAATATTTTGGTGTCAAGGATTTAGGTGAACTTAGTTATTGCCTTGGTCTGCATGTCGTTAGGCAAAATGAAACTAACGATGTGAAGGTAGATCAAAAGCGATATATATTAGAGACGTTGAATCGTTTTAATATGTCGGAGTGCAAAACTGTCCCTACTCCTGTGGACGTTAGTGTTGACCTGCGTTCTCAGTCGGAACCAGCTGTCAATGTTCCCTACCAAAACTTAATCGGTTGCCTTATATTTCTAGCAATTAACACTAGGCCTGATATTTTGTTCGCCGTTACTTTTCTGAGTCAATTTAACAAGAACCCTATGCAGGCGCATTGGACTGCAGCTAAACGTGTCTTGCAGTATTTAAAAGGTACGTTAGATTATGGTCTTACATTTAAAAAGATTGGAGAACCTTTATGTGGTTTTGTCGATGCTGACTGGGCCAATGGTAATGACAGGAGGTCGTACACAGGTTATATTTTTAAATTAGCTAATACACCAGTGTCATGGGAATGCAAAAAACAGCCCACAGTTGCCCTGTCATCCACAGAGGCCGAGTACATGGCTTTAACTAGTGCTTCTAAGGAAGCTGTGTATTTACAGCGCTTAATTGGTGAGATTACAGGTGAGTCTTTTGTGGTTACTCTTTATAATGATAATCAAAGTGCACAAAAGTTGGCACAGAACCCAGTTCATCATAATCGGACAAAACATATTGACGTCCGGTATCACTTTATTCGAGAACTTGTCGAAAGTAACAAAATTAAGCTGTCGTATTTGCCTACTGATAGGATGTTAGCGGATATTTTGACCAAAGGGTTGAATCGTTGCAAACATCAACGTTGCATGTCTGATATAGGTTTGATGATATCTTAAGATGTTTTTGTACTAAATTGTTTACTAGTGATATGCTCTCGTGTTTTTTCTATGAAATGATTGTAAAGTACAGTCAGGTCGATTGATATGTGACCCTGTTAGTACAGTCAACCAAATAATTTTGTGGCCATCTCGAGTAAATGGAGGATGTTGAAATGTGAATCGTACTGGCTGCATTATGTTCTTTATTTAATATTTTGTTTTTACCTTATGACTGTACTTGTCACAATTGATTGTCTCTCTTAATAAAAATTATTACAACAGATGCGTGGCTGGTGCTTGGGAGCAGTGCACTGAGGAGAGTGCCGAACGCTTTCAGGCGACTTCTCGACCGGGCCCGGTCCTCCGGGTTTATGGTGTTGCACTGCTCCTTTGCGACTTTTTCGGCTGCTGCCTTCTGCTGGGCCCTTTCCGATCCGCTTTGAGTGGTGGGGCTTGTTGTGGGGCTCGTCACGCTGGCTGTAGGTTGTCTGGGGGATTTGAGGAAACTCAGGAAAGCCTCTGTCCTCGTAGACAAGTACCTCATGATGTTCTGAGGCCTTTAGACAGCCAAAGCGGTCTGCGACGTCTCCTCTCTCTCCTCCCACCACCATTGCGTCCACACTTATGGTTCGGGCCGCGGCTGACGTGTAGTCTCCTGCCTCCCTGAACTTCAAATGGAGTAGCCTCGATTACCTGGAGGTCTAGGAGGAGTTCGCCTGACAGGACAAGTGCCGATGTCAGAGACACCGTGCGGTATGCTTTGCAGATCTTCTGCGTGAAGCCACTCTGCAGTGAGTCAAACTTTTTCTTGTCATCAGTTTCTCAGCTGCGGGGACCCACGCACTCGCTGCATACATCACGATGGGCTCTATCACCGACACGTATATCGTCCTGGTATTATACAAAACTATTTCATACATAAGCTCCACATGTTCTTTGTCGTGGGATAGTCCACTCAAGAACACGTGTACGCCAACGTTCATCGGTCCTACAGCTAATATGGCTGGCCCATTGAAACTTCAGCTAGCTTATTCTCTGAGCTATTTCAACAACTTTGGTTTTCTGTCGGATCACCTCGTTCCGGATTTGATCTTGTAACGGGTAAAAATTGCCAGTGCATATATTAGCAACATCTGGCGTTGATGTATGTTTGACACTATTTAAAATGTTAATAATAAAATATATTCTATTTGTGTGAAATCATTTAATACAACAAACACACAAATTCAATACATAGAATAATTAATTGTAAAGTCTTTTCACATTGGTTACAAAAAAAAAGATAATTTAGTAAAAGGCCTATGGCTTAAAAGCAAAGTATTCAAAGTCGGTAGTTGCAATGACTTGAGCTTTACTACGAGTGAACTTGCGTTGAGAGGTCGGTGTCCAAATATAACCTCAAAGGCAAGGATCCAGAAAGTTACGTAATGTTATATGGGGCAAGACTGGCTAGCGTCAAGATGAAAAGCTCATCATAATCAATGATCCAGTAGGCGCTGTGAGTATTGGTTTGAATTTGTCTGAATGCCCATTTTCATGACACATGTGCGTTTGATCTTAACATGCAATTTTCTTCTCCTTGGCAGGGCTCCAAATGCCTCTTTAGGTATAATTTTATATATATAGTTAAAGCTAATGGTCAACTAGCTGTTCAAGCTACAGCAGTCTCCTCTTGCAAAAGGTTCCGAGCATAATTGACATCATCTGATATACAGCAAGCTTACGGACAGCTACACAGAGAACGATGCTGTTTGAGGACTCATATCTCCAGCATTGAATATTGTGGGTAATCTATATCCCTTCAGAAAGTGAGTGGTTCATACTTTGTAACCTCAATTTATTGTATTGATGGAATGTGTGCTTGAAGAATTAAATTAGTTGACCAAACTTAAGTGTGTTTTACTTCGGTCAGCTTCATGTGAGTTAATCCCTGCAATTGTCTCAAGCTACTTACTACCCACGAGTTAGCCGGTTGGGTAAGGAAAGCTGCCTTACAATCTCTTAAAGAGACTACAAGCATAGCCCGATTCAGCGCAGTTGTATTCGTCTTAAAGTTGTTTTTACCAAACTGCAGAGTTTGCCCGAGGTAAATGTAATCTTGAACAACCTTAAGAGCACCGCCATTGACAATAATCGGTTTCGTAGTTGAACACAACCTGAGATTTGTTTCATCCGGCGACCGATGCGTGCAGAAGAATCAGCTTGTCCGTCCAGCATCTGCTGTAAGACATGCACCGATTCAGCCACTATGACGATGTCATCGGCAAATTCCAAGTGTGAGATATACTCGCCGTCTATGTTAATGCTCCGTCCTTCCATGTCCAGACTCTTAAACACTTTCTCCAACGCGTTACTGAATAATTTGGGAAAAATTACGTCCCCTTGTCTCATCCCTCGACGCAATAAGATGCGTTCAGTTTGCTGGTCCTGAACTTGGACGGTCATTGCAGCATTTTCATAAAGGCATCTAGCACTTGAAAATATCACCAGTCAACTTCACATCGCAGCATAGAATTGAAGCTGTTAAACAGATACGCAATTAGGGTGCGTACCCGATAGAGGTTAAAAAACATTGTCCACAAATGCAGAACACAAATTTTGTTAAACGTGAATTTCTGTTCTCCATGTGTTTTGCTTGTATGAACACTGTCATAGCCTTTCTGTTTAATTTCAATTTTTTTTTTTGTTTTCTTACTTCGTGAGGAAACCGGAATGTCTTATAATAAAAAAATCTAAAACATGGTACATCCACCAACATGCACTGGGCCCACGTGGTGAATTTCGACCCATTCCCTCTCACAGAGAGGTGGCCTGCACGCATAACGGACCAAATGCGAGTCTAAGTGAGGAAAAGGGGTCCATCTATCCTAACCTAGACTTGTGCTTGACCACTAGCTGTGCGCGCAAGGCAAATGACGTGAGTCAGAAGAAGAGAGCCTTTAACACGGCTGCCAAGTCCTGCAAAAAGGTGATGCGAAGAGCACGGTTTGACCACATTAGCAGAATCGGGAACAAACTTGCTTCATATCCAGCGGGTAGCAAAGCGTTTTGGTCCCTGGCTAAGTCGGTCGAATCAAATTTCTGTCGCCCCTCACTACCACCACTGCTGAAACCTGACGGGTCACTGGCCCACTCCGCTGAGGAGAAGGCAAACTTGTTTGCCTCCCTTTTTGCGGAATCTTCGCATCTGAATTCTGATGGCGCGCAGCCTCTTCCCTCTCCTGATGGATGTGTGACGAGTATGTCAGACATCCGCATCCATCAAAAGGACGTCCGTAGAGTTCTGCGTAGCCTCGATGTGAACAAAGCGAGTGGCCCCGACGGGATACCAGCAATTGTACTTAAAACCTGTGCGCCTGAATTGTCTCCGATCTTGACACGCCTGTATCGCCTTTCGATAGAGACTGGAAAAGTGCCGAAGGCTTGGAAGCAAGCCAACGTACAGCCCGTGCCCAAGAAGGGCAGTCGAGCTGACCCGGCCAACTACAGACCCATATCTGTAACGTCCATCCTCTGTAAGAGTATGGAACGTGTACTCAACGGTAAGCTCCTGGCATACCTAGAAGCGAACGACATCCTCAGTGACCGCCAATACGGCTTCCGCCGAAATCGGTCCACTGGTGATCTTCTAGCGTATGCCATTCACATCTGGAGTGAGGCCATCGAGAGACACGGGGAAGTGCTAGCCGTCTCCCTCGACATCTCGAAGGCTTTCGACAGGGTCTGGCACGAAAGCCTCATTGGTAAGCTTCCTTCCTTCGGTCTGCCTAGTGGTCTGTGTGATTGGATAGGGGACTTCCTGAGGGATCGCTCCATCCGAGTGGTTATCGACGGCTGCTCGTCCGGTCAGTTAGATATCAACGCCGGAGTCCCTCAGGGGTCAGTGCTCTCGGCAACATTATTCTTGCTGCACATTAATGATTTGCTAAAACCCGGCACCTTTGGGTACGCAGACGACAGCACTGTTGCTGAGAGATACGTGTCCAGCGAACGGGCTACTGGGCCTCAGATTCGGTCCCTCCGGGAGGCCATGGTTGAACGCTTGAACCTGTCCTTGAAGGCGGTCTCCGAATGGGGTGATGCCAATTTGGTCAGTTTCAATGCTGCGAAGACCCAGGCGTGTCTTTTTTCCGCTAAAAAGAGCCAATTCCACCCGGCTCCTTCTTTACGTGGTGTAACCGTGCCGATAACGGACCATCTCGAACTTCTCGGTGTTACGTTGACATCAACCCTCAACTTCGGTCCATTCATTGAGGCTAAAGCTCAGTTAGCTGCAAAAAAATTGGGGATTCTTGCTAAGGTGAGACGGTACTTCACGCCTGAACAGCTGCTCAACTTGTATAAAGCGCAAGTTCGGTCATGCATGGAGTACTGCTCTCACCTCTGGGATGGATCTGCCAAATACCAGCTTGATGCACTTGAGTCGATCGACAGACGGGCCAAAAGGCTTATTGGCAACGATGCACTGGTCGCCTCAAAGCTCCAGAGCCTCGAACATCGACGCCGAGTTGCCAGCCTGTCGGTTTTTTATCGGTTACATTTCGGGGAGTGTGCGACGGAACTGCACAATTTGATTCCGCCTAGCCCTTTCCATCATCGGACTACAAGACGTACGGCCATGCGCCATCGGTACATGGTGGACATCCCTCCCATACGCACAAAGCATTTTGCTAATACTTTCATTGTGCGTACAGCTAAGGAGTGGAATTCCCTTCCGGGGTCTTTGTTCCCTGATAGCTACAACCTTGGGGTCTTTAAGTCAAGAGTGAATAGGTTTCTTCTAGGCAAGCGTGCTTCACCGTAGACCACGTCATCGCTTAACAACAGGCGAGATAGTGGTCAAACGCGAGCCTATAGAGAATTAAAAAAAAAAAAAAAAAAAACTATCTCACTTGATGGTAAGCGATGATGTGGTCGACGGTGAAGCACGCTTGCCTAGAAAAAGCCTATTCACTCTTGGCTTAAAGATCCCTAGATTGTAGCTATCGGTAAACACAGACTCCGGCAGGGAATTCCACTCCTTAGCTGTACGCATAATGAAAGTGTTCCCAAAACGTTTATGGCATATGGGTAGGAAGTCCACCATGTACCGATAGCGCATCGCCTTAGGTCTGTAGTCCGATGATGAAACGGGCTAGGTAGATTTAGATCATGCAATTCCATCGCACACTCCCCGAAATTTACCGATAAAAACCAACAAGCTGGCGACTCGGCGACGATGTTCAAGGCTGTCATCATATCAGCCGAAAGACGTCCACTGCTGGACATAGGCCTCCCCCAAGCGTCGCCACATTGATCGGTCCCGTGCGTCCCGCAACCAGCGGATTCCTGCAACCTTCACCAGGTCATCGGTCCACCTGGTGGGAGGCCTTCCAACGCAACGTCTTCCGGTTCGCGGTCGCCACTCCAGAACCTTTCTGCCCCATCGGCCATCCGTTCTGCGAGCAATGTGCCCTGCCCACTGCCACTTAAGTTTGGCAATTCTTCGGGCTATGTCGGTAACCCTAGTTCTCTTACGGATCTCAACATTTCTGATTCGATCACGCAAGGAAACGCCGAGCATAGCCCTCTCCATTGCCCTTTGAGTGACTGTAAGCTTTCTGGTAAGGCCCATTGTTAGCGACCACGTCTCAGAGCCATATGTCATCACTGGCAACACACACTGGTCATAGACTTTTGTCTTGAGACACTGTGGTAAGTTGGACGAGAAGACACCGCGCAACTTCCCGAACGCTGCCCAGCCGAGTCGGATTCGACGGTTGACCTCTTTCTCGAAGTTGGCCCTACCCAACTGGATCGTTTGTCCCACATCACCTTGGTTTTGTCCATGTTCATTTTCAGACCCACTCTTTCGGAAGCTCTACTGAGGTCATCGAGCATTGTACTGAGGCTCTCCATGGTCTCAGCCATGACCACTATGTCGTCGGCAAACCGAAGGTGAGTGATGTACTCGCCATTAACGTTGATGCCTAGGCCGCTCCAGTCCAGAACCTTGAATACATCCTCCAGCGCAGCAGTGAACAGTTTCGGAGAAATGACGTCTCCCTGTCTCACGCCACGCTGGAGAAGGACTGGTTCCGAGGTCTGATCCTGAAGACGGACTGACATGGTGGCGTTTCTGTACAGACACTTCAACACTTCAATGTACCGGTAGTCGATTTTTTTTTTTTTTTTTTTTTTTTATTTGTAATGGGTTTGCTCTTGACTCTAGTCTAGGTCATAGGTGACAGAGACAGAGTCTACGATGGAGTGAGCTTACCCAGAAGTAGCCTGTTCACTCTAACTTTGAAGAGATTCGGGTTGAATGCGTTCGGAAACACAGACGCAGGCAGTGAGTTCCACTCATTCGCTGTGCGCATTATAAAGGATGTTTGGAAGCGCTTGGTTCGAATTGGTGGAATGGCAACAAGGTAAGGATGATAACTTGCAGTGCGTCTAGATGTCCGATGGTAGAAGGGGGCTGGTGGGATGAGGTCGTGGAGTTCCTGAGCACACTCACCGAAGTACAGTCTGTAGAAGACCGACAAGCAGGCAACTTTGCGGCGATGAGCCAAGCTGTGAAGCTTGGCGTCCACCAATTCCACGTTGCCAATGAGCCTCTTGGCTCTGCGTTCCACTGAGTCAAGCGCGGCAAGCTGATACTTAGCTGAACCATCCCAAAGGTGGCTGCAATACTCCATGCAGGATCGGACTTGTGCTTTGTATAGGGTTAAAAGCTGTCCAGGCGTAAAGTATCGCTTCACCTTATTTAGGATGCCCAGTTTTTTGGCCGCGATTTGGGCTTTGTTCTCAATGGAGGAGCCGAAGTTGAGACTGGATGTCAACTCCATGCCTAGGAGCTCGAGCCGATCAGTCACAGGAACAGACGCACCCCGAAAAGTAGGCGTTTGATCGAACAGACTCCTTTTGGCGGTAAAAAGACACGCCTGTGTTTTGGTGGCGTTAAAAGAGACCAGATTGTCATCACCCCACTGGGAGACAAGGCTTAAGGTCAAATCTGTCCGCTCAACCATAGCCTCCCTCAAGGAACGAACTTCATCCATGCTGGTTTTTGCGCTGGACAAGTATCTCTCTGAAACAGTACTGTCATCTGCGTACCCAACAATACCAGGCTGAAGTAGGTCATTGATGTGCAGCAGGAAAAGAGTTGCAGAGAGAACAGACCCCTGAGGAACTCCGGCATCAATAGCCATAAGGTCTGAGGAGCAGCCGTCAATGACTACTCGGATCGACCGTTCGCTAAGGAAGTCTGATATCCAGCTACAAAAACCAGCGGGGATGCCATAAGCAGGAAGCTTACTGAGCAGACTCGCGTGCCAGACCCTGTCGAAGGCCTTCGAGATATCAAGCGATACAGCAAGTGCTTCGCCGTGTCTCTCGATGGCTTCGCCCCAGCAGTGCGTGACATACACAAGAAGATCGCCAGTTGACCGTCCCCGGCGAAAGCCATATTGACGGTCACTGAGGAGATTGTTGTCTTCAAGGTAGGTCAGCAACTTTCTGTTCAGTACCCTTTCCATAACTTTGCACAGAATAGAGGTAATGGCGATCGGACGGTAATTGGCAGGGTCTGCACGGTTGCCTTTTTTGGGCACTGGTTGCACATTTGCAAGCTTCCAGGATTTCGGCACCGTCCCTTTTACAAGAGAGAGGCGGAACAAGCGAGTCAACACAGGAGACAGTTCTGGCGCACACTGCCTCAGCACTCTCGCTGGAATGCCGTCAGGTCCGCTGGCCTTGTTCACGTCTAGACTGCACAATACTCTCCGGACCTCTTTAGTGTGCACAGCGATCTCCGGCATCGAAGAGTCACAATGAGGTACAGTAGGTGGTTGCTTGGAGCCAGCGTCCAGACGTGAATTGCTAGCAAAAAGAGATGCAAATAAATTTGCCTTGTCACTTGCAGAGTGAGCCAGCGACCCATCAGGTTTCAGCATCGGAGGTAAAGTGGGCCGACAGAAATTCGTTTCAACCGCTTTAGACAGGGACCAAAACTGTTTACTACCCGGAGGGTGCGATGCCAGCTTGGCCCCAATACGTCCAATATGGTCAAAACGTGCCCGACGCAGAACCCGCTTGCAGAACTTGGCGGCAGAATTAAAGGCTCTCTTCCTCGCGCGAACCCTACGCGCTCTAACTTTGCGGTCGCGGGCCCCGACCCAGGCTTGGTAAGCAGACTCTTTTCGGGCCTCAGCATGGGCGCATTCTGCATTATACCAAGGTCGGGATTTGTGACCGAGCGGAATGTCGGAGAATGGAATGAAATATTCCATTCCCTGCCGAATCACATCCGCAACCGCGTCTGCACAGCTCGAGGGGCTACCCGAGGAGAAGCACACATGCCGCCAAGGATAAGACGCAAAAAAGTGCCGCATCTCGTCCCAGTCTGCCGACTCGTATCGCCATACTCGCCTCGTGCCTCTAGGGCTCTCATCTGGAGGGGAGCAAGTCGAAACGGATTTCACCAGACAGTGGTCAGACGATCCCAGCGGGGCTGAGACCGACACCGAATGACTGTCCGGATCAGTTGTCAGTAGAAGATCTAAGCAGTTGGGTGTATGGCCGTCAACATCCGGTACCCGCGTTGCCACATTCACCAGCAGCGATCTGGCACCGTTGGAGAGACTGCAGTACAGCCCAAGTCTCGATCGAATCGAAGGCTTTCTCGTAGTCCACAAACGCTAAACAGAGAGGCAGGTTGTACTCTTCGGTCTTCTGTATAACCTGCCGTAGCGTATGTATGTGATCTACGGTGCTAAAGCCTTTTCGGAATCCGGCTTGTTCGGGACGCTGGAAGTCGTCAAACCTGCGCGCGAGACGATTCGTGATGACTCTTGAAAACAACTTGTAGACATGGCTAAGAAGTGAGATGGGCCTATAGTTCTTCAGCCGGGCATTGTCGCCCTTCTTGAAGAAGAGTACCACCACACCCCTGCACCATGCCTGTGGCGTTTTGCCCTCGAGTATGACGGAATCAAACAGCTTCTGAAGGGCCTTAAGGACCGGTTTTCCACCCGCCTTCAGGAGTTCAGCAGTGATTCCGTCATCACCCGGCGCCTTGTTGTTTTTAAGCTGTTTCAGAGCCATCCTAATCTCGTACAGGCTGACATCCGGGATATCTTCGGTATAGTGTCGGGTCAATCTAGCTCTTGGGTCGTTTGCTAGATTCGCAATGGGTTTACTGGTTGACGTGTACAACTGCCCATAGAATCTCTCGATCTCCCTCAGAAGCTCCGGTTTGGTGGAAACGATCCTGCCATCATCGGTCTTCAGTTTTGTGAGCTGGCTTTGCCCAATAGACAGATCCCTTGCAAAGACCTTGGAGCCCTTATTCCGCTCAATCGCATCTTTAATACTTTCAGTATTAAAGCGGCGGAGGTCGCTTTTCAAGGACTTTGAGATCCGTCTATTTAGCTGCCGGTATTTCACCGCATCGTCTGAAGACTGCAGGATCATCTCACGCCTCTCCTTCATTAGCTTTAGAGTTGGATCAGAGAGCTTTTTGTTTCTATCTGTACGGCGGGTCTTGAAAAACTTAGACCCGACCGTATGGACAGCTTCCACGAACCCATCGCTGTAATCGTCCACGGAGCTCCCTAGGCACTCGAAACGATTCTGGAGTTCGAGCTGAAAGGTTTCGGGGTTTTGGATCTGGATCTGTGCTGGACGGAGCGTGGACTTCATCAGTCGAGACCTTTCAAGCTTGATATTAATGTTCAATGTGCCTCTTACCATGCGGTGATCGCTCCCGGTTTTCACCGAATTGATCACAGAGACATCATTGAACACTTGCTTCTTGGTCGACATGATGAAGTCTATCTCATTTTTAGTTACACCATCGGGGCTTTGCCATGTCCACTTCCTGTGCTCACGCTTTCTGAAGAAGGAGGTTCATCATATAGAGGCCTTCCTTCTCCATAAAACTGGCCAGTAGGTGACCCCGGTGGTTCCGACGTCCAACTCCAAATTGCCCCACTTGCAGCTCATCCTTGTCTCGTTTGCCCAGTTTTGCGTTGAAGTCCCCCATGACAACGGTGAAGTGAGTTTTGAAACCATGCATGGCTTTAGAGATATCCTCATACACGGTCTCTACCTCGTCGTCGGGGTGTGCCGAGGTTGGGGCGTAGACCTGTATGACCTTCAGCGAATATCTTGCGGATATTCTGAGTATAAGGTACGCCACCCTGGTCGACACACTCTCGATCTTCACCACGTTGTTCACAAGGGACTTGTGGACGATAAACCCGACACCACCTTGGGACTGCCGGTCACCCTCTCGGAAATAGAGCAGGTTACCGGATTTGAGGATTATCGAGTCCTCCCCCTCTCTTCGGACTTCAGATAACCCTATAACACTCCATCGCAACCTGCTCAATTCTTCCTCGAGTTCGGCTATCTTCTCGTCGGTCCGGAGTGTTCGCGTGTTATACGTTGCCAGGTTCAGTCGTCGGTGTTTATTGAGGTAGCCGGGTCCACTCCGGGGATTCTTTGCACCCCTTGCCACGCCATCGCCTCGACCGCTACCGTAGTCGAGGGTAGACGGGCTGCCGGGCACTCGGGGCCGTTTTTTTGTTGTGCTTATCATGGTTTGGGGGGGTTTGCCGTAATCGCCACGCTTGGCAGGCGGGTTGGCGATCGCAGTTTGTTGATAAAGTGCCCAGAGAACGCTGCTGCCCATTCTCTGGTGTTTCCCTTAGTCGCCTCTTACGACACCCACGGGATGATATGGGATGGTGAAATTCTTTACGTCCGTCACCATACGGAACAACGCTGTAAAGGCTGTAAAGCTTTGTATTAACCAGTGCCTCATCGCCGATGAGCCTCTTGGCCCACTTTTCGATCGACTTTAGTGCATCAAGCTGGTATTTGGCAGATCCGTCCCAGAGATGAGAACAGTACTCCAAGCATGATCAAATTTTGCATATGCCTAAATGTATGGGCTAAAATTGAGGGTAAATGTCACCATAACGCCAAGAAGCTCAAGATGGTCCGTTATTGGCACGGTCACACCACGGAAAGTTGGTGCCGGGTGAAATTTAATCTTTTTAGCGAAAAATTTATTTAGGGTTTCAGCAGCATTAGACCTGACCAAATTGACATCGCCCCATTCAGAGACTGCCTGCAAAGACAGGTTCAAACGCTCCGCCATGGCTTCACAAAGAGAGACCGGATCTGCGGTCTGATAGTCCGTGCCTAGGAAAAGTACCTCTCAGCAACAGTGCTGTCGTCTGCACAACCAAAGGTGCTGGGTTGTTGTGCAGCAAGTACAATGTTGCTGATGTACAAGATGCTGGATTGTTATTTATAAATAGAAACTTCCAAGGGTCCCAGTTATAATATCTTTATTCTTTAATCACTTCTCTCTCCAGTCAGTCTAACCTCAGGCGGGACCTTTTTCTAGCATAGACCCAATATCGTCACAGATTATATATCTATCTCAACATATTCCGTCTTAAGATTAATTAAATATATAAGATAACTAAACAAAACTTGTTCATTAACTAAAATAATTATTAAACTTCTTGATCAGCTAAATTATCATTATACTTCTTTACAACTAATATTATTCTTAATAACTAACCCTAAATACCTATTGTATGTAATCTTCTAACCATTTTGGTTTACATTTCAATCTCTCTGATCTTCTCTCTCCTCCCATATCTCCTAGTAGATTATTACTCATTGATCCTACCTCTGGTTGAATGTCTACTACTCTACTACTTGCCTCTGGCTGAATCTCTTCTAACCTATTACCCCCATCCTGCTCTAAATTATCTGACTGACTCTCTCTGCTGTTACTAGCTTTGTGTTCATTTCCTCCTTCCCTTAAATTTTGTTGACTTACTGTTTCATGGTTGCAAGCTCGATCTATATGATTATTTTCTACTTCCCTTCCCTTTACATAAGGTGCTGGCACTAAATGCCACCTATTTCTTCTGTAACTTACTCCCTGTACCTGGACAAAATATGACCTTGGTTCTTTAGCTTTTCTAACTATAACTCCATACTTTCTCAAATCTATTATCCATACATAATCCCCTATCTCTAACTCCTTTAAGTTAACAGTTCTATGTCTTTTGTTGTAATTGTGAGCAATTTTTGTTCTGTTTTGTTTTCTTTTTGGTACAAATTTTTCATGAATATCTTTTCTTACATTTAACTGTCCTGGATACATAGGTAATACATCTCTTATTTTTCTATTAAACATCAACTCGCTTGGGCTATAACCAGTTTCTGATGGTGTATTTCTATATATCAACAAAGCTAAATGAACATCTGTATTCTTTTTTAATAATTGTTTTGCAATCTTGACCCCTGCTTCTGCTAACCCATTACTCTGAGTAAAGTATGGACTGCTAGTAATGTGAGTGAAATTGTAGACTTCAGCAAACTCTCTGAATTTACTTTTAAATTGAGTTCCACAGTCAGTTCGGACCACTTCTGGTATACCGAAGCGAGCAAATGTTTCTTTACAACATCTTATCATAGTATTCTCTGTCAGATTGTTTAATTTATACAATTCTAAATATCTTGAGTAATAATCTATGAACACAACATACCATGAATCTTCATATTTGAACAAATCTATGCCTATTTTTTGCCATGCTCTCTCTGGTATTGCTTCTAACCATAATGGTTCGTTTACATTGCTCTTTTCTTGAATATATTGAGGACAACTCTCAACAGCTAATTTAATCTGTGCAGACAAACCCAACCACCATACCGATTGCTTTGCCCGCTCTCTACATTTTGTAATCCCTAAATGACCCTTATGAATATCGTCCAAAATTTCTTTTTGTAAACTAGCAGGAATTACAAGTCTATTACTGTATAGTAAAAACCCATTTTGAACAGTGAAATTATATCTATACTGATAATAACTTTTCATATCTGATGGAATTTTACTTTTGACTGGCCAGCCTTGCTTAGTAAAATTTATAAGTAAACTACAAGTATTACAATTGCTTTGCTGTTCTTTAATTTTGTTCAGTTTGTTATCTGTTATATGATTATTAGAAACAAACTGGATATTACAAATATCATTTTCAGCAGCACCTGTGTGTTCTAAAGGAGCTCGAGATAAGGCATCTGCTACCACTAGTTTCTTTCCTGGAACATATACAACTTTATATGAGTATCTCATTAACTGCAATCTAAATCTCAATAATCTAGGGGTCAAATCATCTATTGGTTTAGTTTGTAATATTTGGACCAAAGGTTTATGATCTGTTTCTAATGTTACTTCAATTCCTACTACATAATCTCTAAATTTATGAACTGCCCATGCCAAAGCCAAACATTCCTTTTCAATCTGTGCATAATTTTTTTCTGTGTTACTTAACGTCCTGCTAGCATAACCCACAACTTCTCTAGCCCCAGACTGATTTTCTTGCAGTAAAACTGCTCCTAACCCGTATGAACTGCTATCAGCTGATACAATATTTTTTTTTGAATGATCATAATGACATAATATTGGTGCCTTTTGAATCATGGATTTTATTTTATCAAATGCTTGCTCTTGATAAATATCCCATGTAAATGACACCCCATCTTTTAGTAATTCATTCAAAGGTTCCAGAATATTAGTTTTATTTGGCACAAATCGGCCTACATAATTAACCAAACCTAGAAATTGCATAAGTTCTTTTTTATTTGTGGGTTCTTTGTATTTTTTATGCTGTCCACTCTATTTTGATCTAACTCTATTCCTTTAGCACTTATAACATGTCCCAAGAAAGATACTTTTTCAACATTAAAACACATTTCTCTTTGTTTATGGTGAGACCTTCATTACTTAATCTGGATAATACCTCTCTTAACAGTATGTTATGACTGGCCCTATCTTTTGTATACAACAGCACATCGTCTACATGAATTACAACTCCTTCTAAACCACTGAATAAATTTGAAAATTTCATAGAGAAATACTCCGGTGCACAGTTTAAACCCATTGGCAATCTATTATACATGAATCTACCGAATGGAGTAAGTATTGTTGTTAGCCTGCGGGACTGTTCATCAAGCTTTATTTGGTAAAAGCCAGATGTAGCATCTATTTTAGAAAATACTGCAGCTCCCTTCAATCTACCTAGAGTAGTTTCTACCTTTGGTATAGGAAAAATAGGCCGAATCACATTCTTATTAACAGCAGTGTAATCACCACAAATTCTCACTCCCCCATTTGATTTTGGAACTACAACTATCGGAGATACAAATAGAGTGGGTTCCTCTACAGCTGTTAGCACACCTATTTCAACTAACCGATTGATTTACTCCTTGACCTTGTCTAAAAGTGGTATTGGAACTACTCTTGGGGTAGTCTGAACATATGGCACTGGATTCTTTATTAACTTTATTGAAAATGTATCTTTGAACACCCCTAAGTTATCAAAAATACCCGGGAACTCCTTTTCTATATCCACCTGACTACTATCACTGTGTGCACAACTTTCTTTTTGAACATTATACAGCTTTAATATATTCATTCTTTTTATTGCAGGTCTGCCTAATATGGGGGTCTGCAATTTTTTTATTACATATGCCTTTCCCTTATAATAACTGTCTTTATATTTAATTAGTACCAAAATCCATCCTAACACCTGAAGTGATTTACCATCTGGTCCCCTTATAACATCACTACAACTCCCTAATTTTATATCATTATTTATTATAGACCTTGGTATGGCCACAATATCAGCTCCTGTGTCAATCAAAAAACTTGTTTTTAAACATTTGTCACCTATACTTACATCTACTTCTATTTTAAAATCATCTCCTGCCATCTGGTTCACTTTCTTCCAATCCTTACAACATTTCGCATAATGTCCTACTCTTTTACACTTGTAGCACTCCTGCTTTACCGCTGGACACTGTGCCTTTGTGTGGACTCCCCACCTGCCACACCACCAACATTTCTTCCTCTTACTGTTGTCTATTTTATTAAGCCCAAGATCTTCCTCTTGCCACATAAACTTTGTTTCTACTTTTTGTTCTTCCGCTTGTTTTGCTAACCTAACTGCTTCTTCCAATGTTAGCTCTGAAATTAATTGTAATCTTTCGCTAGTCCTCTTGTCTCTCAGTCCAACCACCAATCGGTCTCTGATGAGTTCATCTTTTAGTGTATCATAGTTACATGTTTCTGCTAAAATGTGGAGATCAGTTATGAAATCTGTGACCGTTTCCCGCTCCTTTTGGATTCTCACGTTAAATTTATATCTTTCGTAAATAACATTGCGTTTTGAAACAAAAAAATTATCGAATGCCGTTAAAACTTTATCATAATCTTCACTCTCTGAAACTTTGAGTTGTTTCGACAATTGCTCTGCCTGCTCTCCCATCAAATAAATAAGCAGATCAATCTTGTCCTTGTTGCTCCTAGTATTATTTCCACTCAGCAGTAAATATCTTTCAAATCTTTTCTTCCTTAGCTGCCATGAAGATGGAACAAAATCGAACTCGGTTGGAGCTTTTACATTTTGTAACGCCATATTCCTGGCCTGGCACCGCTGCCACCATGTACAAGATGCTGGATTGTTATTTATAAATAGAAACTTCCAAGGGTCCCAGTTATAATATCTTTATTCTTTAATCACTTCTCTCTCCAGTCAGTCTAACCTCAGGCGGGCCTTTTTCTAGCATAGACCCAATATCGTCACAGATTATATATCTATCTCAACAGCTGAGATTACCGACCCCTAAAAGACCTCGGTATTAACATCAAATTGGCCCGTCGAGCAGCCGTCGATAACCACGACTGGCCCTATGACAGACCCTATCAAAAGCATTCGAGATGTCGAGAGCGCTTCTGGATGGCCTCACTTCTTAGGTGAATGGCATACGCAAGAATATCCCCAGTACTCCTCGCTGCCGACCATAGACTCGACTACGGCCGGCAGCGACAGGTCACTGCCTACTTCAGAGCCAAGGAAAATCAGCCAAAGAAAAGCAAGTAGGCTGCCAAGGGTAGCATGCGAAGAAAGATCGCATCCCATCCCAATCTGCTGACCTGTACCGCTAAACCCACCGGGTGCCTCTTGGGCTGGGATCGGACGGGGTTTAGACGGACACAGACTTCATCAGACAGTGGTGTGGACTGTTGTCAGCAGAAGGTCAAAGCAATTGGACGTATGCGAATCAACACCCGTCACCCTGGCCCCCTGGACCAGCTGTGGAAGGTTTAGTGCATGCGAAAACTTACGCATCTCTCGTCCGGCATTGCACTGGTATGGAAAGAGCCACTGCTGGTGGTGGCCATTAAAGACTCCCATTAACACTAAGTAGGCGGAAGAGTACCGTTGCTGTGCCGCATCAGCTGCCTCACTGAAGTACTCTATGAGCCTGGTTGTCTCCTGATCTCCGCTGTGCGAACCGTAGACATTGGCGTAGATAATTTTATCCAGACCGGTGTCTACCAAAGCCCGATAGCCAATAGCTAGTGTCATCACGGGCGTACATACTCACCCACGCGAGGTTTAAAATTGTGCTCCAACTTAAACTTTGGGTAAGATAAGTACGAAACGTCTGACAGACTCACTATCTGCTCCTCCGTATGGAAAAACAGCGCTGGTTTCTCAGCCTCCAGGTGATAGTGGACTGCAGAGATATTTTAGTGCAGACCTCTAATGTTGGTGAGATGGTTGGTATGTATGATGTATCCCTGCATTGGAACAGCTATCTCGACCTTACTCCTCTAGTTGGCTACACCGAGAATCGTAACCGGAACACGGCTAGGCCGCTTAGCGGTAGGTACCTCTTTGCACCCATTGGTCACAAGCCTTCAGCCGAAACCTACCACCAGTTAGTGTCACCTGATTTGCATCACCCGGAGACCACGTGTAAGGGAATCAAAGGGTACACTCTTACGGACGTGGCCTTGGACTTCGCCCCCAAAACTCTCATTCAAATGTCATCGAACGTACCTGCTTTGTCTACGTTTGTGGCTAGATAAATTTCTTCTATGTCATCTTTGTGTATGGCTCTAAAATTAATTATACTAAGAAGTTTCGTCTCTTACCATTGCCCTCCTATTCCGGATGTACCATCCCGCTTCGGGTACTTTTTGGGAACAGTTTCCGTTGAGCTCGCCATTTTGTCATAGAAAACAGTCGATGCGACAACACTCACAGTTGCAGGACCTGCCAGTCAGCAGGAACCATTGACTTCTCGAAGACTGACTGCCTCGTGACTGCAAGTATGGTGATCTGTAAATAATAAAAAACATTTTTAACAAATACACTAAACCGACTTCTGTAGTATTACATGAAAAAAGAAACCCACAGGATAATTCCGTTGCCTCTCTGTCCGTCTGTCCCCCTTGCAAGTGTCGTGTCAAGACAGTTGCAAGGGGTTGCAAACTTAGAGTATAAAATATTATATTTCAACTTGATACCTCCAGACGTACCAGAGAAAAAGGTCTTGACACACGGACAGACAGACATACGGACCGACAGACGGACGGACAGACTAGCAACGAGGTGCTCCGTTTTTCTTTTTGAGGAAAGGAACCGTTGACTACCATCTCACCTGATAGTAAGCGATGATGTGACCGAAAGTGAATCACGCTTGTCTAGAAGTAACCTATTCACTCTTGACTTATAAACCTCCACGATGTAGCTTACAGAAAAAGACCGGCAGCGGCACGGCATTCCACTTCTTAGATGTAGGCACAATGAAAGCTTATAAGAATAAGTATTTATATACGGTACTTACAAACTAAACCGACTTCCAAAATAAAACACTACAAGACAAAAAATAACTTTACAATGCAAGTCCTAGAAAAGAGCGTTTTCCAAGTAGCCAAACTATGTGGAAAGTGTCACTTTTTTTACTAGTGCTTTTTATTTACCTGTACTTTTTTAATTTTAACTCCAACGTCAGCTCGCCGCATAGAGTTTTTATTATTTGAGAAAAGTTAAAAAAAATTGTTATGTAGGTAAAACAAAACTAATACTTCTACTTAGATTTTGATCAATAAATTAATTTTAAATATTCTTTAAATATGTTTGGCAGAATGAATATTTTGCTCGTGTCTTTTTGCGTTACGACATGACAGTTATTTGCACATGCGCAGTAGATATGCCCGAGGAACTATGAACTTAGTTAATCTGTGGATATGCTGAGCGCCCTTGAATAAGTGCCAAATTATTAATTTCTTGCTTGGTTCAGATATATTTTTTTATTGCCTCGCACAATGCATAGTAAAATGTTGCGCACGTATATCATACACGTGCGTAAGATGATTTCCGACTCGTGTCGATTTATCCACTCACTCACAAATAACTATTCTATTTGGCAGTCGGTGTCAAAAACTAAACGAATTTACCTTAAACTCTCATTGCGTGAAAGTTCACATTATTTCACATCATGTTAACGTCGTCAGGTCACTAAGGTCGTCGAGTTATCGTCGCTGGGATTTTCTGCTCGGTTTCCCTAACAGTCGTGTCTATATCAACAAACCTGCAACGCATATGGAAACTAATATCCGCCAAGCTAACCGCTTTTTACCCAAATGCCGAAGGAGGGTGTTATGTTATGTTATGTGTTTATGTCTATGTATGTATGTATGTTCCTATGTAGCGTTATAGAGACAAAACGCGTTGGCCGATTTTGATGATATTTACGTCAATCGATTCGTCTTAACCTTGCGAATGTCGTTGGTTACATTAAAATTGTAAAATAGAAAAAAAAAAGTTTTTTCTAGTTATTTAACGTGATATGACAAGGTAAGTGAAAATTACTGTAGACAATATTGTTTTTTGGGGAATCGCCTTATTCTCTGTGCATTTAGACATATATACATAATAGTTTTAAAAGGTTGTGTTTGGAACCAAACGTTTCGTTCCCTTTTTTGTTGTTTTGTTGCAACACTGTGTCAGCTAGCTGTCATCAATTTGACAGCTTTTGATTGAGCTGAAGTTGACAGCTACTTGTAAAAATGTGATTGAAAAACGCGAGACGTGACGATTCGGTCTTGATCTGGTTTTGTGGAAATTGAATTTTAACCAGCCAATGTTTATTCGAAATTACGTCCGCCACCGCCACTGCGGGTAAGCAGTGGTGGCCCAGTCGTATCGGCCGCGACTTACAAGTTGTAGGTCGTGGTTTCGAACCCAGACAGGCGCTTTACTTTGTGTAAATTATTTCAACACCACTGCTCTCAAAAACGGTGAAGGAAAACATCGTGAGGAAACCAGCATATCCTAGAACCAAAAACTCGAAGACATGTGACATCCACCAAACCGCACTGGGCCCGCGTGGTAGATTACGGCCCATCTCCTCTCACAGAGAGGAGGCCTGTGTCCCAGCAGTGTGAACATTAATAGGCTGATGATGTGATGATGTGATGTGACGTCCGCCACCCGCGAGTGGTACGGTCGCCCGTGCATTTGTTTGTGTATATATTTCGTGCGCAGCGAAGTATTTTTGTGTCGAGAGCGGGTCTGGTTGACTGCCGCAGATTCGGCCCAGAACACATCGGTTATCCCTAATTATTATATATATTTTCTCCTATACCCCCCGACCACACACGGGATTGAACGAACCCAGGAGTATCTTTAAATGTCATTAAAATGTCACCACGTCTGCTTCACTCGCAAAAAACAAACAATAGCATCAAGCTACTCAATTGCGGGCACTACACTGCAGAAAGTGAAGACAATCCGCGACCTCGGCGTACTGCTGAGTAGTGACCTCTCGTTCGGCTCCCACATCGACAACATCGTTGCAAAGGCAGCCAGGACGTCCGGTTTCATCAAGAGAACTTGTAGGGAATTTAAAAACGTGTTTGCCATTAAAATTCTCTACAACTGTCTTGTAAGAAGCTTGCTGGAATACGCGTCCCCGGTCTGGAACCCAACGTACAACGTTCATACAAGCCGAATCGAAAGGGTTCAGCGAACTTTTACGCGGTATCTGCGATTCAAGGATCATACTTGTCCCAACAGAGCCGACTATGGACAGCGTATGCGCCACTTCAAATTGTCCTCGTTACAAGACCGTAGAACCTCAGCAGACATGCACCCCCGAACTGCTCAAACAAATAAGTCTTGACGTTCCACGACGGGGCCATGTTGGGTCGGCGAGAATTCGCAGAACATTCGCAACCATAACTTCTCGTACCAATCTCGGGCGTTCCGCTCCTCTAAATAGGTTGATGAGTGCGTATAATGGGATCAGCTCTAGCAACGATGAATTAGACATCTTCTTTGACTCTATGTCTCGCTTTAAGTCAAGGATCACACAGATGGATCCGTAGTCTCACCTGCCCTGTTTTCTTTTTAACTGTTTCCATCTGTTGTTATTATGTAATCAATTTTGACATCATTTTTATTTGCAATGTAATATTTTAATTTTGTTTTATCGCTGACTCACTGGTGTTTTGTTTGTTATATAATATTTTATCTTAATTTGTATTTTGTAATCTAATTAAAATTTTATTATTGCACAATTTAATTCAATTCCAAATTTAACCAGTAGATTATTATTTTTTTTGACAAATTTTGTATTCGCGAACGCAAGACTGTGAGCGATGTGCACGCCTGTAACTGACCTGTTTGCACAGGAACATTTTCTAATTTAATGTTAACCCTGTAAATGAAATTGCAAATATGTTGTTGGTGTGCCTTACTTAAATAAATAAATAAATAAGTACCTCGCGGAAATCAATGTGAGTAATAGTGGTAAGTTGTGTACCATTGTATCACTTGCCACCTGTCTGACAGGAATCGGAATCTCAAAGAACAAACCCCTAGATTAGCGCTGCTGGGTTTCGCAGTTTCGCGGGTATAGACCTTGTAGGATCCAAGAGTCGCAACATTGCTAATGGACCCCAGTGTTGCCTCTTGGCTGTGATCCGCAGACCTGTTCAATCAATTCAACAGGTTGTATTTTCGCGTGTTTTTATTCCCGTTTGTTGGGTGTGTTACGTAACACACATGAAGATACGTACTTTACTATTTTCCGGTGTGTTATATTATTATTAGCGTGATATTGTGTGTTACAATTTGAAGTGTGTTATTCAACAATTGATCGTGGCCATTTATCACCACGCTTG
This sequence comes from Orthosia incerta, assembly GCA_948252205.1. Lineage (NCBI taxonomy): Eukaryota > Metazoa > Arthropoda > Insecta > Lepidoptera > Noctuidae > Orthosia > Orthosia incerta. The sequence continues at coordinate 5,352,024 of OX411769.1, forward strand.
ATTAAGGTGGGTTGATGATATCAAATTTATTCTAACTATAAGTCCAGGTTTCCTCACAATGTTTTCCTCTACCGATGTCAGCGATGTCCAAGATAAACTTAGAAAGTACATAATGAATAGGGAACATTACGCAAAGCTGGTACCCTAAATATAAATTAAATAGTAGTAGACATAAATGCTGAAACATATATTTTAATTGCGTACTTTTATATCTTTTTGACGATACTGACTACTTTATGATCTTACTATTGATATCCCGCGAGATATAAAATATAATTAAAGATAAGTTTATGGTTAAAGATAAAGATAATTTATTTGTCTTAACATGTGTTTACATACGTTATGCATGCAAGATGTTCACTTATCATTTGAGGCACATACATGTTCTGCCTATCGAGGCGTACAAGTATAAATTTTACAAAAATGGTATAATCTAATCATAATATGCCATAGAAAATTGTGGCTAGTAAACTAAAAAAATGCCAAAAAAAAAAAAACTCCATAAAATCTTAAAATGTCTTGCAGAATCAAGATTAATAAAATAAAATAATGTCATAAAAGTAAAATCAAATCATAAAAATAATGTCCACGAAAAATACAATAAAATAATAAAATGTCTTGCAAGATCAAGATCAATAAAATAAAATAATGTCGAAAAAGTACAGTCTAATCATAAAATGTCATAAAATCAGGATTGTTAAAACAAAAAACAAAAGAATAAAATGTCAAAAAAGAACAATCAAATCATAAAATTATGTCAAAGAAAAATACATCAAATTCATAAAATGTCTTGCACAATTAGAATTAATAAAATCAAATGATGTACAGTAAAATGTCATAAAAAATCAATGAAATATAATAAATTGTACTATTGTGGTTGTACTTGTAACATCTATAATATTTTTTTATCTTATCAAATGTTGCTTATCTCACTCCGACCACACAAACGAATCGATTGACATGACACCTCATGCATTTAAATTGGCTAAGTAATTTAGGCGACGCGATTGCAAATTCGCAAATACAAACATACATGCGTATTATATAAGTACATACAAAGTCTGCTAAAGTTATAACCTTTCCTTTTGGCCCGACCATAGTCAGGTAAAAATATAAGAAAAGGAACAACTTAAAATATTAAGGATATTTTATTACGAGTACATAACCCGCCCCGGTCCCATGTCGCATGGGTCATATTTTATGCAAAAATCTTCCTCGTTTATTGCAAACTAAACACTTTTATTATGAGCACAGCAAAAGAGTGAAATTCCCTGCCGGAGTCTGTATTTCCTGATATCTACAACCTGGGAGTCTTTAAGTCAAGAGTGAATAGGTTTCTTCTAGGCAAGCATGCTTCATCGTCGACCACATCATCGCTTACCATCAGGTGAGATAGTGGTCAAGCGCAAGCCTATCATTAGTAAATATATATATAGAAAAGCGTGTGTACTTACTCTACATTTATTTTCAACAGGCACCTTAAGAATCGCACTTTGATCCGCCTTTACACTGGTACACTATTTTAGATGCACTATTTACTTGCAAATTTACAAAAACTGCCTAAATTCGACTACACAGGAATATCAATGCCAATGGTTTTATGATACTCTGAATTAGAGGAAATAATATGTACTCGAGTCTATTTTTGCAACTGTTTATGTTATAAAGCATAGATAACAATAATAAACACGCGAGCGTCGGTCGGGTGACCTTGGTAAGGTGATACATACGTGACACATACTTAGTTGTATTTTTTAACAGTGGCAACATATCATTACATTTTATAATATATTTTCAACTTTATTTATTTAAATCGAATTGAATAGAATACTTATAGTTCACTGTATACCAAAAAACTACCATATTTCTTTTACAATAACTTAATAAGCAGATACTATGGGTACAATGACAATGATACGAGTACATTCATGATCCGATTTGACCAGTTAAAATGAATACTGCCAAAATCTAGCAAAAAAATTAAGGTAAGTATGTACAAATACCAAACCATTTTTCACCCAGTACCCGGTTAAACTGGCTGGTTCAGCGTTCCAGTTTTAAAATGTGCAGAGTACAGCCTGTAACATATAAATTCATGGAATCTATCGCACTCTTTCATTCTGACAATTTAACAGTATTCTTTGTGAGGTTTACGCTGTCGAGTAGACGGATTTATAAACATAATGATGCAATGGATTAAGAATTGTGATTTAGTGTATAACGCACTTAAGGTGCTGGTAACACTAGCTATACGCTGACAACAGAGACATTGTAATACCTAGACGGAACGTATTTACGACGATAAAGAAACTGTCAATTCTTTCGTTCTTGCTTATAGAGAAACTCTATGAAAAAGAAAGAGACAATAATAGACAAACGCTACCATCCTAAACGTCAAAGACACCACTTTTTAGTCACTGTTGTAACCCATCGGTTAGCAGCTCTAATTAAAGTTTTTCGCTGTTTTCAAGCCTTCGTATTGTTTATATAGGAAAAATTTTGTTGTTTAATTATCTGCATGAACCATGTCGTGTGTGGCTATCGGTTGCAAGAGTAGAATGAGTGTATTAACAGAACATAATCAAAGGATATCTTTCCACAGGTGAGTTATCGACTAGCATATTGAAATTATTGTGCAAGGAATACATTTCATAGGCTGTCCGGAATAAAGGTATCTAAGTTCTAAATACGTCGAGGACATATAGTATCATTTAAACCATTCTATTTAGTGAAATAATTAACTTTTATACGTTCGCTGATAGAGCTATGACAGTTTACGGACTTACGTTCTGATGTTAGAGATGTGACAAAAGTCACGAGAAAGATTTATCGATACTGTATTTTTATTTTACTTACTTTAATTTATTTCATAAAGTTTATTTGCTATTTGTGATTATTAATCTAATATAGATTGTGCACAGGTTTCCTAAGAGTACTTATTTAAGAAATAAGTGGATCAAGAATATGAAACGAGCTAACTGGACACCTTCACTATATTCTCGCTTGTGTTCACTGCATTTTAATGAATCATGCTATCGCTATCCCTTGATCCATTTATGGACACAGGTTGATGAATCATGTTATTTTTTACATATTATTGTTTTAAATTAAATTATTATATTTAAACAATATTGTTATTATTATTTTTTTACTTTTATATACATACTCGTCTGTAAACTTTCTTTTCAGTCTTCATCAGTATATCGATCAGTACATGTCTGTACAGTCGTACGAGTGTACCAAAAACTGTCACTTTGATCTCATGATTTACCTCGTTTTTGCGCAAGGTATGAATAAACATTATTATACAACTCGTATAATGCGCAGAAAAATTACGAAAGAATGGAATTGTACTCTTACAATGACTGATAAGTTCACTCTTTGTACGAGTACACATTCACTCTTTAAATAATTATAAAGATTCCTTACAAAAAAAACGTAAAATTAGCCGCAGTCAGGGACGATTCTTACAGACATTTGACCTTTTAGATCGCTCCAAAACTAAACTCAATAATATCGATATGACAGTGGCACAGATCTAGTACTGATATAGTCTATAGATAAGTATCTTTAGCATACTCGGCCACACTGGCACAAAAGATGGCATAGACAAAAGTATATCTATCTCTTTTTGCTTATGACGTTATCTATTAGTGCGAAAGTGAATACCGATATTGAAATTGCGTCTTAAACACGTTCCGTCTAGGTATTACAATGTCTCTGGCTGACAAGTTTTTGAAAGGGTGATTCCCCGTCCTACCTGCGTAAGCACCTTTCTAGATCAGGGATGGGCAACTTTTATTGGTAATTGTGCCGTTTTTATATAAAAAATAAATAAAAATGTTACCATGACTTGCCTCTAAAGAATAAAAAAGAATGTATAATTAATTTGGTGTACACAAAAGTATATCCTATTTTAATCTTAACTGGGTGATTTATTTATTTAATTTAAATTAAGCTTACTAATAACAAACTAAAACGACGTCACAGCTAGGGTTACCATCCGTCCGGACATTTGGTCTTCTCTCCGGACTTTGTCTGGCCTTTTGGTTAGTACGGTTTTTTCGCATGGATGGCAAAATTTGGTTTTTCTTTCATACGACCTCGGCTCTCGTGCTAAGAATATTTTCATAATTCATACTTTTCTGACCACACTTTTTTGTGGTGGGGTTTTTTTGTAATTATGTCAGGATTTTTTATAGATCTAGTTGCACAATCACATCAATAGTACGCCACTCCCCAGTTCCATACAAAACTATGCATTGAAACACGCCACTCCCTGCACCGCCGTCGCTGCCACCCCGCGCCCGCTGCATTCCTGTCCGTAGCCACGCTTACAGTTTTATGTTTGTTTAAAAAAAAGTAAAAGTTAGTGTGATTTCTGTTGTTGCAAATTATTTAGATGCAAATCAATCTTATATTGGTGCACATGAAGAATTTTGTCGTGTGCCATGGGTTTACCATCCCTGCGTACAACGATTAGCCGACACATGACGTAACCATCCGATAGTGCTGTGCCAGACCAACATTATATAGTTTTAAACATATCGTTTGACATTAGTAAGTTTATGCATTGTGCCCACTGACCTCTAATATACAAGTGTATGATAGAGTTCAGTGATTGTGCCTATTCCGCAAAGCTATTTGCGTTTGGGTCGTGTCGTGTATTTTGGGATAAAAAAGCTAAGGTTTATTTCAGTAGTGATACTGACAGACTTCTGAGATATAGAATTTCCTAGTACAAGAGCCAGGGCATTTTATACTGAAGACACTAAAGTTGATCAATCTGCCCAGCCTTTTCCCAAATATGTTGGGGTCGGTTACAGTCTAACCGGATTCAACTGAGTACCAGTGTTTTACATGGAGCTACTGCTTATCGGACATCCACCTCCCAGTTACTGGGTAATTCGGTATCCCTTGGCAAGACTGGCGTCTGATCTCAGGCTTCTGACTACCCGTAACGACTGTCAAAGAACTTCAAATGACAGTCGGAACCAATTAACCGGGTACGTCTAATTGTAACTAGTCAAACGTCATTTGTACATCTGTGTTAGCAACGAGACACGATTAGCATAAGAGGTCGATAATTATGCGTAGTTATTTTTATTTTTTTTATAATTTGCATCTCACAGTTAAATCATGCGATTTACTATCCGCTTAAGCGATCTTCCCTTTGGAGACTTAACTGGTAGCCTCCAGCCAGGCACAAAAAGCTTAACCTAAGCGACCACGCTGAGGGCTACCCCCTATGGGGTCGAACCTCGGCTCAGGGCGTCGCTGGAGAGACATCAAAGGCTGGATTGTGATTAAGTGATTCTACCATCCGTTCAGTAAATACTTACGTGGAGAAAAACGGACAAGAAAGTCCTTTTTTTAGCTAGTATACTATAAGGTCAGCATTTCTTGGGCTGGCTTGAATTTATTGACAGGGACAACGCAACAAGCCTCGGTTGTGAGGACGGAACGAATGCGGTCGTTTTAGTGTGCTTATTGTATCGGGATTGGAAGGTATGTATTTATTTGCGAACCCATTGACCGTCTTTGAAGACAGGCTATCTAGTTCCCTAGTTATGCTTTCGTACCTCGAGAAGAGGACGCTGCATGAAGCGGGGGTAAGTAAGCCTGCATTCCGGGGTACGCGCCTGGGGGGTATTGAGTACCCGCTGATTATGTTTTCAGCAACGCTCAGAAATGGCTTGTGCCCGGTGGGGGTGGCAACTTGGCGGCGGCGGTGGTGGGAGCCACCATGCGGCTTTGTGCGTGCATGGGGGCAGCAGAGGCCACTGGGTCAGGGATTAGAATTGGCTCTGCGATGGGGTGGGCCATCAGCGCTGTGATGGTCTGGGGGTTGGACTGAGAAGCAACACCACTTTGGTGGTTTAGTTTACCCCACGGAGAAGTTCTCTGAGGGGCGAGTCTTAGAGGGGTTTGCGAGGAGAGAAGCGTCGAGGTGGTGGAGGCTTCGCGCTGTTGGCGTGCAATGAGACTCTTGGTAACTTAAAGCGCCAATTTGGGGGCTTTTGGGCAACCCCGTTAGTTGGCCGGGAGCCCGAGTAGGCCGCAAAGCACCTAGCTCTGAGGCTCGGTGTATTCTGAGCGGTCTTTGAGACGGGTGAAGTCCTGGGTGATCATGACACCAAGGACTTGACCCGTCTCGTGTGGAAAGGCTTCTCAAAAAGATACCTGACAGGGGAACATACCGTTTTGAAGTTGAAGAGGTTCTCACGGATTTCCTCCGTGAGGATCTCTTTCGGGACACGTCGAATCACCGGTCAGGGAGCGTGTCCTCTGAAGGGCCGTAGCTAAGGGAGGGCATTGTGGGGCAATGCCCTACCTTGAAATCACAATACCCTACCTTAAAAATACCAAAAACTAAGATAAATTATAATAATTAAATTGTTTGTACATAGTTTAAGGTAAAAAAATTGTAGCAATAGGTATCTCAACTTTGCTGAACGTACCACAGTTTGTGACATTCATTTCATATTATAATAATTCTTTGTTTGGCATTTGAAGCGCCATCACATGAAGCGATGGGTCTATTTTATTTTAATATCTGTGATGCTGAGGGGATTCCCCGTACCGTAAAATAGGGTGAATAGAAATCGCGGGGTGAATGGAAACAAATCTGGGAGTTTATTATTTTGGTCTCTAATTTGTCTTTAATCGACTATCGTTCATTTAGTTCTACGATTTATTAAACGGCAATATTTTCCCATTATACTGGATACCCCCAAATTTACGTTAAGTTTATTGACATAAAGAAAAAAACGGTTAAAGTGACCTCTGCGTGTGCTAGTGATTTAAGGCTGTCTAAAACTTTTATCAAACATACCGTTCTTCAGTTTTATCTCCTTCAAAATTTATATAATTGGATAGTAAAGTTTTTCATCTTTTAGGGACACAAAGAAAGTATAAATATCTATTTAATGATTTTATTCGTATTTCTAGTAAAATAAGGACACTTGTGCTTTTGTCAGTATTCGAGGAGAATAGATACGCGTGAGGGGTTAATGGAAACGCCTTTAGGGTCAATAGACACGAAGAAAGGGGTGATTAGATACGAGTGAGGCGTTAATAAAAACGAGAATGGGGTCTATAGAAACATAATTTTCAGGGTTGTTAATCGAGGACTAATTTAATAAATGTAAAGTGTTAATGCGATTTTCAAATAAATTGTTAAATTTTGATATTTTCTATCCTCATGGGCTTTGGTCTTGTATTTGTAATTTTTCTATTCACCCCTCTCTCGTATCTTTTGACCCCAGTTTCAAGGTAAATAGAAATCGCCTTCTTTTTTCTATTTTACAAATTATTGAAATGTTTTCACAAATTTTAAGCATTAGTATTTGGCCAAATACAACGCGACTCGCAATTTAACAATCCTTTAATAACAGCTTGCATACAAAATATCTGAGAAAATCAATGTGGAAGTTGAAATTTGTGCCTATTCACCCCATTTTACGGTACTATGCTAGTATTATATTATCTGTGCCCGTACCATAGATTGCAATAGGTATGGGCTATATTGCAATTTATGGTACGGGGAATCGAAATCGAAAATTTTAAATTAAAATAAACATAAACTAGAGATTGATTATGGTTGTTTGTAGTGTGGTTAAGTGACGTGTACGGTAAAGAGTGTTTTAGTCAAATATCGATACAATTGTTATTTTTATTGCTATAAATTGAAGATTAATTGATTTCGCGATGGATAAACAGGCTTTCTTTGGAAATACCGAACGCTTGAAAAGCAAATTGATCATGAAAAACCTCACCGCTCAAAACATTTTTAATAACATGGCGAATCGTAGAATTCAGCTGTTTTAAATATTTTTATTATTATGTTAATCATCAATATCAATCATCATCATCAATCAATACATATAATAAATCTGTAGAAAAGTAATTTTTGTACATCGAATATATTAAAAAAAAATAGCCAGGGTGTTAAAGGATAACCAACAGAACCTATTTCCGGCATTTTTGGAATTTTTGTCTGTTTGCCTGTTTGTCTGTTTATTTGTGCACGCATCACGTGAAATGTACGAAACCAATGTAAATAACTTTTATACATAAAAATTGTGCGTAACTTGAAGAATTACTTTTGTTTCATCACAATCGGTTCACTCTATCAAAAGTTAGATGAATTTAAAGTGTTCATGAAGTAAAATGATCACAACACCTAATTCAGATACTCGGACAGTTGAACTCGATATTCGATAGATGGCGTTATGCATTTGAAGTCATTTTCTGAATGGCGATGTTAAAATTCTCCGCGAAAGAATGATGACTATAGAAAAAAAATTGGTAGGTAGGTATTTAGGGTAGGCAGGAAGGTAAGTAGGGTAGGGTTGGCAGAAAGATGACGGGAGCGAAGCCGCGGGCACAGCTAGTTATTATAATAAGTTTGCAGAAACAATATGACCTAAATGGTATTTTCGGTCGTATATATTTACTCGTACCACCTCACCCAACAATTAATTATTACCTCACTCTCACTCAGACGTGGATCTCTACTTCCAAAACTGGAAGTTCAACCATCTTGTTAGCTTGTTCTTCATCATTGAGGATTTAATAGTTCTTAGATCCATGCTCATGTTCTGTCACAGAAATTATTATTTGTCTACTAATAGCTTTTGAATGTACCTACATCACTGAGCTTAGAGGTCAGTGATATACATGGTGATTGATTTAGGAGCCCGTGCTTCGAAGGCAGATCAATTATGATAAAGGTTTTACTTCCACCCTACCTGTAACCAATGCTGCCTCACCTCAAATTCGACTCTAGCTACGGCCCTGGTCCTCTGGGAGGGAATAGATTTCTCACGAGATGTTCCTATCTTTGAGAAAACGAGTTAGCTTTCGGTAATCACGGGCAGTGGGGACTTGAATTCTAATGCCCTGTGGGCACGAAGTGGCTTTGGTATAATTTATTTTACGCTCGAAACAAGCGTTGGACACATCAGCCACTGTGATTTATCCTGAAGATAAACAGGTGGTAGGGGTTGTTGCTTCTTAGTGGATGCTATTATCATGAGACTGGGGGAACAGCTTATCCGCGGAGAAGCGTAGCGGTATGTGCTTTGTGTGAGTCCCGCTCTACGAACGTACATTCAAACACGAGCCAAATTAATAAAAGAAACACTTTCATCGTATATTTGTTTAAACACTGAAGCTGATTCTTAATTTGAATTTAACATAAACATAACCTCACCCTCGTATTTTCCTACAGTAGACACACATTTCGCCGTTCAATTTGAATTAAGAACCTGCTTAATTTTAATGTTAATCAGTGCTTAAACGTACGGTAACTTCTGGTAAAAAAAATATCATCAAGGCCCATTATGTTGAAGGCTTTGTATTGACAAATACTAACTTTAAATATAGGTGACGAGTCGGAAATTTAAACATAATAATATTCTAATGCAAAACAGTGCAAAATAAAACAAACAACACTTTATTTATAAACAATTGAACTAAAAATACTTATTACTAATACAACTTACATAAACAATATTTTCATAAAAAATAAGTTTTCGGGTGAAAACTAAAAAGCGTCAAGTGATTAATAAATTCTAAAAAGAACAGCCAACGACTTCGACTTGACCTATTCTATCTATCACTGAACCAACCTCTCTAGCCTGTTTCCAACTGTGTTAGGATCGTTTTCCATTCCAACTGGATGCAGCTGGCTACCTTCCAGTACTTCATATGGAGTGTCTAAACAATCCAGCAACTGGATAACACGATAGGTACCCTTTTACTGGTGCCTGATATTCTGGTATTTGACTATCTGTATCGTACGACTGTCAAAGCATACAGAGATCAACTGCATAACCTGCTTTCTGAGGTACGGAAGAGTATCTGTATATAACGGATAGTCCTGGTCACCCATCTACTAACCGGCTCTAGAAATTTATGAAATCTACACCGTTGTCAAGTAATAAGGGCCGGGACGGACCACCTCGGTGAGACGAACATAATTCGTTGGACTGATTTATATAACATATATATTCATTGGGTCTACCACCAGCAACATCTGAGAATTATCCTTTCCAAAATGATTCATTAAACCTCTTTGTATAAGGTTTCTAATTTAATAAGTAGTTAATGTTCAGCTAGTCCCTTTTTATACTGAATAATAATGACAAAGTTTGTTACGTCATCTTCCAAAGCTTTAACAATGGCGATCGGCCATAGACTAAAAGAATGAGGTTTCTTTTTTTTGGCTCTTCGTGGATAGTGTTTTAGCCACGTACAAAATAGTGAATTTCAATTTTTCTTAATTACAGAGCAAATAAAATTTATATTTGAGTGAAAGTTTTATTTATTAAGCACGTACAAGTTGAAATTATCTATTTAAATACGAAGTTGCATGAAATGAGCAAGCAATAGTTACATTAATTTATTTGTACTATTGAGCACGATCTTTTTTGTATCGAAACTTTTTTAAGAACAAAGCAACTCAACCAATAAATTAAAAAAAAAAACCTCTGTAACTCACTTGTCAATAATAGTAATGAAAAAGTCACAGTTTGATAACAGGTATCATTATGTGCCTAATTGCGGTGAAATTAGAGCCACTTTATGAGCAAGTGTGTTGAAAATATTATTAAAATTCTGTTGACCTACGAAAATCTTGTTCTGAGAGCTCCTGCTGTCTTTGTTACAAAAATATCCTAGTACATGCATCGAAAATTATTATATCTACATTAGTTATCTAAGATTGAAGATTGATTGTTATAGATTATTATTATCTATTCATTCATTAATTTCCATTTCTTGATTAAAAGCCTTTTTAGTACGTTACTAGCTTTTACCCGCGGCTTCGCTCGCGATACTAAAGATTTTTCAATCAATTCTGGTTGTCCATATATAGGTACAGGCATTATAAATGTAAATCTGAGCGTAACAAATAAACTCACTTTTGCATTATTTTATAATATTAGTTAGGATTAGTATTTAACACTTCCCCTTCCCCTTCTTCTTGTTCGTCTATGATCGAGTCTAAGCACATTTCTAAATCTTCTAACATGGCTTTGGCACTTTCTAATATAAACATATGTGATTTTTGACTCATCTGAATCAAGCATAATTCCTTGTTTGCTTGTAAAAAATAAGTTTGTATTGTTTCCACCAAAGTCTCATTTATTACAAAGATAGTTCGTTTATTTTCGAGAAATTTTGCAAAAAGTTCCAAATGTTTAATATTAGTTCTCTCTAATTTATTGCAAACAATTATTAATAGTTCACGTGTTTCTGTTTCTGTCACTTCTATGAAGATTTCGTTGTAGCGACCTGCTGACGAAAAATGATCTAAATCAACCACGTGATGGCTAATACAATTTAATGATAACATGATTTCATCAACCGTAAGCGCGGTGTTATCTGTAACGAAAATTGTAGCTGAAGGTTGATCTTTAAATTTTAAGCAACTTAAAGCTTTTTTGTTAGTTTTGTAATCAGGATTAATTAGTACTGCCTCACAGAAGGAAAGGCTCTCATAAGTTTGTCTTCGAACGATACGTTTATAATCTATGATGCTTTTGTGGTTTGTGGCTTGAGACACTTTCCACCACCTTTTAATTAAGTTGAGATATTGATGAATTACTTTGATTTTATCCACTTTAGCACACTGATGATCAACTATTTCGTTTATCAAAAACTTCTCTACGCTCGTATTTTCCGCCTGGTTCGTAGAAAATATAAGTTGCTTCAGTATATCTTTTGCTGAATTCTCCACATCTCTTTTAAATAAAAGTTTCGGACGCTTTTTGAGTTTCGCATCGAACTTGTTCATATTTTTAATTCCGGTTTGCAATTTTATGAACAGCCTTTTTGAGAGTTCCCCTAGTGACGCCCAGTTATCTGTAATGTTCTTTAGTTTAGTGTTATTGTCGGAAATTAATAAGATTCCAACAATGCCAGTGATTGCTCCTATTAAATTAAACATTCTAGACTTAAAGCGATCTAACTCTTGGTCCATAGCTTCTGGCAGTGAAGTTTTGATGTTTAAGTATAGATACTTTCTAAAGTCATCTGCGTAGAAAGTAAAGACTTCTTGGCCTTGTTCTAATAGCAAATCGAAAATTATTAGCTCATGGTCTTTAACGATAGCGAGCAGATCGGTTTTAATCATATATATTAGAATGTCGTGAATGTTGCTATAGAATTCAAACACTACATTCAAAATAAAATCCCATACAGATTTTACCTTATTTTCTCTATTTTCTTTCTTCAGTAAATCACAGATATGTTGCGCGGCGAAATAATCAGTGAATGTTCCGTGTATGAAATACGGTGTATCCAATTCTATACTGCGAATTAAACCTGATTTTTCGTTACCTGCTTTAATGTTGTCTATGGTATCTTCAATTTCTTTCAGTTCTTTCCTACTAAAAATCTTGTCTGAATGGCATTTGAAAACAGCGTAAGCGCCTAATTTTTTATGTTTAGCAAGAAATTCAACTCGAACGTTTTCATAAATGTTTTTATTGTCAGGATTGTAAAAATCTATTTTGTTTTTCTCTTGTAAGCGTCTCTTAAGTATTGTTTCTATGAATGATTCGTAGACCGTATAGGCATTGATATTTAAACTCCATCGGTTAGGTATGATGTTTTCATCTTTTATTCGATTTTGAAAGTAATCAGCGAACAGATAAAGTTGTAAAGGAGTGCTAAAGTTTTTAACATAGCGCCTGACCTGATAATCAAAGTTGCTATAAAGTTTGTCACAGGTTTTAATAACAAAAGCCGGCAAAGCGTTCATTTCTTCCCTCAAATGACATAGAAAATTTAAACAAACGGTAAGGAAAAGATGCTGATAAGTTCCTTGATTTTCTACATCTTCAAAAATATATTCGGTGGTCATAAATTCCATAAAACTGCGTAAATTATCACACTGTTTTTTGGTCAACTGTCTTAATGTAATATTGGATTTCCAGAAATTTGCCAAATATACATTTTGTTCCATGTCAGAAAAATAATCTAAATGACACGACTCCCCAAATTTTTCCTCCAGCCTTGATAAAACTTTGTCATACGGTCTAGTTGTGATCCACATTTTATGTTTCTGTGGATAATTTCCGACTGTTGTAAGTAAAGTTAATACTTCATCCATGTACGTTGGACAGATTTCATCGAAACCATCAAATAAGAAAATTATTTCTTTTCTATTGTAATAGTCTAAGAACATGTTTAGTTCGAAATCCGTCCATTGATCTCCGGTACCAGATTTTAGAGTTACTATACCGTTTGAGTCTACCAGTTCCATCGAAAGAACCTTGTTTCTCATCTGCTTTTCAGTCAAAACTTCACAAAAAAACTTTAAACTCTCCAAATAACCGATGGTTGTTTTATTGTCCCGCCAAAAGCTAAACTTTTCAGAGTGAATCAACAAATTGATTCTTACTATCCACACTGTTGGTTTGAGTTCTTTCGTTTTCATTGACAAGTGAGTAAGTAAAGTTGACTTGCCCATACCGGGTGTAGCTGTTACTAAAGCCACGTCGCCATCGTCGATTATGTCATTTAGTGTTAGTACGTACTTATTATTAGACGTTACCGTTATTACACTTTTACAGCAGCTTTTAAAAGCTATTCGTGTATCCTGCCAACTAACGCGTCGGTCGATGTACAAATGTTTAACTTTTTCGTAATTTGAATTACTGTTTGTTTCGCCTAGATTTATCGAATCGTTGTTCATGGCTGTAAATAACACCTCTCCTTCAACAAAACTCATGGAATGTTCGTCTATGATGGAGTCTAAGCTCAATTCCACGTCTTGAAACGTAACTTTGGCATTCTCTAAAATACTCTTTTGTGATATTTTACTCATCTGAATCAAGCTACATTTTTCATCGATAACTACATTATTTGCTTGGACAAAATAAGTTTGTATTGTTTCCACCAACGTATCCTTTATAACAAAGATTATCCGTTTCTTTTCGAGTAGTTTTGCGATATCTTTTAACTTTTTAATCCAATTACTGTTTATGATATTGCACACAATAATGATTAGTTGATTTTCATTTGTCAATTCTGTTGTGACGGTTTTATAATCTTTTGCTGGTAGATCTAAAATATATTCTAAATTAAACACAAAATGGTCAGTCCTTTTTAATGATTGCACCATTTTTGCAACTGTAAGTGCGCTGTTCTCTGTTACAAAAATTGTAGCAGAAGGTTGATCTTCCAATTTTAACTGACTCAAAATTTTTTCGTTGAATGTGTAATCTAAATTGTTTTTTATTTTTGTCATATAAATAAGACTTATGATTGACATTACAGGTTTGTCTAATATCAGTGCTAAAGCATCTTCATAATGTTTGCTTTGTTTTGTTAGATACGACGCTTCATTAAGCATCCACCATGTTTGTATTAACTTATGATATTGTTGAAAAACTGCATCAACTGTAATTCGGACGTCATACACCTTCAGACACTGTTGGTCTTCTATTTCATCTTTAAGACACTTTTCTACTCCCTGTTCATCCGCCTGACTAGTAAAAAATAGAAGTTTGTTCAAGAAATCTTTTGCTAAGTTCTCGTCATCTTCGTCTCTTTCAAATGAAAGTTTCGGAAACTTTTTGACTTTCACATTAAACCTGTATTCGTGCAAATTCTTTGTTCCGCTTATCAATTTCATGAATAGCCTTTTAGAAAATTCTCCTAGTGACTCCCAGTTACCTGTGAACTTCATCAGTTTTGTGTTGTCTTCGGGAATTAATAAGTTGCCAACTATGCCAGCGATTCCTCCATTAAGTTTCAAGAGTCCGTCCCCCAGGGACTCATCTATTGTGACGATTTTATCGGCACCTGATTTGGTGATTAATTCAGAGATTTTCAACTTCAGATGATCGAGTCTCCTTTCGGTTTTACTCTTCTTAATTTTTATTGTTATATCTTTATTTCCAAATGCAGCGGGCACTTTAAATTGACTTAATATTAACATTTCTTTTACAGCCAAGTCACTATAATTTTTATCAAACTTTCTTATTTTGAGTATCTCTTTGAAAAGCGCTCTTTTGAATAAAATAACAAACTCTTCATCGCTTTCAAAGAACTCGTTCCGAAAGCTTGCAAGTCGGTGTTCGTCGACTTCAGATTGAATCTCTGAAACTTTGATAGCTTTTAACGCAACAAGGACATGGTAGCGTGACATGATATCGTTCATGGGCAATATGGAATCATCTTCTTTACACAGAAACTGTCCCATATGTTCGGCTAACTCAGTGACTTGATCTTTTAATATTTCTAAATTTTCATCATCTTCACAGTCAAATGTATGCTTTGGAAACGTTTTGACTTTAATATGAAACTTATAATCGTGTAAATTCGGGATTACAGACTGCACTTCAGAGTACAGCCTTGAAGCTAGATCTCCTGATACATCTTTATCTGTGAATTGCATATATTTAGGGTTTTCATTGGCAACTAGAATATTACCAATTGTGCCAGCTAAACCGGCGTTTAAGTTCAGGAATTCTTTCCCTATCGATTCATCTATAACTATGATATTTTCCAATGGTGACGCTTTGATTAAACTCACCAATTTATTTTTCAAATTGTCTATTACGGATGCAATGAACACTGAAGGTTCGATGTTGTCTTCTTTGCCTCTTATTGTCAAATCTTTATTTCCAAAGGCAGTTGGTACTTTAAAATTCCGTTTTACTAACATATCCTTCGCCCCTAAGTCTATTGCTTCATTTACTTGTGACTGTAGAACATGAACCTCTTCAAGTTTTCGTCTCCAATATTCAGACATCGATTGACTGACGAACTCCAATTTCAACGTTTTGTCATTAAACTTGACAACATTTCCGATCAGACTGCTAAGCACCGCGATATCCAGTGGTTTAGTTAATAGTTTGGACAATAAAGTATAGAGTTTCGCTTCTTTCAATTCCCGTTTTCCTAACATTTCAATAAAGAGTGTATCTTTGAAAAGTATTATGAATTTATCGTCGTTGGTAAAGAATTCGGTTTTAAAGCTTGCGACTCTATGTTCATCTTTTTCATTTTTACATTTGATCTGCGAAACGTCTAGCACTTTTTGGCCCAAAATTACATGGTACTGTAACATCAGCTCGTCATACATTGGCATAATAGAACCACCATTATTTTCGTTTTCCTTATTATCCGTGGCATAATCAGTAAGAAACTTTGCCAGTTGCACTGCAAGCGCAGCGAATTGTTCGTTCATGATATGTTCGCATAAAAACGCAATATCCTCTTCCTTATGACATGGTTGCAAGCCTATATCACCCGTTCCAATCCAATTGTTTAATTTATCAGCAAAATCGCTTTTAAATTCCTTAATATCATGATCGGCTTTGGCAGTGGTGTACATTATGAAGAGACATTCCAGTTCATGAAAGTTTCCTTTAAACAGCACATCTTTGTTATCTGGTTTGAACAAGCGGCTTATGCTTAGGTAGCTAGAAAACCATTTAGCCAAGTTACATTTACTGTTAAGCGTAAGTTTAACGTTGTTGCCTTCTCTATGCTTCGCTTGTATGAACACTGCTACTGGTTTGTATCCACCTTTAACCTTAACTGTGGCTCTAATACAGATATCATCGAAAGTTCCAATGTCAGAGACATTGCTAGCTAAAGTATAGTCTTCGATATCGTCGTCGAACTTAGTTCGGTAATGTATGAGACTGATTAATTTCGTCTCATACAGTTGTCCGCGTATGCCGGAGGTTCCTTGACGTTTTTTGTACATTTTGATTTGAAATATGATTAATCTTCAATCAATCTGCCTAGCCTTTCGTCGCTCGGCTTCCAATTTAACCAGATGCAGTGGATTACCGGGGCGACAACCTATCTGTCCAGTTATTGACTGGGTAGTCTGTAACAAGTCAGACGGGTCGCTATATTTCTCGAGGCACGCAAGCGTTTTATGTATGTAAAAAATATTCACCCGTACACGGACTGACCTTTGCAAGCGTTACTTAACCTTGAACATATGGATTGATGCATATGGCGCTAAATAAGTAGCCAAGAGACTTAGTTTTTTTACTTAATTTACATAAATAGGCTGTGGCTGACTGGTGCAACTCTGATTTATAGCAATCTACATTATCTAGCCTCCAGGAATGGAGATACAAACATATACGTAAGGTGCACCATGGACAGACAACCCCGCTGCCACCTTGCTGACTTGCTGATATTTTTACCATGAGATGATCTATTGTAGATAACGTAAATTAGAACGGTCTCAAGTAAGGTGGAGCGACGATCCGTAGGGTGGCTGGCTCCAGCTGAATGAGACTTGTCGAAGACCGAGTTAAATGGCATGCGATTGGAGAGGCCTGTGTCCAGTGGTGGGCTGCTGTAAGTTGATGTTGATGTTCAATCCTTAAGCAGTCCGTGGAGATATAAAAAAAGCTTTACCAATTACGGCATTGTCTGCAAACCATTTTGGCTGTTCTTCGGCGAAATGAGTTTGTGGTTCACCAGCTTGTTTTTCTACAATTTTGAGGATCTGCAAAATAATATACACTTATTTAATGAAAGCGAATTCGGATTAGATGCAGAATGCAAATGCTCTTTAGAATCTGATAGGACTTTCTTTACTGTACAATCAGCACTATTTATTTTTCAACACACTTGCTCATATGTGGCTCTAATTTAAATTAGGCACCTGTTATCAAACTGTGACATTTTATTGCTATTATTCACAAGTGAGTTATAGAGTTTTTTTTAAATTTCATTGGTTGAGTTGCTTTGTTCTTAAAAAAGTTTCGATACAAAAAAGACCTTGCTCAATAGTACAGATAAATTAATGTACCTATTGCTTGCTCATTTCATGCAACTTCGTATTTAAATAGATAATTTCAACTTGTACGTGCTTAATAAATAAAACTTTCACTCAAATATAAATTTTATTTGCTCTGTAATAAAGAAAAATTGAAATTCCCTATTTTGTACGTGGCTAAAACACTATCCGCGAAAAGCCAAAAAAAAAGAAACATCATTCTTTTAGTCTATGGCCGATCGCCATTGTTAAATGCGCGCGCATAGGAAAACTGATTAATTTTGCCCGCCATTGAGAAAAAAATTCACAGCTCGTTTTTACTGTTGAAAATTATTTTTTTTATTATTTTCTACACAAGTGTGTTGAAAAACGTCGTATGATACACGTGTGTATTGATGATTACCGTCCTCGGCTCTCTTAAGACCCTCACCTAACGGCTCGGGTCTCAATGGCGCCTCAGAGGTAATCACCAACATTGCACACTTGTACCATAATGTACTATAAACGAGAAGGTCCAAAATGTGTGAATCAAAAACCCAGAAATCGAAAAAAAAATAAAAAATACGTTTAGTTTGTACTAAACGTATTTTTTATTATTTTTTTGCTTTTCTAACATTATGTATGAACTACTAACACTATTGTAAGGGTTTAGTTTTCAAAATCTGTAACCACGGTTCTTGTTCTTGAAATGTAATGTTTGTATGTCGTTTTGTGACAATTAAATATTAAATATTTATATAATATATATATGGATCGGTTATTTTTTTTTCCGTATTTGGTTTTGGTCAGGTCTGTGCGCTCTTTTTTCCTGTGGCGGTAGAATAGAGATTTTATTAAACCAGTCATTGGGTTCCATTATTGCCAGAAAGTAGGAGTTAGTAAGAACTCGTTGTAAAAAGATTGAATGGTTTTATTTTCAGATCGATTGCTTATAACGAGTGAAATAACCATACCTAAGTTGCAGTCCCCAAATTCAAGAATGCAACTATGTATGGGGTATCTGACTAGCATAGTGTTATTACGCTCGTTCTAAGCAATCGATCGATATACTAATTGTACAGTTTAATCGAATCAATTTCTGGGTCAGTTGTGATACCGTCCCCTTTTCGCCCCGTAAAGTCCAGAGATTTGCAATGGTATTATTCTTGTATGATATATTATTAATGGTGATTATAATTAATTATGCACCATTACATAAAAACTGTACTTTTTATCGATATTCTAGCTTTTGACCACTAACTCACCAAATGGTAAGCGATGATGTGTTCTATGGTGCAGCACGCTTGCCTAGAAGTAGGTTACTTCTAGGCAAGCGCCCTCCCTCTTGACTTAAAGACCCTATTTTTATAGCTACTAGGAAATAAAGACTCCGGCATGGAATTTCACACCTTAGCTGTGCGCGCAATGCAAATATTAGCAAAACGCTTTGCGCTTATGGGTGGGATGTCCACCATATACCATCGGCACATCCACATTGCCTTACTTCTCCGATGATGGAAGGGCTAGGCGGAAACAAATTGTGCAGTTCCAACGCATACTCCCCGAAATGTAACCTACAAAAAGCCGACAGGCTGGCAACTCGGCATCGTGTTCGAGGCTCTGTAGCTTAGACGCGACAAGTGCATCATTTGCCTATAAGCCTCTTGGCCCATCTGTCAATCGACTCAAGTGCATCAAGCTGGTATTTGACAGATCTGTCCCAGAGGTGAGAGCAGTACTCCATGCATGACCGAACTTGCGCTTTATACAAGTTGAGCAGCTGTTCACGCATGAAGAATGCTGTACTGTTTAAATGAAATTACAATATGATTTAAAAGTGCATTTTGGAGCCCTTGTATTTAATATGCCATATACAGGGTGAGTTTTCCAAGTTGGTCTGAATGGCCAAATTCAAAACTATGAGGAAAAGCACTCATTGGAGACTCGGGCCCGATTTTGACAAAAACTGAAACTGCTTCATAAGATTTTTGAAAAATCAATATCCCTAGCCATGAATCGAACCCGATGAATTTGGTAAAAAAAAACAGAAGCAGGTTTAGTTTTCATCAAAATCGAATTCGAGACTCCTTTGACCGTTTTCACTATTCCTCATACTTTGGTATTTGGCCATCCATGACTCTGAACTGTAATAAGGAACTGCTTGAAATAATTCCGCTTAGCCCGCTCCATCATCGGACTACAAGACGCGTGATGATGAACAGTAAATTAATAAAAAATATTGGACACTTTTTTAAACAAAAATAACGACGATACAGTGCGTTGAAATTTCGCGTACTGTCACAACACTCAAAATACTTCATAACACTTTTACAGTCCGACCAACTTAACTGTGAATGTGGCGCTGTTCGTCACCATTTCACCAAAAATAAACAAAAACCGATCTTATGTCCCATTCAAAATGTAAGTTCCAAAAACGTTCGTTTCACAGATAAGTTGGTAGGAGTGTACTCAAAAGTGACATCATAAACTTTAATGCGGTTTATCTTTGTAATTTTTTATTTATTTGATAAAGCAACAAATATACGGCGATGTATTCCGAGCCGCCTTCAGATATGATTCTAGCTGTAACTACTTTTCTATAACTTGTGTTTGAAAAAAAAACACCCATCACGAAAAAATTGCATATTGTTATCGGCGTCTTTTTGGCGCGTTTTTTCGCACAATTAACGTTTTCCTAACATAATTATCTACTTTGTCGACCAAGTGATTTGTTCGTTTACCTCGTGATGTCTCGTGAAGACAGCTGTACGGAGAGACTGTAACAGCGGGCAGTCGTTCACAATATTAGTAATGTCCTGTCCTCGTAGTTACACCGGGTCGAGGTTAACTTCATGCACGGTCTTCATACTTCTGCGACGCAGATGCCCGCACTCCGTCTTCTGAAAATCAGAATAAATATGCTAAGTTCATTTTTGAACCAGATTATTTTTAGATGGGCAGGGCACATTGCTCGCAGAACGGATGGCCGATGGGGCAGAAAAGTTCTGGAGTGGCGACCATGCAGTGGCGGCTGGTGGATCATAGTAGTAGTAGTGCACTATGCCGTCTCACTGGAAATTGTGTTAGATTTAATAAAATTCACAGGAGCCTATGTAAATCGGCAAACCATCTCGCTAGCGACTTCTAATTCGACGCCAACGCCATCTAGTTACGTCGTTGTACAACTTGTAATGTTGGTACTCACTGACCTCTAATATACAAGTACGCTGGACTTCATATTATCGATGACAAAATTAAGACATTTGATTTTCGCCATTTTGGCGCTGATAGCAAAGTGACTTAACGTGAGATTCCATGGAACTAATATTAGAGATGGGACATAGCCTTCGGTATAAAAATACGTGAGAATAATATAATACTTAGGAGAAAAAGAAAATCCCAATTATTTTAATTGAGATTCATTTCTAAGTTATAGAAAACTTGCTGTAAAGGTTAACTGAAAAATACTTTCAATCAGATTGCAAGCTATAAACTAGTGGATAGCGTGCTACTAAAGTTATAGCGCATTACTGTCAGATCAGTGAGATTTAAATATGGGGATAGGCTAACAACTTATCCATAAAACTAGTATATTTGAGCAAGTATCTGCTCGCTCAAGTATACTAGTTAGTTAATATTTACATTTACAATAGTTTGGATTCACTCGGTTGGAACATCATTCATACAAATATTTATACCAGGCTAGTATATGGTCTAGCTAATGCACCGGCGATTTTTCAAAAATCAATGGAGATCCTTCTCGCGGGAATAGACGGTGTTAGCGTATGGCTCGATGACATTTGCATCACAGGCCCGGATAGGAAGTCACACATTGGTAGGTTACATGAAGTTCTGCGTAGGTTAAATGATGCCGGGTTACGTTTACAGAAAGGTAAATGTGTTTTCTTTAAAAATAGCGTTACGTATCTAGGGTACGTTATTAGCAAATCCGGTTTAATGACCAACCCGGACAAGGTCAAGGCCATAATGAGCGCGCCAGAGCCTACCAATGTGACCGAGGTAAAAAGGTTTGTAGGTATAGTTAACTATTATAGAAACTTTATACCTAATGCCTCGTCACTCCTTAGTCCTTTACACGAACTGTTATGTAAAGACGCGGTATGGGTGTGGACAGATAGACAGCGCAACGCCATGGCGGCCGTGCGCCGCGAGTTGGCCTCGGAACGCGTGTTGGCACATTTCGAGACGCGCGCGCAGCTCGTACTCACAGTGGACGCGGGCCCCACCGGGCTCGGCGCTGTGCTAGCTCAGCAGGCTCCCGACGGCCAGGAGCGACCCCTAGCTTACGCGTCTCGTTCTTTAGCTTCTAATGAGCGAAATTACAGCCAAATCCAAAAGGAGGCGATTGCTATAATTTTTGGGGTGAACGTTTTCATCAGTACCTCTATGGTCGTAGCGAACCGATTGTAATTAATTTTATGTTTGATTTGTCTACAGGTTCAAAAATCTAATTGGGGAGGAATGATATGTATGTATGTATAAGTAACTATATACTTAGCGCGCGCTGCGACGCGTGTCATTACTCAGTAATAAACCAGCTCTCAGCTAACAAGGTTGTTTCACTAGCTCCATACACATCAGCATTACAGAAAATTTTATGTCAGAGGGCGATGAGACACATCTACTGATCCCAAACTACAGTTTAGCTTCATGTTTCAGCAGAACTAATAGTAAAAGAGGTGGCTCATGTATCTTAGTCAGAAATGGAAATTTTTGGAAAGAAGTACCTGAGGTTGCAAAATTATCAACAGCTAACGTATTTGAATGTTGTGGTATAGAATTAACCAGGTATAATATATTAATTGTGTGTATTTATCGTGTACCAAAATTTACAAATCTGAGTGTATTTTTTCAAAAATTAGAACAATTATTAACAAATGTAAGCAACAAAAAAAAGTATAGCAACATTATATTAGCCGGTGACTTCAATATTGACATTATGAAGAAGAGCTCTGTATGCCTTGATTTCACTTGTTTGTTATTAAATTATAAATTGAAATAGCCATTAATGAACCTTCTCGATTAAAAACCAGCAAGACTTGCATCGATAATTTTGCACATAATTTTCAAAGTAGATGTGGGACTGAAGTGATAGAGTTTGCTATATCGGACCATACGGCGCAGCTGTTAAAATGTCCGGTAAAAAATGTATACAATAGTAAATATTGGAAAAAAAAACACAGAGAGACTATGCAAAAGAAAATATATTTAAATTCAGATCTTGTCTGGAAAGTCTGAAATTTGCTGATATTTATAATACTGATGACCCTAATATCGCATATAATTCATTTTTGGAGGAGTTTACGTTATTTTATGAACTTAGTTTTCCATGTAAACTTGTAACTATTAACGTAAACAGAAAGTTTAAATGGATCTCACGAGGTGTTAAAATTTGTAGTAAGAAAAAGCGACAACTGCTATGGAAATATAGACGTAAACCATCTGAAACTAATAAATCTCAATTTATTGATTATAGTAAATTATTTAAAAAAATTATACGACTTACCCAAAGGGCGCAAAATAATTACAAAATCAAAACGTCTGAAAATAAAACTAGATAATAATAAAAAAAATAAAAAATTAAATATACCGCGGGAATGTTTACTGAAAATTATTAATGCTGACAATAGAGTAGTTACAAATCCAGAAGCAATTGCGAATCAGTTTAATAATCACTTCGTTGATAGAGTTGTTCCCATACAAGGGTCGGGAAAAAACGTTACTACAGGCATTTTAAACAGGCAAAAATCAATGTTTATGGCCCCAAGTTTACCGTGTGATATTTTAAGTATTATAAATCAATTAAAAAACACCAGTAGTGTGGGTTATGATGGTGTCTCCACTAAAATAATTAAATCTGTTGGTGATTTAATATGCAGTCACTTAAGTCACATCATAAATCTATGTATCAGCACGGGTACTTTTCCTGATGGTATCAAAACATCAATAGTAAAACCCCTATATAAAAAAGGAAACAGAGTCCTAATCGAAAATTATAGACCAATAGCGCTGATACCTATTATATCGAAAATTTTCGAAAAATACATTTACAAACAATTATACACATATATGGAAAAAATTATATTCTTTGCAGTGAAGAAAATGGTTTCAGACAAAATAAGACAATCAATATAGCGGTCTATGATTTTCTTCATACTGTTATGTTAAAAGTGGATGAAAGGATCCCTATTTGCGCTGTTCTATGTGATATGACACAAGCATTCGACTATGTTGACCATAATATTTTAATTAAAAAACTTGACGCATACGGAGTTAGAGGCAATGTTCTTAAATTAATTGAATCCTATTTGACCAATAGAAGACAAATCACAGCAATCTCAAGAATAAATCACACAAAACAAGCGACTACGTATTTGTCTCAAGAACGTGTAGTGAAATTCGGTGTACCACAGGGGAGCGTTCTTGGACCATTATTATTTATCATCTACATAAATGACTTTCCCAAATCTATTGAGCATCCGATGACTCTTTTTGCAGACGACAGCACAATCACAATAGCATGTAAGCATACTGACACCTTTGAACTTGACATTAATAATGCTTTAGCTTCTGTAATTTGCTGGTTAGACAATAATAATCTAAAAATTAATTTAAATAAAACACAAATTTTACATTTTAATCAAAGAATACCAGTAAAAAGAAACATTAATTTAAAATTTAAAAATCACATTATATGCAGAGTTAGTAATGCCAAATTTCTTGGACTTACTATTGACCAAAAACTAGATTGGAAAGACCACATAGAAACAATTAGTAAAAAAGTTAGCAGTTCTTCCTAAGCATTGTATAAACTCGCTCCAATCGTAAATATAGATACATTGCTTACAGCCTATCACGGACTGGTGGCATCGATCCTTAGATACGGCATTATTTTCTGGGGTAACTCCACACATAAAGATGTATTATTTAGAATGCAAAAACGATGCATAAGAGCTATGTTTGGCATTAAAAATATTGACAGTTGCAAACCATATTTTGTAAAATATCAAATTCTCTCACTTCCTTCCTTGTATATTCTCGAAACGGTATTATTTGTTAAAAAGAATCCGCAACTGTTTCCAAAGTATTCAGATGGTTCCGAACGAAGTCAACGTGATAATCGCATACTTCGTTTACACAGGTCTAAAACAGCTCTCATGAGTAAGAGTGTATTCTGCATGGCCCCAAAATTGTACAACAAGCTACCAAAGGCATACAAAGATTTAAATGTAAATAGTTTTAATAAAAGCATTAAAAAACTTTTAATAAATAAATGCTATTATAACGTTGCCGACTATTTAAATGATAGATTACTTTAGACATAAGTACATTATATTATTATTTTTGATAATGTAATTAATTATTATTTTGGATTATGATTTTGAACATTCTGACATTATTAACACTCTTGACATTATCTTAAAGCTTATTGACATTTTACTTTTTAACATATTTGCTATTGGACATTAACGAATTATCTGTTTTTAACAACTCTATTTAACTATGAATTGTATCGCTTTATGAATTTGTCAATATTGTCTACTTCTTTTTAATATGAATAATTTATTTCGAGTGCATTTGTACGCCTTTCTAGGCAAAACATGTTGAGACTTCTTTTTTCTCTTTTTCCATCTCATTGTAAAACATACACGTGTTTTTTTGACAAATAAATGTTATCTTATCTTATCTTATCTTATAGGAAATAAGTGTAATCAAATAAATAAATATGTTGATATTACCATTAATTCTCCAGTGAAAAATGTACAATTAAACATAAAATGCCATGTTGTAAACTACATTACAGCAAATTTGCCTCAACATCATTTTGATATTTCAGAGTTAAATATTCCCAAGCACATCCAGTTATCAGATGATAAATTTAATGTACCAACAGGAATATCCATACGCAAAATACGCGCTTGGTCGTGGAGTTGCGGAAACAGCCCGTCGAAACTAAACTAACAGAAATATCCATGCTTTTAGGAGCTGATATTTATTTTAATATATTAATTAATGGTCAAGTTAAACTTCTCAAAGGTTTGTTATTACAGAATACTTTGTTTGGTTATACTATTGGTGGAAAGCAATGTGATACTCGTAATCATAAAAATTGTTTAGTGACAAATTTGGCTATATGTGATAGTAACAAATTAGAACTTGTAATGGAACAGTTTTGGCTCACAGAGATGATGCCCCAGTCTTCAACAAAAGGCTCAAATTAATTTAAAAAATCAGAAAAATGTTTCCAACAATCTGTTAAACTTGAAAATGATAAGTTTTGTGTTGATATGCCCTTAGCTTCCAAAATGGAAGAGTTGCAGCTTGGGGATTCATTCTTAGTGGCTCTCCAAAGTTCCTATCACTGGCGAAACGATTTAAAAATAACCATACATATATTTAGAAAAATATAAGCTCTTCATTGAGGAGTACATAGCATTGGGGCACGCTAAAACGATGTAGGCAGCTATGATGTCCAAAATGGCACTATTTATTTTTTAGCTCACCATGCTGTTCTAAATGAAGCGAGTCTGACCACCAAACTGCGGGTGGTCTTTGATGGTAGCATGAAGTCTAGAGCTGGTGTATCTCTGAACGATGTTATGTTTTATGGTCCAGTTGTTCAGAGCGAACTTTTCGATATTCTCCTTCTTTGGCGAACATACTTATACACGATCACATGCGACATTCAAAAGATGTTTCTTGGAATTCTTATTAGCCCGAGTCAAACTTGTCTGCAAAATGTTTTATGGCGTGATGATCCATGCTGTTTGCAGCTCCAGACTGTCACATATGGTTTGAAATCTTCCACCTTTTTGGCTACTCGTTGCCTGATAGAGCTGGCTCGTAGATATCAAACTGAATACCCGCTTGCTGCTCAAGCCATGTTGTTGAACACTTATTGCGATGATGTCATTTGTGGTTCTACAAGCACTCAAGATCTTGAGCAACTAAAATATGAGCTTATTGCTCTGTTGATAAAAGGCAGCTTCACGCTTCATAAATGGTGTTCAAACTACCCCAAGGCTATTAATGATCTTCCCAATGAGCACAAATGTTTTGAAAAATTAGATATTAATAAAAACAATATTGTTAAGACATTGGGTTTAAAATGCGACATTTTAAATGATACATTTACTTTTAACTGTCCAATGATTGACAATGTTGATACCAAACGGTCTATTCTGAGTTTCATTGGCAAAATTTTTGACCCGCTAGGCCTCATAGGTCCTATTATAGTTGTAGCAAAAATGTATGGTCTGTGAATTTAGACTGGGACAAAATATTGCTTCAAGAGCAACTCAATGTTTGGGATACATTTATAAAAAACTTAGCTTTAATGAATACAATTACTGTGCCAAGATATGTAAGTTGCATGTGTTGTGGATATCATAGAGTTGGTGGGATATGCTGATGCATCTATGAAAGCATTTTGAAGCTGTCTTTACCTGAGAACTGTTAAATCTGACGGTTCAGTTTTTGTTAATTTATTGTGCTCTAAGTCCCGTGTTGTTCCTTCCTTCCTCGTTGAAAAAATTTACAATTCCAAGACTGGAATTAAATAGTGCTTTGCTTCTCTCGCAACTAGTGAATAGGGTGTACAATATTTTAAAATGTAGATTCCCTAATCTCACAGTTCACTTATACAGTGATTCTCAGATAACACTAGCATGGATTAAATCTAAAAATATAAAACTCAAATCCATAAGGATTAAGTTAATATTTTTATTTGATTTACTCTATTAGCCACATAAGTGGCTAATAGAGTAAATCAATTAAAAATATTAACTTCAAATTTTCAGTGGTCTTATGTTAGCACGGCTAATAATCCTGCTGATCTACTGTCAAGAGGTTGTGACCCATATAAATTAAAATCAAATGTACTTTGGTGGCATGGCCCTAATGAATTATTCAGTAAGGACACAGATAATATAATACTAGCATACAGATGCATCCCATACAAAGAAACCGTGCCGACGTAACTAGCGTTCTTCATCTGATTATACCGATTATTTTTTGTAAATCGATCGCGTTCGGTTCCGTTTCACGGCGATAGATAGATCACCAGCTATATCCGTGGAACGGAACGGAACTGAACGCGATGTACAAAAAATAATCAGTATAGAACGTCGGCACGGTTTCTTTGTATGGGATGAGACACCACTGATAAGGACTTTGAACACTGTAAGTAATATTGAGTTCCCCATTCCTTATGAAACAGACATAGTAAATAATATTGTTGGAGTCGAACCTTCTTCTAAAAAAGATTAGCCAGTTTTGACTGATCAGATTTTAATCGACTTCAGCGAATTGTTGCCTATATATAATTGCGATTTAGTAAAAATTGTTCCGAAGACATTAATAAAATGTATGGTTCTTTGACACTACAGGAGCTTCGTTCTGCTTTGTTGGTAATTATTCGTAGTGTTCAAAGAAAACACTTCCACAAAGAAATGGAGTGTCTTAAAAAATAATTTACCCACAAATCAGGATTATCAAGTTTACATCCTTTTCTGGATCAGGCTGGTGTGCTTTGAGTTGCATATGGCATATGATAAAAAGCACCCTGCTATAATTCCTAAATCTTCTAATTTCACAGATGTCCTAATTCGTAATGAACATCTGCGTTTGTTACATGCAGGAGCTAAATTAGTGTTGAGCTTACTTTTACAATAATATTGGCTTGTCAGTGGTATACGTGCAGTCAAGAAAAGTTTTTTAAAGGCCGTTTATGGGTTCTCTCCCACAAGAAAGGATTACGGCTGTTAGGCCATTCAATGTAGTTGGGGTAGACTTCTGTGGACCTTTTATTGTCAAATCTTCTAGAATCAGATACCCATTAATCACGAAAGGCTATGTGGCACTTTTTGTGTGTTTTACTACAAAGGCAATCCACATGGAGCTGGTCAGTGATCTCACCACTGAAGCTTTTTTAGCATGCCTCAAGCGTTTCATTGCTCGAAGAGGAATGCCAGAGAAAATTTTCTGTGGCAATGCAAAAACATTCAAAGGTACTGCTAATGAGTTAAATAAATTATATAAATTGTTTATATCAAAAACTCACATAGATCCTATGAATAACTATTGTATTCCTATTTTATAAAGTTTAAGTTTATCCCTAGTAGTATCCTGTTTATGGGAGGCAGGGGTTAAAAGTTTTAAATACCATTTTAAGAGAATTGTTGGAACTATTGTCTTAACTTTTGAAGTTTTGTATACTGCTATCACGGCAATTGAAGCTGTACTAAATTCAAGACCTCTCCTTCCCATGAGTTCAGATATTTCCAATTTTGGGTATTTAACGCCTGGCCACTTCCACATAGGAACCTCTATATGATGAGTTATCCTGAAACTGACTTATCTAATCATTCTATTAATAATCTAAAGTTTTGGAATGTTTTATCTATACATATAATAAATCTATAGAAAAATATTATTAGTACATCGAAAAAATTTCAAAAAAAAATAGCCAGGGTGTTAAAGGATAACCAACAGAACACATTTCCAACATTTTTGGAATTTTTGTCTGTTTGTCTGTTTATTTGTGCACGCATCACGTGAAATATACGAATCCAATGTAGATAACTTTTAAACATAAAAATTGTGCGTAACTTGAAGAATTGCTTAGTTTTTGTTTCATCGCAATCGGTTAACTCTATCAAAAGTTATATGAATTTAAAGTGTCCAAGAAGTAAAATTATCACAGCCACGGTCCGTGATCACAGCTCACGCAATTCAGTTACTCGGACAGTTGAACTCGCTATTCGATAGATGGCGTTGTGCATTTAAAGTCATTTTCTGAATCGCGGTGTTAAGATTCTACGTGACAGAATCACACTAGAAAAAAAAAATGGTATATAGTATGTACATATATGTGTATGTAAGGTAGGAAGGAAGCTAAGTAGGGTAGGGTTGGCAGAAAGATGACGGGAGCGAAGCCGCGGGCACAGCTAGTGTAAAATAAAACAAGACCTTTGGAAAGTCTGGTCCGGAGATTATCTTACACAGCTTCAAAGCAGGTCAAAATGGCACCATATCAGTCCTAATTTAAATGAAGGAGACCTAGTTATTCTTCGTAGTGATCATTCTGCTCCAATGACATGGCCCATGGCAAGAATTGTGAAGATAATACCTGGACCAGATGGTGTTTAAAAAAAAAAAAAAATTATTTGGCAGAAATTAAACTGCCAAATAATAAAACATATGTTAGATCTTTAAGAAAATTATGTCCATTACCCAATTTAAATGTAAACAGTAGTTACAGTATTTTGTCATTTGCATGGGCCCGGCCCAACTATGTTTAAGAATAAATCAAAACATAAAGAATCTTCTTCTTCATCGTGTCGATGATTCCATTTTTTAATTTTAGTTTAGATGTTGTGCTTCGACCAGAACTCAGCCACGTCCACAGCCCTAGCGTTGGCCTCGCACAGGTCCCTCATGGTGCAGGTGTTTGTGCACATAGAGCAGGACAAAAGATGGGGCATCGTTTGCGGTGTGGTTCCACAATCACATTGTGGCTGATCGGAGTACCCCCATCTGACCAGGTTGTACCTACAGCGGCCAACTTGGCTTCGCAGCCTATTTAGGGATTTCCAGGTAGGCCATGGTAGTTTATTCCCAGCTGGGAGCTTTTCTGCAGGATCGATATAGTCAATTGGAGGGGGGTATTTGAGGAGCCACAATTTTCTACGTGCTTCGCCAGGGCTGTTGTCGCATGTTGTTTTAGCCGACTTAAGGAAGCTGTTCCGACTCTTTAGTCGCCCCCGTGGTTGCTCCGCGTTGTACAATAGGTGGCGGTTATCGGTCTCCTGCTTGTGCTTTTCGGAGGAACAGGTAACTTCCCTACGGACCTCCGGAGGGGCTATTCCTGCCAACGGGTATAGTGCTGCAAGTGGAGTTGGTTTCAGGCACCCAGTGATTATTCTGCACGTGTCATTGAGGGCTACATCTACTTTTCGGGCATGAGCGGATCGATGCCACACTGGGCAGGCAAATTCGCCAGCCGAGAAGCAGAGAGCCAAACCAGATGTACGAAGGACGTGAGGAGAGGCGCCCCAGAAAGTGGACGTGAGTCGACGAAGCAAGTTGTTACGTGTGTTGACCTTGAGTTTAGTTCTATCGCAGTGGTTTTTGTAGGTCAGTGAGCGGTCCCAGATAGACAAGATTGTTATTATGTTCGATGATACTATGATCGACATAAAGAATGATAATTTGCATTAGCAATATTTATAATTTTAGGACTAGTTTTTATGTACTGGTAACATTACTTCTAGTACTATCTTCTCTGCGATATGTACTTTTGTTCTTGTGAAAATTATTAAAACTATTTGGAAATACAGTTCACTGCTAAAAATCTAACCAGCATTTTATTATACCGATAGGCTCGCGCTTGACCACTATCTCACCTGATGGTAAGCGATGATGTGGTCGACGGTGTAACACGCTTGCCTAGAAGTAACCTATTCACTCTTGACTTAAAGACCCCGAGGTACACAGACTCCGGCAGGGAATTCCAGTCCTTAACTGTACGCATAGGTAATGAAAGTATTTCCAAAACGTTTAGTGCGTATAGGTGGGATGTCCACCATGTACCGATGGCGCATCGCCGTACGTCTTGTAGTCCGATGATGAAACGGGCTAGGCGGAATTAGATCATGCAATTCCATCGCACACTCCCCGAAATGCTACCGATAAAAAACCGACAATCTGGCAACTCGACGACGATGTTCAAGGCTTTGGAGCTTTGACTCGACCCGTGCCTCATTGCCGATGAGCCTCTTGACCCGTTTTTCGATCGACTATAGTGCATCAAGCAGGGCCTGATTAACCCTTAGGCTAATTAGGCTGCAGCCTAGGGCGCGAGGATCGAGGGGGGCGCGCTGCTATCGTGTATTCGCAAGCACTATTAATCTAGCATCATTGCATCTACCCTACATATTTCAACTAGACCAGAAAAAACACTAAAACTAAATGCGCTGTGAACTGAAAAAGCTTGGGACTCCCTGATTTTAACAATAATTTTTGATATTTTAAAAAGCGCGCGTAAAACAAACTCTTCTTCATCGTACTTGTCATCCTCTACAATTGATGAATTTATTCTACTTCCCGCTGACGAAGTTCGACTTTCCATTATAGGAAAAATAAATAAAGCAAAATATTATTCGATTAGCATTGATTCTACTTCTGATATTTCACACACCGGTCAGTTGACATTTATAATTCGTTATATTTTGCCCGACGGAGAAACTGTCGAACGCTTTGTCACATTTTTACACAATTGCGGTCATAAAGGTGAAGATATGGAGAAGGCTGTTCTTGCGACAATTGATAAAACTTTGGAACTTGATATTAGAGACTATCTTAGCCAAAGTTATAAGCTAGCAATGTCTGGTCAATACAAAGGTCTTCAGTCGAGAATTAAAGCTGTATCTAAATCTATTGGCTACTTTTGTTCCTTGTGCAGCGCATTCTCTCCAACTCGTGAGATCGGCTGCCGCGGAAAGTAGTGACGAGTCAACTGCTTTTTTACACTGGAACAACAACTATACAATTTTTTCTGGATCTACAAGCAGATGGCATTTTTTTGTTATCCAAATTGGATGAAGAATCGACGGTACTAAAAAATCTATCAAAAACTCGATGGATTGCGCGAGATGCAAGCAAAGCCTTGTTACAGTTCATACGAACGTAACAGTTCTGGAAGCATTAAACTCTATTTGCGAAGACGAAAATCAAAGTAAATAGACCAAAATAGAAGCAAAAGCAATATTAGAAAAAAATTAAACTCTTTAAATTACAATAATGTTGTGCTTTTGGATCTCTGTGCTCGTAAAGTTTCAAATCTTTAGTGCACAGCTACAGCAAGTTCTGTTGATTTATCTAACGTTGTTACTCTCTATGAGACATTACATGCTTATCTTGATACGTTGCGTGACGAAAAAGAGTTCGAAAATTTTTAATCAAGGGCAATCAAGAGATGCGAAGTGACCACATACAAAAAAGATATAAGAAGAAAACAAACCAAAATTTAATTTTAATGAAGTTAAAACGGGGCACATTGAGTTGGAAGGGAGACGATCTGTCATCGTTAATATTATTATGCAGCTATTGATTAAAACCGACAAATTATTCATAATACAGTAAACACAAAGTTTGGTTTCATATGGAAACTGCGTGAACTCTACGACGGTGAATTTATTAGATGTAAAGCAAAGGATTTAAAAGAACTATTATGCCACTGATTTAGAAGAAAAGTTTACAGATGTTTTTTTTTTGCGTCCATTTGGCGTAGTTTTTAATATCTGACACCGAGGTCGAGCATTCTATTTCTGCCAGAACCCCAAAGAATGTGTTGCAGTTAATAAAAAGTTAAAATATTTCATGCATGTTCCCGAATGTGAAGATAATATTAAGAATTTTACACTAGTAAACAAAGTCAAAACTAATATACTACTTTTTAGGCCGACCGTATAACACACCTGGCGGGGGTGCGTCAGTAATTAGCCTAGGGCGGTCAGAACTCTTGATCAGTCGCTGACCAAGCTGGTATTCGGCAGATCCGTCCCAGAGATGAGAACAGTATTCCATGAAGATCGAACTTGCGCTTGATGAGTCTCCAACCTTGATAGTAGTGGGCGTATCATGGGCATTCAACATCACCTTGGTTTTGGCCATGCTCATTTTAAAACCCACTCTTTCGGAAGCTCTACTGAGGTCATCGAGCATTATACTGAGGTACTCCATGGTCTCAGCCATGACCACTATATCGTCGGCAAACCGAAAGTGAGTGATGTACTCGCCATGACGTTGATGCCTAGCCCTCTCCAGTCCAGAACCTAGAAGAAATGCTCCAATGCAGCGGTGAACAGTTTCGGAAATATGACATCTCCCTGTCTCACACATCGCTGCAGGAGGATAGCTTTCGAGGTCTGATCCTGAAGTCGAACTGACATGGTGGCATTTTTGTACAAACACTTCAGCACCTCGATGTAGAACAATGGTGTACAGTATTCCAATTCTTAAACCCGCTGTCACATGAATTTGCTACTGCGCAGTGCGTCGCGGAGTGTTCCGAGCTGCCATTAAGTATGATTCTACCTGCAACTATCTTTATTTAGTTCGAAAGAAAAAGAAATAAACTTACCAGCACTTTTGTCTTTTA
This sequence comes from Orthosia incerta, assembly GCA_948252205.1. Taxonomy (NCBI): domain Eukaryota; kingdom Metazoa; phylum Arthropoda; class Insecta; order Lepidoptera; family Noctuidae; genus Orthosia; species Orthosia incerta. Next base: position 5,385,956 of record OX411769.1, read on the forward strand.
ATTGCAAATCCTTTTGAAATAAAAAATCACAGTAAGTAATACAAAATTATTATTTTTATAACACTTTGACGCTTTTAGGCTTTTAGGAATTTGCTTAAATTAATAAAATAACTTTTAATAGGTACTAATATTGCATTACTGGCAACTTCAAACTTGCACCATAATTTGAGGCTGTGAGTCAAGCACACACTCTATCAGAATGTATTTATAACTTGTTACGTGTTCAACAAGGCAAATAATTGCCAGAACAAAATAAGTTGCAAAGGCCTTTTTAAATTAAAATGGTTTTCGTTATTCTTTTTAAAAGCTAAATAATTGTTAGTTATTACTTGTGTCGTATAAATGATTTAAAAAAAATGAGATTTTATTTACTTTTCAAATAGAATACGACGAAAGCGTTTCCGAACTTACATAGGTATGGTAAAAAACCCATTGGTTTTTTTAATAATGTTTTATTCATGACCATACCAGTATTTTGTCCATAGATATATAACCTACTTTTATCTACTCTCATATCGTAATATTCGAATTATAAACTTCAAAACGAGTTTATAATGACATACTTTATAAACACAATACCGAAATTTTAAAATAGAATCTCATTATAACACTATTTCTCTAACCAAAATAATGCTATAAAACAATTTTTTTTTCTATTACGATACAGAACAAATCCAAGAAGTTTTTCACTAAGGAGTTTTCATAAATATTTTTTTTGTAATGCCATTTTAGTACCTATTATAAAAAAATTTTGATTCCAATTTTAGATTGTCTGTGACAATGCCCGCTTTAGGCTTAGCACGCACTGCGATTTTTGTTCTAGCGAATTTAGTCTCTTTCTCTACCTGTTCATAGAGCTCAAAATATTCGCGCGAATTAAATTCACGCCGCGGTGCGGTGGATTCTGTTGCGAAAGACGTATTTCATGCGGTATTATTGCCGCACGATTTTTTTACCGCAATGCGAGCAGCTTCATACAATTCCATAGGTCGCAGAATGGGCGGAAAAATTCGCGCGAATAAATATCGCAGTGCGTGTGCTAAGCCTTAGCGCATGCGCAGATAATGCGGTGATGTGCTGGGTTTTGGCGCCATGCATACGTTTTGCAGGTTTCGCTGTACTGAATTTCATGAGTTTTTTCAATTCTTGCTTAAAATGTCTGTTAATAGTGAATGTGAAGAAAATTTTACTCCGCCAAACATTTTATATGCGGCGAAGGAAATTTCTCATAATCTCTTACCAGCAAAGTCGAGATTATTATATGATGCATTTATCACGACTTTATGGCATGGAAAATGCAAAAAAAAAGTTATTAAGTAGGTTCAATCCCAAAATGTATGAGTGTAGATAAAGTAGTGTATGACACTGCACATATCTAGGTTAACATTAAACATCAAACACACACTCATGTTTTAATACCCCTTAATATGCAACAGTATCATAAACTACTATTTTCAGTCGGATATATATATGTGTAATACTTATAATAAAAAATGTGTTGCCATGCCACACTGATAAGGCAACAAAATATATTATTTTTGAGAAAATATAGATTTTCATACATAATAAACTATTGTTAATTACAAACGTTGTTTCTAACTATTTATATCGCTTAAAAAATATTTTGGTACCGATTTTTCAATAATAAGATAATTTTCACCTGAGGAAATAACATGACAGATTTTGTATAAAAAAATAATATGTCAAACTGCCTTTTAATTCTGCCGTTAGAAATTTCTGACAACTTATTGATAAATTTGCGACTTTTTTTTTAATTGCTGAAAATTTTAATAGCTGAAAATGTATACGAATGTTGGAATCACCATAAGAAATGAAATGTGAAGTCTCTATCAATAGGACATCTCCCAAATATATTTCAAAGTTTGCAAAAACGCCTGGCGTGACGATCTGGGGGGTTACCATAAGCTCTTAGAGCGGTATCAGTTTGAGATCGAGTATGTGACAGATGTATACAAGTCATATACATCTGTCCCTTATTCGATATCAAATTGATACCGCTCTAAGAGCTTATGGTCACCCCCCTAGACTCGTTAAAGTTAATGCTTCATCACATCACATTTAAATAATAAATTGTTTATTGGCATTTAACTTGTACACCACACAGTAACTTGATCTTTCAACATTTCTAAATCCTTATCATGATCACAGTAAAGTGTAAGTTTCCACCATCCCTTTCAACCAGCATCCGTGTATGTGCGTGTATGACTATGTTTTTACGTAAACGAAACAAGAGTTATAAGGATAGTAGCACATGGCGTTCTGTAGTTTGTCTACCCTCATTGAAAAAGGCGTGACTTCATGTATGTGCTTATTTACTGTTCCCTGATCTGAGAGGTGCTTATAATTAACTCTAGCCAGGCCATAGCCACTTAGTATAGCAGTGGGAATAAATAGATTAACCAAATACAAATTTATTTATTATTATTATTTACTAGCTGTGCCCGCGGCTTCGCTCCCGTCATCTGTCTGCCAACCCTACCCTACTTACCTTCCTGCCTACCCTACATACATATACATACTACATGCCAATTTTTTTTCTAGTGTCATTCTGTCGCGTAGAATCTTAACACCGCGATTCAGAAAATGACTTTAAACGCACAACGCCATCTATCGAATAGCGAGTTCAACTGTCCGAGTAACTGAATTGCGTGAGCTGTGATAATTTTACTTCTTGAACACTTTAAATTCATCTAACTTTTGATAGAGTGAACCGATTGCGATGAAACAAAAACTAAGTAATTCTTCAAGTTACGCACAATTTTTATGTATAAAAGTTATCTACATTGGTTTCGAACATTTCACGTGATGCGTGCACAAGTAAACAGACAAAAACTCCAAAAATGCTGGAAATGTGTTCTGTTGGTTATCATTTAACACCCTGACTATATTTTTTGGATTTTTTTTCGATGTACAAAAAATATTTTTCTACATATTTATTATATGTATTGATGATGATATTGATTGACCAACCCGTATATAGACATGAGACATCCTTAGATACTGGAATCTGAATCCAGTTACGCTTATCCTGTGATCTAAGTCAAAAAACGAACGTCGATAGTAAGCTTTGTCACAAAATAGAACGCCGCCGCTTACATACTTTGTGCCTCTGTGTTGATTACCGCGCTTTAAATGTCACTGGAAAATAAATATTTCCCTTACCTTATATAGAAGATCAAGTTTCTTGGCAAAGATAACTTTAAATGTTACGTATCAGTATGGTCCAAAGCTACCATCAATTAACAATTAATCCAGATGATGCTCACAAAACAGATTTTAGAACTAACCAAGGTCACTATAAGTATACCAGGGTTCCATTTAGTTTAGCAGCACCTTCAGTGTGAGATTAATTAATATATGTAGTAGCAGAATCTGTCGGTAGATCTGTCGATACCTAAAACAAAGTAGGTATTGGTATTTTTAGAAGATTTACTTCTACCGTTAACTGATTTGAATTCTGGTGTTATAATTTTATAAAATGTTTAACAAAAAAAAGGGACTTAATACTGAAAGTCAAATATATGTTTTGCCTTTTCGGTTTGCCCAATCATGGTGTGAGGTATCATATTAAGGCCTTCACGAGCAGACATTTAAAAAATAAAGTTTGGTAATGTTAAACAGTTTAGGTACACATTAAATGATATTGCTTGTCCACTTGTGTCTGGTTACTTTAAACGTAGAAATCAAACCATTCATAATGCTTGGCGGGCTACTGATTATAGTAAAGTCAAGTAAAGTAAAGCCAAGTCAAGTAAAGTAAAGCCAAGTCAAGTAAAGTAAAGCCAAGTAAATTAAAGTAAAGCCAAGTCAAGCAAAGTCAAGTAAAGCCAAGTAAAGCCAAGTCAAGTTAAGTCTAGTAAAGCCAAGTCAAACCTAGTATTACGCCTTGTAAGGCCTAGTATTACGCCTAGTAGGGCCTAGTATTACGCCCAGTTATGCCTAGTATTACGCCCAGTTATGCCTAGTATTACGCCTAGTAAGGCCTAGTGTTACGCCTAGTAGAGCCTAGTGTTACGCCTAGTAGAGCCTAGTGTGAGGCCTAGTAGAGCCTAGTGTTACACCTAGTAGAGCCTAGTGTGAGGCCTAGTAGAGCCTAGTGTGAGGCCTAGTAGAGCCTAGTGTGAGGCCTAGTAGAGCCTAGTGTGAGGCCTAGTAGAGCCTAGTGTAAGGCCTAGTAGAGCCTAGTGTGAGGCCTAGTAGAGCCTAGTGTGAGGCCTAGTAGAGCCTAGTGTGAGGCCTAGTAGAGCCTAGTGTGAGGCCTAGTAGAGCCTAGTGTGAGGCCTAGTAGAGCCTAGTGTGAGGCCTAGTAGAGCCTAGTGTGAGGCCTAGTAGAGCCTAGTGTGAGGCCTAGTAGAGCCTAGTGTGAGGCCTAGTAGAGCCTAGTGATATGCCTAGTAGAGCCTAGTGTGAGGCCTAGTAGAGCCTAGTGTGAGGCCTAGTAGAGCCTAGTGATACGCCTAGTAACTCCAAGCCAGCCAAACCAGGCAAGCCAGCCAAACTAGCCAAGCCAGGCAAACCAGGCAAGCCAGCTAAGCCAGGCCATTAAGCGGCAGTTTTGAATTTCAAATATTAAATGTAAAAATAAAGCTTCAGATAACGCAAGTGATCATGTGTACAAAAGTGAAGTTTTTATTCTAGTCTTCAGACTACAAATTAGTGCAGGTCATAATATAGTAACCGTAATAGCCATAACTTATTTGTCGTAGCCATAACTTATTTGCCATAGCCATAACTTATTTGCATTAAATGCAGTACACTGGTTTGCAAGAACAGTCAAGTCCATATTGAAAATGCATTTATGTAAAGTTGTGCAACTATAGATACTGGAATAAGGGCATAAAAGGTATACGTGGTTACAAAAGCTCACGGATAAGTTAGTCGGTAAATGCGCTAAGACCATATATAAGTAAAGCATATACCGATATAGATTCTTTACCCGAACAGTAACGATAGTACTGACACTGAATACCTAATAGATTTATTTGAAAGCTAATGAATGTGTTTTTCTTCCATTGCGGGAGCAATGATTCCAGGATGACCGAATGTAACGCATGTGACGTCAGCCTACGTGCAACCGACCAATGCCCGCCGAGCGCGCCGATGCTGAGCCCGCCATATTAAAGCCTCCCCTCCAGTCAAACCCAAGCAGTGGGGATTGTGTTGATATAAGCGATTGCCAGTCATTTTATTGGTCTCTTTGGATTGTGAATACAAGATCTGAACAAAGCTCTGCCGGTTTTTATTTATCAGTTTCACTACCTTACATTTTTTCCACTCATACCATTATACATATATAAAAATTTGTTCGATATCCTAACGATTAGGTATTTTTAACGTAAATATAATAAACTCAATCAATCTACCCTCATTTACGCTCGCGGAACCGATCTACTACTTCCTTCCGTCCGCGGCACGACCGAGAATAGACGTGTTTTGCGCCGTATTGTAAATTGTATTTTTTTATTTTTCTATTTTAAACTATTCATTAAATACAACGTATAAACTATCCTGTTAACTCCTATGGTGTACTCCATATAACGTCGCGGCCATATTTAAAAGTGAAAGAGAAGAGAAATCCCGGAGGAATCAGTGGCAGCGCCTGGAATATCACACCACAGGATCTGTGTACCAGGAAACTAGCGGCACGCAGAGCTGCATCGAAGTGGATACATAACCAATTGGGTGAGAGCAGGACAAATATAATTCACTACCATCACAAGTACCAGGACCACATAAAGTCAAGTATAACCTCAGCTACAATCCTGTACGCTTGAGACGGCCAATTTCGCTCAATTAATTATAGTTAGAATAGCAGAGTGCCGTAACCAGGGATCTCGACCTCAACTTGCACAACAACAAGTCTCGAGTTCGAATCCGACAACTTTCAAAAATCACTTTTTGTGTTATTATTAGTGGGATACTAATAATAACACAATGTCAATTAACCCTAATTCATCGCTTGCTAACTCCCCAGTCGCACAGAGTGGCTCTGAACCAAATTTACAATCTCTTAAAACGACAGAATTTACACCAACGTTTGTAACAAATCGATTCAAGCGTAAATATGAGCAAGGAGATGATATAGCGAATGTTATAAAGGAGTTCCAAGCCATGTTCTCATCTTTTGAACACAATCAGGAACAGAAATACAACGCACTTTTGTGAATGAAATAAAACATCAAAGCTCGGATATTAAAGAATCGATGCAACATATCTCAAAGCAATATGAGGATCTAAGGGCGGATTTCAATAAACTACAGACGGATTGTAAGGGGAAGCTAGTATATATCCAAAACCTTGAGGCACGAATCGACCACTTAGAAAGAAACAACAGATCAACTTGCATAGAATTACGAAATATTCCACTTAAAAAGACCGAAACCAAGGATGAGTTATGCAACACAATCATGGACCTCGGCAGAACCCTGTCGCTGCCTCTGCAAAAGGCGGATATCCGTGATGTCTACCGGTACAAAACAAAAACTTCCGTAGAAAAACCAGTTGTTGTGGAGTTCACATCGGTATTGACAAAAGAAAATATACTGCAATCGGTTAGGGCCTACAACAGACGAAACAAAGACTGCAAGTTATCCACAACTACTTTACAACTGTCAGGCCCACATAAACCGATCTATATCTCGGAGAACCTCACCTTTAAAGCGAGACGACTATACTCCATTGCTCGAAGTTTTGCAAAAGCAAATAAGTATTCTTTTTGCTGGACTGCTAATGGCCGAATATATATCCGGAAACAAGAGGGCATCCTCGCAACTCGTATAGATACTGAGACTGATCTACAAAAAATGCAGGAACATATTTGACTAATTGTACTATTCTCATACCGTTTTAGCATGTTAATCCTAAGTTACTTACTATTTTACCTCATTTGGTTGTTAACCCTCGTTTTATATAACTGTAGTGTTATAATTATCACATACATTAGGCTGAATTGTTTTTATATTACGCACTTCAAACAAACACACCCCAAACATATTGCACAAAGTCAAGCACACTACACTTACAAAATAATTACAACAATCAACTCATGCCAATTATCACACCCACACATACCATACTTACATCATACACATAATTACAAAACTTACCACAAACCTATAATCTCAGCCACTACTACAAGTACAGATTGCCACTATTCCACAAATTTTGAAAGATACCCTAGCAATGTGAGTCACCACTTAAAACTTAAAGACAATGGTTGATACGGATGAAATCGCTCGTGACCTCGAGACTTTTGAAGTCTCGGATTTCCTAGTATGTTCTCCTGAACAATGTTCAAAATTTATTTACAAAGGCTCTAAATCTATTAGTATATTACACGTCAATGTACGTAGTGTTAATCGTAATTTCGATGCTCTTACTGTCTTACTGCAAAGAATTGATGTTCAATGTGATCTAATAGTATTGACAGAATGTTGGCTGAGCAAAGTGACTAATGAATGTCCATATCTTGAGGACTACACTCCCTTTAAAAGTAGTCACAAAAATCAAAATGACGGAGTTATAATTTATGCTCGGCCTAGCTTTGACTGGGCTATCAGCGAAGTGAATCTAAGTGATGCAAACTGCCTGGTTGCCAAGTGTGGCACAGAGTTTGCACTGGTTGGAATCTATCGCTCCCCATCCACACACAATACGGCACCGTTTATGGCAAGTCTTGACGATCTCCTCACATCATTGTCACCAATAAACACAGTCGCCATAGTCGGAGATATTAACATTAATATCTCTCCAACCAGCACCGATCCGAATAGTGAAGACTATCTAAACACTCTAGCTTCCCATGGTCTACTACCTGCGCACCTTCTCCCAACACGCTTAGTAAACTGCCTAGATCATGTAATGTTAAAGACCACAAGAAAAGCCAAGACCATAGTCTTTGACTCTCCCTTTACTGATCACAACCCACTTCTTTTTAACATAGAACTTACTCATAGAAATACTAAACTCAAACACTATATGGAACGTACAAACATTCCAGAAGCAGTAAAAGACATTGAAGCAATTCAGTTTTCCGAAGTTTTTGGCAGTTGTGATCCCAATATAGCCTCAAAAATGTTCGTAGACATATTGACGGCTGTTATAAGTAAAAACACTAAAGTAGTTAGAGTACCCTGCAAAAAAAGAATAATTAAACCATGGATCACACCCGGTCTCTTGAAATGCATTAAACATCGTGACAAACTACATAAAATATCTAAGAGATCACCAGATGACGATACCTCGAAAACTATCTACATCCGCTACCGTAACTTTTGCAATAACCTTTTAAGAAAGTTAAAACGCAATTACAACCAGTCCGAACTTGAAAAACACCGCAAAAATCCTAAAGCTACATGGAATATAATTAAAGAACTAGCAAACATGAAGAAAACGTCCCAACCAGCACTAGATCTCCTAAATATCACAAGTAATCCCACTACATCTATCAACAAGGTCAACAGTTATTTTGCAAATATTGGCAATGAACTAGCATCCAAAATCATTACACTGCTAAATCCAACTTACCCTCCCTTTGAAACACATAGTTGCAACTCCCCTCTTAACTCGATGGCCCTATTACCAGTTGATGAAGCTGAACTAAACTCTATTATAATGAGCCTTCGCAATGAAAGTGCTACTGGTGCTGACAAAATACCTACTGTGTTCATTAAAGCTGCTAAAACATTTCTTATTGCCCCACTCAAGCACATAATGAATCTCTGTCTAAACAAAGGCGTATTTCCCGTAGAGTTCAAAAGAGCACTGGTACACCCGATCCATAAGGGAGGTGACAGAAGCAGTGTCACTAATTACAGACCCATATCCGTTCTTACTTCATTATCCAAAATCTTTGAAAAGGCCTTAAATTCTCGTTTGACTAACTACCTGGAAAATAATCATATACTTTCACAAAACCAATACGGGTTCAGAAAACATAAATGTACTGAAGATGCAGTTCTAGATCTCACCAATAACATAATTAATGCCCTTGATAATAAAACCAAAACAATAGGCATATTTCTAGATCTGTCCAAAGCATTTGACACTGTCTCTGTCACCATCCTCCTTAAGAAAATGGAACGCATGGGAATCAGGGACTTAACATAACATAATTAATGCCCTTGATAATAAAACCAAAACAATAGGCATATTTCTAGATCTGTCCAAAGCATTTGACACTGTCTCTGTCACCATCCTCCTTAAGAAAATGGAACGCATGGGAATGGGAATTAAGTAAGCGACAACGGAAGAGTTTAAAAATAAACTTTATTTGATCCCAGTTACAGCAAGACGGTAATTAATTCATCTAACAAGATATTGATCTTATATACTAACTTAATTGCTAACGTAGTACATCCACAGCGTGATCAGATTGACGCATGTTCTAGATAATTATAAATGCTGATCGCGCAGTGGGGAAATTGAGAAATAATAATCTAGTAAATACTTATTGTCTGACAAAGCTAATATTGGTAGGTTGGGGTTCCTTAACTCCTCCCTCCCTAAGAGAGAAATTATCCGAAGGTGTCGCAGACGGTTTCGGAGAATTTCGACAAAAGTTTATGAACTGAAATTTATACATTATAAAGATAACTATTGCTATTACAATAACCACATACTCTAAGATGGTCCATATACTAATTTCTATTGTCACTGTTTGTGTCGTATCGTCTATTTCACCAAATTTTGCACTTTGTAACACTTCTTTCACATCACTGAAGTCCACATTTCTTAGATCCACTTTCTTTGATCTTCTCTGGATGTCCTGTTGTAGGTCTGGCATCTGGATCAATGGCAGCTGGAGACTGGAAACTGTAGTGTTTGTGGTGGCGGCAATGATGACTTCGCCTATTTGTGTCTCGCATTGTTGGCCAGGTGTCACGATGTAGGTCCCAAGGATAGTGTACTTCAGGATTTCTGTATTGCAATTCTCGGTGATGATGAGATTTTCCTCTGAGTAAACCAACCATTGGTTGTCGGTTATTTTCTGTATCTTAGTTTTTTCTATTTCAATATGGTTCTGTATGCAGTTTTTGTAGTTGTTCTTCATCAGCATTATTTGTTCAATGCAGGTCTCGGTTGGAAACTGGGCTAAATTAGTTTCAGCGCAAAGGAATTTTCCATTTTCAATCTCAGTACATGGGCTTACCACGGGCATGTATTTCAATCTATTCACCATCAGGTAAGGATATTTGGGTATTATTGTAAAGGTATTTGGAGAATGGAATATAGGGATGGGTATAACCTTGTAATAATTATGTGTTTCGTTATTTATTAGGGGAACTTCTAAAACAAAAACTAACTTGTTGTTATTTATATATGATTTAAGTATGATATTACGTTCTAATTTTATTAAATTATGTTTGTTTACTGGGTATATTGTTCTAGCATGTTTAGCAATGACTTCTAACGTATTATATAATTCTGTACTATTTATAATGGATTGGTGCAATGTATTCAGTTTGCTAAAGGCTATTGCCGTTTCAATCTCTTGTATGTTTTCGTAACAGGTTCGAAAGTTATTTAAAATTTGATACATAGTATTTAATATTTGGAAAAGTTTGTTAAACCTGAACTCATGTTCAACTAATTTTTCCATTTCATTGGTATGTAAACCCAAGTTTTTAATATTTGAATTTATTATTTCAGAGTCATTTACTAATTTATCAAAAGCTTTTTGCATTGATGATACTTTACGTTCGACCACATGCTCTTTGTTCTGTATCATTTGGATTTCTCTATCATATTTAATTGCATCGTCTTCATCCAAATTTCCTGTGATAGCTTTTACAAGTGAGCCTAATGGATTAAACAAAGCTCTTTTGTTTCTATAATGGAAAGGTAAGATTTGAAAAAATCTATCCTTAGTTAGTTTAATAAGATATTCTATTTGGCTTTCTATTCCTATAGTTTCGTTACTAAGACTATTTTCCTTAATTTTAATTTTCAAGTTAATAAAATCCCGAATATTATTATCTATTTGTAAGTGTAATGATTCTAAATCTACAATTTTGTATATTGTCCAATAACTATTCCTCTTCACTGCTACTCCCCGCTTTATCGCTGCTATCCCCGGATTCTGACCGAGGTTTTGGAGGTCCAGCGTGAGTGTTGGCACCACTAGTACCAGAAGTACCAGGCACGATCTGTGGAGGACGTTTTACATTTTTTAAGGCTACTCTAGTTTTCCTTTTCTTTACTTCTACTGGGACTATATTTCTTTCAACTTCACCTATTACTTTCGCTTTTTCATATCGAGGTTTTTCTTTGGCTTTTCTAATCCTAGTGTCTTTCATGTAAATATTATCGTCTGGTTCGAGTATCGGTGTCGTTTCGCCACCTTTTTTTTTAATTATTTTAATTTTATCGGATTCTAATTTTTCTGTTATGAATTCATAGAGTATTTTAAGGCGTTTTCTATGATCTAACAATAATTTCTGAGTTAAGTTCTTCTCTCTATCCACGTTAAATACATTTTCGGAATAAGTGTGACCAAATACTAGTTCAAAAGGCGTAAAATCTGTTGCTGAATGTATGGTGTTGTTATAAGCCATGATGGCATAAGTCATAACTGATGCTGCATCTAAATCGCTTTTATCGTATTTTGCTATACGATAAATCTCAATAATGGTAGAATGAAACCTTTCTACTATTGCCATTGAACTGGGATTATTTGGCGTCCCAATATGAAGTTCAATTTTGTAAAAGCTTAACATTTCTTTAATCAAAGTATTGTTGAATTCTGTACCGGAATCGCAACTAATTTTTCTAGGCAGACCATACCTGCTGAAATATTTAATCAATGCTCTAACTATCTCTGGTGTACTCCTATTCGGTACCTCTATGGCTTGTGCTATCTTACTAAATGCATCCACTATAGTTAAATAATATTTCCCTTCAATATATAATAAATCCATAAAAGCTTCCTGAAAAGGGGCATCCTGGGTTTGTGTTAACTGAATGTGGGGTTTAATCGGCTTTCTATCATATTTCATGCGTTTACATGTTTCGCAAGCATTTATGATTGCCGTGACTGTCTCTTTCATGTTTGCCCACCAATAATGTCTTTTAAGTTTGGTTAAAGTTTCTTTAATACCTCTATGACATGTTTTCCCGTCGTGGTATTTTAAAATAACTTCTTTTTGATCTTCTTCAGATCCTGTCAAATTTATAACTCTTTCTGTACACTCGGTTAACTTAACTGAATCCTTTTTAAATAACTTAATTACCATGTTTGAAAAAGTTTTTCTAAAAGATGGGTGTTCGAAGTATATAAAGTACTTATGTTTTGGATCAATATACTCTTTCAAAAAGTCTTTAACTAATATATCGTTATTTGTCGGTAAGTGAACTTCGAGAATTTTTTGTTTATTATTTGAAATATCTTTTACGTCTAATTTATTTTTAAACCATGAATGAATTAAAATCTGTTTTGGTTTAGTATCGACAGCTTCGTTTAAACTAGGAATGCCTTCGTGTTCTCTATTTGAAACTGAGTTGGCAGTGACCCCATCATCAGAATCCGAAAGTTCTATCGTTTCTATTGGAGTTTCGGGGTCTTGTAATTCGCTTTCTATAATTTTTTGTATACGTTCCTGCCTATCTCCTATATTTACGAATATTGAATCTAAATCGTCGTCAATTGCATTAATCTTAATCCTAGATAAAGCATCTGCATTCGTGTTTTGAGGGCCTTTCTTATATTTTATTTCGAAATCGTACTCTTCTAACCTTAACCGCCATCGCGTGAGTTTACTATTGGGCTCTTTCAATGAATACAGCCAAGCTAATGGTCTATGGTCTGTAAATATGGTAAACTTATTACCATACAAATACGGTCGAAAGTGCTTAACTGCCCATATTATGGCTAAAAGTTCCTTCTCGATAGTGCTATATTTTACTTCTGTGTCACTCAGAGTCCTGCTAGCATATGCTACTGGCTTGTCTGAGCCTATTGATCCTTGTGACAATACAGCCCCAATTGCAAAATTCGATGCGTCGGTAGTTAAAATAAAACTTTTACTAAAATCGGGATACTGTAATAAAGGTGCGTTTGTTAAAAGTTTTTTACATGTTTCAAAACATTCCCTATACTCATCATTAATAATTATTTTACGACCTTTCTTTAAACAAGCTGTTAAAGGTCTAGTTATTTTTGCAAAATCTTTGATGAATTTCCTATAATAACCAATAAGTCCTAAAAAGCTTTTTATTTGTGTAACTGTTTCTGGAATGGGATATCTTAAGATTGCATCAATTTTATCATTATTTGGCTTCAATCCTTCACTTGTAATAGTGTGCCCTAAGTAAAGAACTTCCTTTCTAAGAAAATGTGATTTGTCGAGTTGTATTTTTAAATTTGTCGCCCGAAACCGATCAAAAACTGCTCTAAGTTTTTCTACATGCTGAGTCAGCGATTTAGAAAAAAATATGACGTCATCAAGGTATACCAGGCAATGTAAGCCCTGGAGACCTCTTAGAACGTTATCCATAGCCCTCTGGAATGTTGCAGGTGCTGTTTTTAACCCGAACGGCATCCTGTTAAATTCATAATGTCCTGAAGGTGTACTGAAAGCTGTTTTCGCCCTATCTTCTTCCTGGACCTCGATTTGATGGTACCCACTAGCTAAATCTAAGGTAGTAAAATAGGTACTATTGCCTAGCATATCAAATAAATCATTTATGTTGGGCAAGGGGTATTTGTCATCGGTAGTAATTTCATTGAGACGTCTATAATCAACTACCATCCTCCATTTTTGCTGTCCTGATGAATCTAATTTTTTTGGCACTAAATGTACGGGAGCACTCCAGGGGGAGTGTGATTCCTGGATGATATTGTCCCTTAACATTTTATCTACCTGATTCCTAATTTCTTTCGATTGAATGGGAGGTAACCTATGTGCTTTAATATTTATAGGATCTTCATTCCTTGTTCTAATTCTATGTTTTACTTGATTTGTAAACGTTAATGGAATATTCTCACAATAAAATATGTCCTTATAATCATTACATAGCCCTTCGATGGTTTTACGTTCCTCAGAATTCATGTGGTCTAACTGTAATTTTTTTAAATTATCTGTTAGCATCCTATCTATTTCTATGTTATTTTCTGTAAAATTAATGTGAACAGATGGGTTCTGCCTGTAAGGTTCGACCGTAAAAGGTCCTGTTACCACTAAGGTTCTGGTTTCATCCGTATAATTCTGAATAACGGTTGATGCGTAACCTTTAATACACGTAACTAATGCGGCGGGCATTCGAATCCCTTCCGTAAATTGCTTAAAATCTAACACAGCTTCCCCGTTCAGTAAGTTGACTGGGAGTCTTACTCTAAGTTCACTACGAGATGGTAGATTATATACCTCTCTCATAGGCGGTGAATATATGATAGGAATATCAGTATTTTTTAAATGTAATATCTGATTTTCCATATTAATCTTTGCCTGTAATTGCTTCAGCAAATTGCTACCTATTAACCCATCATACCTATCGTCGACACTATAGACATAAAACTTATGGAACTCTTGACTTCCAAAGGTAACCGGTAATGGAATAATAGCCGTTTCACTATGAACACTCGATGCGTGAGTGCTAACAACTTCGAAGGGTTCATACTGTAGATAATTTTTAAAATATTTATTCGCTATATACGGGCTTATAAACGATCTAACACTCCCCGTATCTATCATAAAAACTGCCTTTAATTCTGGTATAACTATATGTGGTAAATTTAAGCGTTTATTACAATTTATTTTTATTCGTTCTCTAGGGTAGAGGCCGTTATGCAAAAATTTCCCGCCCCGGGTTCTTCAGGAGAAAATTCTTGGCACTCATTGTACGAATAACTTGAACTCTGTTCATTATTATTAGAATTATTTATGTAATTAACACGTCGCGACCTTGCAGTACGCATGGTGACATCAGTATTCGCACCCGACGTAGATGCTTGCGCTGCAAAAGACGGCGTGCTCGGTGCATGTGCCGCGAACTGTTGGTTCGGTTGTGCAATCGGAACAAATGACCTACTTGACTGCGGTGACGCATTATTGTTGTTTGTACGATTAAAATTGTCTTGATTTCTTTGAATATTATTATGTTGTTTATAATGTCTGGGCTGATGCGGATTGTTCGGTGTAGATGTGCTGTTTGTAGCACTATTCGGTACATGTGTACTTGATATGCTATGTGAATCTTTCTTTTGATTATTAGATTCAATTGCATTTTGGTTATTAGGCAAATTGGGTCTGTTATTTCTGCTAAAATTACGTCTGTCGTTTGTTTTCGACTCATAGACTGCCTGGAAGTTTTGTTCTTCTAAAACTATTTTTAATGCATCCTCTAACGTTGTGACGTCGCGCAAACGAACTAATCTAACTAAAAATGGCGGTAAATTAAACAAGAAAGCATTCATCGCTCTGTTACTATAAATGATTTGCTTTGCCTTACGTAGAGATTCATCAATGATAGTTTCTGATATTTTAGCAAATAAAACACTTCTCATCCGCTGTATTCTATGGCAAAATTCTAAATAACTTTCACCCTTATTTATTCTACACGATTCTAATTCCATTGCTAAACAATCCTCTGTGCGTGGATCACCGAAGTGTTGGTTTAACAACTTCTTCAGCTCGTCCCACGTACCTATAGCTTCTCTTTCGCCTACCAAACTGGCTGCTTCGCCTGATAACCTACTAGTTACTACATGAAATAAATATTCATTTTGGGCTGCGGTTCCTAAGAACGTAGACAAAATGTATTCACATTTTTTTATAAATAAAGGCAACATTCTAGTGTCGCCGCTGAATATTGGTATGATGTTAACCAATTCCTGTGGGACACGGGTTACGTTTTCCATTGTGAAATGTTATGAAAGGAGCAAACGCGGAGAGAAAAAAAATCACACTAATGTGCTACTAAACTATCACTATTCTAAAATATTAGTACGTTTAAAATCTATGCAAATATTATTACGGCGTTGTCCAATCCCTAATAATACACAAACACATAGACTATTACAAGGTTGGGATATAGATGGAAGAGCTGAGAGGAAGGTGAAAAAGATTTACTCACAATTCCGCAGCTAGCTCCATGCTCCCTGAATTACTGCTTGGCTCCTGGTCCTCTCCTGGCTTGATGTGGCTTCTTAATGTATTTGTTTGTTCGGTGATCTCTGCTGAACCGTTGAAACGGACGTCGGCTGCTTCCCGTAGATGTGGATACGTGACAGACTGACTACAGAGATCCTACCGGCTGCGCCAATTAAGTAAGCGACAACGGAAGAGTTTAAAAATAAACTTTATTTGATCCCAGTTACAGCAAGACGGTAATTAATTCATCTAACAAGATATTGATCTTATATACTAACTTAATTGCTAACGTAGTACATCCACAGCGTGATCAGATTGACGCATGTTCTAGATAATTATAAATGCTGATCGCGCAGTGGGGAAATTGAGAAATAATAATCTAGTAAATACTTATTGTCTGACAAAGCTAATATTGGTAGGTTGGGGTTCCTTAACTCGTGGCACTGAACATATTCAAAGACTACCTTACAGGACGAAGCCAATGTGTGAAAATACAAAACTCTCAAAGTGATTACATTGATCTCAGTGGCTTCGGGGTACCCCAGGGCAGTGTACTTGGTCCCACACTCTTTCTTATTTACGCAAACGAACTTTGTCAACTCAACATAAAGAATTGTAAAATGTATGCCTATGCGGACGACACCGCTGTACTTGTATTTAGCAAAACCTGGGAAGATGCTCACATTGATGCAGAGAATGCTCTAAGAATTATCATGACGTGGTTGAATGCTAACTTGCTCACTCTGAATGTCGCTAAAACTAAGTATCTCGCTTTCTCACCATCCACTCTATCCCAACCCTCAAGTGATTTAGTCTCCCTTAGGGCTCATAGTTGTCTTGACACAAACACACTGACCTGCAATTGCCAATGCATAGAGAGGGTAAGTAATGTCAAGTACCTTGGTGTGTTCCTTGACTCCACCTTGAATTGGCACACGCATTTAAAGGTATTGACAGGGCGTATCCGCAAACTCATATTTACCTTCAAAAGGCTTCGATCGACTTTGCAGAGTGGTTCGCTTACAGCGGTGTATTATTCTCTGGCACAGTCCATTCTTGCGTACTGTATTTCGGCATGGGGTGGTGCTTATGCCACGGCGTTTCTAAAAGTTGAAAGAGCACAGAGAGCTGTCTTAAAAGTTATATACAAGAAACCACGCATGTACCCTACATCTTTGTTACATAGCGAATGTAAACTTCTATCTGTGAGACAGCTCTTTGTCCTTCAATCAATTCTGCGCCAACACTCGTCTCTCCCGTATGTCGCAGGGCTCATGAGTGGGAAACGACGCAAGAGCCATGTATGTCCCACCGTACGCCATAGGATCACTCTTGCTAGTCGACATTTCTATGTACTCGGTCCTCGTCTTTATAACAAAGCGAACAAACAACTCAACATTTACGAGCATTCTTTCTCAAAGTTCAAACTACTGTTGCGTGATTGGCTGTTGAAACTCTCATACAGTGATACTGAAAGACTTCTCGTACAACCGATATAGTTCTACAGTGAAATCTGTACACTCACGAGCAATCACTCACACGGAAACGCACACACAAACACACACACATACACACGCACACACACACAAACGCACACACGTACACATACATCATACATCACACTATACACACACACAGCTCGCCAACACAGTACACACCTACAGTTACATTCTTTTAATTATCAACTTGTTCCTACTTTTGCATGTATTCCTTATTAAATAATTAGCTATTTCCAACAAACATCGGCATACATGTACTGCCAATACGCTGTCTCATTGTAAACGGAAGGCCCTGTCTCCTGTGATACAGTTATATAACTAGTACAGGAAACAGGTGATCTTTTCCACTAAAACTTTGAACTACTACTTTGTATTGCATAGTCTGTGCATAAATATCTGGTGGAAAAATATAATTTGTAACACTGTTTTTGGAACAATAAAAATTATTATTATTAAAATTATTATTATAAATTATTATTACTTCATACAAATAGCTCGCAAGTGATTCATCATTTTAGGTATTTAGACCATTTGGTATTTCAAATGTTGGTGAATCAAACTTAGCTGTTGCGCGGCGGAAGGCGCTCGGGGAGCGCCCCGCCGCTGAAGAGCGGGTGGCCGTGCGGTGGGCGGCGAGGGACGCTATCGTCGTCCATTGGACGGAGTACCTCGCCACCGCCGCCTTTGGCCGTCGGACGCTGGGCGCGCTCGGTCCAGTCCTGCGGGACTGGCTCGAGCGGCCTCACGGTTTCCTCTCGTTCCGTTTAGTGCAGGTGTTGTCCGGACATGGTTGTTTCGGAACGCACCTGCACCGGATCCGGAGGGAGGAAACCCCAGCGTGCCACGACTGCGGCGCGGCAGAGGACACGGCGCAGCACACCCTCGAGGTGTACCCAGCCTGGGCAGAGCTGCTGCACCGTGTCTTAAATAGTGCGATCGGGCAGGACCTCTCACTTCCCGGCGTTATCAACTCCATGCTGGGGAGTGAGGAGGCCTGGGCGGCGGTTGCCTCCTTTTGCGAGGTCGTGATGTCGCAAAAGGAGGCGGCGGAGCGTGCGAGGGAGGACGATCTTCTCGCGCCGCCGCTCCGCAGGCGAAGAAGCGGTGGGAGAATGCGGTTGTATGACCGTCTCCTCCCACCTCCTGGTGGTGATTAGCGGGCGACAGGCGTGGGGGCGCCTCTCGCTCATCGCATTGCACTAATCGCCACCCTCGTCGGGCGGGAACGGCCGAGCACTGCGGTGTTTCCGGGCCCCTCCTTAGCGGAGAGGGGCGGCGCGAGGGGCGTGAATGCCCCGCTGTAAAAGTGGGCGGTCGTCGGCGGAGGACTGGAAGTAAAGGCTGTGCCAGTTTCCCAGTCCTCCTCCACTCGGACGATGCGGGAGTGCCGCTGGGTTATTTTAGTGGGTATACCGGGCCTCAACCCGGAGAGTCCCACATAGCCCCCCATTCCCCCAATGGGCGGGTATGCGTAATGCATTTTTTACCAGGGAATCAAAAAAAAAAAAAAAGTTGTTATAACTGTTATATTTTAAACATTAGGTATTTAGTCCAATCAGTAATTTAAACTTAGGTAATTCGTAGGTAGGTGTTAGTTGCTTAGGTATTTAAAAACATTAGGTATTTAGATTTTAGGGATTTTGAACGTAGGTTCATATTAATCACGCCGACAAAGTGCTAAAATAAAACCAAGAAAGAAAATTTTGTTTATAGTAGGTACCTACCTCCTGTGAAAAAAAAAAGAGAAAAGTAAAGTGGGGATGTTTTTTTTTCTCTCGTCTATCCCTTGATGTGGGGTGTCGTTGGATAGGGCATTCAAAAATATTACGGCCATTACGGGTCTGTGATAAATTAAGCTTTGCGTTTGCGTAAAATTAAGCTTTAAATGGCAAATTTTTGTTAGAGTCAAGTGCCAGCTAAATGGTTGATTTTGGATCGTGGAAAAAATCACGGCAGTAAGTAGAACCTACCTATATATGTTATGGATCAAGTGATTAATAGGTACGGCATTATGCATAATGCCCGGGCAATTTTAAAAATGCTTAATATGAGTAGGCAATATGATAAAAACTATTCAAATAATTAAATCGACCGGGCTTTCTGGATAATGCCCATCACTTAAGGGCCTACATACGCTTTAGTGCCGTAAAACGGCAACTTTCTAAAGCATACTCCTTAGTAACGGCTAGGTTAAAAGGTTTGAAAAAAATATATATTTATTACTGATTCATGTACATAATTTTGAACACAAGGTTTTTACGTGTAACTAATAGTTTTGCTTTAAAAAAATAATTAACAACACGATAATTTTCGCAACTTTTGGAAACTCCTCCAAAACGACTTGGATGTTTAAAAATATTTTTACACAGAAAAATTGATGGCTGGTATATCTTCATAACTAACATAGCATATGTAAATCAAATAATATTTTGCAAACAAAACTGTTCAAAAGGAGGTTCAATTTTGATATTTTGGCATCGAGCGGGCGCACGGCTAGTACTGCGTTAGCATTGGGGTGTATATACCTATCGCCTTAAGGCGATGTATACACTTTTTTTTTTTCAATCCTTTTAACCTAGCCGTTACTGAAGAGTATGCTTAAGAATGTTGCCGTTTTACGGCACTAAAGCGTATGTAGGCCCTTAATGGGCCGGGTAGTAAAAAAATATGTTTTTGTTAATAATTTTACATTAGTTTTAATATAGAATAGGTAAGTACGAATTTCTGTCTGCAGGGTCTGAAGTAACCTAACCTATCCATGTCGGGGTGCTCTAATCGCCCTAGCTCGCTCTTAGACTTCATTGACCATAATCATCGAACGGCAAAGTTATTTTTGTATTTTCGTTAGAGCAATGTGCGGTGCTTTCATTGTTTATGAACGTTAGTAATGTTAACTATTTATTTTGCTGATTGTAGCTGTTTCTACGGAACCCTCTGTGCGCGAGTCAGACTCGCACTTGGCGGGCTTTTTTTATTTCTAAATTTCCATTGTCGCACCGTCCGTCAGTGTCGCAGGATTCTAGTGGGATGGTCACGTTTGTCGCATTCGCAATACACGAGAGTAGCGATACGATCGCATATTATCAACTTAGCATCGCTTCAATATGGCTACTAACGCGCTAAGTATACTGCAGGGGAGCAAAGGCGTCCCTTTCTCCTTTCCATTCCTCTCGATTTAGGGCAATTATGGACCAATCCAGTCGATTGGATGGCTGTGAAGGCAAAAACAGGCAGAATACTGTTTTGCGATTGTGTCGGTGCTGAATCGCGATATTAGCGATGCAGAATCGTAGTTACCTAAAATATGGGTGTGAAGTTATAAGACCCACGTTACGTTAGCATAGCAATCTTTATGCGACTCTATCGCTACTGAAGAATCGCGACAAAAAATCGACCCTTAAGGTTGATTAAATAAAAAACAACAGTAAGATGATAACATATTTATTTACTAAGAAGAAAAACGTATATTCTACGTTTGAACAATGGTTTTAAAGCTTATAATTATTATTGCTTCAGGATAGTTTCAACTAAGGGAGGGACAAATGTATAATTTACACGCACAGATGTATAATATACATCTGTGCGTGTGCGTCTATTCGTCCCTTACGCACACTCAAAATAACCTTACTCTAACAGCTTACAGTTACCCCTCCGGTAAACTATTTAAGGTAATTAATGACTATAATGAATAAGTATCACTAGAAACAATACCAAAAATTTTTGGTTATTAAAACAGCTTTGAATCGTTAGTAAGGTAACGCTGCGAGGCAAAACCAAGTTACTGGGTTGTGGAGGTCAGATAGGCAGTGGGTCTATCTGAAATACTGACACTCACCTTCATCCTGTTAGACTAGAAGCCGACCCTAACATAGCAGGGTAAAGGCTCGGAGGTGAACGCGCACCTAGACGCATCGCAGGAGTCGCACGAGCCGCAGTCATCGCATTTTCTCAAGGCCCCTTGCAATTATATTTTAGGCAATGATGCCTCAGATGAGCTTGCGAAGAGGGGCTCCGAGATGGTAGTGCTAGGCCCGTACCCGCTTATCCCCTTGCCCTTCTCGCAATTTCGTGCGTGGATTCGCCAAAGATCAACAGAGCTACACAATAACAGATGGTCACGGGCAACAGACTGTAGACAGTCGAAAATGGCTTTGCCAAATGTACACCCGCGTCTAACTAAAAAACTCCTCAGCCTGAGTAGAAATAACCTCAAAATAATTATAGGGACAATAACGGGCCACACCCTTCTTCAATATAACAAACATTTATTCAACATAGGCGCAACGGACAGCCCACTTTGCAGGGGCTGTTTTAACGCCGAAGAATCAGCCGCCCACGTAATCCTGGAATGCGAGGCCGTGACATCTCAACGCGAAGAAATCCTCGGAACAGTGAGGTCGCTCCGAGAAGCCTGTGAAGCTCCCACGAGCTTCACAGGCTTCTCGGAGCGACCTTCTCGAAGCTTCTGTGCTTTTGGACGGAGCTAGGCTGGCTATGTTAGCCAGTACAGCCCCCACGCACAACGGACCAAATGGGAGTCTAAGTGCGGAGAAGGGAGTCCCTACCACTACCACCACTACTAAGGCCCCTCGCAATCCGCGCCGAACCGTACGCGCCGCACGCATCTATAAATCTTATTATATCAATATTTTCTATACGAATACGGATGAAATCTCCGCACCGCCCACACCGCAAGCATCTTACGCGCCGAATCTGATGTCGACATCCGCACGCGCTGGTGGAATCCGTATGTATGCCTACAGAACGTGCGGCTCCTGCGGTGCGTCTAGGTGCGCGTACACCTTAACAGACCAACCGCGGCAACCCTAGCTTAACCTAGATCGTTCAAACTTTGACGCTGCTATTTTCTCACGGGTCCCTCGAGATTGTAAGTGAAGAATTTTATATATCTTAAACTATCACGTACCTACCTACTGAGCAAAATTTTTCCTTGCTTCTCAGTATGAGAAGAAGCTTTTGCCTGGCAATAATACAATACATTTCCTTATAATATTGGGCCTATTTTATAGGTAATTGATAACAAAGCAATAGGTACCAAGAGCGATTTTGACAGCAGATTAGGGACCGCACTAATCACGTGAGGTCTGAAAGGGAGGGGGGAGGGGTTTAACAAAAATCTCGAAATATCATAAGGGGGGAGGAGGGTGTATAGTAAGATATCAAGTGTATTTATTTTTAGGGTTCCGTACCCAATGGGTAAAAACGAGACCCTATTACTAAGACTCCGCGATCCGTCTGTCTGTCTGTCCGTCTGTCACCAGGCTGTATCTCACGAACGGTGATAGCTAGACAGTTGAAATTTTCACAGATGATGTATTTCTGTTGCCGCTATAACAACAAACTAAAAACAGAATAAAATTAATATTTAAGTGGGGCTCCCATACAACAAACGTGATTTTAAGCCGCTTTTTTGCGATAATGGTACGGAACCCTTCGTGCGCGAATCCGACTCGCACTTGGCCGGTTTTTTTTGTCAAACGCTCGATTTCTAAACCGAAAAGCGGCGTGTAGTGTCACTGCGCGTGTAATATTATTTTTACGCCAGTCAAAAACAACCTGCAATCTTTCTGTCATCTAGACATTTTTGTCATGGTCCTTAATTTCAGAATAATATTAGATTATACTTTATACCTGTATTTAAAAATAAGATTCTAAAAAAATGAGATTTTGGGTGAGGGCGGGTGGGGGGTGGGGTAATCATAAACTTCACCACGTATCACCAAGGGGGAGGAGGAGGATTAAAAATGCTAAAAAAACATCACGTGAGTAATGGACGGCCCTGGAGACTAAAGTAAAAAAAAAAACAACAAAATGAGGCCCCTGTGCGGCAAAAAGGCTCCTATCTCATTTCATGTGAAAAACACCCTAAATATTTATTTATTTCAGCAGAGTTCATACACCTTACATAATATTAGTATGCGTTATACACATTGATATATTAAAAAAACCGTTATACATTGCTAAACAATTAAAATATTTACTTTGGTATTGCTCGCCTCAAAATAGCTTATCAATACGGGGGATTTTTGTTACCAACCAAAATTTTTCCAGGCATTAAAAATGCGATTCGAAATCGCTCAATTTAGTAAAAATCTTCTGTTCCCTAGAGTGCGGGTAAAATGAACTGAACAGCTGATTTTTTTTTCTTTCTATTTTAAAACTATTTTTTAGCTCTGGAAAGAATGACAGTTCACTTCACCTAAATTTTCACGGTGAAATTTAAACATGACTGCTGCAGTGCTATTCTGTAAACATCTCACCGTAAAACTTAGGTGAAGTGAACTTGAAAAGAGCTAGAAATCCCCTAGCATCCAGAAGTAATGATAGTTTCACGGTGAGATGTTTACAGAAGGAGCCAACTAGTCCAGTAGTGCTATATTGTATAAATCTCACCGTGATGACTTACGTGAAAATAGCTGGTGAAATGGGATGGTGAGATCTCTGTAACAGCCTGATTCTTTTCTGTTAAAATTTCATCGTGAAAGTTTAGGTGAAGTAAGCGTGAAGTGAACTGTAATCCCACCTGCCGTTCGATTCTGTATATAATGTCAATCCCTAGCATCGGTTGCATTTACAGCTCACTTTAAGATCACGGGATTGCTGGCTGATGTTGCTGTACTGTATTGAAAGTACAGCAGCGTCAGCAGTCCCCTTAAAGGTACAACATGCACCGTATTTACTTACAATTGTGATAATTCTAATAACAATTTGGTGTGGATAGTTTAACTCTTAATCAAAATTAAGCACTGCATCTGCAACAAAACAAAAGTTACGTTAATTATTGTTCTTTTTAGGATTCCGAAGCCAAATGGCAAAAAACGGAACCCTTATGGATTCGTCATGTACCTATGTCTGTCTGTCTGTCCGTCCGTATGTCACAGCCACTTTTTTCCGAAACTATAAGAACTATGCTGTTGAAACTTGGTAAGTAGATGTATTCTGTGAACCGCATTAAGATTTTCACACAAAAATAGAAAAAAAAACAAAAATTTTTGGGGGTTACTAAAAAAATAAATAAATTAAATACTTAGAACTGAAACTCAAATTTTTTTTTCTTCGAATCCATACGTGTGGGGTATCTATGGATAGGTCTTCAAAAATAATATTGAGGTTTCTAGTATATTTTTTTTCTGAACTGAATAGTTTGCGCGAGAGACACATTTTACCTCTATGGAAGTGTCTCCCCCTGTAACTTCTAAAATAAGAGAATGTTAAAACTAAAAAAAATATATGATGTACATTACCATGTAAACTGCCACCAAAAATTGGTTTGAACGAGATCTAGTAAGTAGTTTTTTTTTAAATACGTCATAAATTGTAAACCGCAATTTAGCAAGTATGGAAACCTTCGTGCGCGAGTCCGACTCGCACTTGACCAGTTTTTTTGTAAGTCATTTGTCCTTAAAATTTTCATAATGTTTAACTGTCCTGTCAAATATATGGGCGATTGTACCACAGGGGAGTTTTTGGCGGGATTTTTTCGAGTGAACTTCAGCGGCTGTTAATATTATTTGCAAATTGATTCCTAGTGGATATTGTGATATAAAAGTGGTGTAGTTTTGTGTCTCAACTGTCTACGCAACTGAACAATATGTGAAATCATTAACAGAAGCGATCTCGGGATAGTGTAGCGGAGAATTTTACTGTATTATTGACTACCTCCGCAAAACTTACTGGGAAGGCTGACTCGATACAATTTGCTGCCAAATACTCCAAAAAACATTAGAATATGTTACATCCGCATTCTAATGCATACTAAAGAATTCAAGAAAAATATTAACTGATGACTAGGCAGCATGGTCTCAGACCTTAGCCTGTTCCGTAAGGAAAAAAAAAGTATACCACAGGCGACAGACTGCCACAAAAAGTACAAAAACTCACATTGCGTCCCTCACGCACATATTCGGGCAGTATGGCAGAAGAAAGGGGAGGCCTATATCCAGCTCTGGGTAATTTATGTCTGAAATGTTGATGAAGTTGTTGTGACATTTCTTTATTTCGTAATTGCTTTCGACCTCGATCTCGCCTGATGCAAAGCGATGGGCGAGGTCTGCGATGGAACGAGCGAGCTCCGATGATGCCTCTTACGTTATTTTGTAAAAATCTCACCGTGATAACCACTTTTATGGGACCACATATATACGCGAAAGTCAATAATCTTTACCAAATCAATATCAATACATATAATAAATCTGTAGAAAAATATTTTTTGTACATCGAAAAAAAATCCCAAAAAGATAGCCAGGGTGTTAAAGGATAACCAACAGAACCCATTTCTAGCATTTTTGGAATTTTTGTCTGTTTGTCTGTTTATTTGTGCACGCATCACGTGAAATGTACGAAACCAATGTAGATAACTTTTATACATAAAAATTGTGCGTATCTTGAAGAATTACTTAGTTTTTGTTTCATCGCAATCGGTTCATTCTATCAAAAGTTAGATGAATTTAAAGTGTTCAAGAAGTAAAATTATCACAGCTCACGCAATTCAGTTACTCGGACAGTTGAACTCGCTATTCGATAGATGGCGTTGTGCATTTAAAGTCATTTTCTGAATCGCGGTGTTAAGATTTTACGCGAAAGAATGACACTAGAAAAAATAATTGGTATGTAGTATGTATGTATTTGAGTATGTGGAGTAGGCAGGCAGGCTGGTAAGTATGGTAGGGTTGGCAGGCAGATGACGGGAGCGAAGCCGCGCGGGCACAGCTAGTATTTACATAATTCTTCATCAGCTAAATTTATTTCAGGTATTATTGGTTTTGGAAATAAGGGCCACATATGGCAATTTTTGTATTTATTTAGGTATTCCCTTGTGGCATGAATAAAAATAAAATAAGATTTATAACTAACTCTTTTCATTCCTAAGAAACACCACTTAGTTACCCTACTTTAAAAATTTCAACCACGCAATAGGGTACACAACTGTGAATTTATCCCATTAGGTGTCTCACTAATTCAATCCCGTATATGGTTAAGTGAATGTTTTTGAGATTATTCTGTGTTGAAATATTCCTGTGCATGTTTTTAATCTTTTGGTATTGTTATCTATACTAATATTATAAAGAGGAAAGATTTTTTTGTTTGTACCGAATAGGCTCCGAAACAACTGGACCGATTTGAAAAATTCTTTCACCAATAGAAAGCTACATTATTCCTGAATGACATAGGCTATTTTTTATCCTGAAAATGGATCCTGTGGGGTGGTCCACGGGAGCGAAGCCGCGGGCAACAGCTAGTAGGTACTAAAACACAAAAAAATGCAGAGTGACGTTAACAAACTGGCTTCTTGCATTGGACTACGATATGACGGAAGGTCTCTTGGCTTAGTAAAAACTCACTGTACACAGTGTACACACATTGACAATTCAGAAATATATACGTGCACTCACTAACATACAGATACTCATAACACCAACACAACTGACACAAATCACAGCACCATGCATACACTCTTCTTTACCTATTTATAAGATTTTTCAAATGGTGCCTTTTATAAAAAATGTTAACGGAACGAAGGAGCCTGGATCTCCCAACACAGGGAGTCCTAGTGTGAGGTTTAGAAATTCAATCCACTTGACAATAACTCTCATTCTTTATTCTTGTGACGTTGACAGCTCAATGTCAATCCCTACCATCGATTGGAATGACAGCTCACTTCATATTAACATCACGGTTAGATGCAATGAGGTAGGATAACTATGGAGACGGCATATTCTACTATATGAAGAATAGTTATACAAATATCTATAATATCAACACACGCATGTCAATAAGCGTTTTGTCTCTTTTTAACTAACCAAGAGCTGCATATGAAAAGAGAGACATCTAAATGTTTGTCAAGGACTAAACTTGGTAACACTTTTGAGTGACGTCAAAATCATGTCTATGCGTGACCGGTCGCCATGTTAATTGCCGAGTAAAATTGGTAATTGTGTGCCGTATATGTATGTTTATCTGTGTAGTTGTGCTGTCAAACAGTTGCAAATGGCCTACCTCATTGGCAAATGGGCAGCCATCTTAATTGCCCGATTTGTGTAGGTAAGCACGCTAATTTCGTAGGTATGGCAAGTCCATAGGTTTATAAGTCAGTGGTTAGATGTCTACAGAATCGACCGGCTGTTCACTCTTGCTCATCCAAATCCGTTCGGCCGTTAAGATGTGTAACGGATGTGACGTCAGCCTACGTGCAACCGACCAATACCCGCCGAGCCCGCCGAAGCTAAGCCGCCATATTGAAGCCTCCCCTCCAGTCAAGCCATGTCAGCAACGAGGATTATGTTAATATAAGCGATTGCCCATCATTTATTTGTCTCTTTCGATTGTGAATACAAGATCTGAACAAAGCTCTGCCCGGTTTTTATTTATCCGTTTCAGATGTGAAAAGGTAACAGATAGAGTTACTTAATTATTGTGCAGGACGTAGCGTGTTCATTGGCCCCGAGAAAAGAAGGGCGTAAACCTTCTGGCCATTGCCGCTGAACGCCCCATCCACATCAACGAAAACAAAGGTTCTTGGATGCCTAGCTGCAGCAGTGACGTAGGGTTGCAAATCGACTCTAACGATTCAACGATGTGTTGGCTGTACTTGAGTTATTTCCAGATTCCGGGTTGCCTACTTCTGGATCAGCACTCCTGGTGTCCAGGTTCCGAGGTTCAGCTCGACAGGATCGAAAAGGGATGTCTTCATAAGGGTTGAAGTCGATGAATTAAATGAAACACTAAGTTATTCAGTACACGGCACGATTCTAGGGCTCTCAACAATTTCTGAGACTTGATTCTATATAAGAATTACTTCTTATTTACTAAGACAAGTACAAGCGACTAGCTTTGGATGACTACAAATTCTATTTTGGGCCCGGGGGTTCTTTATACCCTCGCATCGTGCCATTATTGAGAGCCCCGCAAATTCTCGCCGAAAATAATTTTTATTTATGTAAAAAACCCTTATACATATTTGGTAAATAGGGTTACCGCACCCCTTCCATGGTGCTATCAATAGCTGGATTCCTTCGTACTGTAACACAGTAACGCCCCCTATCTATGTATCTAATCAATATACCTAATTTCCAGGTATTGATAGCTTCCCTAGACTATTTCCATGAAATGAAAGGACAATTCCCTTTATTTCCCAGTTAAAACCTTAATAGCTTTTAACCTAGTCTAAGGATATCTATAGGTTGGGTTGACCTGCTGGTGCCAATAGCAGGCTGTCTGTTGACGTCTAGAAAAAGCTTATTTTCGGGAATCTTCTATGGGATATCATCCCTTATGTAACGAATCTATAAATTCCTAAGTCATTTCACCGACTTTAGGACTTCCTACTTAGGCTAACCAGACAATCACCGCCTATTATGGGGATTCTGGTAGCCAATAGACCACACTTTTCATTTCTAGTGTTTATGTAAGTCTATCTAGGTCATATGCACATAAGGTGCCTTGATATGTACAAATTTGATAGCTGGTCACTTTCTTTGCGCCCAGCTATCAGAGAAATTAGATATAAAAACACTAATAAGATTGGGACAACACGATGGTGCGTTTAACGGGCCATCGGGAGGTCCCCAAAAATTCCTTATTTTCGGAATTCCCAGGGGTGTATAGTCCCGGGGAGTGCCAAAAACTGACTAAAAATTACATTTCCAGAAACCTATTTTCTGGAATTGTACTTAAACTACTTGAGCGATTTTCGCTCCAAAGTGATGGCTTGGTAGCTAGTCCAGCAAGCCATCCGAAAGTACTTACACCATGAGTACATCTATTCCCTTCATGGAGTTATTCCACCTGAAGGGTCCACAAATTTCAACGTTTTACGTTGTTTACATTTTTCACGACTGCTTATCTCGTTGACTATCCAAGCGATTCTTCCCATCTAGAAACCGCCTGGAAGCCCTTTTAGCAGGCTTTCCAATGGTAGTACTTTTACCAGTACACCTATATGTTTCTAGGTACTTAGGGCACCTAAAACCGTAAGCGATTGCCTAAGCGATTGCCAAAAACCAGATAAACAGCAGTTTTTCTATTATATACTGACTTGATATCTCAAGTAAATGGGCTTTATATAAAAGACTACGCTAACTATGAGGTGTATATAGGCTTCCTGTCCCGGTCTAGGTCCCCCATACACCCTAAAATGACCTAAAACCATATATTTGGTGTTTGAGATATCAAGTCAATATTCCTATTTACATAGCAGAAACTATGTGGTCTTCACATAGTTTCATCATTATGTACTGATTTCATGTCCAGTACATAGGATAAGCCCTTAAAAACATGATTTTAATTACTATAATATTTTCAAAAACCACCAAAACTATAAATAACGTGTGGTTCCCTCTCACGGTTCATTCGGAACTAATCCGTCGCCGAGCACAGACGTATCGTATGACAGAAATTTATGTTTTTTACTATGATAACTCTTATCAGTATGCTTTCTAATGATTTTACTCTGTTAAGGGTGAACTATTGAACCCTATAACATACTGACAAACACTAAAAACATTATACTACTATCTCAAAAAATGTAGGTAAAATTTTAGTATAAATATAAACGTGCCTCTAAAATTCATTTTAGTATCAGGTGGCGCGCCGTGGTAAGCAGACATGTCTACACATACAAACTTCAATTTCTATGAACCATTTAGTATGGTTGATGACGCTTCGTCGCGAACATATCTCCCGCCGTGCAGTGCTGTGTCGACTCGAAGTGTTGTCGGCGCGGCGCTGCATTCCTTCGGTGAGCGACGGACGGCATTTCTCGGCTGCCGGCCAGGCCCACCGAGAGGACGGTCGCCGCTCCGGCATCTCTGGTTACTGGGGCAGTGGGACGAGTTTCTTCACCGGACGCTTCAAGGTACCGCCAAGCGTGCGTACCTCAGCGGTCCGGATTTCTCCGTCGATTCCTGGATACACGGCCACAATGCGGCCTCGCGGCCACGTATTGCGGGGCAGCTGGCCGTCGGCTATCAGGACAGGGTCACCCACTTTAAATCTGGGCCCACTACTATGTGGCTCCCGCCGGTTTTGGAGCTCCGGCAGGTACTCTCTGACCCAGCGACTCCAGAACATATCAGCGAGGATCTGTGATCGTCGCCATATTTTCCTGCTGTCTATATCTTGCTCGGTGAACGTGCCAGGTGTAGGTAGTCTGGCTGACCCACCGAGTAAAAGGTGATTCGGTGTGATGGATTCATCATCATCACCATCTACCGACACGTGTGTCAATGGTCGGCTATTTACAATGTACTCTGCCTCACAAATCAGTGTGGACAACACCTCTTCGGTGGGGTGTTTTTCTGTAAGTACATTGTATAGTGTGTTTTTTACACAACGAACTAGGCGCTCCCAGGCGCCTCCCATGAATGGCGCTGATGGCGTTATGAAGCGCCATACGATGCCTCTACGACTTGCCTCTGTTTTGAAGGCGTCTCGCAGCTCTCTGTCGGCGCCGTGCATGTTGGTGCCATTGTCTGAGTGTATCTCAGCTGGGCATCCTCTGCGTGCGGCGAATCGGCGCAGCGCCAATATGGCGGAGTCTGCGCTAAGGCTGGCGGCGATTTCAAGGTGCACCGCCCTTGATGTGAGACACGTAAATAGTGCTACGTATCTCTTCTGATGCTGCCGACCGACGGTGACGGATAGCGGGCCGAAATAGTCGAGCCCGGTATATGTAAACGGCCTCTTATGGTGAGCGAGGCGCGTTTTCGGATGGTCGCCGGTCGCAGGTACTGGTGGCTGTGCCTTGCGTATACGGCAATGCAGGCATCTTGCTATCACCTTCTTCGCTGTTGGTCGCATCTTCACGACCCAGTAGTGCTGCCGTACCTCATTAATTGTGAGTTCGGTGCCACTATGTTGTAGACTGCGATGTGTCCAGTCTATGTACAACTGCGTTATGTGATGGTCGCCATGTAATATAGGCGGGCGCATCACTTCTTCAGCTACCTCTTGCGTAGCTGCTATGCGACTTCTTAGTCGCAGCACGCCGTCGACGACCTGAATTTGTAAAGGTCGCAGCGAGCTATTTTTATTTATTTCTTCAACATTCGCTAACTCTGAAGCGAACGATTGTTGTTGTGCGACCTGGACAAGTATTTTCTCAGCTTCTTGGAGAAATTCTGCTTCTATGATTTGTCTGTTGACCTGGGTTGGTGCTCTGCATGCCTGCTTCTGCTTCTGTGCAGGTACAGCGGGCTTCTTGCGCCAGTCTGGGTCCTTTTCAGCGTTTTTTCTCGTCCGTTTATAGGACGTTATCTCTGTTCTATTTTTGCAAAGAGATATAAAACGCAGAACTGTGGCGGTCGCACGAAGCAGTCGCTCCCATCTGGAGAATCTGCTTGGCTCTGGAACGGCTTCTATGAAGCTCTTCTTGTCCCCTTCTGTGACAACGAAAGTTTTTTCTTCTCCCGTGTCGTTTGTAGTCGGAGGTTTCTCTGTGGGCCATAATTCGGGCCCAAGAGACAAAAAACTCGGCCCGCAGTACCACTCGTGGTCCGAGTTGAACCGCAGTGGCACGTCACGGGTTGCTGCATCAGCGATGTTCATCTTGGTGGGTATCCATCGCCAATCTTCGACTTTGCTATTGTCTTCAATAGCAGCTATTCGGTGAGCAACGAAAGGTTTGTATACTCTCGCTCCTCTTCTAATCCAGGTCAGTACGGTCTTGCTATCTGACCAATACGTTACTGACGTGGGCTTGCAGTCGTGTTCACTCATCACTGCTGCGGCTACGCGGGTTCCCAATACCGCGGCCTGAAGTTCGAGTCTCGGTATCGAAAGCAGTTTCAGTGGGGCCACCCGCGCTTTCGCCATAACAAGGCTTATTAAGTGCTTGCCTTCCACGGTCGTGGCCCGCCAGTATATAGCGGTAGCATATGCCATCTCGCTTGCATCAGTGAACACATGCACCTGCATTTCTATAGCGTCGCTATATCCAGGATAGCATCTTGGTACGCTAACGTTTTTTAGTTGGCGTAAATGTTGTACCCAAATTTTCCATTGTAATGCTAGGTCAACATCTAGCCTCTGATCCCAGTCGACGCCTCGCCTCCATGCTTCTTGCAATATTTGCTTCGCCTTGATGGTTACTGGCGAGGCGAGTCCGAGTGGGTCGTATAGCGACGCTACTATTCTGAGCGCCTCTCGCTTGGTGGGCGCCTCTCGGTCCAAGATACCCTCAGGCAGACGCGCGAGTGTGAGGTTGAAACCCAGCGTGTCTTCGCCTGGCCTCCATATGAGGCCGAGTATCTTTTCCGACGTATCTATATCTCCAATGGATACCATCTCAGTTTGTATATGCGATGGGTCCATTTTTTCTAGGAGCTGCGAGCTATTTGAAACCCATTTCTTGAGTTCAAACCTCGCCTGTAGGTGTATTTTTCGCACCATACTAGCGACTTCTGCCGCCTTCTCGATAGTTCTATAACTATCTAGGTAGTCATCCATATAATGACTACGTAGTATAGCATCCACAGCTTCAGGGTGCTTCTCTATATATTTGTTTGCGTTCCAGTTCTTTGCAAAAATTGCTGTGCAAGGCGAACTGGCTGCGCCGAAAATGATGGACGTCATTCTATATTCTTCTGGCGCTCCTTCTCTGCGGTTTCCCCTCCACAGGTAGCGAAGCGCGTCTCGGTCTTGGCTCCGCACCTTCACTTGCATGAACATCTCCGCTATGTCACCGGTTATTGCGACGCAGTGGCGGCGAAACCGCATCATTACGCCTGGCAGCGACTGTAATAGGTCGGGCCCAGTTAACAGGAAGTCATTCAGTGACATTCCTCTCGATTTGGCGGCAGCGTCATGTACGATGCGAAGTTTGTCTGGCTTCATTGGGTTGAAGACATCGAAGTGTGGGAGGTACCAAGTTTTGCCCGGCGTGCTAATTGCGGGTGCCCTTTCAGCGTACCCTTTCGCAATTAGCGAGTCCATCTGGTCTGAGTATCTTCTTAGAAGTTCCTGGTTCTTGTCCAGCTTCTTTTCTGTTGAGACGAGCCTCTTCAGAGCTGTCTCAAAGCTATCTGGCATCTCAGCATGCTCATTACGCCAAAGCATGGCGGTTTCGATGTGTCCATTCTCTAATTGGACAGTTGATCGATTCAAAATGTCCTCTGCCCTTCTTGCTGGGTCAGAGGCGGGTCGCTGTGGGTTTATGCACAACGATTCTATGGCGAAATGTTCGCGCAACTGATGATCCAAATTGTCATCAGTTGTTATTCTATTGACATGATGTACTTGTTGTCGTAGTAAACTACTGTGCGCGCCATGTAGTGTCCAACCCATCGCTGTAAGTGACGCAATTGGTTGGTGTCTTGGACCTCTGCGAATCTCGCTGGCCAATAACAAATGCCAGTTGTCTTGGCCGACGAGTATTTTTGGCACGCCATTGTTGTACATCAACTCTTTTCTCAAGTCGGTTAAATGCTTGCAGCGTGCGACAACCCTATCGCTCACTGTTTGTTTTGCCAAGCTGAGTTTAGGTATAGTACGTGCTTTAAATTGTACCCTTCTCTCTTGCGGGCTAACCAGCGTCACCTTGACTCTTCTTGAGCATGGGGTGGTGAGCATGGTGTTGCCTATCGCACCGATCTTGAGCGGGTCCACAGGGCCCTCTGCCCCGACTTGCCTCGCGATGTCTTCATCCATCAGCGAAACGGTGGACCCATCGTCTAGGAGAGCGTATGTTGCTACCTCTCCCGCCGGTCCGATTACCCGGACCGGCACTATCTTGAGGTACGCCTGGCTCGATGGTGACCCGAAACTGGCCACCGTTTCCTGAGGATCCTTGCGGGATTCAGGAACATCGGGCTTCTTGTTGGCTTCCCTCTGCTGTTGCTTCTTCCTATGAAGAAGCCGATGGTGCGTATCTCTGCACCCGTCTTGGCCACACTGTTTTCTCTTACAAGTGTGGTTGCCTCGTCGATGTTGAAGGCAGCGATAACATAGATTGTGTTTTTTCGCTAGCTCCCATCTTTTCTCGACAGCTACGCCCCTGAATTGTGCACATCCAGTGGCGTAGTGATGTCCCACGTCGCAAACACGGCATTTTCCTACCGGTTGGTCCGTAGCTATATGCGTCCTTTGTGTGACGCGTCTGTTGGTGTTCGCCTCGGCCGAAGCGATGCCTTCGGGTGGGGCGAATGGACTACAGAAGTGTGCCTGTTCAGATATAAAATTACTGAACAATGAAATATCTGGCACCGATTGGTACTTCTCCGAATATGATCGGTACCATTGTGCTCGTAGCGAATTGGGTAACTTCTCTGTTAACAATCGCATAAGCTCCGCGTTCATAAGGTAATGACCCTTTTTTAACGCGCGGAGCGTGACTACAGCACCTCTTACGCGACTTGCAAACGCGCAGATGTCTCTTGGTGACTCACTGCAGCGCGGCAGTCCGCGTAATCTATCTGTTTCAGCTTGCGCTATGGAGTCTGGACGGCCGAACTGCAGCTCGAGTTCCTTCATGATGTCATCGGGCCTGGCATGTCCGATGAGTTCTGAGCTGACGGTTTCCATTGCACGTCCATGTAAGCTTCTCCTCAGCCTCGCTGTATTCTCGATGTCCGTAAAATACGCTCGAGTTGTCTCATATATGGCCCGAAATGATAGCCATTCAGTATGAGAACCATTGAAATTCGGCAATGTCATGACGAATTTCGACGCAGAGGGGTTCGTTTGGTCCCGCTGTTCTATTTTCCTGTCGGCTAGCGACGCTATAGCGGACGTCAACTCCGTCAAGAATGGACGGAGACTATCCCTCTGACCTCCTGTACACTCAGCTGACGCTGCAACTGGAGGCTTTCGCACTTCTTTCTCCTTAGGATGCTGACCTTCTATTTGCGATTTGGTGGCGGCCGCAGTCAGGGGTCTATGCATAGAATTTCTGGTTCCCCCTTCAACGACGTTATCCTCCTTCTCAGGCTGAGGTTCTGGTGCCTCTTCTAGCCATGAACGCACGTACTCGTCATTCGAGTTTCTGTCATCCAAGTATTCAGCTTCGGAACCCTCTTCCTCCGCTCTCTGAAGTGCCAATTGTGCAAGCTCCAACTTAATTTTGAGTAAGTCTTCGCGAGCTTTGTCTATGTTTTTTCGTGACCGAGTCACTCTAGTTGACGGCGGACGGCTATGTTCGATACGGGCGTCACCCCGGGTAGTCATCGGCATCGCTGTACGTCTGTCTTCTTCGGAAATCTTCTCTTTCTGAGAAGGTTTCAATGTTGTGTCTGAAGCTCCTTCTAATCTGGTTACTCTGGTAGAAACCGCTTGATCAGTTTCTATTGGTTGATGCGTCGGAGTGC
Source organism: Orthosia incerta (assembly GCA_948252205.1). Classification (NCBI taxonomy): domain Eukaryota; kingdom Metazoa; phylum Arthropoda; class Insecta; order Lepidoptera; family Noctuidae; genus Orthosia; species Orthosia incerta. Next base: position 5,421,884 of record OX411769.1, read on the forward strand.
TTTCAGTTTGAGGCGCTAGATGGCGCTGCTCGTCCGACGGCTCGGTCCCTTCGGTTGTGGAAGGTGAACACGGCGGCAGCTCATGTCTGATGCCAACTGGCTGATCCAACTCCACGGTCCATGCCTCCGGCGTCTTGCCTTTGGATCTGGTTATCGGCATTGTTGTTGAAATATTTTCTTTTGAAAACTCGAAGTTAGTTTTCAAAGATAAGTCCCAGTTCCGGGCTTCAGCGTTCAAACCGACGATCTCCAGAAGTTAACCTCCACTTCGATTGACTATAATTCAATCTTCAAATAAAAAATCACTAAAAACTTACGGTCAGTGATAAGTCTTCAGGAAACTTCAGGCATTTGCTATACAAGTTTATTTTTCCCATAAACGTGTATGTTCTATTTGATTGACTATAATTCAATCAAATTCTAAATCACCGAAAAGTCAAGGTTACTTTTCGGTGGTGATGCTTCATGAACTGCTTGTCCAAAGCATCAGAGCCGTGCATCAATCTTCAGAGCACGTATCTTGCTTGATTGAAGAAAATTCAATCTTCAAATAAATCACCGAAACGTCAAAGTTATTTTCAGTGATAGTGCTTCAGGAACCGCATAGTCAGTACATCCGAAACGTATCTAAGTCTTCAGAGTACGTTTCTTCCATTCACTGACGAAAATTCAGTCTTCAAAATTTTCCTGAAAACATAGGGGTTGTTTTCAGTCATAAGGCTTCAGGAATTATTCTTCAATCATCAAGGATGCACATCAGCCTTCTAAACGCACGTCTTGTATTTTTCTGACGGGCGCTCGTTTTTTAAACAAATCGCTAAAAACATAAGGGTAGTTTTCAGCGATAAGTCTTCAGGAACTATTCTTCCGCGTCAAAGACGTAATCCAATCTTCTGAACGAGTATTCTTGGTTGAATAAACAAGCGTTCAGTTCTAGAACAAATCACTGATAACATAGGGTAGTTTTCAGCGATAAGTCTTCAGGAACTATTCTTGGGGCTTCAAGGATGCGCATCTGTCTTCATACAGCATTTTGCGGCTCACAGAAAATTTCTTCTATTTTCTTACAATTATTGAAAAAATAGGGTATTTTCAATAACTGTCTCCAGAATTTTACCTCTTGGATCCAGCGGTAAATAGGGCACGTAGGACTTGTTCCCTGCAGTGCACGTCGATTTTTGGTTTATTTGTGAAATTAATTTCTCCAAAATTCGAAAAATTAATTCCACCACTGTTTCTTCCTGACGTCCTGGGGCGCTCCAGACTTCGAATTTCGGCTCGAACGGGTCAACGTTGTGTTGCACGTAGCCGATTTAATATGCAGGCACCCAGTTGTTTTTTCTGGATCTGCTGTTCCCGACGTCCTGGGGCTCTCCAGGCTCCAAAATTCGGCTCGAACGGACCATTAAATGTGCAGGACGTAGCGTGTTCATTGGCCCCGAGAAAAGAAGGGCGTAAACCTTCTGGCCATTGCCGCTGAACGCCCCATCCACATCAACGAAAACAAAGGTTCTTGGATGCCTAGCTGCAGCAGTGACGTAGGGTTGCAAATCGACTCTAACGATTCAACGATGTGTTGGCTGTACTTGAGTTATTTCCAGATTCCGGGTTGCCTACTTCTGGATCAGCACTCCTGGTGTCCAGGTTCCGAGGTTCAGCTCGACAGGATCGAAAAGGGATGTCTTCATAAGGGTTGAAGTCGATGAATTAAATGAAACACTAAGTTATTCAGTACACGGCACGATTCTAGGGCTCTCAACAATTTCTGAGACTTGATTCTATATAAGAATTACTTCTTATTTACTAAGACAAGTACAAGCGACTAGCTTTGGATGACTACAAATTCTATTTTGGGCCCGGGGGTTCTTTATACCCTCGCATCGTGCCATTATTGAGAGCCCCGCAAATTCTCGCCGAAAATAATTTTTATTTATGTAAAAAACCCTTATACATATTTGGTAAATAGGGTTACCGCACCCCTTCCATGGTGCTATCAATAGCTGGATTCCTTCGTACTGTAACACAGTAACGCCCCCTATCTATGTATCTAATCAATATACCTAATTTCCAGGTATTGATAGCTTCCCTAGACTATTTCCATGAAATGAAAGGACAATTCCCTTTATTTCCCAGTTAAAACCTTAATAGCTTTTAACCTAGTCTAAGGATATCTATAGGTTGGGTTGACCTGCTGGTGCCAATAGCAGGCTGTCTGTTGACGTCTAGAAAAAGCTTATTTTCGGGAATCTTCTATGGGATATCATCCCTTATGTAACGAATCTATAAATTCCTAAGTCATTTCACCGACTTTAGGACTTCCTACTTAGGCTAACCAGACAATCACCGCCTATTATGGGGATTCTGGTAGCCAATAGACCACACTTTTCATTTCTAGTGTTTATGTAAGTCTATCTAGGTCATATGCACATAAGGTGCCTTGATATGTACAAATTTGATAGCTGGTCACTTTCTTTGCGCCCAGCTATCAGAGAAATTAGATATAAAAACACTAATAAGATTGGGACAACACGATGGTGCGTTTAACGGGCCATCGGGAGGTCCCCAAAAATTCCTTATTTTCGGAATTCCCAGGGGTGTATAGTCCCGGGGAGTGCCAAAAACTGACTAAAAATTACATTTCCAGAAACCTATTTTCTGGAATTGTACTTAAACTACTTGAGCGATTTTCGCTCCAAAGTGATGGCTTGGTAGCTAGTCCAGCAAGCCATCCGAAAGTACTTACACCATGAGTACATCTATTCCCTTCATGGAGTTATTCCACCTGAAGGGTCCACAAATTTCAACGTTTTACGTTGTTTACATTTTTCACGACTGCTTATCTCGTTGACTATCCAAGCGATTCTTCCCATCTAGAAACCGCCTGGAAGCCCTTTTAGCAGGCTTTCCAATGGTAGTACTTTTACCAGTACACCTATATGTTTCTAGGTACTTAGGGCACCTAAAACCGTAAGCGATTGCCAAAAACCAGATAAACAGCAGTTTTTCTATTATATACTGACTTGATATCTCAAGTAAATGGGCTTTATATAAAAGACTACGCTAACTATGAGGTGTATATAGGCTTCCTGTCCCGGTCTAGGTCCCCCATACACCCTAAAATGACCTAAAACCATATATTTGGTGTTTGAGATATCAAGTCAATATTCCTATTTACATAGCAGAAACTATGTGGTCTTCACATAGTTTCATCATTATGTACTGATTTCATGTCCAGTACATAGGATAAGCCCTTAAAAACATGATTTTAATTACTATAATATTTTCAAAAACCACCAAAACTATAAATAACGTGTGGTTCCCTCTCACGGTTCATTCGGAACTAATCCGTCGCCGAGCACAGACGTATCGTATGACAGAAATTTATGTTTTTTACTATGATAACTCTTATCAGTATGCTTTCTAATGATTTTACTCTGTTAAGGGTGAACTATTGAACCCTATAACATACTGACAAACACTAAAAACATTATACTACTATCTCAAAAAATGTAGGTAAAATTTTAGTATAAATATAAACGTGCCTCTAAAATTCATTTTAGTATCAGGTGGCGCGCCGTGGTAAGCAGACATGTCTACACATACAAACTTCAATTTCTATGAACCATTTAGTATGGTTGATGACGCTTCGTCGCGAACATATCTCCCGCCGTGCAGTGCTGTGTCGACTCGAAGTGTTGTCGGCGCGGCGCTGCATTCCTTCGGTGAGCGACGGACGGCATTTCTCGGCTGCCGGCCAGGCCCACCGAGAGGACGGTCGCCGCTCATTTCCGTTCAGTTCCATCTCTGGTTACTGGGGCAGTGAGACGAGTTTCTTCACCGGACGCTTCAAGGTACCGCCAAGCGTGCGTACCTCAGCGGTCCGGATTTCTCCGTCGATTCCTGGATACACGGCCACAATGCGGCCTCGCGGCCACGTATTGCGGGGCAGCTGGCCGTCGGCTATCAGGACAGGGTCACCCACTTTAAATCTGGGCCCACTACTATGTGGCTCCCGCCGGTTTTGGAGCTCCGGCAGGTACTCTCTGACCCAGCGACTCCAGAACATATCAGCGAGGATCTGTGATCGTCGCCATATTTTCCTGCTGTCTATATCTTGCTCGGTGAACGTGCCAGGTGTAGGTAGTCTGGCTGACCCACCGAGTAAAAGGTGATTCGGTGTGATGGATTCATCATCATCACCATCTACCGACACGTGTGTCAATGGTCGGCTATTTACAATGTACTCTGCCTCACAAATCAGTGTGGACAACACCTCTTCGGTGGGGTGTTTTTCTGTAAGTACATTGTATAGTGTGTTTTTTACACAACGAACTAGGCGCTCCCAGGCGCCTCCCATGAATGGCGCTGATGGCGTTATGAAGCGCCATACGATGCCTCTACGACTTGCCTCTGTTTTGAAGGCGTCTCGCAGCTCTCTGTCGGCGCCGTGCATGTTGGTGCCATTGTCTGAGTGTATCTCAGCTGGGCATCCTCTGCGTGCGGCGAATCGGCGCAGCGCCAATATGGCGGAGTCTGCGCTAAGGCTGGCGGCGATTTCAAGGTGCACCGCCCTTGATGTGAGACACGTAAATAGTGCTACGTATCTCTTCTGATGCTGCCGACCGACGGTGACGGATAGCGGGCCGAAATAGTCGAGCCCGGTATATGTAAACGGCCTCTTATGGTGAGCGAGGCGCGTTTTCGGATGGTCGCCGGTCGCAGGTACTGGTGGCTGTGCCTTGCGTATACGGCAATGCAGGCATCTTGCTATCACCTTCTTCGCTGTTGGTCGCATCTTCACGACCCAGTAGTGCTGCCGTACCTCATTAATTGTGAGTTCGGTGCCACTATGTTGTAGACTGCGATGTGTCCAGTCTATGTACAACTGCGTTATGTGATGGTCGCCATGTAATATAGGCGGGCGCATCACTTCTTCAGCTACCTCTTGCGTAGCTGCTATGCGACTTCTTAGTCGCAGCACGCCGTCGACGACCTGAATTTGTAAAGGTCGCAGCGAGCTATTTTTATTTATTTCTTCAACATTCGCTAACTCTGAAGCGAACGATTGTTGTTGTGCGACCTGGACAAGTATTTTCTCAGCTTCTTGGAGAAATTCTGCTTCTATGATTTGTCTGTTGACCTGGGTTGGTGCTCTGCATGCCTGCTTCTGCTTCTGTGCAGGTACAGCGGGCTTCTTGCGCCAGTCTGGGTCCTTTTCAGCGTTTTTTCTCGTCCGTTTATAGGACGTTATCTCTGTTCTATTTTTGCAAAGAGATATAAAACGCAGAACTGTGGCGGTCGCACGAAGCAGTCGCTCCCATCTGGAGAATCTGCTTGGCTCTGGAACGGCTTCTATGAAGCTCTTCTTGTCCCCTTCTGTGACAACGAAAGTTTTTTCTTCTCCCGTGTCGTTTGTAGTCGGAGGTTTCTCTGTGGGCCATAATTCGGGCCCAAGAGACAAAAAACTCGGCCCGCAGTACCACTCGTGGTCCGAGTTGAACCGCAGTGGCACGTCACGGGTTGCTGCATCAGCGATGTTCATCTTGGTGGGTATCCATCGCCAATCTTCGACTTTGCTATTGTCTTCAATAGCAGCTATTCGGTGAGCAACGAAAGGTTTGTATACTCTCGCTCCTCTTCTAATCCAGGTCAGTACGGTCTTGCTATCTGACCAATACGTTACTGACGTGGGCTTGCAGTCGTGTTCACTCATCACTGCTGCGGCTACGCGGGTTCCCAATACCGCGGCCTGAAGTTCGAGTCTCGGTATCGAAAGCAGTTTCAGTGGGGCCACCCGCGCTTTCGCCATAACAAGGCTTATTAAGTGCTTGCCTTCCACGGTCGTGGCCCGCCAGTATATAGCGGTAGCATATGCCATCTCGCTTGCATCAGTGAACACATGCACCTGCATTTCTATAGCGTCGCTATATCCAGGATAGCATCTTGGTACGCTAACGTTTTTTAGTTGGCGTAAATGTTGTACCCAAATTTTCCATTGTAATGCTAGGTCAACATCTAGCCTCTGATCCCAGTCGACGCCTCGCCTCCATGCTTCTTGCAATATTTGCTTCGCCTTGATGGTTACTGGCGAGGCGAGTCCGAGTGGGTCGTATAGCGACGCTACTATTCTGAGCGCCTCTCGCTTGGTGGGCGCCTCTCGGTCCAAGATACCCTCAGGCAGACGCGCGAGTGTGAGGTTGAAACCCAGCGTGTCTTCGCCTGGCCTCCATATGAGGCCGAGTATCTTTTCCGACGTATCTATATCTCCAATGGATACCATCTCAGTTTGTATATGCGATGGGTCCATTTTTTCTAGGAGCTGCGAGCTATTTGAAACCCATTTCTTGAGTTCAAACCTCGCCTGTAGGTGTATTTTTCGCACCATACTAGCGACTTCTGCCGCCTTCTCGATAGTTCTATAACTATCTAGGTAGTCATCCATATAATGACTACGTAGTATAGCATCCACAGCTTCAGGGTGCTTCTCTATATATTTGTTTGCGTTCCAGTTCTTTGCAAAAATTGCTGTGCAAGGCGAACTGGCTGCGCCGAAAATGATGGACGTCATTCTATATTCTTCTGGCGCTCCTTCTCTGCGGTTTCCCCTCCACAGGTAGCGAAGCGCGTCTCGGTCTTGGCTCCGCACCTTCACTTGCATGAACATCTCCGCTATGTCACCGGTTATTGCGACGCAGTGGCGGCGAAACCGCATCATTACGCCTGGCAGCGACTGTAATAGGTCGGGCCCAGTTAACAGGAAGTCATTCAGTGACATTCCTCTCGATTTGGCGGCAGCGTCATGTACGATGCGAAGTTTGTCTGGCTTCATTGGGTTGAAGACATCGAAGTGTGGGAGGTACCAAGTTTTGCCCGGCGTGCTAATTGCGGGTGCCCTTTCAGCGTACCCTTTCGCAATTAGCGAGTCCATCTGGTCTGAGTATCTTCTTAGAAGTTCCTGGTTCTTGTCCAGCTTCTTTTCTGTTGAGACGAGCCTCTTCAGAGCTGTCTCAAAGCTATCTGGCATCTCAGCATGCTCATTACGCCAAAGCATGGCGGTTTCGATGTGTCCATTCTCTAATTGGACAGTTGATCGATTCAAAATGTCCTCTGCCCTTCTTGCTGGGTCAGAGGCGGGTCGCTGTGGGTTTATGCACAACGATTCTATGGCGAAATGTTCGCGCAACTGATGATCCAAATTGTCATCAGTTGTTATTCTATTGACATGATGTACTTGTTGTCGTAGTAAACTACTGTGCGCGCCATGTAGTGTCCAACCCATCGCTGTAAGTGACGCAATTGGTTGGTGTCTTGGACCTCTGCGAATCTCGCTGGCCAATAACAAATGCCAGTTGTCTTGGCCGACGAGTATTTTTGGCACGCCATTGTTGTACATCAACTCTTTTCTCAAGTCGGTTAAATGCTTGCAGCGTGCGACAACCCTATCGCTCACTGTTTGTTTTGCCAAGCTGAGTTTAGGTATAGTACGTGCTTTAAATTGTACCCTTCTCTCTTGCGGGCTAACCAGCGTCACCTTGACTCTTCTTGAGCATGGGGTGGTGAGCATGGTGTTGCCTATCGCACCGATCTTGAGCGGGTCCACAGGGCCCTCTGCCCCGACTTGCCTCGCGATGTCTTCATCCATCAGCGAAACGGTGGACCCATCGTCTAGGAGAGCGTATGTTGCTACCTCTCCCGCCGGTCCGATTACCCGGACCGGCACTATCTTGAGGTACGCCTGGCTCGATGGTGACCCGAAACTGGCCACCGTTTCCTGAGGATCCTTGCGGGATTCAGGAACATCGGGCTTCTTGTTGGCTTCCCTCTGCTGTTGCTTCTTCCTATGAAGAAGCCGATGGTGCGTATCTCTGCACCCGTCTTGGCCACACTGTTTTCTCTTACAAGTGTGGTTGCCTCGTCGATGTTGAAGGCAGCGATAACATAGATTGTGTTTTTTCGCTAGCTCCCATCTTTTCTCGACAGCTACGCCCCTGAATTGTGCACATCCAGTGGCGTAGTGATGTCCCACGTCGCAAACACGGCATTTTCCTACCGGTTGGTCCGTAGCTATATGCGTCCTTTGTGTGACGCGTCTGTTGGTGTTCGCCTCGGCCGAAGCGATGCCTTCGGGTGGGGCGAATGGACTACAGAAGTGTGCCTGTTCAGATATAAAATTACTGAACAATGAAATATCTGGCACCGATTGGTACTTCTCCGAATATGATCGGTACCATTGTGCTCGTAGCGAATTGGGTAACTTCTCTGTTAACAATCGCATAAGCTCCGCGTTCATAAGGTAATGACCCTTTTTTAACGCGCGGAGCGTGACTACAGCACCTCTTACGCGACTTGCAAACGCGCAGATGTCTCTTGGTGACTCACTGCAGCGCGGCAGTCCGCGTAATCTATCTGTTTCAGCTTGCGCTATGGAGTCTGGACGGCCGAACTGCAGCTCGAGTTCCTTCATGATGTCATCGGGCCTGGCATGTCCGATGAGTTCTGAGCTGACGGTTTCCATTGCACGTCCATGTAAGCTTCTCCTCAGCCTCGCTGTATTCTCGATGTCCGTAAAATACGCTCGAGTTGTCTCATATATGGCCCGAAATGATAGCCATTCAGTATGAGAACCATTGAAATTCGGCAATGTCATGACGAATTTCGACGCAGAGGGGTTCGTTTGGTCCCGCTGTTCTATTTTCCTGTCGGCTAGCGACGCTATAGCGGACGTCAACTCCGTCAAGAATGGACGGAGACTATCCCTCTGACCTCCTGTACACTCAGCTGACGCTGCAACTGGAGGCTTTCGCACTTCTTTCTCCTTAGGATGCTGACCTTCTATTTGCGATTTGGTGGCGGCCGCAGTCAGGGGTCTATGCATAGAATTTCTGGTTCCCCCTTCAACGACGTTATCCTCCTTCTCAGGCTGAGGTTCTGGTGCCTCTTCTAGCCATGAACGCACGTACTCGTCATTCGAGTTTCTGTCATCCAAGTATTCAGCTTCGGAACCCTCTTCCTCCGCTCTCTGAAGTGCCAATTGTGCAAGCTCCAACTTAATTTTGAGTAAGTCTTCGCGAGCTTTGTCTATGTTTTTTCGTGACCGAGTCACTCTAGTTGACGGCGGACGGCTATGTTCGATACGGGCGTCACCCCGGGTAGTCATCGGCATCGCTGTACGTCTGTCTTCTTCGGAAATCTTCTCTTTCTGAGAAGGTTTCAATGTTGTGTCTGAAGCTCCTTCTAATCTGGTTACTCTGGTAGAAACCGCTTGATCAGTTTCTATTGGTTGATGCGTCGGAGTGCTTTCAGTTTGAGGCGCTAGATGGCGCTGCTCGTCCGACGGCTCGGTCCCTTCGGTTGTGGAAGGTGAACACGGCGGCAGCTCATGTCTGATGCCAACTGGCTGATCCAACTCCACGGTCCATGCCTCCGGCGTCTTGCCTTTGGATCTGGTTATCGGCATTGTTGTTGAAATATTTTCTTTTGAAAACTCGAAGTTAGTTTTCAAAGATAAGTCCCAGTTCCGGGCTTCAGCGTTCAAACCGACGATCTCCAGAAGTTAACCTCCACTTCGATTGACTATAATTCAATCTTCAAATAAAAAATCACTAAAAACTTACGGTCAGTGATAAGTCTTCAGGAAACTTCAGGCATTTGCTATACAAGTTTATTTTTCCCATAAACGTGTATGTTCTATTTGATTGACTATAATTCAATCAAATTCTAAATCACCGAAAAGTCAAGGTTACTTTTCGGTGGTGATGCTTCATGAACTGCTTGTCCAAAGCATCAGAGCCGTGCATCAATCTTCAGAGCACGTATCTTGCTTGATTGAAGAAAATTCAATCTTCAAATAAATCACCGAAACGTCAAAGTTATTTTCAGTGATAGTGCTTCAGGAACCGCATAGTCAGTACATCCGAAACGTATCTAAGTCTTCAGAGTACGTTTCTTCCATTCACTGACGAAAATTCAGTCTTCAAAATTTTCCTGAAAACATAGGGGTTGTTTTCAGTCATAAGGCTTCAGGAATTATTCTTCAATCATCAAGGATGCACATCAGCCTTCTAAACGCACGTCTTGTATTTTTCTGACGGGCGCTCGTTTTTTAAACAAATCGCTAAAAACATAAGGGTAGTTTTCAGCGATAAGTCTTCAGGAACTATTCTTCCGCGTCAAAGACGTAATCCAATCTTCTGAACGAGTATTCTTGGTTGAATAAACAAGCGTTCAGTTCTAGAACAAATCACTGATAACATAGGGTAGTTTTCAGCGATAAGTCTTCAGGAACTATTCTTGGGGCTTCAAGGATGCGCATCTGTCTTCATACAGCATTTTGCGGCTCACAGAAAATTTCTTCTATTTTCTTACAATTATTGAAAAAATAGGGTATTTTCAATAACTGTCTCCAGAATTTTACCTCTTGGATCCAGCGGTAAATAGGGCACGTAGGACTTGTTCCCTGCAGTGCACGTCGATTTTTGGTTTATTTGTGAAATTAATTTCTCCAAAATTCGAAAAATTAATTCCACCACTGTTTCTTCCTGACGTCCTGGGGCGCTCCAGACTTCGAATTTCGGCTCGAACGGGTCAACGTTGTGTTGCACGTAGCCGACTTAATATGCAGGCACCCAGTTGTTTTTTCTGGATCTGCTGTTCCCGACGTCCTGGGGCTCTCCAGGCTCCAAAATTCGGCTCGAACGGACCATTAAATGTGCAGGACGTAGCGTGTTCATTGGCCCCGAGAAAAGAAGGGCGTAAACCTTCTGGCCATTGCCGCTGAACGCCCCATCCACATCAACGAAAACAAAGGTTCTTGGATGCCTAGCTGCAGCAGTGACGTAGGGTTGCAAATCGACTCTAACGATTCAACGATGTGTTGGCTGTACTTGAGTTATTTCCAGATTCCGGGTTGCCTACTTCTGGATCAGCACTCCTGGTGTCCAGGTTCCGAGGTTCAGCTCGACAGGATCGAAAAGGGATGTCTTCATAAGGGTTGAAGTCGATGAATTAAATGAAACACTAAGTTATTCAGTACACGGCACGATTCTAGGGCTCTCAACAATTTCTGAGACTTGATTCTATATAAGAATTACTTCTTATTTACTAAGACAAGTACAAGCGACTAGCTTTGGATGACTACAAATTCTATTTTGGGCCCGGGGGTTCTTTATACCCTCGCATCGTGCCATTATTGAGAGCCCCGCAAATTCTCGCCGAAAATAATTTTTATTTATGTAAAAAACCCTTATACATATTTGGTAAATAGGGTTACCGCACCCCTTCCATGGTGCTATCAATAGCTGGATTCCTTCGTACTGTAACACAGTAACGCCCCCTATCTATGTATCTAATCAATATACCTAATTTCCAGGTATTGATAGCTTCCCTAGACTATTTCCATGAAATGAAAGGACAATTCCCTTTATTTCCCAGTTAAAACCTTAATAGCTTTTAACCTAGTCTAAGGATATCTATAGGTTGGGTTGACCTGCTGGTGCCAATAGCAGGCTGTCTGTTGACGTCTAGAAAAAGCTTATTTTCGGGAATCTTCTATGGGATATCATCCCTTATGTAACGAATCTATAAATTCCTAAGTCATTTCACCGACTTTAGGACTTCCTACTTAGGCTAACCAGACAATCACCGCCTATTATGGGGATTCTGGTAGCCAATAGACCACACTTTTCATTTCTAGTGTTTATGTAAGTCTATCTAGGTCATATGCACATAAGGTGCCTTGATATGTACAAATTTGATAGCTGGTCACTTTCTTTGCGCCCAGCTATCAGAGAAATTAGATATAAAAACACTAATAAGATTGGGACAACACGATGGTGCGTTTAACGGGCCATCGGGAGGTCCCCAAAAATTCCTTATTTTCGGAATTCCCAGGGGTGTATAGTCCCGGGGAGTGCCAAAAACTGACTAAAAATTACATTTCCAGAAACCTATTTTCTGGAATTGTACTTAAACTACTTGAGCGATTTTCGCTCCAAAGTGATGGCTTGGTAGCTAGTCCAGCAAGCCATCCGAAAGTACTTACACCATGAGTACATCTATTCCCTTCATGGAGTTATTCCACCTGAAGGGTCCACAAATTTCAACGTTTTACGTTGTTTACATTTTTCACGACTGCTTATCTCGTTGACTATCCAAGCGATTCTTCCCATCTAGAAACCGCCTGGAAGCCCTTTTAGCAGGCTTTCCAATGGTAGTACTTTTACCAGTACACCTATATGTTTCTAGGTACTTAGGGCACCTAAAACCGTAAGCGATTGCCAAAAACCAGATAAACAGCAGTTTTTCTATTATATACTGACTTGATATCTCAAGTAAATGGGCTTTATATAAAAGACTACGCTAACTATGAGGTGTATATAGGCTTCCTGTCCCGGTCTAGGTCCCCCATACACCCTAAAATGACCTAAAACCATATATTTGGTGTTTGAGATATCAAGTCAATATTCCTATTTACATAGCAGAAACTATGTGGTCTTCACATAGTTTCATCATTATGTACTGATTTCATGTCCAGTACATAGGATAAGCCCTTAAAAACATGATTTTAATTACTATAATATTTTCAAAAACCACCAAAACTATAAATAACGTGTGGTTCCCTCTCACGGTTCATTCGGAACTAATCCGTCGCCGAGCACAGACGTATCGTATGACAGAAATTTATGTTTTTTACTATGATAACTCTTATCAGTATGCTTTCTAATGATTTTACTCTGTTAAGGGTGAACTATTGAACCCTATAACATACTGACAAACACTAAAAACATTATACTACTATCTCAAAAAATGTAGGTAAAATTTTAGTATAAATATAAACGTGCCTCTAAAATTCATTTTAGTATCAGGTGGCGCGCCGTGGTAAGCAGACATGTCTACACATACAAACTTCAATTTCTATGAACCATTTAGTATGGTTGATGACGCTTCGTCGCGAACAATTATAATATTTGTATGGATAGCAGGATAGCAACTTCTCCGTTGGTATAGTAGTTGCAAGCTCTATCGCTGAGCATGAGGTCCGGCCCCACTAGCCAAGTTACAAACGTTTCGTATCGAATCTCTTTCTACAATCGTTAACGCCAGTGGCGTAGCGTGCTTTGGTGGGGCCCCGTATAAAAAAATGTTTGGGGGCCCTTATGAATGGTAAAGATATCTCAAGAAGAAAAAATATGTTTGCATAAAATTAAAAGAAATATTTATTCATCATAATTGTCAAACTGTCTTATTTTTTTTTTACAAACAATTCAAATTAAATATACACTCTCCTTGCCTTTTTTCGGCAAACTGTTTTATTAAACCATTTATAGCTGATGATTACTTTAGTTTTTCTAAAGTTTCTGCCTCTATGGACAATAGTGACAGGCCTGACAGGCGTTCATGTCCCATCGAAGTTCTTAGGTAATTTTTTATCAGTTTTAATTTTTGCTTACGCACGTCGGGGGCCCCCGTGGCCCGGGGGCCTCGTATAATTGATACGGCAGATACGGCGGTAGCTACGCCCCTGGTTAACGCCTTCTATTTGTATGGTCTGAACACGTGACTTAACGTTCAGACGTGTCATTCCCATACACTGATTCGTTTTCTACTAGCGTTATCGATTGTAGATTGTCAAATTGGCTATAGGTGCTGGTTTTGATTCCCAGGTCGGGGAGTGTTTTTGGGTTTTTCTATCTGGCATTCCTCAGTAGCAGCTGGTAATCTAGGACTGTGCCCGGTTGATGTAAATATTAATCTCACCCTCTATAACATGGCACTTAAATAAAACCGTTGAATTGTTGGTGCACCTTAACATACTTCGGGGAATACAGGTAACACTGGAATTTTTATAAGCTTTTTTTTAACTTGCTATGTATGTATGTAACTGTGTTCGGGTAAAATCTTGCAACTGAATTTTAAAGCAGTTATCCTCCACCGATTAAGATGAAATTTTGCATACACGTTTAGTTTGGATGACAATGCATGGTAAGCTAAGTGACGTCATTCTAAGTCTAATTAGGCGGACGGCCGAAGATTCCGGACTAGTTATTTTTGAGCACTGCCATAAGGGTATCAAATGAAAGGGTTTGCCGAGAAGAATACGAAAAAAGCTTGTTTTAAAAAAAGTTTATTTTAATGAATAATTGTTAGGGTTCCGTACTCAAAAGGGTAAAAACGGGACCCTATTACTAAGACTCCGCGATCCGTCTGTCTGTCCGTCTGCCACCAGGCTGTATCTCATGAACCGTGACAGCTAGACAGTTAAAATTTTCACACATATATTCCTGTTGCCGCTATAACAACAAATACTATAAACAGAATAAAATAAACATTTTTGAGGGGCTCCCATACAACTAAAGTGATTTTTTGCCGTTTTTTTTGCGATAATGGTACGGAACCCTTCGTGCTCGAATACGACTTGCACTTGCCCGGTTTTTTAATGTTACACTTACATTATTATCAATCGCTCTTTGGTTTCCGCTGGCCGTACGCTGCATGTGCTTTGGGCACTTGTCGATACTGCCACCATTCAACCGCTATGGTAACAGCTGCCACCAACGCTGCTGCTCCAATCACTATACCTTTCATTAACACTTCCATCTTTGCCGACCTGGAACATGCATAGAAGCAATCAATCAATCAGGTCATACAAGGATTTACAATAAGATCGAACTACAAGACGTACGGCGATGCGCCATCGGTACCGCAGCCTAATTGCTTAGGTGAATTCTGCAAAGTAAACAAATCGATTCCTTCCCAAAAAGTCGTTTTTGGGAAGGAATCGACTTGTTTTCTTTGCAGAATTCACTTACGCAATTAGGCTGCAGGTGGACATCTCACGCATACGCACTAAACGTTTTGAAAATGTGTACTTTTATTATGCGTACAGCTAAAGGGTGGAATTCCTTGCTGGAGTCTGTGGTGTTTCCCGATAGCTACAACCTCGGGGTCTTTAAGTCAAGAGTGATTATGTTACTTCTAGGCAAGCGTGCTTCACCGTCGACCACATCATCGCTTACCAGCCGGTGAGATAGTTGTCAAGCCCGTTTTTTTATACTCCGACATGTTATTATTTCATGACGCTTCGTTCGACAATCTATCCAACACGTAATTATGACAGCATTAACTATTTTGCGCGCGGGGTTGAAATGCATTTTATGTCAACCGACAACACGTGCGGAAGAGATAGATGCTGTGATGACCAGTAGGAAGCTAGTTCGAGTACGAATATGTAGGTACTTTTCAAATTTGTAGCGAAATGGATAATGATTTAGGACGAGTGCGCGAAATTTTATAAACAGACCTAAGGGAGTCTGGATATCATGAAAAAACGACTAAACGTATCTGTTCAAAATAAAACTATTTGCATTGTTGAACTAATAATCTATCCCTGTATGGAGGCCGTTTTGCAATTTTCTGTCTTCTTATGGTATTTATTTGCGCCCAAAAATGCGTTAAAATTAGTGTCGAAATGTGGAACTTTCGACGCTCATAACTTTCAAATATATATATTTTTAATTTTTTGGCTCCATACAGGGCTAGATAATGATGAGACAAATTGATATCATTTTTTATTTTGAACGTACATCGTCAAACAGTGGAGTAATCACTAGACTACGTTTGTATGGAAGAATTATCGACTAGTGTAACCTTAAAATAGTAAAACGCCCGTAACTTTTGAACGGATGAACCGATTTTCATCAAACATAGCTAAGAACACTCTCGATAAAATCACCTTTCAAATAAAACATCTAAATCGGTTCATCCGTTTAGGAGCCATGATGCCAGACAGACGTCAAAACGAAAAAGAGGGGTGTTGTAACCCCTCTTTTTCCGTCGGGGGTTAAAAATAAATTGCATCTTTCTTCGCATTCTTCGCTAACATAGGCGAATAAACAAAAAATACACACTAGCCTTTCCCGCGGCTAGGCTCCCAGAGCTTTGTAATTAAAACGGAATAAGGCCGTACACTGACCAAAAAATCAGCATGAGATATGAGCATGCCTATTGGCCTAGCGGCACTGGTGGCGCATGAATTACGGTAGTGAATACGCCCAGATTTTAAAATAAAATCTTTTTAAAATCGAATATTGGTCTTTTGAAAAAAATAAAACTTACAAAATGTTCGTTATCAAATTGTCTATCCATTAGTGTTAGTATAAAAAATAATGAATGAACACTTTACGAGGAGATGCATGCTATCAACAATTATTTCACATTTTTATGGTTTTGTTGGAAGGAGATTAGTGAAATATGAAAACTCTTAAAAAAAAAGTGTACTCCAATTTTAGAATCCTCATTATGTAGAAATTTAATGTATTTTTATTTATTAATATTTCTTTTTAAATAAAGAGTAGAGCTCTTAAAAACTGCACAAAACGACTAGCGCGGCGTTTTGCTCGGGGAGGCGCCTTAAGTATAGTGCTCGCCAAACTTCTTGGCCGCCCTGAAGTTGGCTACAATGGCTGCGCAATAGAAAATTTCATACAAAACAGCACCGTTTCGTGCCTCGCGCATCCGATAAACCAACTTCAGGGCGGCCAAGAAGTTTGGCGAGGATTATAACTGCTATGATTTGCATTTTTATCTCAACATGCAATTTTTATTTTTCGTGATAGTATAGTTACCTACAATTCTAATACCTATCTAGGTACTTAGGAAAAGAATTTTCGTGATCGAAACTACTGTTTTGATCACGAAAATTCTTTTCCTAAGTACCTTTTAGCTACCTACCTACTGGTAGCTACTTCCAAAAACCTGAATTTATTTATAAGCTAGGTAGGTACATAGTTACTTACGAAATTGTACTAAGTATCTACATGGAACACACTGTCTACTACTGACGTATTTGTATATAGTGGGTGCATATATTGCGTCTTTAAACGTGCATGCTAAAATTGGCAATATTCACCAAAACAACGTTGATCTACCTACTTATGTAGGTATAACGATGTTCAAAAAGCATGGCCAGTTGGAAGGTATCTATAGGTACCTACTAGTTAGTACCAACTTAAGAAAATAAATGCATTGATTTCGATAGGTACGTACGTAGGTACTAATTTGGATGCACTGATATATCTAGTGGTAGACATGCATACTTATCTTGGTTTTAGTTATGCATAAGTAAGTTAGGTCAAAAAACAAAAAGAAATCAGTGAAATAAAATTATGAAAAGTATTTACTTACGTGCAATATCTATGAATTATAATATCTGCAGGCTTACTCCAAGAAATTGTGCAAACGCATTAGAATAACATTTCGTTACCAAGGAGATTCAACAAAGAAATCTCGCGATTTTGTTTTTTTTTTGTCTCAAATTATCTAAGAGACAAACAATAAAAATACCAGAATGCAGCAAAATAAATTATAATCTCCTCCTTGCTTCCCCACTTTTATTTTGATTCGTCAATTCGGCGTGAATCCCCTGAGAAGAAAGCAGAATATCTAATTTTTGTTGACATAAAACAAAAAAAAGTTATGACTAAGAAATTAAATCCATTTCACACAAGAACAATTAAATAAACTGATAAAATGATAGAAAAAAATTAAATGTAGGATTAGAATGTAGGATGAAGCAATTAAGAATCTGATAAAAACAATCACGACTGGCTTCATGGCTTAGGCTCTGTTAAAATTCATATTTTTATTTATTTTCACTTTTATAGTCGGTAAATAGTAGTAGCGTAGAATGGGACGTAACGCAAAGACCATTCAAGGCCACCTACTGCTGACCTACTGATATTCTATGCCATTATACCAGTTCACATTTTTATAAAAAGTACTTAAATAATAATCAAATTTTATTGAAGAATTGCATTTGAAAAGTTACAAAATGGCTTAATCTGTCTTCTAAATAGTTTTTTTATTTTATATTACAACAAAATGAAAACTTAAAAAAAGAAGTCGGTTAAATACTTAAAGACGTTCGAATTTCTGGATCGGAACGTGACGGTTTGACAGCTTTCAACTTTGACATTGACAAGACAACCAGTCCAAAACGAAAATAATTCCATCTTCAGAGTTCACAACAAATACGCAGTTCAGATTAATTTAAAAATGAGTGTCCGCGAGGAAGATCGTAAGAAAAACAGCTGCCCAAGCCATGGTCTTGGTATTGCAGCCGCGGCGATTGGTGTCGGAGTTGGCGCAGCGCTTTACTACTTCTTCAACAAAAGACAAGAAAACCCAAGTGGCGAAGGTTCGTCCAGCGAATGGACCTGTGAACAACAACAAGCCTTGTGAGTGTTTGTTTAAAAACTATTTTAGCTTGGATGCGTCAGCTTGGCACGATTTCGCATTGCACGGTAGGAAGTCGCAAATTTGTTACGTTACCTTCGCTAAATATTTAATTGTTCGAATGCTTTCTACTCCATTTTCTGTGTCGGCACTGTGCCTTCTTAGAGGAGAAAGTTTTTTTTAATTGTTTTTTTTAAATAACTATATCAAAATGGATTGCAACTGGTAAGTAATATTTAACTAGCTAGATTAAATTTTTTAAGAATAAGTATAATTTTTAAGCTGCATATTTTTTAAATCTTAGTTTGTCTTATAAAATGTCTAAGCAAGGGATATGACATGACTCACTATATAATTATTTGTTTCACAATATAATTTATTCAATATTTAGATGCCAAATTAAGTTAGATTAAAAATATTGTTAGTAGGTACTTGTAAAAAAATATTAGAAGAACCTACCTATTATAATACTTTTGAAATAATGCCTTTTCTTTGGGGTGCAATGCTAGGGTGCATTTATGTTTAAGAAACCGCTTCTGCCCATGTATACAAACAATTTTCTCCACTGAAGTAAAAAGCAAATCTCAAAAAAAAAAAAACATACTTCATAAGCAAAATATAAAAATGTCTTTGGTACCTCATGTTTCTATCATTTTTCGACATCGACTTCGAAACGAAAATTATTTTGAACTTTTTTGTGGTTTTGAAGTCGGTTTTGTGTTTATTTTATTTTTATTTCTCTCTTTTTGGTTTTAGTACACCATCACTAAAAATGAGTAATAATGTCTATAGTTCGGTACTTAAAGGATTAGAAGAAAATTAAAACCCTTAATAATACAATTTACACATTCATGCTGTTTGTTGCAAAGTAGTTCGGTTGTAAGCTCCTATCCTACAAACTGCTGGCCCGATTTTAATTAAACTTGCCCTTTTTCGTAAGTTGGGAGATATTCAATACAACACAAAAAGAATGAACACAATCCGATGAGTAGTTTTGAGAAATGCGTGGACAAACATACATACCTACACTTATGAAATTTGACACATATTTTTAGAAGCCCAAATAGTATATGTGAATATTGTGCAGTTCCAACAATATTACATACATACGTGTTGAATTGATTACCAACTTTTTTTTTGTCCAAGTCGGTAAAAAAAATGTGTTTTTCCAAGTTGTCATCTGGGCAAAATTTGTATGGGAGATATAATTATTTGTTTGAGAAATGACTGTGACTGCCATGTAGAAAGTTGTTCATATATACTCGTAGGTACATGGACAGAAGCAGTTTTGAAATACGATTCCATCTTTACATAAAATTTTGTATAATTTAATGTGTAACATTTTTTTACTGGAATATACCAACAGCAGTATCTTACTAATATTATAAATATGAAAGTTTGGATGGATGTATGTGTGGAAGTGTGGATGTATGTTTGTTACTCAATCAAGCCAGAACCGCTGAACGGATCTGGATGAAATTTAGCACAGAGATAGATTATAGTCTGGAATAGCACATAGGCTACTTTTCATACCGGTGTAATGTTCCCTTGGGATAAGAAAACACTTTTCACTTGGCACTAGCAGAAGCTAGTAACATATAAATTCATGGTACTATTTACAAACTCTTTCATTTTGATAATTGCCACAGTATTCATTGCAGGTTTTGTAGTGTCCAGTATACAGATTTTCAAACACTTGAAACATTTGACAGGTTCACTGCCCACATAGCAAAAACCATAGTTAAAACAATCACATCTTTACTAATATTTTAAAGAGGAAAGATTTTATTTTTGTATGTAACAAATAAACTATTGGACCGATCTCAAAAATTCTTTCACCATTCAGAAGCTACACTATCCCCGGGTGACATAGGCTATTAAATCCCTGTATTCCCACGGGAACGGGAAATACGCGGGTGAAAACGCGAGGCGACCGCTAGTATGCCATAATTATGTGCGTCATGGGTCTGTAAACCCAACCCAGTTAATGATAACATTGTATATTAGACAACTTGACCGGTTTTTTCATTTAAGTTTGCATATAGGTAGTTTTTGTTAGTTAAGTATTTTGTACTTTTGTACTTTTGTATATTTCTGTGTACTTAATATATTTTTATAACTTTAGTTTCGGTCTTGGATGAATGTGAGAGACCTAGACGCCTAGGATTTGAGGAGGGCCTATGCCCAGCTGTGGGACAGTAGGGTGTGTAAAAATTTTTTTTTTGAAAATATATGTATTTCGACATCTGACAAGACGAACCTAATAAATTATTATAGAGTAACAAACTGTCTTAAGTCTCATCTCATATATTTTAACTGTACATCAACACCCCATAAAACCACCTTCATGTTTTTTTAATTTATTTGTATTTATAATCGACTTCAAAAAGTAGGACTTAACTATCTGTGTTTGCGTATAACGAAAAAAATATGCAGTAAATTGGATATGTTTTTCTTGACAAGTGTTGCATGCCATTTTTTCAGTGATGTCTTTTTTAATATCAGATTTTTGTTTAAAAAAAAAAAAAACTTTTTGAAGTCGGTCCTTTTCAGTTCATTTTTCATAACATAATTTTCATTTCACCACATCAGCCGTACGTCTGAATCGGATGACTCTTACACGACAATATCTGAACATGATACCTCAGACACCAGCATGAATACTTCAGGAGAATCATCATTTTTTATTAGTGAAGAAACCGATATCACTGGAAGTTCGAGCTCTGAAGACACTTTTATGGATGAGGACGTTGAAACTACAGAAAGCGATTCAGATACCGAGCTAGAGGTTGCTGTAGCTATGTCCCTGGATATGATATCGTCAGATGCATCCGATTCAGAAACGGAACTTAGCGAGTGGGACATCACAACTAATACGACTGGATTTCCAAGCGATATGAATTGGTTTCGTTTATTAGGGGATGGAATAGCAAATACCATTCGCAGGAATATAGTTGGCAGTAATATGAGAACGTAAGTGTTTTTTGGTATAGAAGTACATAGTGACTCTTGGACATTGTGTCTTTGTAATTTTTGATAAAACTCGAAAGGTGGGAGTTCGCGCCGTGATAGCGACCGGAGACCGAGACGCGAGACCGAGACAGCAGACCGAAACTGCTACATGTTCCTAGGCTTTAGGGACCGGACAGGAGAAATGCGAGAAAGAATACCGCAAGGCTGTCTCGCTCGGCCGGGATATATTGTCATCAACACATAAAAGAATCATTAATTATTCCACTACTACATTGAAACCGATCTTTTTTGGCCTCTAGTTTTATATATTTTGTTGTTAGACAGTCATGGTTTGGTTTTATCTTCGATTAGCAACACCAATTAGATGTAGGGTCGGTGCAAAAAGTACGTCTCGGTAAATAACAGCTCACTTGAGAAGTGAGCTCTTATTTTGTTCAGATTGTCATAGTAAGTATTGTAAATGTAGGATAGTAAACTGTATATATACTCGCGCGAACAGCAGTTTACATTGATGTTGTACGTGACCCGTTATCTATTTGGTTATTGTTGATCGAAGGGTTTTATTATTATAACAAATCATCGTATTTTTCATCCTCCAATAGTAACTTGATAACCTGGATTTTCATTACAATGTTGATTAATAATTTTTAACAATATATAAACTGACTTAAACGACTAAATCGAACAGAGTTTATAGTCTCGGTCTCGCCCCACCGTACACCAGCGGAGGCCGCGTCTCGGCTGCGGACTCCAGTCTCTATCGCCCGTCTCGGTCTCTAGTCCCGCATTGCGGCGCAAACTCTAACCTTAAGCCCGTGAAATTCAATGGCATACCATTAAATTTCTTTTTCCAATTTTCAGCTCAGTACTTATTAAGTTTTAGGTATGTACTCGTAATACTTAAATAGTACATTTCGTGTCGAGATTTTAACACGAGCGATGTAGCCAATAGAAAGCTACATGCGAGTGTTAAAATAAAGCCATTTTATGCGAGACGCGAACGATTCTTTTTCTACTACCTGATGAGCATACTTAATTAAATGCAAATAAGTTCCAACAACAATTTATTAGAAATGTTCAGACTAAAAACCACAGACTATATACACACAACCAACGCGCGCTTTTTCGAGAGGTAACAGGTCTGTATCATTCTGCCAGTTACATAATGATCCATACAAAAGTCATTTCGTAAGTGTCATTTCGTAATTTTGTATTTTTTTAATTTTATTTTATAATCTTGTGTCTAAATGTTCATATTTCTAAACTCATTTCTTAAGCAATGTGTTAGGTAAATAATAGACAGGGTAGTAGAAAAAAATATATTAGCGACTGCATCAGGATTTTACTGAAGTATGATCATGGCAATAGGCTCATCCCCTATTATATGAGACATAAACATAACTGGCTATACTCCATTTGAGATATATTAGACATTTAAATAATCCCATTTTACAGCCCGTTCAACCGATTTTGACTTCTATTGCGTTGGTGATATGACAAATGGCAGCTGTATTAAACAGTTAGTTTTGGTAACAGGTTTATGCTTTTTATGTCATCCTTATATTTACGGGATAGAACTCAAAATCGGTTGTACGGACTGTAAAAGGGGGTTGTAAAAATTTCTAATGCCATTCTCTGCCCAATTCTTCGAGGAATACAGGCGTGATATTAGGAAGTATAGTTCAACTCAACTTTGCGCGCGGTGCCATGTGTGCGTGCGCTTGTAATTATACAGCTTTCATTTGTGTGGCAGTGACGTCGCAGTCTTCGTCCCAGCAAACAAGGTTACACAGAAATATAATACTAGCATACATATGCCTCATCCCATACAAAGAAACCGTGCCGACGTAACTAGCGTTTTTCGTCTGTTTAAGTCAAGATGATTATTTTTATAAGTACTTCGATCGCATTCGGTTCAGTTCCACGACTAGCTTATTAGCAGCGACTTGCAAGTAAAAGGGTTTTCGCGGTTCGTGTCTATCTTTTTCTTTAAATACAGTGACGATTTGTTTTATTGTATTTTTTGCACGTTTTTACAGTTTTATTGTACCAAAATGTGTTACAACACCAATTTAAAAAATTCGAGTGCATGCCTCAGGAATTTAAAACCGCGCCATCTATTGGAATCAATTTTAAATGATCCGTTCTAATAATTTTTGAAATGTGAATTCAGAGCCCAATATGCCATAAGTTTGTGCTTAGGAGAGTTGATTAAACGCGAGCATGCAATTTTTATGATCAATTCAAGAAAGTGAAAATTTCACACACAATTCAATAATAACTCTATGTATATTGCGCCATCTAGTGACATTTATTTAAACCAAATTTTCTTTGTTAGCTGGGACCCCGTGCCCATACACAGCGCCGCGCGCACATACGAGTTGAACTATCCATACAATTATCTAAGTTATTGTATCTGGTTAATATTCCAGTTTAATTTGCTTCAGCAAGGTCTCTAAGTTCTAAGATGTTTATTTTCTTAACTTGATTAAACGACCTCAAAAAGGAGGGGGTTCCCAATTCGTCGGAATGGTATTTTGGTTGTTCTTTCCTATAACAGTTCTTTTAATTTTTGGAACAGGTTTTGGGTCGCATTTTTTTATTTTGTCCAGTTTTATAAATAACTGTGCACCTCGCCGAAATGCGACCCGCTCCCGCAGTACCCGTGCGGCTGCCTGTCAGAGTACCTTCACAAGACTTGTTCTTATTCCGAGTTTTTAACTCACTCACTCGTGTTAACGTAAACGATCTTTTATGTCAAAATGTATACGTTAAAAGTGGTTTCTCCTTACCGTCACCAGGCGGCGCTTCTCCAGTTTCAATACAAATTGACGTTAACGTTAACGCGATTGAGCGTGAGTAGAAACTCGCACTAAGGCCTCTGTGTGCTTATTCCGAGTTTTATAACGTACTCACTCGTGATAACGTAAGCGATCTCTTATGTCAAAATTTATACAAAAAAAGAGGTTTCTCCTTACCGTCACCAGGCAGCGCTTTTCCAGTTTCAATACAAATTTATTTATTTATTTAGACTTCATGCACAAAGGTACGACGTTATTGACGTTTACGTTAACTTGATTGAGCTTGAGTAAAAACTCGCACTAAGGCCTCTGTGTGCTTACTCCGAGTTTTTTACGTATTCACTCGTGATAACGTAAACGATCTCTTATGTCAAAATGTATATACAAAAAAAGAGGTTTCTCCTTACCGTCACCAGGCGGCGCTTATCCAGTTTCAATACAAATTGACGTTTACGTTAACGCGATTGAGCTTTAGTAAAAACTCTCGCTAAGGCCTCAGGTGCACAGTTACTTTGAAAGTGTTAAAACTGGATGTTTGAAAGAATAATTTTTTTTATGAATTTCAGGACCAAAGCTGAGATTAATGCTATAAAAAGACAAGAGGCTTTGTAAGATTATTATTTTTTAAGAAAACTATATTAACAAAAATAACCGTTTCTACTAATATTTTTGAATGCGTGGTAGATACTAACATTAACATTAAAAGCGGGATATTTACCATGTTTACTGTTTGTTGCGAGTTCCCGATATTTCGGTGCTGTTGCAAGCACCATGATCACGGATAAACTGAAAGCAAAATTTGAGGTTTTTGTCTATATGTCCTACTTTCGACATCATCCACAACTCACTTTCCTCCAGAAGATCCCTTGGGAACAAGACAAGACAAGACAAAGATATTTTATTTCAAGTAGGCCACCAAGCGGCACTTTAGAACGTTACATTTTACAAATAATAATAGTTGATTCTACCGTGCATTCGGAAAGTAGCTTGTAATGGAGAAGAATGCACAAGAAACTCCATACTTACTCTTTAAAAAAAAAAACTTTTTACAATATTTAGGTAAATAAGTCATAAAGTCATTGCGGGTGGGTGTTTATGAGGAGACAAAACGGTCTACCCTCTTTCTTGTTCGTTTTTTGCACTCAGTACCGCTACCATTGTCACTCACAACTCGATTCTGTTCCCGACACACGAAACTCACTTTGTCCGATCGCGAACTTTTTTCGGCACTTTTTCGGGTTTTACACAGCTGAACGACTGGATTCCAAGCTCTCGACAGTTGAAACCCATCCTCCCGGTTGAAATTTTAACAAAACAATTTTTTTTTTTGCATTTTTTTTTTTAGTAAACATGGTAAATATCCCGCTTTTAATGTTAATGTTAGTGTTAGTGACCATGACAGTTTAAAAACTTATATTGCATGGTAGATGTTTCTTTCAGATTTGGGTTGCTACAATACCTACATGTACGTGAGATTTATTATTAGATTATTGGAAAATTAATACAGTGTTTAGTTTTAAAACTAGTATCAAGGTGTAACGGAAAAATGTGATCATATTTTAATAACCATCCTAAACCTGCCAAGTGCGAGTTGGACTCGCGCACTAAGGGTTCCGTACCTTTATAGCAAAAACGGCAAAAAACACATTTGTAGTATGACACTTAAATATTATTTTTATTCTGTTTTTAGTATTTGTTGTTATAGCGGAAACAGAAATACATCGTCTGTGAAAATTTCAACTCTCTAGCTATCACGGTTCATGAGATACAGCCTGGTGACAGACAGACAGATGGACAGTGGAGTCTTAGTAATACGGTCCCGTTTTAACCCTTTGGGTACGGAACCCTTAAAGTTGCTTCGGTCTATGTATATAACATTCTCCAAGGAAGTCATAGGCAATTCCCAAAAAAGGGTTTTCCATACAAAGATGAACAAAACTTGTATGGAAGATACAATTTTTTTTTATCAATATGATTGCACCTTGCCGTTACAGCCTGTATGGCATGATGAGATTTAATTGTTTATTTACCTACTTAATGTTATAAAGAGGTAAAGTATGTGAGTTTGCTTGTAGGAAGTAATCTCTGGAACTACTGAACCGATTTTGAATAAAATTCTTACATCAGTAGAAAGCTATACTCTGATTTTTAATTTCGTAGACTGAACTGACATTTGGAGGGTTGTCAATTTATCGTTACATAAAAATAGTGTCGTATCCTGTCTATCCTAAGTGATCGAAAATCGAAGTATATCGAAAATGGAACTATAGTACAATAAAAATATTACATTTGTTAAGAAACTAGCGGCCCAGAATTAGTTTCTACTCATTTACGTCAGACTTCATTTTATCGATCGCATTTATTTTATTGCTGATTTCATATTTAGCACAATAAAAGTTTATGTACCTACTATAAGTATTAATACTGTTTTATTGAATTATATTAGGTTTATATCCATTAAACATTTAATTACACCAATTAGTAAAATTAAGTTGAGGAGTCCATGTCACATCGATTCGATGAATAACTTTTGATTGAGCCTTAAGGGTACACTAGTCGACGGCACGAACTATTTTGTGCGCGGGGTTAAAGTGCATTTTATATCAACCGACAACACGTGCGGAAGAGATAGATGATGTGATGAGCAGAAGCTAGTTCGCGTACGAATACACACTTTTGCAAATTTGTAGCGAAATGGATAATTATTTAGGACGAAACCGAGCGCTCGAAATTTTATAAACAGACCTTTGGAAGTCTAGATATCATGAAAAAACTACTAAATCTATCTGTTCATAATAAAATTATTTGCATTCTAATACTAATCTATCCCTGTATGGAGGCCGTTTTGCAATTTTCCGTCTTCTTATGGTATTTATTCGCGGCCAAAAATGCGTTAAAATTAGTGTCGAAATGTGGAACTATCGACGCTCATAACTTTCAAACATTTTATTTTTTTACTTTTTTGCTTCCATACAGTGCTAGATAATGATGAGACAAATTGATATCACTTTTTATTTTGAACGTACATTGTCAAACAGTGGAATAATCCCTAGACTACGTTTGTATGGAAGAATTTTCGACAAGTGTAACCTTAACTACAACACTATGCTCCGCGCTTGCAACATTTAAAAAATAAGGTCTTTTGCAGCTGCCAGTTTAGTCTACGAAATTAAAAATCATAGTATACATTATTCCAGAGTGTCATTGGCTTATAATACCGAAAAAAATACGAGTGTTGCGGGGTGGGCAGTTTACTAAATAAGACATGCAGAAATATGTAATCTCGTTAGATGTTTGGAAGTTTAACTAATTAATTCAAAAAGCATTAAATTTTAAGTCACACTGTTTTCTTGCTGCATGAGACTTAAAGAAAGAAAGAAAGAAAACAATTTTATTTGGCACACACGGATACACACAAATAAACGGGAACTTAATTTTAAAAACAATATACACACACACACAATAATATAATAATATATATAAACTTGTATATTTGTTATAGCTCATACGATGTGGATGTTCAGAAACCCGAAGGGCTGGTTGCGAATCATGGCATGGGGTCTCGTGTGACAGTTTTTCTATCTCACGACGACGGACGGCGGGTTGGTCTTAGTCGTGTGTGTGTGTTTCTTTCTACTCGTGTGTTGTGGTAGCAAGAGCTGGCAACCTTATTTTTCTACAACACTTTCTTTTATATGACGTTGGATTCACGTGATAACTTAGTTATATTTGGAGTTAAGAGTCCCTACAAGTTTCACGAGCCAAAAACAGAAAACGGGAGGTGAGATGAGGAGGTTTGAGGTGTTTGTCAATTGAATCCAATTTTTATATTATATTTTGAGTACTTATTTTATTGTAATAAATTGTCTAAATAATGCCTTATAAACCGTTGCGCTCGCGGCATTGAGGGCTTGTAGACGACGGACCTTAAAAGTTTTTATTTTTGTCATTATGTTTTTTATCATATATCTTGTAGTTATTGAGAAATATGCGCTGAAAAAGTAGCTGTTTTCTTTTTCTGTTTTTAGCTCGTGAAACTTGTAGGGGCTCTTAACTATCAAACATAAATTTAAATGTATTTAATCAAGGTAATTGCAGTAAGATATTTCCAGGCAACCGTGAAGCAATCCATTCTAGTAGAATTAAAAGTATTTTTCATGAAAATTAAGTTATCTCCAAAACAAAATTATCTGCAGATTTTGGCATTGGGATCTTAGGCTAACACACGAGGTCGATGCATTAATGAATGCTTTATCAATTTCCAGTCGTGAGCGGTCATGGACCCTGGAGGAATGCTCCATCTGCTTCGACGTGATGCTTCGTAACCAGGAAGTGACAGCCCTGCCCTGTGCCCACAATTTCCACACGGAATGCATCATGCCGTGGCTCCAAGAGAAACAGACATGCCCCAACTGCAGGAAAGTTGCTGAATGATTGCTTGATGTGAGTATTTATCTAGCAATAGTTTCCGCAAGCGGCTTCGCTCGCGCGAAAAGTGTTTTATAGAATAGAATAGAAATATATTTATTCGACACAAGCACAACACAACTGCAACAAACATGGAGTAAAAGACAAAAAAAGTTAATAAAATCAAAAAAGCCAGCTCGCGAATGTATCCTCCGACTGCACAGCATGATTTTCTGCTTGTTTACATCTTTGCAGTCGGGTTTTTTGATTTTATTAACTTTACCTTAACCTTTCGTATGAGGCTAGAAAAGTGCCGAATGCTTGGAAGCAGGCTAACAGGCCCGTGCCCAAGAATATATCTGTAACCTCCATACTCTGTAAGTATATGGAACGCGTACTCAATATTAAGCTCCTGGCATACTAAGAAGCAAACGATATCCTAAGTGACCGCCAATACGGTTTCCGCCGAAATCGGTCTACAATCTGGGAATCTTCTAGCGTATGCCATTCACATCTGGAGTGAGGCCATCGAGAGGCACGGGGAAGCGCTTGCCGTCTCCCTAGACATCTCGAAGGCTTTTGATAGGGTCTGGCACGAAAGCCTTATTAGTAAGCTTCCTTCATTCGGTTTCCCCGGTGGTATGTGTGATTGGATTGCAGACTTCCTGAGAGATCGGTCCATTCGAGTGGTTATCGATGGCTGCTCGTCGGAGCACTTGGATATTAATGCCGGGGTTCCTCAGGGGTCGGTACTCTCAGCAACTTTATTCTTGCTTCACATTAACGATCTGCTAAAACCCGGACACGAAACACACTCCGGCAGGGAATTCCACTCCTTAGCTGTACGCATAATAAAAGTATTCTCAAAACGTTTAGTGCGTATGGGTGGGATGTCCACCATGTACCGATAGCGCATCGCCGTACGTCTTGTAGTCCGATGATGAAACGGGCTAGGCGGAATTAGATCATGCAATTCCATCGCACACTTCCCGAAATGTAAAAACGGACAAGCTGGCAACTCGACGACGATGTTTAAGGCTCTGGAACTTTGACTCGACCAGTGCCTCATTGCCGATGAGCCACTTGGCCCGTTTTTCGATTGACTCTAATGCATCAAGGTGGTATTTGGCAGATCCGTCCCAGAGATGAGAACAGAAATAAAATAATAATAATAATATACTTAAATACAATCTTGTGGAATCTGAAGTGCCTTACTATAGTTATGAGCCCGACTCAGTTCTCGAAAATGGCAATGTCACGTTGTCACGTGTCAAGTTTGCCCTAGTCGGCGGCACGAATTATTTTGTGGCCGGGGTTAAAATGCATGCTATCTCATCCGTCAACACGTACGAAAGGGATAGACGCTGTGATGAGCAGTAAGAAGCTAGTGCGCGTACGAATAGGTACACACTCATGGTATAAAAATAATAAATGGATGATGATTTGGAACGAAAAGGAGCGCGCAAAATTTCATAAACAGACCTTTGGGAGTATGAGTATGATAAAATAACTACTGAATAAAAAATATTTGCATTTTTTAACTGCTAATCTATATCCCTGTATGGTGACTGCTATTTCCCTTCTTGTTATGGTGTTGAAATACGGCTTTCGATGCTCATTACTTTCAAATACACGTTTTATTTACTTTTTTGTTTCCATACAGGGCTAGATAATGATGAGACAAATTGTTTTTTTTTCGTTATGAGCTTAAACCGTCAAACAGTGGAGTATTCGCCAAACTATGTTTGTATGGAAGAATGACTGACTAGGTTAATCTTAACGGACTAATTTGTACAAAAAGGGGTTATTGTTTCTCAACTATAATTGTTAGACATACATCCGCCTGGTATTTTTTGTAGGTAATTATGAGTATTGCAAACATGTAGGTACTTACTACAATATTTTATGTATCATTAGTTTTAGCAGCGCACGGCAAATAATGACATTTATAAGCAAATTTTCGACACCTTGTGTTAAATTATTGCTATTTTCGTTGTGATTTAAACTATTATTCAAATAAATGAAAGCTCATGTTACGCCGGAATAATGTAGCTTTCCTTGGGTGTTAGGCGCAGGCCACACAGAAATGGCGTCGGGCGCGGACTTAGCACGGGCGGCTTCCTATTCCATTCAAATTTAAAACTAAACGCATAGAAATAAAGTGCAATTTAGGAAACACGGTATGTCGTCATAACCTCTTCCGAGCAACGACATACCTTGTGTCCTATATTGTGCTTTACTTCCATGCATTTTGTTTGAAATTTCAATGGAATAGGAAGCCGCCCGTGCCATGTCCGCGCCCGACGCCTTTTCTATGTGGCCCGCGCCTAAAAATGTTTATAATTGGTTAAGTAGTTTTCGATTCATATATGTATACTTGCTCGGATTTGAACCCACGACCTCAAGCCCGAGAGGCGAGGTCTTGGCCAGCGCGTAGTGTTGTAACTTAAAACACTACGCGGTGGCCAAGACCTCGCCTCTTACAACACTTAAACAGACCTTTGGCAGTCTAGATATTATGTATGTATCATGAAAAAACTACTAAATCTATCTGTTTATAATAAAATTATTTGCATTGTTAAACTACTAATCTATCCCTGTATGGAGGCCGTTTTGCAATTTTCCGTCTTCTTATGGTATTTATTTGCGCCCAAAAATGCGTTAAAATTAGTGTCGAAATGTGGAACTTTCGACGCTCACAACTTTCAAATTTTTTTTTTTTTTACTTTTTTGCTTCCATACAGGGCTAGATAATGATGAGACAAATTGATATCACTTTTTATTTTGAACGTACTTCGTCAAACAGTGGCATAATCCCTAGACTACGTTTGTATGGAAGAATCTTCGACTAGTGTAACCTTAAGGTCAACCCCAGCAGAGTTATAATTTATTTTGTATTTTTGTTATCAGTCATGAGTTCTTTTTGGCAGGATTATGATCAGGAGCTCTAAGTTTTATTTATAAGACTCGAGTCTTAAAAAATAGCTCAAGGTTTATTTAATAAGACTCCAAAACTCGAGTTTCTTACAGCACTACCACCACGACATTTTGTTTGTTAACATTAAATTGTAATTTACGTGAACTTTTCTATTGTTTCAGGTACTTTGCTGGTATTTGGCGAGTGACAGTGATATAAGCCAACATCAGCTTTTCCTCCAATATTGGGCCCAAGGAGAGAATAATAAATCATATCAAAAAGGCTCCTGTTTGTATGTGTGTTCACCATAATGTACCGACTAAATTACGCTAAAACTTATCAGTATCTTTTTCTAACAGGCTTAAAGGACATAGTTAATATTTTTAATTAAATTTACTCGAATATGAAATAATTTTAAACTTCTTTTAGCTTTTTTATTCGGTACCGGTAACAGATTTTTGCACCATTTTATTTAATATTAAATAAAAAACGTATAAAAAATAACAAAACAAAAAAAAATGATATGTTAAACAAAATATGGACAAAATTATATAAGCTGGACTTTAGAAAATTAATCCTAGACTTCAATTGTAATTATTAGCAATATACTTACTATTTTTTTATCATAATCAAATATTTTTCCAGGTGTTAGGTTTATCAAAGACACGATTTATACAAAAATCTATTATTGCAAGAGAAAACCAACTGTTTACTAACAATTATACCACAAAAATGTACTGAACAGCTGTATTTTTCTGTTTTAAGAGCTGATTTTTGAAGAATTTGGTCTATAATAAAACGCCAAAATAAAAAAAATTGTTGGTGATTATATGATGAGTATATATTATTTAAGCAATACAGCAAAATAATATATTTAATAAAATCACAACACAAAACAACAGTGGACTCAGAGTATCACCCTGAAATATTCCACGCTCGATCCTTATACGCTCACTGTTCTCCTAGATTTAACGACATCCTGGATAGCGAAGGACCGTTCTCCACCGTCGTACACGACATTAGGAAGGTGCGTAGAGTTGCATCTTTATACAACTCCAGCATCCTCATGAGTCATGTATGTGGCACCGAGTCATAGGCCTTCTTAAAGTCTATCTAGCATGTCGCCAGATCCCTTCGAGAACGGCAAAACTATAAGGATCAAGCGTGGAATATTAATATAATAGATTTAAAGCTGGCTTTGAATTCTAGTTTTTGACTTATTTGAGAATATACCTACAAAGTCAATTTA
This sequence comes from Orthosia incerta, assembly GCA_948252205.1. Lineage (NCBI taxonomy): Eukaryota > Metazoa > Arthropoda > Insecta > Lepidoptera > Noctuidae > Orthosia > Orthosia incerta. Next base: position 5,454,462 of record OX411769.1, read on the forward strand.
AATTGGTAAGCGAGACTTCGCACATGAGATGGTTAATAGGTACCAATCAAACGATATTCTCAAATTAATTTAGTTTGACCTGATTTTTTTTCTATTTGTATAAAGTTGGTAGCATAATATTATTATTGGCTTTAATATCTTAGAAATAATGATTGGTGGAGCTCTGAAGAACTTTCGTAAAAAGCTTTTTTCAAGAGACAGAATGAGCCTATTTACTCAACCGCGCGTTCCTAAACTTCTAGTCTAGTGTTCAGCAGCCGAATTGCGTAAGTATATTATCCAAAGCAAAATAATCGATTCTTTCCCAAAACCGACTTTACGTAGTGCATATTGATACGAAAAGTCGTTTTTGGGAAGGAATCGATTCTTTTGCTTTGGATAATATACTTACGCAATTCGGCTGCAGGGCTTTGCCAATCTGTTCTAAGGTTGTGTTTGTATTTTTTTTTACTTTTAATAATTAGGTTCTTACCTCAAAAACGGCTGTTAATTTTCTTTCATTAGTTGCTAATAATAAATATGAAATTTTAAGAAGTCAAAAATATGTAAATATGTAGGCACATTAATATTTTTTTCTATACATGCTGTTTTTTAACGGGGACCATCCATATCAATAAAATGCCCTGTATATCTTTTGAATTACAAAAATACTAAATAAGTGCCCATTATCATCATAAATCAAGTTAAATTGACTAATTTTTAATATTTATTCATCATTGTTAAAGTGAAATGCACCATAAATAAAAATTATAATAAAATTGCAATAATCAAACCGCTGGCTGAGCCGCGAGTTTATTTGCTAATACTGGCAACATAGATTAAATACGATGATGATCATAACCACCAAATATATTTTTTTAAACTAGCAACTGACATTTCTTTTTTATTAAAACAGTTTTTCCTAAAGAGTCGCCTAACCATAGACGGTATGGACGTGGTTTTTTCCCTTGATTCAGTGAGAGACTTAACGGGAGAAATTGAGAGTAAGGTTCCTTATGTGTTATGCAGTATAATATTATCGTCTTCTTCTTCTCAGAAGTCACCTATTTTACTATCCATATCATCTTTCACACAATCCAGCCATCGTTTCTTTGTTCTTCTTCTACTTTCCTTCTATATTTAAACTTTCTATATATGAAATGTTTCCATAATTGAAAATTTGCTTTTTTTATTTTAATTTAATCTGCGGTTTTTCATCTGTGTTGTCAGAACTATTTTTAAATGTGATATTAATATGTGTTAGAACTAAAATTGTAGAAAATAGACTGGTTAGATGTTTTCTTAATAAAGGTTATACTCGAAATGTTGTTTTATTTCTACTGTTTTAAATACTTTTATGTTTTTTTATTGTTATTCATAGGCTCGCGTTTGACCACTATATCGCCTGATGTTAAGCGATGATGTGATCGACGGTGGTCTTTGAAAATATGGCCATACAAGCCATTCTATTGTCCCGGTATACAAATTGTCCTATACTTTTTTTGAATGTCCAATCTATCTCTATTTAAAACTTCAAAATTGGTTCAGATACTTTACTGTACTTATACTTTACTTACCCTTTGTCGCCCGTGTTACTACCAATCTTACTACCAGTAGTAATACTGTTCATTTGATTCCCTTTCTTACTTCTACAGTATTAAGTTGTTAGAAGGGTAATTACAATTTCCCCTTGTTATTATGTCCGTGACTACCGCAGAACCCCGACGGCAATCGTTTCCATATTTGGTAAATAATTACTACTCAATTGGTACCGATTAGTACTCGAACAACAAAATTGGTACCTTAGAAGTTTTCGAGAAAATCGACTTTGAAGGTGGTCCTGCGGTAGTCACGCTCCATTCCGCAGGACCACCATGAGCGCCGAAAACGGAGGCATGCTACAGCAATTCTAAGTCTACAAATAATTACTACCCATAAATGTGATTAATTTCGTAAAAAAAACAGAACTGAAACATTTGTATTTACCGATAAATCAACGATGATAACTTTCGCTCGCTCGTTCAGCAGGACCACGACTTTGAATGTTGATTCCAAGTTTGAGCAGCCTGCGCCTTTCCTCAAACCTATATAGAAAATTACTACCCAGCAAGATAAAATTGATACTCAAAATTCACAACTATTACTCCATTAGTTTACAAGATATACCATGTCATTGGTGGGGTGGCGGTAGTCACGGTGTTAAATTTTCATTTCAAGATTTCTCTATTAAATTCTCTGTGATTTCTTTCCAAATGTATACAAAAATTACTACTCCTAAAGAAGTTATAGCAATCAAACATTCAGATACCTAAGTGATGTATTTTAAGAGATATTAGCTTTCATTACTTTTCCATGCTAAATCTCCGCTTATAACCCGACCAAATTAAGTTGTCAATGGCAATGAGCTGTTTAGATGTACACTCGTGTACATAAATTTATGGATTTCGGAATGGTAATAACAACAGTTCACTTTCTATATTTTTTATACAAAATGTGTACCTATAAGGCACATAACAAGAAGAAAAAAATAACATTTCGTTACCCATGGCTTATTATATTACCTTTGTTAATGCCATGGGTAGGTAGGTACTCTAATAATTATTTTTCTGTATTGTAAGTACCTACATTCTGTGTTGTTTTAAGAATATCATTAAAGAGCGATTGTTATTTCTTATTTATTTCTTTCAACTAATTTATCATTGCTGCAAGCCTAAGTACCTACGTGTTAAAAAGCTAATTGTCTGCATTAGAAATATGTTGATAGATTTCACATTTCGATGTTAACGTTATTATAAGTTAATTCAGAATATATGTGCTTGTTGTCTAATATAATAGATAGTAGCTACACATTGTTATGAAAACACATATTTCCTAAAACATGCGTGATGTGCCCTTTGCAATGCATATTATTTCACATATAAAGGCACCTATATAACATATGCAATCCTTTTATACTTACGTTATTATCAACATATTTCTAATGCAGACAACTAGCTTTTTAATACGTAGGTACTTAGGGCTTGCAGTAATGGTAAATTAGTAGAAAGAAATAAATCTGACATCAGAACCGCGGGTGTACTGCTAACCAGTATATGTAGCTAAGTGCGCTGTATAAGTAAATTTGGTACCTCCTGTGTACCTGCAGAAACACGTATTTATTGACAAAATACTGTAAGGTTGCTGCGAAAAGTAAAAAACCGATTTTCTTTCTTTGACGTTGTTACTATTTGATAATACTTCCTCATGATTATAATCTCCTGGTACTTAAGTTAGTCTTAACTGGTAATGATGCCACCCTCGCAAATATTATTACTTCACCTCGCAAAAAAGATTAATAGATTTTTGTTTTTATTAACAACTGCCTTCAGTCAGCGGCTTCGCCCGCGTTCTTATCCCAAGTCTTCTACAGACTGTATTTTGGCGAGTGTGCTCATGAACTCCAGGACCTCATCCCACCGGCCCCCTCTACCACCGGACATCTAGACGCACTGCAAGTTACCATCCTCACCTAGTTGCTATTCCACCAATTCGCACCAAGCGCTTCCAAACATCCTTCATAATGCGCACAGCAAAAGAGTGGAACTCACTGCCTGCGTCTGTGTTTCCGAACGCATACAACCCGAATCTCTTCAAAGTTAGAGTGAACAGGCTTCTTCTAGGTAAGCTCACTCCATCGTCTACTTTGTCTCTGTCACCTCTGACCTAGACTAGAGTCAAGACATGGGGTCTCAATTCAAACAAATTATAATTAGTATTAAAAAAAGATCATAGATGGCAGCATAGGTAACGAATGTGAAAGTAACAATCACTTATAAATGTTAAACAGCAGATTTAGGCTGAAATAAGTTTAGTAAAAATCAAAACTTGCTTCTTTAATGCTAATTTATCCATTTACACTCATTAATCAGGGTTTTTGAACAAAAAAGATAAGTTGAAGACTTTGTATGTTAAATTAGTTGAAAGTAGCTATAGACTTTTCGTTTTGTTTTGAGTTCTTTGCAATAGATGGCGTTTTTCACAATTTGTCCTAAACTATATATCCATCGTCAGAATCATTTTGTAAGATAGTTATTATTTATTATAGGCGTAACTTAAAATATATTATTTATTATAGGCGTAATTTTAAATATTAAAGTCTTGGTCTATTACTCAAAATCATTTTTTTGTGAAGCTTGTTTACACGTCGAATTGACTAGATAACTCGCTGGAACAGGACTCGTATTGCACTAGGGCCTACTCAAATCGCACGGGTTATAAAATAAGAGATAACGCGACGTGAGTCCCGCTTGCCATCCGAGTTTACGCGTCGCCTAGTAGCTACAGTTTGATTCAAACTTAATGACGGCTCGAAACACTTCGTGAGCTACTACGAGCTAGCAATTTCATGTGACAGTGGGGTTTAGGGGTAGGGTAGGTACTGCGCAGCGAGTAGGGTTTTTTTAAAACATCACTAAGTTTGATTCGACGCGCGTCACGTTAGTAAATACGTAAATAATAACATAAAGTATTTTTTGTGCTTGTGATTACACGGCTCCACTACTCGTACAGTTCGATTCAAATTTAATGGCGGCTTGGAACACTCGTATGAGTCGCTGCGCACCCCTAACCACCGCTGGCACAATTAATTTTACCCGACTGCCGAAGGAGGGTAATGTGTTAATCAGTCTATGTATGTATGTATATTTGTTCCTATGTGATGTTTCAGAGACCAAACGCGTTGGCCGATTTTGATGATTCGTACGTCAATCGATTCGTCTTAACCCTGCAAGTATCACTAGCTACATTAAAATTGAAAAATAGAGAAATGGCGGCTTTTGGGCGCCATATTGTGGGGGCCCAATTGTTTTTTCTTCTAATGCCATCTTGTGTGGTATCAAAGAAAAGGGTTTTATGAGGCAATCTCAAAAATATATAACACTTATATGTTTAAATGTACAAAATTCGAAAAAAATGTTAACTAAAAAGTGTTAAGGCGCCTCCCCGAGCTAAACGCCGTGCTAGTCGTTTTTGTGCAGTTTTTAAGAGCTTCTACTCTTTGTTTAAAAAGAAATATTAATTAATAAAAATACATTAATTTTCTACATAATGTTGATTCTAAAATTGTAGTACACTTTTTTTTTTTAAAGAGGTATAATTATGTTTCACTAATCTCCTTCCAACAAAACCATAAAAATGTGAAATAATTATTGATAGCATGCATCTAACACTAATGGATAGACAATCTGATAACGAACATTTTGTAAGTTTTTTTTTTCAAAAGACCAGTATTCGATTTTATAAAGATTTTATTCTAAAATCTGGGCGTATTCACTACCGTAATTCATGCGCCAACAGTGCCGCTAGGCCAATAGGAATGTTCATATCTCATGCTGATTTTTTGGTCAGGGTACGACCTTAAATAAAAAAAACAAAAAATCCTAAGATCCGACTGCTTAAAAAGCGAACTGAAAAGACAAAAACAATTTTTTTTTTTTGTATAAACATTCTGTTCTTTCTAAGTACCTACCGAAAATAAAAAAGGGTAACCCGCCTTATAGTGAATAATAAAATGACATGAAGTAGGTACCTACCTATATCATGTCATTCCGTTGCCGCGGTAGCAAGCTACCTACATATATTAAATTTTACAAGGAATTCTATAGTTTTGATTGATTTGGAATATTCGTGAATATTGTGAAATTCGCTACACAATGCGACCACTATTAAGAAGTTACCGCGGTCTGAGCGGAGTGAGGAGTCTGTCCCGATCATACCTAATGTTATTATTACGAATACGAAATAAGCGTTCAAGGACAACTGGCAAATAACGTCTCTGAGTACCTACATGATGCGATTCCTCGCTCAAATTGCCATATGATTTAGTATCTACGCAAACTTCTAGATGGCGTTAAAAAACCACAGCCTCGGGCTATTAATGAGTCACTGGTGCTGCCGCCTGTTAAAAATATGGAGAAAGAAAAAATAGCCCGACTTAAGGAGGTGACATTTCTTTGTATGGGATTGGGTATCTGTACTGTAGTATTATATTATCTGTGGTCAAGAGCAAACCCATCATGAATTAAAAAAAAATGTGGCGCATTATACCGGGATAAAAAGTAGCATATATGCTATTCCTGACTTTATTCTATCTTTGTGCCAAATTTGATCCAAATCCGTTCAGCTATTTTTTTTTTATTGTCTATAGGCTTGCGCTTGACCACCATCTCACCTGATGGTAAGCGATGATGTGGTCGACGAAACAAACATACATCCATTCAAACTTTCGTATTTATAATTATTATTATAGTAAGACAGGCTCATGTTTGACCAATACCTCACCTGATGGTAAATGATGATGTGGTCAACGGTGACGCACACTACTTGCCTAGAAGTAACCTATTCACAATTGACTTATAGACCTACAGGTTGTAGCTATCAGAAAACAAAGACTCCGGCAGGAAATTCCACTCCGTAGCTGTAAGCACAATGAAAGTAGGTATTCCCAAAATGTTTTGTGCGTATCTACGCCTATACCTATGGGTAGGATTGCCGAACGCCGGATTGTCCGACGATGAAAAGGGCTAGGTGGAATCAAATTGTGCAGTTCCATCGCTGACTCCCCGAAACTTAACCTATAAAAATTAATAATTGTTTAAAAAACTAAAACAACATGCTTAAAGAAAACCAAACTAAAAAAATGTATTTTATTGCTAAAAAGCGTGGGGTGCTTGATATTAATAATGTTATAATATTTTATTGACAGATAGTGGTAAAAGTAGTAATTTTGCAAATATCTTAAAAAGCACCCACGCTTTTTTATAACAAAATATTTTTATTTGCTTATCACACTATTCTTAATTTAAATTTATTGAAAATTATTTTCTAGTGCTTAGTTTGGTTTACTATTATACCGTGTTTTTTTAGTTTTTTCTTAACTTATATTTATTTTTTACTTTTAAGTTCAATCGAGGTTAACGTACTGACTTAGAAACCTATGAACTTGCCATACCTACGAAATTAGCGAGCATACCTACAAAAATCGGGCACTTAAGATGGCTGCCCATTATTGTTTTTTCTCGCACCACCACGACGGTCACGCATAGACATGATTTTGACGTCACTCAAAAGTGTTGTCAAGTTGAGTCCTTGACAAACATTTAGATGTCTCTCATAAGCAGCTTTGCTCAGTTAAAAAGAGATAAAACGCTTTTTGACATGCGTGTGTCGATTTTATAGATATTTATATAACTATTCTTCATATAGTAGAATATGCCGTCGCCATAGTTTTCCGACCTCATTGGGTTAACGGGATAAACTATTTAAATCGGTCCTATAATATATAAGAAAGTAAACATAAATAGTTAGTTCAGAAACGACATTGTTTGTAATTATTTGGTTTAACAATACATAAACAAATCTATTTTTTCTCAATCATCAATACATATAATAAATCTGTAGAAAAGTAGTTTTTGTACACCGGGAGCGAAGCCGCGGGCACAACTAGTATGTAATAATATATTGTGTAGCCTTATTTTATAGTATGGCATGGCATCACAAAATTATCAATGGTGTTTTTGACTGACATACCTACGTTCGGAAACGCTTTCGCTATAATTAACTCAATATTACTGATATTTTATTTGAAACGTAAAAGCTCAAAATATAAAATTATAAAACATGTACATATACGACACAAGTAATAATTAACAATTATTTTGTTTTTAAAAAGAATAACGAAAATAGCTTTGAAAATGGCCTTTGCGCCTTATTTTTGATCTAGCAATTATTTGCCTTGTTGACTACGTAACAAGTTATAAATAAATTCTGAATAACAAAATAATTATTTGCTTGACTCACTACTTGACGAAACTTATACACATTATGATCGAAGTTTGAACTTGCGAGTCATTCTGTATTAGGTACTTTTAAAAGTGATTGCAAGCCTAATAGCGACAAAGTGTTAAAAAAATTAATTGTTTAATATTATTCTTGTGATTTTTCAAAAGGATCTCTAATTAAAAGACATAGTGTTGGTAAGTTTATTTATTATTCTTTCGAACTACATATAGAAGGGTGCAGGTAGAATCATAACTAAAGGCGGCTCGGAATACTCCGCGACACGCTGCGCAGTAGCAAATTCATGTGACAGCTGGTTTGAGAAGTGAAGTACTGCACGTGAAAAGTGAACTTCACTGACTTCATTAACTTTGAATCGACCAATAGCAATAGTAAACTATTTTAGTCGATCATTGGTACCAGTGAAGAACCGCATAGAGCCAGCTGGTATGAAATAATGTTGACAACATAAATCTATATTTGTATTGAACACAGGATATACTTATCAAAGCACAGGTCTTTTTCGATTGTCCCAGACTGTTGATTTTTAGGGTTCCGTACCCAAAAGGTAAAAACGGGACCCTATTACTAAGACTCCGCGATCCATCTGTCTGTCTGTCCGTATGTCCGTCTGTCACCAGAACAGAGAACAACAACACACACGCACACAACACAAACAGAGTGGGCAGGTGTCTCATGAACCGTGATAGCTAGACAGCTGAATTTTTCACAGATGATGTATTTCTGTTGCCGATGTAGCTTTGCTTCCTTTCTAAACATTTATGGTTGGTAACCAATTCTGGTGATTTTTAAAATCTAAATTTTAATAATCAAGTGTTTGTTACCTTTTGTGGTCTTGTATTATTTCGGTGTATTTATTCCGTTAAACAAAACTATACGTTTCAATATGGCGTTATGTGTTTTCCCTTTTTTATGACGCCACAATATGTATAACATATTTGTTAATTAACCTCGTAATAGCAACTAACTTTTGAGTAATTTTTTTGGCGCAAGTGGTAAGTAAAGTTTAAAGTTTTTTTTACTGAAGTTTTCCTTAGCTAAATACTACCATTCTGCCCTTGGTCTAGAGGACGATTCGTCATCAATATGACTGTAAGCTTGATTAAGTTTATTAATAAATTTATTAATATATCGGTTTTCCTCAAGAACAAATTCATCTACAGTTTATGCATTCGCAGTTAGGTACATCGCCCGATAGAAAAATGACGCTCCACTAAATCCAAAAAAAACTAAAACCGACTTCCAAAACAGAACACTACAAAGCGAAAAATAACTCTGTTTTCGGAAGTCGGTGTCTTTGGTACCAATTTTTTTTTTTCGTTTTTACACCGACTTCCGAAAAGAAAGTATTTTTCGCTTCGTAGTGTTTTTTTTTGGAAGTTGCGTTAGGTTTTTTGTTAAAAAGTTTTTATATTTTAGTTTTGGTACCATAAATTATCATGAAAATCATTTATAGCCAGAGGGCTTATCATAACAATTCCAACAAGCCTAAACACGACTGGGATACATTGTTTGATTACGGAGTTCCAGTGCCTACTTACCAGCTTCATCACCAGAGCAGTTCCATGGTATCATTTTCATTAGAACCATTTATTTAAATTTGCTTCATCACAGTCATTTTACTATTCTAGATATCTTATACCCAAAACATACGTACGTAACATTGAGAAGTTTCAGTGGTAATCTGTTATCTTCTTCATCAGTTCAAATGATACTATCTGAATGTAAATGCCATGTTGATGAAAATACCAAAATCGCTATATGTATGCCTATAAAAGTTGAGGAGTTCCCTCAATTTCCATGATATCCCCCTCATCAGATCCTTACTTGGTGACAAGGAAACAGACATGCTATTACTAATCTGTCATTTATTGAAGAGTTCTGTTGTACATATATCTCCAAAGATCTTCATCAGATTTTCTCCTTTGATTTTAGCAATTTTTTAAATGGTGGTCCCATTTGGGAACATACTCTTTCAAACAAAAAAAAGATTTTTCAAAATCGGAACAAATTTCATAACTGGCGGAGTAATCGGTGAACATACACAAAAAAAACAAACATAAAGTCGAAGTCAAAGTCAAAGTCAAAGTCAAAGCACTTTATTTCAAGTAGGCCAGTTACAGGCACTTTTGAATTGTCAAAAGACAAAATAAAATATTACAAAATTATGGTGCTACAGTCCCAGTCACAAGACATAATAACTGTGAAAGTACCGTAGATGCCCATTCCAAGGCGTAGATCTCTATGGAGAAGAACGGGCAAGAAACTCCATGGACACTCTTTTTCAATTAGGTAATTATTACAAATCATTTGTTACATCATTCATGTTGAGATTACACATTATGTGAGAACGATGTAGAAAGTTAAAAGTGTCCATAGTAAATATAAAAAGACAATTAAGAAATAAAATTAGAATCAATTAAAATAAACCATGGCTGCTAAGCTAAGCTAACATAATAACCTCTTCCTTTTTGGAAAGTTGTTTTTCTAGAGTCTGGCAAACGAAAGTAGAGACTGAAAAAGCGCGGCAAATTTAAAAAATATCAGCATGGCAACCCCAAATACAAGTATACAATACCTGGAATAACATAATTTGATACTTTAGAATTATTTATATTACTTCGTCTAAATAAAAAATAAATATAAAGAATAATAAAAATACTATAGGTACATTTAAGTATTACCACTTTAGATATATCAATCTGAATAAGAAAAAGCAACAGTATTCTATAATAATTTTGGTTTATTCACTATCAATCAAAATCTGAATCTAAGACTTCCATGTGAAAACATTCATAAGAGTCACAGGAATCATTGTTTTCTACATTAACAATGAAACTTTTTAAATTATTAAATAGAGAAAATGTTTTTTACAAAAAGATAAATAGTGATTACGAATTAAAACAAAGTATAAACTTAGTAATGTCATACGGAAAATTGGGGTTGACATTAGTATAGCATTGCCTTAAAAAAAGTTTGCAAATAATTCTAGTGTCTACTTTCGTTTGCCAGACTCTAAAGCCTCCGTGAACGGTCAAGTTCAATAACAAATGACGAGTCATACTAAATATATAAAATTTTATGTCCGCCATTTGTACCTATTTGATTAGCAATATTTAAACTCTGCTGGATGCGAGACGCACAGGAACGGTCAATGTAGCGATAGTCGTGGGAGACCTATGTTCAGCATTGGACGTCTTTCGACTGCAATGATGGTGGATGGTGATTTTAACAGAGCTGATTTACAGTTGTACAATTTTGATTGTGATATTTTTCAGTTCCGTTCAGACCTACCTTAAGAATGAAGTAGACTCTAGCCTGCATTACACATCACTTAGATAATTAAAGCGAAAAGAAAAACATGTCTATAAATAATCTCGGTCAAAATATTGAACTTAGCATATTTATTCTGGCTTTTAGAAGACGGAGTGCGGGCAGCTGCGTTACAGAAGCATGAAGTCTGTGCATGAAGTTCACCTCGACCCGGTGTCATTCTACGAGGACAGGACTTTATTGTAATTGAGAACTGTTACTGCCTCTACAGTTACTGCCTCTACAGTTCGTACAGCTGAATCACGAGGTAAACGAACAAATCAATAATTGGTCGATAAAGTAGATATCTAATTATGTTAGGAAAACTTTAATTCAGCGAAAGAACGTGTTCATTATCTGAGGCAACCACAACTCGAATTCACGACGCGAACGTAAAAAGGCGCCGATAACAATATGCAATTTTTTCGTGATGGGTATCTTTTTCGAAAAACAAGTTGTAGAAAAGTACAGCTAGAATCATATCTAAGGCGGCTCAGAATCCGCCGTATATTTTTTACTATATCAAATACATAAAAAATAAACATAAAATACGTGTCTAATATTTTTTATTAAGAACTAGCTGCGCCCGCGGCTTCGCTCCCGTCATCTGTCTGCCAAACCTACCCAACTTATCTTTATTAGTAATCTTTGCTTACCTACCTACCATTTTTTTTTCTATAGTCATCATTCTTTCGCGGCGAATTTTAACATCGCCATTCAGAAAATAACTTCAAATGTACTAGGCTACTATCGAATATCGAGTTCAACTCTCAGAGTATCTGAATTGGGTGTGTTGTGATAATTTCTTGAACACTTTAAATTCATCTCTAACTTTTGATAGAGTGAACCGATTGCGATGAAACAAAAACTAAGTAGTTCTTCAAGTTATGCACAATGTTTATAGATAAAAGTTGTTATTTACATTGGTTTCGTACATTTCACGTGATGCGTGCACAAATAAACAGGCAGAAATTCCAAAAATGCCGGAATTCGGTTCTGTTGGTTATCCTTTAACACGCAGGCTATTTATTTTGAAAATATTTTCGATGTACAAAAATTACTTTTCTACAGATTTATTATATGTATTGATAAGATTAAGAAATTTTGACCGTACTGCCGGGATTGTTCTGATAGCCGTGGCATACCTATCCACTCCTCAAGCAAGCCTCCGTATATGTTGCCCCCTTGGTGCTACGTCACTCAATTGTTAGCGACTGTTTATAGCGAATGTGCAAGTCATACCCTGCCATTTTATAGCCGTGTAGATCAACAGTAGTCAGACAGGCGCCAATAGTCCTTCTATAGTTTTAGGTAATCGATTCATGAAACCTCCCAAACCCAATGTGTTTGGTATACATAATCTGCAAAAGTCCTGCACCAGCAGGAGATTGTACTTGGGTGCTCTTGCGTAGTGACTTATGCATACAGGGATAATCGCTAGTTGGTCCACATTAAATCCTACATGTCTAACAAGGCCTCTGCGAAAAAGAACTTCTATGCCTTAACGAGAAAAACTAAATCTATGTGGGGTCTGTCTTTTTTAACTTTAAATACAATTTATGGGCTACTTACTTGGGTTGTATGTGCTATGGGCCTGTTTGGGCTGATAAGGTCACAATAGGGGCGGTACGACGTAAATTACTTCAAAGTCAGCGTTAAGCTTATACAAAGCATACAGGATGCTTAGTACTCAGCCTTACCGGTACTTGCTGGCGTACTTCCAGTCGACCTTGAAGTGCAGTGACGTGCTGCAATGTACTATTCCGCACGAGAGACCATGGACGCGGACTTTTTAACGCGGAGTGACCGTGAGAAAATCTCTAGATTATTTAAACCACATATTGACGTCTGGGAGGAACTTTTATCCAAATGGCAATGTAGTTGGGATAATTCCATCAAGGGCCGATACCGCCACCAATTAATTACTTTCAGGGAGTGTGCGAAGGAAATTATCGATAAATAAAATAAAAAAAAACAGTTTTTAAGTAATGGTGAAAAATAAAAAAATAAAAATTACCATAGCAAATCTCAGGACTTTACGGGGCGAAAAGGGGAACGGTATCACAATTGACCCAGAAATCGACACGAACAAACCGTATGTCGATCGATTGCTTAGAACTAGCGAAATAACCCTACCCAAGTCACATACCCCATACATAGCCGCATACCTTCAGCTCCGATACCTCTTGGATTTGGAGTCTGCAACTTAGTTATGGTTATTTCGCTCGTTATAAGCAATGATCCGCATCCGCGTAATTTGGATCGATTTTTGGGTTTTTGATTAACACATGTTTTTATTATTGTACTAGCTGTCCCACGCGGCTTCGCTCTCGTCAAATGACTACCTACCTACCCTGCATACACGAATGTTGCGTAACTTTAACCACTTACGCAGCGCACGCAAAGGAAGTTCTCAAAAAGAAATAATTTTGCCCGTTTTTGCAACATTTTTCATTTATGCTCCGCTCCTATTGGTCGTAGCGTGATGTTATATAGCCTATAACCTTCCTCGATAAATGGACTATCCAACACAAAATTTTTTTTTTAATTCCAACCGGTAGTTCCTGTGATTAGCGCGTTCAAACAAACAAACAAATAAACTCTTCAGCTTTATAATATTAGTGTAACGGACGCATGGCTTTGTACGTTGCGTGGTGATTTTTTAGCATAAGGGCTTCCCACGTAGACCTATAACGGTGTTTATGGCGAACATGTGTTTGGGTCTTTTTAACGAATCTTTGAATGAAGCAATAACCCTGACCGTTGTCGGCATTTTGTAAAAATAAAGAAACAATCCATGTTTAATGGCTCCGTAACGGTGAACGCCTTGTTTGTCAAAGGTTTACCGCTTTGAAAAATAAATAACTATAAATGCTTATTGTCTGCAGACCCGTACGCCGCCTTAATAAAACCTTGAATGGACTATTGTTGTTATCCCAAAACACATTACCGGGGTCTGCGTGAGAAAATATGATATCCCGTTAGTTAGTGTAAATTTCTCTTTTCGTGGTACTAAAAATAACACGTGAATGTTAAAATATAGTTGATGTAGGTTCCATGTGAGTTTTAAAGTATGAGTACAAAACATATGAGAACTACTGTAATATACGAGAACTAGAGGAAAGGTAGACAATTAGGTAAGATTATGCATGTTTTGATAGCTCATAAGTAGGGAGGAATCTAGGTTAGATAAGATTTCTGTGTTAACCTTTTTACAGTTTATATGTTTCCTAGGTAGAATTAAGTATGTAGATTAAGGAAATGTATAATTTGTGTAGATTTAAGTAAGATAATATTGATGATTACGGCATTTCTATGACGCCATACCCGAGCGCCATTGAGAGAGAGGGGCGCCATTGTTCGCGCCTAGCGGTTCTTGTATAAATAACGGACCGTTTGGAGGCTGAGGCACAGTCGGACACAGTCAGTCTTCAGCTCTACAATTGTAATAACATACAGTTGTAATAACAATAAGGAATAAAATTGAAGATACGAATCACGACAGTATTTTCATTCTTCCAACGAACAACCAAATACAGTCCACTTCAGTCTGGTCCTACGAGCTCGGATAAAGAACCAAGAACCAGCGGCAACCAGGCCCACTTCAGTCTGGTCCTACGAGCCCGGATAAAGAACCAAGAACCAGCGGCAACCAGGCCCACTACAGTCTGGTCCATCAAGCAGCGGATACAAGAACGAAGAAGACGCTGCAACCAGAACCACTGAGCTGCAGACGAAGTACGAAGATCTGCGGCAAGAGCGAAGAAAGGAACCCGGCTGTCACCGAGCCGCAGACGAAGTAAGAAGATCTGCGGTAAGAACAAAGCTGTACGGAACAGGACCGGTTTCGAACCTAACCGGTCTTGAACCTGACCGGCTTCAACACAACTGAACCCGACCGGCTTACCGAACCGAGCCGACCGGTTTCACCTGAAGTACCGAACCGAAGAGGTACTAACCCGCCTTGCCAAACTGAACGTGCGGCTATACTCAAGATGGTGTTCACAAGGAGCCAGGGAGACGCAACCGAGATAGAAGAACAGCTACGCATCCAAGAACAGGAAGCGCGACGCGTCCAAGAAGAGGAGGCGCGCCGCCAGGAAGCGGAGCTGATCGAACGGGAGCGAAGAAGAAGACTCTCACCGGACCCACCAGCATCACCATTTCCGAGAATGGCACACAACAGCGCAGCGGGGCCTTCCAGTGCACAGACGACAAACACCGCGATCCGACAGCGAATGACGTCACCGACCAGGACAATGAGGTCGCAACGGTCGACGACAAGCGTCACAACAAGGCTACGGATAGCGGAACTGGAGGCTGCAGAGAAGCTAGCAGCCATCCGGACCCAGCAACTGGCACTGGAAGAAGAGCTAGTCAAGAAGAGACTAGCAGTGGAGGTGTCAGCGATCAATGATGAAGAAAGCGTACAAGAGGAACAAGAGCCCTCTCGTCCACGCGAAGAGCCTCATCAAATGGTGGATGAATGGCTGAGGACGAACCCCCTCAACTCACGGGGGGAGGAGGGACCAAGAGAATCCAAACAGATACGCTTCGTGTCTAGAACGAGATCGCCGACCCCCACAAGAGCAAAGGACAGCATTGAGCACTTGGCAGCAACACTAGAAAAAATGGCCCGACCTAGGCCTAGGCACACGGAGCTACCTACATTCTCCGGAGCGGCCAACGAGTGGCTGCCATTCAAGGCGGCTGTACGAGATTCGACAGATATGTACCAGGTTACAGCAGCCGAGAACGTACAAAGGCTGAGAAGCTGCCTCAAAGGAGAAGCAAGAGACGCCGTGGCCGCCCTTCTACATACGGCCACTGATCCAGGCGTCATTATGAAGACTCTTGAGCAGTGCTTCGGTCGACCGGAAGTCATCATCGACCGGGCACTGGATGACCTCAAGAAGCTTCCAAAACCTGGTACATCGGCCACAGAACTCAACAGTTTCGCTGTCAAGCTACAGAACATAATTTGCGTACTGCAAACAATCGATCGAAGAGGTTACTTGTTCAACCCTTTTATGACCCGGGAAGTACTGGACAAGCTCAGCCCGCATCTCCGATCCCGCTGGTGTGACTACGCCTACGATCAAGAAGGGACAGCGGATCCGGAAATCGTCGTGATGTCACGGTTTCTAATGCGAGAGGCGGACCGAGCGTTACGATATACGTACGCTCCGTCTACAAGCGCCGCCGCACCGAGAAAGGAAACTCGACCCATCGTGACACTCAAGAAGAAGGCGAGCGTGTTCACTACGACCGAGGGAAGGGAAGAAGAAAAGGACAAGTGCCCTAAGTGCGAGCAAGCCCACCTGTTGACGCGGTGTCCGCAGTACAAGGCGCTAACGATAGAGCAGCGATGGAGCTTTCTTAAATCTAATAAGATTTGCTTCAAATGCGCCCAGAAGCAACACAGGCGCATAAGTTGCAAGGCACAGCTGTGCGGCGTGGATCAATGTCGCCGCCCGCATCACGCGACGCTCCATCAAGCGGTACGCGAAGCGCAGACGGAAGACATGGGGAAGGCTGAACCACGGAAGGAGGAAGCGGTCCTGTCTGTGGCTACCCAACCCGCTACCGGGCCACGGGCAGTCTTGCTCAAGATGTGCCCTGTCATCGTGTCCGGACCACGGGGGGAGGTCAAGACCTACGCACTCCTAGACGAAGGGGCCACGATCACCCTAGTGGACGAAGCACTGGCGGCGAGCGTCGGGGCAGAAGGGCCATCACGGCCGCTCCACCTGAGCGGGGTCAACATGTCGCAGCGAGATATGGGCAGCCAAGTAGTGAATATCAACGTGAAGGGACTGAAGAGTGACGAAAGCTACAGGGTCAGAGCGAGGACCATGAAGGATCTCCGGCTTCACCAACAGTCCATTCCCGACACGCTGCTGGATTACGAGCACCTGAGGGACCTGACCCCAGAAGAGGTGTGCTACGAACTGGCGCGCCCCGGGCTTCTAGTGGGTACAGACCACTGGGAGTGCATCGTGTCCCGCGAGCTCCGAATCGGCGGCCCTAACCAACCGGCAGCATCAAGAACGCAACTCGGATGGGTGGTGCACGGAACCGCACCACGCAAGACCATCATCAAAGAAGGGAACGTGCTGCATGTATACGAGCCCAACCGAACTACGGGTGCATGCAGCCAGGAACTCCACGACTTAGTCGAAGCCCACTTCAGGATCGACGCGCTCGGCATACAAGGAAGGCCGAGAGTCAAGGCGAGCGACCAACGGGCCATCGACATAGTCGGAAGGACAATCAGGAAGATTGACACCGGGTACGAGGTTGGGCTGCCATGGCGACGAGACGAGGTCACTATGCCGCCTAGCTACAATCAAGCGTTCCGCCGGCTGAAGAAGATCGAGCAGAAGATGGACGCCAACCCACAGTTCGCGGCTGAGTACTCCAAGCAGGTTAACAACCTATTGGACAAAGGGTACGCGACGCCATGCGACGGGTCGGAGCGAGCGAGTGCCATCTGTTGGTATCTGCCACATTTCGCCGTGCAGAACCCGAACAAGCCCGGCAAACATAGGCTAGTGTTCGACGCAGCAGCGAAGAGCAACGGCGTCTGCCTAAACGACGAACTGTTGGAGGGACCCGACCTACTGCTGTCGCTGCCAGGAATCCTATTTAGGTTCCGAGAGAAGGTGGTAGCGATTACAGCAGACGTGCAGGAGATGTTCCTGAGAATCAGGATAAGGCCGGAGGACCAACCAGCGCAACAGTTCCTGTGGAGAGGTGACGACCGACAAGAGCCACCGAGGAAATACAAGATGACCAGTATGCTATTCGGCGCCGCGAGCTCCCCGTACATGGCCCATTACGTTCGCAACCACAACGCAGACGTACATGGGCAGGAGTACCCGCGGGCGCTGGAGGCCATCAAAGGAAGTCACTATATGGACGATTTGGTGGCCAGCTATGAAGACGCTGAAGAAGCACGGAAAGCAGTAGAGGAAACGAGAGCAGTGCACGCGCACGCAGGGTTCACGCTGCGAGGTTGGAGCTCCAGCAACAAGACGGTGCTACGCGACGTGCCCACCGAGCTGCACGCCACCTCTCCTACACAATTGGGGGGTGAGCAGCCTGAGAGCAAGATTCTGGGGCTGCATTGGGACGCGGAGCGCGATGAGCTGGGGTTCAACACATCTATGAACCGAGTCCCGGCTGAAGTACGAGCGAGAACGCGCGCCCCGACTAAGCGTGAAGCCCTCAGCGCCGTGATGTCCATATACGACCCGCTTGGGTTGCTGAGCCACTACACAATACGATCGAAGATCATACTGCAGAGCTTGTGGCGCCTTCAGACGACATGGGACGAGCAAATCCCCGAGGAAGAGAACGAGCTCTTCGCCTCCTGGCTCGCTCGCCTGACTGAACTCGCTCAGCTGCGACTACCGCGCTGTTACGTGACGCAAAAGTATGAACGCGTCGACTTACACATACTGTGCGACGCCAGCGAGCAAGCCTACGCAGCTGTGGCCTATTGGCGAATAAGAAACGTCGATGGGAGCCTGAACGTCGTGTTGGTGGCCGCCAAAGCTAAGGTGGCGCCTCGTCGGGCGCAAACTATACCGCGCCTGGAGCTACAAGCCGCAGTGATTGGAGCAAGACTCGCTGAGACGATAAGAAGGGAGCACCGAGTCATCATCGGCCAGACGACCTACTGGACCGATTCATCTACCGTGGTGCACTGGATCCATCACGACGTGCGACGCTACACGCCATTCGTTGCGCATCGGCTGGGAGAGATCGCAGAGTTGACCCAGAAAGAAGAGTGGCGTTGGCTGCCTACTGCAAGCAACGTAGCGGACGACGCCACTCGGCTCATCGACACGCCCATCTGCGCCACGGATAGATGGTTTCAAGGACCGGACTTCTTGCTCCTGCCAGAAGAGCAGTGGCCCACGACGTCGACGGATGACAAGGAGGACGAGGAGGTCCTTCACACGAGAGAAGAAACGGAGCGAGATAGCTGGCTACCGAACCCGGCCCGCTTCTCAAAGTATGAGGTATTGGTGAGAGCCGTCGCTCGAGCGATCGCTTTCACTGATATCTGCAGACGAAGAGCAACAAGGATGGAGTATCATCATATCCAGCGCGCCGAGGCTGAACTAATCAAACAAGCACAAGAGGACAGCTTCGGGGAAGATATGAAGAAGATCCAGTCTGCTCGCCCGCTCACGAGGGCGAGTCGATTGTACAGGCTGGATCCAGTGCTGGAAAACGGCGTCCTAAGAGTGAGGGGCCGGATCGAGGCCTCTCCCGCCCCGACCGAGATGAAGCGGCCTATTATACTCGACGGCCGTCATCAGCTGACTAAGCTCCTCGTGCTGCGGGAGCACTGCGCTGCAGGCCACGCCAATAGGGAGCGTGTGACGAACGACCTGCGACAGCGGTACTGGGTCATTCACTTGCGACCCACGGTACGCGCTGTCGAGAGGAGCTGCGCCTTCTGCAAAACGAGGCGGGCGAGGCCGCAAACCCCAGCTACAGGAGACCTGCCACACGCCCGCCTTGACCCTTTTCACCGCCCGTTCACCAACTGTGGGGTGGACTATTTTGGGCCAATAATGGTCAAGGTAGGACGCCGCCGAGAGAAGAGGTGGGGCGCACTCTTTACGTGCCTCACCTCCCGCGCCGTGCACATCGAGCTTGTCGCTTCACTCTCCACCGACTCAGCAATCATGGCGCTGAGACGAATGGCCGCGCGCAGAGGCTGGCCGAGAGTGATGTACTCCGACAACGCGACTAACTTTCGCGGGGCCGACCAGGAGCTACGCCACGCCTACGCCGAGTGGATGCTTGCCCTGCGAGATGAGGGGCTACTGCATCGCTTGGAGTGGCGCTTCATCCCTCCCGGCGCGCCCAACCAAGGTGGCGCGTGGGAACGTATGGTGCGCTCCGTGAAGACGGCGCTCAGCGTGACCCTGCGAGAGAAGGCGCCGGCGGAAGAAGTACTGAGGACTCTGCTCACTGAGGCTGAGTTCTCGATCAATGCGCGACCGCTGACACACGTCAGTGTGGATCCCAGCGACCCCGAGGCCCTAACCCCCAACCACTTCTTGTTGGGGTCGTCTAAGGGGCTGCCGACGACAGGACCCTGCGAAGAGGACGACCGGAGGACATGGCGAGCTAGTCAGGCGCTCGCTGACCACTTCTGGCGACGATGGCTACGCGAGTACCTGCCCACGTTGGTACCTCGCGGCGAGCCACGGAACGACGTGCGACCCATTCAAGCCGGTGACGTGGTCCTCGTGGTCGACAACACGCTGCCACGGAACACATGGCCGATGGGAATCGTCGAGCGCACGCATCGCGGACCGGATGGCGGCATCAGAGTCGTCGAGGTGCGCACCAGGACTGGCACCTTCCGACGCCCCGTGAGCAAGCTCGTCGTCGTGTCAACAAAGGAGGCTACGCGAGCTGCGCCGGGGGGAGAACTGTAACGGACGCATGGCTTTGTACGTTGCGTGGTGATTTTTTAGCATAAGGGCTTCCCACGTAGACCTATAACGGTGTTTATGGCGAACATGTGTTTGGGTCTTTTTAACGAATCTTTGAATGAAGCAATAACCCTGACCGTTGTCGGCATTTTGTAAAAATAAAGAAACAATCCATGTTTAATGGCTCCGTAACGGTGAACGCCTTGTTTGTCAAAGGTTTACCGCTTTGAAAAATAAATAACTATAAATGCTTATTGTCTGCAGACCCGTACGCCGCCTTAATAAAACCTTGAATGGACTATTGTTGTTATCCCAAAACACATTACCGGGGTCTGCGTGAGAAAATATGATATCCCGTTAGTTAGTGTAAATTTCTCTTTTCGTGGTACTAAAAATAACACGTGAATGTTAAAATATAGTTGATGTAGGTTCCATGTGAGTTTTAAAGTATGAGTACAAAACATATGAGAACTACTGTAATATACGAGAACTAGAGGAAAGGTAGACAATTAGGTAAGATTATGCATGTTTTGATAGCTCATAAGTAGGGAGGAATCTAGGTTAGATAAGATTTCTGTGTTAACCTTTTTACAGTTTATATGTTTCCTAGGTAGAATTAAGTATGTAGATTAAGGAAATGTATAATTTGTGTAGATTTAAGTAAGATAATATTGATGATTACGGCATTTCTATGACGCCATACCCGAGCGCCATTGAGAGAGAGGGGCGCCATTGTTCGCGCCTAGCGGTTCTTGTATAAATAACGGACCGTTTGGAGGCTGAGGCACAGTCGGACACAGTCAGTCTTCAGCTCTACAATTGTAATAACATACAGTTGTAATAACAATAAGGAATAAAATTGAAGATACGAATCACGACAGTATTTTCATTCTTCCAACGAACAACCAAATACAGTCCACTTCAATTAGTATAGATATATATAATAATATATATAAAATACTATCTGTCCCCCGCGGCTTCGCTTCCGTCAACTGGCTACCGATCTACCCACTTACCCTGCCTACCCACCTATCTATAACTACCCTACCCTACATATAAACCTACCTACCCTACCCTACCTACATGATTGTTACGCAGCGCATGCAACGGAAGGTCTCAAATAGGAATATTTTTGCCCGTTTTTGCAACAATTTTCATTTATGCTCCGCTGCTATTGGCCGTAGCGTGATGTTATATAGCCTTTAACCTTTCTCGATAAATGGATTATCTAACACAAAAATAATTTTTCAATTCCAACCGGTAGTTCATGAGATTAGTGCGTTCAAACAAACAAACTCTTCAGCTTTATAATATAAGTATACATAACTTGCCTAAAATTTAAAAGTAGATGGAGGTCCGCGATTAGTTTAATCGATATTTTAGATATATAGTATAGATTTAAAGGAGAAGGTCCAAAGACCGTCTCCTTTGAATAATATCTTATATAATTTAATATCTTATATATTAATATCTTAAATCCTTTAAATAGTTAAGAAAGTCCTACATCAGATTCTAAAGAGCATTTGCATTTTGCATCTAATCCAAATCCGCTTTCATTAAATAAGTGTATATTATTTTGCAGAACCTCAAAATTGTAGAAAAAGAAGCTGGTGAAACACAAATTCATTTCTCCGAAGAACAGCCAGAATGGTTTGCAGACAATGCCGTAATTTGTAAAGCTTTTTTCCATATCTCCACAAACTGCTTGAGGATAGAACATCAACATCAGTCTACAGCAGCCCAACGCTGGGCCTCTCCAATCGCATATATGCCATTTAACTCTGTCTTCGGTGAGTCTCATTCGGCTGGAGCCACCCTGCAGGTCATCACTCCACCTAACCTTTTCTAAATTAACGTTATCTATAATAGATCATCTCGTGGTAAAAATATCAGCAAGTCAGCAAGGTGGCAGCGGGGTTGTCTGTCCATGGTGCACCTTACGTATGTTTGCATCTCCACTTCTGCAGGCTAGATAATGATAATTGTTATAAATCAGAGTTGCACCTGCCAGCCTATTTATATAAATTAAGTAAAAAAACTAAGTCTCTTGGCTACTTATTTAACAACTAATGTGCATCAATCCAGATCTTTAAGGTTAAGTAAGGCTTGCAAAGGTCAGTCCGTGTACGGGTGAATATTTGTTTACAAACAAAGACCCTTGCTTGCGTGCCTCTAGAAATATAACAACCCGTCTGTCTTGTTACAGACTACCCCGTCAGTAACTGGACAGATAGGTTGTCGCCCCGGTATTCCGCTGCATCTGGTTAAATTGGAAGCCGAGTGACGAAAGGCTAGGCAGATTGAAATTTAATCATAATTCAAATACAAATGTACAAAAAACGTCAAGGAACCTCCGGCATTCGCGGACAACTGTATGAGACGAAATTAATCAGTCTCATACATTACCGAACTAAATTTGACGAAGATATCGAAGACTATACTTTAGCTAGCAATGTCTCTGACATAGGCACGTTCGATGATATCTGTATTAGAGCCACAGTTAAGGTTAATGGTGGAAACAAACCAGTAGCAGTGTTCATTCAAGCGAAGCATAGAGAAGGCAACAACGTCCAACTTACGCTTAACAGAAAACGTGACTTGGCTAAATGGTTTTCTAGCTACATAAACATACGCCGCTTGTTCAAACCAGATAACAAAGATGTCATGTTTAAAGGCAACTTTCAAGAAATAGAATGTCTCTTCATATTGTACACCACTGCCAAAGCTGACCTTAATACTAAGCAGTTTAAAAGCAATTTTGCTGATAAATTAAACAGTTGGATAGGTACGGGTGATGAAGGCTTGCAACCATGTCATAAGGAAGAAGATGTTGTGTTTTTATGTGAAATAATCATGAAGGAACAATTCGCTGCGCTTGCAGTGCAACTGGCAAAGTTTCTTACTGATTATGCCAAAGATAATAAGGAAAACGAAAATAATGATGGTTCTATTATGCCAATGTATGACGAGCTGATGTTACAGTACCATGTAATTTTGGGCCAAAAAGTGCTAGACGTTTCGCAGATCAAATGTAAAAATGAAAAAGACGAACATAGAGTCGCAAGCTTTAAAACCGAATTCTTTACCAACGACGATAAATTCATAATACTTTTCAAAGATACACTCTTTATTGAAATGTTAGGAAAACGGAAATTGAAAGAAGCGAAACTCTATACTTTATTGTCCAAACTATTTACTAAACCGCTGGATATCGTGGTGCTTAGCAGTCTGATCGGAAATGTTGTCAAGTTTAATGATAAAACGTTGAAATTGGAGTTCGTCAGTCAATCGATGTCTGAATATTGGAGACGAAAACTTGAAGAGGTTCATGTTCTACAGTCACAAGTAAATGAAGCAATAGACTTAGGGGCGAAGGATATGTTAAAGAACAGAAATTTTAAAGTACCAACTGCCTTTGGAAATAAAGATTTGACAATTAGAGGCAAAGAAGACAACGTCGAACCTTCAGTGTTAATTGCATCCGTAATAAACAATATGAAAAATAAATTGGTGAGTTTAATCAAAGCGTCATCAACGGAAAATATCATAGTTATAGATGAATCGATAGGAAAAGAATTCCTGAACTTAAACGCCGGTTTAGCTGGCACAATTGGTAATATTCTAGTTTCCAATGAAAACCCTAAATATATGAAATTCACAGATAAAGATGTTTCTGCAGATCTAGCTTCAAGGCTGTACTCTGAAGTGCAGTCTGTAATTCCAAATTTGCACGATTATAAGTTTCATATTAAAGTCAAAACATTTCCAAAACATATATTTGACTGTGAAGATGATGAAAATTTAGAAATTTTAAAAGATCAAGTCACTCTGTTAGCCGAACATATGGGACAGTTTCTGTGTAAAGAAGATGATTCTATATTGCCCATGAACGATATCATGTCACGCTACCATGTCCTTGTAGCGCTAAAAGCTATCAAAATTTCAGAGATTCAATCTGAAGACGACGAACACCGACTTGCAAGCTTTCGGCAAGAGTTCTTTGAAAGCGATGAAGAGTTTGTTATTTTGTTAAAAAAAGCGCTTTACAAAGAGATACTCAAAATAAGAAAGTTTGATAAATATGATAGTGATCTGGCTGTAAAAGAAATTTTAAAATCATGTCAATTTAAAGTGCCCGCTGCATTTGGCAATAAAGATATAACAATAAACATTAAGAAGAGTAAAACCGAAAGGAGACTGGATTATCTGAAGTTGAAAATCTCTGAATTAATCACCAAATCAGGCGCCGATAAAATCGTCACCATAGATGAGTCCCTGGGGGACGGACTTCTGAAACTTAATGGGGGAATCGCTGGCATTGTTGGAAACTTATTAATTGCCGAAGAAAACACAAAATTGATGATGTTCACAGATAACTGGGAGTCACTCGGAGAACTTTCTAAAAGGTTATTCATGAAATTGAAAAGCGGAACAAAGAATTTGCACGAATACAGGTTTAATGTGAAAGTCAAAAAGTTTCCAAAACTTTCATTTAAAAGAGACGAAGATGACGAGAACTTAGCGAAAGATTTCTTGAAGAAACTTCTATTTTTCACTAGTCAGGCGGATGAACAGAGAGTAGAAAATTGTCTTAAAGACGAAATAGAAGACCAGCAGTGTCTGAAGGTGTATAACGTCCGAGTTACAGTGGATGCAGTTTTTCAACAATATCATAAGTTAATACAAACATGGTGGATGCTTAAAGTGGCGCCGTATCTAACAAAACAAAGCGAACATTATGAAGATGCTTTAGCACTGATAGTAGACAAACCAGTAGTGTCAATCATAAGTCTTATTTATATGACAAAAATAAAGAACAATTTAGATTACACATTCAACGAAAAATCTTTGAGTCACTTAAAATTGGAAGATCAACCTTCTGCTACAATTTTTGTAACAACGAGCTGCGCACTTACAGTTGCAAAAATGGTGCAATCATTAAAAAGGACTGACCATTTTGTGATTAATTTAGAATATATTTTAGATTTACCAGAAAAAGATTATAAAACCGTCACAATAGAATTAACAAAAACAAATGAAAATCAACTAATCATTCTTGTGTGCAATATCTTAAACAAAAATTGGATTAAAAAGTTAAAATATATCGCAAAACTACTCGAAAAGAAACGGATAATCTTTGTTATAAAGGAGACTTTGGTGGAAACAATACAAACTTATTTTGTCCACGCAAATAATGTAGTTATCGATGAAAAATGTAGCTTGATTCAGATGAGTAAAATATCACAAAAGAATATTTTAGAGAATACCAAAGTTACGTTTCAAGACGTGAAATTGAGCTTAGCCTCCATCATAGACGAACATTCCATGGGTTTTGTTGAAGGAGAGGTGTTATATACAGCCATGAACAACGATTCGATCAATCTAGGCGAAACAATTAGTAATTCAAATTACGAAAAAGTGAAACATTTGTACATCGACAGACGCGTAGGTTGGCGACCGGTTTCAAAACGGGTAACCAAAGCTGAATGTTTTGCGTCTAAAACTGAGTACGTACTAACACTAAATGACATACCCGACGACGGTGACGTGGCGTTAGTAACAGCTACACCCGGTATGGGCAAGTCAACTCTTCTTACTCACTTGTCACTGAAAACTAAAGAACTCAAACCAACAGTGTGGATAGTAAGAATCAATTTGTTGTATCACTCGGAAAAGTTTAGCAGGTGGCAAGAAAATAAAACAAACATCGGTTTTTTGGAGAGTTTAAAGTTTTTTTGTGAAGTTCTGGCTGAAAAACAGAGGAGAAATATTGATGTTTCGATGGAACTGGAAGAATCTAACGGTATAGTAACTCTAAAATCTTTCACCGGAGATCAATGGACGGATTTCGAACTAAAAATGTTCTTAGACTATTACAATAGGAAAGAAATAATTTTCATATTTGATGGCTTCGATGAAATCTGTCCAACGTACATGGATGAAGTATTAACTTTACTTACAACAGTAGGAATTCATCTTCAGAAACATAAGATGTGGATCACAACTAGACCGTATGACAAAGTTATATCAAGTCTGGAGGAAAAATTTGGAAACTCGTGTGAAATAGAATATTTTTCTGACATGGACCAAAATTTATATTTGGTGAATTTTTGGAAAGCCAATATTAATTTAAGACATCTGACCAAAAAACAGTGTGATAATTTATGCAGTTTTATGGAATTTATGACCAATGAATATATTTTTGAAGATGTAGAAAATCAAGGAGCTTATCAGCATCTTTTCTTTACCGTTTGTTTTAATTTTCTATATTACTTGAGGGGAGAAATTAACACCTGTCCGGCGGCGTTTGCTGCTAAAATCTGTGACCAACTTTATAACAACTTTGATTATCAGGTTAGATGCTATGTTGAAAACTTTAGCACTCCTTTACACCTTTACCTGTTCGCTGATTATTTTCAAAATCGAATAAAAGACGAAAGCATCATACCTAACCGATGGAATTTAAATATCAATGCTTATACGGTCTACGAATCATTCATAGAAACAATGCTTAAGAGACGCTTTCAAGAGAAAAACAAAATTGATTTGTGCAATCCTGACAATAAAAACATTTATGAAAATGTTCGAGTTGAATTTCTTACTAAACATAAAAAATTAGGAGCTTACGCTATTTTCGGGGATTCAGACAAGATTTTTAGTATGCAAGAACTGAATGAAATTGAAGATACCATGGACAAGATTCATGCAGGTACGGAAAAATCAGGTTTTATTCATAGTATACAAAATGGTTTGCCGCATTTCGTACACAGAACATTCACTGAATACTTCGCCGCACAACATATCTGCGATTTACTGAAGGCAGAAAATAGAGAAGATAAGCTAAAATTGGCATGGGACTTCATTTTGAATGAAGTGTTTGAATTCTATAACGGCATTCGCGATATTCTATGTTATATGATTAAATCTGATCTACGCACTATCGTTAAAGACCATGAGCAAATCATTTTCGACTTGCTATTAGAAAAAGGCAAAGATGTATTTACTTTTTACGCAGATAATTTTAGAAAGTATCCGTATTTAAACATCAAAACTTCACTGCTATACGCTATGGATGATGAGTTCGATCACTTTATGGCTAGAATGTTCAATTTAATAGGAGCAATCACTGGCATTGTTGGAAACTTATTAATTTCCGATAATAACACTAAACTGAAGAAGTTTTCAGATAACTGGGAGTCACTAGGGGAAATATCAAAAAGGCTGTTTATAAAATTGCAAACCAGAATTAAAAATGTGAACAAGTTCGATGCGAAACTCAAAAAATGTCCAAAACTTTCATTTCAAAGAGATGTGGAGAATTCCGCAAAAGATATACTAAAGCAACTTATATTTTCCACGAACCAGGCGGACAATACGGGCATAGAGAAGTTTTTGAAAAACGAAATAGTTGATCATCAGTGTGCTAAGGTGGATAAGATCGAAGTCATTTTTCAATATCTCAACTTAATAAAAAGGTGGTGGATGGTAAAACAAGCCACAAAACACAAAAGCAACATAAATGATAAACGTTTTCGAAGACGAAAGTATAAGTTAACTACCTACTTTGGGGCAGTAATCCTTTATCCTAGTTACAGAACTAACGAAAAAGCTTTAAGTTGCTTAAAATTGAAAGATCAACCTTCAGCTAAAATTTTCGTTACAGAGAACACCGCGCTAACGGTTGGTGAAATCGTAATATCGTTAAATTGCATTAACCGTATAGTGATTAATTTAGATTGTATTTTTAATATGCCAGCAAGTCGCTACAACGACTTCTTAAAAAACTTGACAGATACAAAGAGACGTGAACTCTTTATAATTGTTTGCAATAACTTAGAGAGAGCTGAGATTAAACATTCGGAACTTATTGCAAAACTGCTCGAAAGCAAACGAATTATCTTTGTAATAAATGAGACTTTGGTGAAAAGAATACAGTCTTATTTTTTACAAGCAAAAAACGAATGTAACTTGACTCAGATGAGTAAAAAATCACATATGTTTATATTAGAAAGTGCCAAAGTCATGTTAGAAGATTTAGAAATGTGCTTAGACTCGATCATAGAGGATCAAGAAGAAAGGGAAGGGGAAGTGTTAAATACTAATAACCCTAACTAATATTATAAATGCGAAAGTAACTAATATTACTCCCAGAATTACGTTTATAATGCCTGTACCTATATATCGACAACCAGAATAGATTGATAAAATCTTTAGGAACTCGAGCGAAGCCGCGGGCAAAAGCTAGTGACATACTAGAGACTTTTAATCAAAAAACGGAAATGAATGATTTATCATTATGAATCTTAGATAGGTAATGTAGGTGTTATAATTTTCGATGCCTGTACTAAAATATTCTTGTGTCACAGACAGCAGGAGCTCTCAGAACATGATATTCGTAGGTCAACAGAATTTTAATAATATTTAAAATAAGAAGTTTTCAAAATAGTGGCAAGATTATAATAAAGTACATTGTAAATTAATCCTTATTTACTTAAACATTATAAACTAAAAAAAGTACTAGGTCAAATAAAGTCATCTACAGTCAAACGCAAAACAAATAATAACTAAATTACGACAAGATAAAACATTTGTACATCGACAGAGACGTTAATCGCCGCATAATATATTATTATCTGCAATTTACTGAAAACAGAAACTAGAGAAGATAAGCAAAAATCTATACGAGATTTCACTTTGAATGTTGTGTTAAAACTTACGACTTGCTATTAGAACAAAGCAAACAGTCTTTACTAATGAATTCAGAAAATATCTGAATGCATACAATCAAAAAGTCACTACTTAATGCTTTGGAAGATGTCGTAATAAACTTTGTGTCAATATCATTCAGATTAAAAGAGGGATTAAGGGTACACTAGTCGAAAATTCTTCCATACAAACGTAGTCTAGGGATTATTCCACTGTTTGACAATGTGCGTTCAAAATAAAAAGAATATCAATTTGTCTCATCATTATCTAGCCCTGTATGGAATCAAAAAATTCGTCGAAAGTTTTGACACTAATTTTAACGCATTTTTGGGCGCAAATAAATGCCATAAGAAGATGGAAAATTGCAAAACGGCTACCATACAGGGATAGATTAGTAGGTTAGCAATAAAAATAATTTTATTTTGAACAGATACGTTTAGTCGTTTTTTCATGATATACAGACTCCCAAAGGTCTGTTTATAAAATTTCGCGCGCTCGGTTTCGTCCTAAATAATTATCCATTTCGCTACAAATTTGCAAAAGTGTGTATTCGTACGCGAACTAGCTTCTTACTGCTCATTACAGAATCTATTTTTTTTTTTATCATTTCCCCACACTAACATCTATCTCTTCCGCACGTGTTGTCGGTTGATATAAAATGCATTTTAACCCCGCACACAAAATAGTTCGTGCCGTCGACTAGTGTAACCTTAAATGAACATTATGACACGAATAGAAATCTTAACATCACGTCAATTTAAATTGCCTGCTGCATTTGGCATTAAAGATATAACAATAAAAATTAAGAAGTGTAAAACATAAAGGAGATTGGATAATTTGATGTTGAAAATCACTGAATTATTCACCAAATCAGGCACCGATAAAGTCGTTACTTTAGACGAGCCCCTTGGAGATGGATTCCTGAAACTTAACGGAGGAATCGCTGGTATTGTTGGTAACTTATTAGTTTCCGAAGACAACACTAAACTGATGAAGTTCACATACAACTTGGAGTCGCTAGGAGAATTTTCTAAAAGGCTATTCATGAAATTGCAAAGCGGAACAGAGAATTTACACGAATACAGATTTAATGTAAAAGCCATAAGGTTTCCGAAACTTTCACTTAAATGAAATAAACACGACGAGAATTTAGCGAAAGATTTCTTAAATAAACTTTTAGTTTTTGCGAATCAGGTGGATGAAAAGGGCGTAGAAAAGTTTCTTAAAGACGAAATAGAAAAAGTTTTACAGAAGTTTGTAAGTTAAATAATATAACATCTAATGAAGTTATACAAAAGATGAAGGATTTTTTTTTATGACATGGCATTCCGAGCTTATTGATAAGCGATAATGGCACTCAGTACTCGAGCCGGGCATTCAAAAGTTTTGCTAATGTGTGGGGTTTCGATCACGTGATTATGCACAGTCTAACGGTAAAAGCGAGCGCGCGGTTCAAACCTTTGAAGAAATCAATAGAAAGTAACGGTGACTTTTATCTTGCACTTTTAAATTTCTACGCGAAATACGTGCATTGAGGCATATGCGGATTGGGACAGACTGATTCATGTAGACCAGTTTTCAAAAGGTTGAAAATATTAACCCTACCTTCATTGTAGATATTCGAAGCGGCAATGATGATAAAACGCGATTTAGATATGTATGAAACGTTGAGAGGTCCAAGACAAAAAACTGAACTTAAGGGCATTAAATGTAGAACAGAGAAATTTAAATCGAGTATATTTTGTATCGGCGTTAAAATCTATAACAAACTCCCAAACCGTATTAAGAATATCTCATCATTAAATATCTTTAAATTAAAGCTTAAAAGAATTTCTAATATTTAAAACGTATTATTCAATTAACGAATTTCTTAATGACCGAATTATTGACTAAAATTGTTTTTGACTTATTTAATGTAAATAAAATGACCATAATAACTATGTCTATTAATGAATGTAGTATGACATCTTAAACTTTTTTTTTTTTTTTTAACTATTTATTGTAAATTGTACGACTATTACAATTATTTCTATTAATGAATGTATGATGAGGTAACCTATAAAAAAAATTGACATGTTAAATTTGTTTTTATATGTAAATATTTTTTTTTACTTATGGAACTGAATATGAAGTTGGCGAAACAATCAATGCAATGTACAACAACCAGCAATGTAGGAGGCTAATTGTATGACTGTTAATTTTTTATAATATAGCCAATAATATTGACATACATATAAATATTGTACACCCCATGGGTATGTTACAGTGATACAAAAATACTGATTGTAAGAACTACCTTTACACCTGTGACAAACAATAAATAAATGAATTTGAATTTGATGGTTTGAGTTCTCCAGCGCAACTCTTGATGGGTCGAAGGCTTCGTTGCCAGCTACCTGTTCATCCCAAAATTCTCAAACCTAAAACAATCGACCCATCTGAATATCAGTCGATGTTGAACGAACAACATCGTGCAAAAATGTATTACGATAAACATTGTAAAACTCTGCCTGCGCTAAATAAGGGTGACACCGTTATTTGTCTAGAGGGAAAGTTACGACATAGAGCAAAGTTGTGAGTCGTGCTTGTACTCCTCGTTCATATTTATTTTTTTCTTGTAAATGTGTATAAACTAATGGTGTACAATAAAGTATATTCTATTTTATATGTTGTGCAAACAAAGGCTGGTGGCAGGTACAGACGCAATCGTCGTCATCTAATTAAATGCAAATCGGAATTACCTAAAACCGGTATGTTTGATACAATCGATGAAGAGGCATTCAGAGATGCACGTGCAGATGAAGGTACACGTGAGGAGAGTGAGCTTCTACCTATTCCGACATCTGGACCGCTCACTCGTAGGGCTAAGAAACTTGCTGAGCAAATGATTGCACAGTCAAGATCTAAGTAGGTACTGATAAGCTAGTAGCTGCTTGTGACTGCAAAATCCTCTTTTACAAGTATGTTTCTTTATTTTACAGTTAAATTGTTTATTTTTTCTTTGATATACGTACATAAGTCAAGAGTGAATAGGTTACTTCTAGGCAAACGTGTAACACCGTCGACAACACCGTCGACCACATCATCGCTTACCATCGGGTGAGATAGTGGTCAAGCGCGAGCCTATCTATAATAAATAATAAATAAATAATAATAATATTAAAATGATCATTTTCCTCTACAACGTTTTATATAAATTTAAGGAAGTTAAGTTTTCGTTTATTTAATTTTAAATCATAAGTACTTACTTAATGTTTTTTTTTTTGTATGGAAGGATAAGAGAAATAGTTTATTTTGAACTTATAATGTCAACTTACCTTAATGAATTAGTAAGCCTAATTTAAGTACATAAATAATTATGTTATGTAATTTTTATAGATGATCTTTTTGTTTTATTATTATTATTAATTCAAAATCAAATATTTTTATTTTACATAGGCCTACATGGGCACTTATAAAACGTCAACAAAAGGTGCACGGTTCGGGTTAGTCGTTTCCTATGGAGAAGAACCGGCAAGAAACTCCATGGTTACTCTTTTAATTTTTTTTGTGTTTACAATATTTCCATGTTACAGCATTAGTACTTGGATATGGGGGGACAACGTAGGCCCGACAATAAGTCTTACGAAATTGAAAAAAAAAACAAACAAACAAAAAGAAAATTATGTACAAAATAAAAAGTTAACAAATGTTAACAATCATCTATAAATCTAGAAAGCCTACAATGTTCACACATTCACAATCGGTAAAAGAATCTATACAAAGGTAAAAAAAAAACAACACTAAATGTAACATGTGGCACAAAAGTAGGGGATGTAGCACAAATTGTAGGGGAAGATATAGTATATCTGTGGTTACTGTCATGTAGTTTGTGTCTTCTCGAATAAAGTCAGTTGTTGTCAAAATCTCGAGGTGTTTCATTAATTTTTAACAATTATGTTTCCTATTTTAAATCATAACTTCTTAAATTTGAACAGGCAAATTATTTACACATAGCAGATAAATTAAAACTCAAGATTTGACTTGGCTAGTTTGCACAAATACTATATTGGTTTTAATATGTATTCATTCGTTCGAACATTTTAATAAATACCCTTATCATTATAATTGCCACATTATGATCAACATACTATTATTAGTTGGTTGAGAGCCATCTGCTGGTAATCATTCACAACTTCTTCCAAATAAGCCTTTCTTAAACTTTCGTTTGTTTTCATAAGGAACAGAATGAAAAATTGTGTCTGCAAGACACTTATGGGTTAATAGTTAAACGGTGCGGGAATCGAATACGTGACACACAGCGCAGCAGTCAATCGCTCAACGACTGCGCCAACCGTGCCATCAAAACTTCGCTTTGGCTAAACATGACTCCTGTCACATTCTTCAACTGTAAAACTACACGTGAAAGAGAGGGATAGAATAGGGAGTAAAGTTAAAGAACTCACTAATGTGATGGATAGATGGATACCTTAGTAAATCTATATCTTTCTCAATAAAAAATAATTGTGTTGCCATGCCATAATATCAGTGTGGGATTGCAGCACAATTTATTATAATTAGCCGAGAGTTTGTATTTCTAGAGGTAACGTATTTAAGGCCGTACCCTGACCAAAAAATCAGCTTGAGATATGAGCATTCCTATTGGCCTAGCGGCACTCGTGGCGCATGAATTACGGTAGTGAATACGCCCAGATTTTAGAATAAAATCTTTATAAAATCGAATATTGGTCTTTTGAAAAAAATAAAACTTACAAAATGTTCGTTAACAAATTGTCTATCCATTAGTGATAGTATAAAAAATAATTAATGAACACTTTACGAGGAGATGCATGCTATCAATAATTATTTCACATTTTTATGGTTTTGTTGGAAGGAGATTAGTGACACATATAAACTCTTTAAAAAAAAGTGTACTACAATTTTAGAATCAACATTATGTAGAAATTTAATGTATTTTTATTAATTGATATTTCTTTTTAAATAAAGAGTAGATAGTTCTTAAAAACTGAACAAAAATCAACTAGCGCGGCGTTTTGCTCGGGGACGCGCCTTAAGACGCAATTTCAATATCAGTATTCAATTTCGCGCTAACAGATAACTTCATAAGCAAAAAGAGATACACTGATATATTTTTGTCTCTGCCATCTTTTGTGCCAGTGTGACCGAGGATGCTATAGATACTTATCTGTAGACATATATCAGTACTAGATCTGTGCCACTGTAATATCAATATTATCGAGTTTAGTTTAGGAGCGATCTACAAATTTGTTCAAATATCTATAAGAACCGTCCCTGATTGCGGCTAATTTTTTCTACGTTTTTTAGGGATTCTATATAATTATTTAAAAAGTGAATGTGTACTCGGACAAAGACTGAACTTATACATTGGAAGAGTACAATTATTCCACTCTTTCGTAATTTTTCTGCGCATTATACGCAATGTATAATGATGTTTGTTTGAGATCAATGAGATCAAAGTGACAGTTTTTGGTACACTCGTATGACTGTACAAACAGCTACTCATCAATATACTGATATACACCGTGAAATTTAAGTGGTTGTTTGCCCGCGGCAGAACGACTTGCCTTTAGGAGTACTTTCGAAGCATAGAGTTAAAGTAAAAAAATAACGATGTTTTTATTTTAAAATAATTTAAAAAATATTCATTAACTCGAAAAAGTGAGTAACAATAGTAACTTGTAGGTACTAGGTACTACTCGCGTCACCACCGTATTATTCACCGTAGTACCTACAAGTTACTATTGTTACTCACTTTTTCGAGTTTAAGTTTTTTTTTTTATTATTTTAAGACAAAAACATCGTTATTTTTTTACTTTAACTCTATGCTTCGAAAGTACTCCTTAAGGCAAGTCGTTCTGCCGCGGGAAAACAACCACTTAAATTTCACGGTGTATAGTATGCTAGTTCTTGTGCAAAACTGAAAATAAAGTTTACAGACGAGTATGTATATAAAAGTAACAAAATAAATAATAACAAAATGGTTTAAACATAATAATTTAATTTAAAAAAGTAAAATGTGAAAATAAACATGATTCATCAACCTGTATCCATATATGGGTTGAGGGATAGCAATAGCATGATTAATTAAAATGCAGTGAACACAAGCGAGAATATGGTGAAGGCGTCCAGTTAGCTTGTTTTATATTCTTGATCCACTTATTTCTTAAATAAGTACTCTTACACAATCAATATTAAATTAATATTAACAAATAGCAAATAAACTTTATGAAATAAATTAAAGAAAGTAAAATAAAAATACAGTATCGATAAATCTTTCTTGTGACTCTTGTCACATCTCTAACATCAGAACGTAATAACGTAAACTGTCAAAGCTCTATCAGCGAACGCATAAGTTAATTATTTCACTAAATAGAATGGTTTAAACGATACTATACGTCCTCGATATATTTAAAAGTAACCTTCCTTTATTCCGGACAGCCTATGAAATGTATTCCCTGCATAATAATTTCAGTATGCTAGTCAATAACTCACCTGTGGAAAGATATCCTTTGATTATGTTCTGTTAATATACTAATTCTACTCTTGCAACCGATAGCCACATATGACATGGTTCATGCAGATAATTAAACAACAACATTCTTTCTGATATAAACAAAACAAAGCCATGGAAACAGCGAAAAACTTTAATTACAGCTGCTAACCGATGGGTTACAACAGTGACTAAAAAGTTATCTCTATGACGTTCAGGATGGTAGCGTTTGTCTATGTTTATCTCTTTTTTTTTCATAGAGTTTTTCCATAAGCAAGAAAGAAAGAATTGACCATAGATATAGGATGTACAGCAAAAAAATTCTAAATCTATGGAATTGACAGTTTCTGTTTCGTCGTAAATACGTTACCTTTAGTAATTACAAACTCTCTGATCATTAGAATTTTTGACATACCAACGCACGATCAGAGGCCTTAGTGCGAGTTTTTACTCACGCTCAATCGCGTTAACGTAAACGTCAATTTGTATTGAAATTGGATAAGCGCCGCCTGGGGACGGTAAGAAGAAACCTCTTTTTTTAACACGCTTTTATTAGCTTGGTATGTATGTATCTATGTATCTATGTATCAATGTAACAATGTATCAATGTAACGGAATCTTTGAACGTGATTTTCACCCACTTCAAAACGTTGGATTGATTTGAAACTTTGCACACTTATCAAGGACCGATGACAATGCAATAATTTAAACAGTTTGTCCCATTATCCTTACCAATAAAGCGTGTTTTTTAGTTTTTAGAACTACAATTTTTGTATACATTTCGACATAAGTGATCGTTTACGTTATCAGTTATCACGAATGAGTACGTTAAAAAACTCGCACTAAGGCCTCAGCAGAAACGCTTTCGCTCTAAGTCAATAATATTACTAGTTTATGATAAAAAAAATCTAAAACAAAAAAATATAGCAAAAACAGTTAACGACACAAACAATAATAAACATTCGTTATGTTTAAAAAAAATTGAGTTTTTTAATTTTAAAGTTGCTGTTGTGAATTTTAGTTCTGGCAATTATTTGCCTTGTTGAAGACGTAGGTAACAAGTTACAAATAAATTCTTGTAAACAAAATAATTATGTGCTTGATTCAGAACATAGAGGAAAATTAAACACATTGTGATTGAAGTTGCGAGTAATTCTATATTACTCAAAGTTATTTTATTACTTTATGCAAATTCCCTAAAAGTCAAGTCAATGTGTCATTAAAGAGGATTATTTTTATTTCGTAATGTGACTTTTCAAAAGGATCTCTAATTAAATAACATAAGTTTTGGTAAGTTTATTTCTTTTTCTTTTGAACTAAATAAAGATGAGGTAGAATCGGAGAGTGGTGGCCCAGTGGTATAGGCCGCGACTTACAAGTTGTGTCATGGGTTCAAAAGCCCACGCAGGCGCTTTACTTTGTGTAAATTACTTCATCACCACTGCTCTCAAAACGGTGAAGGAAAACATCGTGAGGAAACCAGCATGTCCTGGAACCAAAAATTCGAAGACATGTGACATCCACCAACCCGCACTGGGCCCGCGTGGTGCACTCCCTCTCACGGAGAGGAGGCCTGTGTCCCGGCAGTGGGAACATTAATAGTTTGATAATGTGATGATGTGATATGCAGGTAGTATCATATCTAAAGGCGGCCCAGAACAGTCCGTGACTCGCTGCGCAGTAGCAAATTCATGAGACAGCGGGTTTTGAGAGGTGGATTTAACTGTACAGTGGAAAGCGAACTTCACCGACTTCATTAACTTTGAATCGACCAATTCGATCATTGGTAGCAATGAAGAACCGTGCAGAGTAGTAGTAGGTGTATGACGTGGTATTAATTCAAAAAATAGATTTATGTAGGTGTGAGTCTATACCGCTTCGGCCGTCAAGGCAATCGAGGTTTCGTAACTGGTTTCCATGCAGGCTGTTTTTTATACGTCCACGTGACTTTATTCGTTTTCCGTAATCTGGTTTTACTTAATTTTATTTCATACTTGAATTAGAACAAGACCAGTGAAGTCAATTACATATTATTTTGTAGTTTTTTTTTTGTTGTCTTATAGACCCCTAGATTGTAGCTATCGGGAAACACAGTGTTAAATACCTGATGGTATTTGGTGGAATTTTGACCTGAAGGTACACTAGCGGGAGATGTAAATAAAACCACTGTGTACTGATCTGAGGTGATAGCTCATTTATTAAAAAAAAACCATTTGCTTATACCCTAATCGCGGTAACAAAACCATAGTGACTTCTTATTCGACGCCAACGCCATCTATCGAGCACGTCGGAAGCTTTACAAAGAGTTAAGTCGTAAACACACAGATTCCGGCAGGGAATTCCATTCTTTAGCTGTACGCATGATAAAAGTGTCCCCAAAACGTTTTGTGCGTATGGGTGGGATGTCCACCATGTACCGATGACGCATCGCCGTACGTCTGGTAGTCCGATGATGGAACGGGCTGGGCGGAATTAAATCATGTAATTCCATCGCACACTCCCCGAAATGTAACCGACAAACTGGTAACTCGGCGACGATGTTTAAGGCTCTGGCGCTTTGACTTGACCAGTGCCTCATTGCCGATGAGTTTCTTGGCTCGCTTTTCAATCGACTTTAGTGCATCAAGCTGGTATTTGGCAGATCCGTCCCAGAGATGAGAACAGTACCTACTCCATGCACAAAGATTCATTAATAAGAAATACAATTACATATTATTTTGTAGATTCATTAATAAGAAATACATTTCCGCGGTCGCCACGAAAGTTTACTTTTGCGACTTTTTAACCGACTTCAAAAAGGAGGTGTGTTACATCAAAACTTTTTACTAGGTGAACCGATATTGATGATTCTTTTTTAATTGAAAGCTGGTGATGAACTTCGAAGAAAGTATACAATAGAACTCTTCAATAAATGGGGGCAAATCCCTCGGGAGTACTGCATTCACACGTCTCAACATGAATGATGTAACAAATGATTTGTAATAATTACCTAATTGAAAAAGAGTGTCCATGGAGTTTCTTGCCCGTTCTTCTCCATAGAGATCTACGCCTTGGAATGGGCATCTACTGTACTTTCACAGTTATTATGTCTTGTGACTGGGACTGTAGCACCATAATTTTGTAATATTTTATTTTATCTTTTGACAATTCAAAAGTGCCTGTAACTGGCCTACTTGAAATAAAGTGCTTTGACTTTGACGTCTAATTATTGTTTACACCATTTCATAAAATAAACATCAGGACCACGCTCTACAGGGGTACGCAGTTGAGTCCAGTTCACCCAGGTACACTCTAATTTCACCGGTTATGTTCAAGTTGCATGTTATTAGTGTAATCTATTCTGGCATAACTGTGGGCATTAATATATTATGTACCATAACTGAAAAGTGAATAAAAATAACTTTAAAAAAAATACAACCGACTTGCAAATAAACACTAGTAGTGAAAAATAACTTCAATTTCGGCAGTCGGTGTCAAAAACCGAAGAAACTTATACAAGAATATCGACTTCCGAAAGAACAATGGTGGAATCTTAGCGGAATTAAATTTGAGCGTCTGAAAGTGAGTTATATACGAAATAAATTCCATTAATTGACTACGTTTTTTCAAAGTATAACATTAAGTGATTCATCACGGATAAATAAAAACATTCTAAATGATAGTTATTTGACTTTTTCGTTAACTCTCACTAGCTTAGTGTTGCCATTTTACACTTATTCTGCCAAGTGACAAGTAGTGACTATAGTAAGTATATCATTATTGTTCCTTTATTTATCTTCTTTCTTATTTAGTACATTTTTAAATGTTAAAAAAAAGAAAACTTCAAATCATTTAAAAATATAAAAAATAGAGGCCATCCGGTATCGGGAACCATGGGGCTCCGCGTGGTGGGGATGGTACAGGGGGGTAGCCGAACCTCCTCCCCTTCCTACCCCACCCTCCCCACGCCAAAAATCAACGGTCCATAAAGGAAATTTTAGCCAACATAATTTAACTAGGCTTAGTTACCATAATCACAGATGTAGTAAAAAAAAAATACTTATATCTCGAAATCTAATGAAATGAATCTTATGTAGGTTTTTTTCTGTACAATTGAACAAGGAACAAACTTGCTCTGAGTACAAATTGCAGTACAATCAAAACTTTCCGATAATTAAGCAAAAGCAAATTTATTGGGTCCTTGACCTTGTATAACTTACGACGGCGACGCAGACACGAGATTTTATGAGACGTGTGAGTCAACTTTTAGAACGTCAAAATGAAGGTGAATAACCTTAAAGTTGACTAGTTTTCAGCTTATTACCTTTTATTCCAAGTGGTAGCGCCATCTCTTGTAAAGGTCATAAATCAAAGACCGAATACATAGGCAAATGCATTTGAGATTTCGCGGGCGATCGATATCCTAATTATCTCGTTCCTTCCTCATTCCTTTTCCCTTCATGTACGCCTTGATGACAGGTCGCCAGAACGAACCGAAACTTCATCGTGAACGGGCTTCGCGTCTCAACCGCCAGCTTTCCAAGCCACATGGCTGGAGACTGATGCATCTAATTAGTTAGATTGCAGAGAACCTTGTGTACCGTGTCTATTAACCCGCCTCACGGATATAAAAACATTTGTGTGAAGTGTGTGGATCCTGAAAGTCGTCGTCGCCATTTTGGAGTTGAAGAACACCAGCTCGCCGCCATACGTGGCCTGGCTTCGATCACCACAAGGTAAGGCGTACTACTTCCCTCATCCCATACTAGATCGCCCGAATTGATCCGTGATTATTTTCCCGCTTATTTTCAACGCACAATTACCAGAACCCTTCAAATACAGTCCACTTTTCGTAATAGACACAAGGATGATGAGGTTTCTCAAACCGCTATAACACCAAGGTTGACCCATAATTATGCTAAAACGACTGAGCTATCTTATTACTAAGCCTCTAAGCATGGTCAATAAACCGCCGTGAACGGTCAAGTTCAAATGACGAGGCACACTATAATCCTCGGCACGTAAGTTGCCAAGTCATAAGTCATAAGTAATTTATTTCAGAACAACATAAATTGTGAAGAAATTTTGTAAAAATAACATTAAGTAAAAATTACAATTGTTAAAAAGATATTTAAAAATAATTAAAAAAAAAACATGTCAAGGTTATAAAAAATAAATAAACAAATAATAAGTCACATATAAAAATTGCAAATTCAAAACAAAACAATATGTATCCACATTTCATTTAAAATAATTATTAATACACTAATAAAACAAAAAATAATAATAAAATTATTGCAAAAAGATCAATTGCATCATCTAATTTTCAATAATAAAGATAAAATGTCAGAGATACTAAAAAAAATAAGATAAATGTGATAAAAATATCAATAATATTATGTCATCCAATTTTCTGTGTATAAACAATAATAAAAATAGAATGTTAAATATAAAAAAATAAACAAATTGTTATAAAAAAGGTCAGTAATGTCTCATCTAATATTATAATACAAAAGTATAATGTCAAAGATAAAAACTATAATTGTTACTAAAGATCAACAATATGCCATTTAATAATCCATGAGTAATACAATAACAAAATAAAAGTAGAATGTCAATAAAATATCAATATTAATGTATATAAGAAAATCAAAATAATAATAATCAACATATTTAAAATCAACTCCAATCTAGTACAATAACAATTATTACGGTTGTTGTTTATCATCTAGGTACGCATCGACACTGTAATAGCCCTTCCTCAATAAATATGTCTTCAATTTATTTTTAAATAAGTTTGCGCTATTTATGCTTTTAAATTCTAGGGGAAGCTTTAGACCAGGGTCTTTAAAAATAATAAAAAGTCAGGCCTTTAAAAATAATAAAAAGTGAAAAAAATATATAGTAGGATGAAACCCATTAGAAAAGGAGGGGAATATTATAAAAATGAAAGGAAAAATAATTTACGGGCGATCTGAGGTCGGGAAGGGGATGGGGGTGAGTTTTTAAGGGTAAAAAACAGTTTTTCTCGATTTCCGGCAAAACTAAAAGTCCTATCGAAAAAAGTCAAAAAGCAAAGTTGTAGGTAATAAAAAGATCTAAAACTTTTGTATTTACACTTTTTCACATAACCTCAAAATTTATGTGAAAAATTCAAAAAACCAAGTTTTTGGTTTTTTATTTTTATCTTTTACAAAAAATCAGATCTCAGATCGCCCGTAAATTATTTTCCCTTTCATTTTTATAATATTCCCCTCCTTTTCTAAAGTGTTTCATCCTACTATTATTTTTTTTGGTTTTAAAAATTATCGACCCTGGTCTTCTTGTTGTATAGAAATACTGACTGGTACCTAGGACTGTGATGAACCATGTTTATTTTCGGTTGGATTGTGTTAGGCATGTCTTTTCTACGTGTATTAACTCTAACTTTTCGTTGGTCATCAGTTTCAAATTTGTGCAAGTTCTTAACAAAGCTGGTTAGTAGCACCAGTATATATAGGCATGGCACTGTCAAAATATTAAGTTTAATAAAATGGTCTCTGCACGAATCCATCTGTTTCAGGCGAAGCATTGTCCTTATGGCTCTTTTCTGAATAACTACTAATAACTATTTTCTAAGAGCAGACTCAACCAAGGCAAAGTATACCATCCTAAGCTGGGCCAATGTCAATTCTTCCCTCAGACTTCTGATTGCATAGTATGCTGAGCTAACTGACTTCGTTATAGACGATGTCTCAACTTTCCAGTTAAACAATGCATCAATATGAACACCTAGGA
This sequence comes from Orthosia incerta, assembly GCA_948252205.1. Lineage (NCBI taxonomy): Eukaryota > Metazoa > Arthropoda > Insecta > Lepidoptera > Noctuidae > Orthosia > Orthosia incerta. The sequence goes on from OX411769.1 coordinate 5,497,026, forward strand.
AGAGCAAGAGTCGTTAGATGCGCAGAAGTCGGTTTTTAGGTATCTTTGGTAGTGAAGCGGGGCGGGGGAACGTTTAGGACCGTTCCGGGCGCGCGATTGGTTGGTCAGTTGACACAAGGATCGACTGACCAATCGCGTCACATCAACGTACCGTTCGCTCTATATGGTGGTTGGTCAGTGCCCGGAATATGCACGAACTTACCCCCACTAAGCCAAAACCTTGCCAACTTACGTGCCGGGCACTATAACTATAGAACATTGCATGTCCTTCATTGTGCACCCATTTAATTAGCAATATTTTAAAAGGCCGGGTTAAGGTTGTGGGAATCTGCTGGATATGAGATGCACAGGATCGGTCAGTGTGGCGACACTTGGAGGATGTTCAGGAGTGGACGTCGTTCGCCTGAAATGATTATAAAAGAGTTGATTTACTGTTGTACCGTTTCAACTGTGATATTTTTTAGTCCTGATCAGATTGAAGTCTTCTGTCTGTTTGTTTGAGACTATGTATGAAACTAATAAAAAAAATCCTGTTAGTCTCAATTTGGGCAATATTTTTGCTGCTCCTCTTCAGGTCCTTGTTGTGCTTTGTGAATTCATAAAGGCTAGAACTAGAATCACTTTTTTTCTAGCTGAAGTACTCACTGAACTAGTCATTTGAATTTCGACACATGCCTAGTGAACAAACAACATATCAAATTCTGCCCAATTTTTTTTAAAGAATATGACCTACCTTAGGAATGAAGTAGACTGTAGCATTACACATCACGTAGATAGTTATAGCGAAAAGAAAAAATGTCTTAAAATAATCTCGTTAAAAAATATTGATCTTAGCAGATTTATTTCGGTTTCCAGAAGATGGAGTGTAGGCAGCTGCGTCGCAAAACACTCCGTGCATAATGTTCGCCACGAGCCAGTGTGCACGAGGATAGGACATTATTGTAATTGCGAATGACTACCCGCTGTTACTGTCTCTCCTTACAGCTGTATCAAGAGGTAAATGAACTAATCACTTGGTAGAAAAATGAGATAATGTTAGGAAAACACTCATTGAGGGAAATAACGCGTGCTAAGTACTAAATGGTGGCTGCAACATGAATGCACGGCGGATGAAATGGCGCCGAATACAATTGCCAATTTTTTCGTCATGGGTGTCATTTTCATAGTCTTTTGGTCGCTAATAACAAATTATAGATAGGTACAGATATAATCACACCTAAAGGCGGCTCGGAACACTGCGCTGAGCTATAGCCAATTCATGTGACAGGTTTTGAGGGTTGGAGAACTGCACAGCGCAAAGCGAACTTTACAGAAATCATAAACTTTAAATCTTTCAATACTTAGATACTCGAAAATGTCAATTCAAAGGACCATGGCCGGAATCGTCCCCACCCATCAACGAAAATTAAATGAAGCTTTGATATATCTTGGCAAGATGATACATGTACTAATTTATCTACATAAATAACTGGGTAAGCAATTCTATTCTCTCAAAATAATGAAAAGGTAATTTATAGATCTATGAACTCATTCTTTGAAGGAAATAATATACGGAAAAGTAGAAACATTAATAAAGCTGTCTGTGAATTATTTACAGAAATTGTTGGTAGTGTTGACAAAAAAAATCCAATTGCAGCAGTGCTTATGGACATGTCGAAAGCCTTCGATTACGTAAATCACGAAATATTAGTACCTAGACTAGAATTAGAATAGAAGTTCCTAGACGAATGAAAAAAATTAACAGCATAGACTAGACGATTTTAAAAAGGCTTATCTAAAACTATTATATGAAAAAACATGTTATACGGTGAACGAATACTTAACTTGTTTCGAACCAAAACGTTCCGTTCCTTCTATTGTTATTTTGTTGCAACACTGTGTCAGTTCGCTGTCATTGAGATTGACAGCTTTGGTGGAGTTGACAGTTGACACGGGTCTGAAAATTGTAACCGACATGGCTAGACGTGATACGGTGTGGTCTGGCTTGGTGTTCTTTGTTATCGCTAGATAATCTACCCATCGTTATTCGAAATCACGGTCGCCATTCGCGGGTGGTATTGCGCTTCGCCCGGAATTTGTATTTGTGTATATTTCGCGCGCAGCGAAGTATTTTCGTGTCGGGAACGTGTCGGTGTCTGCTGGCACCCGGAGCCCGAATCAGAACACGTTTGTTGTCCCTTCCACATTTATTATATATAATTCCCCTCTAACACCCCGACCACACACACGGGATTGACCACAAGACCACCACGAGGACCAAGGTTTTGCCTCTTGGCTGTGATCCGCAGGCCTGTATTGAACACTAGCTGTTGCCCGCGGCTTCGCTCCCGTGGACTACCCAACAGGACCCAATTTCGGGATAAAAAAATAGCCTATGTCACTCAGGAATAATGTAGCTTTCTATTGGTGAAAAAAATTTTCAAATCGGTCAAGTAGTTTCGGAGTCTATTCGGCACAAACAAACAAAAAAATCTTTCCTCTTTATAATATTAGTAAAGATAACTGACACATTATAATTAATTTATTTTTATTTTTTGTTGTGACATTTTAATTGACAATATATACTAGAATTGTACGCCGATGACGGCTAGACAGCGTGCTTTAAAAATCACAACATCTGTACCTAATTGTTCAACAAATAATGATATTTGTATTTGTAAAACGGTCCAGTTTTTGACTTATGATGCAAACATTAAATGCAAAAAAAAATCCACTGCAAATCTAAGAACTTTGCGAGGCGAAAATTTAATTTAATACTGCAAATTCTACAGTATAGAAAGTTCAATTTCAGATTCTAAAGAGCATTTGTACTCTGCATATGGTCCGAATCCGCTTTCATTAAATGAGTATATAATTATTTTTCAGATCTTCAATATTGCAGAAGAACAAGGTGGTGAACCAAAAACTCATTTGTCTGATGATACGATACACATAAAGAAGAACAGCCAAAATGGTTTGCAAACAATGCTGAAATTGGTAAAGCTTTTTTCATATCGCCACTGACTGCTTGAGGATAGCACATCAACATCATCATCAGCCTACAGGAGCCCACTGCTGGACAAAGGCCTCTCCAATCGCATGCCATTTAACTCGGTCTTCGGCGATTCTCATTTGCCTGGAAGCAGCCACCTTGCGAAGATTGTCACTCCACCTAACTTGAGGGCGTCCCAATTAACGTTATCTAGAATAGATCATCCCGTGATAAAAATATCAGCAAGGTGGCAGCTGTCATGTCAAGTCCATGGTGCGCCCCGCGTACTTGCTTGTATATCTGCACTCCTGGAGGCTAGATAATGTAGTTTGTTATAAATAACAGTTGCACCAGAATGCCACAGACATTTATTTATGTAAATTAAGTAAAATCACTAAGCCTCTTGACTTACTAAATTAACGCTATATGCATCAAGACAGACCTTCAAGGTTAAGCAACGCTTGCAAAGGTCAGTCCGTGGAAGAGGGAAATATATTTTACATACAAAGACCACTACGGGCCTCAAAAAAACACAACAACCCGTCTAGAAAAGTAGTAACGAGTTACAGACATGCACAGATAGGTTTTATTTCCATATTAATCACTAGTATTCCGCTGCATCTGGTTAGATTGGAAGCCTAGCGACAAAAGGCTAGACAGATTGATTGTAATTAAATCATATTTCAAAACAAGATGTACAAAAGACGTCAAGGAACCTCCGGCATTCGCGGACAATTGTATGAGACGAAATTAATCAGTCTCATACAATACCGAACTAAATTTGACGATGACATCGAAGACTATACTTTAGCTAGCAATGTCTCTGAAATCGGAACTTTCGACGATATCTGTATGAGAGCCACAGTTAAAGTTAAAGGTGGAAACAAACCAGTAGCAGTGTTCATACAAGCAAAGCATAGAGAAGGCAACAACATTCAACTTACACTTAACAGGAAACGTGAATTGGCTAAATGGTTTTCTAGCTACCTAAGCATAAGCCGCTTGTTCAAACCAGATAACAAAGATGACCTGTTTAAAGGAGACTTTAAAGAACTAGAATGTCTCTTCATAATGTACACCACTGCCAAAGCCGATCTTAATACTTTGGAGTTTAAAAGCGATTTTGCTGATAAATTAAACAGTTGGATAGGTACGGGTGATGAAGGCTTGCAACCATGTCATAGGGAGGAAGATATTATGTTTTTATGTAAAATCATCATGAAGGAACAATTTACTGAGCTTGCAGTGCAAATAGCAAAGTTTCTTTCTGATAATGCTAAAGATAATGAGGAAGACGATAAAATCAAAAATAACAATGGTCCTGTTATGCCAATGTATGACGAGCTGATGTTACTGTACCATGTAATTTTGGTGCAAAAAGTGCTAGACGTTTCGGAGATCAAATTTAAAAATGAAAAAGTTGAACATAGAGTCGCAAGCTTTAAAACTGACTTCTTTACCAACAACGATGAATTCATAATATTATTCAAAGATACACTCTTTATTGAAATACTAAAAAGACGAAAATTGAAAGACGCGGAACTCAATACTTTACTTTTACAACTATTTGCTAAACCGTTCGACATCACGGTGCTTAGCAGTCTGATCGGGAATGTTGTCATGTTTAATGACAAAAAGTTCAAATTGGAGTTCGTCAGTGAATCGATGTCTGAAGATTTGAGACGAAGACTTGAAAAGATTCATGTTCTGCAGTCACAAGTAAATGAAGCAATAGAATTGGGAGCGAAGGATATGCTAAAAAAACGGAATTTTAAAGTACCAACTGCCTTTGGAAACAAAGATTTAACAATAAGAGGCAAAGAAGACAACGTCGAACCTTCAGTTTTCATTGCATCCGTAATAGACAATTTGAAAAATAAATTGGTAGGTTTGATCAAAGCATCACCAATGGTAAACATTGTAGTAATAGATGAATCGATAGGACAAAAATTCTTGAACTTAAACGCAAGTTTAGCTGGCACTATTGGAAATATTCTAGTCTCCGATGAAAATCCTAAATATATGAAATTCGCAGATAAGTGTGTTTTAGGATATTTAGGTACAAGGCTTTACTCTGAAGTGCAGTCTGAAATTCCAAATTTGCACGATTATAAGTTTCTTAATAAAGTTAAAACGTTTCCAAAACTTACATTTGACTGTGATGATGATGAGGATTTCAAAATTTTGAATGATCAAGTTACTGTGTTAGCCACACTTATTGGTCAGTTTCTGTGTAAAGAAGAAGATTCTATATTGCCTATGAAGGACGATGTCATATTACGCTACCATGTACTTGTGGCGCTAAAAGTTATCGAAGTTTCAGAGATTCAATCTCTGAACGAAGACGACGAACACCGACTTGCAAGTTTTCGCGACGAGTTCTTTGAAAGCAATGAAGAGTTCATTATTTTATTCAAAAGAGCGCTTTACAAAGCGATACTCAAAATAAGGAAGTTGGATAAAAACAACATTGATTTGCCAGTAAAAGAAATTTTAACATCACGTCAATTTAAAGTGCCGGTTGCATTTGGCAATAAAGATATAACAATAAAAATCAAGAAGAGTAGAACCGAAAGAAGACTGGATCATCTGAATATCGAAATCACTAAATTAATCACTAAATCAGGTGCCGATAAAATCGTTACTTTAGATGAGTCCCTGGGAGGCGGACTTCTGAAACTTAACGGAGGCATCGCTGGCATTGTTGGTAACATATTAGTTGCCGAAGAAAACACAACACTGATGAAGTTTACAGAGAACTGGGAGGCACTAGAAGATTTTTCTAAAAGGTTATTCATGAAACTGCAAAGCAAAATTAAGAATTTGTGCGAATACAGGTTCAATGTGAAAGTCAAAAAGTTTCCGAAACTTTCATTTAAAAGTGATGAAAATGACGAGAATTTAGCGAAAGATTTCTTGAAAAAGCTTGTATTTTTCACGAATCAGGCGGATGAAATGGAAGTAGAAAATATTCTTAAAGACGAAATAGAAAACCAACAGTGTCTAAAGGTGGATTACGTCCGAGTAACAGTTGAAGCAGTTTTTCAACAATATCACAAGTTAATACAAACATGGTGGATGCTAAAAGAGGCTTCGTATCTGACAAAACAAAGCAAACATTATGAAGACGCTTTAGAACTGATAGTAGATAAACCTCTAATGTCGATCCTAAGTCATAATTATATGGTAAAAATAAAAAACAATTTACATTATATATTCAACGAAAAAGCTTTGAATTGCTTCAAATTGGTAGATCAAATTGCAGCTACAATTTTTATAACAGAGAGCAGTGCACTAACAGTTGCAAAAATGGTGCAATCATTAAAAAATGTTGACTTTTTTGTTTTTAATTTAGAATATATTTTAGATCTACCACCAAATGATTATAAAACCGTCACAATAGAATTGACAAAAACAAATGAACATCAACTAATCATTATTGTTTGCAATAACATAAACAGAAACTGGATGAAAAAGTTAAAAGATATCGCAAAACTACTTGAAAAGAAACGGACAATCTTTGTTATAAGAGAGACTTTAGTGGAAACAATACAAACTTATTTTGTGCAAGCTAATAATGTAGTAATCGATGAAAAAAGTAGCTTGATTCAGATGAGTAAAAACACACAAAAATATATTTTAGAGAATGCCACAGTTGTATTCCAAGACGTGGAATTGAGCTTAGACTCGATCATAGACGAACATTCCATGGGTTATCTTGAAGGAGAAGTGTTATCTACAGTCATGAACAACGAGCCGATTGTTCTAGGCGAAACAAACAGCAATTCAAATTACGAAAAAGTTAAACATTTGTACATCAACAGACGCGTTAGCCGCTACTTGGAAAGAAGTACTAAAATTAAATACTTATTAACACTAAATGATATAGCCGACAACGTGGCAGTAATAACAGCTACACCCGGTATGGGAAAGTCTACTCTACTTACTCACTTATCATTGAAAACAAAAGAACTGAATCCAACAGTGTGGATAGTAAGAATAAATTTGTTGATGCACTCTGAAAAATTTAGCAGGTGGCAAGATAATAAAACAAACATTGGTTATTTAGAGACTTTAAAGTTTTTTTGTGAAGTTTTGACTGAGAAGCAGAGGAGAAACAAAGATGTTTCGATTGAACTGGAAGAATCAAACGGTATAGTAACACTTAAATCTTGTACAGGCGATCAGTGGACTGTTTTCGAACTTAAAATGTTCTTAGACTATTACAATAGAAAAGAAATCATTTTCTTATTTGATGGCTTCGATGAAATCTGTCCGACGTATACGGATAAAGTGTTAACTTTACTTAAAACGATCAGTAATTATTCACAAAAACATAAAATGTTGATCACGAGTAGACCTTATGACAAAGTTATATCAAGGCTAAAGGAAGAGTTAGGAAAGATTTATGAAATAAAAAATTTTTCAAGGTCTGAACAAGACGAGTATTTGGAGAAGTTTTCGAAATACAATATTATGCTAAGAGACCTGACGAAAAAACAGTATGAAAATGTATGCAGTTTTTTGGCAATTATGACCCCCGGTAATATTATTGATGGTCTCATAAAAAGAGATCATCATTCTCCTTTCCTTAGCGTTTGCTATCATTTTCTAGTTCACTTGAGGGAAGAAATTAACCATTGTCCGGAGTTTGTTGTTAAGGCATATAACCAACTTAATTGGGAATATGATTACAAGGTCAAAGGTTACGGGTGGTATTTTGTAGACTTTAGCAGTCCTTTACATCTTTACCTGCATGCTGAGTACTTTCAAAATCAAATAAATGACGAAAGCATCATAACTGACCGATGGAATTTAAATATCAATGCTTACACGGTCTACGATTCATACATAGAAAGAATACTTCAAATACGCTTTCAAGAGAAAAATAAAATTGATTTATACAATCCTGACAATAGAAAAATTTATGAAAATGTTAGAGTTCAATGTCTTGCTAAACATCAAAAATTAGGTGCTTATGCTGTTTTTGCTTATGGTAATGATTTACTAATGATTTTCAGCGATGAAGAACTGAGAGAAATTAAAGAGACCATAAATAAGATTAAAGAAGGTACGGAAAAATCTGGTTTCATACATAGTGTAGCAAATGGTATACCGAATTTCATACATATGACATTCACTGAATACTTCGCCGTAAAATATATCTGCGATTTACTGAAGACAGAAACTAGAGTAGATAAGCAAAAATCTGTATGGGCTTTCATTTTGAATGTGGTGTTTACAAGCTATGAAAATGTTCGAAATATTCTACATTATAAGATTAAATCTGATCTGCGCGCGATCGTTAAAGACCACGAACAAATAATTTTTGACTTGCTTTTAGAACAAGGCAAAGGAGTCTTTACTTACTACGCAGAGGAGTTTAGAAAGTATCTGAATTTAAACATCAAAACGTTTCAGCAAAGAGATTTAAACAGTAACTTTTATGAATTTACATGTAGAATGTTTTATTTAATAGGAGGAATCACTGGAATTGTTGGAAACTTATTATTTTCTGAAAATAATACAAACCACACATACACTGACAGCTGGGAGTCACTAGGGGAACTATCAAAAAGACTGTTCATAAAATTGCAAAGTGGTATTGAAGATTTAAAGATCGATGCGATAGACAAGTTTCCGAACGATAATAAGAATTACGTAAAATATACCATGAAGAGACTTTTATTTGCCACAAACCGGGCTGACGATACGGGCATTGAGAAATTTTTGAAACATTTTACATGTGATCGTCAGTGTGTTAAGATGGATAATATCAGACATACAGCCTACACGATCATTTTTCAATATCTTGACTTAATACCAAGATGGTGGATGGAGGCAGGAATAATATTGCTACCGCTTAACCACTATTGTACGTACCAACCTTATATGATAAAATTGAAAGGACAACCTTCAGCTACAATTTTTGTTACAGATAACCCAAGTGTTATGGTTCAAATAATGATACGATTTATAAAAAATATTAACCATTATGTCTTAAATTTAGATTATGTTTTAAATTTACCAGCAGAAGAGTACAGATACCGATTAGAAATGGCACAAACATACAAAAGTGACCTATTCATAGTTTTTTGCGATGACATAGAGAGAACTTTGATTGAAAGATTGGGACATATTGCAAAATTTCTCGAAAACAAACGAACTATCTTTGTAATCAAAGAGATTTTGGTAGGAACAATGCAGACTTTTTTTTTCCAAGAAGAACAAGGATATAGTCTGATTCAGATGAGTGAAAAATCACATAAGTTTATATTAGAAAGTGCCAAAGTCATGTTACAAGATTTAGAAATGTGCTTAGACTCGGTAATGAAGGAAGAAGGAGAAGGGGAATGGAAAGTGTCATCATCATCATCGCCTTTTTAACGTTCCCACTGCTGGGACACAGACATCCTCTCTGTGAAAGATAGCGTGAGCCTAAATCCACCATGTGGGCCCAGTACGTGTTGATTGATGTCACATGACTCCGAATTTTTGGTTTTAAAACATGCCGGTTTCCTCACGATGTTTCCCTTCGCCGTTTTGAGAGCAGAGTAGGTATACATACTATATTTTTAAACGAGAAAGAGTAACACACGGTATGAAACTTAGATAACTTATGTAGATATAATAATGTTGGATGCCTGTACGAGGATAATCCTGTATCACAGGCAGCAGGAGCTCTCAGAAAATTCGTAGTACAACATAAGAAGTCTTAGATAAGAATAGTGGCAAGATTTAAAATTAATCCTAATTTACTTAAACACTATAAACTAAATGAATAGGTCTAATAAAGTCATTTAGAGTCAAAGGCGAAACAAACAATAATGAAATTACGAAAAAGTAAAACATTTGTACATCTACAGACGTGTTAATGCCGTCAATCGTTATACGCTGTACAATATTTCCGCGATTTACTGAAAACAGAAACTAGAAAAGATAAGCATAATAGCTATTTTAAATGTCGAGTTAAAACTTAGAACTCGCTATAAGAGAAGTCTCATTTAGCAAGAAACATATTTCCGGGCAATGATGTTCTAGTAAATAGATACGTTATACACTCACAAAACAACCGAAAAAAGTGTTCCGCACAGCATGACAGCAGCGGCAGCACAGATACCTACACACTTTCCATTCATCTGACATTTCCCTAGAAGTCGAAAGCAATGAGGAAGGAAAATCTATGGAGACGGCCTATTCTACTATATGAAGAATAGTTATACACATATCTATCAAATCGACACACGCATGTCAAAAAGCGTTTTGTCTCTTTTTAACTAACCAAGAACTACATATGAAAAGAGAGACATCTAAATGTTTGTCAAGGACTAAACTTGGTAACACTTTTGTGTGACGTCAAAATCATGTCTATGGCCAATGGGCAGCCATCTTAAGTTCCCGATTTATGTAGGTATCACGCTAATTTCGTAGGTATGGCAAGTCCATAGGTTTATAAGTCAGTGGTCGAAAGGGATGGCCTGATAAAATCAACAAGAACAAAAGTCGGTTTACGGACGATAGTTTAACGAGACAACGTCACATACATAACGATACAATTAAAGTCATTGTATCGTTACGATTATAACGTTACATTGAGTCATCCTTTTTCGTGCGTGCAGCCAGCGTTCATCGATTTATTAGACGTTGTCACGTCAAAAAAAAATTGGTTGTCTGTAAAGTCGGTTTACAGACGATAGTTTAACGTGACAACGTCATAACAAAACATTGATGAAATGATTGCATATTTAACGATACAATTAACGTTACAATGAGCGTAACGTTACATTGAGTCATCCTTTTTCGTGCGTGCAGCCGGCGTTCATCGATTTATTAGACGTTGTTACGTCAAAAGAGACAACTAGTGTTTGTCACTTGCGTGTGAATGTAAACAAACGTTATTCTGGCCACCAATGTATTTACCATTTTTTTCTTTTTCTAACCTCCAAATATCAGGAACAACCTCCATTATTAGAAAAAAAAATTGAAATAAATTAGTAAATTGAGGTATATTGCGTACTTACATGGTATTCCATACCCTTTATTTATACCAATTATGATACCAAATTACATATTACCCTTCTGTTTTATGTAATTTGGTATCATAATTGGTAAATACACACGACGGCATTTTTTTTATTTTTAATTTGTTTCAACAAAGCGTATCGTTCTTCGCCATGCGTGACATAGACAATACGTCCCAATTAGGACGTATTCGAGTCTTCACAATGCGCGCGCTCATAAATTATCTGTTTACTAGAATATCATTGTTTCTGGAATCAAAAGAATCCTATGAGCTATTCCAGACTGTAATCAATCTCTGTGCCAAATTTCATCCAGATCCATCGAGCTGTTTGAGCGTGAAGAAGTAACAAACATATAAACTCACACACACTCACAATCTTTCGCATTTATAATATTAGTGTGCATAAAAAATATGCATGTCAAATGAGTGTCGAATTAATTAATCATAAGTGAAAATTTTTATTATGTCAATGAATTTACACTATTGTTTATTATACATGAATATATATTATTACTACAATAATTGTGCGCATGGAAGAATAAAACTAGCCCACTGTAGTACAGTTAGTTAATAAGTACGTGTACGCACCGGGACTTACAGCTTAGTACGGCCGTTATTCCAAGTACGTACAGTGTGGCTACGGTTGCACTAGTTGAGCCCTGGACCTATGAGATCCCTAAGGCCCTACTGACTACAAACCTAGCCCTACAGCAATCACCTAGCACCCTAGTTATCCTAACGCCCTAACCTATCATACAAACCACACCAGACGTAGGTTACGTCGGTTTTACGTGCGGGATGTCTGTTACAATGAGACCTACGGTAACAGACGGAATTTGGGTAGGAATAGGGGTTTTGTGTACGTCGTGCAATGTACACAGGAAATGGTTTTCTCACTGCCGATCCCACAGACTCACAGGATCGTTGAAGGCTAAGGGTGTCTTGGCCACAGTAAGAGGAATCACGGAGAGATGAATCAAACTCAACTCCAGCTTGATGACTAATTTATTATAACAATTAACTTAATTAAATACAAATTTTGTGGTCAATACACATTGATACGTCTTTAGATGTGTGTTGTGTGTGTATTGAGCCGATGAAGCGAATATTTTATTAGGCCATTTCTTAGCGCTGACGGTGTGCCGGTGACGCTGGCGCGTGGACGGAATGTGTGTCGCTGACGCTGTAATGGTGTTGTTGGCGCGTGTAAACTATTGCCTTGTTCAGGTTGAACATTCTGGCGCCTCTCAGGACCTGGACTCCAGTTGGTATAACTCAATTGTTTCGTGTTGATGTGGTAAACTGTAGACAGGGTCCGTTGTGGTAGTTGGTAGGCCTGTTGTTCGTCGGGTAGACCTGTTGGCAACGAACGGAGTTGGTTCTCGTGCTGGTTGGTTAGCTGTCTCAGTGGTGGTTTTTCTGGTCTTGTGCTGCCCTGTGACTCCAATCCGTCTCAGTATTGCTGGGCCGTAGCAAACTGAAAGTAAAAAGATTAAAAACATGATTATACAAGATATTGCACTTGTTAAGTATGTATGAGAACTAATTTGAGTCCAAACAGTACTGTCCAATTCGGTTTGTAAGGCACTTTCTTTATTAATTAAATGCTGAAAAATCTCCTTTGAGTTAGTTATGACTTCTTCTTTGGTAATGTTTAGCATGGATTTAGTTACCATGTGCGTGTTAATGGGAAAATCTATTTGTTTTGAGTATGATGTTACAATCGGTACTGAAACAATTCTCTTGGCAGTTAATATGTTATTAGTTGTTTTAATAACGCAGTTATCTGCGATTCGTATTACACCAACATTTTGAAGCTCAAATTCTTCTCTTTGTCCATCACAAAGTATTGACGTCGTAACCCGATCTCTTACAATGAATAACCAAGTGTTTGGCATGTAAAGTTGTTTCCATATTACTTTATTGGGTAAATAAAACGTTTTAGTAGGACATTTCGTGTGTGTCTGGTTTTTGAACAGTTGATTTACAATGCAATTTTCATTTAATTGCATGTTTTTCACGGCCCCAGGAAAGCAAATAAAATGGTTAGTCCATTCTAAACAACGTTTGAACTCCTCATAGTTCAAGTCAAAATATAGTTCGTTGTTGTAATCTAACCCTATGTAAGCTTTATGTACATCTAGGCTTTGGGCAGATTTATCTGAGTTTGTCTTTGGGACTGGTGTAATATACATCAAAGTATATTTAGTTATCTCTTGTATAGGGAAATATGCGTATACTTTTATATGAATATTGTTGTCAGATATCTTGGTGTCCAGTAACTGTTGTTGAACGATTCTTAAATTAGAAGGTAATTTTTCGTTTGCTGATGATATCAGGTCACTGACGTTCTTTGGTGTTAATACACTATATACCGTTGCCCTGGTTAGGTATATTTCTGATAATCCGTTGTAATGATTCATGATTTCTTCCATGTAGTTATATGCTAATTGGTAAGTCTGCATAACACGTATGTTTATACTGTTGTGGTCGACTGTACTGAACCAACGGTTATAACTATCCATGTAACCTATAACTTGGTTTAGTTTAGTTTGGAATCCTACAAGTTTCTGTTTAATTCTTTCTTCAGTTTTGTTGATTTGTGAGATTGTTGATATCATAAATTTGGTTTGATGGTTGGCAGCTTCAATTAGTTTCTTTTGGTTTACATTTAATGATTCTATATCTCGGTATGCCTCGTCATTCACTCCGAAGATAGACGTTAGTAACTGTCCCAATATGCCCCTTTTCTTCCTAGTTTGGTTCATTTCTGTCAAATATTCTTTAGTCCGCTCAAATTTTGCTTCTTCTTCTAACAAATGATGGTGTAATTGCTTGCAAAATGCGGGATCTGTTACTTTTTCCGCATTAGTACATAGTTGACTAAATTGTGACGTTACTGTTTTCATTTTTAGAAACTCTTGTTCTAGGTGTTGTTTTTCATAATTTATTTCAATTCTAAATATTCCTCTGTCAATGCTTGCTGTTCCTATTTGTTCAACATAAAATCCTGGTGGTACCGTTTTTAAAGAGTATGTCGTTGTAGATGATTTTGCTGAACCCAATATTTGTAAAATGATGAAAAGCAAGGTTAACCATTTGGTTATTTTATTACGTCGTTTAGGTTGTTTAGTTTTGTTATTTCTTAGGATTGTAGCGGTATTTGTTTGTATTGCATGCACAGGTTCATTACTACTACCATTACTCCATTTTTTTGTTTCGATTGGCAATGGAATTAATGTGTGGATTGACCGTTTTTGAGTTGCTCCTGACGATTTTTGCAGTGTCACTACTCGGGTTAAGTCGTCGTTACCCGTATGTAATTCCTTTATTTTTGCAAGTGGCCATTTGCTGGGAGACATTTTCTCATCTTTTATGATTACTAGTGTTCCAACTGACAAGTTTCCTTCATTAGCTTTCCATTTGTACCTCTGTTGTAGTTGGTGTAAATAGTCTTTAGTCCAGCTTTTCCAGAAATCCTTTTTCATTTTTTGGATCTGTTTCCATCTGTTTATGTGATCTGTATTAGTTTCGGATAGCGGGTCTGGTGTCCCTACTGCTTCTCTCCCTATTAAAAAATGACTAGGTGTTAACACGATATTGTCGTTTATATCTTCACTTAGTGCACATAGAGGTCTTGAGTTTAAACATGCTTCCGTTTGTTGTAAAAACGTGCTCATTTCTTCATAAGTGAATGTCTGCTCTCCTATCACTCTACGCAAATGGTGTTTCATAGATTTTACTCCTGCTTCCCAAATCCCTCCGAAGTGGGGAGATGATGGGGGAATAAAGTGCCATTGTGTTCCAATGTTGGTCAACGTGTTTTGAAAGTCGTCAGACTGGGTTATGTCTAACATTTCTTTATACAAGTAATTGGCAGTGCCAACGAAATTGGTCGCGTTGTCACTATACATGTGTGATACTGGACCTCTGCGTGCCATAAACCTTCGTAGTGCTGCTATGAACGTTTCTGTTGATAAATCGCCTACTAGCTCCAAATGTACCGCTTTCGTGGATAGGCAAACAAATATTGCAATGTAGCCCTTGTAAGATTTATGTCCCCTTCCTTTCATTGTTCTCACTGATATTGGTCCAGCATAATCCACGCCTGTGTGACTGAATGGGTATGATTCCGTCACTCTTGGTTTTGGTAATGAGCCCATTTTTTGTGTAGCGGTGGATGATCTGAATCTAGTACATTTTACACATTTTTTAATGCTACTTTTCACTGTTCGCTTGCCTCCAAGTATCCAATATTTCTGTCGTATATATGCCAAGGTCAAATTGTTCCCTCCATGCAATGTGGTTAAATGCGCATCACGTACTATAATTAATGTTACATGATGGTCATGAGATAACAGAATTGGGTGTTTCTGATCATATGGTAAACTGGAGTTTTGAAGTCTTCCTCCTACTCGCAGTAAGCCCTCATTATCAATAAACGGATCAAGGCATGCTAACCTGTTTCCTTTCTTCAATGATTGTCCGGCTTTTATGGTTTTGTACTCCTCGGAAAATACTTCTTGTTGGACTAAGAAGAGTACTTTTTTAGTTGTTACATTAATTTCCGTACAACTTAATGTTTTTTTGTATTCGTGTTTATTTACGAATCTGTAGCAATACGATAATACTCGTATCATCCTTTGAAAGCTTGAAAACCTTATCCAGGTTTCGTTTTTAGGTATAATAGTTATATGGAAACATCGTTTAATTTCCTCACATATCTCTGGTACTGTTTTTGTACAAGGAATGTCATCACTTTTTAACCACTCTGGTCCATTCCACCATAGAGATGAGTTTTGTAATGTGTTTGGCGCAATACCTCTTGTAATTAGGTCAGCTGGATTTTGTAATGTATTTACATAATTCCATTTCACTTGTGGTAATTTTCTTTGTATTTCGGATACCCTGTTAGCCACGAAAGTCTTCCATCGCTCAGCTTCACCTTTTATCCAGCCGAGAGTAATCATTGAGTCAGTCCAACAGTATATATTTGCGATTTGCATTCCCATTCCAGTAACAACTTTCTCCATCAGTTGGGTTAGTAATACTGCTGCACATAACTCCAATTTTGGTAATGTAGTTTTATGCTTTTTTGGCGCTACCTTTGATTTAGCTTGTAACAGGGTTATGTTAAATATATTATTATTTCGTATCCGACAATATATCACTGCACCGTAGGCTTTTTCAGAAGCATCACTGAACCCATGCAGCTCGACTCTCGAATTGTTTGAAAAATGACACCATCTCGGGATGGAAATCTTCTCAATTGTTTTTAGTTGGTTTTGTAGTTCAATCCATCTTATTTTAATAGTTTCCTCTACGGGCTTATCCCACTCTGTGCCATTTGTCCAAAGTTCCTGAATCATGAGTTTCATATTTATGACAACAGGTGCTAACCATCCCAGAGGATCAAATATCTTTGCGATTTCTGATAAAATGAATCGTTTTGTTGGTTTTTCATTTTTGTTAATAGTTATCTGAAACAAGAAACTATCCCCTAAGGGTGACCATAATACTCCTAATGATTTTCTAGTTTCATCTAGTGGTATTTTCATCACCTGGTCGTCTTTGCATTCATTAGATATATTTTCTAACAATTCAGTATTGTTAGACGACCATTTCCGTAACTTAAATCCGCCTTTTCGTAGCATATTTATTAAGTCTTCTTGTAATATTTTTGCTGACTCAACATTAGTATCTCCTGACAAAATGTCGTCTACGTAGAAGTCCTGGAGAGTTCTTTGGCTGGCTATTGGGTAGTTTGCTTTCTCATCAATAGCGAGTTGTTGCAGCGTCTTAATCGCTAAGTATGGGGCTGCTGCAGTTCCATACGTTACAGTAGTTAATTCGTATTCGTCGATAACATGTTTCGGAGACTTCCTCCATACTATTCGTTGGTATGTGTAATCTTGTTCGTTAATATTTATGTATCGGTACATTTTTTCGATGTCCGCCATAAATGCTATTTTGTGTTTACGCCAACGTAACAGTATAATTGCTAAATCTTGCTGTAGTCTAGGTCCCGTAAACATATTATCGTTTAGACTTAGGTTAGTACTTGACTTGCTCGATGCATCAAAAACTACTCGTAGCTTAGTAGTTAGTGAATCTTCCTTGATTACTGGTTGATGTGGTATATAGTATTTGCCTTGGTAATAGTCAGTACTAATAACTTTCCTCATATGGCCCATTTCTAAGTACTCATTGAGGAACTCTTGGTATTTATTTCGTAAGTTTTCATCTTTATCGAACTTCCGTTCTAATTGTAATAGTCTTGCAACAGCTTTTTTGCGTGAATTCCCGTAATCTACGTTGTGGTTTTTGAATGGGAGTTTCACTGTGTATGTTCCATCTGGATTTCTTATAGTAGTTTTTTGGTAATAGTTTTCACAAGCCTGATCCTCGTTGGATAATTGGTATTCTTCTGGAATTTCTTCTAACTCCCAAAACTTGTTCAATTGTTGAACTTCTGTCGTACGTGTCATCATACTAATAACTGTATTTGTATTGGTAGTATTGCCGCAAATACCGGATAAAATCCACTCAAACTCGGTATTTTGAGCGATTATTCCGTCTTGCATCTTGTGTAGCCCGTTTAGAAGTAAGTTACTATATTCTTGGGCTCCCAATATTATATCTATTGGTCCTTTTTTGTAGTACGTAGGATCGGCAAACAGTTTGTTTTGTAAACAATCTGATTTTAGTTCTGGTAGATTCTTTTCTGGTAGACAGCCAGTTAGTTTTGGTAGTATTATAAGTGTGACTGGTAACCTATATTCACTTGGAAATCTTGGCTGTAGCATGATATTAATAGAGTTTTTAGATGTTTTAGGTTTCTCATCAGCAATCCCGATTACTTCGGTATGTATCTTAATACGTGGATATGACAATAGTTGGGCAACCTCTTCTGTGCAGAAAGATGCCTCTGAACCTTGGTCACACAGAACCCTTAGTAAGTGCGATGTCCCATCCGACGAGTGAGTTTTTATTAGGGCGGTCGCTAGTAGTGTGGTTTTTGGTATATTAGTTTTGTTAATAGTAGACATGTTTGATACAGTTTTTGCCATGGATTTACTTGTGTATGGGGTTGACAAGTCGTCCTTTTTTGACTCACTCTTAGCGTATCTTATAGTATTATTATTGTTGTTCAAGTGTAAATAAGAATGATGACCTCTTTTCCCACAGTATCCACAACTTTTATTGCTGTGACATTTTATCGACGTTTCATGAATCAAACAATTTTTGCACATCTGTTTTTCGGTTACGATATTATTGCGATCTTGCACTGTTAGCGTTTTGAAACTAGCACATTGATATATGATGTGTTCGTTACTTTGGCAGAACCAGCATACACGTTTATCGACTTGTTTTGTTGTTAAGTTTGCTGACTCATGGCGCGATCTGTGAGCAGAAACCTCTTCCCTCAAAGAGCTTGAAGTTTCCAAACACTTAAACCTTTTTTCTAAGAATTGCATCATTGCCGAAAATTTTTGTAATTCATTAGGCTTTTTTAATTGGTGTTCGTATTTTTCATCAGTTTCAGAGTCCCATATTCTACTGAGTATTCTTGTCAAAATTGGGTCCCAAGTCGATATGTTGATATTTTGACTTTTTAGTGCTTCTAGGTTCTCGTTGATTGTATCATGCAGATTTCTTAAGTTTGAGGCATTACTTTTCTTTATTTTCGACATACTCAGAATGTTATCAATATGCTTAGTAATGATTATTCTTTCATTTTTGTACCGTCTTGTTAACAGATTCCATGCAGTTGTGTAATTAGCGTCACATACGGTTAAATGCTTGATCAGCTTAGCGGCGTCACCTCGCACATGTGTTTTTAAATACTGCATTTTTTCCGTGTCACTTAACGATTTATCTTCGTGTACTATTTTTAAGAATAAATCATAAAAGGAATTCCATGACTCATAACTTCCACTAAACGTTGGAATTATTATTTTTGGTAACTTAACTGAGGTTTTATGGTTGTTTTGTGTTGATTTTTGACCTATTGTTGCTATTAATTTTTCCATCACATGATCGAATTCCGTTTGGGTTTTCTCAAACATATTCCCTTGAAAATAACTATGTTCCAACGTACTATCTTCCATTAGAATGAGTACATGCGTTTCTTCAATTTCTTGCCACTGTTTTTGTAACGTGGCTATTAAGGATTCTAAATACCAACTCGCTTTTTCTTCAGTCACCGATTGAGTTGCTGAATGTAACTTTTTCTGCATCTGATTAATCCGAAATAGTTGAATAAATAGTTTGGGCGAGCTAATGCCTTCTTCCTCTTCGGGTTCTATATCTTCTAGGTCGTATAGTTGGTTTACTACTTGTAGTCTTTTCTCACACATCAACAGGTATTCAATAGCCTGCGTATACTGTGCATTGATAGTACTAAAGTAATTGGTAGTAATATATTTGTGATCACACAAAACATCTTGGTTTTTTATCCGTGAATGGTTTACGGACGTTCTAGTAAATATTTCTGTAAGTCGAGTTCTTCTTTCCGTGATATATTTCTGAGTTTTTCTCGATGCTGAGTCTTTCTTGATGTTAATGAATATTTGTCTTAGTTCGTTATAATCTGCCTCTTGGCTTCTTATAACTTCGTTTATTTCTTGTATGTCCATTTTTCTTTACTGTCCCTACTAATCCTATTTGTTAAGAACGCTACCCAATTGTAAGTATGTCAGTCCCTATAAATACAACAAACAAGCGCTTCTCGAGAACGCTAGTTCGAAGTACGCCTAAACGTCATTTAGTCGGTATTAGTGTAAGACAAAAGGGAAGTATTTTATTTCTATGTTTCTTTTGTTTTGTAACTGTCACAATGTTAAAGTACCGATTAAACAAATTCCCTGGTTCCCCTAAAAAACAACAACGGCTCGAAGGACCAAATGTACGCACCGGGACTTACAGCTTAGTACGGCCGTTATTCCAAGTACGTACAGTGTGGCTACGGTTGCACTAGTTGAGCCCTGGACCTATGAGATCCCTAAGGCCCTACTGACTACAAACCTAGCCCTACAGCAATCACCTAGCACCCTAGTTATCCTAACGCCCTAACCTATCATACAAACCACACCAGACGTAGGTTACGTCGGTTTTACGTGCGGGATGTCTGTTACAATGAGACCTACGGTAACAGACGGAATTTGGGTAGGAATAGGGGTTTTGTGTACGTCGTGCAATGTACACAGGAAATGGTTTTCTCACTGCCGATCCCACAGACTCACAGGATCGTTGAAGGCTAAGGGTGTCTTGGCCACAGTAAGAGGAATCACGGAGAGATGAATCAAACTCAACTCCAGCTTGATGACTAATTTATTATAACAATTAACTTAATTATATACAAATTTTGTGGTCAATACACATTGATACGTCTTTAGATGTGTGTTGTGTGTGTATTGAGCCGATGAAGCGAATATTTTATTAGGCCATTTCTTAGCGCTGACGGTGTGCCGGTGACGCTGGCGCGTGGACGGAATGTGTGTCGCTGACGCTGTAATGGTGTTGTTGGCGCGTGTAAACTATTGCCTTGTTCAGGTTGAACAGTACGCGGGTCAGGGAGTGTACAAATTCCCAAAAAGTCTGAGGAGCCTTCACGGCAGTTTACGGTTTGCACCAAGAAAACGCCGCGCTCAGAACGAGAAATATTTATTTTTGATATGTACAAGGGGGGTGATGAAATCCCTGAAAATCTTAACACCGCGATGTAGCGGAGAGCCAAAAATGTACACCGCCATCTATTGGTTTGATGCGAAATTAATAACAAAACAAAAGTGACATTTCTTGATGTTACAATCTTAACACTCTGTTAAGATTCTAACATCAACAGATCAGATTAGCATCAACCAAATTATTTTGCAATTTTAAATATGTAATTATTAATATAAATAGTATTTATGCGAATGTGTAAACTCAAAATGTAACCAATTTTTAATCAGTGCCATTTTTTTATTATGATCATGAATGAATTTATCTGATAGTTATTTGCTGATGTGATAAAACTACTCGCTATGTAGAGCCTTGCTGGCTAACATGATATTTTTCATTGTAATTCCGAATACTGTAACAGTACATAATCTAAATAAATTTTTATATTTGTATAACAAAAGATTGTTTTATTTCAAACAAGATTTTCGCCCGCGGCTTCGCTCCCATTGTCCAACACAGGACACGTTCAATTTCACGATTAAATGTGTATCAGACGCTCAGCAAAATTGTAGCTCTCTATCGGTGCAAGAATATTCGAAATCGGAACAGTACTTCCAGAGATTATCTACCCATTACAAACTAACTTACAATTTGACCTCTTTAAAATATTAGTTAAGAAGTAAGATGACCAGTGGGCCACCATCCTATCAGTAAGAAGATACGATTTCACAAGTTTTAAAAGCCAAGAGAAGTTCTCGGCAAAATAATACCAACCCTACGGTTGATCTTCAAGTTTAAGTAACGCTTGCCGCGGTCGGTCCGTGGATAACCATCTATTATACACCGACACTTTTTGACAAGTTGTTTTTTTTTAGTTTTGGCAGTTCATATTACCATGAAAATCTTTTATAGAGAGAGTATTTATTTATTGATTTAGGATCACCAACGAGTAACATAACAAAAACTTACAGAAAATATATAAATTGAAAAACATTATCATGTTATGCACACTCAATTATAGGTAACCACAGCTTACACATTATTGAGTATACATGGTCTACATAAAAAATTATACATATCTAATTAATTAAATTAAAATCAAAATAACATTGAAATACAGATTAGATTAAAATAATGTTTAGATTAAGGTTATGTCAAATTAGATCATAACCATAAAAATACAGTAAAAAATGCAGGTTATCTCAAATTAAATGAAATCAAAACAATTTTTAAATACAGGAGTCAAATAAAATTACTAATAATCTATACTAACTACAAAGAAAAATAATATTTTAAAATAAATCAAATTAAAATATAAATAATGTCAAATTAAATTAAATTAATGTCAAATTAGAATCAAATTAAAATAAATCAACCTAAAATATACAGTGTCAATTTAAATAAAAAAATAGATTACATTAAATTAAATGGAATTAAACGGATAAAATTAAAATCAAAATTAAAATTAAAAGAGTACATCTCATGTCAATTCCAATAAGCCCAAACACGACTAGAATACATTGTTTTATAACGGAGTTCCAGTACCAACCTTCCGGTTTCATCACCACTTTCATCAGTCCCATTTATTTTTCATGTATTTCCTTCATCACTATTACCCGTACCATACTCTTGACATAGTTATCATTAAGGGTTTTCCAATGGCCATCTGTGGTCTTTTTCATTAGTTTATTCAGTTCATTAGCTGCTCAAATTGTATAAAGCGCAAGTTCGGACATGCATGGAGTACTGCTCTCACCTCTGGGACGGATCTGCCAAATATCAACTTGATGCACTTGAGTCGATTGACAAACGGGCCAACAAGCTAATCGGAAACGATGCACTGGTCGCCTCAAAGCTCCAGAGCCTTGAACATCGACGGCAAGTGGCCAGTCTGTCGGTTTTTAATAGGTTACATTTCGGGGAGTGTGCGATGGAACTGCACAATTTGATTCCGCCTAGCCCTTTCCATCACCGGACAACAAGACGTACGGCAATGCGCCACCGGTACATGATGGACATCCCACCCATACGTACAAAGCGTTTTGCGAATACTTTCATTGTACGCACAGCTAAGGAGTGGAATTCCCTGCCGGAGTCTTTGTTTGCTGAGAGCTACAACCTTGGGGTCTTTAAGTCAAGAGTGAATAGCTTACTTCAATGCTTCACCGTTGACCACATCATCACTTACCATCAGGCGAGATAGTGGTCAAGCGCGAGCCTATCGATAAATAATAAAAAATAGTTCCATTTCACCAAATGATACTTTCCGAGTGCAAATGCTTGCCATGTTGAAGAAAATACCAAAATCGCCTACCTAACCTATAATATTTAAGAAGTTTCCTGGATTTCCATTGGATCCCATAATCAGACCCTAACCTGATGTCCATAAGACCACTTGGAAAGTATACCCTTTCAAACAAATGAATGTTTTTTTCAAATCGGCCTAGGTGTCTTTGAGTAATCGGGTAACATACATTAAAAAAAAGATTCCGACGCATTCAAAACCTCCTCCTTTTTTTGAAGTCGGTTAAAAATGTCCAAATCTTCATTTCTGTATGACGGCTGTGTGCAACAACCTCCTGTTCCTATTGGTTCGTTCAAATAGTCATCAAAAGTTTATTTTGTTATTGTCATCGTCCTTCGCTGTACGTAACGTATTTTTTTTGTTAAAATGTGTTTTTTATTTTTCTCTTTTCAACTTTGATAGGTACCTCAAATTACCGTGAAAATCATTTATTAACAAAGTAATTCGCACGACGATTCCAATAAGCTCGTACATGATTAGGATACATTGTTTTATTTCGGCGGTCCAGTGCCTACCTTCCGGCTTCACCATCAGATCAGTTCGATGGTACCATTTACATAAGTACCAATTATTTATAAGTATTTACTTCATGATAGGCGGTTCACTATTACTTGTCACTAAGGAGTTCCAGTGAACCTCTGCGGTTTTATTCATCAGTTCCGCTTCACCAAATGATACTTTCTGAGTGCAATTGCTTGCATTGTTGATGAAAATACCAAAATCGCTATACGTAAACCTATAAAATTTGAAGAAATCCCTCGATTTCTCCAGGATCCCATCATCAGATCCTGACCTGATGACTATGGGACCATCTGGGACCACCATTCAAGCAAAAAAAAAATACAGGCGTCTTTGAGTAATCTATATATACTATAATATAATATATAATAATATTATAAAGCTGAAGAGTTTGTTTGTTTAAACGCACTAATCTCAGGAACTACTGATTACATTGAAAAATAATTTTTGTGTTGGATAGTCCATTTATCGAGTAAGGTTATACGCTATATAACATCACGCTATAACCAATAGGAGCGGCGCATAAATGAAAAAAATTGAAAAAACGGGCAAAATTATTCCTTTTTGGGCGCTTCCGTTGCGTGCGCTGCGTAAGCGGTTAAAGTTACGCAACATTCATGTAGTTATGTAGGGTAGGTAGGTAGCCAGTTGACGGGAGCGAAGCCACGTGGGACAGCTAGTCATACATAAAAAAACGAATTGAGAAACTTCTCTTTTTTTTAAGTCGGTTAATATAAAGCATTGAGTATCATCAAAATTTAATACAAAAATCATGTCTTTACTGATCGGTTTAAAAACGCATCTAATTTTTCAACAACTATAAGTACCATATTTATTTACAAAAACTTAATAGGTATATACCATGGGTCCCCCCCGGTGGGTTCCCGCTTTGTCGAGGCGGGGGGGCTCAGTAACCGTGGCTTGGTCACCCACGGTGAAGAGAAGAGGAACCCGAAAAGGGGCCGCTCGCCAGGGCTTTTGCCGATTAAGCCGACGACGTAGCGGCCAAATAGTAGGTTGCGGTGCCGCTTGGTAACAAGACATCGCAACTCAGGCGGGCCGCGATGTCTTATGGAGCTTCCCAGGTCCCATACGATATCGTGGCTGAGGGTTGGATGGCCGCGGCGGGAGAGGAGTGCCGGTATTGCGGTGCGCCGCTCTCCCTACCTTCCGCGGCCTAGACGGGGTCGCCACCGTCTGATGGCGGACGCGGTGGGGCCGCAGGGCAAGAGGAGTGTCGGTATAGCGTTAACCGCTCTCCCTATCCCCTGCGGCCGCAAAATGGTAGGTGGCGGGGCCATTGACCTCGACCCGTCACAGTGGGACCAAGGGTGCCATACACGGGGTTGTCTGGCACCCATGTGCTGAATTGGTCCCTGGGGTGGTCACGGCGTACAGTGTGTTCTGGTGCGCCGGTGATGGGGGGAACTCAAAAAAAAAAGGTTGGTGGCGTCATCGGGGGTGGAGAGAGTGAGCCTTGGTCGGCGAATTTTTGAGAGTAGGTAAAGTTCGTAGCGGGAGGCCGCTTGAATTAGGGGGTTGCTGTGATTGTCAGCTGAGTCGAAAAAGCGCTTGATAATGCGCTTCATGAGTTGAATTGTGGGGATTCTAGGATCCACATGGAGTTCCTGATTTCGAACGTACCAGGGGGCTCTCGTGATCTTACGGAGGAATTGGTTTTGTATAACCTGAAGCTTGTGGATGTGGTGGGGCCTTGCGTGCACCAAGACCGCGCAGGCATAGGTCATGATGGGACGGATGACCGCAGTGAAAGTGCGCAGCTTGCACCTAAGTGACAAGCCGCTGCTTGCGTTTACCATCCCATGGAGTCTGCCCATAGCGAAGGCGGCACGCGAGCGAGCCACCTTAATGTGCTTGGCGAAAGTGAGGTGATTATCTAGGGAGGCAACTAGGTACTTGGCTTGCTGTTCCCAGGGGATCGGCTTGCCGTACATAGATCACTATGTACGGCAAGCCGATCCCCATCACACAAAACCCATCAGGGTTTGGGGGGACGGGCGTTTTTAAAACGGTTGTTGTACTTTCGGTCAGGCCTCGAGAAAAGGACAGCCTGGCTTTTGTCAGGATTGACTTCTATTCTCCAGAGGCGGAACCACTTGGTCAATGCGTTGGCGGCTCTCTGGAGTTTTAGGGCGATGGCATTGAGTACTAAGCTAGTGTAATGGAGGGCCGTGTCGTCAGCGAATAGTGCCAACTGGCTCTCTTTAGCTTTTGGAATATCGCTGGTGTACAGCGTGAAGGATAGAGGGGATAGTACGCAGCCTTGGGGGACTCTGGCTCGTATGGGGTGAGGGTAGGAGAGTTCTCCCTCGACGCGGTAGCGGAAAGTTCGGTTCGACAGCCAGTCTCGTAAGATGAGCACGAGACGATCTGGCACACTAAGTTTGTATAGCTTATAAATTAAGCCATTGTGCCAGACTTTGTCGAACGCTTTCGCTATATCGAAGAACAAGGCACCCGTCATCAGACCACGCTGGAAACCAGCACCAGTGTGTTCAACGATGCGGTGGACTTGTTGGACGCAAAAGTGTTCGGAACGAAAGCCGAATTGCTCACGGGGGATGAGGCTCTTTCTCTCGACAAAGTCTCTGAGCCGCTTATGAATAAGCCGCTCATAGACTTTTCCGAGGGAATTTACCGGGCTGATGGGACGATAACTGGTAGGGTCCAATTTGGGTTTACCCGGTTTGGGGATGCCTATCACAGTGGCCTGTTTCCAAGGTTGTGGGAAGGTATTTTTGCTTAATGCAGCGTTGAATATGGCCGTCATTAGCAATATAATTTGGACAGGGAGGAGTTTCGACACCTTATTGGTGATGCCATCTAAGCCCGGGGCTTTGTTGGGGTGAAGCCTCTTTATTGACCTCCACTACTTGGGTTATTTTGCAATAATATGCTATTCAATCATGAATAAAAGGGGAAGGTTTACCTTACCTCCTATTTTAATAAAGAGGCTAGGAGAAGATGTTGAACGAGGTAAGTAAAATTTTCATTTTCTTTGTAAACAAACAGTAATAGTTTCTTATAATAAACCATTTCTATAAGTTATTGATGCTAACCACACATAGAGCGGCGCGACGGGACCCACGCCGTCTTCCTGCCGTGGTGGAGTATGGTCTCTAGCGCGTTATTCGCCGCAACTCTACGTTTTTCTTGCGGATTCTCATGACTCATTTGAAGATTCAAGAATCGAAGAAAACGGCGAATTGCTTTATAAATTAGAGATTATAATACTAGTATGCACGTATGCCTAAATATATAAAGGTAGATTGGGAATATGGGTTAGAATTTGGGATAAACAACATTGGCAGTTGCTTCTAGGCAACTGAAGCCCTTTCATTTATCGGCAGCTAAAATGTTCATGAATACCCTATTAAAAACAATACAAATCTAAAATATGTTAATATAACATGTTCTTCAGCAGGTCTTGTGGCAATGGTTGCAGTATTTTATGTAGCAAAAACCGTAAGCCGTTCTACAAGTCTAGCTAGTCTGTCGATGATAAACAGAGACAGATGTACAACGGAAGAGAGAACTAGGACAAAAATGAAATAGAATCCCTTCGCAGCGTGACGAACAGTCTATTATAAAGACCTTCCTTCGTAATTGCCAGCTGACAGCCAATGTTCCAGAATCCAGAGTAATCTTTATAAGACGAGAAATCGATGCAGAGTGGGCTGTGATGGGACTCTCCTTCAAAACTAATCGAATCCTAAGTCATATCGTTCCGTATGCATATATGAAATGCCTTGTTGGCTCAGCCTATTATTATTTAAAATTCCTTCTTGTTGTTGATGTTTATTGAATTTATTCTATTTCTAAAATGTAAATAAGTATCCGTGAATTGATTAAGTAACTAACTGAGCTATTATTGTGATAATAAAAACCTAAATAAACAGAAACTATATGTTTTCCTAAGAAACTACAGAATGCCACCTACTACATTATATTCACGTTCATACATCTACACGCATGTTGGCTGGTATGACATGCACGCACGCTGGCCTTTCTGAAGAACATCACAATAAGATCTGCTGCGGACGGTACCCGTGGGGTGCAACTACCCGCGGTCGCCCTGGGACAGTATCCCACTGTTGTTTGATGTGCTTTCCATACGCTCTGAGTCCAGCGACTCTGCTAGTGGCAAACGTCACCACGCACCTCTGAATGCGTATGTAGGGTGGTAGGTACGAAGACGACCCACATATCTACAAGAACCACGTTTTGACCAAAGAAATAGAAAGCGGGCTTTTTCTTGAAAAATCTTGTTGCACGTGTTTTAGGCCATTTTTTACGTTCATCTTTACTTAGCCGAAATCTTTAGAGCCTTATTGATTATTAACCTTTTAAACATAAATATAATCGTTACAATTTTTATTTTTTTACATAGTTGACATACGACCCCATGACATACGACAATAATAATTACACATTTTAAAACAATTACAAAGTTCGTAGAACAACTTTCATTACATTGGATGAGCGAATATCTCGTAAACGTGTGGACCGATTTACATTATTCAGACATATTAAAATGATTCCACGTCTAGACATTTCATTTGACACCAAAATCGTTGAAATATCTCCATAAACAAAAAATCATGTTTTCAAGTTACATAATTATACGACACTAAGAACTCATAACAAAATTTCTTTAAAAACTAACTTCATCAAGCCTTAAGGGTACACTAGTCGACGGCACGAACTATGTGCGCGGGGTTAAAATGTATTTTATATCAACCGACAACACGTGCGGAAGAGATAGATGCTGTGATGAGCAGTAGGAAGCTAGTTCGCGTACGAATACACACTTTTGCAAATTTGTAGCGAAATGGATAATGATTTAGGACGAAACCGAGCGCGCGAAATTTTATAAACAGACCTTTGGCAGTCTAGATATCATGAAAAAACTACTAAATCTATCTGTTCAAAATAAAATTATTTACATTGTTGAACTACTAATCTATCCCTGTATGAAGGCCGTTTTGCAATTTTCCGTCTTCTTATGGTATTTATTTGCGCCCAAAAATGCGTTAAAATTAGTGTCGAAATGTGGAACTTTCGACGCTCATAACTTTCAAATATTGCCTATTTTTACTTTTTTGCTTCCATACAGGGCTAGATAATGATGAGACGAATTGATATTACTTTTTATTTTGAACGTACATCGTCAAACAGTGGAATAATCCCTAGACTACGTTTGTATGGAAGAATTTTCGACTAGTGTAACCTTAAACGTTAACACTAGGATTCTAATATGACTCTACTTGTTACTTAGAAACGAAATAACATAATAAGAACACTTCTTCTTCTTCTTTTCTTGTGAGGATGTGGCCACCTCAGCACCCTAATTGCGTATCTATTTTAACAGCACGGAGCATACTCCTTCCCTTTCATTTTGCTAACTCAACCATTTTCATTACGTGTTTTCCGCTGTCGAGTAGACGGATTTTTAAACATATGAAGCGATGCATGCACGGGAAACAATCCGCACCCTACTCTTTGAACTTACACAATCAGGGCGCTGGTGTCACAGTTACTTAAGCCGCCACTGGGAACCCCACATACCTCTGACTTGGCTATTTCAGACTTACATTAACTATATAATACACTAATACTCGTAATAATTTCTAATTGGAAACTATCTAATTAAAAATAATTAACAATTACAGATGCTAGATACATGGATATTGCATGAATCCCGTTATTACCTATGTACTTGCTACCTTGTTAGCTTGCAAATAGGGTTTCGTCGCCGACAAGATCCGTGTATGTCCTTTTAGGGTCTCCAACGGGCGTTTCCATTCCACTCACTTCTGCCTTGTAAATGCCCTTTGTTAGTTTACTTTCATTCATCTTCTTAAGATGGTTAAACCATCTAAGAATACCTACTTATTTCAGTTTTAGTTAAAACATCTTCGTTTAAACCATAACGTAGTCTTATTACATCATCTCATCATCGTTCTTCAATCTATCATTCAAAATAACACCACACATAGGTACCTACTTCCTATTCTAAACTAATATTGTAAAATGGTTTTTTACTATATTAGTACAAGGTAATATCTGGAAGGAAACGCCTGCCGTTCCTACCGCTAGGTTTAGCAATAAAAACTTTATGGAATGATCATGCAACGGCTGCATTAAGAATAAGTAATAGAATATGCAGCTATTGTAGGTGGTAGGAATCTATATAATGCATTGATGAAATAAAATACAGTTTTAATGAACAAAACTTTGAATTACATAATGTTCCTTCATATTCGCATCATAATGAATTGGCAGAGGTTCTAAGATTCCAACCATAGCTCGCATAGCTCATACTCGTAGCTGCCCCAAACGCTTGAAATAGCATGAAGAGCATTTGTACCTAAACGGTTGTGAATTAGTAGATAATTTATAACGTCGTAAGTTACAAAATAATTCCCCAATTCCTTCGTTGGATGTCACTTTTGCACAAAGAGACGTATAGCTTGCCGTGGGCTTTGAAGAAATCACGGCTGTAGTCTTGTAGACGGTGGTGCAATCGATCGGAATGGCTTGTCTTCTCTTAGTGGCAATGCTGGCTTATATTGTTGCGGAGTCGACAAAGGCTTTTGGCTAGTACCGGGAATATTTTATTCGTCATCTCCTGTTGGGAAAACAAGTTGATATATAACAAAATATAAAGATCCTAAAACTAATTACAACATTGTCGGTCGTGCAGTGTTATTGGACTTTTCTATTTGGAATTTCTTAGTAGCAACCCGGAGTCTCATTCTGTGAGCTGTGCACGGCAATAGGTCCACCTTTTACTACACGAGACCTCGTGGAATTAAGCGGATGAAGCGTATTATGCATAATTGTATGAATCTGTACAATAAACTTACTTGTTTGCTTCTTTATGAAATTCACCATGATGATGAACTGAGTGAAGCAAGTTCTTTTTGGATTCGTTAATTCTCAAATCACAGAACCGTCATACATAACAGATTTCGTCTAAAAGCTGGTAAATTAAAATAATTATTTTAAATGACAACAAACATCAATAGACGTTTACACTTTATAAACCCTAAGCCTAAAAAAAATAAAAAGTGAAAAAAAATATAGTAGGATGAAACCCATTAGAAAACGAGGGGAATTTTATAAAAATGAAAAGAAAAATAATTTACGGGCGATCTGAGGTCGGGAAGGGGATGGGGGTGAGTTTTTAAGGGTAAAAAACGGTTTTTCTCGATTTCCGGCAAAACTAAAAGTCCTATCGAAAAAAGTCAAATGGCAAAGTTGAAGGTAATAAAAAGATCTAAAACTTTTGTATCTACACTTTTTTCACATAACCTCAAAATTTATGTGAAAAATTCAAAAAAACAAGTTTTTGGTTTTTTATTTTTATCTTTTACAATTTTTTTTTTTTTAACGAAGTTTGGTGAAAACTTACCTTTTTATGTCCCAAATACGCTGTAATTTATTTGATTAAAATATTAATTTTTTCACCTTATTTTGAATTAATATCGAAAAAACACCCTAATTTTCAATCGAAAATTCTCACGTCAAAATTATGGCTTTTTTTTAAAACTTGGTATGTTTTCTGTTCGTTGAAATCTCTACTTTCCGATGGTGAAAAAAAAATATGTTACTATAGTAAATCTTCTCAGAAAATGCAGAAAAAAAACTCGAATTCGATTTTTTTTTTATTATTTTAAAAAAATTTGAGCTATTTATTAAAATTAACACTTTAACACGAAAAACGTTAGATTACATGTTAAATTGATAAAAAAAAATTGCAAATAAAAATATACTACTATAATTAACAAACAAATAAGTTAATAAAATTAATATTTAATAAGACATCTATAATTTTTGGAGAAAGTTTTCGAATCTTCTTTAAATTATATGCGTAGATGTCTATTTATAACTATTTTAAGATAAATTATATACCTGAGTGACTTACGAAAAATAGTAGCCCATCAAAATGTATTTCATGGAGAAGTGGGGAAGGGGCTAGGCGGGTCTGGGTCTTACTACATACATACCTACTATTTCGTAGCAGCTGTTACAACCGTAAGCCTAACCAGTATTCGAAATACAGTACAGTATACAACATCGTTTATAAAAATACACGTGCACGCTGAGTTTCTTGAAGATAATTGTGACAAGTTTACTTAATAAAAAAAAAACTTTTCGCATCTGCATAGGAAGGTAAATACTATCTATATTGAGGTTTGCTGTTAGAAAACCCAATTATGGGTTAAGCTCGCCTATGTACATAACCTGTCCATTGTATTTGTATCTTCATGTTATGTTTTGTGTGCAATAAAGAATAAGAATAAGAACTATCTCTATTTTTATCTGTATCAATCAACTCAAACATAAAAATCGTAATATATTCTTAAAAAAATAGTATGCTTAACGTAACATAACCTAAAGATTGAAATTAAATGATGTAAAGGGGGTTGCGTTGACTGGAAGTCGAGGACGTCACTCGTTCCGGCAGACAGGAAAACTCCAGGGTTTCGGCAGGACGATTTATTAGTAATTTCCAACAGGTATGGATGATTACCGAATTTAGAGTGATTTTATACAGTACTTATAATAGGTTTCCACCAACTTCACCACGCCCGCTTGGACAAGGGAGGCGGTAGATGACCTCTCACCCAAAAAGTAAATAAATGTCACGAAAACTAGCTAGCCAGAGCGTCCTACGCACTTTTCCAATTAGGATGAAGTGGTTGGTGCACTTGGTTAGTAGAAATCTTCAATGAAACAATGTTTGTAGCGAAGGTCACTAATTCGCAGTAAATCTTAACACCGAGTTTTATAAATCCGAGGTGAGCGAACAGCGACATCTAGTATTAATCTTGCTAACTATTTACAAGACAATCAATGATATGAACACAGTTGGTTGGTTACGCTTACTTGTTGGTAATAGTTTACAGCTTTATACGCAGATGGCGTTAGTGGTAGTAATTAGATATGTTACAGTCTCCCCCTCAGTCCCCGAAGACGTCTCGGCGAGAGGGACTGGATTGAGAGGAGTAATTGTTTCCTAGGACGTCCACGTCCTCGTCGTGTAGTTGAGGTTGACTTGTTGTCGACCACTTTCTTCTTGCGTCGTCCTCTTTTGCGAAGGCGTTGCTGGTCCGTTACTAGAGTCACGGGTGAACCTTCGATGTAAGCTCTGTTGGTAATAGTTTACAGCTTTATACGCAGATGGCGTTAGTGGTAGTAATTAGATATGTTACAATGATATTTTAGTACAAGATAAAAAAATAATAATCTCCTTAATTTTGCACAAACAAATTTAGTTAATCCCATGAATAAAAAATATATTTCAAAATAAATAAAAAGTCTATATAAAATACATATCGTAAATATATTTTTAAAAACAAACTTTTGGCCGATTTTCATATATATTTTATACATTTCAAATATATTTCAGATATATTCAAAATATATGAAATATACATGAAAATCAGCCAAAAGTTAGTAATTAAAAATATATTTACTATACATATTTTTTATATATTTATACATTTTAATTAGATTTTTAATATATTTATAATATATTTTTTATACATTTTGACATTTATTTCTTTAATATATTTTTTTTCATGGGGGTATATATTCACGATAAAATAGTGAAGGCATTATTAATTCGATTTTGTCTTTTCAGATTATCAGTATGGATTAATCTGTTTGTATCATCTGCAATAAGGCAGATGATAATATATGTATGAAATAAAAAAGCAGCTTCCCAGCAAGAAAAGAATCGACACTCAAAAATTTTAAAAATTTCGAATTCGCGTTTTTTTTGATTTTTTGCATTTTCTGAGAAGATTTACTATAGTAACATATTTTTTTTTTCACCATCGGAAAGTAGAGATTTCAACGAACAGAAAACATACCAACTTTTTAAAAAAAGCCATAATTTTGGCGTGAGAATTTTCGATTGAAAATTAGGGTGTTTTTTCGATATTAATTCAAAATAAGGTGAAAAAATAAATATTTTTAATCAAATAAATTACAGCGTATTTGGGACATAAAAAGGTAAGCTTTCACCAAATTTTGTTAAAAAAAATTTTTTTTTTGAAAGATAAAAATAAAAAACCAAAAACTTGGTTTTTTGAATTTTTCACATAAATTTTGAGGTTATGTGAAAAAAGTGTAAATACAAAAGTTTTAGATCTTTTTATTACCTACAACTTTGCCATTTGACTTTTTTCGATAGGACTTTTAGTTTTGCCGGAAATCGAGAAAAACCGATTTTACCCTTAAAAACTCACCCCCATCCCCTTCCCGACCTCAGATCGCCCGTAAATTATTTTTCCTTTCATTTTTATAATATTCCCCTCCTTTTCTAATGTATTTCATCCTACTATTATTATTTTTGGTTTTAAAAATTATCGACCCTGGTCTATTAGGGTCTGCACACACCGAGAAGCAATGCGATAATAACTAAAGTCTGGCAAACAAAAGTAGACACTGAAAAAGCGCGGCAAATTAAAAAAATATCAGCATAGCAACCCCAAGAACTAGTATGAAATACCTGGAATAACCTAATTTGATACTTTACAATTATTTAAATATTACTTCGTCTGAATAAAAATACTATAGGTACATTTAGGTAGGTAATACTTTAGATATATCAATCTGAATAAGAAAACAACAGTATTCTATAATAATTTTGGTTTGTTCACTATCAATCAAAATCTGAATTTAAGACTTCCATGTCAAAAGATTCATAAGAGTCACAGGAATCATTGTTTTCTACATTATTAATGAAACTTTTAAAATGATTAAATAGTGAAAATTATTTTACAAAAAGATAAATAGACTCTGAAAAATATATTTTGCCTTTTTGGTTTGCCCAACCATGGTGTGGTTAGGTACCATAATAAGGCCTTCACGAGCAAACATTTAAAAAAAGGTTTGGTAATGATAAACAGTTTAGGTACACATTAACTGCTGTAACATGTGGTTAATTCGTGATTTTTGTCAAGTTTGACAAATTGTTAAATGCTTGTCACATTTTGGTTTTGAGAAACTGACAGTAGAATTAACCGGCGATTATTTGTCGATTACGTTAACAGCCCGATAATCGAGTGCTGAGAAAACTGGTGTAAGTTAAGGAAATAAATGGTAAAAAGCTATAACATTGGTCCAATCAATTTATTTATTTTTTTACACATTTTATTTGATGTAATTTAATGTGTTCACATTATCGGATAGATTGACACAAAACAAATTAATATTTGAACTAAGTATAATGCGAAGTATAGGTAGTGTTTATCAACATGTCATGTAAATATACAATTTGCGCACCTGGCGTTAACATGTTTACGAAAGGTACGGTGATTGGTGGTTGAAACCTCTACGACCTTCTTACAATTGTTTCCGTGTCGCAGTTCCATCCCTTAGGGACGTTGGAATTAAAGTTGCCGTCGTGACCCTCAAACTTAACGGAAACCGTTGTCAAACCAATTGAGAGACGGCGACCAGCCTTCATTAGAGTCGGAATTTGGTCATCAGGGACCGACAGCATAACTGTAATACAATCATTGTCAGATTTTTTATGTCCACGAAAGGCCCACCCCTTAACATCGATCCATGGGTTTTGGAAGCACAGAACTTTCTTAACTTCATCCATTTCGAAGTCCAGCTGCTCAGCTGGAATCTCGAATTGACAGCGCACTTGACATTCTATCTCCAACAGGCTCTTGACTACTAGGGTCTCAAAAAAGGGTCGGCCTGAGATCTTTTTCATTAACCAGGTTAAAGTTTGGTCATTGGCACACCACAGTTTGATGACACCGTCGGCGTACAGCGGCTGGCGAGTGAAGTTTGGCCCGTGTGTGTCCGAATCGTCAGGCTTCTCTGAATCGTAGGCGATCTCCCGACGCATACGTTGGATTACTGATTCCGCCGCTGGTTCGCTGAGGAACCCTGTGAAGGCGCAGGTGATCGCGACGCTTAAGGTGGAGCTGTTAGTTTGGCTCATTTTTCGCTTCGAACTTTGTTTGCTGCTTACTTTCTTTTTCTGTGGTTTTATCTGGAAAGTTGATTTTCAAATTTTACAATAACAATATTTAACAATAAGTTTTTATTTTTAGTCCTCTTGGGCAACCTCGAGTTGTAGGAAATGAAATGACTTGAAATATAGTGACATTTTTGTTATATCGGTCAGTGATGAGTTACACCTTCTAGTCAAATAGGTAGGTAATTACCTACACAAATGATGTTACTGGACCGATGTGTTACAAACAAATTAATAATAATAAAAAACCGGCCAAGTGCAAGTCGGACACGCGCACGAAGGGTTCCGTACCATTATCGCAAAAAAAGGCAAAAAATCACGTTTGTTGTATGGGAGCCCCACTTAAATATTTATTTTATTCTGTTTTTAGTATTTATTGTTATAGCGGCAACAGAAATACATCATCTGTGAAAATTTCAACTCTCTAGCTATCATGGTTCATGAGATACAGCCTGGTGACAGACGGGCAGACAGACAGACGGATCGCGGAGTCTTAGTAATAGGGTTCCGTTTTTACCCTTTGGGTACGGAACCCTAAAAACCGGCCAAGTGCGAGTCGGACTCGCGCACGAAGGGTTCTGCACTATTATCGCAAAAAAAACGGCAGAAAAATCACGTTTGTTGCATGGGAGCCTCACTTAAATATTTTTTTTATTCTGTTTTTAGTAGTTTTTTGTTGGTATAGCGGCAACAGAAATACATAATCTGTGAAAATTTCAACTGTCTAGCTATCACGGTTCATGAGATACAGCCTGGTGACAGACTGACAGACAGACAAA
Source organism: Orthosia incerta (assembly GCA_948252205.1). Lineage (NCBI taxonomy): Eukaryota > Metazoa > Arthropoda > Insecta > Lepidoptera > Noctuidae > Orthosia > Orthosia incerta. Next base: position 5,533,323 of record OX411769.1, read on the forward strand.
GGGACCGTGGAGTCTTAGTAATAGGGTCCCTTTTTACCCTTTGGGTACGGAACCCTAAAAAGACATTGACTTTTGACCCGACTACGGCAAAGCAAATGAGAGGGTTATTTTTTTGACCGGATTTTTTTGTGTGTATGTACGTATGTATGTATGTTCATCTGTTCCCTCATAACTTCTATACTACTTATTATAATTTGACAAAATGTCGTTGGAAGCGCCTTGTTTGTCCGCTGGTTATTGGTTATGTGATGTCACATTAAATTGAATATGGCGCCCTCTATGGGCACGCAGTCAAGAAAAAAAAAATTCGCCTCACCGCATCATTGGAGGTTAACACCTCCTTCATTTTTAAATCCTTATTCAATGACCCATGATGCGGTGAGGCGAATTGCCCATACATTGAGGCCTAACGGGTTTTGTACATCATATTTTTGTCAAGCGTACCGTTTGCGAGGTATATCCCGTCAAAGTCATGAGAACTATTTTACCTGACTACGGCGCGGCGCACAGTGTGGGAATCTCTAGGGGTATTAATTCCAAATTAAATTAAATAATTTATTAATAATATTGATTAGTATTCAAATAAATAAAAATACATAATACTGATAGAAAATAAAGTTTATTCATCGGCCGACACAGTCACTTGAACGCTTTCGCTAATCATTCGTTTACGTACGCTTTTTGTAACGGAAGCTCTCTTATGTGACCTCATAGAAAGTTCTTTTACGATAGCTGCAGAGTCCCTTTTAAAATGCTTTCAGGCACAATTTACGTTTTATGAATGATTTGAATTTATTAAGACTTAGATCTTGTACGTGGCTTGGAAGCTTATTATAAAAGCGTACACATTGGCATCTAAACGAGCCACCTATTTTCTTGAGCTTTGTTGTAGGTGCTACAAATTTGTGTTTGTTCCTAGTATTTATGTTATGGATATCACTGTATTTTTTAAACAATTTTATGTTTTTATGGGCATATAAAAAGGTTTTCATAAATATACTGAGAAGGCACATTAATCTCCTTAAATTTCTCTCAGAGAGTGTCTTGGGCTTAATTTATAAATTGATCGAACCGTTCTTTTCTGTAAAACAAAGATAGTCTGGATGTCGGTAGCATTTCCCCACAACAGAATACCGTACGACATTACACTATGAAAATAGCTCAAGTATTCAAAACGGGCTGTGTCTATGTCAGTTAAATTACGAATTTTTCTAACAGCATATGCTGCGGAGCTTAGCTTTTTTGTCAATTTAACTATATGTGGGCTCCACTGAAGCTTAGCATTCAAAGTTAAGCCTAAGAATACTGTGCTATTTTCAGGATTCAAATATTCGCCCTTTATCGACACATCAGTTTTCACCTGCCTAACGTGCGGTAGTGTAAACTTAATGCATTTGGTTTTCCAGTAAACTACTTTTGAGATCGCGCTATTTACATCGTCAATAACCAGCTGCTGACGTTTAAGTTTAAACAAAAGTGAAGTATCATCTGCAAACAACACTATATCATGGTTATCCTTTATGAGGTAAGGCAAGTCATTAATATAAATAAGAAACAAGATACGAATAAGTATCGAGCCCTGCGGGACTCCCATTGTTACTATAGATCCGGGTGATCTTTTTCCATTAACGTCAGCGCTCTGAATCATATTACTCAAGTATGAAGTAAGAAGAGCCAAAGCGCTGTTCCGGATCCCGTAGTGGTGCAGTTTTCTGATTAGCGCTTCATGAAGAACACAATCAAATGCCTTGGACAAATCACAAAAGATTCCCAAGGCATTGCACTTATCTTCCCATGCATTAAAAATATGTCCTAAAAGCTCAACACAGTAGTTGATCGACCCCTTGTAAAACCGAACTTTTTGCTATGTAATAATTTATATTTATTAAAAAATCTTTGCAATTGCTCTAAAAATCAATTTCTCAAATATTTTACTAAACGAAGGTAGTACTGAAATAGGTCTATAATTTGTAGAGTCTGATGTAGATGTACTACCTGGTTTAAACAAAGGTATTATTTTACTATTTTTAATTAGGTCGGAAAACTCTCCACACTCGATACAATTATTAAAGATTATAGCTAAACTAAGTGCGACAGTGTCAATAATAAACTTAGTAACTTCTACAGAATGACCCCACAGATCTGCAGTCTTTTTAACATTTATAGTGTGAAAGGTTTTAATTATGCCTCTACAAGTATTCCAAGTCGTTTTAGTAACATTACTACAGAGAGGAAAATTATGAAAACAAGAGGTACGATAAGTTATTTAGCGTGTTTGGTTTTTGAAGTCGGTTTATTTTTTTTGATAAAGTTCTTTTATTTAAAACTAGTGTAGAACCTAAGGGGATTCTCTCGTGGCCAATTATAAAGAAACTGTGTATTTTTACTACTTTACTTACTTTACTTTATACTTAGAATCAGTGTAACTTTTTATTAAAGAAAGATTTTTCATCGGATCAGTAATTCCAGAGATATTACCTTTTACAAAATTATAAACATACAACTCTTATCTTTATTACATTAGTTTACCTACTACCCCTAATTGTTTTTTTATGTATTTTGTCCTCATTCCTGTTTTATATGAATCACTAATTAATTTTAATCCGGATAATGTAGCCAGTTACGCCAATATATCTCATTATTTCCAACTTGTATTTAGGTACCCACTAAAAGTATGGATACCTAAGCTATGTGATGTATTTAAAATAAAGTTAACCTACACTTATCGGAAGGACGGACGGACGGGGTTTGGAGATAACACACTAAAAAACATGTAACAAGGAAACATATTTCGCAAAAACCAAATTAATACATCAACTGCTAAATTGGTAATTTTGTCCATTAATATTTTATTGATTTTTACTTTGTATGAACATAAATGTTCGTGGTCTAAACAAACATTAATTGGTCTATAAAAATTAATTCCAAAAAAAAATATCACTCAGAGTCATTCTCCGAGTCCTCTGATTCTTCAGAAACCGTAACATTAGGTATACGATCCACCCCCCCGGTGGGTTCCCCCCGGTGGGGGCTCAGTAACCGTGGCTTGGTCACCCACGGTGAAGCGAAGAGGAACCCGAGGAGGGGCCGCTCGTCAGGGCTTTTGCCGAGTAAGCCGACGACGTAGCGGCCAACTAGTAGGTTGCGGTGCCGCTTGGTAACAGGCGACATCGCAACTGAGGCGGGCCGCGATGTCTTATGGAGATTCCCATGTCCGTCAGGTTGGAGGTGGCCGGTATTGCAGTGCGCCGCTCTCCCTACCTTCCGCGGCCTAGATGGTGTTGCCACCGTCTGATGGCGGACGCGGTGGGGCCGCAGGGGAAGAAGAGTGCCGGTATAGCGTTAGCCGCTCTCACTATCCCCTGCGGCCACAAAATTTTAGGTGGCGGGGCCATTGACCTTGACCCGTCACAGTGGGACCAATACACGGGGTCGTCTGGCACCTATGTGCTGATTTGGTCCCTGGGGTGGTCACGGCGTACAGTGTGTTCTGGTGCGCCGGTGATGGGGGGTACTCCCCCGAGGAGGGTCCGGTGACGGACAGCCGCGGCGGATTCGCGGTGAGCGCTAACGCGTGCCCGTGTTCCCGCCGTAAGCGGCACAGGAGGACACCGTGGAGTTTTAGTGGGTAAGAGTCCCACATAACTGCACTATCTCCCCGTGGTAGTGCAGTATGCATGAGTATTACTCCACGAAAAAAAAAAAGTTATACGATCCACTTTTTGGCCATGATATTTGTCGAGAATGACTCCTATTTGACAAAGTTTCAATAAATCGGCTTTTTTGGCTTTTGAAATGCATATTGCTTCTTTATATAACATATTCCGTGTACAGTATCTATGGAAAACATGGGACATTTGTGGCTGGTAGTGATGGTTCAACAACTCGTTGCTAAATAATAACAGCCGCACGGGTTGATCATCAAGGTTAAGCAACGCTTGACGAGGTCGGTCCGTGGATGGGTGACCATTTCTACATACCGAGTTTCCTCCGTGCCTCGGAAAGCGCGTTAAGCCGTTGGTCCCGGCTGTCATTTGAAGATCTTTGACAGTCGTTACGGGTAGTCAGAAGCTTGAGATCTGACACCAGTCTTGCCAAGAGGTACCGTGTTACCCAGTTACTGAGTTGTGGAGGTCAGATAGGCAGTCGCTCCATGTAAAACACTGGTACTTAGCTGAATCCGGTAAGACTGGAAGCCGACCCCAATATAGTTGGGAAAAGGCTAGGCAGATGATGATGAGTGGTGGTTCAACAACTTTTTGGACTGGCTCGACGTGCTTAGACTGGAGTCGCGTACCTTATCTTATCTGGAGGGGCCTAGAAATAACTCGGACACTACGACCCATTGAGATCTATTGTGGTACATAAGTTACTCCTCCCCAACCTCGTCGAAAACTCTTTTCATGAGTTTTACAACGAGACTAGGAGATATGTCTTCTGGTTTTGGATATCCAACCCCTAGGAGACTCATTCACTTACAAGCCAGTGCATCGCATGTGCAAAGAAGGTGCTCCAGGCGTTCTGTATGTTCCCCACACAACCTGCACATGGGTGCCGTGGTTAGACCCGTCTTCATGAGCATGTCGTTGGTTCCAAAAGTGACCAGTAAAGGCCCCAAGCAGGTAGCGGATTTGCCCCCTGCTCATATTCCAAATGCATTCCCGGGCTTTGAACGTAGAGCCTAGGCTTAAACGAGACACGTCGAAATGCCTACACATGGTTCTGGACCCACAAAATCATTTGAGCCCTCTCTTGCCAGTTCTTTTTTTCACATGAGTTTTCCACCTGAGCTCTTTATCAAACGTTACACCTGGATATTTAACTTCGGTGGACCAAGGCAGCTTTATTCCATGTATTTTTTTTAAATAAATGGTGCCCACACTAGGAATTTCTTCCTGTATCGTGGGTGCGTTTACAATCATATAAACTCACACACACAACACCCAGAGCCGGAACAACTATCTGTATTTCATACTAATATTTGTTTCGTGCGGGAATCGAACCCGCGACACGCAGCGCAGCAGTCAATCGCTCAACCACTGCGCCAACCGTGCACCTATTCCATTCCATTGAGGGAGGGCTCTCCTAGGTTTCCTAGTTGTTTCTTGTCTCCACCTTCCGGAAGCAGTAATGCTCGCAGAAGACGCCCCAGGCGTCGGGAGTCGCAAACCGATTCCCGGCCACCGTAGGCGTGGGCTTGTGGACGGCAAGTAATCGTTAGCTCGCCGTCTAATAAGGACCAGGCCCGAGTTTACGGCGCGTAGTGTTCCACGCGCGCCTCAATGAGATGTCAGACCGCGGTCCTGGCACAAGCAACTGAAGGAACACGGGTGGGTTTTAGTCAGTAAAAGTCTGACAAGCCCTCCCGCTTCAACCAGAGCGGGAAAAGTCATTGGATGAGTTCCCAACCAAAACAAAAAAATGCAAAAAGCCGACGTGGCTCAAACCCACGACCTACAACTTGTAAGTCGCGGCCGATACCACAGGGCCACCACTGCTCTGCTGGCTTCATGTTTACGTCTTTTTAGTTCGCTTTTTAAGCAGTCGTGTTTTTTGATTTTTTTAACTAACTTTTTTATTTACAACTTATCAGATACAATTTTTTCGAATTAGGTACATTTAAACATATAAGTCTATACTAATATCTACTAATATAACTACTAATGCTAATACTAATATACTAATACTAAAATACTATACTATATCTATAATATAATATAATCTATACTAATAATATTATAAAGAGAAAAGGTTTTTTTGTTTGTTTGTTTGTACCGAATAGGCTCCGAAACTACTGGCCGATTTAAAAAAATTCTTTCACCAATAGAAAGCTACATTATTCCTGAGTGACATAAGCAATTTTTTAATCCCGAAAACGGGTCTTGTGGGGTGGCCCACGGGAACGAAGCCGCGGGGAACAGCTAGTGTTTCATATTTTTGAAATCAACCCTTTATTTTGATTCCCCACACGATGGCTTTGGAAGAAAATATAAAATTAGCCCCCTACAATATAGCACCCAAAATCCGCCACATTTCTATTTCAAAATTTTAATGTGGAACACTCGCAAGGTTAAGACGAATCGATTGACATAAGAATCATCAAAATCGGCCAACGCGTTTGGTCTCTAGAACGCCACATAGGAACAAACATACATACATAGACAGATAAACACATTACCCTCCTTCGGCAGTCGGGTAAAAATAACAATTTATTATGATTTAATATTTACCTCGTCTTCCGGTTCGGGAACCGTTGGATGCGAGACGCACGGGATCGGTCCAGCAGTGGACGTCTTTCGGCTGAAATGATGAAAAAGTCACATAAGTAAACTTTAATGGAGATCGCGGCAATTTGTTTCTTATTAACGAAGTCACAAAACAATATAAAATCGACTCACCGGTCTTGTTCGGATTCAAGTATGAAATAAAATGAAGCTAAACCAGAATGCAGGACTTGTTAACGTTATCAAATAACATAATAATAATCGCTATTTCAATTGTGATACCATAGTAATGTTACAAAAATTTACCGTTACTTCATAACATTATCAGTAATATAACGTTAAATAACATTAACGTATAATATGAGAATCAGAATCAGAATCAGAATATTTATTTGTGAAACATAGGTATTTACATAAAGATCTTAGGTTAATTATAAAGGGCGCTATGTTTTGCCGTGAAGGCGTACAAATATTGATAAAAATAAAAGCAAAAAATAAAAAATCTAACATAATAAAACAAATTTAAATATTTGAGTACAATTACCATTTTAAATGTATTTAAATACCTTAATAAAATCTACAATTAAATCTAACCAAAAATATTCAAGAAAACAGCAAATATTTATTGCACAGAAATATTAAAATTTATCATTTATAAAATCTTCCACTGTATAATAACATTTTTCGAGCAATAGCGAAAATAGACTTTTCTTAAACTTTAGTAGAGAAATAACGATATAACGGTTATATCATAGATGGATAGTCCGCGAGTTTTCTTATATTCTTTGCAATTTGCAGGTCAATGTCAGGTTGTAGCTTGATCAAAATGTGATGCGCGACAATCATCATCAATCAATATCATCAATACATATAATAAATCTGTAGAAAAATATTTTTTGTACATCGAAAAAAATGCCAAAAAAAATAGTCAGGGTGTTAAAGGATAACCAACAGAACCCATTTCTAGTATTTTTGGAATTTTTGTCTGTTTGTCTGTTTATTTGTGCACGCATCACGTGAAATGTACGAAACCAATGTAGATAACTTTTATACATAAAAATTGTGCGTATCTTGAAGAATTACTTAGTTTTTGTTTCATCGCAATCGGTTCACTCTATCAAAAGTGAGATGAATTTAAAGTGTTCAAGAAGTAAAATTATCACAGCTCACGCAATTCAGTTACTCGGACAGTTGAACTTGCTATTCGATAGATGGCGTTGTGCATTTAAAGTCATTTTCTGAATCGCGGTGTTAAGATTTTACGCGAAAGAATGACACTAGAAATAAAAAATTGTATGTAGTATGTATATTATTGAGTATGTGGAGTAGGCAGGCAGGCTGGTAAGTATGGTAGGGTTGGCAGGCAGATGACGGGAGCGTAGCCGCGGGCACAGCTAGTAACAAATATGTATTTATTTACATAGTTTCAACCATAATAAGAATCATTTTCGAAAATAAAATATGATTTTATTAGAAAGTACCAAAGCCATGTTAGAAGATTTAGACATGTGCCTAGACTCGATCATAGACGAAAATGAATAAGGGGAAGAGGATGTTAAATACTAATCCTAACTCATCATCTGCCTCATCATCTGCCTAGCCTTTTTCCCAACTATATTGGGGTCGGCTTCCAGTCTTACCGGATTCAGCTAAGTACCTGTGTTTTACATGGAGCGACTGCCTATCTGACCTCCACAACCCAGTAACTGGGTAACACGGTACACCTTGGCGAGACTGGTGTCAGATCTCAAGCTTCTGACTACCTGTAACGACTGTCAAAGATCTTCAAATGACAGCCGGGACCAACGGCTTAGCGTGCTTGCCGAGGCACGGAGGAAACTCAGTATGTTGAAATGGTCACCCATCCACTGACCGACCGCGACCTCGTCAAGCATTGCTTAACCTTGATGATCGACCCGTGCGGCTGTTATTATTTAGCCACGAGCTCCACTAATCCTAACTATTATTAATTATAAAATAATGCGAAAGTGACCTTTTTCCATATTTGTTACTCCTAAATTTAAGTTAATAACGTCTGTACCTTATAGATCGACAAGCAAAATTTATTGAGAAATTTTAGTAACGCGAGTAAAGCCGCGGGCAAAAGCCATTAATATACTAAAAAAGGGCTAAAGGGAAATTGGGTTTAATACATATTGATTTATGTGGACCTTTGCAGGAAACTTCATTCAGTGGAGCCAAATTTTCCTGACATTTATCGTTGAATTCTCTAGAAAGACAGTTATTTTTTAGATACAAAAACTGGCTAAGTGCGAGTCAGGCTTGCGCACTGACGGTTCCGTACAAATGGCTACATTCACCAAAATAATTTAATAACATTACTGAAGTTCATAAACTATGAGAGCACCGAACATTTCTCTAACGATAAGGTAAGCAGAAGTGAGGGACAAAATAATATTTCCGTTGGCAAACTGTAGTCTCCATACACCGACTGCATGATTGCAGGTCATGATTCCCTTGCGAGTGTAAAATTATGCTTCATTAACGGCTGTATCTCTTGATTGCGTTGATCTAGAAGATTAATTTTCCCAGCTGCATGGGGTTGCAAACTTGAGTCATCATCATCATCATTTCAGCCGAAAGACGTCCACTGCTGGACATAGGCCTCCCCCAGGCGTCGCCACATTGACCAATCCCGTGCGTCTCGCATCCAGCGCCTTCCCGCAACCTTAACCAGGTCATCAGTCCACCTAGTGGGAGGCCTTAAAACGTATCGTCTTCCGGTTCGCGGTCGCCATTTCAGAACTTTTCGGCCCCATCGGCCGCAACTTCCTGAACGCTGCCCAGCCGAGTCGGAAACTTGAGTATACGATATTAATTTCATAACTCGATATCTCGTAGCGTTCCGAGGCCATGACAGACAGATGGACAACAGATTGATACTATAAAGGTTCCGTTTTTCCTTTTGAGGTACGGAACCTTAAAAACTTCCTTTCTTCCAGAATCGGTAACACACATAATGTTAGGTGCCTGTACTAGGAGTAACACAATCCGCAGGAGCTCGCAGCATAATGATATTCGTAGGTCAACAGAATTTTGATAATATTATTTAAAATAAGTCTCAAAAATATTGAAAAAATTTACATTGAAAATTAATACTAATTTACTGAAAACTATAAGGTCCCTATGTAAGATTTACTGTAAAAGTTGTACAAGTTTCTGCATTTAATTATTTTTCTTCGCGAAATTTGCTTTGTAGCCTTAAGGTTACACTAGTCGATAATTCTTCCATACAAACGTAGTCTAGGGATTACTCCACTGTTTGAAGATTTGATATCAATTTGTCTCATTATTATATAGCCCTGTATGGAAGAAAAAAAGTAAAAAATAAATAAATTTGAAATTTATGAGCGTCGAAAGTTCCATATTTCAACACTAATTTTAACGCATCTTTGGACGGAAATAAATACCATAAGAGAAAGGAAAATTGCAAAGCGGCCACCATACAGGTATAGAATAGTTGTTCAAGAATGCAAATAATTTTATTTTGAAAATATACATTTAGTCGTTTTTTCATGATATCTAGACTCCCAAAGGTCTGTTTATAAAATTTCGCGCGCTCGTTTTCATCCATTTTGCTACAAACATGCAAAAGAGCTAATTCGTACACGAACTAGCTTCTTACTGCTCATCACAGCATCTATCTCTTTTTCACGTGTTGTCGGATGAGATAACATGCATTTTAACCCCGCGCACAAAATAGTTCGTGCCGTCGACTAGGGAGGGGAACCTTAAGGTATTACGTATCCTTTTGAAATCCGACTTGGTTTTAAATTCAGCTTCACGACTTTTTGCGGTACAAGAAATTCTTTGCGAGATTTGTATTTGTTTACTCGTTTACAGGTTGTGGATCTAATTTGTTAGTATCAGGTTGACCACTATCTATTATTATCATAAAATCATTCCTTATGCGTATCCCTTTTCACTTGTGTGAATAAACATTTAACTTATGGGATTAGGGGTACAACTTATTTTTCTTCCAACTATGCTTTAATTTCATCACAATCACACTAAAAATTCAGTACAAAGCGAGTCTTTAATGCTCTAGAGCAATAAAAATGTATGAAATTTCATTATTGCACAGTTTTTTTTTTAATCGCACCAAAAGGTGCCAACCTCAGTGGATTAGCTCTATTCAGCCAGCCGATATCAATACTTTTTTTTTTACGTACGTATTATTCGTTTCTTTCCTACTTGTTCCAAATTTAAAAAATGATTGCTGCTAACTCTGATTTAAAAATGAAAGAAATTTAAAAAAGTGATTTTCGACATCGCCGCGCCCATCTACTTCCCGTGATAACGACTTCATTGTAACAAATTAGCCCATCTACCTCGTCTGATAATATTATTCAGTCCCAAGTTAAACAAACAAATATAAATTTGCCCAATAAAACTCTTAACCTTACGTTTAATAATTGCTCAAGTATAACTTTTAATTTCAATAATTAAACTTCTATTTTAACTGTTTGATATGATTTTCTTTTATCTACTATTCCTATAGGTAATAGTTGAAAGAAAAGCAGATTATGCACCTCGCTTTAAGTAATTCATATAGCCCTCGTGCCTGTTAGATTAGAGCCCTCGCTCAGGCAATCGGTGCAATAATAAATTACTTTGTGCTCGATGCAATAATCTACTATTATACCCTGTAGGAATTCATTTTGTGGTTAGTATAAGCCACTATCTTAAAAAGTATTAGATTTACATAGAAAATAACTCAAATATATTAAGAGCATAAATCGTCAACTATAAAAAATATAACATTATTATTTCATTTGGAAGCGACTTAAATGTCACACGAGATCAAATATGCAATTTGAAGCGCGCGGAGTGTTTTTTTGCGTCTCCTGTAAAGTTACATTTTTGGACTTGATCCCTTTTCACTAGGGCCACAGATTTATTTTATGTTACCAGTGGCCCGCCTCGGCTTTGCATTGGTCAATATATATATACTAGTATTTGCTTGGTGCGCGAGCTGCAAGCAGCTCGCGGCTTTGTCGTGTTTTTGAGAAGTATTCCTTAACCTACCCTACACCTACCCTACACCTACCCTACACCTACCCTACACCTACCCTACACCTACCCTACACCTACCCTACACCTACCCTACACCTACCCTACACCTACCCTACACCTACCCTACACCTACCCTACACCTACCCTACACCTACCCTACACCTACCCTACACCTACCCTACACCTACCCTACACCTACCCTACACCTACCCTACACCTACCCTACACTTTGTTCCAAAAAACATAACCCTAATGTTTGCTTGTCGTCGCCAGGCACTGAGTTTCGCTTCACCCACTCAACCTTCGTTACGCTACGGAGGTCGCCGGCTCGCTTCGCTCGCCACCTCCCCCCTGCGCTGCACTCGGTCTCGTAGGTTCGCTCCACTCGGGATCCCTACGCTGAATCCGTAAAAAAAACAAAAAAAAAGTTTCGCCAAAACGGGGGGGGGGGGAGGGGGGAGAAGGGGGGTAAGGGGGTCAACTTTGAAAACTGGTTCGTTTGTGACTATAGCATTGGCCCTTTATATGAATCTGAAAAAATAAATGTTCCAAGTCTCTCAACTTCCGAGATCCGCTTAAAGGGGGGAGAAGGGGGGCGAGGGGGTCAACTTTGAAAAATGGCTTTTACTTTTCCGAGCCTCCTCTAAACGAATCCGTAAAAAAAACACGAAAAAAAGATTCGCCAAAACGGGGGGGGAGGGGGGAGAAGGGGGGCAAGGGGGTCAACTTTGAAAAATGGTTTGTTTGTGACTATAGCATTGCCCCTTTATATGAATCTGAAAAAAGAAATGTTCCAAGTCTCTCAACTTCCGAGATCCACTTAAAGGGGGGGAAAAGGGGGGCGAGGGGGTCAAATTTAAAAAATGGTTTTTGCTTTTCCGAGCCTCCTCTAAACGAATCCGTAAAAAAAACATACTACGGGTACCTTAGTTTCCGAGATACGATAGAGGGGGGGAGGAGGGGGGAGGAAAAGGGGAGGTTTGGGACTTTTCCCAAACTCGCGAGAGTCACTTGTTTACGAATCTGTCAAAATATACCCACCTCCCCCTTCACCATCTGGGAGAACAATTATGTCAATCAGTCAGTGAGTGGTAATGCAGTTTTATATAATATAACTAGTATTTGCTTGGTGCGCGAGCTGCAAGCAGCTCGCGGCTTTGTCGTGTTTTTGAGAAGTATTCCTTAACCTACCCTACACCTACCCTACACCTACCCTACACCTACCCTACACCTACCCTACACCTACCCTACACCTACCCTACACCTACCCTACACCTACCCTACACCTACCCTACACCTACCCTACACCTACCCTACACCTACCCTACACCTACCCTACACCTACCCTACACCTACCCTACACCTACCCTACACCTACCCTACACCTACTCTACACCTACCCTACACCTACCCTACACCTACCTTACACCTACCCTACACCTACCCTACACCTACCCTACACCTACCCTACACCTACCCTACACCTACCCTACACCTACCCTACACCTACCCTACACCTACCCTACACCTACCCTACACCTACCCTAAACTTTGTTCCGAAAAACATAACCCTAATGTTTGCTTGTCGTCGCCAGGGACTGAGTTTCGCTTCACCCACTCAACCTTCGTTACGCTACGGAGGTCGCCGGCTCGCTTCGCTCGCCACCTCCCCCCTGCGCTGCACTCGGTCTCGTAGGTTCACTCCACTCGGGATCCCTACGCTGAATCCGTAAAAAAAAACAAAAAAAAGATTCGCCAAAACGGGATGGGGTGGAAGAAGGGGGGCAAGGGGGTCAACTTTGAAAAATGATTCCGACTAAAGCATTGCCCCTTTATATGAATCTGAAAAAAGAAATGTTCCAAGTCTCTCAACTTCCGAGATCCGCTTAAAGGGGGAGAGAAGGGGGGCGAGGGGGTCAACTTTGAAAAACGGTTTTTACTTTTAGCGAGCCTCCTCTAAACGATTCCGTAAAAAAAACAAAAAAAAAGATTAGCCAAAACGGGGGGGGAGGGGGGAGAAGGGGGGCAAGGGGGTCAACTTTGAAAAATGGTTTGTTTGTGACTATAGCATTGCCCCTTTATATGAATCTGAAAAAAGAAATGTGCCAAGTCTCTCAACTTCCGAGATCCGCTTAAAAGGGGGAGAAGGGGGGCGAGGGGGTCAACTTTGAAAAATGGTTTTTACTTTTCCGGGCCTCCTCTAAACGAATCCGTAAAAAAAAAAAATACGGGTACCTTAGTTTCCGAGATACGATAGAGGGGGGGAGGAAAGGGGGGGAAAAGGGGAGGTTTGGCACTTTTCCCATACTCGCGGGAGTTACTTGTTTACGAATCTGTCAAAATATACCCACCTCCCCTTCCACCATCTGGGAGAACAATTATGTCAATGAGTCAGTCAGTGAGTCAGTGGTAATGCAGTTTTATATATTATAACTAGTATTTGCTTGGTGCGCGAGCTGCAAGCAGCTCGCGGTTTCGTCGTGTTTTTGAGTAGTATTCCTTAACCTACCCTACACCTACCCTACACCTACCCTACATCTACCCTACACCTACCCTACACCTACCCTACACCTACCCTACACCTACCCTACACCTACCCTACACCTACCCTACACCTACCCTACACCTACCCTACACCTACCCTACACCTACCCTACACCTACCCTACACCTACCCTACACCTACCCTACACTTTGTTCCAAAAAACATAAACCCTAATGTTTGCTTGTCGTCGCCAGGCACTGAGTTTCGCTTCACCCACTCAACCTTCGTTACGCTACGGAGGTCGCCGGCTCGCTTCGCTCGCCACCTCCCCCCTGCGCTGCACTCGGTCTCGTAGGTTCGCTCCACTCGGGATCCCTACGCTGAATCCGTAAAAAAAACAAAAAAAAAAGATTCGCCAAAACGGGGGGGGAGGGGGGAGAAGGGGGGCAAGGGGGTCAACTTTGAAAACTGGTTCGTTTGTGACTATAGCATTGCCCCTTTATATGAATCTGAAAAAAGAAATGTTCCAAGTCTCTCAACTTCCGAGATCCGCTTAAAGGGGGGGAGAAGGGGGGCGAGGGGGTCAACTTTGAAAACTGGTTTTTACTTTTCCGAGCCTCCTCTAAACGAATCCGTAAAAAAAACAAAAAAAAAAGATTCGCCAAAACGGGGGGGGAGGGGGGAGAAGGGGGGCAAGGGGGTCAACTTTGAAAACTGGTTCGTTTGTGACTATAGCATTGCCCCTTTATATGAATCTGAAAAAAGAAATGTTCCAAGTCTCTCAACTTTCGAGATCCGCTCAAAGGGGGGGAGAAGGGGGGCGAGGGGGTCAACTTTGAAAAATGGGTTTACTTTTCCGAGCCTCCTCTAAACGAATCCGTAAAAAAAATATACTACGGGTACCTTATTTTCCGAGATATGATAGAGGGGGGGAGGAGGGGGGAGGAAAAGGGGAGGTTTGGGACTTTTCCCATACTCACGGGAGTTACTTGTTTACGAATCTGTCAAAATATACCCACCTCCCCATCCACCATCTTTTTTTTTTTTTTTTTTTTTTTTGCGTGGAGAAATGCTCATGCATACTGCACTACCACGGGGAGATAGTGCAGTTATGTGGGACTCTAACCCACTAAAACTCCACGGTGTCCTCCAGTGCCGCTTATGGCGGGAACACGGGCACGCGTTAGCACTCACCGCGAACCCGCCGCAGCCGTCCGTCACCGGACCCTCCTCGGGAGAGTACCCCCCATCACCGGCGCACCAGAACACACTGTACGCCGTGACCACCCCAGGGACCCATTCAGCACATGGGTGCCAGACGACCCCGTGTATGGCACCCTTGGTCCCACTGTGACGGGTCAAGGTCAATGGCCCCGCCACCTACCATTTTGCGGCCGCAGGGGATAGGGAGAGCGGCTAACGCTATACCGACACTCCTCTTCCCCTGCGGCCCCACCGCGTCCGCCATCAGACGGTGGCGACCCCGTCTAGGCCGCGGAAGGTAGGGAGAGCGGCGCACCGCAATACCGGCACTCCTCTCCCGCCGCGGCCTCCAACCCTCAGCCGCGATATCGTATGGGACCTGGGAATCTCCATAAGACATCGCGGCCCGCCTCAGTTGCGATGTCGCCTGTTACCAAGCGGCACCGCAACCTACTAGTTGGCCGCTACGTCGTCGGCTTAATCGGCAAAAGCCCTGACGAGCGGCCCCTCCTCGGGTTCCTCTTCGCTTCACCGTGGGTGACCAAGCCACGGTTACTGAGCCCCCCCGCCTCGACAAAGCGGGAACCCACCGGGGGGGCCCCATCCACCATCTGGGAGAACAATTATGTCAATGAGTCAGTCAGTGAGTCAGTGAGTGGTAATGCAGTTTTATATAGTATAACTAGTATTTGCTTGGTGCGCGAGCTGCAAGCAGCTCGCGTGTTGTTGTCCCTACACCTACCGTACACCTACCCGACACCTACCCGACACCTACCCTACACCTACCCTACACCTACCCTACACCTACCCTACACCTACCCTACACCTACCCTACACCTACCCTACACCTACCCTACACCTACCCTACACCTACCCTACACCTACCCTAAACTTTGTTCCAAAAACATTACCCTAATGTTTGCTTGTCGTCGCCAGGCACTGAGTTTCGCTTCACCCACTCAACCTTCGTTACGCTACGGAGGTCGCCGGCTCGCTTCGCTCGCCACCTCCCCCTTGCGCTGCACTCGGTCTCGTAGGTTCGCTCCACTCGGCATCCCTACGCGGAATCCGTAAAAAAAACTGAAAAAAAAAAGATTCGCCAAAGCGTGGGGGGGGGAGGGGGGGAGAAGGGGGGCAAGGCGGTCAACTTTGAAAAATGGTTTGTTTGTGACTATAGCATTGCCCCTTTATATGAATCTGAAAAAAGAAATGTTCCAAATCTCTCAACTTCCGAGATCCACTTAAAGGGGGGGAGAAGGGGGGCGAGGGGGTCACTTTTGAAAAATGGGTTTTACTTTTCCGAGCCTCCTCTAAACGAATCCGTGAAAAAACTGAAAAAAAAAGATTCGCCAAAACGGGGGGGGGGGGGGAGAAGGGGGGCAAGGGGGTCAACTTTGAAAAATGGTTTGTTTGTGACTATAGCATTGCCCCTTTATATGAATCTGAAAAAAGAAATGTTCCAAATGTTCCAACTTTCGAGATCCGCTTAAAGGGGGGGAGAAGGGGGGCGAGGGGGTCAACTTTGAAAAATGCTTTTTACTTTTCCGAGCCTCCTCTAAACGAATCCGTAAAAAAAACTGAAAAAAAAAATTCGCCAAAACGGGGGGGGGGGGGGGGGAGAAGGGGGGCAAGGGGGTCAACTTTGAAAAATGGTTTGTTTGTGACTATAGCATTGCCCCTTTATATGAATCTGAAAAAAGAAATGTTCCAAGTCTCTCAACTGCCGAGATCCGCTTATAGGGGGGGAGAAGGGGGGCGAGGGGTTCAACTTTGAAAAATTGTTTTTACTTTTCCGAGCCTCCTCTAAACGATTCCGTAAAAAAAACAAAAAAAAAAATACGCCAAAACGGGGGGGGAGGGGGGAGAAGGGGGGCAAGGGGGTCAACTTTGAAAACTGGTTCGCTTGTGACTATAGCATTGCCCCTTTATATGAATCTGAAAAAAGACTGAAAAAAGAAATGTTCCAAATGTTCCAACTTTCGAGATCCGCTTAAAGGGGGGGAGAAGGGGGGCGAGGGGGTCAACTTTGAAAAATGCTTTTTACTTTTCCGAGCCTCCTCTAAACGAATCCGTAAAAAAAACATTCTACGGGTACCTTAGTTTCCGAGATACGATAGAGGGGGGGAGGAGGGGGGAGGAAAAGGGGAGGTTTGGGACTTTTCCCAAACTCGCGAGAGTCACTTGTTTACGAATCTGTCAAAATATACCCACCTCCCCATCCACCATCTGGGAGAACAATTATGTCAGTGAGTGAGTGGTAATGCAGTTTTATATAATATAATAACTAGTATTTGCTTGGTGCGCGAGCTGCAAGCAGCTCGCGTGTTGTTGTCACTACACCTACCCTACACCTACCCTACACCTACCCTACACCTACCCTACACATACCCTACACCTACCCTACACCTACCCTACACCTACCCTACACCTACCCTACACCTACCCTACACCTACCCTACACCTACCCTACACCTACCCTACACCTACCCTACACCTACCCTACACCTACCCTACACCTACCCTACACCTACCCTACACCTACCCTACACCTACCCTACACCTACCCTACACCTACCCTACACCTACCCTACACCTACCCTACACCTACCCTACACCTACCCTACACCTACCCTACACCTACCCTACACCTACCCTACACCTACCCTACACCTACCCTACACCTACCCTACACCTACCCTACACCTACCCTACACCTACCCTACACCTACCCTACACCTACCCTACACCTACCCTACACCTACCCTACACCTACCCTACACCTACCCTACACCTACCCTACACCTACCCTACACCTACCCTACACCTACCCTACACCTACCCTACACCTACCCTACACCTACCCTACACCTACCCTACACCTACCCTACACCTACCCTACACCTACCCTACACCTACCCTACACCTACCCTACACCTACCCTACACCTACCCTACACCTACCCTACACCTACCCTACACCTACCCTACACCTACCCTACACCTACCCTACACCTACCCTACACCTACCCTACACCTACCCTACACCTACCCTAAACCTACCCTACACCTACCCTACACCTACCCTACACCTACCCTACACCTACCCTACACCTACCCTACACCTACCCTACACCTACCCTACACCTACCCTACACCTACCCTACACCTACCCTACACCTACCCTACACCTACCCTACACCTACCCTACACCTACCCTACACCTACCCTACACCTACCCTACACCTACCCTACACCTACCCTACACCTACCCTACACCTACCCTACACCTACCCTACACCTACCCTACACCTACCCTACACCTACCCTACACCTACCCTACACCTACCCTACACCTACCCTACACCTACCCTACACCTACCCTACACCTACCCTACACCTACCCTACACCTACCCTACACCTACCCTACACCTACCCTACACCTACCCTACACCTACCCTACACCTACCCTACACCTACCCTACACCTACCCTACACCTACCCTACACCTACCCTACACCTACCCTACACCTACCCTACACCTACCCTACACCTACCCTACACCTACCCTACACCTACCCTACACCTACCCTACACCTACCCTACACCTACCCTACACCTACCCTACACCTACCCTACACCTACCCTACACCTACCCTACACCTACCCTACACCTACCCTACACCTACCCTACACCTACCCTACACCTACCCTACACCTACCCTACACCTACCCTACACCTACCCTACACCTACCCTACACCTACCCTACACCTACCCTACACCTACCCTACAGCTACCCTACACCTACCCTACACTTTGTTCCAAAACACATAACCCTAATGTTTGCATTCGTCGCCAGGCACTGAGTTTCGCTTCACCCACTCAACCTTCGTTACGCTACGGAGGTCGCCGGCTCGCTTCGCTCGCCACCTCCCCACTGCGCTGCACTCGGTCTCGTAGGTTCGCTCCACTCGGGATCCCTACGCTGAATCCGTAAAAAGAACAAAAAAAAAAGATTCGCCTAAACGGGGGGGGGGAGGGGGGAGAAGGGGGGCAAGGGGGTCAACTTTGAAAAATGGTTTGTTTGTGACTATAGCATTGCCCGTTTATATGAATCTGAAAAAAGAAATGTTCCAAGTCTCTCAACTGCCGAGATCCGCTTATAGGGGGGGAGAAGGGGGGCGAGGGGTTCAACTTTGAAAAATTGTTTTTACTTTTCCGAGCCTCCTCTAAACGATTCCGTAAAAAAAACAAAAAAAAAAAATACGCCAAAACGGGGGGGGAGGGGGGAGAAGGGGGGCAAGGGGGTCAACTTTGAAAAATGGTTCGTTTGTGACTATAGCATTGCCCCTTTCTATGAATCTGAAAAAATAAATGTTCCAAATGTTCCAACTTTCGAGATCCGCTTAAAGGGGGGGAGAAGGGGGGCGAGGGGGTCAACTTTGAAAAATGGTTTTTACTTTTGCGAACCTCCTCTAAACGGGTACCTTAGTTTCCGAGATACGATAGAGGGGGGGAGGAGGGGGGAGGAAAAGGGGAGGTTTGGGACTTTTCCCATACTCACGGGAGTTACTTGTTTACGAATCTGTCAAAATATACCCACCTCCCCCTTCACCATCTGGGAGAACAATTATGTCAATCAGTCAGTGAGTGGTAATGCAGTTTTATATAATATAACTAGTATTTGCTTGGTGCGCGAGCTGCAAGCAGCTCGCGGCTTTGTCGTGTTTTTGAGAAGTATTCCTTAACCTACCCTACACCTACCCTACACCTACCCTACACCTACCCTACACCTACCCTACACCTACCCTACACCTACCCTACACCTACCCTACACCTACCCTACACCTACCCTACACCTACCCTACACCTACCCTACACCTACCCTACACCTACCCTACACCTACTCTACACCTACCCTACACCTACCCTACACCTACCCTACACCTACCCTACACCTACCCTACACCTACCCTACACCTACCCTACACCTACCCTACACCTACCCTAAACTTTGTTCCGAAAAACATAACCCTAATGTTTGCTTGTCGTCGCCAGGGACTGAGTTTCGCTTCACCCACTCAACCTTCGTTACGCTACGGAGGTCGCCGGCTCGCTTCGCTCGCCACCTCCCCCCTGCGCTGCACTCGGTCTCGTAGGTTCACTCCACTCGGGATCCCTACGCTGAATCCGTAAAAAAAAACAAAAAAAAGATTCGCCAAAACGGGGTGGGGTGGAAGAAGGGGGGCAAGGGGGTCAACTTTGAAAAATGATTCCGACTAAAGCATTGCCCCTTTATATGAATCTGAAAAAAGAAATGTTCCAAGTCTCTCAACTTCCGAGATCCACTTAAAGGGGGAGAGAAGGGGGGCGAGGGGTTCAACTTTGAAAAATGGTTTTTACTTTTAGCGAGCCTCCTCTAAACGATTCCGTAAAAAAAACTGAAAAAAAAAGATTCGCCAAAACGGGGGGGGGGGGGAGAAGGGGGGAAAGGGGGTCAACTTTGAAAACTGGTTCGTTTGTGACTATAGCATTGCCCCTTTATATGAATCTGAAAAAAGAAATGTTCCAAGTCTCACAAATTCCGAGATCCGCTTAAAGGGGGGGAGAAGGGGGGCGAGGGGGTCAACTTTGAAAAATGTTCTTTACTTTTCCGAGCCTCCTCTAAACGAATCCGTAAAAAACAAAAAATACGGGTACCTTAGTTTCCGAGATACGATAGAGGGGGGTAGGAGGGGGGGGGGAAAGGGGAGGTTTGGCACTTTTCCCATACTCACGGGAGTTACTTGTTTACGAATCTGTCAAAATATACCCACCTCCCCCTCCACCATCTGGGAGAACAATTATGTCAATGAGTCAGTGAGTGAGTCAGTGGTAATGCAGTTTTATATAATATAACTAGTATTTGCTTGGTGCGCGAGCTGCAAGCAGCTCGCGTGTTGTTGTCCCTACACCCGCGTGTTGTTGTCCCTACACCTACCCTACACCTACCCTACACCTACCCTACACCTACCCTACACCTACCCTACACCTACCCTACACCTACCCTACACCTACCCTACTCCTACCCTACACCTACCCTACACCTACCCTACACCTACCCTACACCTACCCTACACCTACCCTACACCTACCCTACACCTACCCTACACCTACCCTACGCCTACCCTACACCTACCCTACACCTACCCTACACCTACCCTACACCTACCCTACACCTACCCCACACCTACCCTACAACGACCCTACACCTACCCTACACCTACCCTACACCTACCCTACACCTACCTTACACCTACCCTACACCTACCCTACACCTACCTTACACCTACCTTACACCTACCCTACACCTACCCTACACCTACCTTACACCTACCCTACACTTTGTTCCAAAAAACATAACCCTAATGTTTGCTTGTCGTCGCCAGGCACTGAGTTTCGCTTCACCCACTCAACCTTCGTTACGCTACGGAGGTCGTCGGCTCGCTCCACTCGGGATCCCTACGCTGAATCCGTAAAAAAAAACAAAACAACAAAAAGGGGGGGGGGAGGGGGGAGAAGGGGGGCAAGGGGGAAACTTTGAAAAATGGTTTGTTTGTGACTATAGCATTGCCCCTTTATATGAATCTGAAAAAAGAAATGTTCCAAGTCTCTCAACTTCCGAGATCCGCTTAAAGGGGGGGAGAAGGGGGGCGAGGGGGCCAACTTTGAAAAATGGTTTTTACTTTTCCGAGGCTCCTCTAAACGAATCCGTAAAAAAAACGAAAAAAAAAGATTCGCCAAAACGGGGGGGGAGGGGGGAGAAGGGGGGCAAGGGGGTCAACTATGAAAAATGGTTTGTTTGTGACTAAAGCATTGCCCCTTTATATGAACCTGAAAAAAGAAATGTTCCAAATGTTCCAACTTTCGAGATCCGCTTAAAGGGGGGGAGAAGGGGGGCGAGGGGGTCAACTTTGAAAAATGGTTTTCACTTTCGCGAGCCTCCTCTAAACGAATCCGTAAAAAAAACATTCTACGGGTACCTTAGTTTCCGAGATACGATAGAGGGGGGGAGGAGGGGGGAGGAAAAGGGGAGGTTTGGGACTTTTCCCATACTCGCGAGAGTTACTTGTATACGAATCTGTCAAAATATACCCACCTTCCCCTCCACCATCTGGGAGAACAATTATGTCAATGAGTGAGTCAGTCAGTCAGTGGTAATGCAGTTTTATATAATATATTAGTTTCCGAGATACGATAGAGGGGGGAGGAGGGGGGAGGAAAAGGGGAGGTTTGGGACTTTTCCCATACTCACGGGAGTTACTTGTTTACGAATCTGTCAAAATATACCCACCTCCCCATCCACCATCTGGGAGAACAATTATGTCAATGAGTGAGTGAGTGAGTCAGTGAGTCAGTGGTAATGCAGTTTTATATAGTATAATAACTAGTATTTGCTTGGTGCGCGAGCTGCAAGCAGCTCGCGTGTTGTTGTCCCTACACCTACTCTACACCTACCCTACACCTACCCTACACCTACCCTACACCTACACTACACCTACCCTACACCTACCCTACACCTACCCTACACCTACACTACACCTACCCTACACCTACCCTACACCTACCCTACACCTACCCTACACCTACCCTACACCTACCCTACCCTACCCTACACCTACCCTACACCTACCCTACACCTACCCTACACCTACCCTACACCTACCCTACACCTACCCTACACCTACCCTACACCTACCCTACACCTACACTACACCTACCCTACACCTACCCTACACCTACCCTACACCTACCCTACACCTACCCTACACCTACCCTACACCTACCCTACACCTACCCTACACCTACCCTACACCTACCCTACACCTACACTACACCTACCCTACACCTACCCTACACCTACCATACACCTACCCTACACCTGCCCTACACCTACCCTACACCTACCCTACACCTACCCTACACCTACCCTACACCTACCCTACACCTACCCTACACCTACCCTACACCTACCCTACACCTACCCTACACCTACCCTACACCTACCCTACACCTACCCTACACCTACCCTACACCTACCCTACACCTACCCTAAACTTTGTTCCGAAAAACATAACCCTAATGTTTGCTTGTCGTCGCCAGGGACTGAGTTTCGCTTCACCCACTCAACCTTCGTTACGCTACGGAGGTCGCCGGCTCGCTTCGCTCGCCACCTCCCCCCTGCGCTGCACTCGGTCTCGTAGGTTCACTCCACTCGGGATCCCTACGCTGAATCCGTAAAAAAAAACAAAAAAAAGAATCGCCAAAACGGGGTGGGGTGGAAGAAGGGGGGCAAGGGGGTCAACTTTGAAAAATGATTCCGACTAAAGCATTGCCCCTTTATATGAATCTGAAAAAAGAAATGTTCCAAGTCTCTCAACTTCCGAGATCCGCTTAAAGGGGGAGAGAAGGGGGGCGAGGGGGTCAACTTTGAAAAATGGTTTTTACTTTTAGCGAGCCTCCTCTAAACGATTCCGTAAAAAAAACAAAAAAAAAAGATTAGCCAAAACGGGGGGGGAGGGGGGAGAAGGGGGGCAAGGGGGTCAACTTTGAAAAATGGTTTTTGTGACTATAGCATTGCCCCTTTATATGAATCTGAAAAAAGAAATGTGCCAAGTCTCTCAACTTCCGAGATCCGCTTAAAAGGGGGAGAAGGGGGGCGAGGGGGTCAACTTTGAAAAATGGTTTTTACTTTTCCGGGCCTCCTCTAAACGAATCCGTAAAAAAAAAAAAATACGGGTACCTTAGTTTCCGAGATACGATAGAGGGGGGGAGGAAAGGGGGGGAAAAGGGGAGGTTTGGCACTTTTCCCATACTCGCGGGAGTTACTTGTTTACGAATCTGTCAAAATATACCCACCTCCCCTTCCACCATCTGGGAGAACAATTATGTCAATGAGTCAGTCAGTGAGTCAGTGGTAATGCAGTTTTATATATTATAACTAGTATTTGCTTGGTGCGCGAGCTGCAAGCAGCTCGCGTTTTCTTGTCCCTACACCTACCCTACAACTACCCTACACCTACCCTACACCTACCCTACACCTACCCTACAACTACCCTACACCTACCCTACACCTACCCTACACCTACCCTACACCTACCCTACACCTACCCTACACCTACCCTACACCTACCCTACACCTACCCTACACCTACCCTACACCTACCCTACACCTACCCTACACCTACCCTACACCTACCCTACACCTACCCTACACCTACCCTACACCTACCCTACACCTACCCTACACCTACCCTACACCTACCCTACACCTACCCTACACCTACCCTATACCTACCCTACACCTACCCTACACCTACCCTACACCTACCCTACACCTACCCTACACCTACCCTACACCTACCCTACACCTACCCTACACCTACCCTACACCTACCCTACACCTACCCTACACCTACCCTAAACTTTGTTCCAAAAAACATAACTCTAATGTTTGCTTGTCGTCGCCGGGCACTGAGTTTCGATTCACCCACTCAACCTTCGTTACGCTACGGAGGTCGCCGGCTCGCTTCGCTCGCCACCTCCCCCCTGCGCTGCACTCGGTCTCGTAGGTTCGCTCCACTCGGGATCCCTACGCTGAATCCGTAAAAAAAACAAATAAAAGATTCGCCAAAACGGGGGGGGGGGGGGGGAGGGGGGAGATGGGCAGCAAGGGGGTCAACTTTGATAAATGGTTTGTTTGTGACTATAGCATTGCCCCTTTATATGAAACTGAAAAAAGAAATGTTCCAAGTCTCTCAACTTCCGAGATCCGCTTAAAGGGGGGAGAAGGGGGGCGAGGGGGTCAACTTTGAGAAATGGTTTTTACTTTTCCGAGCCTCCTCTAAACGATTCCGTAAAAAAAACAAAAAAAAAAGATTAGCCAAAACGGGGGGGGAGGGGGGAGAAGGGGGGCAAGGGGGTCAACTTTGAAAACTGGTTCGTTTGTGACTATAGCATTGCCCCTTTATATGAATCTGAAAAAAGAAATGTTCCAATTGTTCCAACTTTCGAGATCCGCTTAAAGGGGGGGAGAAGGGGGGCGAGGGGGTCAACTTTGAAAAATGCTTTTTACTTTTCCGAGCCTCCTCTAAACGAATCCGTAAAAAAAACATTCTACGGGTACCTTAGTTTCCGAGATACGATAGAGGGGGGGAGGAGGGGGGAGGAAAAGGGGAGGTTTGGGACTTTTCCCATACTCACGGGAGTTACTTGTTTACGAATCTGTCAAAATATACCCACCTCCCCATCCACCATCTGGGAGAACAATTATGTCAATGAGTCAGTCAGTGAGTCAGTCAGTGGTAATGCAGTTTTATATAATATAATAACTAGTATTTGCTTGGTGCGCGAGCTGCAAGCAGCTCGCGTGTTGTGGTCCCTACACCTACCCTACGCCTACCCTACACCTGCCCTACACCTACCCTACACCTACCCTACACCTACCCTACACCTACCCTACACTTTGTTCCAAAAAACATAACCCTAATGTTTGATTGTCGTCGCCAGGCACTGAGTTTCGCTTCACCCACTCAACCTTCGTTACGCTACGGAGGTCGCCGGCTCGCTTCGCTCGCCACCTCCCCCCTGCGCTGCACTCGGTCTCGTAGGTTCGCTCCACTCGGGATCCCTACGCTGAATCCGTAAAAAAAAACAAAAAAAAAAGATTCGCCAAAACGGGGGGGGAGGGGGGAGAAGGGGGGCAAGGGGGTCAACTTTGAAAACTGGTTCGTTTGTGACTAAAGCATTGCCCCTTTATATGAATCTGAAAAAAGAAATGTTCCAAGTCTCTCAACTTCCGAGATCCGCTTATAGGGGGGGAGAAGAGGGGCGAGGGGGTCAAATTTGAAAAATGGTTTTTACTTTTCCGAACCTCCTCTAAACGAATCCGTAAAAAAAACATACTACGGGTACCTTAGTTTCCGAGATACGATAGAGGGGGGGAGGAGGGGGGAGGAAAAGGGGAGGTTTGGGACTTTTCCCATACTCACGGGAGTTACTTGTTTACGAATCTGTCAAAATATACCCACCTTCCCATCCACCATCTGGGAGAACAATTATGTCAGTGAGTCAGTGGTAATGCAGTTTTATATAATATAATAACTAGTATTTGCTTGGTGCGCGAGCTGCAAGCAGCTCGCGTGTTGTTGTCGCTACACCTACCCTACACCTACCCTACACCTACCCTACACATACCCTACACCTACCCTACACCTACCCTACACCTACCCTACACCTACCCTACACCTACCCTACACCTACCCTACACCTACCCTACACCTACCCTACACCTACCCTACACCTACCCTACACCTACCCTACACCTACCCTACACCTACCCTACACCTACCCTAAACCTACCCTACACCTACCCTACACCTACCCTACACCTACCCTACACCTACCCTACACCTACCCTACACCTACCCTACACCTACCCTACACCTACCCTACACCTACCCTACACCTACCCTACACCTACCCTACACCTACCCTACACCTACCCTACACCTACCCTACACCTACCCTACACCTACCCTACACCTACCCTACACCTACCCTACACCTACCCTACACCTACCCTACACCTACCCTACACCTACCCTACACCTACCCTACACCTACCCTACACCTACCCTACACCTACCCTACACCTACCCTACACCTACCCTACACCTACCCTACACCTACCCTACACCTACCCTACACCTACCCTACACCTACCCTACACCTACCCTACACCTACCCTACACCTACCCTACACCTACCCTACACCTACCCTACACCTACCCTACACCTACCCTACACCTACCCTACACCTACCCTACACCTACCCTACACCTACCCTACACCTACCCTACACCTACCCTACACCTACCCTACACCTACCCTACACCTACCCTACACCTACCCTACACCTACCCTACACCTACCCTACACCTACCCTACACCTACCCTACACCTACCCTACACCTACCCTACACCTACCCTACACCTACCCTACACCTACCCTACACCTACCCTACACCTACCCTACACCTACCCTACACCTACCCTACACCTACCCTACACCTACCCTACACCTACCCTACACCTACCCTACACCTACCCTACACCTACCCTACACCTACCCTACACCTACCCTACACCTACCCTACACCTACCCTACACCTACCCTACACCTACCCTACACCTACCCTACACCTACCCTACACCTACCCTACACCTACCCTACACCTACCCTACACCTACCCTACACCTACCCTACACCTACCCTACACCTACCCTACACCTACCCTACACCTACCCTACACCTACCCTACACCTACCCTACACCTACCCTACACCTACCCTACACCTACCCTACACCTACCCTACACCTACCCTACACCTACCCTACACCTACCCTACACCTACCCTACACCTACCCTACACCTACCCTACACCTACCCTACACCTACCCTACACCTACCCTACACCTACCCTACACCTACCCTACACCTACCCTACACCTACCCTACACCTACCCTACACCTACCCTACACCTACCCTACACCTACCCTACACCTACCCTACACCTACCCTACACCTACCCTACACCTACCCTACACCTACCCTACACCTACCCTACACCTACCCTACACCTACCCTACACCTACCCTACACCTACCCTACACCTACCCTACACCTACCCTACACCTACCCTACACCTACCCTACACCTACCCTACACCTACCCTACACCTACCCTACACCTACCCTACACCTACCCTACACCTACCCTACAGCTACCCTACACCTACCCTACACTTTGTTCCAAAACACATAACCCTAATGTTTGCATTCGTCGCCAGGCACTGAGTTTCGCTTCACCCACTCAACCTTCGTTACGCTACGGAGGTCGCCGGCTCGCTTCGCTCGCCACCTCCCCACTGCGCTGCACTCGGTCTCGTAGGTTCGCTCCACTCGGGATCCCTACGCTGAATCCGTAAAAAGAACAAAAAAAAAAGATTCGCCTAAACGGGGGGGGGGAGGGGGGAGAAGGGGGGCAAGGGGGTCAACTTTGAAAAATGGTTTGTTTGTGACTATAGCATTGCCCCTTTATATGAATCTGAAAAAAGAAATGTTCCAAGTCTCTCAACTGCCGAGATCCGCTTATAGGGGGGGAGAAGGGGGGCGAGGGGTTCAACTTTGAAAAATTGTTTTTACTTTTCCGAGCCTCCTCTAAACGATTCCGTAAAAAAAACAAAAAAAAAAAATACGCCAAAACGGGGGGGGAGGGGGGAGAAGGGGGGCAAGGGGGTCAACTTTGAAAAATGGTTCGTTTGTGACTATAGCATTGCCCCTTTCTATGAATCTGAAAAAATAAATGTTCCAAATGTTCCAACTTTCGAGATCCGCTTAAAGGGGGGGAGAAGGGGGGCGAGGGGGTCAACTTTGAAAAATGGTTTTTACTTTTGCGAACCTCCTCTAAACGAATCCGTAAATAACAAAAAATACGGGTACCTTAGTTTCCGAGATACGATAGAGGGGGGGAGGAGGGGGGAGGAAAAGGGGAGGTTTGGGACTTTTCCCATACTCACGGGAGTTACTTGTTTACGAATCTGTCAAAATATACCCACCTCCCCCTTCACCATCTGGGAGAACAATTATGTCAATCAGTCAGTGAGTGGTAATGCAGTTTTATATAATATAATAACTAGTATTTGCTTGGTGCGCGAGCTGCAAGCAGCTCGCGGCTTTGTCGTGTTTTTGAGAAGTATTCCTTAACCTACCCTACACCTACCCTACACCTACCCTACACCTACCCTACACCTACCCTACACCTACCCTACACCTACCCTACACCTACCCTACACCTACCCTACACCTACCCTACACCTACCCTACACCTACCCTACACCTACCCTACACCTACCCTACACCTACCCTACACCTACCCTACACCTACCCTACACCTACTCTACACCTACCCTACACCTACCCTACACCTACCCTACACCTACCCTACACCTACCCTACACCTACCCTACACCTACCCTACACCTACCCTACACCTACCCTACACCTACCCTACACCTACCCTACACCTACCCTACACCTACCCTACACCTACCCTACACCTACCCTACACCTACCCTAAACTTTGTTCCGAAAAACATAACCCTAATGTTTGCTTGTCGTCGCCAGGGACTGAGTTTCGCTTCACCCACTCAACCTTCGTTACGCTACGGAGGTCGCCGGCTCGCTTCGCTCGCCACCTCCCCCCTGCGCTGCACTCGGTCTCGTAGGTTCACTCCACTCGGGATCCCTACGCTGAATCCGTAAAAAAAAACAAAAAAAAGATTCGCCAAAACGGGGTGGGGTGGAAGAAGGGGGGCAAGGGGGTCAACTTTGAAAAATGATTCCGACTAAAGCATTACCCCTTTATATGAATCTGAAAAAAGAAATGTTCCAAGTCTCTCAACTTCCGAGATCCGCTTAAAGGGGGAGAGAAGGGGGGCGAGGGGGTCAACTTTGAAAAATGGTTTTTACTTTTAGCGAGCCTCCTCTAAACGATTCCGTAAAAAAAACAAAAAAAAAAGATTAGCCAAAACGGGGGGGGAGGGGGGAGAAGGGGGGCAAGGGGGTCAACTTTGAAAAATGGTTTTTGTGACTATAGCATTGCCCCTTTATATGAATCTGAAAAAAGAAATGTGCCAAGTCTCTCAACTTCCGAGATCCGCTTAAAAGGGGGAGAAGGGGGGCGAGGGGGTCAACTTTGAAAAATGGTTTTTACTTTTCCGGGCCTCCTCTAAACGAATCCGTAAAAAAAAAAAAATACGGGTACCTTAGTTTCCGAGATACGATAGAGGGGGTGAGGAAAGGGGGGGAAAAGGGGAGGTTTGGCACTTTTCCCATACTCGCGGGAGTTACTTGTTTACGAATCTGTCAAAATATACCCACCTCCCCTTCCACCATTTGGGGAACAATTATGTCAATGAGTCAGTCAGTGAGTCAGTGGTAATGCAGTTTTATATATTATAACTAGTATTTGCTTGGTGCGCGAGCTGCAAGCAGCTCGCGTGTTGTTGTCCCTACACCTACCCTACTCCTACCCTACACCTACCCTACACGTACCCTACACGTACCCTACACGTACCCTACACGTACCCTACATCTACCCTACACCTACCCTACACCTACCCTACACCTACCCTACACCTACCCTACTCCTACCCTACACCTACCCTACACCTACCCTACACCTACCCTACACCTACCCTACACTTTGTTCCAAAAAACATAACCCTAATGTTTGCTTGTCGTCGCCAGGCACTGAGTTCCGCTTCACCCACTCAACCTTCGTTACGCTACGGAGGTTGCCGGCTCGCTTCGCTCACCACCACCCCCCTGCGCTGCACTCGGTCTCGTAGGTTCGCTCCACTCGGGATCCCTACGTTGAATCCGTAAAAAAAACAAAAAAAAGATTCGCCAAAACGGGGGGGGGGGGGGAGGGGGGAGAAGGGGGGCAAGGGGGTCAACTCTGAAAAAAGGTTTGTTTGTGACTAAAGCATTGCCCCTTTAAATGAATCTGAAAAAAGAAATGTTCCAAGTCTCTCAACTTCCGAGATCCGCTTAAAGGGGGGGAGAAGGGGGGCGAGGGGGTCAACTTTGAAAAATGGTTTTACTTTTCCGAGCCGCCTCTAAACGAATCCGTAAAAAAAACACGAAAAAAAGATTCGCCAAAACGGGGTGGGGAGGGGTGAAGGGGGGCAAGGGGGTCAACTTTGAAAACTGGTTCGTTTGTGACTAAAGCATTGCCCCTTTATATGAATCTGAAAAAATAATGTTCCAAGTCTCTCAACTTCTGAGATCCGCTTAAAGGGGGGGGAAAGGGGGGCGAGGGGGTCAACTTTGAAAAATGGTTTTTACTTTTCCGATCCTCCTCTAAACGATTCCGTAAAAAAAAACAAAAAAAAAAGATTTGCCAAAACGGGGGGGAGGGGGGAGAAGGGGAGCAAGGGGGTCAACTTTGAAAAATGGTATGTTTGTGACTAAAGCATTGCCCCTTTATATGAATCTGAAAAAAGAAATGTTCCAAGTCTCTCAACTTTCGAGATCCGCTTAAAGGGGGGGAGAAGGGGGCCAAGGGGGTCAACTTTGAAAACTGGTTTTTACTTTACCGAGCCTCCTCTAAACGAATCCGTAAAAAACAAAAAATACGGGTATCTTAGTTTCCGAGAAACGATAGAGGGGGGGGAGGAGGGGGGGGGGGGAGGGGAGGTTTGGCACTTTTCCCATACTCACGGGAGTTACTTGTTTTTGAATCTGTCAAAATATACCCACCTCCCCCTCCACCATCTGGGAGAACAATTATGTCAATGAGTCAGTGAGTCAGTCAGTGAGTGGTAATCCAGCTTTATATAATATAATAACTAGTATTTGCTTGGTGCGCGAGCTGCAAGCAGCTCGCGTGTTGTTGTCCCTACACGTACCCTACACCTACCCTACACCTACCCTACACCTACCCTACACCTACCCTACACCTACCCTACACCTACCCTACACCTACCCTACACCTACCCTACACCTACCCTACACCTACCCTACACATGCCCTACACCTACCCTACACCTACCCTACACCTACCCTAAACTTTGTTCCAAAAAACATAACCCTAATGTTTGCTTGTCGTCGCCAGGCACTGAGTTTCGCTTCACCCACTCAACCTTCGTTACGCTACGGAGGTCGCCGGCTCGCTTCGCTCGCCACCTCCCCCCTGCGCTGCACTCGGTCTCGTAGGTTCGCTCCATTCGGGGTCCTTACGCTGCCTGGTACACTCCCACCGGACAGGTTTCGACGACCGATATTAGGTAGGGGAGGTTGGGGAGAGAAGGGATGAAGGGAGGGAGAGTGGGGAGTTTTGAAAAATGATTCCGACTCAAGCATTGCCCCTTTATATGAATCTGAAAAAAGAAATGTTCCAAGTCTCTCTACTTCCGAGATCCGCTTAAAGGGGGTGGAGAAGGGGGGCGAGGGGGTCAACTTTGAAAAATGGTTTTTACTTTTCCGAGCCTCCTCTAAACGATTCCGTAAAAAAAACCAACAAAAAAGATTCGCCAAAACGGGGGGGGGAGGGGGGAGAAGGGGGGCAAGGGGGTCAACTTTGAAAACTGGTTCGTTTGTGACTATAGCATTGCCCCTTTATATGAATCTGAAAAAAGAAATGTTCCAAGTCTCTCAACTTCCGAGATCCGCTTAAAGGGGGGGAGAAGGGGGGCGAGGGGGTCAAATTTGAAAAATGGTTTTTACTTTTCCGAGCCTCCTCTAAACGAATCCGTAAAAAAAACATACTACGGGTACCTTAGTTTCCGAGATACGATAGAGGGGGGGAGGAGGGGGGAGGAAAAGGGGAGGTTTGGGACTTTTCCCATACTCACGGGAGTTACTTGTTTACGAATCTGTCAAAATATACCCACCTCCCCATCCACCATCTGGGAGAACAATTATGTCAATGAGTCAGTCAGTGGTAATGCAGTTTTATATATTATAACTAGTATTTGCTTGGTGCGCGAGCTGCAAGCAGCTCGCGGTTTCATCGTGTTTTTGAGAAGTATTCCTACACCTACCCTACACCTACCCTACACCTACCCTACACCTACCCTACACTTACCCTACACCTACCCTACACCTACCCTACACCTACCCTACACCTACCCTACATCTACCCTACACCTACCCTACACTTACCCTACACCTACCCTACACCTACCCTACACCTACCCTACACCTACCCTACACCTACCCTACACCTACCCTACACCTACCCTACACCTACCCTACACTTACCCTACACCTACCCTACACCTACCCTACACCTACCCTACACCTACCCTACACCTACCCTACACCTACCCTACACCTACCCTACACCTACCCTACATCTACCCTACACCTACCCTACACCTACCCTACACCTACCCTACACCTTCCCTACACCTACCCTACACCTACCCTACACCTACCCTACACCTACCCTACACCTACCCTAAACTTTGTTCCAAAAAACTAATGTTTGCTTGTCGTCGCCAGGCACTGAGTTTCGCTTCACCCACTCAACCTTCGTTACGCTACGGAGGTCGCCGGCTCGCTTCGCTCGCCACCTCCCCCCTGCGCTGCACTCGGTCTCGTAGGTTCGCTCCACTCGGGATCCCTACGCTGAATCCGTAAAAAAAACTGAAAAGAAAAGATTCGCCAAAACGGGGGGGGGAGGGGGGAGATGGGGAGCAAGGGGGTCAACTTTGAAAAATGGTTTGTTTGTGATTATAGCATTGCCCCTTTATATGAATCTGAAAAATGAAATGTTCCAAGTCTCTCAACTTCCGAGATCCGCTTAAAGGGGGGGAGAAGGGGGGCGAGGGGGTCAACTTTGAACAATGGTTTTTACTTTTCCGAGCCTCCTCTATACGAATCCGTAAAAAAAACAAAAAAAAAAGATTCGCCAAAACGAGGGGGGAGGGGGGAGAAGGGGGGCAAGGGGGTCAACTTTGAAAACTGGTTCGTTTGTGACTAAAGCATTGCCCCTTTATATGAATCTGAAAAAAGAAATGTTCCAATTGTTCCAACTTTCGAGATCCGCTTAAAGGGGGGGAGAAGGGGGGCGAGGGGGTCAACTTTGAAAAATGCTTTTTACTTTTCCGAGCCTCCTCTAAACGAATCCGTAAAAAAAACATTCTACGGGTACCTTAGTTTCCGAGATACGATAGAGGGGGGGAGGAGGGGGGAGGAAAAGGGGAGGTTTGGGACTTTTCCCATAATCACGGGAGTTACTTGTTTACGAATCTGTCAAAATATACCCACCTCCCCATCCACCATCTGGGAGAACAATTATGTCAATGAGTGAGTCAGTCAGTCAGTCAGTGGTAATGCAGTTTTATATAGTATAACTAGTATTTGCTTGGTGCGCGAGCTGCAAGCAGCTCGCGGTTTCGTCGTGTTTTTGAGAAGTATTCCTTAACCTACCCTACACCTACCCTACACCAACCCTACACCTACCCTACACCTACCCTACACCTACCCTACACCTACCCTACACCTACCCTACACCTACCCTACACCTACCCTACACCTACCCTACACCTACCCTACACCTACCCTACACCTACTCACACCTACCCTACACCTACCCTACACCTACCCTACACCTACCCTACACCTACCCTACACCTACCCTACACCTACCCTACACCTACCCTACACCTACCCTACACCTACCCTACACCTACCCTACACCTACCCTACACCTACCCTACACCTACCCTACACCTACCCTACACCTACCCTACACCTACCCTACACCTACCCTACACCTACCCTACACCTACCCTACACCTACTCTACACCTACCCTACACCTACCCTACACCTACCCTACACCTACCCTACACCTACCCTACACCTACCCTACACCTACCCTACACCTACCCTACACCTACCCTACACCTACCCTACACCTACCCTACACCTACCCTACACCTACCCTACACCTACCCTACACCTACCCTACACCTACCCTACACCTACCCTACACCTACCCTACACCTACCCTACACCTACCCTACACCTACCCTACACCTACCCTACACCTACCCTACACCTACCCTACACCTACCCTACACCTACCCTACACCTACCCTACACCTACCCTACACCTACCCTACACCTACCCTAAACCTACCCTACACCTACCCTACACCTACCCTAAACTTTGTTCCAAAAAACATAACCCTAATGTTTGCTTGTCGTCGCCAGGCACTGAGTTTCTCTTCACCAACTCAACCTTCGTTACGCTACGGAGGTCGCCGGCTCGCTTCGCTCGCCACCTCCCCCCTGCGCTACACTCGGTCTCGTAGGTTCGCTCCACTCGGGATCCCTACGCTGAATCCGTAAAAAAAACAAAAAAAAAAGATTCGCCAAAACGGGGGGGAAGGGGGGAGAAGGGGGGCAAGGGAGTCAACTTTGAAAACTGGTTCGTTTGTGACTATAGCATTGCCCCTTTATATGAATCTGAAAAAAGAAATGTTCCAAGCCTCTCAACTTCCGAGATCCGCTTAAAGGGGGGGAGAAGGGGGGCGAGGTGGTCAACTTTGAAAAATGGTTTTTACTTTTCCGAGCCTCCTCTAAACGAATCCGTAAAAAAAACAAAAAAAAAAGATTCGCCAAAACGGGGGGTGAGGGGGGAGAAGGGGGGCAAGGGGGTCAACTTTGAAAAGTGGTTTTTACTTTTGCAAGCCTCCTCTAAACGAATCCGTAAAAAACAAAAAATACGGGTACCTTAGTTTCCGAGATACGATAGAGGGGGGGAGGAGGGGGGGGGAAAAGGGGAGGTTTGGCACTTTTCCCATACTCACGGGAGTTACTTGTTTACGAATCTGTCAAAATATACCCACCTCCCCATCCACCATCTGGGAGAACAATTATGTCAATGAGTGAGTGAGTGAGTGGTAATGCAGTTTTATATAATATAATAACTAGTATTTGCTTGGTGCGCGAGCTGCAAGCAGCTCGCGTGTTGTTGTCCCTATACCCGCGTGTTGTTGTCCCTACACCCGCGTGTTTTTGTCCCTACACCTGCCCTACACCTACCCTACACCTACCCTACACCTACCCCACACCTACCCTACACCTACCCTACACCTACCCTACACCTACCCTACACCTACCCTAAACTTTGTTCCAAAAAACATAACCCTAATGTTTGCATTCGTCGCCAGGCACTGAGTTTCGCTTCACCCACTCAATCTTCGTTACGCTACGGAGGTTGCCGGCTCGCTGCGCTGCACTCGGTCTCGTAGGTTCGCTCCACTCGGGATCCCTACGCTGAATCCGTAAAAAAAAACAAAAAAAAGATTCGCCAAAACAGGGGGGGGGGAGGGGGGAGATGGGGGGCAAGGGGGTCAACTTTGAAAAATGGTTTGTTTGTGACTATAGCATTGCCCCTTTATATGAATCTGAAAAAAGAAATGTTCCAAGTCTCTCAACTTCCGAGATCCGCTTAAAGGGGGGGAGAAGGGGGGCGAGGGGGTCATTTTTGAAAAATGGTTTTTACTTTTCCGATCCTCCTCTAAACGAATCCGTAAAAAAAAAAAAATACGGGTACCTTAGTTTCCGAGATACGATAGAGGGGGGGAGGAGGGGGGTGAAAAGGGGAGGTTTGGGACTTTTCCCATACTCGCGAGAGTTACTTGTTTACGAATCTGTCAAAATATACCCACCTTCCCCTCCACCATCTGGGAGAACAATTATGTCAATGAGTCAGTGAGTGAGTCAGTGAGTCAGTGGTAATGCAGTTTTATATAGTATAACTAGTATTTGCTTGGTGCGCGAGCTGCAAGCAGCTCGCGTGTTGTTGTTCCTACACCTACCCTACACCTACCCTACATCTACCCTACACTTACCCTACACCTACCCTACACTTACCCTACACCTACCCTACACCTACCCTACACCTACCCTACACCTACCCTACACCTACCCTACACCTACCCTACACCTACCCTACACCTACCCTACACCTACCCTACACCTACCCTACACCTACCCTACACCTACCCTACACCTACCCTACACCTACCCTACACCTACCCTACACCTACCCTACACCTACCCTACACCTACCCTACACCTACCCTACACCTACCCTACACCTACCCTACACCTACCCTACACCTACCCTACACCTACCCTACACCTACCCTACACCTACCCTACACCTACCCTACACCTACCCTACACCTACCCTACACCTACCCTACACCTACCCTACACCTACCCTACACCTACCCTACACCTACCCTACACCTACCCTACACCTACCCTACACCTACCCTACACCTACCCTACACCTACCCTACACCTACCCTACACCTACCCTACACCTACCCTACACCTACCCTACACCTACCCTACACCTACCCTACACCTACCCTACACCTACCCTACACCTACCCTACACCTACCCTACACCTACCCTACACCCCCTAATAGCATTTTTTGTTGGCATTTGGTTGGGCCACGTTCACTTCGTTAGTTGGACAACGGTTAGATTTGGCCATCTTATAGAGGTAGGGCCTACAACAAAGGGCCATTGTAGAATTTCCTACAGAGGGCCATTGGTTGTGGCCAACAACAAAGGGCCATTGTAGAATTTCCTACAGAGGGCCATTGGTTGTGGCCTACAACAAAGGGCCATTGTAGAAATTCCTACAGAGGGCCATTTATTGTGGCCTACAACAAAGGGCCATTGTAGAAATTCCTACAGAGGGCCATTGTAGAACTTCCTACAGAGGGCCATTGCTTGTGACCTACAACAAAGGGCCATTGTAGAATTTCCTACAGAGGGCCATGGTTGTTTTGCATTGTAGGGCCTTCTTACACAATAGTGACAGTTACCCTACAATTGGCAAACGGTTGGGGTTTGGTTTAGTGTAGTATTCCAGTATCCCAGCTGTGGGACAAACATAATTAGAAATAAAAAATGATATTAAAATAAATCTCTTTTATTGAAACCAAAATTAGGCAGACACATACAAATGGGGTCATACATACATTAAGGGCTTAGCTTTAATGACTTAGCGTCATATTCACAAATGGCAAACATACATGTTTAATTTTCATTAAAATTAGGTAAAAGTAAACATTTTTTATCCAAAATGGATGAATAAAAATAAACATTTTTGGAACGACAAACCTTATATATACCTAGGCGACTACTTTCAATAGGTACTTTGTAATAGTTCGTCTTATCGACAAAACAATCACAGCCTAAGTTAAATAAGGGACTATCAGAAATCTTTTCAATAGTTTTTATCCTAACAATATCACCATCTTTGGTAATGAAGCACGAATTAATACTAACTTTGCAATTATTATCTAAAATTATCTTATGTATTACATTCTTCTTTTTGACTATGGTTGTTATTTGAGGCTTTTCACTGATACATTTCAATTCACCCATTATTTTGGCTACTTGTTCTAAAGGGTGGTTGTGCGAATGGACCATTTGTTTAATTTTAGTCATAAAAATTCAAAAGGAAAAGCGGAAAGTTATCTAGCTTTCCAAAGTTTTCAACATCTGCTGTAAAATGTAAAAGATTGTGAAAATTGTACACAAGAAGTTCTTTCGTATAAAGAATTGGTATATTACGAACAAAACAATGCAATAACTTATTTGCGTACTCTCGCCATTCAAATACGGCACACAAATCACTACATAATATATAAATTGAACAATGCAGTGTTAGAAAATGATTATACATTTTTTTGATATGATGTTGAATAAAACTACAGGGCCGAGGTATAAAAGGAAAGATCTAAATTCTGTAGCTTTCCAATATTTAAATAACTGTATAGGTCCAGGTCGTCTTGAAAACTCCGTAGGGTAATTGTTTTTACTAATTTGTAGCAATCTCTCCGATATTTGAGTCACTTTAAGTGCACTCAACATACACTTTTTTGGTCCCTTTTCAATCCAAACTCGGATCAACTTTAGTCCAGAATATTGTCGTGTAGAGCTACTGTTATTAGTTTGATCTTGTTCGTCTGTTCTCTCGTCCGCCATTTCGGTCTCTAGCAAACCTAAACCAGCTTGTTATGACACCTGTGATTTCAGATTCAGTTGCTGTCTCTGCCACTTTGTTTCTTCGCACTGCAGCTGTAAACATCATTTGATTTAGAATTCACAAATTTATAATTTATTTATGATAATACTAGTTGACCCGCGCGGTTTCGCTCCCGTCAAATGGCTACCCTGCTTACCCTACCTACCTAATATTTTTTTATTTGTCATCAATAGTTTTCTCAGCGCACACCAAAGAATGAATTTTATAGACAACATTTTGGTACTTTGGGTTACAATATTGCAATTTTTATAAGGTACTCTAAAATATATTATAGCCTATGACACTCAGGAGTAATGTAGCTTTCTACTGGTGAAAGAATTTTCAAAATCGGTTCAGTAGATCCAGAGATTACCTGCTACAACGTCTCAAACTTTACCTCTAATAATATAATATTAGTATAGATAATACCACAATAATAAAATATCCTAGTAACGATTGCTTATAAATAATGCATGGTTTTGATTTAAATGTATTTTTTTTTATTGATAGTGAAAGTAATACCTATCATAACAATAAATTTAACTATCTAATATGTGTAATTTTTACATTCATACTCATACATACCTATGATGACTTTAATCAGTTGTAAATTTTTCAAACTGAACTTATTATTCTTTCCAGTCCAGTTACATTGTGTTGCCAAAGAGTTGGTGAAAACACGTTCCAGAATTCTTCTGGTAATTGTGCCAGTTCCGTTGCCACCAATATAGCTTAAATTATTTATCTGCAACAAAAAGAACATAACTTATAAAGTCAATAAGCAATTATAAATAAAAGCAAAACAATATATATATACAAGATTATTATATTTATATAATAGTAGTATTATAACATAGTATATCATACATCATCAGTGGGATGGACCCACTGGCCTTGCTTGCTTGCTTGCATATAAGTGTTATATTTTCGTAATCACCTCTAAGAACCCTTCATTTTGATACCCCACTCGATGGGTTTCGAAGAAAAATCTAACAATGTCTTGATTATAAAAATCGGTCAAGTGGTTTGAAAGATATGAGGTAATAAAGAATATTACATACAAGATACGCGCGAAAAACAGCTGGGTAATTAATAGACTTACCAATTGTTCTTTGTGTTCTTCTTTTTCAAGCCAATTTATAATGTTTCTAAGATCGTCAATTGATTTCACTGGCAAATCTATCTCTACTGGTAAAGTGGCTAGTGCAGTTGAAGAAGGGGATGATATTCTCAATAAAATATCATTTTGAGTATGCTTCAGTTCCTCAATTTCGCTCTTCATGTGTCCGAGACATTCGGCAATAACATCTAAAATAATATTAAATTAGTAGTATTAGTAAATAGATTGCAAAACCATATAATTAGTATCTATCAAATTAAGTATAATTTATCCATACATAGTCGTCTCATTGTTTTAAAACTCACCAAACCATTTAATACAATAATGTTTCCATTTTTATAATTTGGTCGAGAAACTATAAATCCGATGTTAAAAAAACAACTTCTTAAATATTTACCTAAAGAAGAGTTAATTTTCTCCAAGACTGGTTTTTGTGTACGTTTTGACCACAATGTTGTTGGTTGGTTGGTTTCTTCATCAGTTGGGTTATTTGAAGATACTGGAGAATCTGTAAAGTGGGCACTATTATTATTATGATAATTTATAAATAATCTCATTGGACACTTGCACATAAAAGTGTAAAAAACAAGCCAGCCATATATTTTATAAATATCTACATCACTCCAAAGTTTTCTGAAAGAAAGCGATGATAGCGATAAGGCTGCCATTGTATATCAGATTTTATTGCACCTGTATGTCACAGTTTTAATTGTACATTCTGTTTTTACCAATAAAGTATATTGTAATGTACTCTTGTTGTATCTTATGGGATGATGATTATAATTCATCAAGAAACTTTTTTACTTACCAACCATAAAATCTTTTAAAAGTCTTGGTGATGAACTAGTTGTGCGTACTGGTGGTAAAATTACTTTTGGCGGAATTGGATATTTGATTTGACATTCATCATCACTTTCTTCATGGTCATCACTGTCAATTTGAAGAGGACGAACTTTCCTCTTTCTTGTCCATTTTTCTGTTTCTACTTCTTTATCAGTCGAAGCCAATTCTGATTCACTTTCAGCCTCTTTACATTTTTGTCTGGCTTTAGCTATGTCATCTGTAAAATAATATTTTAATAATATGGTGTATGTCTACCCTCTCAACCGTCGATTAATTAAAACAATTGTTAGACCCCTTATTAAGTCGATTTGACGCTTGGTGGGCTATCTGGATACCGGGGCTTATTGGAATCCGATTATTTAATAATTTTTATACATATCGAGTAGGTAGGTATGATTCAGTTGTTGAAACTATGGTTAGGTACCTTACCTAGGGACAATAATTGTCTCTTAATTATTAAGAGTACGAAACAACTGACAACAGCCTTCATAGTTCTCTTCTCACATTCACTCACACCACAACAGTACCAATTTAAAAGCCGCCTAGATTGTCCAAGGACGCCACTATAGACATCCAAGGCGCCGATACATGAGGATTAAAACAATGGACCGACTTTACTTGATGTTGAAACGATCTAGCATACATAGGTACATTTATATGTTTAAACAATTATGTTACATTTCTACCAAGAAAGGTATACGCGCGTTTAGGTTATTTAGGCGGGAAGCGAGTGGCACTCATGTATGCCAGCGCGGGGAACATCACGGTAGGTACGGCGCCATGCGGCAGCCGTGAATGCCGCGATTAACTCACCTGTTTCGTAAAAAGTACGTTGAATTGAATACACCTGCCAATTTTCGTCTGGCACTGCTTGGGTCATTAGGCACTTATTAAATTTGGAAATTATTTTGTGGGGCGGCCACAGACATTGTCTCTTTCGTGGAGTCATCCATTCTTTTCGGATGATGCCTAAGCTGGCATCTTGAAATTCTACCACCTTAAACATTTTCACTTCACTTATTTATCAGAAAAAAAAATTACGAACCATGCAACCGACCAAACACCTAGCACAACAAAAAATAAATGGCCGCGCGACGCGGAGCGGACGGGACGCGACTCCTGCGCGGTAGTCCGTCCGCAGGGTTGCCAGACGATTGCGTTGCGCGTGAAGTGAATTAAGATGAAAAAATATTGTACAACTGCCCGAGCCGCCCGGAACGCGTAGCTAAACTAGAAATAGGATTGGAAGTTGTGAAATGTGAAAAAAGGAACAATGTTT
Organism: Orthosia incerta; assembly: GCA_948252205.1. NCBI lineage: Eukaryota > Metazoa > Arthropoda > Insecta > Lepidoptera > Noctuidae > Orthosia > Orthosia incerta. The sequence continues at coordinate 5,575,191 of OX411769.1, forward strand.
TTCACTGCCAACAATCATAACAACATTCTTTTGATTAAGTTTTTACGAATTGCGCTGAAAGTAAATCCCCTTTAACAATTCTGTTTTTTTTTTTGTCGTTTGTAAGGTATATAAACGAAATCATCGTTAGGAAACCGGCATGACCTAGAACCAAAAATTCGAAGACATGTGACATTTACTAACTCGCACTGGGCCTACGTGGTGGATTATGGGCCATCCCCTCCCCACAGGGAGGAGGCTTGTGTCCCAGCAGTGGTAACATATTGGTAGGATGATGATGATGGTGCTTATTTCATGTTTTTCGTCACATTATTCTATTACTCGTATTTTTGCTGAACAGTCGTTTCATCCCACTTCGGAGGAGGGTTGCAAATTATCGTACTTTTGCGTACGATAATCTTTAATGTATTATACATCGTATAATTATACCACTGTTGAAATTACCGTACATGTACGATAATTATCGTACATCTGGCATCCCTGTGTGGCTGTGCGACACGCGCGCGAACCGGCGAATCATTGGCGCTGGCGCAGTGGCTGCTTTTTCGGGATATTCTATTCGCAGTGTCATTCATACATAGAATGGAGAAACGGCTGGATTGTACCTATTGTATTCTTGGAATTACGATTGCGATAACAATACGCAAAAATATCATTAGCTATTAGTCAAATTATGTTCGTACACTTCGTACATTAGTAAGCGAGCAACTTACCTATGTGTACCTATTTCAAACAGTATACAAGAATATCTAACATAAAAACATTACTGCACACGGCGGCCATGCTATCAAAATTAGTGCATTACAAAACTTTCGTTTTACCTACCTACTTTTTCACTGAAAATATTTATCACTTTTCGATAAATTAACACTCGAGAAACCTACACTTATTTTCCAGTAATTCTGTATAAAATTCTTGTAAGATTACTCACCGTTTTCTTCTTGATTTCATTGCGCACACAACAACGACACGTTAGCTTGTTGACGATTTTTTAATATCAGTAGGGCATCGTCGTATCACACTACCGGAGACGGAAAAAATGTGGTACGTGATAGTTATGTCTAATTTTAAAAAAGCTGTCGGTTTTCATAATAATTAAATAATGATCTATGCATTGGCCCAACGTTAGTAATTATTGCTTTTGGGCTTAGTTTAGGACTGCCAATCTAGTAGAAGAATGGTCTATAATATCTGATTTCTAAGTCTACTTTAGAGTACGGTTGGCAACCCTAGCGTAGGTACTTTACGGCTACGATAAATTTAGGTATTTATTTATCTTTAATTTAGGCACATTACCTTTAATTTGTTAGTTTACGTAGTTACAACTATGTTAGAACTTACATAAAATTAATTACGATGAACTTATACAACTAGCAACAATAACAATAATACAACACAACTTAAATAACACTTTACTCCATTTGCGAAATTAGCCCATTTTACAGCCCGTTCAACCGATTTTGACTTCTATTGCGTTGGTGATACGACAAATGGTATCTGTAGTAAACAGTTGGTTTTGGTAACAGGTTTATGCTTTTTATGTCATTCTTATGTTTACGGGATAGAACTCAAATTCGGTTGAACGGACTGTAAAAAGATTTGAAAACATGTCCAATGTTATTTCAAATGGAGTTTAAGTATGTATATCTATAAGTAATTAATCTTCTGGAGACACCTGGCAACAATACATGCACTGCGCACAGTTGTCCCATCAGGTGGCCTTCAGTCTTACTAGCAACATGTTACTAACTCGCATCCGACACGGTAAATAACTTGTCATTCAAGACCTCATGATAATATTTAACTTCATTGGGCCAATATTAGTTGAAATCTAATAGGGCCTACGATACATAGACTGCTGAAATGCCAACAGTTTGTAACTTACGGTAGACAGTAGTAGCATTGGCCCAACGTTGGTAAATGGTTGGACCTCATGATAATATTTTACTGCATTGGTCCAATATTAGTTGAAATATAATAGGGCCTACGATACAAACACTGCAGAAATACCAACAGTTTTTAACTAACGGTAGGCAGTAGTAGTATTGGCCCAACGTTGGTAAATGGTTGGACCTCATGATAATATTTTACTGCATTGGGCCAATATTAGTTGAAATATAATAGGGCCTACGATACAAACACTGCAGAAATACCAACAGTTTTTAACTAACGGTAGGCAGTAGTAGTATTGGCCCAACGTTGGTAAATGGTTGGACCTCATGGTAATATTTTACTGCATTGGGCCAATATTAGTTGAAATATAATAGGGCCTACGATACAAACACTGCAGAAATACCAACAGTTTTTAACTAACGGTAGGCAGTAGTAGTATTGGCCCAACGTTGGTAAATGGTTGGACCTCATGGTAATATTTTACTGCATTGGGCCAATATTAGTTGAAATATAATAGGGCCTACGATACAAACACTGCAGAAATACCAACAGTTTTTAACTAACGGTAGGCAGAAGTAGCATTGGCCCAACGTTGGTTAATGGTTGAACGTAATGATATTATTTTACTGCATTGTGCCAATGTTAGTTTTATGCTGGCAATCTAACTAACTATATCCCAACGAATTCCCCACTGTTGGCCAATGGATGCCAACATAAAATGCTACTAGGGCCTACCCTACACCTACCCTACACCTACCCTACACCTACCCTACACCTACCCTACACCTACCCTACACCTACCCTACACCTACCCTACACCTACCCTACACCTACCCTACACCTACCCTACACCTACCCTACACCTACCCTACACCTACCCTACACCTACCCTACACCTACCCTACACCTACCCTACACCTACCCTACACCTACCCTACACCTACCCTACACCTACCCTACACCTACCCTACACCTACCCTACACCTACCCTACACCTACCCTACACCTACCCTACACCTACCCTACACCTTCCCTACACCTACCCTACACCTTCCCTACACCTACCCTACACCTACCCTACACCTACCCTACACCTACCCTACACCTACCCTACACCTACCCTACACCTACCCTACACCTACCCTACACCTACCCTACACCTACCCTACACCTACCCTACACCTACCCTACACCTACCCTACACCTACCCTACACCTACCCTACACCTACCCTACACCTACCCTACACCTACCCTACACCTACCCTACACCTACCCTACACCTACCCTACACCTACCCTACACCTACCCTACACCTACCCTACACCCACCCTACACCTACCCTACACCTACCCTACACCTACCCTACACCTACCCTACACCTACCCTACACCTACCCTACACCTACCCTACACCTACCCTACACCTACCCTACACCTACCCTACACCTACCCTACACCTACCCTACACCTACCCTACACCTACCCTACACCTACCCTACACCTACCCTACACCTACCCTACACCTACCCTACACCTACCCTACACCTACCCTACACCTACCCTACACCTACCCTACACCTACCCTACACCTACCCTACACCTACCCTACACCCACCCTACACCTACCCTACACCTACCCTACACCTACCCTACACCTACCCTACACCTACCCTACACCTACCCTACACCTACCCTACACCTACCCTACACCTACCCTACACCTACCCTACACCTACCCAACACCTACCCTACACATACCCTACACCTACCCTACACCTACCCTACACCTACCCTACACCTACCCTACACCTACCCTACACTTACCCTACACCTACCCTACACCTACCCTGCACCTACCCTACACCTACCCTACACCTACCCTACACCTACCCTGCACCTACCCTACACCTACCCTACACTTTGTCCCAAAAAACATAACCCTAATGTTTGCTTGTCGTCGCCAGGCACTGAGTTTCGCTTCACCCACTCAACCTTCGTTACGCTACGGAGGTCGCCGGCTCGCTTCGCTCGCCACCTCCCCCCTGCGCTGCACTCGGTCTCGTAGGTTCGCTCCACTCGGGATCCCTACGCTGAATCCGTAAAAAAAACAAAAAAATATTTGCCAAAACGGGGGGGGGGGGGAAAGGGGGGCAAGGGGGTCAACTTTGAAAAATAATTCCAACTAAAGCATTGCCCCTTTATATGAATCTTAAAAAAGAAATGTCCCAAGTCTCTCAACTGCCGAGATCCGCTTAGAGGGGGGGAGAAGGGGGGCGAGGGGTCAACTTGGAAAAATGGTTTTTACTTTTCCGAGCCTCCTCTAAACGAATCCGTAAAAAAAACAAAAAAAAAAGATTCGCCAAAACGGGGGGGGGGAGGGGGGAGAAGGGGGGCAAGGGTGATAACTTTGAAAACTGGTTCGTTTCTGACTATAGTATTGCCCCTTTATATGAATCTGAAAAAAGAAATGTTCCAAGTCTCTCAACTTCCGAGATCCGCTTATAGGGGGGGAGAAGGGGGGCGAGGGGGTCAACTTCGAAAAATGGTTTTTACTTTTTCGAGCCTCCTCTAAACGATTCCGTAAAAAAAACAAAAAAAAAAGATTTGCCAAAACGGGGGGGGGAGGGGGGAGAAGGGGGGCAAGGGGGTCAACTTTGAAAAATGGTTCGTTTGTGACTATAGCATTGCCCCTTTATATGAACCTGAAAAAAGAAATGTTCCAAATGTTCCAACTTTCGAGATCCGCTTAAAGGGGGGGAGAAGGGGGGCGAGGGGGTCAACTTTGAAAAATGCTTTTCTTTTTTCCGAGCCTCTTCTAAACGAATCCGTAAAAAACAAAAAATACGGGTACCTTAGTTTCCGAGATACGATAGAGGGGGGGAGGAGGGGGGGGGAAAAGGGGAGGTTTGGGACTTTTCCCATACTCGCGAGAGTTACTTGTTTACGAATCTGTCAAAATATACCCACCTCCCCCTCCACCATCTGGGAGAACAATTATGTCAATGAGTCAGTGAGTGAGTGAGTGGTAATGCAGTTTTATATAATATAACTAGTATTTGCTTGGTGCGCGAGCTGCAAGCAGCTCGCGTGTTGTTGTCCCTACACCCGCGTGTTGTTGTCCCTACACCTACCCTACACCTACCCTACACCTACCCTACACCTACCCTACACTTTGTTCCAAAAAACATAACCCTAATGTTTGCTTGTCGTCGCCAGGCACTGAGTTTCGCTTCACCCACTCAACCTTCGTTACGCTACGGAGGTCTCCGGCTCGCTTCGCTCGCCACCTCCCCCCTGCGCTGCACTCGGTCTCGAAGGTTCGCTCCACTCGGGATCCCTACGCTGAATCCGTAAAAAAAACAAAAAAAAAAGATTAGCCAAAACGGGGGGGGAGGGGGGAGAAGGGGGCAAGGGGGTCAACTTTGAAAACTGGTTCGTTTGTGACTACAGCATTGCCCCTTTATATGAATCTGAAAAAAAAAATGTTCCAAGCCTCTCAACTTCCGAGATCCGCTTAAAGGGGGGGAGAATGGGGGCGAGGGGGTCAACTTTGAACAATGGTTTTTACTTTTCCGAGCCTCCTCTAAACGAATCCGTAAATAAAACAAAAAAAAAGATTCGCCAAAACGGGGGGGGGGGGAGGGGGGAGAAGGGGGGCAAGGGGGTCAACTTTGAAAAATGCTTTTTACTTTTCCGAGCCTCCTCTAAACGAATCCGTAAAAAACAAAAAATACGGGTATCTTAGTTTCCGAGAAACGATAGAGGGGGGGAGGAGGGGGGGGGGGGAAAGGGGAGGTTTGGCACTTTTCCCATACTCACGGGAGTTACTTGTTTACGAATCTGTCAAAATATACCCACCTCCCCCTCCACCATCTGGGAGAACAATTATGTCAATCAGTCAGTCAGTGAGTGGTAATGCAGTTTTATATAATATAACTAGTATTTGCTTGGTGCGCGAGCTGCAAGCAGCTCGCGTGTTGTTGTCTCTACACCTACCCTACACCTACCCTACACCTACCCTACACCTACCCTACACCTACCCTACACCTACCCTACACCTACCCTACACCTACCCTACACCTACCCTACACCTACCCTACACCTACCCTACACCTACCCTACACCTACCCTACACCTACCCTACACCTACCCTACACCTACCCTACACCTACCCTACACCTACCCTACACCTACCCTACACCTACCCTACACCTACCCTACACCTACCCTACACCTACCCTACACCTACCCTACACCTACCCTACACCTACCCTACACCTACCCTACACCTACCCTACACCTACCCTACACCTACCCTACACCTACCCTACACCTACCCTACACCTACCCTACACCTACCCTACACCTACCCTACACCTACCCTACACCTACCCTACACCTACCGTACACCTACCCTACACCTACCCTACACCTACCGTACACCTACCCTACACCTACCCTACACCTACCCTACACCTACCCTACACCTACCCTACACCTACCCTACACCTACCCTACACCTACCCTACACCTACCCTACACCTACCCTACACCTACCCTACACCTACCCTACACCTACCCTACACCTACCCTACACCTACCCTACACCTACCCTACACCTACCCTACACTTTGTTCCAAAACACATAACCCTAATGTTTGCTTGTCGTCGCAAGGCACTGAGTTTCGCTTCACCCACTCAACCTTCGTTACGCTACGTCGTTACGCTTCGCTACGCTACTTCGTTCGCTCCACTCGGGATCCCTACGCTAAATCCGTAAAAAAAACAAATAAAAGATTCGCCAAAACGGGGGGGGAGGGGGAAGAAGGGGGGCAAGGGGGTCAACTCTGAAAAATGGTTTGTTTGTGACTATAGCATCGCCCCTTTATATGAATCTGAAAAAAGAAATGTTCCAAGTCTCTCAACTTCCGAGATCCGCTTAAAGGTGGGGAGAAGGGGGGCGAGGGGGTCAACTTTGAAAAATGGTTTTTACTTTTACGAGCCTCCTCTAAACGAATCCGTAAAAAAAACTGAAAAAAAAAGATTCGCCAAAACGGGGGGGGGGAGGAGAAGGGGGGAAAGGGGGTCAACTTTGAAAACTGGTTCGTTTGTGACTATAGCATTGCCCCTTTATATGAATCTGAAAAAAGAAATGTTCCAAGTCTCACAAATTCCGAGATCCGCTTAAAGGGGGGGAGAAGGGGGGCGAGGGGGTCAACTTTGAAAAATGGTCTTTACTTTTCCGAGCCTCCTCTAAACGAATCCGTAAAAAACAAAAAATACGGGTACCTTAGTTTCCGAGATACGATAGAGGGGGGTAGGAGGGGGGGGGGAAAGGGGAGGTTTGGCACTTTTCCCATACTCACGGGAGTTACTTGTTTACGAATCTGTCAAAATATACCCACCTCCCCCTCCACCATCTGGGAGAACAATTATGTCAATGAGTCAGTGAGTGAGTCAGTGGTAATGCAGTTTTATATAATATAACTAGTATTTGCTTGGTGCGCGAGCTGCAAGCAGCTCGCGTGTTTTTGTCCCTACACCTACCCTACACCAACCCTACACCTACCCTACACCAACCCTACACCTACCCTACACCTACCCTACACCTACCCTACACCTACCCTACACCTACCCTACACCTACCCTACACCTACCCTACACCTACCCTACACCTACCCTACACCTACCCTACCCCTACCCTACACCTACCCTACACCTACCCTACACCTACCCTACACCTACCCTACAACTACCCTACACCTACCCTACACCTACCCTACACCTACCCTACACCTACCCTACACCTACCCTACACCTACCCTACACCTACCCTACACCTACCCTACACCTACCCTACACCTACCCTACACCTACCCTACACCTACCCTACACCTACCCTACACCTACCCTACACCTACCCTACACTTTGTTCCAAAAAACATAACCCTAATGTTTGCATTCGTCGCCAGGCACTGAGTTTCGCTTCACCCACTCAACCTTCGTTACGCAACGGAGGTCGCCGGCTCGCTTCGCTGGCCACCTCCCCCCTGCGCTGCACTCGGTCTCGTAGGTTCGCTCCATTCGGGGTCCCTACGCTGCCTGGTCCACTCCCACCCGACGACCGATATTAGCTAGGGGAGGTTGGGGAGAGGAGGGATGAAGGGAGGGAGAGTGGGGAGTTTTGAAGAATGATTCCGACACAAGCATTGCCCCTTTATATGAATCTGAAAAAAGAAATGTTCCAAGTCTCTCAACTTCCGAGATCCGCTTAAAGGGGGGGAGAAGAGGGGCGAGGGGGTCAACTTTGAAAAATGGTTTTTACTTTTCCGAGCCTCCTCTAAACCAATCCGTAAAAAAAACAAAAAAAAAAGATTTGCCAAAATGGGGGGAGGGGGAGATGGGGGGCAAGGGGGTCAACTTTGAAAAATGGTTTGTTTGTGACTATAGCATTGCCCCTTTATATGAATCTGAAAAAAGAAATGTTCCAAGTCTCTCAACTTCCGAGATCCGCGTAAAGGGGGGGAGAAGGGGGGCGAGGGGGTCAACTTTGAAAAATGGTTTTTACTTTTCCGAGCCTCCTCTAAACGAATCCGTAAAAAACAAAAAATACGGGTACCTTAGTTTCCGAGATACGATAGAGGGGGGTAGGAGGGGGGGGGGAAAGGGGAGGTTTGGCACTTTTCCCATACTCACGGGAGTTACTTGTTTACGAATCTGTCAAAATATACCCACCTCCCCCTCCACCATCTGGGAGAACAATTATGTCAATGAGTCAGTGAGTGAGTCAGTGGTAATGCAGTTTTATATAATATAACTAGTATTTGCTTGGTGCGCGAGCTGCAAGCAGCTCGCGTGTTTTTGTCCCTACACCTACCCTACACCAACCCTACACCTACCCTACACCAACCCTACACCTACCCTACACCTACCCTACACCTACCCTACACCTACCCTACACCTACCCTACACCTACCCTACACCTACCCTACACCTACCCTACACCTACCCTACACCTACCCTACACCTACCCTACCCCTACCCTACACCTACCCTACACCTACCCTACACCTACCCTACACCTACCCTACAACTACCCTACACCTACCCTACACCTACCCTACACCTACCCTACACCTACCCTACACCTACCCTACACCTACCCTACACCTACCCTACACCTACCCTACACCTACCCTACACCTACCCTACACCTACCCTACACCTACCCTACACCTACCCTACACCTACCCTACACTTTGTTCCAAAAAACATAACCCTAATGTTTGCATTCGTCGCCAGGCACTGAGTTTCGCTTCACCCACTCAACCTTCGTTACGCTACGGAGGTCGCCGGCTCGCTTCGCTGGCCACCTCCCCCCTGCGCTGCACTCGGTCTCGTAGGTTCGCTCCATTCGGGGTCCCTACGCTGCCTGGTCCACTCCCACCCGACGACCGATATTAGCTAGGGGAGGTTGGGGAGAGGAGGGATGAAGGGAGGGAGAGTGGGGAGTTTTGAAGAATGATTCCGACACAAGCATTGCCCCTTTATATGAATCTGAAAAAAGAAATGTTCCAAGTCTCTCAACTTCCGAGATCCGCTTAAAGGGGGGGAGAAGAGGGGCGAGGGGGTCAACTTTGAAAAATGGTTTTTACTTTTCCGAGCCTCCTCTAAACCAATCCGTAAAAAAAACAAAAAAAAAAGATTTGCCAAAATGGGGGGAGGGGGAGATGGGGGGCAAGGGGGTCAACTTTGAAAAATGGTTTGTTTGTGACTATAGCATTGCCCCTTTATATGAATCTGAAAAAAGAAATGTTCCAAGTCTCTCAACTTCCGAGATCCGCGTAAAGGGGGGGAGAAGGGGGGTGAGGGGGTCAACTTTGAAAAATGGTTTTTACTTTTCCGAGCCTCCTCTAAACGAATCCGTAAAAAAAACAAAAAAAAAAGATTCGCCAAAACGGGGGGTGAGGGGGGAGAAGGGGGGCAAGGGGGTCAACTTTGAAAAATGGTTTGTTTGTGACTATAGCATTGCCCCTTTATATGAATCTGTCAAAATATACCCACCTCCCCATCCACCATCTGGGAGAACAATTATGTCAGTGAGTCAGTCAGTGGTAATGCAGTTTTATATATTATAACTAGTATTTGCTTGGTGCGCGAGCTGCAAGCAGCTCGCGGTTTCATCGTGTTTTTGAGAAGTATTCCTACACCTACCCTACACCTACCCTACACCTACCCTACACCTACCCTACACTTACCCTACACCTACCCTACACCTACCCTACACCTACCCTACACCTACCCTACACCTACCCTACACCTACCCTACACCTACCCTACACCTACCCTACACCTACCCTACATCTACCCTACACCTACCCTACACCTACCCTACACCTACCCTACACCTTCCCTACACCTACCCTACACCTACCCTACACCTACCCTACACCTACCCTACACCTACCCTAAACTTTGTTCCAAAAAACTAATGTTTGCTTGTCGTCGCCAGGCACTGAGTTTCGCTTCACCCACTCAACCTTCGTTACGCTACGGAGGTCGCCGGCTCGCTTCGCTCGCCACCTCCCCCCTGCGCTGCACTCGGTCTCGTAGGTTCGCTCCACTCGGGATCCCTACGCTGAATCCGTAAAAAAAACTGAAAAGAAAAGATTCGCCAAAACGGGGGGGGGAGGGGGGAGATGGGGAGCAAGGGGGTCAACTTTGAAAAATGGTTTGTTTGTGATTATAGCATTGCCCCTTTATATGAATCTGAAAAATGAAATGTTCCAAGTCTCTCAACTTCCGAGATCCGCTTAAAGGGGGGGAGAAGGGGGGCGAGGGGGTCAACTTTGAACAATGGTTTTTACTTTTCCGAGCCTCCTCTATACGAATCCGTAAAAAAAACAAAAAAAAAAGATTCGCCAAAACGAGGGGGGAGGGGGGAGAAGGGGGGCAAGGGGGTCAACTTTGAAAACTGGTTCGTTTGTGACTAAAGCATTGCCCCTTTATATGAATCTGAAAAAAGAAATGTTCCAATTGTTCCAACTTTCGAGATCCGCTTAAAGGGGGGGAGAAGGGGGGCGAGGGGGTCAACTTTGAAAAATGCTTTTTACTTTTCCGAGCCTCCTCTAAACGAATCCGTAAAAAAAACATTCTACGGGTACCTTAGTTTCCGAGATACGATAGAGGGGGGGAGGAGGGGGGAGGAAAAGGGGAGGTTTGGGACTTTTCCCATAATCACGGGAGTTACTTGTTTACGAATCTGTCAAAATATACCCACCTCCCCATCCACCATCTGGGAGAACAATTATGTCAATGAGTGAGTCAGTCAGTCAGTCAGTGGTAATGCAGTTTTATATAGTATAACTAGTATTTGCTTGGTGCGCGAGCTGCAAGCAGCTCGCGGTTTCGTCGTGTTTTTGAGAAGTATTCCTTAACCTACCCTACACCTACCCTACACCAACCCTACACCTACCCTACACCTACCCTACACCTACCCTACACCTACCCTACACCTACCCTACACCTACCCTACACCTACCCTACACCTACCCTACACCTACCCTACACCTACTCACACCTACCCTACACCTACCCTACACCTACCCTACACCTACCCTACACCTACCCTACACCTACCCTACACCTACCCTACACCTACCCTACACCTACCCTACACCTACCCTACACCTACCCTACACCTACCCTACACCTACCCTACACCTACCCTACACCTACCCTACACCTACCCTACACCTACCCTACACCTACCCTACACCTACCCTACACCTACCCTACACCTACCCTACACCTACTCTACACCTACCCTACACCTACCCTACACCTACCCTACACCTACCCTACACCTACCCTACACCTACCCTACACCTACCCTACACCTACCCTACACCTACCCTACACCTACCCTACACCTACCCTACACCTACCCTACACCTACCCTACACCTACCCTACACCTACCCTACACCTACCCTACACCTACCCTACACCTACCCTACACCTACCCTACACCTACCCTACACCTACCCTACACCTACCCTACACCTACCCTACACCTACCCTACACCTACCCTACACCTACCCTACACCTACCCTACACCTACCCTACACCTACCCTAAACCTACCCTACACCTACCCTACACCTACCCTACACCTACCCTACACCTACCCTACACCTACCCTACACCTACTCACACCTACCCTACACCTACCCTACACCTACCCTACACCTACCCTACACCTACCCTACACCTACCCTACACCTACCCTACACCTACCCTACACCTACCCTACACCTACCCTACACCTACCCTACACCTACCCTACACCTACCCTACACCTACCCTACACCTACCCTACACCTACCCTACACCTACCCTACACCTACCCTACACCTACCCTACACCTACCCTACACCTACTCTACACCTACCCTACACCTACCCTACACCTACCCTACACCTACCCTACACCTACCCTACACCTACCCTACACCTACCCTACAACCTACCCTACACCTACCCTACACCTACCCTACACCTACCCTACACCTACCCTACACTACCCTACACCTACCCTACACCTACCCTACACCTACCCTACACCTACCCTACACCTACCCTACACCTACCCTACACCTACCCTACACCTACCCTACACCTACCCTACACCTACCCTACACCTACCCTACACCTACCCTACACCTACCCTACACCTACCCTACACCTACCCTACACCTACCCTACACCTACCCTACACCTACCCTAAACCTACCCTACACCTACCCTACACCTACCCTAAACTTTGTTCCAAAAAACATAACCCTAATGTTTGCTTGTCGTCGCCAGGCACTGAGTTTCTCTTCACCAACTCAACCTTCGTTACGCTACGGAGGTCGCCGGCTCGCTTCGCTCGCCACCTCCCCCCTGCGCTACACTCGGTCTCGTAGGTTCGCTCCACTCGGGATCCCTACGCTGAATCCGTAAAAAAAACAAAAAAAAAAGATTCGCCAAAACGGGGGGGAAGGGGGGAGAAGGGGGGCAAGGGAGTCAACTTTGAAAACTGGTTCGTTTGTGACTATAGCATTGCCCCTTTATATGAATCTGAAAAAAGAAATGTTCCAAGCCTCTCAACTTCCGAGATCCGCTTAAAGGGGGGGAGAAGGGGGGCGAGGTGGTCAACTTTGAAAAATGGTTTTTACTTTTCCGAGCCTCCTCTAAACGAATCCGTAAAAAAAACAAAAAAAAAAGATTCGCCAAAACGGGGGGTGAGGGGGGAGAAGGGGGGCAAGGGGGTCAACTTTGAAAAGTGGTTTTTACTTTTGCAAGCCTCCTCTAAACGAATCCGTAAAAAACAAAAAATACGGGTACCTTAGTTTCCGAGATACGATAGAGGGGGGGAGGAGGGGGGGGGAAAAGGGGAGGTTTGGCACTTTTCCCATACTCACGGGAGTTACTTGTTTACGAATCTGTCAAAATATACCCACCTCCCCATCCACCATCTGGGAGAACAATTATGTCAATGAGTGAGTGAGTGAGTGGTAATGCAGTTTTATATAATATAATAACTAGTATTTGCTTGGTGCGCGAGCTGCAAGCAGCTCGCGTGTTGTTGTCCCTATACCCGCGTGTTGTTGTCCCTACACCCGCGTGTTTTTGTCCCTACACCTGCCCTACACCTACCCTACACCTACCCTACACCTACCCCACACCTACCCTACACCTACCCTACACCTACCCTACACCTACCCTAAACTTTGTTCCAAAAAACATAACCCTAATGTTTGCATTCGTCGCCAGGCACTGAGTTTCGCTTCACCCACTCAATCTTCGTTACGCTACGGAGGTTGCCGGCTCGCTGCGCTGCACTCGGTCTCGTAGGTTCGCTCCACTCGGGATCCCTACGCTGAATCCGTAAAAAAAAACAAAAAAAAGATTCGCCAAAACAGGGGGGGGGGAGGGGGGAGATGGGGGGCAAGGGGGTCAACTTTGAAAAATGGTTTGTTTGTGACTATAGCATTGCCCCTTTATATGAATCTGAAAAAAGAAATGTTCCAAGTCTCTCAACTTCCGAGATCCGCTTAAAGGGGGGGAGAAGGGGGGCGAGGGGGTCATCTTTGAAAAATGGTTTTTACTTTTCCGAGCCTCCTCTAAACGATTCCGTAAAAAAAAACAAAAAAAAAGGATTAGCCAAAACGGGGGGGGAGGGGGGAGAAGGGGGGCAAGGGGGTCAACTTTGAAAAATGGTTTGTTTGTGACTATAGCATTGCCCCTTTATTTGAATCTGAAAAAAGAAATGTTCCAAGTCTCTCAACTTCCGAGATACGCTTAAAGGGGGGGAGAAGGGGGGCGAAGGGGTCAACTTTGAAAAATGGTCTTTTCTTTTCCGAGCCTCCTCTAAACGAATCCGTAAAAAACAAAAAATACGGGTATCTTAGTTTCCGAGATACGATAGAGGGGGGGAGGAGGGGGGGGGGAAAGGGGAGGTTTGGCACTTTTCCCATACTCACGGGAGTTACTTGTTTACGAATCTGTCAAAATATACCCACCTCCCCATCCACCATCTGGGAGAACAATTATGTCAATGAGTCAGTGAGTCAGTGAGTGGTAATGCAGTTTTATATAATATAACTAGTATTTGCTTGGTGCGCGAGCTGCAAGCAGCTCGCGGCTTTGTCGTGTTTTTGAGAAGTATTCCTTAACCTACCCTACACCTACCCTACACCTACCCTACACCTACCCTACACCTACCCTACACCTACCCTACACCTACCCTACACCTACCCTACACCTACCCTACACCTACCCTACACCTACCCTACACCTACCCTACACCTACCCTACACCTACCCTACACCTACCCTACACCTACCCTACACCTACCCTACACCTACCCTACACCTACCCTACACCTACCCTACACCTACACTACACCTACACTACACCTACCCTACACCTACCCTACACCTACCCTACACCTACCCTACACCTACCCTACACCTACCCTACACCTACCCTACACCTACCCTACACCTACCCTACACCTACCCTACACCTACCCTACACCTACCCTACACCAGCCCTACACCTGCCCTACACCTGCCCTACACCTACCCTACACCTACCCTACACTTTGTTCCAAAAAACATAACCCTAATGTTTGCTTGTCGTCGCCAGGCACTGTCGCCAGGCACCGCCGGTCGCTTCACCCACTCAACCTTCGTTACGCTACGGAGGTCGCCGGCTCGCTTCGCTCGCCACCTCCCCCCTGCGCTGCACTCGGTCTCGTAGGTTCGCTCCACTCGGGATCCCTACGCTGAATCCGTAAAAAAAAACAAAAAAAAGATTCGCCAAAACGGGGGGGGGGGAGGAGGGATATGGGGGGCAAGAGGGTCAACTTTGAAAAATGGTTTTTACTTTTCCGAGCCTCCTCTAAATGATTCCGTAAAAAAAACAAAAAAAAAAGATTTGCCAAAACGGGGGGGAGGGGGGAGAAGGGGAGCAAGGGGGTCAACTTTGAAAAATGGTATGTTTGTGACTATAGCATTGCCCCTTTATATGAATCTGAAAAAAGATATGTTCCAAGTCTCTCAACTTCCGAGATCCGCTTAAAGGGGGGGAGAAGGGGGGCGAGGGGGTCAACTTTGAAAATTGTTTTTTTCTTTTCCGAGCCTCCTCTAAACGAATCCGTAAAAAAAACTGAAAAAAAAAGATTCGCCAAAACGGGTGGGGGGGGGGGGGAGAAGGGGGGCAAGGGTGTCAACTTTGAAAACTGGTTCGTTTGTGACTATAGCATTGCCCCTTTATATGAATCTGAAAAAAGAAATGTTCCAAGTCTCTCAACTTCCGAGATCCGCTTAAAGGGGGGGAGAAGGGGGGCGAGGGGGTCAACTTTGAAAAATGGTTTTTACTTTTCCGAGCCTCCTCTAAACGAATCCGTAAAAAAAAACATACTACAGGTACCTTAGTTTCCGAGATACGATAGAGGGGGGGAGAAGGGGGGAGGAAACATACTCGCGAGAGTTACTTGTTTACGAATCTGTCAAAATATACCCACCTCCCCCTTCACCATCTGGGAGAACAATTATGTCAGTCAGTGAGTGGTAATGCAGTTTTATATAGTATAATAACTAGTATTTGCTTGGTGCGCGAGCTGCAAGCAGCTCGCGTGTTGTTGTCCCTACACCTACCCTACACCTACCCTACTCCTACCCTACTCCTACCCTACACCTACCCTACACCTACCCTACTCCTACCCTACACCTACCCTACTCCTACCCTACACCTACCCTTCACCTACCCTACACCTATCCTACACCTACCCTACACCTACCCTACACTTACCCTACACCTACCCTACACCTACCCTACACCTACCCTACACCTACCATACACCTACCCTACACTTTGTTCCAAAAAACATAACCCTAATGTTTGCTTGTCGTCGCCAGGCACTGAGTTTCGCTGCACCCACTCAACCTTCGTTACGCTACGGAGGTCGCCGGCTCGCTTCGCTCGCCACCTCCCCCCTGCGCTGCACTCGGTCTCGTAGGTTCGCTCCACTCGGGATCCCTACGCTGAATCCGAAAAAAAAAAGATTCGCCAAAACGGGGGGGGAAAGGGGGGCGAGGGGGTCAACTTTGAAAACTGGTTCGTTTGTGACTAAAGCATTGCCCTTTTATATGAATCTGAAAAAAGAAATGTTCCAAGTCTCTCAACTACCGAGTTCCGCTTAAAGGGGGGGAGAAGGGGGGCGAGGGGGTCAACTTTGAAAAATGGTTTTTACTTTTCCGAGCCTCTTCTAAACGAATCCGTAAAAAAAACACGAAAAAAAGATTCGCCAAAACGGGGGGGGGGAGGGGGAGAAGGGGGGCAAGGGGGTCAACTTTGAACTATGGTTTGTTTGTGACTATAGCATTGCCCCTTTATATGAATCTGAAAAAAGAAATGTTCCAAGTCTCTCAACTTCCGAGATCCGCTTAAAGGGGGGGAGAAGGGGGGCGAGGGGGTCATTTTTGAAAAATGGTTTTTACTTTTCCGATCCTCCTCTAAACGAATCCGTAAAAAAAAAAAAATACGGGTACCTTAGTTTCCGAGATACGATAGAGGGGGGGAGGAGGGGGGTGAAAAGGGGAGGTTTGGGACTTTTCCCATACTCGCGAGAGTTACTTGTTTACGAATCTGTCAAAATATACCCACCTTCCCCTCCACCATCTGGGAGAACAATTATGTCAATGAGTCAGTGAGTGAGTCAGTGAGTCAGTGGTAATGCAGTTTTATATAGTATAACTAGTATTTGCTTGGTGCGCGAGCTGCAAGCAGCTCGCGTGTTGTTGTTCCTACACCTACCCTACACCTACCCTACATCTACCCTACACTTACCCTACACCTACCCTACACTTACCCTACACCTACCCTACACCTACCCTACACCTACCCTACACCTACCCTACACCTACCCTACACCTACCCTACACCTACCCTACACCTACCCTACACCTACCCTACACCTACCCTACACCTACCCTACACCTACCCTACACCTACCCTACACCTACCCTACACCTACCCTACACCTACCCTACACCTACCCTACACCTACCCTACACCTACCCTACACCTACCCTACACCTACCCTACACCTACCCTACACCTACCCTACACCTACCCTACACCTACCCTACACCTACCCTACACCTACCCTACACCTACCCTACACCTACCCTACACCTACCCTACACCTACCCTACACCTACCCTACACCTACCCTACACCTACCCTACACCTACCCTACACCTACCCTACACCTACCCTACACCTACCCTACACCTACCCTACACCTACCCTACACCTACCCTACACCTACCCTACACCTACCCTACACCTACCCTACACCTACCCTACACCTACCCTACACCTACCCTACACCTACCCTACACCTACCCTACACCTACCCTACACCTACCCTACACCTACCCTACACCTACCCTACACCTACCCTACACCTACCCTACACCTACCCTACACCTACCCTACACCTACCCTACACCTACCCTACACCTACCCTACACCTACCCTACACCTACCCTACACCTACCCTACACCTACCCTACACCTACCCTACACCTACCCTACACCTACCCTACACCTACCCTACACCTACCCTACACCTACCCTACACCTACCCTACACCTACCCTACACCTACCCTACACCTACCCTACACCTACCCTACACCTACCCTACACCTACCCTACACCTACCCTACACCTACCCTACACCTACCCTACACCTACCCTACACCTACCCTACACCTACCCTACACCTACCCTACACCTTCCCTACACCTACCCTACACCTTCCCTACACCTACCCTACACCTACCCTACACCTACCCTACACCTACCCTACACCTACCCTACACCTACCCTACACCTACCCTACACCTACCCTACACCTACCCTACACCTACCCTACACCTACCCTACACCTACCCTACACCTACCCTACACCTACCCTACACCTACCCTACACCTACCCTACACCTACCCTACACCTACCCTACACCTACCCTACACCTACCCTACACCTACCCTACACCTACCCTACACCTACCCTACACCTACCCTACACCCACCCTACACCTACCCTACACCTACCCTACACCTACCCTACACCTACCCTACACCTACCCTACACCTACCCTACACCTACCCTACACCTACCCTACACCTACCCTACACCTACCCAACACCTACCCTACACATACCCTACACCTACCCTACACCTACCCTACACCTACCCTACACCTACCCTACACCTACCCTACACTTACCCTACACCTACCCTACACCTACCCTGCACCTACCCTACACCTACCCTACACCTACCCTACACCTACCCTGCACCTACCCTACACCTACCCTACACTTTGTCCCAAAAAACATAACCCTAATGTTTGCTTGTCGTCGCCAGGCACTGAGTTTCGCTTCACCCACTCAACCTTCGTTACGCTACGGAGGTCGCCGGCTCGCTTCGCTCGCCACCTCCCCCCTGCGCTGCACTCGGTCTCGTAGGTTCGCTCCACTCGGGATCCCTACGCTGAATCCGTAAAAAAAACAAAAAAATATTTGCCAAAACGGGGGGGGGGGGGAAAGGGGGGCAAGGGGGTCAACTTTGAAAAATAATTCCAACTAAAGCATTGCCCCTTTATATGAATCTTAAAAAAGAAATGTCCCAAGTCTCTCAACTGCCGAGATCCGCTTAGAGGGGGGGAGAAGGGGGGCGAGGGGTCAACTTGGAAAAATGGTTTTTACTTTTCCGAGCCTCCTCTAAACGAATCCGTAAAAAAAACAAAAAAAAAAGATTCGCCAAAACGGGGGGGGGGAGGGGGGAGAAGGGGGGCAAGGGTGATAACTTTGAAAACTGGTTCGTTTCTGACTATAGTATTGCCCCTTTATATGAATCTGAAAAAAGAAATGTTCCAAGTCTCTCAACTTCCGAGATCCGCTTATAGGGGGGGAGAAGGGGGGCGAGGGGGTCAACTTCGAAAAATGGTTTTTACTTTTTCGAGCCTCCTCTAAACGATTCCGTAAAAAAAACAAAAAAAAAAGATTTGCCAAAACGGGGGGGGGAGGGGGGAGAAGGGGGGCAAGGGGGTCAACTTTGAAAAATGGTTCGTTTGTGACTATAGCATTGCCCCTTTATATGAACCTGAAAAAAGAAATGTTCCAAATGTTCCAACTTTCGAGATCCGCTTAAAGGGGGGGAGAAGGGGGGCGAGGGGGTCAACTTTGAAAAATGCTTTTCTTTTTTCCGAGCCTCTTCTAAACGAATCCGTAAAAAACAAAAAATACGGGTACCTTAGTTTCCGAGATACGATAGAGGGGGGGAGGAGGGGGGGGGAAAAGGGGAGGTTTGGGACTTTTCCCATACTCGCGAGAGTTACTTGTTTACGAATCTGTCAAAATATACCCACCTCCCCCTCCACCATCTGGGAGAACAATTATGTCAATGAGTCAGTGAGTGAGTGAGTGGTAATGCAGTTTTATATAATATAACTAGTATTTGCTTGGTGCGCGAGCTGCAAGCAGCTCGCGTGTTGTTGTCCCTACACCCGCGTGTTGTTGTCCCTACACCTACCCTACACCTACCCTACACCTACCCTACACCTACCCTACACTTTGTTCCAAAAAACATAACCCTAATGTTTGCTTGTCGTCGCCAGGCACTGAGTTTCGCTTCACCCACTCAACCTTCGTTACGCTACGGAGGTCTCCGGCTCGCTTCGCTCGCCACCTCCCCCCTGCGCTGCACTCGGTCTCGAAGGTTCGCTCCACTCGGGATCCCTACGCTGAATCCGTAAAAAAAACAAAAAAAAAAGATTAGCCAAAACGGGGGGGGAGGGGGGAGAAGGGGGCAAGGGGGTCAACTTTGAAAACTGGTTCGTTTGTGACTACAGCATTGCCCCTTTATATGAATCTGAAAAAAAAAATGTTCCAAGCCTCTCAACTTCCGAGATCCGCTTAAAGGGGGGGAGAATGGGGGCGAGGGGGTCAACTTTGAACAATGGTTTTTACTTTTCCGAGCCTCCTCTAAACGAATCCGTAAATAAAACAAAAAAAAAGATTCGCCAAAACGGGGGGGGGGGGAGGGGGGAGAAGGGGGGCAAGGGGGTCAACTTTGAAAAATGCTTTTTACTTTTCCGAGCCTCCTCTAAACGAATCCGTAAAAAACAAAAAATACGGGTATCTTAGTTTCCGAGAAACGATAGAGGGGGGGAGGAGGGGGGGGGGGGGAAAGGGGAGGTTTGGCACTTTTCCCATACTCACGGGAGTTACTTGTTTACGAATCTGTCAAAATATACCCACCTCCCCCTCCACCATCTGGGAGAACAATTATGTCAATCAGTCAGTCAGTGAGTGGTAATGCAGTTTTATATAATATAATAACTAGTATTTGCTTGGTGCGCGAGCTGCAAGCAGCTCGCGTGTTGTTGTCTCTACACCTACCCTACACCTACCCTACACCTACCCTACACCTACCCTACACCTACCCTACACCTACCCTACACCTACCCTACACCTACCCTACACCTACCCTACACCTACCCTACACCTACCCTACACCTACCCTACACCTACCCTACACCTACCCTACACCTACCCTACACCTACCCTACACCTACCCTACACCTACCCTACACCTACCCTACACCTACCCTACACCTACCCTACACCTACCCTACACCTACCCTACACCTACCCTACACCTACCCTACACCTACCCTACACCTACCCTACACCTACCCTACACCTACCCTACACCTACCCTACACCTACCCTACACCTACCGTACACCTACCCTACACCTACCCTACACCTACCGTACACCTACCCTACACCTACCCTACACCTACCCTACACCTACCCTACACCTACCCTACACCTACCCTACACCTACCCTACACCTACCCTACACCTACCCTACACCTACCCTACACCTACCCTACACCTACCCTACACCTACCCTACACCTACCCTACACTTTGTTCCAAAACACATAACCCTAATGTTTGCTTGTCGTCGCAAGGCACTGAGTTTCGCTTCACCCACTCAACCTTCGTTACGCTACGTCGTTACGCTTCGCTACGCTACTTCGTTCGCTCCACTCGGGATCCCTACGCTAAATCCGTAAAAAAAACAAATAAAAGATTCGCCAAAACGGGGGGGGAGGGGGAAGAAGGGGGGCAAGGGGGTCAACTCTGAAAAATGGTTTGTTTGTGACTATAGCATCGCCCCTTTATATGAATCTGAAAAAAGAAATGTTCCAAGTCTCTCAACTTCCGAGATCCGCTTAAAGGTGGGGAGAAGGGGGGCGAGGGGGTCAACTTTGAAAAATGGTTTTTACTTTTCCGAGCCTCCTCTAAACGAATCCGTAAAAAAAACTGAAAAAAAAAGATTCGCCAAAACGGGGGGGGGGAGGAGAAGGGGGGAAAGGGGGTCAACTTTGAAAACTGGTTCGTTTGTGACTATAGCATTGCCCCTTTATATGAATCTGAAAAAAGAAATGTTCCAAGTCTCACAAATTCCGAGATCCGCTTAAAGGGGGGGAGAAGGGGGGCGAGGGGGTCAACTTTGAAAAATGGTCTTTACTTTTCCGAGCCTCCTCTAAACGAATCCGTAAAAAACAAAAAATACGGGTACCTTAGTTTCCGAGATACGATAGAGGGGGGTAGGAGGGGGGGGGGAAAGGGGAGGTTTGGCACTTTTCCCATACTCACGGGAGTTACTTGTTTACGAATCTGTCAAAATATACCCACCTCCCCCTCCACCATCTGGGAGAACAATTATGTCAATGAGTCAGTGAGTGAGTCAGTGGTAATGCAGTTTTATATAATATAACTAGTATTTGCTTGGTGCGCGAGCTGCAAGCAGCTCGCGTGTTTTTGTCCCTACACCTACCCTACACCAACCCTACACCTACCCTACACCAACCCTACACCTACCCTACACCTACCCTACACCTACCCTACACCTACCCTACACCTACCCTACACCTACCCTACACCTACCCTACACCTACCCTACACCTACCCTACACCTACCCTACCCCTACCCTACACCTACCCTACACCTACCCTACACCTACCCTACACCTACCCTACAACTACCCTACACCTACCCTACACCTACCCTACACCTACCCTACACCTACCCTACACCTACCCTACACCTACCCTACACCTACCCTACACCTACCCTACACCTACCCTACACCTACCCTACACCTACCCTACACCTACCCTACACCTACCCTACACCTACCCTACACCTACCCTACACTTTGTTCCAAAAAACATAACCCTAATGTTTGCATTCGTCGCCAGGCACTGAGTTTCGCTTCACCCACTCAACCTTCGTTACGCTACGGAGGTCGCCGGCTCGCTTCGCTGGCCACCTCCCCCCTGCGCTGCACTCGGTCTCGTAGGTTCGCTCCATTCGGGGTCCCTACGCTGCCTGGTCCACTCCCACCCGACGACCGATATTAGCTAGGGGAGGTTGGGGAGAGGAGGGATGAAGGGAGGGAGAGTGGGGAGTTTTGAAGAATGATTCCGACACAAGCATTGCCCTTTTATATGAATCTGAAAAAAGAAATGTTCCAAGTCTCTCAACTTCCGAGATCCGCTTAAAGGGGGGGAGAAGAGGGGCGAGGGGGTCAACTTTGAAAAATGGTTTTTACTTTTCCGAGCCTCCTCTAAACCAATCCGTAAAAAAAACAAAAAAAAAAGATTTGCCAAAATGGGGGGAGGGGGAGATGGGGGGCAAGGGGGTCAACTTTGAAAAATGGTTTGTTTGTGACTATAGCATTGCCCCTTTATATGAATCTGAAAAAAGAAATGTTCCAAGTCTCTCAACTTCCGAGATCCGCGTAAAGGGGGGGAGAAGGGGGGTGAGGGGGTCAACTTTGAAAAATGGTTTTTACTTTTCCGAGCCTCCTCTAAACGAATCCGTAAAAAAAACAAAAAAAAAAGATTCGCCAAAACGGGGGGTGAGGGGGGAGAAGGGGGGCAAGGGGGTCAACTTTGAAAAATGGTTTGTTTGTGACTATAGCATTGCCCCTTTATATGAATCTGTCAAAATATACCCACCTCCCCATCCACCATCTGGGAGAACAATTATGTCAGTGAGTCAGTCAGTGGTAATGCAGTTTTATATATTATAACTAGTATTTGCTTGGTGCGCGAGCTGCAAGCAGCTCGCGGTTTCATCGTGTTTTTGAGAAGTATTCCTACACCTACCCTACACCTACCCTACACCTACCCTACACCTACCCTACACTTACCCTACACCTACCCTACACCTACCCTACACCTACCCTACACCTACCCTACACCTACCCTACACCTACCCTACACCTACCCTACACCTACCCTACACCTACCCTACATCTACCCTACACCTACCCTACACCTACCCTACACCTACCCTACACCTTCCCTACACCTACCCTACACCTACCCTACACCTACCCTACACCTACCCTACACCTACCCTAAACTTTGTTCCAAAAAACTAATGTTTGCTTGTCGTCGCCAGGCACTGAGTTTCGCTTCACCCACTCAACCTTCGTTACGCTACGGAGGTCGCCGGCTCGCTTCGCTCGCCACCTCCCCCCTGCGCTGCACTCGGTCTCGTAGGTTCGCTCCACTCGGGATCCCTACGCTGAATCCGTAAAAAAAACTGAAAAGAAAAGATTCGCCAAAACGGGGGGGGGAGGGGGGAGATGGGGAGCAAGGGGGTCAACTTTGAAAAATGGTTTGTTTGTGATTATAGCATTGCCCCTTTATATGAATCTGAAAAATGAAATGTTCCAAGTCTCTCAACTTCCGAGATCCGCTTAAAGGGGGGGAGAAGGGGGGCGAGGGGGTCAACTTTGAACAATGGTTTTTACTTTTCCGAGCCTCCTCTATACGAATCCGTAAAAAAAACAAAAAAAAAAGATTCGCCAAAACGAGGGGGGAGGGGGGAGAAGGGGGGCAAGGGGGTCAACTTTGAAAACTGGTTCGTTTGTGACTAAAGCATTGCCCCTTTATATGAATCTGAAAAAAGAAATGTTCCAATTGTTCCAACTTTCGAGATCCGCTTAAAGGGGGGGAGAAGGGGGGCGAGGGGGTCAACTTTGAAAAATGCTTTTTACTTTTCCGAGCCTCCTCTAAACGAATCCGTAAAAAAAACATTCTACGGGTACCTTAGTTTCCGAGATACGATAGAGGGGGGGAGGAGGGGGGAGGAAAAGGGGAGGTTTGGGACTTTTCCCATAATCACGGGAGTTACTTGTTTACGAATCTGTCAAAATATACCCACCTCCCCATCCACCATCTGGGAGAACAATTATGTCAATGAGTGAGTCAGTCAGTCAGTCAGTGGTAATGCAGTTTTATATAGTATAACTAGTATTTGCTTGGTGCGCGAGCTGCAAGCAGCTCGCGGTTTCGTCGTGTTTTTGAGAAGTATTCCTTAACCTACCCTACACCTACCCTACACCAACCCTACACCTACCCTACACCTACCCTACACCTACCCTACACCTACCCTACACCTACCCTACACCTACCCTACACCTACCCTACACCTACCCTACACCTACCCTACACCTACTCACACCT
This sequence comes from Orthosia incerta, assembly GCA_948252205.1. Lineage (NCBI taxonomy): Eukaryota > Metazoa > Arthropoda > Insecta > Lepidoptera > Noctuidae > Orthosia > Orthosia incerta. The sequence continues at coordinate 5,600,269 of OX411769.1, forward strand.
ACCCTACACCTACCCTACACCTACCCTACACCTACCCTACACCTACCCTACACCTACCCTACACCTACCCTACACCTACCCTACACCTACCCTACACCTACCCTACACCTACCCTACACCTACCCTACACCTACCCTACACCTACCCTACACCTACCCTACACCTACCCTACACCTACCCTACACCTACCCTACACCTACCCTACACCTACCCTACACCTACTCTACACCTACCCTACACCTACCCTACACCTACCCTACACCTACCCTACACCTACCCTACACCTACCCTACACCTACCCTACACCTACCCTACACCTACCCTACACCTACCCTACACCTACCCTACACCTACCCTACACCTACCCTACACCTACCCTACACCTACCCTACACCTACCCTACACCTACCCTACACCTACCCTACACCTACCCTACACCTACCCTACACCTACCCTACACCTACCCTACACCTACCCTACACCTACCCTACACCTACCCTACACCTACCCTACACCTACCCTACACCTACCCTAAACCTACCCTACACCTACCCTACACCTACCCTACACCTACCCTAAACTTTGTTCCAAAAAACATAACCCTAATGTTTGCTTGTCGTCGCCAGGCACTGAGTTTCTCTTCACCAACTCAACCTTCGTTACGCTACGGAGGTCGCCGGCTCGCTTCGCTCGCCACCTCCCCCCTGCGCTACACTCGGTCTCGTAGGTTCGCTCCACTCGGGATCCCTACGCTGAATCCGTAAAAAAAACAAAAAAAAAAGATTCGCCAAAACGGGGGGGAAGGGGGGAGAAGGGGGGCAAGGGAGTCAACTTTGAAAACTGGTTCGTTTGTGACTATAGCATTGCCCCTTTATATGAATCTGAAAAAAGAAATGTTCCAAGCCTCTCAACTTCCGAGATCCGCTTAAAGGGGGGGAGAAGGGGGGCGAGGTGGTCAACTTTGAAAAATGGTTTTTACTTTTCCGAGCCTCCTCTAAACGAATCCGTAAAAAAAACAAAAAAAAAAGATTCGCCAAAACGGGGGGTGAGGGGGGAGAAGGGGGGCAAGGGGGTCAACTTTGAAAAGTGGTTTTTACTTTTGCAAGCCTCCTCTAAACGAATCCGTAAAAAACAAAAAATACGGGTACCTTAGTTTCCGAGATACGATAGAGGGGGGGAGGAGGGGGGGGGAAAAGGGGAGGTTTGGCACTTTTCCCATACTCACGGGAGTTACTTGTTTACGAATCTGTCAAAATATACCCACCTCCCCATCCACCATCTGGGAGAACAATTATGTCAATGAGTGAGTGAGTGAGTGGTAATGCAGTTTTATATAATATAATATAATAACTAGTATTTGCTTGGTGCGCGAGCTGCAAGCAGCTCGCGTGTTGTTGTCCCTACACCCGCGTGTTGTTGTCCCTACACCTACCCTACACCTACCCTACACCTACCCTACACCTACCCTACACCTACCCTACACCTACCCTACACCTACCCTACACCTACCCTACACCTACCCTACACCTACCCTACACCTACCCTACACCTACCCTACACCTACCCTACACCTACCCTACACCTACCCTACACCTACCCTACACCTACCCTACACCTACCCTACACCTACCCTACACCTACCCTACACCTACCCTACACCTACCCTACACCTACCCTATACCTACCCTACACCTACCCTACACCTACCCTACACCTACCCTACACCTACCCTACACCTACCCTACACCTACCCTACACCTACCCTACACCTACCCTACACCTACTCTACACCTACCCTACACCTACCCTACACCTACCCTACACCTACCCTACACCTACCCTACACCTACCCTACACCTACCCTACACCTACCCTACACCTACCCTACACCTACCCTACACCTACCCTACACCTACCCTACACCTACCCTACACCTACCCTACACCTACCCTACACCTACCCTACACCTGCCCTACACCTACCCTACACCTACCCTACACCTACCCTACACCTACCCTACAGCTACACTTTGTTCCAAAAAACATAAACCTAATGTTTGCTTGTCGTCGCCAGGCACTGAGTTTCGCTTCACCCACTCAACCTTCGTTACGCTACGGAGGTCGCCGGCTCGCTTCGCTCGCCACCTCCCCCCTGCGCTGCACTCGGTCTCGTAGGTTCGCTCCACTCGGGATCCCTACGCTGAATCCGTAAAAAAAAAAAGATTCGCCAAAACGGGGGAGAAGGGGGGCAAGGGGGTCAACTTTGAAAAATGGTTTTTACTTTTCCCAGCCTCCTCTAAACGAATCCGTAAAAAAAAACAAAAAAAAAAGATTCGCCAAAACGGGGGGGGGAGAAGGGGGGCAAGGGGGTCAACTTTGAAAATGGTTTACATGTGACTATAGCATTGCCCCTTTATATGAATCTGAAAAAAGAAATGTTCCAAGTCTCTCAACTTCCGAGATCCGCTTAAACGGGGGGAGAAGGGGGGCGAGGGGGTCAACTTTGAAAAATGGTTTTTGCTTTTCCGAGCCTCCTCTAAACGAATCCGTAAAAAAAACTGAAAAAAAAAGATTTGCCAAAACGGGGAGGGGGGGGAGAAGGGGGGCAAGGGGGTCAACTTTGAAAAATGGTTTGTTTGTGACTATAGCATTGCCCCTTTATATGAATCTGAAAAAAGAAATGTTCCAAGTCTCTCAACTTCCGAGATCCGCTTAAAGGGGGGGAGAAGGGGGGCGAGGGGGTCATTTTTGAAAAATGGTCTTTACTTTTCCGAGCCTCCTCTAAACGAATCCGTAAAAAACAAAAAATACGGGTATCTTAGATTCCGAGAAACGATAGAGGGGGGGAGGAGGGGGGGCGAAAAGGGGAGGTTTGGCACTTTTCCCATACTCACGGGAGTTACTTGTTTACGAATCTGTCAAAATATACCCACCTCCCCCTCCACCATCTGGGAGAACAATTATGTCAATGAGTCAGTCAGTGAGTGAGTGGTAATCCAGCTTTATATAATATAATAATATATTTATAGCTTATAATCATTTGGAATAATGTACCTTACAAAGAGTGAAATAATTTTTCAAATAAGTGTAGTGGTTTCAGAGAATATTTATTTAATATTTATTTCTACTATAAGTCTGAACAAACTCACAAAATTCGGGGTATCTCTATATAAAATTAGTTAAGACTTTTACTAAAAATAGAATAAAATAAATATTTGAGTGCGTGTTTTTTTGCCGTTTTTTGCGATAATGGTACGGAACCCTTCGTGCGCGAGTCCGACTCGCACGTGGCCGGTTTTTTGTGCAATGCCATGCTGAGGGTATCAAATGAAAGGGTTTGCTGAGAATAATATGAAAAAAGCTTGTTTTTTTTTTTTTTTAATCTAATTTTGTTTAGGGGCTTTTATCAAAGACATGTCAGCCCCATCGTGCCCTTTTACATTAATTTCTTACATTATGTACTATTACATTACTTAATTAAATATTATTAGTTTATATAACATTACTTAATAGTTAATGAATCAGGATTATTCGTGGAGGACCATAATTAAATGGCACAACTTTTTAATTATCTCCGAAGCTGGTACAGATAAGATGGATTGGATTATGCCTACATCCAACTTATTTATTTTAAAATCCTTTATGAATAACTCGCGTTCTACTCCGTTCCGAGCACACTCCATCAGCAAATGTTGCACGTCCTCGATTTTATTGCATACTGTGCAATTAGGAGAATCGGCCTTTTTCATAAGAAATGCGAACTTTGCCGATGGATAGTGTCCAGAACGGAGTCTTAATATCAATTTAACGTAATTTCTCTCTAATTTAGTATCTTCGAACCAGGGAACACGAGATGGCTGACCTTGAATGCTTTTGTACCAAATGCCTTTGTCCAGAGACATTTTGAAAAAATGTTGTTTCCAGGAATTAAAGCATGCAGATTTAAATTTAGTAGTATATTCCCAATAATCAGGTATATAGTTAATTATACATCCATCCTCTACCGCTGATCTGGATATTCGGTCAGCCTCCTCGTTACCGCTTAGTCCAATATGTGCTGGAACCCATTGCAATCCACATTCTATATTATTGTTTTTAAGTATAATTATACATTTTAAAATATCATACGCTATCGATGTACCTCTGCTGTAGCCAGAGGCGCATCGAGCGATATGTTGAAGTGCGCTTCTGCTATCTGAAAAAATTACTACTTTATTTAAATTTTGATTCAAGACATAATTAACTGCTTTGTAAATTGCTATGAGTTCCAGCGACATAATTGATATATCACATATAATTTTATATCCAAATCTATTCCCTAAACTCTGGTCAAATAACCCTGCTCCTTGTCCCTGAGCACTCTTAGATGCATCAGTGTAAATTTTATGCCATCCGCAAAATTTTATGTTCAGTTCTGCTACAATATCACTCAGTAACACATTTGGGTTATAATTACGTTTAGCGGAGCTTAAACTTTCGAGTTCAATGTTAATGAAATGTTTTTGAATATTGGAGGTCCAGATTTCTAAACTAAACATTTTAAGATAATCTGATGCTGTGATTTCTAAGTGTCTTACGTCATTGTATACCTTCACAAGTAATGGTATTTTTTTGTTTTGCCAATAGGAAGTACGACAAAAATCGCTCAACTCGGATATAAGGGCAATTGTGACATTATTTGACCACGATCGACTTTTGAGACAGTATTTGTAAGCTAAAAATTCCCTTCTTAAATATAAAGGTGAGATACATAAATCTGATTCCATAACGTGAATAGGGGAGCTTTTAATGTAACCCCCTATTATTCGTAGGGCCTGATTTTGCAGCTTGTCTAGTTTCGATAAATGTGTTTTAGCACTACAGTCATAGAGAAACGAACCATAATCCAGTCGACTTCTAATTAAGGAGATGTACAGTTTACGTAAATGTTTAGTGTGTATACCCCAAGAGCTCCCCGTTAATAGCTTTAATATATTCAAAAACTTTGAACTTTTCGCGATTGTTTCATTTACGTGTTTACTCCAACGTAAACTTTGGTCTAACCACAAACCCAAATATTTAGTACATGGTGAAAATGTTATCGACTGTTGATTTATTTTAAGAGAAGGTAGTATTCTGCGTCTGCCCCTACTAAATACACAATATGTAGACTTATTGGAAGATAATTCGAGACCAAGTTCGGCTAAGGATATAACAATATGATCTAACGCATTTTGAATATACATTTCACATTTCATAATGTCTTTATCTTTAACATATATAACGAAATTATCTGCATATTGCGACACTACTACTGTGTTAAGATGTTGTTGACATACTTTATATGTAATTAAATTAAATAGTAGTGGGGATAAAGGGTCTCCTTGAGCTAAGCCTTTATTACTCCATCGATCTGTTATTAAATCACTGAATTCTGTTTTAATTTTTAGATGTCTCTCATTCAAAAAGGACCATATATAAGCACAAAATTTTGATCCAATTTGAAGTTCATCCAAAACTTTAACTGCTGCATCAACAGATACATTATTATATGCATTCTGAATATCCAGGAAACATGCTACCGTAGGTATATTTTTAGAAAAACCATTTTGTATGTAAGTAACTAGGGTACTCAAAGAATCTAAACAAGACAAAGATTTTCTAAATCCAATGTTGAGTGGTGATAATATTTTTGCTCTCTCAGTGTACCATTCTAGACGTCTAACTAACATTAAATGAAAAATTTTGCATAAACATGAAATCAAAGATATAGGCCTTAATTTAGGATCAGCATCTGTATTATTCGCTTTAGGAATAGGTATTATCTGAATATTGCGCCACTGAGTAGGCACAATACCTGAATTAAAGATTTTATTATATAAATAAAATAAAAAAAAATAAAAAAAAAAAAAAAAAAAAAAAAAAAAATAGCCTTTATTTCCCTATAATTTACAATTCTATATTTTTTTTTTTTTTTAATTTTTAATCTATTAAGGGGTCATCCATTTCTGGATGAAGGCCTCCTCCATCTGTTTCCATCTCAATCTATTCTGGGCCGTTCTGGTCCACTCTATCCCTGCCAGTGCTACGATGTCATCTCGCCATCGTTGCAATGGTCTGCCGCGGCGCCTGTTTCCGTTTCGTGGGTACCAGTGCAGGACGCGCTCGCTCCACCTGTTGTCGGCGGTCCTCGCGGTGTGGCCCGCCCAGTTCCACTTCAGTTTTTCGGCCATAAGCAAAACATCGGTGACTTTGGTCCTTGCCCTAATGACACTGCTCCTTATACGGTCGCTTATTTTTACGCCAAGCATGCTTCTTTCTACAGCTCGTTGAAATGATCTTAATTTTATTTTCATTGCATCTGTTGTAGTCCAAGTTTGGCATCCGTATAAAAGAGTTGGCAGTATATTTGAGTCAAATAGTTTCCGTTTGATGTCGTTTGAGAAATTTCCTTTAAATATTTCTTTAAGTGACCAGTATCTTTTCCATGCAATAGTTATCCTTCGTTTTATTTCTTTTGCAGTCCTATCAGTAAAACATATATTTTGCCCCAAATATATATAGCTATCAACGTATTCGACGTGTTGGTTATCAACAATTATTGGTATTTCTTCTCCGTTGGTCATTACTTTCGTTTTTTCGTAGTTCATTTTCAGTCCACATTTCATACTCTCTATATTGAGATCTTTGATCATTTCTTGTAATTCTGAATGGCTTTCTGAAAGTATGATTATATCGTCTGCAAATCGTAAGTGTGACAGGTATTCGCCATTTATGTTGATACCACTTTTGTCCCATGTTAGTTTTTTAAATATGTGTTCCAGTAGAGCTATGAATATTTTGGGCGACACAGTGTCACCTTGTCTTACACCTTTCTCAATACAGAATATCTCGCCTTCTTTTTCTAATTTAACTCGAGCATTGCATTCCTTGTAGATTTTATATATTATAGTTAGATAGTTTTGGTTGATTCCTTGTTCAGCTAGAGCAGTCCAGAGGGATTCATGCTTTATGGAGTCGAAGGCTTTACTATAATCGATGAATGCTATATATATTGTTTTCCCGTATTCTACGTATTTTTCCATTATTTGAGTAAGTGTGAATATATGGTCAATAGTTGAATAATTTTTCTTGAAGCCCGCTTGTTCTCTAGATTGGTTTTCATCTATTTGCTTTGATATTCTGTTTAAGAGTACTGATGTAAATGTTTTATATAAGCTTGAGAGAAGGCTTATAGGTCTATAGTTATTTATATTCTTTGGGTCTCCTTTCTTGTATATAAGAGAAATTTTACATGTTTTCCATGGCGTAGGTATGTGTTGTTGTGTCATAATTTGGTTGAAGAGATTTGTAAGAATAGGTACTATTGCATCATCAAAAGCTTTAATAATATCGTTTGTAATATGGTCTTCACCTGGGCTCTTGTTTGTCTTCATTTTATGTATGGCAGTCCTCACTTCTGACTGTATAAAGGGTGGTATAGGGTCTTTGTCATATGCCAAATCAAGGGGTTCGGGGGTAGTTTGTGCATCAATATTTTTGTACAGCTCTCTATAAAATTTTGTGGCAACTTCCAGTATTTCTTGTCTTGATGTTACTGATTTATTGTTTGCTTGTTTTAAATCCATAATCCATTTATTTGAGTTGTGCAATTTTTTATATGCCCTTTTGTTTGACCCTGTCAGTTCCAATTCAGCTCGTAGTATATTTAGTCTGTATTGTTTTTGTCTGTTCTTCAGTTTATTTTTTATTTGTTTGTAGAGTATTCGCAGTCGTTTTCTTTGTTCAAATGTTCTATTAGATAATTTCTTAAGATGTTCTCGTTCTTTAATTAATTCTAATATGTCTTCGGTGAATAAGTATGAAGCATTTTTCTTTTTTGCATCTCGGTTTGGGAGTTTTGAAACACATTTATTTATGGTGGTTACTAAGTTGCTGTATGATTCTTCTAAGTTATTACTGACTTCAATTTCTTCTTTTTCTAAAGTATTTTTTAGACATATCTTTTCTATGGGTGTGAAAAGGGTAGTTTTGGGTTTGGTTAGATTTTTCCGACTGGGTTTGGACACTCCGTCTAATTTTATTTCGCATCTAACTGGCCGGTGATCCGATGTGTATGTGGTATTTACAACGGTAACGTCTTTAACAATTCTCATATTTTTTGCCAGAATAAAATCAATTTCGTTTTTAGTTTTGCCGTTGGGAGATTGCCAGGTCCATTTATTGCTTAGGTGTTTTTTAAATTTTGTGTTAGTTATGACGAACTTATTTTCACAACAAAAATCTATTAACTTTTGCCCTCTTTCGTTTCTCTTTCCATACCCATATTTTCCCAAGATTAAGTCTTCGTGTTTTTGAGGTGTACCAATTTTTGCGTTAAAGTCGCCAATGATGAACGTATTTCGGCATGTATTTTGTACAGCTTGTCTTAAGTTGCTGTAGAATGATTTAATTTCCTGTATGTCTGCTTTTTCAGTCGGAGCGTAGGCTTGAATGATTATTAATTGATGGTTGTTAAATTTCATGTCTAATCGTACAACTCTATCTGTGTAGGTAATAAAATTTTGTATATTATTTTTAAATTGCTTCTTCACCATGAATCCAACACCATTCCTTCCACTTTTTTCCCCATTATAGAGTAGTATGTATTCCGCATTTTCTTCTATATTTCGACCAGGTTTTTTAATTTCTGCCAATCCGATGATGTCCCACTTTATCTTATTTAAACTGTGTTCTAATTGTATTATTCTAGTACTGTCTACAAGTGATCGGACGTTGTACGTAAGTATATATAAGCTTGGTGTTTTGTTTTTGTTTCTTGCTGTAGATGGAGGGTTTTGGTCTCTTTCTCCCACGGCGACCACCCGTGATGGGAGAGTGGTTTTAATTTTATTTTGTACTAATTTAAAAACATGTTTGGTGGAGGGGGCCTTTAATTTTCATGCTTCTCTGGTGCGTGTAATATATGCTGTCATTGTGTTCTTATGCGCCTTGTATTTTTTATTTGTCTGATTGTTTCGCCAGGTGTCTGTGTTCTGAGCAACATTGGTATTTTCATGTACAATATTTATTTGGTTTGGAGTAGGGGCGGTTAGCTGTGGTGGTGATTGCGATAGAGGTCTTTTCTTGTTGCTGTTATAATTTGTTTTTTCTTTAATTATAAGTCTATCGTATTTTATGTAGGCAACATTCCCTTTTTCTTTTTCTTGTTGTAGTTGGGCTTTCAGCTCTTTTCTTATTTTCAGAATATTTTCTGGAAATTCTTCTGTTATATATGTATTAGTTCCATTTAAATTATTTTTGTTCTGTAAACATTTAATCTTTATGCCCAGTGTGCTGAATACTACAGAAATAGGTCGAGGTTTATTCCCTTTTTTACCGAGCCTTCTTATTGACTGTATATCCAATGCCCCCAATGAAACCTGTATATCTTTATTTATAATATTTATTATTATTTCTTCCAAATCAAAATAGGACTTTTCATTTTCTGTGACACCAAAGAATACAAGATTTCTCTGTACGCTATTTCTTTCCAGTTGATATAGTCTCTTTTCTTGATCCGTTAGTTTTGAACGCATTTTTTCAAAATCTTCGTTCAGACTTTCAAACTTCTGGTCTATCATCGTTTGAATTTTACTGGTAATTTGATCCTCTGTCTGTAATATTTGCGATTCTATTGACGTAAACCTTTGGTCGATATTATTTTTCATATCTAAAATTAATGTTTTTAACTCATCCATCTTTTTGTTTTTGTTTTGGTACAGGTTACTCCCTCTGTGATCGAAATGGGCAACTATTATCTACGTTGGCTGTATTGTCGCTCCTAGTTATCGTGCGTTCCAATTAGTTCTTATCGATCCTAATAGATATCACTAGTTGCCACCTGGTTGTTTGAGTTCTTTTGTTGCGATGTTTTGCAATTTTCAGGTTAAGACATTTCATTAGATAACTAAAGAGTATTTACTCCAGATTGTTAGTAAAATTGTCACTATAATGTTCTACGCAATGTTCACAGGGCTTTGATTGTTTTTATTGTTTTTTATCACTGTACCGCCACTAAAACTGTTTTACTGTCACTGATTGTTTATCACTCGTTTACGACGTTCACAATTCATGTATTTCTTTGTCCACAATACATACTTCGACACATTCAACTAGCTGTAATCTATGCGATTTCCATGTATTTTTATGGAGTTTTAATATTAATTAATTTATAATGTTTACGGAGCCGATTTTAAACACTTGCACACTAGCGCCTACCCTCCCTATCCCAGATTTTATTATATATACATAGTAAATAAGTTCTTGCTACACTGGGAAGATTATAAATCATGGAATATGAAATATCGTCCTCACCAGGTGCAGAATCTTTTTTTTTTAAACAATTTTGTAATTCCTGGATACTAAAATCACACTCTAAAGTTTCATTTTTGGATACAAATATAGGTGTTTTGTTTGTTACATAGTCAGGAGTCAGTGACCTTAGTAACTCATTTTGTTTTTCGATAGGAGGATAGCTGGTAGACTGTTTATAACCCTTTATCCACCGCATACGTCGCCACATGTCATAAACTGATACTACATGGTCAATGGAATCACAAAAACTTTGCCAACCCAATGATTTCGCTTTTTTACTTGCTAAATGGAATTCTTTAATTTTTTCTTCTAATTTGGACAAATTATCAGGGGTTGGATTACGACGAAACTTTGCTAGAGACAATCTTCGTTGTGCAACAATGCGGGATAATTCAGGTGTCCAATAATTTTTTGATTTAAATTGTTTTGTGGGCTTAGAACTAAATTTAATGAACGGAATATATTTATCAGCGGCTAAATTTATTTGATTTATAAAAAAGTCATACATTTCTTGAACATTTGGGTCATCTCGCCGCACAGCAAAGCTTTTAGATAGAAAATCCCTATATTCTTTCCAATCTGCCTTTTTGTAATTCCGTTTTTTATTTGTAGTGAAATCATCAGGTATTGTGATTGTCATTTTAATTATTAAGTGATCACTGCCAAGGTTTTCATTGAGTACTTTCCAGTCAAATTTGATTGCAATATCAGATGTAGCAAATGATATATCCGGTGAAGTTTTTTGCAAAGTTCCATTAACTAGTTTAATTCTTGTTGGCGAGCAATTATTAAGGGAAATTAAGGAATTTTCAAGTGATGAATCCATTATTTGAGTGCCTCTTGAATCGGTTTTTATAGACCAGTTGGAGTGATGGCCGTTGAAGTCACCGGCTATTAAAGTTTTATTTGAGAAATGGGAGAAAATTTGGTCCCAGTCTGATGGTTGTGTAACGACTGAAGATGGACAATAAACTGCAACAACGTTATCTAAATCTTTACAATTAATTAATTTAGCACTCACTACTTCTATACCTGGATTTAAAACCTGAAAACAATTTAAATGTGACCGGATGGATTTATGAATGAAAATAGCAACCCCACCGTATGCATCATATCTGTCTTTTCTATAAATGTTATAGCCACTTACATTTAGGTCCACTTCAGTATCTAACCATGTTTCGCTTACGATCGCTATATGAATTTTTTCTTTATTTAACAATTCTGTAAATGAAATCATTTTGGGCTGTAGAGATTGTGAATTCCATTGAATAATGTTGATTCCTATTCTTTTGTCTATATTATCCATTTATAACCTTAACAATTTTATCTAACCAATTTCCTTGTAGCAGACAACTTAATACAACCTTCTTTAATTCATCATATATATTTTTAAACAACAACAATATCTTTTCTTCAAGTGTTCCTTCTGATGTGAAAATTCTCTTAATTTTAATAAGAAATTTCTTAAATTCAAATCTTTCAAGTAATTGTTCATCTCTTTGGTCATCTTTTTCTTCACCTTGTGATGGAAAGCTCTCATAATTATCCTTTTCAGTCGATCTATCTGTCACAAGTTGGCTTTTCTTTCCTTGCCTAAGTTTGGTTTCCTTTTCCTCAGGTGGCTTCTTTGTGGTGTTTTGTTTCCGTTGTACGTCATTTCCTTCCTTCTCTTGAACAATGTGTGTAGATGTCTCCGGCCCCTGATTTTGTAGGGAATTAATAAGCACGCTACTATATGTTTGAGCTTCATTTAGTGAACTTGTAGTAAGCGACGCTTTTTGCAGCATATTTTGAGGAGTAGTATATTCTCGTTGTTTTCCAAGGAATAGTTGAAGTGCTTTTCTGTAGGGTACCTGCTCTGTGCTCATGATATTTCTTATATTTTTTTCTTTTAAAAATAGGGGACATTTTTTGTCTAGTACAAAGTGATTTCCTCTACAATTTAAGCATGAGATATTACTTGTACCACAATTTACATGGTCCCCACCACATTTGGGACATATTTTCTTTTTAGTTGGGCAGTATTTTAATACATGTCCGAAATGCCAACATCCAGAGCACTGTGTCACGGGGAACACATAGGGCTCAACTTTTAAACGGCAATCATACGCATAAATATGTGATGGCAGGTTATTACTTTTAAAACATACTCTTACAGATTCACAGTCAACCCATTTGTTCTCCGAATTAACACGTCTCAGTCGCTTGACGGATACTATCTCTGTAGTGCATTCCAAAATATCCATTATATCTTTTTCATTTAAATCTAGATCAACCCCTTTCACCACACCGTAGGATAGGGACATCTCATTTATTAATTGGCATCTCCAACCCATGTCTTTAAATTTTTGGCATTCCATTAATTTAGTAGCATCTTCTTTTTCTTGAAATTGAATTAGAACTTTATTAAAACTTTTATATTTTATTCTTGTAACATTCTTAATACTTTCACATCTCAATAAACGTGCAAATGCCATTTGTTTAGGTATGCTCTCTAAGGAAGTTACACACACTTCGTAATTTGTAATGTTATTTATTTCATCATCTTTTTTTCCCAATCTACCCTCAATTGATTTTGTGACTCCGCAGAGTTACTTCTAATTAATCTTTTAGGCTTTCTTCTACTCACAGTAATAAAGTCATCATCATCATTAAAATCATCTTCTCTCTCCTTTCTCTTCTCAGGTAATTTCTTTTCACTTTCTTTATGTATTTCAACTCGCGTAATTTTAGGTTCCAAAGATTTATCACAGTCTTTTTCACAATTAGGTATAATTTCCATATCACTTCCATCTTCGTCTTCACCACTCTCCATTTTAGATAGTAAAGATTGTTTATATAGTAAAACTATTCGCGAAAATAATAAGCACAGCAGAGGATCTGTGAACTCAACCGTACGCTACGACGTACATAAGTTCCGTGAAAAAAAAAAAAAAGCTTGTTAAAAAAAGATTTGTTATGAATAATTATTTAAACAAAAGTTCAGAGGCTACATAAGTTTAGACAAGGTGTCAATCTATCAGCGATGGTGACTTTCGAAATGCCAAAATCTAGAAGATTGATCACGAGACATTTGGATAGCGCTAGACAATTCTATATTTTTTTTACCCGGCTGCAAGGAAAGGGTTATGTTTTTCGCGCGTATGTAATATTTTTTATTACCTCGTATCTTTCAAATCACTTGACGGATTTTTATAATTAAGACATCATTATATAGGTCTTGGCCGCCCAAGTGTTCTTAGATAAGTGCCGTTCAAAAAAAGAAATATGGTGGATATTGGGCGCCATATTGTAGGGGACGCAATTTTTTTTCCGCGATACCCATCGAGTGGGATATCAAAATGAAGGGTTTTTAGAGGTGATCACAAAAATATATACCACTTATAAGTTTAAAACTCATTCGAGAAAAAAAAGTAAAACTAAAAAGTTGTAAAAAAAAATGTTTATAAAATCAAAAAACCCGACTGCAAAGATGTAAACAAGAAGAAAATCATGCTGTGCAAGGGTTTTTAATGACACGAGTTTACAATAACCTACACACCCATGTATCACACGACGTTTTTCAATACAGTTGTGAGAAACAGTAAAAACAAATCAAAGAATTAGATTTGTTTATTAACAAAAAATTAAATTTTCAATATGGCGCGTTTTTGCAACTGGACATATTATTTTACAAAGAAAACAGCCTATTCGATTTTTGACAAGCGTTGATGTGAAAATAATTAACTTAAAACTGGTAATTAAACATATTAAACAACTATTTAAAAAAAAAAATAAGAATTCAATGCTAAAACGTACGGAATCATTAATTTTTCCTCGTATAAAATCGTATCCCATTTTATTATATGAAAACATCTTGCTACTAAACTTTTTTAAATTGACTTAAGGCGCGTTTTTGCAACTGGACATATTCTTTTTCAACGAAATAGCCTATACAGCCTATTCGATTTTTTACAAATGTTGATGTGAAAATATTTAAATTAAAACTGGTAATTAAATATATTAAACAACCATTTATAAGACTTATGAGAATTCAATGCTAAAACGTACGGAATCATTCATTTTTCCTCGTAGAAAATCTATCCCATTTTATTCTATGTTTGAAAACTCCATGCTACTAAACTTTTTTAAATTGACTTATAAATTTAAAACTAAACTGCAAACATAATGATCGAGCTCGTAAACAAAAGTCACGACCGCGTAACAGAAAGATGCCTATGCGTAAGATTTAACTTTCGAATCATAATTATAGCCTCTGAAAGTACGCCATGTTTAACAACTGTATTGAAAAATTATTTCTGTTACGCGGTCGTGACTTTTGTTTACGAGCTCGATCATTATGTTTGCAGTTTAGTTTTAAATTTACAAGTCAATTTAAAAAAGTTTAGTAGCAAGGAGTTTTCATACATAGAATAAAATGGGATAGATTTTATATGAGGAAAAATGTTGGTGATTACCGCTGAGGCGCCATTGAGACCCGAGCTGTAGGTGAGGGTCTTAAGAGAACCGAGGACGGTAATCATCAATACGCACGTGTATCATACGACGTTTTTCAACACACTTGTGAAGAAAATAATACAAAAAAATCATTTTCAACAGTAAAAAAGAGTTGTGAAATTTTTCGCAATTGCGGGCAAAATTAATCAGTTTTCCTATGCGCGCGCATTTAACAATGGCGGGTCTTAAGAGAGCCGAGGACGGTAATCATCAATACACACGTGTATCATACGACGTTTTTCAACACACTTGTGAAGAAAATAATACTAAAAAATCATTTTCAACAGTAAAAACGAGTTGTGAAATATTTATATTTATTATTATTTATTTATTTATATTATTTTTCCTAATTACAGAACAAATAAAATTTATTTTTGAGTGAAAATTTTATTTATTTAGCACGTACAAGTTGAAATGATCTATTTAAATACGAAGTTGCATGAAATGAGCAAGCAATAGGTACATTAATTTATTTGTACTATTGAGCACGATCTTTTTTGTATCAAAACTTTTTTAAGAACAAAGCAACTCAACCAATATATTAAAAAAAAACTCTATTACTTACTTGTGAATAATAGCAATGAAAAAGACACAGTTTGATAACAGGTATCATTATGTCCCTAATTGCGGTGAAATTAGAGCCACTTTATGAGCAAGTATTTAACACCATGAGTGCCCGAGACGTGGATCCACGCGAGACCCAATGGCTTTTTAATTGTTTAGGTAATTACTGCATTCGACAGGTTAATGTACTTACCTAAATCTTCAAATCATAATTATTATATTATGAGAACCAGGTTAATGTCAGAGGTGGTGTTTTGAGGAAAGCATATAACTGATTACATAATAACACATAATTGCACATAATTTGAGTGGCCTTATCCAGACAATGC
Organism: Orthosia incerta; assembly: GCA_948252205.1. Lineage (NCBI taxonomy): Eukaryota > Metazoa > Arthropoda > Insecta > Lepidoptera > Noctuidae > Orthosia > Orthosia incerta. The sequence continues at coordinate 5,615,993 of OX411769.1, forward strand.
AAGCATTTGTCCGCTGCATGTTTCTGGGGATATTGAATGTTGTTATTTAGTTAATAGAGTCCACATTCGCCATTAATATGTCGTGAAGCTGACAGAAGTCACGACTGCCGACAGAAATGAAAAATTAAAACTTTCGAATCATCCTCATCCAGACCCCGACTTCACCCACTGCTGAGCATAGGCCTCTCTCTTCTTGTGCCAGTCCCTACGTTCCTACTTCATCCAGGTTCTACCCGCGATGGCAGCTATATCATCTGCCCATCTCGCCGCCGGACAGCTGTTAGGTACTTCTTCTTCCAGTCCTTGGACGCCACTTGGTCACCGCCCTACTCCACCTGTACAGACTTTCGAATAACTGACCGCAATTACAGGACGACATTTCACTTTAGCATGTCCGTGATGCGAATCTTCAAGTTCCAAATGGTGTTGGAGTTGGTATTTAACGAGTCCAGATCGTCACACCAGCGTTTTTGCGCCATGCCGTGAAACTCTGTAATTGGCTTAAGAGATAATTGTTATCATCTCGCTGTTACTGTGCAATGTGTGTGTTTACTAAGATGCAAGTAACGTTGATGCAACTGCACTGGGCTGTTCATTGAAAGTGAGGTGAACATCTAATCATGTTAATTGGTAATAAGCTGTTGAGTTTCCAAATAAATAAATGAATAAAATATATTTTTTTGCAGATTTGTTAGAAAATGAGAACTTTTCAAATTTCATTTCTAATGGTGTTCCCAAAATTCGTACCAATTTGCAGCTCTATGCAAATTAATGTAACATTTTTTTTGCGTGGAGCTCATGCATACTGCCTGCGCTACCACGGGGAGATAGCGCAGTTATGTGGACTCCAACCCATTAAAACTCCACGGTGTCCTCCTGTGCCGCTTATGGCAGGAGAATTAATGTAATCTTGAATTTCTATTTTGCCCGGCGTATTAACAGCTAATTTATCAATATTTAGAAGTAACGGGAGAATAAAAAGGAAATTCGACATTCATATTGATTTACTATACAAAACCTGGTATGTTATTTCCTCATGGAAAAGTTATCTGAATATTGAAAAAACAATCCTATTATATTATACATAGTTAGAAATAAAATTGTTTGTATTTATTTTTATTGTCTTGCTGTTGCCCATTCGTACCAATTGAGGAGTTCGTGGCTAAATAATAGCAGCCGCACGGGTCGATCATCAAGGTTAAGCAACGCTTGACGAGGTCGGTCCGTGGATGGGTGACCATTTCAACATACCGAGTTTCCTCCGTGCCTCGGCAAGCACGTTAAGCCGTTGGTCCCGGCTGTCATTTGAAGATCTTTGACAGTCGTTACGGGTAGTCAGAAGCTTGAGATCTGACACCAGTCTTGCCAAGAGGTATCGTGGTTCTGGGTTGTGGAGGTCAGATAGGCAGTCGCTCCATGTAAAACACTGGTACTCAGCTGAATCCAGTTAGACTGAAAGCTGACCCCAATATAGTTGGGAAAAGCCTAGGCAGATTGATTGTCTTGCTGTTGCCCGCGGCTTCGCTCGCGTTAATATATATTTAGTGTCGTTATACAGTGTGAGAAATGGGTTTACTGCTTGATTTCGAATGTCATATGCCCGATGGCTAATCCAATGTAGCAGTTATAGTTTTCATCAGAATCGGCTCCGTGACCCCTTTAAGACTGCGCAGAGCGAACGAGGCGCGCGGCAATTAGGTATTTTCTACAGCGCGCTAGTCGTGTGCGTCGTCACACACACAATCACAAGTTCGCTCGAGTCCGGCTTGCAGTTGCACGACAAAAGTTGGTAACTTAGGATCATCGACTATACAGCCTCTAGACGCCTAACAACAGGCGAGCGATGTCTGTCAACACATATGACTAAAATAATCATATACTGGTAATATAGGTCGCCACTCGACAATTTCGAATTAGTAGCGACCACTTCCGTGAGCCGTAAACACTGCCGCGTCAGGCAATTACAAATTGGTAAAATAAATATTATAATGGCCCCTTGTAGCGTACGTTGGTGTGGTAACAACAGCCAGAACTCGAGTTTCCCGAAAAATGGCTTAACATTTCATCGGTAAGTTAATAGTTACATAATCATAATCAGATTTATTTTCTGATATTATTTATCGGAGTTCATTTTGTACTGGTCATTATTGTAGGTGTAAACTGCAACAGCACAAATTTTGTCGCGCTCGTTGATGTCTTTTGTGTTTTCGTCTCTTTCTTTTTAATGTACTTTTTTATCTATCTCTTTTCCTCTATAATTTGGTACGCAAAACTAGTGATGCACCATATTCTATGACCAAATCTGTTATGGATAAAACTAGAAACCTACATACAATTATACAAAAAGAGACATTAAATTAAATAGTTTATTATTTGTTAAATTAATTGTGAAACGAATATTGATTTGTATAGTGGTTGAAAATGATTAGTATAGTGGTGATTTTTATTGCACAAAAAATAGGTGAATTCTCTTAGAAATTTTTTCTCTTTCGGAGAAAAGGCCTCTGTTCCAGCAGTGGAAATATTGTAGACTGATTTTTGTATTTTATAGATAATTATTTTGATTTTAGAAGTTAGGTATTTTATCTATTGATTGTTTTTTTACTAATATTTAATATTACGAAACAACCGCCGAAAATATATGTTATCTTTAGAATTTTGTTTTTAGTTTTTGCATTTTATGTTATTACTGTATAATTAATAATAAAAGTAGCTAACATTAATAAATAAAAATATTAAGTACACTAACAATTAAAAAAAATATTGATACCTTCGTGGTTTTATTTAAACCTCTCCCATCCCTAGTTCGGCGAAATGACGTTGGTAAGGACCAATCAGAGCGCAGTCGTCCCGTGCCTCATACCTCAGCTAGTTGACAGAATTATTTCGATGTATTCGATCAAGCTTTAGGCGTCTAGAGGCTGTATAGTCGATGCTTAGGATTTTTAAAATTTGAGGCGTTGTGTTGAGTGACTTGAAAAGGCGAATATTGATTATTTAGATGTTTATGTAGGTAAATAAAGTCCATAATTAAATCTAATAATCTATATTATATAGAAAAAATGTTTGTTTGTACTATAGTAATACATTATCCGTTCCGTTACTATTCATCCGATTGCGATGAAATTTTGGCGTTGTGGATTGTACGCCCGGGAATTTTACTGGGTTAGTAGGTAGGCTAGTTGAGTTGATAAGTAAGTTAGATGGGTAGGTGTATTGTATAGTAAAACCAGTCTGTAATAAAAAAAACTTTATTTACCTAATGTAATACCTTGCGTGTTTTTCCCATTTTACAAAATCATACACAAAACCCAGGGAAACGTGGTATATTTATTATACAGAGTGTAACAGAAACGTCATATTTTAAAAATTGCTTCTAATTCTGTAAATGAACAACTATCTCCAGGGAAGTCAAAGGCATTTCCTATAAACTAATGGAAATGGAAAAGAAACAAGAAGGGTAATAAAAAGTAAAGAAGGGCTCATTTAAAACATGATTGTTATTTTCAATCACTAGTGAACACATTATGGAAGAACGTGTTACGTGTTCATGCGATATATTGCATTTGTATATAGAGGTATGCGAAATCCATTATTCTATTGCCATTTATTATGATCTCGGCTTTGTCATTAGTTTCTTCTTCTACCAAAATGTTTGAATATGAATCCGTATGTTTTGAAGAATCCTGAAATAAAATAAGATAATTGTAAGTAGTCCCTAAGCCACGGGCAGAAACTAGTACTAAGGCACATTTAAAAATGTATCTAAGAACAATTTACTTACATCGAGATTGTTGAATGGAATATCATCACTAACTAAAGGTTTTTCACCAACGTATGGGCAAGGATCTTTATTGGTCAGCATTTCCTAAAAACGTAATAAAATATAGTTATTGGAAGTTATTTAAGAAAATTGAGAGCAGCGGTGGCCCAGTGGTATCGGCCGCGACTTACAGGTTGTAGGTCGTGGGTTCGAATCAAGACAGGCGCTTTACTTTGTGTAAATTATTTCATCACCACTGCTCTCAAAACGGTGAAGGAAAACATCGTGAGGAAACCGGCATGTCCTAGAACCAAAAATTCGAAGACATGTGACATCCACCAATCCGCACTGGGCCCGCGTGATGGTTTACGGCCCATTCCCTCTCACAAAGAGGAGGCCTGTGTCCCAGCAGTGGGAACGCCGCTGATGATGATTTAATAAAATTATTAAATTGTCGTAGTTATCAGATGTATTATCAACTTAACTCTTAAAATGTTGTGAACAGACTAAAAGAAATATAGTATACATAATACATAAACATTTCCCCATGTAAAAGACTTGCCAGCAAACACTAGCAACAAAATAAGTATAATGAATTTATAATTTCGTGGTGACCCCTTGGCCTCACTTCTCGTGCTTGAGGTCCTGGGTTCAAATCCAGGCAATGCGTCTTTTTCAAATTAATTTTTACTTTCCAAGTTTATATTGGACATCACTGACAATGGCGAAAAAAAAAATCTTCCATCGTGTATTCTAAAATGAATGTCAGAATAGCAATCGGCACCCCCAAATACCCATTACACGATACCCATATCGAATGTTTGAGAAAAAGATGCATCCACCATCTTGGATTTTAAAAATAATGTCAGATTTGTAATCGGCATCCCCAAAAACCCATTACACGATACCCATATCGAATGTTTGCGAAAAAGTTGCATCCGCCATCTTGGATTTTAAAAATAATGTCAGATTTGCAATCGGCATCCCCAAAAACCCATTAGTTTGAGAACCAATTGAAAAAAAAACGATTACATGCGCCATTATGTTAGATATTTTTTTTTTGCAAAAAAATACAACCGACTTTCAAATAAAAATTGAAAATAAATTCAATTTCGGAAGTCGGTGTTCCTGTTTTTGATTCTTCGTTTTTTGTCACTGACTGGCGAAATTAAATTTATTTTACATAATATTGTAGTGTTTTGATTTGGAAGTTGGTTTTTTTTTGGCAAAAAAGTTTTTATTTTACACGTTTTAGTTGTGTACACAATGGGCAAGTTCTATAGCCTGAATGAAATTAGAGTGTACTAGGGTTTACTGTATTCATCTGCGTACCCCTTTAGAGCTTACCGGCGTGATGTAATGTTATGAAAATATGGTGTAAACAATAAACAGACATGCGATTCCAGCAATCCCGAGAGATCTGCCGTATTTTTTGAGGAGTTCTGTTGCATATCTCCAAAATTCTTCATCAGATCTTCACCAAATTTAAATGGAACGTAATCTTTCAAACAAAAAAATAATTTATAAAATCTGTCCACAATTGATGTAATCGGTGAACATACACAAAAAAATCCTTCTTTTTGGAAAGTCGGTTAATAAGGAAATAATGTCACAAAATAGAAATATGTACTTTTTATGAGAACAGATTCTTTTTCGGAAATGAGCGCCAACTTTCTTCTTATAATATGTTTCCTTACGCTTTCCTATTATAACTAAAACAAACATTTAAAAAAAATGTTACAGAAATATGCATTGAATAGTGCATAAAAAGTCATACTCAAAAAACAATAGTTATTTATGCTACAAGTGCGGGAAGTATGTGATTTCCGATGAGTGTATTTTTATTCACGAGCGAGCGAAGCGAGTGTGTGGATAAATCGAGACGAGTCGGAAATCATCTTACGCACGTGTATCATACAACATTTTACTATGCATTGTGCGAGGAAATAAAAAAATATATCTGAACCAAGCAAGAAATTAATAAAATGGCGCTTATTCAAAGGCGCTCAGCATATCCACAGATTAACTAATAAAAGCTGTCACGTCGTAACGCAAAAAGGCACGAGCTAAATATTCATTCTGCCAAACATATTTGTGCAGGACGTAGCGTGTTCACTGGCCCCGAGAAAAGAAGGGCGTAAACCTTCTGGCCATTGCCGCTGAACGCCCCATCCACACCACGAAAACAAAGGTTCTTGGATGCCTAGCTGCAGCAGTGACGTAGGGTTGCAAATCGACTCTAACGATTCAACGATGTGTTGGCTGTACTTGAGTTATTTCCAGATTCCGGGTTGCCTACTTCTGGATCAGCACTCCTGGTGTCCAGGTTCCGAGGTTCAGCTCGACAGGATCGAAAAGGGATGTCTTCATAAGGGTTGAAGTTGATGAATTAAATGAAACACTAAGTTATTCAGTACACGGCACGATTCTAGGGCTCTCAACGATTTCTGAGACGTGATTCTATATAAGAATTACTTCTTATTTACTAAGACAAGTACAAGCGACTAGCTTTGGATGACTACAAATTCTATTTTGGGCCCGGGGGTTCTTTATACCCTCGCATCGTGCCATTATTGAGAGCCCCGCAAATTCTCGCCGAAAATAATTTTTATTTATGTAAAAAACCCTTATACATATTTGGTAAATAGGGTTACCGCACCCCTTCCATGGTGCTATCAATAGCTGGATTCCTTCGTACTGTAACACAGTAACGCCCCCTATCTATGTATCTAATCAATATACCTAATTTCCAGGTATTGATAGCTTCCCTAGACTATTTCCATGAAATAAAAGGACAATTCCCTTTATTTCCCAGTTAAAACCTTAATAGCTTTTAACCTAGCCTAAGGATATCTATAGGTTGGGTTGACCTGCTGGTGCCAATAGCAGGCTGTCTGTTGACGTCTAGAAAAAGCTTATTTTCGGGAATCTTCTATGGGATATCATCCCTTATGTAACGAATCTATAAATTCCTAAGTCATTTCACCGACTTTAGGACTGCCTACTTAGGCTAACCAGACAATCACCGCCTATTATGGGGATTCTGGTAGCCAATAGACCACACTTTACATTTCTAGTGTTTATGTAAGTCTATCTAGGTCATGTGCACATAAGGTGCCTTGATATGTACAAATTTGATAGCTGGTCACTTTCTTTGCGCCCAGCTATCAGAGAAATTAGATATAAAAACACTAATAAGATTGGGACGACACGATGGTGCGTTTAACGGGCCATCGGGAGGTCCCCAAAAATTCCTTATTTTCGGAATTCCCAGGGGTGTATAGTCCCGGGAAATGCCAAAAACTGACTAAAAATTACATTTCCAGAAACCTATTTTCTGGAATTGTACTTAAACTACTTGAGCGATTTTCGCTCCAAAGTGATGGCTTGGTAGCTAGTCCAGCAAGCCATCCGAAAGTACTTACACCATGAGTACATCTATTCCCTTCATGGAGTTATTCCACCTGAAGGGTCTACAAATTTCAACGTTTTACGTTGTTTACATTTTTCACGACTGCTTATCTCGTTGACTATCCAAGCGATTCCTCCCATCCAGAAACCGCCCGGAAGCCCTTTCAGCAAGCCTTCCAATGGTAGTACTTTTACCAGTACACCTATATGTTTCTAGGTACTTAGGGCACCTAAAACCGTAAGCGATTGCCAAAAACCAGACAAACAGCAGTTTTTCTATTATATACTGACTTGATATCTCAAGTAAATGGGCTTTATATAAAAGACTACGCTAACTATGAGGTGTATATAGGCTTCCTGTCTCGGTCTAGGTCCCCCATATACCCTAAAATGACCTAAAACCATATATTTGGTGTTTGAGATATCAAGTCAATATTCCTATTTACATAGCAGAAACTATGTGGTCTTCACATAGTTTCATCATTATGTACTGATTTCATGTCCAGTACATAGGATAAGCCCTTAAAAACATGATTTTAATTACTATAATATTTTCAAAAACCACCAAAACTATATATATCGTGTGGTTCCCTCTCACGGGTCATTCGGAACTAATCCGTCGTCGAGCACAGACGTATCGTATGACAGAAATTTATGTTTTTTACTATGATAACTCTTATCAGTATGCTTTCTAATGATTTTACTCTGTTAAGGGTGAACTATTGAACCCTATAACATACTGACAAACACTAAAAACATTATACTACTATCTCAAAAAATGTAGGTAAAATTTTAGTATAAATATAAACGTGCCTCTAAAATTCATTTTAGTATCAGGTGGCGCGCCGTGGTAAGCAGACATGTCTACACATACAAACTTCAATTTCTATGAACCATTTAGTATGGTTGATGACGCTTCGTCGCGAACATATCTCCCGCCGTGCAGTGCTGTGTCGACTCGCTGTGTCGACTCGAAGTGTTGTCGGCGCGGCGCTGCATTCCTTCGGTGAGCGACGGACGGCATTTCTCGGCTGCCGGCCAGGCCCACCGAGAGGACGGTCGCCGCTCCGGCATCTCTGGTTACTGGGGCAGTGGGACGAGTTTCTTCACCGGACGCTTCAAGGTACCGCCAAGCGTGCGTACCTCAGCGGTCCGGATTTCTCCGTCGATTCCTGGATACACGGCCACAATGCGGCCTCGCGGCCACGTATTGCGGGGCAGCTGGCCGTCGGCTATCAGGACAGGGTCACCCACTTTAAATCTGGGCCCACTACTATGTGGCTCCCGCCGGTTTTGGAGCTCCGGCAGGTACTCTCTGACCCAGCGACTCCAGAACATATCAGCGAGGATCTGTGATCGTCGCCATATTTTCCTGCTGTCTATATCTTGCTCGGTGAACGTGCCAGGTGTAGGTAGTCTGGCTGACCCACCGAGTAAAAGGTGATTCGGTGTGATGGATTCATCATCATCACCATCTACCGACACGTGTGTCAATGGTCGGCTATTTACAATGTACTCTGCCTCACAAATCAGTGTGGACAACACCTCTTCGGTGGGGTGTTTTTCTGTAAGTACATTGTATAGTGTGTTTTTTACACAACGAACTAGGCGCTCCCAGGCGCCTCCCATGAATGGCGCTGATGGTGTTATGAAGCGCCATACGATGCCTCTACGACTTGCCTCTGTTTTGAAGGCGTCTCGCAGCTCTCTGTCGGCGCCGTGCATGTTGGTGCCATTGTCTGAGTGTATCTCAGCTGGGCATCCTCTGCGTGCGGCGAATCGGCGCAGCGCCAATATGGCGGAGTCTGCGCTAAGGCTGGCGGCGATTTCAAGGTGCACCGCCCTTGATGTGAGACACGTAAATAGTGCTACGTATCTCTTCTGATGCCGCCGACCGACGGTGACGGATAGCGGGCCGAAATAGTCGAGCCCGGTATATGTAAACGGCCTCTTATGGTGAGCGAGGCGCGTTTTCGGGTGGTCGCCGGTCGCAGGTACTGGTGGCTGTGCCTTGCGTATACGGCAATGCAGGCATCTTGCTATCACCTTCTTCGCTGTTGGTCGCATCTTCACGACCCAGTAGTGCTGCCGTACCTCATTAATTGTGAGTTCGGTGCCACTATGTTGTAGACTGCGATGTGTCCAGTCTATGTACAACTGCGTTATGTGATGGTCGCCATGTAATATAGGCGGGCGCATCACTTCTTCAGCTACCTCTTGCGTAGCTGCTATGCGACTTCTTAGTCGCAGCACGCCGTCGACGACCTGAATTTGTAAAGGTCGCAGCGAGCTATCTTTATTTATTTCTTCAACATTCGCTAACTCTGAAGCGAACGATTGTTGTTGTGCGACCTGGACAAGTATTTTCTCAGCTTCTTGGAGAAATTCTGCTTCTATGATTTGTCTGTTGACCTGGGTTGGTGCTCTGCATGCCTGCTTCTGCTTCTGTGCAGGTACAGCGGGCTTCTTGCGCCAGTCTGGGTCCTTTTCAGCGTTTTTTCTCGTCCGTTTATAGGACGTTATCTCTGTTCTATTTTTGCAAAGAGATATAAAACGCAGAACTGTGGCGGTCGCACGAAGCAGTCGCTCCCATCTGGAGAATCTGCTTGGCTCTGGAACGGCTTCTATGAAGCTCTTCTTGTCCCCTTCTGTGACAACGAAAGTTTTTTCTTCTCCCGTGTCGTTTGTAGTCGGAGGTTTCTCTGTGGGCCATAATTCGGGCCCAAGAGACAAAAAACTCGGCCCGCAGTACCACTCGTGGTCCGAGTTGAACCGCAGTGGCACGTCACGGGTTGCTGCATCAGCGATGTTCATCTTGGTGGGTATCCATCGCCAATCTTCGACTTTGCTATTGTCTTCAATAGCAGCTATTCGGTGAGCAACGAAAGGTTTGTATACTCTCGCTCCTCTTCTAATCCAGGTCAGTACGGTCTTGCTATCTGACCAATACGTTACTGACGTGGGCTTGCAGTCGTGTTCACTCATCACTGCTGCGGCTACGCGGGTTCCCAATACCGCGGCCTGAAGTTCGAGTCTCGGTATCGAAAGCAGTTTCAGTGGGGCCACCCGCGCTTTCGCCATAACAAGGCTTATTAAGTGCTTGCCTTCCACGGTCGTGGCCCGCCAGTATATAGCGGTAGCATATGCCATCTCGCTTGCATCAGTGAACACATGCACCTGCATTTCTATAGCGTCGCTATACCCAGGATAGCATCTTGGTACGCTAACGTTTTTTAGTTGGCGTAAATGTTGTACCCAAATTTTCCATTGTAATGCTAGGTCAACATCTAGCCTCTGATCCCAGTCGACGCCTCGCCGCCATGCTTCTTGCAATATTTGCTTCGCCTTGATGGTTACTGGTGAGGCGAGTCCGAGTGGGTCGTATAGCGACGCTACTATTCTGAGCGCCTCTCGCTTGGTGGGCGCCTCTTGGTCCAAGATACCCTCAGGCAGACGCGCGAGTGTGAGGTTGAAACCCAGCGTGTCTTCGCCTGGCCTCCATATGAGGCCGAGTATCTTTTCCGACGTATCTATATCTCCAATGGATACCATCTCAGTTTGTATATGCGATGGGTCCATTTTTTCTAGGAGCTGCGAGCTATTTGAAACCCATTTCTTGAGTTCAAACCTCGCCTGTAGGTGTATTTTTCGCACCATACTAGCGACTTCTGCCGCCTTCTCGATAGTTCTATAACTATCTAGGTAGTCATCCATATAATGACTACGTAGTATAGCATCCACAGCTTCAGGGTGCTTCTCTATATATTTGTTTGCGTTCCAGTTCTTTGCAAAAATTGCTGTGCAAGGCGAACTGGCTGCGCCGAAAATGATGGACGTCATTCTATATTCTTCTGGCGCTCCTTCTCTGCGGTTTCCCCTCCACAGGTAGCGAAGCGCGTCTCGGTCTTGGCTCCGCACCTTCACTTGCATGAACATCTCCGCTATGTCACCGGTTATTGCGACGCAGTGGCGGCGAAACCGCATCATTACGCCTGGCAGCGACTGTAATAGGTCGGGCCCAGTTAACAGGAAGTCATTCAGTGACATTCCTCTCGATTTGGCGGCAGCGTCATGTACGATGCGAAGTTTGTCTGGCTTCATTGGGTTGAAGACATCGAAGTGTGGGAGGTACCAAGTTTTGCCCGGCGTGCTAATTGCGGGTGCCCTTTCAGCGTACCCTTTCGCAATTAGCGAGTCCATCTGGTCTGAGTATCTTCTTAGAAGTTCCTGGTTCTTGTCCAGCTTCTTTTCTGTTGAGACGAGCCTCTTCAGAGCTGTCTCAAAGCTATCTGGCATCTCAGCATGCTCGTTACGCCAAAGCATGGCGGTTTCGATGTGTCCATTCTCTAATTGGACAGTTGATCGATTCAAAATGTCCTCTGCCCTTCTTGCTGGGTCAGAGGCGGGTCGCTGTGGGTTTATGCACAACGATTCTATGGCGAAATGTTCGCGCAACTGATGATCCAAATTGTCATCAGTTGTTATTCTATTGACATGATGTACTTGTTGTCGTAGTAAACTACTGTGCGCGCCATGTAGTGTCCAACCCATTGCTGTAAGTGACGCAATTGGTTGGTGTCTTGGACCTCTGCGAATCTCGCTGGCCAATAACAAATGCCAGTTGTCTTGGCCGACGAGTATTTTTGGCACGCCATTGTTGTACATCAACTCTTTTCTCAAGTCGGTTAAATGCTTGCAGCGTGCGACAACCCTATCGCTCACTGTTTGTTTTGCCAAGCTGAGTTTAGGTATAGTACGTGCTTTAAATTGTACCCTTCTCTCTTGCGGGCTAACCAGCGTCACCTTGACTCTTCTTGAGCATGGGGTGGTGAGCATGGTGTTGCCTATCGCACCGATCTTGAGCGGGTCCACAGGGCCCTCTGCCCCGACTTGCCTCGCGATGTCTTCATCCATCAGCGAAACGGTGGACCCATCGTCTAGGAGAGCGTATGTTGCTACCTCTCCCGCCGGTCCGATTACCCGGACCGGCACTATCTTGAGGTACGCCTGGCTCGATGGTGACCCGAAACTGGCCACCGTTTCCTGAGGATCCTTGCGGGATTCAGGAACATCGGGCTTCTTGTTGGCTTCCCTCTGCTGTTGCTTCTTCCTATGAAGAAGCCGATGGTGCGTATCTCTGCACCCGTCTTGGCCACACTGTTTTCTCTTACAAGTGTGGTTGCCTCGTCGATGTTGAAGGCAGCGATAACATAGATTGTGTTTTTTCGCTAGCTCCCATCTTTTCTCGACAGCTACGCCCCTGAATTGTGCACATCCAGTGGCGTAGTGATGTCCCACGTCGCAAACACGGCATTTTCCTACCGGTTGGTCCGTAGCTATATGCGTCCTTTGTGTGACGCGTCTGTTGGTGTTCGCCTCGGCCGAAGCGATGCCTTCGGGTGGGGCGAATGGACTACAGAAGTGTGCCTGTTCAGATATAAAATTACTGAACAATGAAATATCTGGCACCGATTGGTACTTCTCCGAATATGATCGGTACCATTGTGCTCGTAGCGAATTGGGTAACTTCTCTGTTAACAATCGCATAAGCTCCGCGTTCATAAGGTAATGACCCTTTTTTAACGCGCGGAGCGTGACTACAGCACCTCTTACGCGACTTGCAAACGCGCAGATGTCTCTTGGTGACTCACTGCAGCGCGGCAGTCCGCGTAATCTATCTGTTTCAGCTTGCGCTATGGAGTCTGGACGGCCGAACTGCAGCTCGAGTTCCTTCATGATGTCATCGGGCCTGGCATGTCCGATGAGTTCTGAGCTGACGGTTTCCATTGCACGTCCATGTAAGCTTCTCCTCAGCCTCGCTGTATTCTCGATGTCCGTAAAATACGCTCGAGTTGTCTCATATATGGCCCGAAATGATAGCCATTCAGTATGAGAACCATTGAAATTCGGCAATGTCATGACGAATTTCGACGCAGAGGGGTTCGATTGGTCCCGCTGTTCTATTTTTCTGTCGGCTAGCGACGCTATAGCGGACGTCAACTCCGTCAGGAATGGACGGAGACTATCCCTCTGACCTCCTGTACACTCAGCTGACGCTGTAACTGGAGGTTTTCGCACTTCTTTTCCCTTAGGATGCTGACCTTCTATTTGCGATTTGGTGGCGGTCGCAGTCAGGGGTCTATGCATAGAATTTCTGGTTCCCCCTTCCACGACGTTATCCTCCTTCTCAGGCTGAGGTTCTGGTGCCTCTTCTAGCCATGAACGCACGTACTCGTCATTCGAGTTTCTGTCATCCAGGTATTCAGCTTCGGAACCCTCTTCCTCCGCTCTCTGAAGTGCCAGTTGTGCAAGCTCCAACTTAATTTTGAGTAAGTCTTCGCGAGCTTTGTCTATGTTTTTTCGTGACCGAGTCACTCTAGTTGACGGCGGACGGCTATGTTCGATACGGGCGTCACCCCGGGTAGTCATCGGCATCGCTGTACGTCTGTCTTCTTCGAAAATCTTCTCTTTCTGAGAAGGTTTCAATGTTGTGTCTGAAGCTCCTTCTAATCTGGTTACTCTGGTAGAAACCGCTTGATCAGTTTCTATTGGTTGATGCGTCGGAGTGCTTTCAGTTTGAGGCGCTAGATGGCGCTGCTCGTCCGACGGCTCGGTCCCTTCGGTTGTGGAAGGTGAACACGGCGGCAGCTCATGTCTGATGCCAGCTGGCTGATCCAACTCCACGGTCCATGCCTCCGGCGTCTTGCCTTTGGATCTGGTTATCGGCATTGTTGTTGAAATATTTTCTTTCGAAAACTCGAAGTTAGTTTTCAAAGATAAGTTCCAGTTCCGGGCTTCAGCGTTCAAACCGACGATCTCCAGAAGTTAACCTCCACTTCGATTGACTATAATTCAATCTTCAAATAAAAAATCACTAAAAACTTACGGTCAGTGATAAGTCTTCAGGAAACTTCAGGCATTTGCTATACAAGTTTATTTTTCCCATAAACGTGTATGTTCTATTTGATTGACTATAATTCAATCAAATTCTAAATCACCGAAAAGTCAAGGTTACTTTTCGGTGGTGATGCTTCATGAACTGCTTGTCCAAAGCATCAGAGCCGTGCATCAATCTTCAGAGCACGTATCTTGCTTGATTGAAGAAAATTCAATCTTCAAATAAATCACCGAAACGTCAAAGTTATTTTCAGTGATAGTGCTTCAGGAACCGCATAGTCAGTACATCCGAAACGTATCTAAGTCTTCAGAGTACGTTTCTTCCATTCACTGACGAAAATTCAGTCTTCAAAATTTTCCTGAAAACATAGGGGTTGTTTTCAGTCATAAGGCTTCAGGAATTATTCTTCAATCATCAAGGATGCACATCAGCCTTCTAAACGCACGTCTTGTATTTTTCTGACGGGCGCTCGTTTTTTAAACAAATCGCTAAAAACATAAGGGTAGTTTTCAGCGATAAGTCTTCAGGAACTGTTCTTCCGCGTCAAAGACGTAATCCAATCTTCTGAACGAGTATTCTTGGTTGAATAAACAAGCGTTCAGTTCTAGAACAAATCACTGATAACATAGGGTAGTTTTCAGCGATAAGTTTTCAGGAACTATTCTTGGGGCTTCAAGGATGCGCATCTGTCTTCATACAGCATTTTGCGGCTCACAGAAAATTTCTTCTATTTTCTTACAATTATTGTAAGAAATATTTGTGAAATTAATTTCTCCAAAATTCGAAAAATTAATTCCACCACTGTTTCTTCCTGACGTCCTGGGGCGCTCCAGACTTCGAATTTCGGCTCGAACGGGTCAACGTTGTGTTGCACGTAGCCGACTTAATATGCAGGCACCCAGTTGTTTTTTCTGGATCTGCTGTTCCCGACGTCCTGGGGCTCTCCAGGCTCCAAAATTCGGCTCGATAGGACCATTAAATGTGCAGGACGTAGCGTGTTCACTGGCCCCGAGAAAAGAAGGGCGTAAACCTTCTGGCCATTGCCGCTGAACGCCCCATCCACACCACGAAAACAAAGGTTCTTGGATGCCTAGCTGCAGCAGTGACGTAGGGTTGCAAATCGACTCTAACGATTCAACGATGTGTTGGCTGTACTTGAGTTATTTCCAGATGCCG
Source organism: Orthosia incerta (assembly GCA_948252205.1). Taxonomy (NCBI): domain Eukaryota; kingdom Metazoa; phylum Arthropoda; class Insecta; order Lepidoptera; family Noctuidae; genus Orthosia; species Orthosia incerta. The sequence continues at coordinate 5,631,241 of OX411769.1, forward strand.
GGTTGCCTACTTCTGGATCAGCACTCCTGGTGTCCAGGTTCCGAGGTTCAGCTCGACAGGATCGAAAAGGGATGTCTTCATAAGGGTTGAAGTTGATGAATTAAATGAAACACTAAGTTATTCAGTACACGGCACGATTCTAGGGCTCTCAACAATTTCTGAGACGTGATTCTATATAAGAATTACTTCTTATTTACTAAGACAAGTACAAGCGACTAGCTTTGGATGACTACAAATTCTATTTTGGGCCCGGGGGTTCTTTATACCCTCGCATCGTGCCATTATTGAGAGCCCCGCAAATTCTCGCCGAAAATAATTTTTATTTATGTAAAAAACCCTTATACATATTTGGTAAATAGGGTTACCGCACCCCTTCCATGGTGCTATCAATAGCTGGATTCCTTCGTACTGTAACACAGTAACGCCCCCTATCTATGTATCTAATCAATATACCTAATTTCCAGGTATTGATAGCTTCCCTAGACTATTTCCATGAAATAAAAGGACAATTCCCTTTATTTCCCAGTTAAAACCTTAATAGCTTTTAACCTAGCCTAAGGATATCTATAGGTTGGGTTGACCTGCTGGTGCCAATAGCAGGCTGTCTGTTGACGTCTAGAAAAAGCTTATTTTCGGGAATCTTCTATGGGATATCATCCCTTATGTAACGAATCTATAAATTCCTAAGTCATTTCACCGACTTTAGGACTTCCTACTTAGGCTAACCAGACAATCACCGCCTATTATGGGGATTCTGGTAGCCAATAGACCACACTTTACATTTCTAGTGTTTATGTAAGTCTATCTAGGTCATGTGCACATAAGGTGCCTTGATATGTACAAATTTGATAGCTGGTCACTTTCTTTGCGCCCAGCTATCAGAGAAATTAGATATAAAAACACTAATAAGATTGGGACGACACGATGGTGCGTTTAACGGGCCATCGGGAGGTCCCCAAAAATTCCTTATTTTCGGAATTCCCAGGGGTGTATAGTCCCGGGAAATGCCAAAAACTGACTAAAAATTACATTTCCAGAAACCTATTTTCTGGAATTGTACTTAAACTACTTGAGCGATTTTCGCTCCAAAGTGATGGCTTGGTAGCTAGTCCAGCAAGCCATCCGAAAGTACTTACACCATGAGTACATCTATTCCCTTCATGGAGTTATTCCACCTGAAGGGTCTACAAATTTCAACGTTTTACGTTGTTTACATTTTTCACGACTGCTTATCTCGTTGACTATCCAAGCGATTCCTCCCATCCAGAAACCGCCCGGAAGCCCTTTCAGCAAGCCTTCCAATGGTAGTACTTTTACCAGTACACCTATATGTTTCTAGGTACTTAGGGCACCTAAAACCGTAAGCGATTGCCAAAAACCAGACAAACAGCAGTTTTTCTATTATATACTGACTTGATATCTCAAGTAAATGGGCTTTATATAAAAGACTACGCTAACTATGAGGTGTATATAGGCTTCCTGTCTCGGTCTAGGTCCCCCATATACCCTAAAATGACCTAAAACCATATATTTGGTGTTTGAGATATCAAGTCAATATTCCTATTTACATAGCAGAAACTATGTGGTCTTCACATAGTTTCATCATTATGTACTGATTTCATGTCCAGTACATAGGATAAGCCCTTAAAAACATGATTTTAATTACTATAATGTTTTCAAAAACCACCAAAACTATATATATCGTGTGGTTCCCTCTCACGGGTCATTCGGAACTAATCCGTCGTCGAGCACAGACGTATCGTATGACAGAAATTTATGTTTTTTACTATGATAACTCTTATCAGTATGCTTTCTAATGATTTTACTCTGTTAAGGGTGAACTATTGAACCCTATAACATACTGACAAACACTAAAAACATTATACTACTATCTCAAAAAATGTAGGTAAAATTTTAGTATAAATATAAACGTGCCTCTAAAATTCATTTTAGTATCAGGTGGCGCGCCGTGGTAAGCAGACATGTCTACACATACAAACTTCAATTTCTATGAACCATTTAGTATGGTTGATGACGCTTCGTCGCGAACAATATTTAATGAATACTTATTTAAAATTAATTTATTGATCAAAATCTAAATCTAGAGTAATAAAAACGCCTTAAATGAAGTATTAGTTTTGTTTTACCTTTTATATGAATGATAATATGTACTTAACTAAATTTTTAAACTTTTCTCAAATAATAAAAACTCTATGCGGCGGGCTGACGTTGGAGTTAAAAATTAAAAAAGTACAGGAAAGTAAAAAGCACTAGTAAAAAAAAGTGACACTTTCCGCACAGTTTGGCTGCTTGGAAAACGCTCTTTTCGAGGACATGCATTGTAAAATATATAACTTACCTTATTCAACTATTTGCAGCAAGGTATACGTACACAATAGATCGCGAATTATCGTTATCGGCGCGTCGCTCCACAATGAGACGTGACCACTCTCCGAGCTCTCGTGGGCGACTGAATTGCCGACCGGTTTACGTTTCGCATTTCCAAAACAGCGCAACAATTAAGAAAAAAAATAAAACTAAAATAACCGAGTGTTTTTTCGAAAATGTTAAAACTATAAATTGTGGTATGACAATTAGAGATTAATATGAATTAAAGTTTGTGAAAAAATTCAACAGTTTACTATAAATATTCAATAAAACACGAGCATGCTATTTTAATATTTTTGTCCAACTTTACGTATTTTTGTTATTTAAACTAAAAAATATTTTTTGTTTTTGCCAACATAGAATCGTTAACACATTCATTGTGGTGTTCATTACATATTTTTTATGGTAATTATGGTAATAATATTGACTAAATCCCTATAACTGTGACGATCGTTTTGGATTATTTTGCTCGGCGCAGTGTTAAGTGTTTTTCGCTATTCTTCATAGTCTCTGATTTAGCCATCCACGCCCACTTGAAAAAATCAGCAATTAAAGTCTGGTAAACGAAAGTAGAGACTGAAAAAGCGCGGCAAATTTAAAAAAATATCAGCATAGCAACCCCAAAAACTAGTATGCAATACCTGCAATAACCTAATTTGATACTTTAGAATTATTTATATTACTTCGTCTGAATTAAAATACTATAATACTTACCTAAATACATTTAGGTAGGTAATACTTTAGATATATCAATCTGAATAAAAAAAAGCAACAGTATTCTATAATAATTTTGGTTTATTCACTATCAATCAAAATCTGAATCTAAGACTTTCATGTGAAAAGATTCATAAGAGTCACAGAAATCATTGTTTTCTACATTAATATTGACACTTTTCAAATTATTAAATAGAGAAAATGTTTTTACAAAAAGATAAATAGTGATTACGAATTAAAACAAAGTATCAACTTAGTAGCGTCATACGGAAAATTGGGGTTGACATTAGTATAGCATTGCCATATAAAAAGTTTGCAAATAATTCCAGTGCCTACTTTCGTTTGCCAGACTCTATTAACTTATTTTTCAACACACTTGCTCATAAAGTGGCTCTAATTTCACCGCAATTAGGGACATAATGATACCTGTTATCAAACTGTGACTTTTTCATTGCTATTATTCACAAGTGAGTTATAGAGTTTTTTTTAATATATTGGTTGAGTTGCTTTGTTCTTAAAAAAGTTTTGGTACAAAAAAGATCGTGCTCAATAGTACAAATAAATTAATGTACCTATTGCTTGCTCATTTCATGCAACTTCGTATTTAAATAGATCATTTCAACTTGTACGTGCTTAATAAATAAAATTTTCACTCAAAAATAAATTTTATTTGCTCTGTAAAAAAAAAAAAAAATAAATAAAATAGAAAAAAAAAAAAAAAAAAAAAAAAAAAAAAAAAATTCCCTATTTGACGTGGCTTAAAAACTATCCACGAAAAGCCAAAAAAAAGAAACCTCATTCTTTTAGTCTATGGCCGATCGCCATTGTTAAATGCGCGCGCATAGGAAAACTGATTAATTTTGCCCGCCATTGCGAAAAATTTCACAACTCGTTTTTACTGTTGAAAATGATTTTTTAGTATTATTTTCTTCACAAGTGTGTTGAAAAACGTCGTATGATACACGTGTGTATTGATGATTACTGTCCTCGGCTCTCTTAAGACCCGCCATTGTTAAATGCGCGCGCATAGGAAAACTGATTAATTTTGCCCGCCATTGCGAAAAATTTCACAACTCTTTTTTACTGTTGAAAATGATTTTTTTGTATTATTTTCTTCACAAGTGTGTTGAAAAACGTCGTATGATACACGTGTGTATTGATGATTACCGTCCTCGGCTCTCTTAAGACCCTCACCTACGGCTCGGGTCTCAATGGCGCCTCAGCGGTAATCACCAACATTTCACACTTGTACCATAATGTACTATAATTCTAGACGTTGGTCAGTACAGGTAGAGGTTAAATAGTTGTGGAACTTTCGACGCTCATATTTGTATAAGACGCTCATACATACTTGTCATCATTGCTAAGGGCTGATTCCATATCGATGGGAGAGTCGTAGGGATCATCGAATTGATTAGCCCACGATTTGGACTTGGAAGTGGCCTGCTTTATGGTCAAGGGTTAAGATGGTGTGGGATCCCTCCATGATGAGCGTGAATTTGGCTCGATGGTCGGTGTCCTGGGTTTAGGAGGAATATAATCTCTCGATAAGGGGCGTGAGTCTAGCTTGATGGCCTGTGTGACCTAGGCTCGTGAGTAGGCCTGACTTGGGGCAGGGTGACCTTGGCGAGTCCTGAGTCATGCTTGACACGAAGGCCTTGCTGGTCCAGGGGCCACGGTTGGGCCCGAAGCGGGCAAAGAGGCAACGAGTACCCTATTAAAGGCCTTACCGTACTTGACTTTAAAGTCGGAGTCCTTCAGGAGGGTATCCTGGAGGAACCTCTGCCGACGGCATCGTTACGAAGCTTGGGGTATCTTCCCCGGGTGGGTTGGCCCAAGGAATTTGTGAAAGCCTACCCTCCCAGTCGGGTGAGACTGGGAGGTGTGTACCTAGGGTGAGCCCTAAGCTATGATGTATCTGTCACCAATCGTATTGGGTGACAGGGGTCTTAAGGTACCGGTTAGCACACAGAAGGTGGGCTACCCTCCACCTGTGTACCGAGAGTCTGGTTCGTAGGGGTAGACACACCCTACCGTACCAGGTGAATGCTAAAAGCAGAGTCAGGTATTGAATAGGCTACCTACCAAGGCCGACTACCCTGCTCCCCACTCTTGTCGTACCCTAAAGAGGTCTGGCGGGTGCTGTGGGTCTGCACCCCACTTGGCTTTCGTTGACACCGTTATGGCTCCTTTACACTGCTCGCGAAGTTGAACGATGTTAGACGAATACGATAGTATAGAGAGGCACTTCGGCTTACCTCGTCAAACTTTACCTCGCCTCGGGCAACTTCCATTTGTTGTCGGTTTTTGCGCCCGAGTCAAAGGGCCCGAAGTTGCCCGAAGTGCGCACACGAAGTGACTCTCTGTACTACTCGGTTGACTTCAGTTTGCGTCATGACGTCGTTGTGCAAATATGAACGTAGTTAGAATACGCGAGAGTGCACATTGCAACGGCAACTGCTACTTGAGCGTCCATTACAAACTTGCGCAGGCTATCGGCACCACAGAGCGAATGAGCTCATCGCGAAGTTGAACCAGTGTGTAGTGTCGCACTTCGGACTTTAGCCAAAGTTTCTAGAGTACTTCACCGAGGAACTTTGCGAGCAGTGTAGAGGAGGCATTAGGTTGCCGCCAAGGATCACAAGTTGTGGATTTACCCTGAAGGGGTCAAACAGTTGTACTTACCTACCCTGAAAAGGGCCGGTCCGGACGGTCACTAGTAGCGACCTCTGTTGGCGGCGTGAGGAGATGCGACGACCGCAGTGACGTCACGCAGGGGCGCGACGAGACAGGAGAGCGGGGCGAGCGGATTGTGATTAATTTATTTATTTATTTATTAAAACTTTATGCACAAGTACAAAGGCGGACTTAATGCCTTAGGCATTTTCTGCCAGTCGACCTTAGGGTGGTGCAGAGATAAAAAAAGGCAGGTGCAACTAAATTAAAGGATAAATAGAGATAAAATATATATAAAAAGAATATATATAAATATATACTTAGATACATACATACATACATAAACAATGTTATAGAGAAACCGAAACCAACAAATCAATTCTGTGATGATTCTGCAAACTTCTTGCGAATGTGCTCACGTGCCTTAAATTTGAAAGTGAACCGACTGGTTGCCATCCTGATATTCTGAGGGAGCGCATTCCAAAGAGAGATAGCCTGGACAAAGAAGGATGAGTGGATAAACCCAGAGCGGTGAGAGGGACATTGAAGAAGACGATTATTGGTGGAACGAAGATTTTTACTGTGAGCAGAGCAAAGGAATTGAACATGAGAAGTCAGATAAGAAGGAGAAGTGGGTTTATCAATAAAAGAAAACAGGGTAGTCAAGGCCCTCAGCGCTCTACGCTGACGAATGGGTAACCATTTTAAAAGTGATCGATGAGTGGATACATGATCATACTTACGGAGATTGAAGACAAATCGAATGCAGTTATTTAGAAGGCGGTCAAGTTTATTGAGTAGATCTGCATTCAGGTCATAGTAGCACACATCACCATAGTCAATTAAGGGAAAGATTAGGGACTGTACAAGCATGGCCTTTATGTGAGCTGGGAGAAGATTTTTTAGCCGATACAGTGAACGCAACGTTCCGGTGACCTTTTGGCTGACACTCGTTACCTGTTTGCGCCAGTCAAGGCAAGTGTCGATGAGCAGACCAAGATCTTTAACCTCGGAGCTAAACGGAATTGCTACGTTGTCGAAGATTATAGGTGGAACATTTAAGCTATCGAGCTTTCTCAAGCTATGGGGGCTCCCAAGTATAATAGCCTGACATTTTGCAGGGTTAACCGCCACACCGAATCGGTCTGACCAGCCTTTGATCATAATTAAATCCCGGTTTAGCCCCTCGATCGCATCCGATAAGTTGTCAACACCCGCCTGACAGTAGAGCTGTAAATCGTCAGCGTAGAGATGATACGCACACTGAAGCTCGGTGGTTATAAGATTTATGAAAATGGAGAACAGAAGAGGAGATAAGATACCGCCTTGAGGGACGCCAGCTGCAAGGTCACACCACACAGAAGAAAAGTCTCCAGTACGAACTGACTGCTGACGCCCTCGAAGATAAGAGGTAAACCATTCCAGTACCTCGTGAGAGACCTTAAGATAAGAAAGGATAGACAAAAGGATATCATGATTGACGGTATTAAAGGCATTGGAGAAGTCGATTAACACTAAAACAGTAACTTTAGTGTCCTCCATTCCCCGCCTTATGTCGTCAGTCACTTTAAGGAGAGCTGATACGGTACTGTGCCCGGGCCTGAAACCGGATTGAAACGGGCTGATGAGAGAGTTGTGGTAAATAAAGTAGGACAGTTGTTTATGAACACAGGCCTCGAGCACTTTGGACAGAAAAGGAAGGATTGAAATTGGGCGAAAATGACAGGAAAGAGTGGGATTGGGAATCTTAGGCAGGGCTCGAACATGAGCATTACGCCACAAAGAAGGGAAAACACCGGAGCAAAGAGAGAAGTTAACAATGTGGGAGATTGCATGAAGAAGTTGATCCAAAGCCGACACGACCATATGACGACTGATATTATCGCAGCCCACAGCTTTGGATTTAATGGATAGGATAATCTTTTTGATCTCTTCTGGGTCGACAGGGGTGAAGACAAAGGGGGAAATATTAGGACGCGTCAGACCATCAAGGTAGTCAATAGTTTGAAGTTTGGTTAGACTATCTAGCACAGGCACAGTAGAGAAAAAGTGGTTTAGATCGTCCAAGTCAATTGTGTTAGGAAGGTCTGAATGCCGCGATTTGCCGATACCTAGGGTCCCAAGGAATTTCCAGATATCGCCAGAAGAAGAAGAAGAAATATTATTTAGAATATGGCGGCGTTTAGCGTTGCGTATCATCTGATTACACCGATTCCTAGCCGTCTTGAACAAGGTCCAATTGTCCTCCGAGCGATCCTTTTTAAATACCCGAAACGCGCGGTCCCTCCGTCGCATTGCCATCCGGATTCCCGTATTCATCCATGGAGCAGGTGGACGCTTCAACTTGACTCTCCTGATAGGAGCATGAGTATCATACAGTTTGGTCACAGCACTGTTGAATACACAAACTTTGTCATCCACTGTAGCAGCTTCCTGTAGGAGTGTCCAGTCAATATTTGAAGCATCTTTTTGTAGTTGCTCACTATCCATACTTGCAAAGGCACGCCTGTACTGGAACGTTGGTTTAGGTTTTGGAGGTTTAAGGACGTAGGACAGGTAAATAAGGTCATGATGGGAAAAGCCAGGGGCATCATGTTGACCATGCAAGGAAACTAGGGAAGGATTAGAGGTGAGGATAAGGTCGAGCCAGGTATCATCGCCGACTGTATTATGATGAGTGGGTTGGAGAGGCAATACGTGAAGACTGGCTGACTCGACAATATGCAAGAGTTTACGGGACCGAGGGGAGTTGTGAGCAAGGAGGTTGGTGTTAAAATCTCCCATGATGATGTGATGTGCATACTCCGAACCCAAAGATTCAAGTACCGATTCGAATTCGGTGAAATAATCAAGGGAAGGGGGGCAGTAAACAACACCTAAAACGGTTTTAGCTCCTTTGACACAAACCTCTAGAAAAAGGAACTCGGCAGAATCATTAGAAACAGAAGTGGTAAGAATTTTAAATGGCAGATCACCGCGAAGGTAAATTGCTACACCACCCCCTCTCTTACCAATCCGATCATTCCGAAGAAGAACAAAACCAGGAAGAGAGTAGGTGGTAGATGGAAGTTCAGGTTTGAGCCAGTACTCTGAAATCAGGACGGCGTGAACATTGTTATTGGAAAAAGTATCGATCAATTCGCTATGGTGGCTCGGAATGCTTTGAGCGTTAATGTGGCAAACGTTGAACAGTCGGCCAGGATTTTGGTTGAACCTTTGACGCAAAAGTTCGCCAAGGGTGTCTGTAAGAGAGTTTAAGCTAACATCAGAAGAAGAGGCAGTTGATGCGTTGGCAGAATAAAAGGTTTCGTCGTCAGATAACATCATATGAAAGTAAATAAATAAATAAAATATATACTAAAATCACACACAAGTCACACAAACAAAAAAAAATACAAGAAAGGCTGGCGCTTGCATCTCTGCATCACCCGCCAGCTAACATCATAATTTGTAATAGGTGACAAACACTACATAAAAATAACATTGGAGAAAGCAAAAAGGTAACGATGAAAGTGTATTCAAATATAAAACAAGCAAAATATGCAATAATAATGGTACTCGGAACGCAAACAATCATGAACGTATCCGAATAAAGTCAGATAACATTACGATTTGACGGTAGTTACACAATAATATTTATTCTAATTGACATTTGAGGCATTCAATAAAAAAAAAGTTTGAGGGTAAACACGGTAAAGTTATTTTGCAGACTCGAAATTACAGAGCTCGAAGCGGAAACTACGTATTACATTAGTAAAACAAAACAAACTATGCAACTAAGTGATAAGATGAAAAGTGAATAAAATGATAGATAAGAACAAAATATAAATAAAATAACGACTAGATTGCTGTGGTAAGTAAAACCTTACTGACTGTACACAATACACATTATTAATGAAAATGAGAAGATAAATACCATTAACGCGTCTTGTTTTGCAGGTTATCGCCTCCCTGGACCTTCGGATACTTCGCCAGCAGTGGACTCAGTTCGTTGATTGAAGTTATCTTATGTTTGCTGCCGTCAGGGGCCTTCACCACAATGACACCGTCCTGAGTCCAAGAAGATCTCATCCCGAAATGGAGCCGCGCCTTCCCAAAGATGTTCTGCCGTGTCCTTGTCAAGAACTCCTTGACAGAGATGGAGGAACCCTTTAAGCCTGTCTTAGCTTTCCAGACCGCCGATTTGTCATCATAGGTAGAAAACTTCACCAGGATTGGCCTATGGTGATCTTTGCTGGCTACACCTAGTCTATGACAGGACTTTATGGAGGTTGCAGCCAATGGTTTAGGGGCCAGCTTCTTGTTGATGATGTCCAGGATGACTGTGCTGCTTACTTCACCGTCAACCTCTGGAATGCCCTGGAAAATCAGCGCCCTCCGCCGATGTCTGGTCTCCATCACATCAACCTGTCTGGCGCACTCGCTTATCTGTCCTCGGAGCAGGCTAAGCATGCTGAAGACCAGCTCCCTGAAGGCGCGAAACTCTTCGGCAATCCTCGCCACAGTATCTTTGACAGGCGCCGCGCATTGGATCTGCGCCTCCAGCTCTCCCATCTTCCGGATGAAGCTGTCCTCCAGGGTTTTTTGTGCAGATACAATCTCGTCTAGTTGTGACATTGTGATCCTCTAAACCAGTGAAAGTGTAGTGCCCAGTGAAAGTAATGTCAGTGATAGTGCAGATGCTAGGCTGGCAGGTGGTGCAAAATACTTGCTATGAGTCACTTAAAAGTGCTGCAAACGTGAGTACCCGTGATGTGGATGTTGTACTTTAATTATTTGTATAAATTAGGCACTTTTCTTGTGTATTTCTATTTTTTTACATTAAATTACACTGGAAGTACGTCTATTGTTATATACACCTACCCACGTATCGTATTAATAAGCCGAGAACTTATCTTGGCTTTTAAACTAATGAAATCGTACCTTCTTACTGATAGGATGGGCTGCGAGTCTTCTTAACTAATGTTATAAAGAGGTACAATAGGGAACTATCCGCAAAGCTGCGCTCAGATGGCGCCACAGGTTTCAGCGTAAACAAACTAGAGAAGGGCGTTTTCAGTTTTTTGCGTTAACGGTTATGTATGTGTTTTCATATCGATATCGAAAACGTTTTTCAGATATCGATATCAGTAGTACAGTTTGCAAAAGTTAAAATTTTATTTAGATGAGCAAACTTACAACGAACGCGAAATAATACTTACAATAAGTTTGCGTTTTGTTCGTAGTTCGTAGGTTTTCGCATTGTTACGGTTTTAAGTTTTGAATTTTTCGTTCTCGCACGCTAGTAAGGTTTTTATTAGATATCGCTTATTTTGATATCGATATCGATATGATATGATATCTAAGACATATCCGATATAAGTTACGTTTTGATTTATTGGACCCATCCCTAAAAAAAAACAAACTGTCAAAGTCGAGCGACAAAATTTCGCAGTCTAAGCATACAAAATTTAAAACTAATAGTGAAAGTAAAATTAAGCTAACAGAGCCCTCAAGCACCATCTGGCGGGAGCAATTGACAGTAATGTTCCCTATTGGCAGTAATGTTCCCTATTGTAAGTTAGTTTGTAATGGGTAGATAATCTCTGGAAGTACTGTTCCGATTTCAAATATTCTTGCACTGATAGAATGCGTATTGCTGAGCGATAAACGCTAATATATTTTTCGTCCTGAAACATTGAACGTATTCTGTGTGGTGGACAACAGGAGCGAAGCCGCGGGAGAACGTCTAGTTTGAAATAAAACACTCTTTTGTACATCAATTGAATTTAATTAGATTACTGTTACTGTATTCGGAATTACAATGAAAACATTGTTTTTTTTTTATTTATTCAATATTTTGATGTTCGCGAGTATGAAGTTAATTGAGTATTATGTCTACTGATTAAATTTAATTAAAATGAACTACAATAATTGGACATACATTAATTTGGAATTGATTTAAAATTGTGCAACAATAAAAAAAACAATTAAAGTACAATTACATAACCAATTAATTACTAGTAATGTCAAAGATAAAATAAAATTAAGTTTTTTTTTTCTTTTTATATAATATTGCCCCACACTAGGAATTTCTTCCTGTATCGTGGGTGCGTTTACAAACATATAAACTCACATACACAACACCCAGAGCCGGAACAAGTATCTGTAGGTCATACAAATATTTGTTCCGTGCGGGAATCGAACCCGCGACACGCAGCGCAGCAGTCAATCGCTCAACCACTGCGCTAACCGTCTACCCAAGTTAAGTTACAAGTACATCACAATAAAATACTGGTGACTCAAAGATACAATTTAATTAAGTTACAATTATTACCCAAATATAATACCAGTGAGTTAAAGATAAAATTAAAATAATTTACAATTATTTCACAAATAAAATACCAGTAAGTCAAACATAAAATTAAATTAAGTTACAATTATTACACAAATATAATACCAGTGAGTTAATGATAAAATTAAAATAATTTACAATTATTTCACAAATAAAATCCAGTAAGTCAAACATAAAATTAAATTAAGTTACAATTATTACACTAATATAATACCAGTGAGTTAAAGATAAAATTAAATTAAGTTACAATTATTTCACAAATAAAATACCAGTGAGTCAAAGATAAAACTTAATTAAGTTACAATTATTTCACAAATATAATACCAGTGAGTTAAAAATAAAATTAAAATAATTTACAATTATTTCACAAATAAAATACCAGTAAGTCAAACATAAAATTAAATTAAGTTACAATTATTACACAAATATAATACCAGTGAGTTAAAGATAAAATTAAAATAATTTACAATTATTTCACAAATAAAATACCAGTAAGTCAAACATAAAATTAAATTAAGTTACAATTATTTCACAAATAAAATACCAGTGAGTCAAAGATAAAATTAAAGTCAAGGTTAAAATATAATAATTATAATGCTAATAAAAATATGTCGAAGTTATTTGTATGATAATCTTAATATTGAGAGCACACAATTAAACAGAGCGATCAAGTCGCGTAGTATAAAATAGCGAGTATTTTTATTTTTTATCACATCAGCAAATAACTATTAGATCAATTCATTATTTATAATTCTATACCCTCCTTTATAACCGATCTCCCTTACAGAAAATCCTGTATAGTTTTAAAAAAGTGGCTCATTTATCACAGCTTTTATTCTATTAATGAATTTCCAAAAAAATCTCCATGGCAATCTTATCATTACAGAAATGTATTGTAGATTATCTTGTTATTAATTGTTGTAATTTCTACCTACTGCCTTTTATGATATTATTTATATTTTATGTGTTGTTAACCATATAATTTCATAGTCTACTTTAGTAAGTAAACTAAGTGTTTTGAAGAGTTTACAAAACTTAACAGGTTAAATACCCAATAAAAATAATATTCTGCTTATTGTAAGCACCTTAACTCACATCTTAATATTTGCATGCCAACTTATGGCGAAATGTGCCATTGTGCTAATAACTTATTTATACCATCTTTGTACCGCATTTAATGCAAATAAATGGCTTTGACTTTGACATTACTTTCTAAGTTTATCTTGGACAACGCTGACATTGGTGAAGGAAAACATCGAGAGGAAACCCGGGGCTCTACATAAGTGACATTCTATCAACGAAAGCGTCACGATAGCGAATGGAAAACATAAATTATGTATGAGGTCGGCTAGCGCTATGCAAATGCCACGTGATCAATATCTTACATTATGGCACTTCGAGAGCCTTTCGACTTATAGTTAATATAAGATCGAAATTGCCCCCACCTTGTACAAGCGTGGTAGTTAAGGTTACACTAGTCGAAAATTCTTCCACACAAACGTAGTCTAGGGATTATTCCACTGTTTGACGATGTACGTTCAAAATAAAAAGTGATGTCAATTTGTCTCATCATTATCTAGACCTGTATGGAAGCAAAAAAGTAAAAAAAGAAAATATTTGAAAGTTATGAGCGTCGAAAGTTCCACATTTCGACACTAATTTTAACGCATTTTGGGTGCCATAAGAAGACGGAAAATTGCAAAACGGCCTCCATAGGGATAGATTAGTAGTTTAACAATGCAAATAATTTTATTTTGAACAGATAGATTTAGTAGTTTTTTCATGATATCTAGACTGCCAAAGGTGTGTTTATAAAATTTCGCGCGCTCGGTTTCGTCCTAAATTATTATCCATTTCGCTACAAATTTGCAAAAGTGTGTATTCGTACGCGAACTAGCTTCCTACTGCTCATCACAGCATCTATCTCTTCCGCACGTGTTGTCGGTTGATATAAAAAGCATTTTAACCCCGCGCACAAAATAGTTCGTGCCGTCGACTAGTGTATCCTTAATGCTCGTGCCTTCTCTGAATAAGAAGAGGCCTTTGCTCTGCAGTGAGATAGTAGCAGCCTGGTATTATATATTTATTCTTAACAAGCTGTCCCGGCGAACATAATACCACCTCTTACAAATGTATGGGCAAATGGTGTAACTAACCCGATTTTGTAATAGATTTCAGAATAATCGACAACGCCATCTACCGCTTGCTCATATTGGTCCGTATTTTGTTCCTGTCATGTATCAGATGGCGGTGTGTTCGCAAAACTTATGGCAAAATGAATTATTTTGGTTTTTCATTAATATTTCCGATAAATCAAAAGTTATTTTTTTATTCGGGGCGGAGATAAATCCATCAAAACAAAGATCTTGAAAATGGGTCCAGCCATTCTGGAGTTATAAATGGTGTACTTACACGACCTTCTCTTATATATACGGATTTTAGCCTAAATCGAGTATTCGACTACACAACACCTGGAACAAATAAAGGAGATTGGCCATTTTGTATGGGCACTTGAGTCCATTTTCAAAATATTGTATATTGTAGACTAAACATGTTTCGTTCATAATTAGAAAACATTTTTAATTTATTCACTCGGGTTCACGAGATAATTTTTTTTAATTATAAATAAACCCATATTACAAAGAAATAGGGTGCATAAAAATTTGAAAGAATGTAAATGACACGGATGGAAAGAAATAGTAGGTATAAACAATTCATAAAACAACAAAGAATCCCATGTTTAGGACAATATTTAAACCAGAAACACGATATCTCATAAGGAACCTGTGATTAGGCAATATCCTTTGGTTGAAGATAAAGATTGAAGTCGTATATCGAATACACGACGCCATGGTCGTTTTTTTACTTATATAATAAGCAAATAACAATTAAGTCAGGAATTCGAAAAAATCCTCGTGAATAGACATTATCCGTTGCAGGCTGTTGAAATCAAGACTGTCAGGTGCCCCTTAAAGGACCATAGATCGCACGACACCCGCGTAGTCGCGGCGAACTTCTGCCCGATGTCCTCCGATATTGAGCAGCAGTCTATGCAAAGCACCCATTGCCCTTCCAACTCGGGGGACCAAGCGCTCGAAATGCTCTTCGAAGCCCCACCGACCGTCCAGGGTTAGGCCAAGATACTTTATGTAACGACCCACCTTGACTTGCGCATCAAAATTGTGACCTACGATACAAATATCATATTCTGAGAGCTCCTGCCGCCTGTGATACAGGATTATCCTAGTACAAACAACTGCCATTATTATACCTCCATTAGGGGAACCAATCACTTTTCCGATTTTTTTTTTGATCGAATTTCATTTTACCGAAAACTATTGACCGACGTCTTTTTTGCTATATGCATTATTTGACATACTTTCAGATCATCGAAGTATCATGTGGCATATGTATTATTTTACCGAACTACGTTTCGCCGATTTACAAAATAACTTTTTTGCTTTTGGCCGAAGCCTCTTTTGAACTTTTTTCATTTTCCATATTATTTATTTTATTTATCGATATGCTCGCGTTTGACCACTATCTCGCCTAATGGTAAGCGATGATGTGGTCGACGGTGAAGCACGCTTGCCTAGAAGTAACCTATTCATTCCATATTTTCACCAAACCGAAACAACATTATGCCCTATAATTAAAAATATATTAGAAATATTATTTATTCACAAAAATAAAGCCGGTTACTTGGTAGCATTTTCAATTTAAAATTGAAATAGTGTCATAAAAAGTCAATTAGTTATGCTACAATATTTAGTGACAGAAACGAATCGCTGCAAAATCGACTACACGCAGTCTTGTCTACGTTTACATTTACGAATTTTCATGCAAATTATTTATTAATAGCTGTCATGCATTAGACATTTTTATTAATTAATTTTTGCAAAGAATTTGTCGAAGAGCGAGCGAAGCGAGCTCGGGAATTTAGAGCACCCCGTCACGGATAGGTTAGGTTCGAAAGGGATGATCCGTCATCTCCTTCGTGTTAGGTTACTTTAGACCCTGCAGACAGAAATAGGAGCGGGGCTCCGTTGACAATATTTTTTTCGTGTCCCTTTTTTAAACATTTGTACTCGCCCACTGTTTCTCTCTCACTTAGTATTTTGATATGCATTTAAAAATAAGTATTTCGAACAATTGTTATTTCGGCTAAGTGTAATTTCGGTAAAAAGTTTTTCGACCAAGTGAAACGTCGGAGTAACGAAAAAAAACGAATTGATAATAGGTCAACTGAGACAGTGGCAGACGTAACTTCGATGAACTATAAAAAACGAAACGATAATAGTTGAAAAGTTTTAGGTGAAATGAAATTCGGTCAAACGTTTTTCGAACTTATGATAGGTAACCCTCCATTAGTTATCTTAGATCCATACTGAGTTACCGTTTCTATTTAATATATTACAAGCTTTTGCCTGCGGCTTTACTCGCGTTTCTGAAGATATGTCGATCAATTCTGGTTGTTGATCTATAGGTACTATTATTAATGTATGTAAAACTGAGCATAACATACAAAGTCACTTTTGCATTTATAATATTAGTCAGTCCATTTAATACTTCCCTTTCCCATCTTCTTCGTCTATGATCAAGTCTACGCACATTTCTAAATCTTCTAACATGTCTTTGGCACTTTCTAATATAAACTCATGTGATTTTTCACTCATCTGAATCAAGCTGCATTCTTGTTTTGCTTGTAAAAAATAAGTCTGTATTGTTTCCACCAAAGTCTCTTTTATTACAAAGATAGTTCGTTTACTTTCGAGAAGTTTTGCAATTTGTTCTAATTTTTTATTCCAAGTTATCTCTATTTCTTCGCAATAAATTATGCATAGATCACTTTTGTTTTCTTGTGCCCGTTCTAAATGGTATTTGAACTTATCTGCTGGTAAATTAAAAGCAAGTTGTAAATCAAACACACAATAGTTAATATCTTTGAGTAATAGTATCATTATTTCAACCATATGCCATGGGTTATCTGTAACAAAAATTGTAGCTGAAGGTTGTTCTTTCAATTTTATCACAAAAAACTTGAAAGTACTACGGTAATTATGCTTCTTATTACGATTTAATGCGTAAATTGATGGAAATATTGGTCTTATCACCATCCACCATCTTTGTATTAAATCGAGATATTGAAGAATGATCGTGTCGGCTGTAAGTCTGATATTATCCAGCTTAACACACACACACACATCCGTGTCGCCTACCTGTTTCTTGGTAAATAAAAATTCACTCAGCCAAAGTTGTCCATAACACTCGTCAGTTTTAAACGAAAATTTCGGCAACTTTTTGTTTTTCGGTTCGCGCACGTTCCTATATTTAGTTTGCAATTTTATGAACAACCTTTTTGATAGTTCCCCTAGTGACTCCCAGTTATCTGTGTATGTGTGTTTTGTATTATTTTCAGAAAATAATAAGTTTCCAACAATGCCAGTGATTCCTCCTATTAAATAGAACAATTTCCACTTAAATTGGTCACTCTCATGCTGTATAGCGCTTTGCAGTGACGTTTTGATGTTTAAATACAGATACTTTCTATACTCTTCTGCGTAGTTAGTAAAGACTCGTTTGCCTTGCTCTAATAGCAAATCGAAAATTATTTGTTCATGGTTATTAACGATGGCGCGCAGATCAGATTTAATCTTATAACATAGAATGTCACGAACATTGTCATAGCTTGAAAACACTACATTCAAAATGAATTCCCATAAGGTGTTTAGCTTATCTTTTCTAGTTTCTGTCTTCAGTAAATCGCAGATATATTCTACGGCGAAGTAGTCAGTGAATGTCATGTGTATGAACTGTGGTGTCCCATATGCTACACTAAATATGAAACCTGATTTTTCCGTACCTTCTTCAATCTTGTTTATGGTCTCTTTAATTTCTCTCAGTTCTTCACCGCTAAAAATCGTGAATACATCATTATCACGTTTAAAAACAACGTAAGCACCTATTTTTTTATGTTTAGCAAGACATTCAACTCGTACATTTTCATAAATGATCCTATTGTCAGGATTGCACAAATCAATTATGTTTTTCTCTTGAAAGCGTCTTTTAAGTATTGATTCTATAAATGTATCGTAGACCGTGAAGGCATTGATATTTAAATTCCATCGGTTAGGTATGATGCTTTCATCTTTAATTAGATTTTGAAAGTATTCAGCAAACAAGTAAAGATGTAAAGGTGTGTCAAAATCAATCATATTTTCATGAAAAAAAGAGAAAATGTTAGAGAGCTCCCAATGATAGTTGCTATAAAAATTGTTACGGGTCTCAAGAGTCTCAAATAAATTAAAGTCTGCCCAGAGTTTAAACTCTGGACAGATTTGCATTTCTTTCTTCAAGTGATCTATAAAATTAAAACAAACGGCAAGGAAAAGACACTGATGACTTCCTTTTGCGAGTCCATCTAAAATGTAATCGGTGGTCATAAATTCCATAAAACTGCATATATTATCGCAATGTTTTTTGGTCAGGTGTCTTAACATAATATTTGATTTCCAAAAATTCACCAAATACATATTTTGTTCCTTTTCAGAAAAATATAGTATTTCATAAATATTTCCAAATTCTTCCTTTAGCCTTGAAATAACTTTGTCATAAGGTCTACTTGTGATCCACATTTTATGTTTCTGAGGATTATTTCTTACAGTTGTAAGTAAAGTTAACACTTCATCCATGTACGTCGGACAGATTTCATCGAAACCATCGAATAAGAAAATGATTTCTTTTCTGTTGTAATAGTCCAAGAACATTTTAAGTTCGAAAATAGTCAACTGATCTCCTGTACAAGATTTTAGAGTTACCACACCGTTTGATTCTTCCAGTTCCATCCTAAAACCATTGTTTCTCCTCTGCTTCTCAGTCAAAACTTCACAAAAAAACTTAACAGTCTCTAAATTACCGATGTTTGTTTTATTTTCTTGCCACCTGCTAAATTTTTCAGAGTGAATCAACAAATTGATTCTTACTATCCACACTGTTGGGTAGAGTTCTTTCGTTTTCAATGACAAGTGAGTAAGTAGAGTTGACTTGCCCATACCGGGTGTAGCTATTACCACTGCAACGTCGGTGTTGTCGGCTATACCATTGAGTGTTAGAATGTAGTACTCACTACTAATGTCCGTTAGCCGTCTAAGTCGTCTGTGGATGTACAAATGTTTTATTTTTTCGTAATTTGAATTACTGTTTGATTCGCCTAGAACAACCAGGTCGTTGTATATGATTTTATCTAACACCTCTCCCTCAACAAGACCCATGGAATGTTCGTCTATGATTGATTCCAAGTTCAATTCCACGTCTTGGAATATAACTTTGGCTTTATCTAAAATACTCTTTTGTGATTTTTTACTTATCTGAATTAAGCTACATTTTTCATCGATTACTACATTATTTGCTTGTACAAAATAATGTTGTATTGTTTCCACTAAAGTCTCCTTTGTAACAAAGATTGTCCTTTTCTTTTCAAGTAGTTTTGCGATATCTTTTAACTTTTTAATCCAATCTCTGTTTATGATATTGAAAACAATAATGATAAGTAGATTTTCATTTGTGTTTGTCAATTCTATTGTGACAGTTTTATAATCTTTTGCTGGTAGATCTAAAATATATTCTAAATAGAATACGAAATAATCAATGTTTTTTAATGATTGTACCATTTTTGCTACTGTAAGCGCGCTACTCTCTGTTACGAAAATTGTAGCAGTAGGTTGACATTCCAATTTTAAGTGACTCAAAGTTTTATCGTTGAATGTGCAATCTAAATAGTTTTTTATTTTTGTCATATACATGTGACTAATTATCGACATTACAGGCTTGTCTACTATCAATGCTAAAGCGTCTTCATAATGTTTGCTTTGTTTTGTTAGATACGATGCCTCTTTTAGCATCCACCATGTTTGTATTAACTTGTGATATTGTTGAAAAACTGCATCAACTGTAACTCGGACGTTATACACCTTAAGACACTGAAGCTCTTCTATTTCGTCTTTAAGACACTTTTCTACTCCCTGTTCATCGGCTTGATTCGTGAAAAATAGTAGTTTATTCATGAAATCTTTCGCTAAATTCTCTTCATCTTCATCTCTTTTAAATGAAAGTTTCGGAAACTTTTTAACTTTCACATTAAACCTGTATTCGTGCAAATTCTCTATTCCACTTTGCAATTTCATGAATAGCCTTTTCGAAAGTTCTCCTAGTGACTCCCAGTTATCTGTGAACTTCATCAGTTTTGTGTTTTCTTCGGCAATTAATAAGTTACCAACTATGCCAGCGATTCCTCCGTTAAGTTTTAGGAGTCCGTCCCCAAGAGACTCATCTATGGTAACGATTTTATCGGCACCTGATTTGGAGATTAATTCAAAGATTTTCAACTTCAGATGATCCAGTCTTCTTTCGGTTTTACTCTTCTTAATTTTTATTATTATATCTTTATTGCCAAATGCAGCGGGCACTTTAAACTGACTTGTTTTTAAAATGTCTTTAGCTGCCATATCACTTTCGTTTTTATCAAACTTTCTTATTTTGAGTATCTCTTTGTAAAGCGCTCTTTTGAATAAAATAACAAACTCATCATTGCTTTCAAAGAACTCATGTCGAAAACTTGCAAGTCGGTGTTCATTGTCTTCGTTCAGAGATTGAATCTCTGAAACTTTGATAGCTTTTAGTGCCACAAGGACATCTTCTTTACACAGAAACTGACCCATATGTTCGGCTAACACAGTAACTTGATTTTTTATCATTTCTAAATTTTCATCATCTTCACAGTGAAATGTTAGTTTTGGAAAAGTTTTTACTTTAATATGAAACTTATAATCGTGCAAATTTGGAATTACAGACTGCACTTTAGAGTACAGCATTTTAGCTTGATCTCCTGAAACACCCGTATCTGCGAATTTCATATATTTAGGATTTTCATCGGCGACTAGAATATTACCAATAGTGCCAGCTAAACCTGCGTTTAAATCCAGGAATTCTTTTCCTATCGATTCATCTAGAACTATGATATTTTCCGTTGATGACGCTTGGATCAAACCAACTAATTTATTTTTCAAATTGTCTATTACGGATGCAATGAACACTGAAGGTTCGACGTTGTGTTCTTTGCCTCTTATTGTCAAATCTTTATTTCCAAAGGCAGTGGGTACTTTAAAATTCAATTTTTTTAACATATCTTCTGCTCCAAATTCTATTGCTTCATTTACATGTGACTGTAGAACATTAACCTTTTCAAGTTGTTGTCTGAAATCTTCAGACATCGATTCACTAACGAACTCCAATTTTAACTTTTTGTCATTAAATATGACAACATTTCCGATGAGCCTGCTAAGCACCGTGATATCGAACGGTTTAGTAAATAGTTTCGAAAGTAAAGTATTGAGTACCGCTTCTTTCAATTTCCGTTTCCTTAGCATTTGAATAAAGAGTGTATCTTTGAATAGTATTATGAATTCATCGTCGTTGGTAAAGAAGTCGGTTTGAAAGCTTGCGACTCGATGTTCGTCTTTTTCATTTTTAAATTTGATCTCCGAAACATCTAGCACTTTTTGCACCAAAATTACATGGTACAGTAACATCAGCTCGTCATACATTGGCATAATAGGACCATTATTATTTTTGATTTCATCGTCTTCCTCATTATCTTTGGCATTATCAGAAAGAAACTTTGCCATTTGCACTGCAAGCTCAGTAAATTGTTCCTTCATGATCATTTTGCATAAAAACATAATATCTTCTTCCCTATGACATGGTTGCAAGCCTTCATCACCCGTACCTATCCAACTGTTTAATTTATCAGCAAAATCGCTTTTAAACTCCATAGTATTAAGATCGGCTTTGGCAGTGGTGTACATTATGAAGAGACATTCTAGTTCTTTAAAGTCTCCTTTAAACAGGTCATCTTTGTTATCTGGTTTGAACAAGCGGCTTATGCTTAGGTAGCTAGTAAACCATTTAGCCAAGTCACGTTTCCTGTTAAGCGTAAGTTGAATATTGTTGCTTTCTCTATGCTTCGCTTGTATGAACAGTGCTACTGGTTTGCTTCCACCTTTAACCTTAACGGTGGCTCTAATACAGATATCATCGAATGTTCCTATCTCAGAGACATTGCTAGCTAAAGTATAGTCTTCGATATCGTCGTCAAACTTAGTTCGGTAATGTATGAGACTTATTAATTTTGTCTCATACAGTTGTCCGCGAATGCCGGCAGTCCCTTGCCGTTTTTTGTACATATTGTTTTGAAATATGATTTAATTTCAATCAATCTGTCTAGCCTTTTGTCGCTCAGCTTCCAATCTAACCAGATGCAGAATACTAAGTGTTTAATATAGAACGAAAACCTATCTGTGCATGTCTGTAACTCGTTACTACTTTTCTAGACGGGTTGTTGTGTTTTTTGAGGTCCAAAGGGGTCTTTGTATGTAAAAGATATTTCTCCCTTCCACGGACTGACCTTTGCAAGGGTTGCTTAACCTTGAACGTCTGTATTGATGCATATAGCGTTAATTAAGTAGCCTAGAAGCTTAGTGTTTTTACTTAATTTACATAAATATATGTCTGTGTTATTCTGGTGCATCTGTGATTTATAACAATCTACATTATCTAGCCTCCAGGAGTGTAGATATACAAACATGTATGCGAGGTACACCATGGGCACACAGCTGAATTGCTGATATGTTTACCACGAGATGATCTATTCTAGATAACGATAATTGGGACGCCCTAAACTTAGGTGGAGTGACAATCTTCGCAGGGTGGTTGCCTCCAGCCAAATGAGACTCGCCGAAGACCGAGTTAAATGGCATGCGATTGGAGAGGCCTGTGTCCAGCAGTGGGCTCCTGTAGGCTGATGATGATGTTGATGTGCTATCCTCAAGCAGTTAGTGGCGATATGAAAAAAGGTTTACCAATTTCAGCATCGTTTGCACATTTTGGCTGTTCTTCTTTATGTGTATCATCAGACAAATGAGTTTTTGATTCACCAGCTTGTTGTTCTTCTACAATTTTGAAGATCTGCAAAATAATTATATACTTATTTAATGAAAGCAGATTCGGACCATATGCATAGTGCAAATGCTCTTTAGAATCTGTAATTGAACTTTCTATACTGTAGAATCTGCAGTATTAAATTAAATTATCGCCCCGCAACGTTCTTAGATTTGCAATGCAATTTTTTCCAGCATTTAATTTTTGCATCATACGTCAAAATCTGTACCGTTTACTTAGACGAAAATAAAATGTGATTTAGAATGTGCATTTGAAGCAGCCCTCCTAAATAATATGCCACATAATGGGTGAGTTTGCCAAGTGGGCGTGAATGGCTAAATCCAAAACTATGAAGAATAGCAAAAAACTCTCAAAGGAGTCATGATTTTGATGAAAACTAAAACGTGTTTTATCTTTTGAAGAAAATGAACTGGAATGGGTTTATTCTTGGCTAGGGATATTGGCTTTTCAAAAATCTAATTTGTATCAAAATCGCACGAGTCTCACGTTTTCGCCACAAAAAAATCTAGATCTATGGTTTTCGCTATTCTTCATACTCTGGTAGTTGGCCATCCACGCCACTATAATGGGATTGCATGATTGAATGCGATGAACAGTAGACTAATAAAAAAATATTAGAAACGTATTTACAATGCATGTCCTCGAAAAGAGCGTTTTGCAAGCAGCCTAACTGTGCGGAAAGTGTCACTTTTTTACTAGTGCTTTTTACTTTCCTGTACTTTTTAATTTTTAACTCCAACGTCAGCCCGCCGCATAGTTTTTATTATTTGAGGAAAGTTTGAAAAATTAGTAAAGAACAGATTATCATTCATATAAAAGATAAAACAAAACTAATACTTCAATTAAGGCGTTTTTAATTAATCTAGATTTAGATTTTGATCAAAAAAAAATATTTTAAATATTCATTAAATATGTTTGGCAGAATGAATATTTTGGTCGTGCCTTTTTGCGTTACGACGTGACAGCTATTTGCACATGCGCAGTAAAAGTTAATCTGTGGATATGCTGAGCGCCCTTGAATAAGCCCGCCATTTTATTAATTTTTTGCTTGGTTCAGATATATTTTTTTATTTCCTCGCACAATGCATAGTAAAATGTTGTATGATACACGTGCGTAAGTTGATTTCCGACTCGTGTCGATTTATTCACTCATCGGAAATCACCTACAATCCGCACTTGTAGCATAAATAACTATTTTTCTTTTGTCACATAAACAAAATAAAATAAATAAAATTAATTCATCAAAAATGGGTACAATTTATCCATCCTAATCAAAAACACTGAATTACTATGTTTTTTTTTTTGTTTTTAAAGATAGAGTGAACTGCGATGTCTGTACTAGTATAAACTGTGTTACAAACTCTGGCGCCTTCCTCCTACAGCTAAAAGTTACAGGTCAATCTACACTTTACACGTTTATTGGATGCCGCAATTACAATAATACTAAATTACTATTTTAATTATGCTGAAAAAGTTAATTAAACTTAAAATAATACATTATAATTTAATAATAATAATTTATTATATGACAGAATAATTTAATATAATAAAATAATATAATTTAATTAATAAAATGTACTTAATTTAGAAGGATGCATGGAAATACATAAATGTGTGTGTGTTAGCACTTATTTTCTATTGCTGAATATTACCTACCTAGAGAACAGACTTTCAGTTTCGTCATAGGTTAGAGCCTGAAGATAATTATTTACAACACTCCTAAACCTTTTTTTTTATAATCTATAGGCTCACGTTTGACAACTATCTCGCCTGATGTTAAGCGATGATGTGGTCTACGGTGAAGCACGCTTGCTTAGAAGAAACCTATTCACTCTTGACTTAAATACCCCTAGGTTGTAGCTAGCAGAGAACAAAGACTCCGGAAGGGAATTCCACTCCTTAGCTGTGCGCACAATGAAAGTATTAGCAAAACGCTGTGCGTATGGGAGGGATGTCCACCATGTACCTGTATTTTGGCAGAGACTATATTTTGCAAGTTTTATTAATTACATTGTAGAGGTAGCTACTCAGGCTGACATAGTATCGGCGCGCCAGGACAGTATTAGCTTTGTCAGAACGGCATACAAGGTCCTTACTTCGTTTGTCTGTAAGCAATTTTGGGTCATACGTTAGGGAAGAATGCTTACGCAAGACTATTTGGAGAACACAGAGTTGCCTGACTGTAAGTGCAGAAATGTCCTTGTATAACTGAGTTGTCGACTAGCGATAAGGTTTGCAAAGCATCACCTTTAAAACGGCTCTCTGCGCTCTCTCAAGACGAAGCATAAAAGTCTTAAATGTGCCTCCCCAGACTGAGATGCAATAGCTTAGGAGTGACTGAACCAAAGCAAAGTAAATCGTTTTCAACAATGGCACGCTAACCACGCTCCTAAGCTTTTTCATTGGAAACATTAACTTGCGAAAACGAGATAGCGCAACGTCTATGTGTTTGTTTCAACTCAGGGTGCAATCTATGTGCACTCCCAGATTCTTCACACAAGGTGTTTTTGAATGTGAGGACATGTGCAGGCGTTTAGCTCAGGCACGGGGTCTCATTGCTAACAAAGAAAATGTGGTTCAAATAAATCTCACTAGATGGCGCAATAGGTGCATATTGTCTGTTATTGAATGTGTGTTAAATTAACATTTTCTGGAATTACAACATAAAAATTGTATGTTCTTGTTTAATCAACTCTCCTAAGTACAAAATTATGGAATATTGAGCTCTTAATTCACATTTCAAAGATTATTTCAACGGATCACTTAAAATTGATGCCAATAGATGGCGCATTTTTAAATTTCTGAGGCATTACACTAGAATGTTAAAATTTGCATTGTAACACATTTTGGTGCAAAAAACTGTAAAAACGTGCAAAAAAATACTATGAAACGAACCTTCACTGTATTTAAAGAAAAAAATATTCACGAACCTAATAAATCCTTTTACTTTCAAGTCGCTGCTAACACCATCTATCTATCACCGTGAAACAGAACCGAACGCGTTCGATGTACAAAAAATAACAAGATTAATCAGATGAAAAACGCTATTTACGTCGGCACGGTTTCTTTGTACGGGATGAGGCATCTGTATGCTAGTATTATATTATCTGTGGCTCAGGATAAGAGCATCTATGAACTTTTATAAATGGGATGTTAGGCTGTGTAGAAGAGTTCGCTGAGAAGGTAACATAATGGGTTTTGGAGACATTTAACGTTAGAAGGTTACACTTAAGCCGGTCAGTAACAATTCGTAGAGCATTTTCGACCGAACTGTGAGCTGAAGCCCAGGTATCTCCACTAACAATAAGTGCAGTATCATCTGCATTTACTAGAATCTTGCAGTCTGGAATAAAGTATAACGACGATACAGTCAAAACACTATACTTTAACTCAAAAGTGACGTCACAAACTCCCACTCCTGAACTTTAATGCGCTTTACCTTTGTCAAATTGAATTTATATGATCAAGCAAAAAATACGTTTTCAATTTTTTTTGATAATCTATCCGAAGGACTAAATAGAATTATACTTTGTTTACCTAGGAATCATCCGTAATTAATTAATTACTTGACAAGAGTCTATCTTTAACACATTTTACGTTTTTTTGAACCTTGGGTCAAATCATCATCATCAATCAATACAATAGTATTTTTTGTACATCGAAAATATTTCCAAAAAAATAGCCAGTGTGTTAAAGGATAACCAACAGAACCTATTTCCGGCATTTTTTGTCTGTTTGTCTGTTTATTTGTGCACGCATCACGTGAAATGTACAAAAACCAATGTAAATAAATTTTATACATAAACATTGTGCGTTACTTGAAGAATGACTTAGTTTGTATATCATCGCAATCGGTTCACTCTATCAAACGTTAGATGAATATAAAGTGTTCAAGAAGTAAAATTATCACAACACACGCAATTCAAATACTCGGACAGTTGAACTCGATATTCGATAGATGGCGTTGTGAATTTGAAGTCATTTTCTGAATCACGGTGTTAAGATTCTCCGCGAAAGATTGATGACTATATAAACAAATATGGTCGGTAGGTAAGTAGGGTAGACAGGAAGGTAAGTAAGGTAAGGTAGGGTTGGCAAACAGATGA
Source organism: Orthosia incerta (assembly GCA_948252205.1). Lineage (NCBI taxonomy): Eukaryota > Metazoa > Arthropoda > Insecta > Lepidoptera > Noctuidae > Orthosia > Orthosia incerta. Next base: position 5,658,475 of record OX411769.1, read on the forward strand.
CGGGAGCGAAGCCGCGGGCACAGCTAGTCCATAATAAATAAAATACTATATTTTTCTCAATAAACTCGGAGTAAAGTTACAACTAGGATCATATATTTATTAATCTTACGTATTTACATGGTGGTTTATAAAGAAGGCGTGAATGTATGTATCTACATTCACGCCTTCTTCCCATGTGGGAAGGCGTAGAACGTCACCTGCTACGATCCTTAGATACTTCTTTTGCTTCACTTTCGTTTATACTTATTATTCGTACTGTGCAATGACCTTTTTTAAGAACATCGCCGATAAGGTCTATGTATGTCCTTCTAGGGCGTCCCCTCTCGGCATTTCCACTCATGTCTGCCTAGTTATTACCTTTTGTTAGTCGCCTTCCATTCATCCTTTCAACATAGCCAAACCAAATAATCTTTTCAATTATAGTCACTACATCTTCTTTTAAGGGTACACTAGTCGACGGCACGAACTATTTTGTGCGCGGGGTTAAAATGCATTTTATATCAACCGACAACACGTGCGGAAGAGATAGATGCTGTGATGAGCAGTAGGAAGCTAGTTCGCGTACGAATACACACTTTTGCAAATTTGTAGCGGAATGGATAATGATTTAGGACGAAACTGAGTGCGCGAAATTTTATAAACAGACGTTTGGCAGTCTAGATATCATGAAAAAACTACTAAATTTATCTGTTCAAAATAAAATTATTCGCATTGTTGAACTACTAATCTATCCCTGTATGGAGGCCGTTTTGCAATTTTCCGTCTTCCTATGGTATTTATTCGCGCCCAAAAAAGCGTAAAATTAGTGGCGAAATGTGGAACTTTCGACGCTCATAACTTTCAAATATTTTCTTTTTTTTTACATTTTTGCTTCCATACAGGGCTAGATAATGATGAGACAAATTGATATCACTTTTTGTTTTGAACGTACATCGTCAAACAGTGGCATAATCCCTAGACTACGTTTGTATGGAAGAATTTTCGACTAGTGTAACCTTAAACCCCAACATTGTCTTATTACATCATTCCCGAATCTCTCATACAAAATCTATTCTTTTGTTTGGTCCCCGAAATGTAAATCTCTAATTTTTTCTTGAATATTTTTGGGCAACCTTTATGAAGTCCTAATCTAGATAATGATATCTACTTTACTTGTGTCCTTATAAGATTTTAACCTCACTCATCATCTAGCCTAGCCTTTTTCCCATCTATATTGGGGTCGGCTTCCAGTCTTACCGGATTCAGCTAAGTACCAGTGTTTTACATGAAGCGACTGCCTATCTGACCTCCACAACCCAGTAATTGGGTAACAAGGTACCGCTTGGCAAGACTGGTGTCAGATCTCAAGCTTCTGACTACCCGTAACGACTGTCAAAGATCTTCCGAGGCATGGAGGAAACTCGGTATGTTGAAATGGTCACCCATCCACTGACCGACCTCGTCAAGCGTTGCTTAACCTTGATGATTGACCCGTGCGGCTGTTATTATTTATCCACGAGCTCCTCAAGATTTTAACCTCACTCATCGATATAATATCTGACTTTTAGCAGTGAATGACGAATAGAATTGCTTGCCCAGTTTTTAATGTAGATAAAATAGTCATGATACGGAATTATCCAATGATCGAGTACCTAAGTATTGGACGATTTAAAGTTGATGACGTCTGTGAAGTTCGCTTTGCGATGTGTACTCCACCCCTCAAATCCTGTCACATGAATTTGCAATTTATTCCGTTCCACATATTTATTATCTCTTCCGAACGAATACCATTGTTTAAACCAATACCAAAACAAGTTCAAAGATACAAGGTACAGTCAGTAAAAATGCTTTGTATGAAATTATAAGACCAAATTGAAAAAAAAAACAGTTTTTTTTTTTTTTTTTTTTGAGATGGGTTTGCTCTTGACTCTAGTCTAGGTCAGAAGTGACAGAGACAAAGTCGACGATGGAGTGAGCTTACCCAGAAGTAGCCTGTTCACTCTAACTTTGAAGAGATTCGGGTTGTATGCGTTCGGAAACACAGACGCAGGCAGTGAGTTCCACTCTTTTGCAGTGCGCATTATGAAGGATGTTTGGAAGCGCTTGGTGATATATCTTTTACAACATTTTTTGTTAGCAAACGTGTAGTTCAATAATAAAATATAATTATTAGTCAACTTGCTTATAAAGTCTTTCAATATTTATAACAGCTACGTCAGGTAAAAACACTTTTAAGACCTATCCACACATATCAGGGCCGTGCCCAGCACGTGGATGGACCGTGCCCCGTCAGGGGATCAAAAAATATCGGTGTGTACATTCTATCTGAACTCGTTCACACACGTCCGTGCCAGTGACGAAGCTTCAATGCCTTGGCCCGGCCCTGTCACGTCCCGGGCACGGCCCTGATATGTGTGGATAAACCTTTAATCTAACAATGGTAAAATATCAACTTTTTGTATAATCAAATAAGTCATCCGTCATCTTTTTTTTTTTTTCTTTTTTTTCATTTTTCGCCTAGTCTGTTGTTGTAACGAGATCTTTGTGTTTTTTTCTTTATCGCCATTTAATGTGCAAATACCAAGAACCATTGGTGTACATTAATCATCGATAACAATGCCGACGTCCATACAGAAACATTTTTGATTAGGTTTGACTGAGCTGACCGAGCAGTGGTGGCCCAGTGGTATCGGCCGCGACTTACAAGTTGTAGGTCGTGGGTTCGAACCCAAGCAGGCGCTTTACTTTGTGTAAATTATTTCATCACCACTGCTCTCAAAACGGTGAAGGAAAACATCGTGAGGAAACCGGCATGTCCTAGAACCAAAAATTCGAAGACATGTGACATCCGCCGACCCGCACTGGGCCCGCGTGGTGGATTACGGCCCATTCCCTCTACAGAGAGGAGGCCTGTGTCCCAGCAGTGGGAACATTAATAGGCTGATGATGTGTGATGTGAGCTGACTGTACCAAATTCAAGTTGTTACTATATTCGTTCGGAATAGAAAATAAATAGGAATTGAAACAAATACCAGTGGTATTAGATGTTGGTATTAGAACGGCATAAATCGAATTTGCTATTGCGCAGCTAGTCGCGGAGTGTTCCGAGCCGCCTTTAGGTATGATTGTGCCTGTACCTATCTATAATTTATTATTAGCGACCCGAAGACCATGAAAATAACACCCATGACGAAAAAATGGGCAAATGTAAACGGCACCATTTCATCCGTTGTGAATTCATGTTGCAACCACCAGTTCGGGCTTAGAACGCTCATTGAGCGTTTTCCTATCATTATCTCATTTTTCTACCAAATGATTAGTTCATTTACCTCGTGATACAGCTGTACGGAGAGACAATAACACCGGGGCAGCCGTTCGCAATTACATTAATGTCCTGTCCTCGTGGAATGACACCGGCTCCAGGCGAACCTCATTCACGGAGTGTTCTGAGACGCAGCGGTCCGCACTCTGTCTTCTGAAAACCAGAATAAATGTGCTAAGTTCAATATTTTTGACCGAGATTGTTTTTAAGATATTTATTTCTTTTCGCTATACCTATTTACGTGATATGTAATGCTAGAGTCTTCTTCATTGTTAAGTTAGGTCATAATCTATAAAAAAACATACATAAAAAACTGGCCAAGTGCGAGTCAGACTCGCGCACGAAGGGTTCCGCACCATTATCGCAAAAAACGGCAAGAAAATCACGTTTGTTGTATGGAAGCCCCCCTTAATTTATTTTATTTTAATTTAATAATTATTATTTTTTGAAGTGAATATACAACTAAATATTCTGTGAATATTGCAAGCATCTACCTGTTGCCGTTATTAATATCGAGCAAAAAACGGCAAAAAAACACGTTTGTTGTATGGGAGCCCCCCTTAAATATTAATTTTATTCTGTTTTTAGTATGTTTTGTTATAGCGGCAATAGAAATACAACATCTGTGAAAATTTCAACTGTCTAGCTATCACGGTTCATGAGATACAGCCTGGTGACAGACGGACAGACAGACAGACAAACAGACAGACAGATTAATATCATTTCAGCCGAAAGTCGTCCACTCCTGAACATCCTGCAAGTGTCCTGACCGATCCCGTGCATCTCACATCCAGCGGATTCCCACAGCCTTAACCCGGCCTTATAAAATATTGCGAATTTTTATTTTTTTATTGATAGGCTCGCGCTTGACCACTATCTCACCTGATGGTAAGTGATGATGTGGTCGACGATGTAGCGCGCTTACCTAGAAGAAACCTATTCACTCTTGACTTAAAGACTTCCAGGTTGTAGTTCTCAGGAAATACAGACAAACAATGGAGGACATGAAATATTCTATAGTTATTTATTTATTTATATACACTTTATTGTACACCAAGACAAAAACAATATTACATACGGAAACCTTAAAATAAAAACAAACATACAACAGGCGACCTTATCGCGTTCTGCGATCTCTTCCAGGCAACCCAGAATGGAGAGAGATAGCCTGGACACGACATGGGGTTGCCCTTGGTGCAAGTTTGAATAAAACAATAAGTCACAAACATAAAAAGCACTAAATATAAAATACTAAAATAGATACATAAATACATACATACATATAAATATACAGTCAAGAAAACAATACAGCTGCAACAAGAAGATCACTGTGACAGGTAGTGCTCCTTCACCAGTCTTTTGAAGATCGGCAATGATTGCGCGCGTTTTATTGTTACAGGCAATACATTCCATAGACGAGCGGCCTGGACAGTAAAAGATTTGTCCAGGAAGATAGTGGAATGCATTGGCATTTTAAGTTTCATGTTATCCGATGACCTAAGAACTTTAGTGTGAGAGTCACATAAAAACTGAAATCGATTTTCGAGGTAAAAAGGGGTAGATGGGAGAAATAGTATATTATACAGGAGGGCAAGAATATGAGCACTCCGACGAAGGCGAATTGGCAACCACTTGAGTTTCTCGCGGAATTCTGAAACATGGTCATATTTGCGTAAACCAAATATGAACCTTGTACAAAAATTTTGAAGACGCTCAAGTTTATCAAGTTGTAGTTCAGTGAGGTCAAGATAGCTGGCATCAGCATAATCAAGGATGGGTAGAAGAAGAGATTGAGCAAGCACAATCTTGGTGGCAGTCGGCAGGAAATTACGCAGTCTTCTCAGAGACCCAGCAGATGCGAATAGCTTGCGGCTAACTTCCTGTAGCTGGGCAGTCCAAGAGAAGTTCTTGTCAATAAATATCCCCAGGTTCTTAACATTCTCGCTAAAGGGTACAACAGAGTTATCAAAAGAAACTTGGGGAAGAGTCGTCCAGTCGATCCTTGAGACCAATCTTGAACTGCCCACCACCATAACTTGCGTGCCTCTTGCTCCAGCCCCCGATACGGGCCAGATCACTATTTAGGGTCAAGATAGCCTCAGATAGATTACAAAGAGGAGATCATGTGTAAATTTTAAGATCATCTGCACAAAGGTGGTAGGAAGAAATTATTTCATTGGATATTGAGTTAATAAAAACTGCGAAGAGTAAGGGAGATAGAACGCCGCCCTGAGGTACCCCGGCAGAAGTACTACACCAGGAAGACAAGGTCTCCCCGATGCAAATACGTTGTCGGCGACCAAACTGGTAACTAAGAAACCATTCAACAACCGATGGAGATATGTTAAGAGAGGCAAGGACGCCAAGTAAAACATCGAAATCCACGGTATTAAAGGCATTACTGAAATTAGTTCGAAAGAAAAAGTAAAAACTTACCAACACTTTCGTCTTTTTATTAGAGATCCTTTTGAAAAATCACATTAAGTAATAAACAAGAATCCTCTTTAATGACACATTGACGCTTTTAGGGAATATGCTTAAAGTGGCTTAAAGTAATATTAAATAACGAATGTTTATTGTTTGTGTCGTTAACTGTTTTTGCATTTTTTTTTGTTTTTGATTTTTTACCATTCGAATAGAATATCAGTAATATTATTGACTGCGAAAGCGTTTCCGAACGTCGCGTTTTCGGTATGTCAAAAACCAGTCAAAAACGTTTTTTTTTTCACAATTTTATTGGCATGGCTTTCTAGCCTTTGTTCCATATTTTCATTTTCATTTTATATTTTGTTTATCTTATTATTTTTATTTTATCTTCATTCTTTATAAATGTCTCTTTATATCTTTCCAGTTGTGTTGCCATCCCACACTGATATTATGGCATGGCAACACAATTTATTTTTATTGAGAAAGATATAGATTTTCGAAGCTAAGGTTACTTAATAATTATTATAAAATATGCAAACGTAACTCTGTGAGTATGTTATCTTTTCACGCTTAAACCGCTGAACCGATTTAGGTGAAATTTTGTATGGAGATAGTTTGAGACCCTGGGAAGAACATATGCTATATTTTTCATATGACTCAAAAGGAAAGAAATGCAAGGTACGTAGGGTGCGAGGGGGTTTAGTTTTGTATGCAAGTTACATTTATGGCTTCAATCGCTGAACAGATTTAGATGAAATCTGGTGTGGAGTTATTTGCATAAAATACTTATATGATAATTTTGCTTATTCATGAGCAAGCTCTGTGAATACGCAAAATTATCACCTCTGTGGCACCGAAAAGCCGCCGAGAGTCATTACACCCGCTCAAAGTTACTGCATGGTGTATGTTTTACGATGAAGGTGTCATCGGGCCGCCAAACCACTACTGTGGTCGACGAAGTCACAGAGTCATGATCAACATATTTCTCTATCCTTAAAAGCAATCAATTTGAACTAGAGTACATAATGGGCTCAACAGGATAATGCAACGGGGCTTACTGTACGAGCCGCAACTGAAATTCTGAGGGCGGCATTACCCGGACTTACACAGGCCAGTAAGATCGCCTGATGTAACTGTTCCAGAATTCTTTCTGTGGGTTTTTTAAGTCACGAGTCTAAGTCAACAAGCCTCAGACTCTTGAAGCTCTCAAAGATAATATCCGCCGGCAGTTCTGGCAAGAGTGTTGGCAAATGCCATAAACGGGCCGGAATGTTTATCAATTCAGATGAAGCGACGGCCACTTAGCCGTATTTTCTCGACTAAATGGAAAATAAATTAAAACACCAAATAAATATTATCCAAAAGCAGAAACATAGAATTTTTGATACATAAAAAAAAACAGCCAATGAACATCTGGTGATAATTTTTGCGACACCCTGTATTCATTTTCTATCGTGTCGGTAGTAGGATTCAGAAATTGAAAGCAAAGTGGTCTTCCAATATTTGTATCTCCCCGTGGAAATCGATCCTACGAGACCTTCGGAATGAAAGTCTAAAATAGCTCTAGCTATTAGAACAGGAAGGCAGTGCAGTTTATGCTCATTTTAGTCATTTTATATTATCAATTTACTCCTAATTTTTAATATTCGATAAAATAATAATGTTGAGCAAATTTTGTGGTCTACGCAAACAAAGACGCGGGCGGAAAACTATGTTTAGATAATAATTTGCAATATCCCACCAGAACTGAAAAAAAAACGAAACAGCCAATATCGTATAGGCCACGCAGGCGAAGCTGCGGGCGGAAAGCTAGTTATTTAATAATAATGTTAAATGCATGCTAATTTTGGATGATAAGGACAGGAGAATGATAATTGCAATGCTTGTAAAAGGCTGCTAAGTCTTGCACTAATATAACAAAACACCAACTATACACTTAGTTCGCAATAAACGTTTTGACTTTGACTTTGAAATATACAATTCCAGGTTTCTTTACGATGTTTTACATATGAATTTGAAAATTTAACATTGGCCTGGGTCTGAACCTACGACCTCAAGCGAGCCCGGGACCGATCACGGGAGGCGAGGTCTTGGCCACTGGGCCACAACGTCTTTTGAATTGAAATGGACGTCAGTGGAGATTATTGGGATTCGACGCATGAACACGCTTTTCCCTTTTCTCAAACCTGTTAATATAGTGGCATTTATAATATTTTACCCTTATTGTGTAATACAAAGCGTGGAGGAGCTCGTGGCTAAATGATAACAGCCGCACGGGTATCGACCCGTGCGGCAGTTATCATTTAGCCACGAGCATCAAGGTTAAGCAACGCTTGACGAGGTCGGTCCGTGGATGGGTGACCATTTTAACATACAAAGTTTCCTCCGTGCCTCGGAAAGCACATTAAGCCATTGGTCCCGGCTGTTATTTGAAGATCTTTGACAGTCCTTACGGGTAGTCAGAAGCTTGAGATCTAACACCAGTCTTGCCAAGGGGTACCGTGTTACCCAGTTACTGGGTTGTGGAGGTCAGATAGGCAGTCGCTCCATGTAAAACACTGGTACTTAGCTGAATCCGGTAAGACTGGAAACCGACCCTAATATAGTTGGGATAGATGATGATGTGTAATACTAAGCCTTGTCCCATTTCATAATCAGGGTTTATCAATATTTCGCATAATTATAAGCATAACTGGTACCTACTCCTAATTTCTTCATATAAACTATAGTACTCCACTTCAACCCCTTTTAGGAGTAGTTTGAAAAAGTAAATGTAATAAATATATATAAATGTAATAATAAATATGCAGGCCTCAATAATTTGTTATGAATAACATTCCTGTTCAAGTTTCAACCAAATCGGAAGCCGCAATAAAACAGTTCTTACTTACAAAGTTCAGCTCCCCAATTACCCCCCCTTACAGCCCTATGTCTATCTCCTCTCGTTCAGCCCATCCAAAGGTTGTCTGGAAGAGATTGCCCTGTGCGATAAGACCGCCCATTGTACACTTATCTTTATAAATGTTTTTTGCCCTGTAATTATTTAAGTGGTGTACAATAAAGTATTTAATAATAATAAGTAGTAGTATAGTTGGGTCATGCCGATATTGATGTACTCTTTCGGCATACTCAAATGGACTCAAAAGGAACTCGACGCCCTGGATAGGCGGGTCCGTACACTGCTGACTGCAAATCAAATGCATCACCCACGATCGTCAGTCATGAGATTGTATATCCCGCGGAAGTGTGGAGGCCGAGGCTTTTTAAATGCCAAAAACCTCCACAACCGCGAGATATGCAATCTCAGGGAATATTTTCTACACACTGACGTAGGTATGCATCGAGATGTAGTAGCAGTGGACAAGGGACTCACCCCGCTCTCCATGGCGAATGAGAACTGGCGCAAGCCTGTAGTGCTTGAAACTAACGACCGCAGGGAAGTATGGCAGAGTAAGGAGCTTCACGGACGCTTTTTTCGGGCCATACATGGGTCTGATGTAGACCAAGAAGCGTCCGTAGCCTGGCTGCGTTTGGGTGACCTGTTTGGGGAAACCGAAAATTTTGTCTGTGTAATTATGGACGAAGTTATCACGACGAATAACTACCGGAGATTTATTGTGAAGGATGGCACGGTTGACATCTGTCGGGCATGTCACCGCCCGGGTGAATCGATCCGCCACATTATCTCGGGATGTTCTCGTCTAGCTAACGAAGAGTATTTGCATAGGCACAACCTTGTAGCCAGGATCATCCACCAGCAACTTGCTCTGAAATACACTTTTGTGGCATCGGAGGTACCGTACTACAGGTATGTGCCCGACCCAGTTCTCGAAAATGGCAATATCACATTGTACTGGGATCGGTCCATCATCACTGACAGGACTATTATCGCTAACAAGTCTGATATAGTGGTGGTGGACCGAATCGAGAGGCGTGCAATGATTGTTGATGTTACCGTCCCGCATGACGGGAACCTCGTGAAAGCCGAGAAAGATAAAAAAAACAAGTATCTTGACTTGGCTCGCGAGGTTGTCGACATGTGGGATGTGGACACAGCGATCATTGTACCGATAGTCGTGTCAGCCAATGGCTTAATAGCCACGAGCCTCGACCAACATCTTAGAAGGCTCTCGTTAGGCAGCTGGGTCAAGGGCCTGATCCAGAAAGCAGTACTGCTGGATACGGCTCGTATAGTTAGGAGATTCCTCTCTCTGGAGCCCTGACCGCCGGTAGCTTGGACCCTGTTCCCGATACCGGTGGGCCTCTATTTTTGTTTTTTAATTTATTTTATAAAAATATTTAAAAATGTAAATAATAATAAAACAGATAAATAAAGGAAATAATAATAATGTACAAAAAGCCGTTCTCAGCTCACGTTTACTTTCTATAAGTTATCCATCTGCCAAATTTCAACTTCATGAAGAGAATTTCTTCATGATATCTTTATAACCCCAATCCCCCTGTAGTTTGAAGCGAATCGGTCGCCATAGTAAGAATTTTCATACATAAATAACCCCCACCACCATTTCTCCCCTTCGCGTATTATTAAAAATGTACCTAATCTATGTCCTTGCCATGCAGGGACTCATACTATCTCCATAACAAATTTCATCTTAATCGGTCCAACGGTTTAAGCCATAATATGAAATTGCATAGAAAACTAACCCTCTCTCCGCATTTCTCCCCCTTCGTGTTTTATGCAAATATCTCCACACCAGATTTCATCTAAATCTGTTCAGCGATTGAAGCCATAAATGTAACTTGTATACAAAACTAAACCCCCTCGCACCCTACGTACCTTGCATTTCTTTCCCTTTGAGTTATATCAAAAATATAGCATTATGTCCTTCCGAGGGTCTCAAACTATCTCCATACAAAATTTCATCTAAATCGGTTCAGCGGTTTAAGCGTGAAAAGATAACATACAGACAGAGTTACGTTTGCATATTTTATAATAATTATTAAGTATGAATACCTCAGCTTAAAAAATCTATATCTTTCTCAATAAAAATAAATTGTGTTGCCATGCCATAATATCAGTGTGGGATGGCAACACAATTTATTATCATTATCGTTTTTGACATACCGAAAACGCGACGTTCGGAAACGCTTTCGCAGTCAATAATATTACTGATATTCTATTCGAATGGTAATAAATCAAAAACAAAAAAAAAATGCGAAAACAGTTAACGACACAAACAATAAACTTTCGTTATTTAAAAAAAAATAAAAAAAAATTAAACTGCTAATTTTGTGTACCCTATTTTAGTTCTGGCAATAATTTGCCTTGTTGAACAGGTTACAAGTTATAAATAAATTCTTATAAACAAAGTAATTATGAGCTTGACTCAGAACATAGAGGAAAACTATACACATTGTGATCGAAGTTTGAAGTTGCGAATAATTCTGTATTACTTTTAAAAGTTATTTTATTACTTTAAGCCACTTTAAGCATATTCCCTAAAACTTAATGTGATTTTTCAAAAGGATCTCTAATAAAAAGACGAAAGTGTTGGTAAGTTTTTCCTTTTTCTTTCGAACTAGATATAGATGGGTGCAGTTAGAATCAAATCTAAAGGCGGCTCGGAACTCTCCGCGACTCGCTGAGCAGCATCAAATTCATGTGACAGTGAGTTTAAGGGAAGGATTTAACTGCACAGTGGAAAGCGAACTTCACAGACTTCATTAACTTTGAATCGACCAATACATATAGCAATAGTTAACTTATCAATATTTGGTAGCAATGAAGAACTGCGCAGAGCGTAGTAGGTGTAGGACCTGCTTTCGATAAAAAAATAGATGTATCAAAGTAGGTGTAAGTCTATACCGCTTCGGCCGTCAAGGAAACCAAGGTTGCGTAACTGGTTTCCATGAATACTTTTTTATACGTCTACGTGACTTAATTCGTTTGTCGTAATCTGGTTTAACTTCATTTTACTAAACGACTTACCATAAAGGAGGAGGGTCCATGTTCGACTATATGAATGTTTTTTTTTCGTTTATGTTCACCGTATCTCCATCAATTATGGACCGATTTTGAAAATCTTTTTTTCTTTTGAAAGAGTATGTTTCGAAATTGGTATCATTTTAATATGTGATGATCTGATTAAGAACTTCGGAGATATACAACAGAACTCTTCAATAAATAACGGCAAATATCTCGGGATTGTTGTAGTTTTATCAAAAGTATACTAGCGACATCTAGGCTATACTATGTTAACTAAATGTTGTAGTGAGGGTGTGTGTTCTAGTAATAAAATTCATTCTGCACTGTAGACATGAACAAAATGTATCACTAAAAAGAAAAGATTGATATGTAACTTTTGATCACTGGGATATGTATCACTCTTCTGTATCTTTATATCTTTATGTATCAGTAGCTCACGGTCGCGCGTACGACACGCAGCGCATTGCACTGCGCTGTTCACTCACTCAGTGTGTCTCGTTTCAGTAGTCAAACTATTCAATGAATCAGTAAGAGCGATAGATAAGTCCCTATAGCTGTTTGCACTTTGCTTGGTCGTTACATTAGGTAGGTATCTTTCTGATTTATCCCGGCCGGGGACGAGGTAGGTGTATTTTGACCAACTTATCTGTAAAACGGACGTTTTTGGAACTTACATTTTGAATGGGACATAAGATCGGTTTTTGTTTATTTTTTTGTATTTCTGGTGAAATGGTGACGAACAGCGCCACTCATAATTGCACAACGGTTGCGTGCGACACAGATAGAAAAAGACGCCGTGAGTGAATGAGTTGTAAAGATACACTGATACAGTGATACATTCGGATATGAACGGATATAAAGAGTGATTGATGGAAACGGAATGATTCATATCTTTTATATCTATCACTCCTGAGTTACCCATCTCTACTGCACTGATTAACCAACGTGTTTGTACTTTAGGTTATGGGCAATCACAGTATTTTTTTTTCAAGTATTAAGAGTGATAAAGTTATATTTTAACACGGTTGTGTTGTGCAAAATGTCAACAAACTATTTAGCCAGTGTGCCTAAACTAAAAGGCAGAGAAAATTACGATGAGTGGACATTCGCGGTAGAAAATGTGCTCGTATTGGAAGGCACGTTACATTGTGTGCAGCCATTGGTAGAAAAAGACATAAAACCCGAAGAAGATGCAAAGACGCGGGCCAAATTATGCCTAACCATCGATCCGGCTTTGTACGTTCATATCAAGAAGACGAAGACTTCGAAAGAGTTGTGGGATAAGCTCAAATCCCTGTTTGACGACTCAGGTTTTTCGAGAAAGATTTCGTTATTGCGTCACTTGATTTCAATACGGCGAGAAAATTGCGAGGATATGACCACCTACGTTACTCAAATTGTGGAAACATCACAACGATTGAGTGGAACTGGTTTTGAAATAACAGAACAGTGGATTGGATCACTGATGCTAGCAGGATTACCAGAAAAGTTTTCGCCGATGATTATGGCCATCGAACATTCAGGTATTACAATTACGGCTGACGTCATCAAGACAAAGTTGTTGGATTCGGAGCCGTTAGAGTTGGCGCAAATGACATCGAATAAAACGCAGAATTCTGAAGCGGCGTTTGCGACAAAATGGGCGAAACCAAAACCCAGACCTGGCAACGCCAATCAGAGCGGGCAGTTAATGTCCAATGCCAAACTGACAGGAGAAAATAAAAATATAACCTGCTACAAATGCAAAACTCCGGGTCACTATCGTAATCAATGTCCAATGTTAGAAAAATCAAGCAAAAACAAGTCGTCAAATGCATTCAGTGCAGTTTTCTTGAGTGCTAAATATAGTAAAGACGAGTGGTACGTGGATTCGGGAGCCAGTGCTCACATGACGGCTATCGCAAGTTGGTTGCAAGAAGTTTCGAGTCCACAGACATGCCCCGAGATTATGATAGCAAATCAAGAGAAGCTTCAAGTAACGTGCAAAGGAAACGTTAGAATATCAACGCAGCAAGGCTATGATATAACAATCAAAGACGTTTTATGTGTTCCAAGCCTGACAACAAACTTATTGTCAGTGAGTCAATTGATAAAAAACAACAACAGTGTTACCTTCTCAGACAGTCAGTGTTTTATATACAATGCAAAGAAAGAATTGGTGGCAGTTGCTAACTTAATTGACGGTGTATATAAGTTGGATTTGTGTATTACACCAGTGACGAAATGTTTACTCGCCAGAGACAGTGCTTTGTTATGGCACAGGAGGTTAGGACACATAAACACTAACGACTTGAATAAAATGAAGAATGGCGCAGTGGAAGGTGTTAGCTATGAAGGCACTTATGAAGTGACAAAATCTAACTGTGTGGTTTGTTGTGAAGGCAAACAGTCACGACTGCCATTCTCCACAGGCACAAGAGCTACTAAAGTGCTGGAAATTGTGCATGCAGATGTGTGCGGGCCAATGGAAACCAAATCGATTGGATTGGCAAGATACTTCCTTCTTTATGTAGACGACTATACTCGCATGTCTTTTGTCTACTTTATGAAAGAAAAAAATGAGGTATTTAAATACTTCAGAGAATTCAAAGCAATGGTGGAGAAACAGAAAAATGTAAATATTAAAATCATTAGAACAGACAATGGTGGAGAGTTTTGTTCGAAAGTCATGGAAGATTTTTTGAAAACATCTGGCATTGTTCACCAAAAAACAAACCCCTATACGCCAGAACAAAACGGAATGTCAGAACGAAACAACAGAACAATAGTTGAGAAAGCGAGATGCTTGTTGTTTGATGCCAAGCTAAATAAAAGGTTTTGGGCAGAGGCGGTAACCACAGCAGTGTATTTAAAAAATCGTTCCATAGCATCAGGTCTCAATAACAAAACGCCATATGAGATGTGGCATGAAAAGAAACCAAATTTAAACCATATACGAATCTTCGGCAGTTCAGTAATGGTACATGTTCCCAAAGAGAAGAGGACTAAGTGGGATAAGAAAGCTCGGCAGCATATCCTTATTGGTTATTCAGAACATGTAAAGGGGTACAGAATTTATGATCCTATCAAAAACCAGGTTACTACCAGCCGAGATGTGGTGGTAATGGAGACAGCAGTGTCAGGAGGAATGTCCGCAGCCAGTGAAGCGACATGGTGTGTGGATGAAGCATTGCCTGTTCCTGTAGATAATGATCGTTCAGTGGGGGAATGTGGCCGCCAAGAACGATCAGAATCAGATACTCAGGAAAGCTCTGACAGTGAATCATCACAGCTAACATTCTATGAGACTAATGCTGATGAGACCTATGTTCCTGGAACTCCATCAACAAGCAGCAGTCCAATCAGAACACCAGAACCAGAACATCAGATCTTGGACAGACCAAAGAGGGAGAGACGGAAGCCTGAAAGGTACAATCAGACGGGTTTGTTGGCTACTGCAGATCCTGAACTGACGGTGACGGAAGCCTTAAACAGTCCTGAGAGTGTGCAATGGAGGAAGGCTATGGACGAGGAGCTGGAGTCATTCCGAAAGAATGAAGTGTTTGAGCTTGTCAATGCTCCAAAAGGTGCTACAATTGTGCAATGTCGGTGGGTGCTAAAGAAAAAGACCAAAAGTGATAGTGAAGTACAATATCGTGCGCGATTAGTTGCTAAAGGTTTTACCCAAAAACGAGGAATGGACTATGATGAGACTTTCTCACCAGTTGTGCGGCACTCAACATTAAGGTTATTGTTTGCACTAAGTGTAAAACTGGGACTGGATATTACACATTTAGATGTTAAAACTGCTTATCTAAATGGTGACCTGAAAGAGGACATTTATATGTGTGCTCCTGAAGGCTTTGTAACCAAAATGGCAGGAAAAGTTCTCAAACTCAAAAAGGCAGTATATGGATTAAAACAATCCGCCTTAGTTTGGTATGAGAGAGTTAGGGATGTTTTATGCAAAAATAATTTTAAAAACAGCACACAAGAGCCATGTTTATTTACAAAGATGTGTAAAGATGTAAAAATTATTATAGCATTATATGTCGATGATTTCTTAATTTTTTCTAACAGTAAGAATGAGAGTGAGAAGTTAAAATGTATTTTAAATTCTGAATTTGAAATCAAAGACTTAGGTGAGGTCAAGCAATATCTAGGTATGAATATTAATGTTCAAAAGGATTGTAATAGATATGAGATAACTGTAGATCAACAACAGTATATAGAAGAATTATTGGTAAAATTTAATATGACTGACTGTAGAACAGCCAATACACCTATAGAAAATAAATTGAATATAACAAAAGCAGAAAAATGTACAGCTGGAATTAGCTATCAAAAACTCTTGGGTTGTCTTATGTATCTAGCAGTTATGACAAGACCTGATATAACCTACTCTGTTAGTTACTTAAGCCAATTTAATACTTGCTACAGTGTTGATCATTGGAACTATGCCAAAAGAGTTCTTAAATATTTAAAGAAAACTAAAATGTATTGTTTAAAGTTTAGTAGTCAAGGAGAAAGCTTGCATGGTTTTGTTGATGCTGACTGGGCAAGTGATAGCTTGGATAGAAGATCTTACACTGGTTTCTGTTTTGTAATGTCAGGCACAGCTGTTTCATGGCAAAGCAGAAAACAGAGAGTTACAGCTCTATCAAGCACTGAGGCTGAATATGTTGCGCTCTCTGAAGCTTGTAGGGAAGCAATATATCTAAGGGAACTATTGTATGAGCTTACTGGGTCTTTCTTAACAATTGGGCTGAATTGTGACAACCAAAGTGCATTGAAGATGGTTACAAACCATCAATGCCACAATAGGTCAAAGCATATTGATGTTAAACATCATTTTGTACGGGAGACTATCAAAAGTGGGAAAGTTGAGGTAAATTATTTACCTACAAATGAAATGCCAGCAGATTTGTTGACTAAAGGTCTAGGTTCAGTTAAGCACTACAAATTTATGGAAAATTTAGGTATTTTAAAATTGTAATATAACTCTACAAGTTTACATTTCATTGTATGTTATGTGCACTCAGTTTATTTTGATAAGTGGGGGTGTTGTAGTTTTATCAAAAGTATACTAGCGACATCTAGGCTATACTATGTTAACTAAATGTTGTAGTGAGGGTGTGTGTTCACATAATAAAATTCATTCTGCACTGATTAACCAACGTGTTTGTACTTTAGGGATTGCTACAATCGCATGTCTGTTTATTGTTTATACCATTTCATCACGCCAGTACGCTCTAAAGGTGCAGATGTGTACAGTTCACTATGGTAAACTCACATTTCACCGGTTATTTTGAGTTTCATGATAATCGGTTAATCTATTCTGGCATTAAAGGTACCTTACTTAACTACTTGCCTGAAGTGGACTGTATTTGGTTGTTCGTTGGGGTCTTATTGGAAGAATGAAAATACTGTCGTGATTCGTATCTTCAATTTTATTCCTTATTGTTATTACAACTGTATGTTGTTACAATTGTAGAGCTGAAGACTGACTGTGTCCGACTGTGTCTCAGCCTTTTTTTTTTTTTTTTTTTTTTTTTTCTACGTGGCGTCTCGCAGTGTCAATCAAAGTGATTTGTTACTGCTTAACCGGACTTTTCCTGCTGAGACTAAGCTATATAGCCTCCAGCTAGGCGCAAATTTTCTAACCTAAGCGACAACGCTGAGGGCTACCCCAGTTGGGGTCGAACCTCGGCTCAGGGCGTCGCTGGGGAACAACTATTGCTGGATCTAAATTAAATGAATTTACTTTCCGTTCGTAAACTACCTAAGTGGAGAAGAACGGATAAGAAACTCCTTTTAAGTCGAATAATGATTAACTATTGCACAGCTGATCGCGGGCTGGCGGGAAATATTAAAAGAATACGCGGCGGCCCTCGGCGGCGAGGACGTAACAAATCGGTTTGTTTACATAATTTTGTAACTACTCCCTGCGGCTCTTAAGGAGCAGAGTAGAAAGGTCATGGGGTCAATGACATTGCCTAAGTTGGCGAATCATATGATTTGAAGGATTACACTTTTATTGTGTAAATAATGGTTTAAATGGTCAAGGTTGCGACTTATTTGCGCACCCATTGACCATTTACGAAAACTAGGCTATCTAGCTCTTTTGTTATTGAGGGATACTTTTTGAATAGGGCTTGGGATTCAGCTAGATTAGGTATATTACCTGTGGCTTCGATCATTTCGATCTCAGCGGCTAGCGATCGTGCCTCGTCAGTCATCCAGATTGCGTAGGCACCGAAAATGATGTCGGCGACGCTACGTCTGGCATTAGGGTTGATTTTTGTCTGGCTCGCGGCGACAGTGTTAGGTGCCGTATGGCGGCCTTGAGCGGTCGTGGGGGCGGCAGGGGCCTGAGGGGCCGGGTTGGGGGTCGGTGCCGGGATGGGGTGATCCATCAGACCTGGGATGGTCTGCTGGGGTGTCTGGGGGGCCACCTTTTGGTGGTTCAGCTTACCCCATGGTGACTGCCTCTGCGGGGCTAGTCTGGGTGGGGCTTGGGATGCGGGAGCTGCGCGTGATTCGCGTTCCGCTGAGCGCTTGGCCATTTTAGGCGCAAGTTTAGGGGCTTTAGGACACCCCTTGTAATTAGCCGTGTGACCGACTTGGTCACATAGCACGCAGCGCGGAGGCTCCGTGCATTCGGCGGGGTTTTTGGGACGGGTACAGTCTTTAGTACTGTGCTCGCCCCGGCACTTGACGCACCTGGGGGTCGCAAAACAGTTCTTTTGACTGTGACCATATAGTTGGCAGCGATGGCACTGACCAACTACGAACGGGCGGTATGGTTTCTCAATTGAGATACCGGATAGCGAGCACACTGAGGTAACTCGGAAAATCGGATTGTGAGTCTCGGTACGGCTGCACTCTACGACAACCATATCGTACTCTTGTCCACCTCTAGTTTTGTGCATGCGGTGGACAGATAGGACGGGGACTTTTTGCGCGATTAAATCTGCGCGAATGTCTTCGATGGGTATTTCTTTAGGTATGCGCCGGATGACAACACGGACAGGCGCTTCCTCGGGTAGAGTGTAGGTATGGAACGCATAGTTCCGTTCCTTAAGAAATGTAGTCAGATTTCTGAAATCGCTAGAGGTCTGGACGGTGATTTTAATACCCTGCTGACAGGCGAGGGCATTGACATAATTAATCTTGCGTTCAACGCAAGATTTTGAGATTTCAGTCCACTTATTTTTGTCGTGGAGAAATACTGGCGGGGGCTTTTGGGTTTTGGGGGCTTTATTTGTCGGACTTGCTGCACGGCTCGACCTTGGAGAAGCGCCCGCGACGGTCATGGGACTGCCGGAGCGGCTTGACCTTGGGGAAGGAGCGAGCGGGGTGGTGGCTGGCGAGAAGGCGGGGGAGGGGGGCTGTGCGTCGGAGGACGTGGACGGCACAGTTGGGGGTTGTGTCTCAGCCTCCAAACGGTCCGACCTTTATACTAAGCCCGCTAGGCGCGAACAATGGCGCCCCTCTCTCTCAATGGCGCTCGGGTATGGCGTCATAGAAATGCCGTAATTATCAAAATTATCTTACTTAAATCTACACAAATTATACATTTCCTTAATCTACATACTTAATTCTACCTAGGAAACATATAAAGCTGTAAAAAGGTCAACACAAAAATCTTATCTAACCTAGATTCCTCCCTACTTATGAGCTATCAAAACATGCATAATCTTACCTAATTATCTACGTTTTCTCTAGTTCTTATATGTATTACAAGTGTACGTAGTCTTACTTTAAAACTCACATGGAACCTACATCAATTATATTTAAAACATCCACGTGGGATTTTTATAACACTAAAAAGAGAAATTTACAGATAATTCTAACGGGTATCCTATTTTCTCACGCCGAACCCCGGTAATTACATAATGTGTTTTGGGATACAACAATAGGCCATTCAATGTTTTAGTACGGTTGCGTATGCTCTGAAGACAATAAGCATTTATTGTTGCTTATTTTTACAAAGCGGCATCTTTGACAACAGTTTTATGACAAACAAGGCGTTCACCGTTCTGAAGCCATTAAACATTGATTGTCACTTTATTTTTACAAAACGCCGACAATTTTGCTTACCACCGTTAAAAAGGCCCAAACACATGTATGCCTTAAACAACAGTTAAAGGTCTACCGTGGGAATTGTCCTTACGCTACAATCACCATGCAACGTACACAGTCATGTGTCCGTTACATTGCCTAATAAGTAGGTACAACTAAAAAATGAAAAATAAAAAATCTTTTTTACAAAAAAAATACTACCAACTTCCAAATAAGAAAACTACAAAGTGAAAAATAATTTTGTTTTTGGAAGTCGGTGTCCACAACGCAAAAAATTTGTACCTACCTACCAAATACACCGACTTCCAAAGGTAAAGTTATTTTTTACTTTGTAGTTTTCTAATTTGGAAGTCGGTAGTATTTTTTTGCATATTTTTTTTTTCATACTTGAATCAGAACAAGACCAGTAAACTCAATTAAAATTACTTGTATAATTATATTACTTTGTAGATTCATTAACAAAAAACATTAATTAACCCACATTTCCGCGGTCGCCGGGTATACTTTTGCGACTTTTTAACCGACTTCAAAAAAGGAGAAGGTACGCTACCTCAAAACTTTTACTAGGTGAACCGATTTTGATGATTCTTTTTTCATTTTAAAGATGGTGCTTCTCATGTGGTCTCATTTGATTAAGATCTAATGACGAACTTCGGAGATATACAACAGAACTCTTCAATAAATGACGGCAAATCCCTCGGGATAGCTGCAATCGCATAACAGTTTATTATTTACACCATTTCATAACATAACATCAGGCCCAGTACGCTCTTAAGGGGTACGCAGATATGTTCAGTTCACGCCGCAATCCGAATAACATGAAACTTGAACATAACCGGTGAAATTAGAGTACCTATACCTGCGTGAACTGTACATATCTGCAACACATATCATGTATCTGTGTACATATCTATGTAACACAACTAAAAAGTGTAGAACAATAACTTTTTAAGAAAAAATATACAACGGACTTGCAAATAAAACAATACAACGTAAAACAATGGCCAAGTACGAGTCGGACTCGCGCACGAAGGGTTCCGTACCATTATTGCAAAAAAATCACTTTTGTTGTATGGGAGCCCCATTAAAAAAAACTGTTTTTAGTATTTGTTGTTATAGCGGCAATAGAAATACATCATCTGTGAAAATTGTAATTGTCTAGCTATCATGGTTCATGAGATACAGCCTGGTGACAGACAGACGGACCGCGGAGTCTTAGTAATAGGGTCCCGTTTATGTGTACGTTGCCCCAACAGGAAAGTGGCTCCTGGAGTGATATGAGTGGAACGTATAATTAGAGCGTAATCTGCTGTGAATGTGCGCTACATAAAAAACTTGTGCGTTTCGTCGTTTTTGAAAAAAACCGAAAAAACGTTTCCTGCTAGGGTAACGTTGTTCCAGCAGGAAAATTCTAAACGAATGATCGGAGTGTGAAATATTGTGCATGGGCAGAGAGCTTATAGTTGTGCAAGAATGTGCGCTGAAAATATAATAAGTGCGTAATCAGGTTTTCGAGATATTGCATTTCCTGCTGGGGTAACGTTTTGCAGAATCGTGTATCTCTGAAACTATTGTATGTGCGCCTGTAGAATAAACATACACGAGTAGCTCTTAATTTGTGCAAAATTGTGCCGGAATTAGATTTAAGAAAATATTTATAGGTATCAAGAAATCGCACTTTTTTGAAAACCCGAAAAAAAATCACAGCGCCTAAATGAGATAACTTACAAGCTCGCTGAAAACTATATTCAGTCCATCTTGACGCTTGTATTAACCATACAAAGTTTCAAAAGTATACATGCTTGCGTTATCGAATAATATTGCTAAAAGTCAAAACGACGGTGTCATAACTTTGACGGCAAAATACGAGAAACTGGCTCAACCCAAGTAGGTAGGTGTAAAGCACAAATAAGAGCGTTTAGTCAAAAATATATAGTGAAAATATTCAGCTTGGAATGTTTCGCATTAAGTAGATTTAAACACAAAACTAAACATGTAAACAACGGCTGGTTATCCGACAAAATTCGAATGACTACAAAAAAGAGACGGATTCATACATAACGATGACCTTCTTAACTTTACTCACGAATCGGTTGAAACGTGTTGTGCCTGAGTACACTGAGGTAGAAAAGTAGTAATAGTTATTTATGCTACAAGTGCGGGAAGTATGTGATTTCCGATGAGTGGTATTTTATTCACGAGCGAGCGAAGCGAGTGAGTGGATAAATCGACACGAGTCGGAAATCATCTTACGCACGTGTATCATACAACATTTTACTATGCACTGTGCGAGGAAATAAAAAAAATATATCTGAACCAAACAAGAGATTAATAAAATGGCGCTTAATCAAGGGCGCTCAGCATATCCACAGATTAACTAATAAAAGCTGTCACGTCGTAACACAAAAAGGCACGAGCGAAATTTTCATTCTGCCAAACATATTTAATGAATACTTATTTAAAATTAATTTATTGATCAAAATCTAAATCTAGAGTAATTAAAAACGCCTTAAATGAAGTATTAGTTTTGTTTTACCTTTTATATGAATGATAATCTGTACTTAACAAATTTTTAAAACTTTTCTCAAATAATAAAATCTCTATGCGGTGGGCTGACGTTGGAGTTAAAATTAAAAAAGTACAGGAAAGTAAAAAGCACTAGTAAAAAAAAGTGACACTTTCCGCACAGTTTGGCTGCTTGGAAAACGCTCTTTTCGAGGACATGCATTGTAAAATAATTAACTTATTATTGGATTACATTCTACTAGATGTTTCCGTGACTTGGCACTTGATTACGTAAGTACATTAGGAAAGTAGTGCCAATAGTATAAGCTTCTTTATTCCAACTTTCATTAAAATACATTCAGAATTTTGTGGACACATCCAGACATTTTAATTTGCCTTTATAATATTAGTAAAAAAAGTACTTTAAAGACCAAAAATTTGATGGTGGTTGTTTTTAATAAAAACCGGCCAAGTGCGAGTCGCACTCGCGCACGAAGGGTTCCGTACCATTATCGTAAAAAACGACAAAAAAGTTTGTTGTATCCCCTCTAAAAAGCTTATTTTATACACTGAAAACAGTGAATAAAAAGCACTTTTACTCACTGTTTTAGTGTTTGAATTTAGAACACACCAATATAGATTCGACGTCCATCTCAATGCAAAAACAACAACAAATCGATACAAACTCCTTGTGCAAATAATATTCGACATTCAAACTTCTTCATCGATTTAATTTTCAGTTTGTTAATATTTAGGATTTCAATAATGATTTTCATGATTTTGATTTTAGTCTGGGATGTTTAGTGAATACTTATTTGGATTGTAATTCTAATATTAATTGCATTGGTGTTTAATTAATTATAATTATGTAACGTAACGGAGGTAGTCACTGGCCCCTGAAACACAGATGCTGTTACCTAGCTCAGCTTCAATTTACAAAAAATGTGAAACCCTGGGTTTTCAAATTTTTTGTAAATTTTGAAGGTAATAAAACATTTATTTATTATTACTCATTGTGCTTTTCGCTTAAATCTTTCTTTTTCTCGTAGTCATGGTATAAAATTATGCAACTCTTGAATAACACGGATTTATAGTCACCAGGCTGTATCTAATGAACCGTGATAGCTAGACAGTTGAAATTTTCACAGATGTTGTATTTCTATTACCGCTATAACCAAAAATACTAAAAATAGAATAAAATTAATATTTAAGGGGGGCTCCCATACAACAAACGTGATTTTTTTGCCGTTTTTTGCTCGATATTAATAACGGCAACAAGTAGATGCTTGAAATATTCACAGAATATTTAGTTGTATATTCACTTTAAAAAATAATAATTATTAAATCAAAATAAAATAAATTAAGGGGGGCTCCCATACAACAAACGTGATTTTTTTGCCGTTTTTTGCGATAATGGTGCGGAAACCTTCGTGCGCGAGTCTGACTCGCACTTGGCCAGTTTTTTATGTTTGTTTTTTATAGATTATGACCTAACTTAACAATGACGTAGACTCTAGCATTACATATCACGTAAATAGGTATAGCGAAAAGAAATAAATATCTTAAAAATAATCTCGGTCAAAAATATTGAACTTAGCACATTTATTCTGGTTTTCAGAAGACAGAGTGCGGACCGCTGCGTCGCAGAACACTCCGTGATTGAAGTTCGCCTGGAGCCGGTGTCATTCCACGAGGACAGGACATTAATGTAATTTCGAACGGCTGCCCCGGTGCTATTGTCTCTCCTACAGCTGTATCACGAGGTAAATGAACTAATCATTTGGTAGAAAAATGAGATAATGATAGGAAAACGCTCATTGAGCGTTCCAAGCCCGAACTGGTGGTTGCAACATGACACGACGGATGAAATGGCGCCGTTTACAATTGCCCATTTTTTCGTCATGGGTGTTATATTCATGGTCTTCGGGTCGCATATAATAAATTATAGATACAGGTAGAATCATACCTAAAGGCGGCTCGGAACACTCCGCAACTAGCTGCACGTATTATTGTTGTGTACTGTAATTGTAATTGTACACTGTAAATAATTATCTTCAGGCTCTAACTTATGACGAAACTGAAAGTCTGTTCTCTAGGTAGGTAATATTCAGCAATAGAAAATAAGCGCTAACACACACACATTTATGTATTTCCATGCATCCTTCTAAATTAAGTACATTATTATTAATTAAATTATATTATTTTATTATATTAAATTATTCTGTCATAATAATAAATTAATTATAATGTATAAAAAAAATAAAAATAAATTATAATGTATTATTTTAAGTTTAATTATCTTTTTCAGCATAATTAAAATAGTAATTTAGTATTATTGTAATTGCGGCATCCAAAAACTAAAGTGTAGATTGACCTGTAACTTTTAGCTGTAGGAGGAAGGCGCCAGAGTTTGTAACACAGTTTATACTAGTACAGACATCGTAGTTCACTCTATCTTTAAAAACAAAAAAAAAAATACATAGTAATTCAGTGTTTTTGATTAGGATGGATAAATTGTACCCATTTTTGATGAATTAATTTTATTTATTTTATTTTGTTTATGTGACAAAAGAAAAATAGTTATTTATGCTACAAGTGCGGAAGGTAGGTGATTTCCGATGAGTGAATAAATCGACATGAGTCGGAAATCATCTTACGCACGTAACGTGTATCATACAACATTTTACTATGCATTGTGCGAGGAAATAAAAAAATATATCTGAACCAAGCAAGAAATTAATAAAATGGCGGGCTTATTTAAGGGCGCTCAGCATATCCACAGATTAACTTTTACTGCGCATGTGCAAATAGCTGTCACGTCGTAACGCAAAAAGGCACGAACAAAATATTCATTCTGCCAAACATATTTAATGTTTTTTTTTTTTTTTTTTTATCAAAATCTAAATCTAGATTAATTAAAAACACCTTAAATGAAGTATTAGTTTTGTTTTATCTTTTATTTGAATGATAATCTGTTCTTAACAAATTTTTAAACTTTCCTTAAATAATAAAAACTCTATGCGGCGGGCTGACGTTGGAGTTAAAAATTAAAAAAAATCAGGAAAGTTAAAAGCACTAGTAAAAAAAGTGACACTTTCCGCACAGTTAGGCTGCTTGGAAAACGTTTTTTTCGAGGACATGCATTGTAAATACGTTTCTAATATTTTTTTATTAGTCTACTGTCCATCGCATTCAATCATGCAATCCCATTATAGTGGCGTGGATGGCCAAATACCAGAGTATGAAGAATAGCGAAAACCATAGATCTAAATTTTTTTGTGGCGAAAACGTGATACTCGTGCGATTTTGATACAAATTAGATTTTTGTAAAGCCAATATCCCTAGCCAAGAATAAACCCATTCCAGTTCATTTTCTTCAAAAGATAAAACACGTTTTAGTTTTCATCAAAATCATGATTCTTTTGAGAGTTTTTTTTTGCTATTCTTCACAGTTTTGGATTTAGCTGTTAGCTCGTGGATGAAGAGATGAGTGGACTGTATTAAAAGGCGGTTGGTTTTAAAGCCGTTATATTTGAACTACAGTAAACTGTCCCGGACAAAACAATTAGTTTAGGAAGAGAGAGGTGTCGACTGTCGCGGTGGAGTCCGTGGTAGCGAGTGTCCGCCGAGCCGCGCCGTGTCGCCGCCGCACTGTGCACACACACACACAGATGCCGTGTGAGTCATGCAGATGTGTGTGCAGCGTAGAAGGCGCGCTCCGGCCGCCCGAAGTGTTGGGTAGAATTCCCAACATAGCCATTCACGCCCACTTGGAAAACTCACCCATCATGTGGCATATTAATTAGGAGGGCTTCAAATGCACATTCTAAATCACATTTTCTTTTCGTCTAAGTAAACGGTACAGATTTTGACGTATGATGCAAAAATTAAATGCTGGAAAAAATTGCATTGCAAATCTAAGAACGTTGCGGGGCGAAAATTTAATTTAATACTGCAGATTCTACAGTATAGAAAGTTCAATTACAGATTCTAAAGAGCATTTGCACTCTGCATATGGTCTGAATCTGCTTTCATTAAATAAGTATATCATTATTTTGCAGATCTTCAAAATTGTAGAAGAACAACAAGCTGGTGAATCAAAAACTCATTTGTCTGATGATACGACACTCCTAAAGAAGAACAGCCAAAATGGTTTGCAAACAATTCTGAAATTGGTAAACCGTTTTTCATATCGCCACTAAATGCTTGAGGATAGCACATCAACATCATCATCAGCCTAGAGGAGCCCACTGCTGGACACAGGCCTCTCCAATCGCATGCCATTTAACTCGGTCTTCGGCGAGTCTCATTTGGCTGGAGGCAACCACCCTGCGAAGATTGTCATTCCACCTAACTTGAGGGCGTCCCAATTAACGTTATCTAGAAAAAATCATCTCGTGGTAAAAATATCAGCAAGGTGGCAGCTGTCTGCCCATGGTGCGCCCCGTGTACATATTTGGCTAGATAATAAAGTTTGTTATAAATCACAGTTGCACCAGATTAACACAGACAAATATTTATGTAAATTAAGTAAAATCACTAAGCCTCTTGGCTACTTAATAAACGCTATACTCGTATGCATCAATACAGACGTTCAAGGTTAAGCAACCCTTGCAAAGGTCAGTCCGTGAAAGGGGGCAATATCTTTTACATACAAAGACTCCATCGGGCCTCAAAAAACACAACAACCCGTCTAGAAAAGTAGTAACGAGTTACAGACATGCACAGATAGGTTTTCGTTCCACATATAACACTAGTATTCCGGCTGCATCTGGTTAGATTGGAAGCCGAGCGACAAAAAGCTAGACAGATTGATTGAAATTAAATCATATTTCAAAACAAGATGTACAAAAAACGGCAAGGGACTTCCGGCATTCGCGGACAACTGTATGAGACAAAATTAATCAGTCTCATACATTACCGAACTAAGTTTGACGACGATATCGAAGACTATACTTTAGCTAGCAATGTCTCTGACATAGGAACATTTGATGATATCTGTATTAGAGCCACCGTTAAGGTTAAAGGTGGAAGTAAACCAGTAGCACTGTTCATACAAGCGAAGCATAGAGAAAGCAACAACATTCAACTTACACTTAACAGGAAACGTGACTTGGCTAAATGGTTTACTAGCTACCTAAGCATAAGCCGCTTGTTCAAACCAGATAACAAAGATGACCTGTTTAAAGGAGACTTTAAAGAACTAGAATGTCTCTTCATAATGTACACCACTGCCAAAGCCGATCTTAATACTTTGGAGTTTAAAAGCGATTTTGCTGATAAATTAAACAGTTGGATAGGTACGGGTGATGAAGGCTTGCAACCATGTCATAGGGAGGAAGATATTATGTTTTTATGTAAAATCATCATGAAGGAACAATTTACTGAGCTTGCAGTGCAAATAGCAAAGTTTCTTTCTGATAATGCCAAAGATAATGAGGAAGACGATAAAATCAAAAATAACAATGGTCCTATTATGCCAATGTATGACGAGCTGATGTTACTGTACCATGTAATTTTGGTGCAAAAAGTGCTAGACGTTTCGGAGATCAAATTTAAAAATGAAAAAGACGAACATCGAGTCGCAAGCTTTCAAACCGACTTCTTTACCAACGACGATGAATTCATAATACTATTCAAATATACACTCTTTATTCAAATGCTAAGGAAACGGAAATTGAAAGAAGTGGAACTCAATTCTTTACTGTCGAAACTATTTACTAAACCGTTCGATATCACGGTGCTTAGCAGGCTCATCGGAAATGTTGTCATATTTAATGACAAAAAGTTAAAATTGGAGTTCGTTAGTGAATCGATGTCTGAAGATTTCAGACAACAACTTGAAAAGGTTAATGTTCTACAGTCACATGTAAATGAAGCAATAGAATTTGGAGCAGAAGATATGTTAAAAAAATTGAATTTTAAAGTACCCACTGCCTTTGGAAATAAAGATTTGACAATAAGAGGCAAAGAACACAACGTCGAACCTTCAGTGTTCATTGCATCCGTAATAGACAATTTGAAAAATAAATTAGTAGGTTTGATCCAAGCGTCATCAACGGAAAATATCATAGTTCTAGATGAATCGATAGGAAAAGAATTCCTGGATTTAAACGCTGGTTTAGCTGGTATTATTGGTAATATTCTAGTTTCCAATGAAAACCCTAAATACATGAAATTCACAGATAACGGTGTTTCAGGAGATCAAGCTAAAATGCTGTACTCTAAAGTGCTGTCTGTAATTCCAAATTTGCAGGATTATAAGTTTCATATTAAAATCAAAACGTTTCCGAAACTAAAATTTGACCTTGAAGATGATGAAAATTTAGAAATGATAAAAAATCAAGTTACTGTGTTAGCCGAACATATGGGTCAGTTTCTGTGTAAAGAAGACAATTCCATATTGCCTATGAACGATGTCATGTCACGCTACCATGTCCTTGTGGCACTAAAAGCTATCAAAGTTTCAGAGATTCAATCTCTGAACGAAGACGATGAACATCGACTTGCAAGTTTTCGACATGAGTTCTTTGAAAGCAATGATGAGTTTGTTATTTTATTCAAAAGAGCGCTTTACAAAGAGATACTCAAAATAAGAAAGTTTGATAAAAACGAAAGTGATATGGCAGTGAAAGACATTTTAAAAACAAGTCAGTTTAAAGTGCCCGCTGCATTTGGCAATAAAGATATAATAATAAAAATTAAGAAGAGTAAAACCGAAAGAAGACTGGATCATCTGAAGTTGAAAATCTTTGAATTAATCTCCAAATCAGGTACCGATAAAATCGTTACCATAGATGAGTCCGTTGGGGACGGACTCCTGAAACTTAACGGAGGAATCGCTGGCATTGTTGGTAACTTATTAATTGCCGAAGAAAACACAAAACTGATGAAGTTCACAGATAACTGGGAGTCACTAGGAGAACTTTCTAAAAGGCTATTCATGAAATTGCAAAGTGGAATAGAGAATTTGCACGAATACAGGTTTAATGTGAAAGTTAAAAAGTTTCCTAAACTTTCATTTAAACGAGATGAAGATGACGAGAATTTAGCAAAAGATTTCATGAAGAAACTACTATTTTTCACGAATCAAGCCGATGAAGAGAGAGTAGAAATGTGTCTTAAAGACGAAATAGAAGAGCATCAGTGTCTTAAGGTGTATAACGTCCGAGTTACAGTTGATGCAGTTTTTCAACAATATCACAAGTTAATACAAACATGGTGGATGCTAAAAGAGGCATCGTATCTAACAAAACATAGCAAACATTATGAAGACGCTTTAGCACTGATAGTAGACAAGCCAGTAATGTCGATCATTAGTCACATATATATGACAAAAATAAAAAACAATTTAGATTGCACATTCAACGAAAAAACTTTGAGTCACTTAAAATTGGAATGTCAACCTACTGCTACAATTTTTGTAACAGAGAGTAGCGCACTTACAGTAGCAAAAATGGTACAATCATTAAAAAACATTGATTATTTCGTATTCTATTTAGAATATATTTTAGATCTACCAGCAAAAGATTATAAAACTGTCACAATAGAATTGACAAACATAAATGAAAATCTACTTATCATTATTGTTTGCAATATCATAAACAGAAATTGGATTAAAAAGTTAAAAGATATCGCAAAACTACTTGAAAACAAAAGGACAATCTTTGTTACAAAGGAGACTTTGGTGGAAACAATACAACATTATTTTTTACAAGCAAATAATGTAGTAATCGATGAAAAATTTAGCTTAATTCAGATGAGTAAAAAATCACAAAAGAGTATTTTAGATAAAGCCAAAGTTATATTCCAAGACGTGGAATTGAACTTGGAATCAATCATAGACGAACATTCTATGGGTCTTGTTGAGGGAGAGGTGTTAGATAAAATCATAAACAATGACCTGGTTGTTCTAGGCGAATCAAACAGTAATTCAAATTACGAAAAAATAAAACATTTGTACATCCACAGACGACTTAGACGGCTAACGGACATTAGTAATGAGTACTACATTCTAACACTCAATGGTATAGTCGACAACACTGACGTTGCAGTGGTAATAGCTACACCCGGTATGGGCAAGTCAACTCTACTTACTCACTTGTCATTGAAAACGAAAGAACTCAACCCAACAGTGTGGATAGTAAGAATCAATTTGTTGATTCACTCTGAAAAATTTAGCAGATGGCAAGAAAATAAAACAAACATCGGTAATTTGGAGACTGTTAAGTTTTTTTGTGAAGTTTTGACTGAGAAGCAGAGGAGAAACAATGGTTTTAGGATGGAACTGGAAGAATCAAACGGTGTGGTAACTCTAAAATCTTGTACAGGAGATCAGTTGACTATTTTCGAACTTAAAATGTTCTTGGACTATTACAATAGAAAAGAAATCATTTTCTTATTCGATGGTTTCGATGAAATCTGTCCGACGTACATGGATGAAGTGTTAACTTTACTTACAACAGTAAGAAATAATCCTCAGAAACATAAAATGTGGATCACAAGTAGACCTTATGACAAAGTTATTTCAAGGCTAAAGGAAGAATTTGGAAATATTTATGAAATACTATATTTTTCTGAAAAGGAACAAAATGTGTATTTGGTGAATTTTTGGAAATCAAATATTATGTTAAGACACTTGACCAAAAAACATTGCGATAATATATGCAGTTTTATGGAATTTATGACCACCGATTTCATTTTCGATGGACTCACAAAAGGAAGTCATCAGCGTCTTTTCCTTGCCGTTTGTTTTAATTTTATAGATCACTTGAAGAAAGAAATGCAAATCTGTCCAGAGTTTAAACTCTGGGCAGACTTTAATTTATTTGAGACTCTTGAGACCCGTAACAATTTTTATAGCAACTATCATTGGGAGCTCTCTAACGTTTTCTCTTTTTTTCATGGAAATAGGATTGATTTTGACACACCTTTACATCTTTACTTGTTTGCTGAATACTTTCAAAATCGAATTAAAGATGAAAGCATCATACCTAACCGATGGAATTTAAATATCAATGCCTTCACGGTCTACGATACATTTATAGAATCAATACTCAAAATACGCTTTCAAGAGAAAAACATAATTGATTTGTGCAATCCTGACAATAGAAATATTTATGAAAATGTACGAGTTGAATGTCTTGCTAAACATAAAAAAATAGGTGCTTACGTTGTTTTTAAACTAGATAATGATTTATTCACGATTTTTAGCGGTGAAGAACTGAGAGAAATTAAAGAGACCATAAACAAGATTGAAGAAGGTACGGAAAAATCAGGTTTCATATTTAGTGTAGCATATGGGACACCACAATTCATACACATGACATTCACTGACTACTTCGCTGTAGAATATATCTGCGATTTACTGAAGACAGAAACTAGAAAAGATAAGCTAAACACCTTATGGGAATTCATTTTGAATGTAGTGTTTTCAAGCTATGACAATGTTCGTGACATTCTATGTTATAAGATTAAATCTGATCTGCGCGCCATCGTTAATAACCATGAACAAATAATTTTCGATTTGCTATTAGAGCAAGGCAAACGAGTCTTTACTAACTACGCAGAAGAGTATAGAAAGTATCTGTATTTAAACATCAAAACGTCACTGCAAAGCGCTATACAGCATGAGAGTGACCAATTTAAGTGGAAATTGTTCTATTTAATAGGAGGAATCACTGGCATTGTTGGAAACTTATTATTTTCTGAAAATAATACAAAACACACATACACAGATAACTGGGAGTCACTAGGGGAACTATCAAAAAGGTTGTTCATAAAATTGCAAACTAAATATAGGAACGTGCGCGAACCGAAAAACAAAAAGTTGCCGAAATTTTCGTTTAAAACTGACGAGTATTATGGACAACTTTGGCTGAGTGAATTTTTATTTACCAAGAAACATGTAGGCGACACGGATGTGTGTGTGTGTGTTAAGCTGGATAATATCAGACTTACAGCCGACACGATCATTCTTCAATATCTCGACTTAATACAAAGATGGTGGATGGTGATAAGACCAATATTTCCATCAATTTACGCATTAAATCGTAATAAGACGCATAATTACCGTAGTACTTTCAAGTTTTTTGTGATAAAATTGAAAGAACAACCTTCAGCTACAATTTTTGTTACAGATAACCCATGGCATATGGTTGAAATAATGATACTATTACTCAAAGATATTAACCATTGTGTGTTAGATTTACAACTTGCTATTAATTTACCAGCAGATGAGTTCAAATACAAATTAGAACGGGCACAAAAAAACAAAAGTGAACTATGCATAATTTATTGCGATGACATAGAGATAACTTGGAATAAAAAAATAGAACAAATTGCGAAACTTCTCGAAAATAAACGAACTGTCTTTGTAATAAAAGAGACTTTGGTGGAAACAATACAGACTTATTTTTTACAAGCAAAACAAGAATGCAGCTTGATTCAGATGAGTGAAAAATCACATGAGTTTATATTAGAAAGTGCCAAAGACATGTTAGAAGATTTAGAAATGTGCGTAGACTTGATCATAGACGAAGAAGATGGGAAAGGGAAGTATTAAATGGTAATCCTGACTAATATTATAAATGCAAAAGTGACTTTGTATGTTATGCTCAGATTTACATACATTAATAATAGTACCTATAGATCAACAACCAGAATTGATCGACATATCTTCAGAAACGCGAGTAAAGCCGCAGGCAAAAGCTAGTAATATATAAAATAGAAACGGTATAGTTAAATAGAAACGGTAACTCAGTATGGATCTAAGATAACTAATGGAGGGTTACCTATCATAAGTTCGAAAAACGTTTGACCGAATTTCATTTCACCTAAAACTTTTCAACTATTATCGTTTCGTTTTTTTTACTTCATCGAAGTTACGTCTGCCACTGTCTCAGTTGACCTATTATCAATTCGTTTTTTTTCGTTACTCCGACGAAAACCGTCGGAAACCTTTTTACCGAAATTACACTTAGCCGAAATAACATTTGTTCGAAATATAAGTCTTTCGTAGGTACCATTTCTTTGCGTTATGGACACCGACTTCCAAAAATAACGTTATTTTTCACTTTGTAGTTTTCTGGAAGTCGGTAGTATTTTATTGTAAAAAAGTTTTTTTTAGGATAATATTTAAACCAGAAACACGATATCTCATAAGGAACCTGTGATTAGGCAATATCCTTTGTTTGATGATAAAGATTGAAGTCGTATATCGAATACACGACGCCATGGTCGTTTTTTTACTTATATAATAAGCAAATAACAATTAAGTCAGGAATTCGAAAAAATCAGGAATTTGTATTATATATATTTTTGGAAGTCGGTGTCTTTCGTAGGTACCATTTCTTTGCGTTATGGACACCGACTTCCAAAAATAACGTTATTTTTCACTTTGTAGTTTTCTGGAAGTCGGTAGTATTTTATTGTAAAAAAGTTTTTTTTATTTTTCACTTTTTAGTTGTACCTACCTAATAGGCAAGTTGTTTAGTAAGTTTCCTATAACGCCAGAATAGATTACCCGAATATCATGAAACTTGAACAAAACCGATCAAATGAGAGATCTGCTTACCCCTTAAGAGCGTACTGGCGTGATGTTATGTTATGAAATAGTATAAACAATAAACAGACATGCGATTGCAGCAGTCCTGAGAGATTTACCGTTATTTATTGAAGAGTTCTGTTGTATATCTTCGAAGTTCGTCATCAGATCTTCACCAAATTAAAATGGGACCAATTCCGAAACATACTCTTTCAAACAAAAAATAATTTATGAAATCGGTCCACAATTGACGGAGATATCGGTGAACATACATAAAAAAACATACAAGAAGTCGAACATAGAACCTCCTCCTTTTTCGAAAGTCGGTTAAAAATGGGATTCTTTGTTGTTTTAGGAAATGTTTATACCTACTATTTCTTTCCAGCCGTGTCATTTACATTATGTGTACGGACAACAGCTTGACTTTCAAATTTTATGCACCCTATTTCTTTGTAATATGGGTTTATTTATAATTAAAAGTAAAAAAACTCTCGTGAACCCGAGTGAATAAATTAAAAATGTTTTCTAATTATGAACGAAACATGTTTAGTCTACAATATACAATATTTTGAAAATGGACTCAAGTTCCCGTACAAAATGGCCAATCTCCTTTATTTGATTTAGTCTAAAATCCTTATAAATAAAAGAAGGACGTGTAAGTACACCATTTATAACTCGAGAATGGCTGGACCCATTTTCAAGATCTTTGTTTTGTTGGATTTATCTCCGCCCCGAATAAAAGAATAACTATTGAATTATCGGAAATATTAATGAAAAACCAAAATTATGAAGAAATAGTAGATTTTACAACGAGTGCACAAAACGAACCATTTTTATCCGAGACTATTAGCAGCCCGAGCCGAAGGCGAGGGCTGATAGTAATGTCGAGGATAAAATGGTTTTGTGGACGAGTTATAAACTCTGCTTTTCATTTCGATTGCTAGGAAATAAAACAGTAGTATAACATAACATTTCTTTAATTAATATTCAAAGTAAAATTAGTATTAGCAAATTTGAAGAAATTAATAAATGCACGAAAAAATAAGACTTGTTTCCCGCCGCTTTTTTTTTTAATCTTCCGTCATTGATATTAGGCTTGGGCTGCAGACCTATACAGCCTACTATTAAATTAATTTTGTAATATATATATTTTTAATTAAACTACCTACCGTATTTTAATTTAAATTTTAATATCTTTTATGTTTTAAAAAACACATAAAAGGCAAATAAATTAAAGTAAATATTATAAAATAACAAATTCTATCTGTGAACTTTTTATTGTGTTTGGCTGTATGGCTCATTTTCTTTGCCTTAATATAGATACATTTATAAGTAGATACCTTTATGCACTTGTGCACAAAAATCGATTTTGTGCAGCCTATATCTTGCACAAATAAACAATTTCAGAGCATGAGAAGTGAAAATTCATAAGTTTTGCGAACACACCGCCATCTGATACATGACAGGAACAAAATACGGACCCAAATGAACATAGCGTTATATACTGGTTCCGGTAATGCCAGTAGATGGCGTTGTTGATTATTCTGAAATCTATTACAAAGTTGGGTTAGTTACACCATTTGCCCATACATTTGTTAGAGGTGGTATTATGTTCGTCGGGACAGCTTGTTAAGAATAAATATATAATACTAGGCTGCTACTATCTCACTGCAGAGCAAAGGCCTCTTCTTATTCAGAGAAGGCACGAGCATTAAGGGTACACTAGTCGAGGACACGAACTATTTTGTGCGCGGGGTTAAAATACTTTTTATATCAACCGACAACACGTGCGGAAGAGATAGATGCTGTGATGAGCAGTAGGAAGCTAGTTCGCGTACGAATACACACTTTTGCAAATTTGTAGCGAAATGGATAATAATTTAGGACGAAACCGAGCGCGCGAAATTTTATAAACAGACCTTTGGCAGTCTAGATATCATGAAAAAACGACTAAATCTATCTGTTCAAAATAAAATTATTTGCATTGTTAAACTACTAATCTATAGTACTGTATGGAGGCCGTTTTGCAATTTTCCGTCTTCTTATGGTATGTATGGGTATTCGCACCCAAAAATGCGTTAAAATTAGTGTCGAAATGTGGAACTTTCGACGCTCATAACTTTCAAATATTTTATTTTTTTACTTTTTTTGCTTCCATACAGGGCTAGATAATGATGAGACAAATTGATATCACTTTTTATTTTGAACGTACATCGTCAAACAGTGGAATAATCCCTAGACTACGTTTGTATGGAAGGATTTTCGACTAGTGTAACCTTAACTACCACGCTTGTACAAGGTGGGGGCAATTTCGACCTTATATTAACTATAAGTCTCTCGAAATGCCATAATGTAAGATATTGATAACGTGGCATTTGCATAGCGCTAGCCGATGTCATACATTGTTTATTTTTTCCATTCGCTATCGTGGCGCTCTCGTTGGTAGAATGTCACTTGTTTAGAGCCCCGTGTTTCCTCTCGATGTTTTCCTTCACCGATGTCAGCGTTGTCCAAGATAAACTTAGAAATTAATGTCAAAGTCAAAGCCATTTATTTGCATTAAATGCGGTACAAAGATGGTCTAAATAAGTTATTAGCACAATGACACATTTCGCCATAAGATGGCATGCAAATATTAAGATATGAGTTAAGGTGCTTACAATAAGCAGATCTCATAGAGTCTGGCAAATGAAAGAGACTAGACACTAGAATTATTTGCAAACTTTTTCTAAGGCAATGCTATACTAATGTCAACCCCAATTTTCCATATGACGCTACTGAGTTGATACTTTGTTTTAATTCGTAATCACTATTTATCTTTTTGTAAAAACATTTTCTCTATTTAATCATTTAAAAAGTTTCATTATTAATGTAGAAAACAATGATACCTGTGACTCTTATGAATCTTTTCACATGGAAGTCTTAGATTCAGATTTTGATTGATAGTGAATAAACCAAAATTATTATAGAATACTGTTGCTTTTTCTTATTCAGATTGATATATCTAAAGTGGTAATACTTAAATGTACCTATAGTATTTTTATTCTTTATATTTATGCAAACCACTGACAGCTGTAAACAATATTTTAAAAGTATGAAAATTTTAACAGTGCCCTCATTGTACATATACCAGACTTCTATGTTCGTCAAAAATAATCTGTATAAATTTGACCGAGTAGGTAGTCAGCGTCGAGCGGATCGGCTACAAACTGTTGGATCTAAAACTGCTTTATACAAGAACAGTATTTTCGTAATGGCTCCAAAATTATACAATAAATTGCCAAAGTGTATCAGAAGTGAGGAAAATGTCAGCCATTTAAAAAAAAAGTTGTTCCTGTTTCTAGTTGAAAAGACGTATTACTCGATTGAAGACTTTTTAAATGACAAATTGTGACTAAATTAAATTTTCTTTGACATTCTTAATAATTAATAATATAATTCAATTACTTTATTATATGCGGCTCATGACATTTTTCAATTGCTTCATTTCTTTTATCCTAATGTTTAATAATTATGATAGTAAAAATAACCTGCTTTTAATATTATATTTGTATGCCGATTATTGGCCGAACATACAGATCAGCCAAAATGTATAAATAACACCTTTTTGTACTTATGTTCACAAATAAAGATTGATTTGATTTGATTTTGATTTGATTTGATTTATTTTTTATTTAGACGAAGTAATATAAATAATTCTAAAGTATCAAATTAGGTTATTCTAGGTATTGCATACTTGTTTTTGGGGTTGCTATGCTGATATTTATTAAATTTGCCGCGCTTTTTCAGTCTCTACTTTCGTTTGCCAGACTCTAACATATTATTTTTAGTAGGTATTTAACCTGTTAAGTTTAGTAAACTCATCAAAACACTTAGTTTACTTACTAAAGTAGACTATCAAATTATATGGTTAACAACACATAAAATATAAATCAAATAATATCATAAAAGGCAGTAGGTGGAAATTACAAAAACTAATAACAAGTTAATCTACAATACATTCCTGTAGTAATAAGATTTACATGGAGATTTTTTTAGAAATTCGTTTATAGAATAAAAGCTGTGAGAAATGAGCCACTTTATTTAAAACGATACAGAATTTTCTGTAAGGGAGATTGGTTATAAAGGAGGGTATAGAATTATAAATAATGAATTGATCTGATATTTATTTGCTGATGTGATAAAACTACTCGCTATTTTATACTACGCGACTTGCCCGCTCTGTTTTATTGTGTGCTCTCAATATTAAGATTATGATATAAATAACTTCGACATATTTTAATTAGCATTATAATTATTATTTTAACCTTGACTTTAATTTTATCTTTGACTCACTGGTATTTTATTTGTGAAATAATTGTAACTTAATTTAATTTTATGTTTGACCTACTGGTATGTATTTTATTTGTGAAATAATTGTAAATTATTTTAATTTTATCTTTAACTCACTGGTATTATATTTGTGTAACAATTGTAACTTAATTTATGTTATGTTTGACTCACTGGTATTTTATTTGTGAAATAATTGTAACTTAATTTAATTTTATGTTTGACCTACTGGTATGTATTTTATTTGTGAAATAATTGTAAATTATTTTAATTTTATCTTTAACTCACTGGTATTATAGTTGGGTAATAATTGTAACTTAATTAAATTGTATCTTTGAGTCACCAGTATTTTATTGTGATGTACTTGTAACTTAACTTGGGTGCACGTTTAGAGCAGTGGTTGAGCGATTGACTGCTGCGCTGCGTGTCGCGGGTTCGATTCCCGCACGGAACAAATATTTGTATGACCTACAGATAGTTGTTCCGGCTCTAGGTGTAGTGTATGCGAGTTTACATGTTTGAAAACGCACCCACGATACAGGAAGAAATTCCTAGTGTGGGGCAATATTATATAAAAAGAAAAAAAATACTTAATTTTATTTTATGTTTGATATTACTAGTTAATTGGTTATGTAATTGTAATTTAATTGATTTTTTTATTGTTGCACAATTTTAAATCATTTCCAAATTAATGTATGTCCAATTATTGTAGTTCATTTTAATTAAATTTAATCAGTAGACATAATACTCAATTAACTTCATACTCGCGAACATCAAAAATATAATTAAAGACTGTGAATGATGTGCACGCCTGTAACTGACATATTTGCACTGGACCATCTTGTAAATTATTAACTCTGTAATAAATATTTTGTAGGTATCCCTTATTGAATAAATAAAAAAAAACATAATATTTTCATTGTATGTCACTCTTTTGTACATAATATGTACAAAAGAGTGTTTTATTTCAAACTAGACGTTCTCCCGCGGCTTCGCTCCCGTTTTCCACCACACAGAATACGTTCAATGTTTCAGGACGAAAAATATATTAGCGTATAACGTTCAGCAATACGCTTTCTATCAGTGCAAGAATATTTGAAATCGGATCAGTACTTCCAGAGATTATCTACCCATTACAAACTAACTTACAATAGGGAACATTACTGCCAATTGCTTCCGCCAGATGGCGCTTGACAGCTCCGAGTAAACAAAAACATAACAACATGGCGTCTACTACTGTTTGTGGTTACCGAACTATTTTTTACTGTTTTTAAGATAACTTTTGTTCAAAAACAGTTAGCTTAATTTTACTTTCACTATTAGTTTTATATTTTGTATGCTTAGACTGCGAAATTTTGTCGCTCCACTTTGACAGTTTGTTGTTTTTTTTGGGATGGGTCCAACAAATCAAAACGTAACTTATATCGGATATGTCTTAGATATCATATCATATCAATATCAAAATAAGCGATATTACAAAAGCTTTATCTAATGAAAACCTTACTAGCGTGCGAGAACGATTAATTCAAAACTTAAAACCGTAACAATGCGAAAACCTACGAACTACGAACAAAACGCAAACTTCACAAACGTTAGGAACCTTACGCGCTACCTATCTTTCTAAGTATTATTTCGTTGTTAGTTTGCTCATCTAAATAACATTTCAACTTTTGCAAACTGTACTACTGATATCGATATCTGAAAAACGTTTTCGATATCGATATGAAAACACATACATAACCGTTTACGCAAAAAAACCGAAAACGCCCTTCTCTAGTTTGTTTACGCTGAAACCTGTGGCGCCATCTGAGCGCAGCTTTGCGGATAGTTCCCTATTGTACCTCTTTATAACATTAGTTAAGAAGACCCGTAGCCCATCCTATCAGTAAGAAGGTACGATTTCATTAGTTTAAAAGCCAAGATAAGTTCTCGGCTTATTAATCACAATCCGCTCGCCCCGCCCCAAGCCCCGCTCTCCTGTCTCGTCGCGCCCCTGCGTGACGTCACTGCGGTCGTCGCATCTCCGCACGCCGCCAACAGAGGTCGCTACTAGACCGTCCGGACCGGCCCTTTTCAGGGTAGGTAAGTACGACTGTTTAACCCCTTCAGGGTAAATCCACAACTTGTGATCCTTGGCGGTAACCTAATGCCTCCTCTACAATGCTCGTGAAGTTCTTCGGTGAAGTACTCTAGAATTTTGGCTAAAGTCCGAAGTGCGACGCTACACACTCGTTCAAATTCATTTTCAAACTCATTCATTTAATTCATTTCATTTATTTGCTAGAATGTAGGTTTACAAAGTAGGATCTTAAATCTATGACGGTCCCTTTACATTCTACCATTAAATATAGTGTGCAAATGTTTAATTTCAGCTTGTACTGTCATCTAAACTTATCTTTAATAAATTAAGAACAAACAATAATAACAAAAATACCTCATGCAATTCTAAAGGAACTAATTAATTTATTGATGTCACAGTCACATTATTAAACCGATGTCAGTTCAAACAATGTCAGAATAAATTATAAATTATTGTAAATTTAATTGATAATGTCATACTTATTATAAAAAATATTGTAAATTTTATAGATAATATCATAAACAATTTAAAAAAATATTTTAAATTGATAACATCATAACTATTTTAAATTCCATACATTTTGACTGTCACTTGTACTGTCATCTAAACTTATCTTTAACACGGGGTCTCATTGCTAAGGAAGGAAATTTGGTTCAAATAAATCTCACTAGATAGCTCGACATGTGCACACAATTAAATATAATTGTGTGTAAAATAACAATAAAAAATTAACATTTTCTGGAATTGAACATAAAAATTGTATGTTCTTGTTTAATCAACTCTCCTAAGTACAAAATTATAAAATATTGGGCTCTTAATTCAAATTTCAAAGATTATTTGAACGGTTCATTTAAAACTGATGCCAATAGATGGCGCATTTTTTAATTTCTGAGGCATTCCTCTCGTTTGTTAAAATTTGCATTGTAACACATTTTGGTGCAAAAAACTGTAAAAACGTGCAAAAAATACTATAAAACGAACTTTCACTGTATTTAAAGAAAAAAATATTCACGAACCTAGTAAACCCTTTTACTTGCAAGTCGCTGCTAACACCATCTATTGCCGTGAAACGGGATCGAACGCGATTGAGGTACTTACAAAAATAACAAGATTAATCAGATGAAAAACGCTAGTTACGTTCGGCACGGTTTCTTTGTATGGGATAAGGCATCTGTATGCTAGTATTATATTATCTGTGTCTTTAATAAATTAAGAAAATAGACAATAATAACAAAAATACCTCATGCAATTCTAAAGGAACTAATTAATTTATTGATGTCACAGTCACATTATTAAACCGATGTCAGTTCAAACAATGTCAGAATAAATTATAAATTATTGTAAATTTAATTGATAATGTCATACTTATTATAAAAAATATTGTAAATTTTATTAATAATGTCATATACAATTTAAAAAAATATTTTAAATTGATAACATCATAACTATTTTAAATTCCATACATTTTGAACATCAATTCATTATTATATGGTATATACCAATATTATATATTTAAGTTTCTTTCGCCGCGATCTGACATGTATTCATTGAGATCGTAAAAACATTTTCTTTTAACCATTGCGTTAATCGTTCAACTTCGAGATGAGCTCATTCGCTCTGTGGTGCCGATAGCCTGCGCACGTTTGTAATGGACGCTCAAGTTACTGTTGCCGTTGCAATGTGCACTCTCGCGTATTCTAACTACGTTCATATTTGCACAACGACGTCACGACGCAAACTGAAGTCAACCGAGTAGTATAGAGTCACTTCGTGTGCGCATTTCGGGCAACTTCGGGCCCTTTGACTCGGTCGCAAAAACCGACAACAAATGGAAGTTGCCCGAGGCGAGGTAAAGTTTGACGAGGTAAGCCGAAGTGCCTCTCTATACTATAGTATTCGTCTAACATCGTTCAACTTCGCGAGTAGTGTAAAGGAGCCATAACGGTGTCAACGAAAGCCAAGTGGGGTGCAGACCCACCGCACCCGCCAGACCTCTTTAGGGCACGACAAGAGTGGGGAGCAGGGTAGTCGGCCTTGGTAGGTAGCCTATTCAATACCTGACTCTGCTTTCAGCATTCCCCTGGTACGGTAGGGTGTGTCTACCCCTACGAACCAGACTCTCGGTACACAGTTGGAGGGTAGCCCACCTTCTGTGTGCTAACCGGTACCTTAAGACCCCTGTCACCCAATAAGATTGGTGACAGATACATCATAGCTTAGGGCTCACCCTAGGTACACACCTCCCAGTCTCACCCGACTGGGAGGGTAGGCTTTCACAAATTCTCTGGGCCAACCCACCCGGGGAAGATACCCCAAGCTTCGTAACGATGCCGTCGGCAGAGGTTCCTCCAGGATACCCTCCTGAAGGACTCCGACTTTAAAGTACTGTAAGGCCTTTAATAGGGTACTCGTTGCCTCTTCGCCCGCTTCGGGCCCGACCGTGGCCCCTGGACCAGCAAGGCCTTCGTGTCATGCATGACTCAAGACTCGCCAAGGTCACCCTGCCCCAAGTCAGGCCTACTGACGAGTCTAGGTCACCCACCTTTTCACAGAGTGATGAACAGGCCATCAAGCCAGACTCACGCCCCTTATCAAGAGATTTCATTCCTCCTAAACCCATAACACCGACCATCGAGCCAAATTCACGCTCATCATGGAGGGATCCCATACCATCTTAACCCCAGACCATAAAGCAGGACACTCCCAAGTCCAAATCGTGGAATAATCAATTCGATGATCCCTATGACTCTCCCATTGATATGGAATCAGCCCTCAGCACTGATGACAAGTATATATATGTGCGTCGTATACAAGTATGAGCGTCGAAAGTTCCACATTTCGACACAAATTTCAACGTATTTTTGGACGCAAATAAATACCATAAGAAGACAGAAAATTGCAAAAAAGCCACCATACAGGGATAGATTAGTAGTTCGACAACGCAAATAATTTTATTTTGAACAGATACGTTTCGTCGTTTTTTCATGACATCTAGACTCCCAAAGGTCTGTTTATAAAAATTCGCGCACTCGGTTTCGTTGTAAATCATTATCCATTTCGCTACAAATTTGCAAAAAGTGTGTATTCGTACGCGAACTAGCTTCGTGCTGCTCATCACAGCATCTATCTCTTCCGCACGTGTTGTCGGTTGATATAAAATGCATTTTAACCCCGCGCAGAAAATAGTTCGTGCCGTCGACTAGTGTACCCTTAAGAAGTTAAGATGACCCGCAGGCCACCATCCTAACAGTAAGAAGGTACGATTTCATTAGTTTAAAAATCCATGAGAAGTTCTTGGCTGAATAATACCAGCCCTACGGGTCGATCTTCAAGTTTAAGTAACGTTTGCCACGGCCGCTCAGTGGATGGGCGACCATCTATTACTAAGGTGACCATTTATTTTCAACGTCCGCCACGCTTGTGGCTGACGTCAAAAATAAAACTATCGCTGATATTACTTCGAAGCCAATGCTTTCTCCTGACTCTTTTTCTTTCTCCACCGTGACCAACCTTGAGGTCCTCAAATATTTTACCTCAATTAAGTCTAGGGCTGTGGGCTGTGATGGGATCAGTCGAACTATGTTATCTTTTATGATTGAGAACTTAATTCCAATTATTACTCACATCATCAATTCATCGCTGCTGAACAAAGTATACTTCCCTGGTACGCAGGATGTGGGACAGCTCCAATAGTAGGTATCCTAAGCATGATTATGAGTCGCCTAGTGTATTCGTGGATCGCTGTTGTGCCATCTCTCATGGGTTGTCGCAACAGTGAGCTACTGTTAATGTGTCAGTATCTTTAATGTGTATGTCTCCGCTAGTTTTATACTTACCATATTTGAGGCATGGAATATCTTTATGAGTATCTTGTCGAATTATTGGAGTCCAGTTTCTCTTCATATTTTGAATCCGTTCTTTTCCTAACTATATCGTACTTAACTTTCAGTCTGACCGGGTGCAACTACCAGTACTTCCTCGCCTAAACACAGGATTACCTGGTTCAGGCATATAACACTCGTGAATTTGACATAGATTTAAGCAAAACTTGTATCTATTGTTTTGCCGAGTGTACCATTACTAGGCAAGAAAATAGTACATTATGGTACAAGTGTGCAATGTTGGTGATTACCGCTGAGGCGCCATTGAGACCCGAGCCGTAGGTGAGGGTCTTAAGAGAGCCGAGGACGGTAATCATCAATACACACGTGTATCATACGACGTTTTTCAACACACTTGTGAAGAAAATAATACTAAAAAATCATTTTCAACAGTAAAAACGAGTTGTGAAATTAAACACAAAAAAATTAAAGCACATTAAAGTTTAGGAGTGAGGGCTTGTGACG
Organism: Orthosia incerta; assembly: GCA_948252205.1. Classification (NCBI taxonomy): domain Eukaryota; kingdom Metazoa; phylum Arthropoda; class Insecta; order Lepidoptera; family Noctuidae; genus Orthosia; species Orthosia incerta. The sequence goes on from OX411769.1 coordinate 5,703,019, forward strand.
TCACAAAAGAGTTCTAAAACACGACGTCATGGAAAATTACAACGCACTCTATCGTCGTTATTACTTTTTTTAAGTGACAAAAGAAAGTTTGTGCCATTTTTTTTTCTACCTGACGGACTAAAAATGTTGTTTAGTCAGAATCCCTATTGGGTCACGATACCTCTTGACAAAACTGTGGTTAGATTACCTAGCTTTTGACTACTTGTGTCAAAGATCGACATACTGCCGGCACCAACGGACTAACGTGCTCCCTGAGGTGCGGAAGAGTCTCGGTGTGTAATAGATAACGTGACCATACGTCCTGTTTTGGGCGAACCAGTCCCGCTTTCAGGCTGTCGGTCCCAATGTCCCTAGCGAGGGCAAAAATGTCGAATAAACATAAACAAAACGATTGCTTAGTTAGATATTAGAAGACCTAGGATTAAGGCTAGTCACCTAACTAATATGTACTAAGCCAACATTGCATGAACAATTTGACTCAGAGTTAGTTGCTAACACGCGGTTAAATTGACAGGTTGTCAATTGTCATACAATATTGTCAATTACACCTTGTGTTATAAAGTAACTCTGAGTTAAGTTTTTTGAGGAAGTGGGCCTATAACTTGGGTGTGTTATATATGCCATAATAACAGATAATATATTATTACTTGAAATAACGTTCACATGATATAATTTTCATATGCTATAAAAACAAATAACATAATTACTAAAACTACATGTTTATTATCAGAATGTCCGGGGGCTCCGTACCAAAACTGCAACTTTCTATCGCGAACTGTGTCTCTCTTCTTACGATGTTATTGTATTGACGGAAACCTGGCTGGTGGATGGTATCTCAAACTCTGAGTTATTTGGTGATCAGTATATTGTGTGGCGTCGCGACCGGGATTACTGTATCACGGGTCAGACTCGTGGAGGTGGTGTTTTGATAGCAGTCCGTAAGTGTATAGCTGCGGTGCCGCAACCGCTATTTCATTCCTCGGCCGAAGACTTGTGGGTAACTTTGAGTGTACGTCAGCCTAACTCTAAAAACTGCGTTAAGTTAAATATCTGCACCGTTTACCTATGCAATCAAAACCGTGGTTTTTCATTTTCTGAACAATTGTCTAACTTTCTCCGTAGTTTGAATAACTCAATGATAAACAATCCAACTGATTACTATTTAATTATTGGTGACTTTAATTTGAGTGGCATCTTGTGGCAATTAAATGACGGCTCACTGCTGCCTACGAATATTTGTAGTGCTGATGAGTACACGCTTACTGATGATATACGTATTTTGGGGCTCGCTCAATATAATGGAATACTAAATGCGTTTGGTAAAATCTTGGATTTGGTGTTGTGTAATGAGATTGTCTCAGTTTACGAGTGTCTAGCGCCTTTAACGCCTGTTGACAAATATCATCCAGCCCTTCGTATCGAGTTAAACTTTTTTGAGTACAGTCATTTAACTCCTGCGCCTTACATTCGGTATCTTTACGATAAGGGGAACCTTACTGAAATCAATAGGGAAATATCAGCTATAGACTGGATGAATCTACTCTCTGATATGTCGCTTAATGACGCTGTGAACTTTTTTTATTCTACCATAGAGGAAATTCAAAACAAGTATGTGCCTACTGTGACAGTCTTCCATAATTCATTCCCAACTTGGTATTCCCCGTCACTTAAACGCTTGATTAAGGAGAAGTCCAAATATCTTCGTAAATTTAAATTGTACGGTAGGCTGTCTGATGAAGCTACCTTTAAACATTTACGGGAAAGAGTTAAAAAGCTTGAAGTGGATTGTTATGCCAAATATTTAGCGGCTACAGAAGCCTGCATTGAACTCAACCCTAAGCGCTTCTGGAGCTTTGTGAAGCAGCGGTCTAAGACCAATATAATGCCCAGCTACCTGAAGTATGGTGATGTGACACTATCCTCTCCTGATTCTATCTGTAACGCGTTTTCTTCCCACTTTTATTCTACATATCTTAACCCTTGTGATGTATCGTCTACTAATAATCATGGTTCTACCCAAACGGCTGAAAATCTTAATATGCCTTCGGATATTCATTCTATTGAAATTGACCCTAATGTTATAGCTAAATTAATTAGTAATGTTGATCCATTTAAATCTGGTGGACCGGACCACTTATCACCAAAATTTCTGATTGGATGTGCTAAATCCATTGCCTTGCCAGTATCTCTTTTGTTTAAAAAATCACTCTCCTCATGTACTGTGCCCAATATCTGGAAATCTGCCTTTATAACTCCAGTGCATAAAAAAGGGCATAAAAGTGAAGTAGTCAACTACAGGCCAATTTCTAAACTGTGCATACTAGCTAAAGTTTTTGAGAGAGTGGTCTATGACCAAGTGTATGCTGCGCTCAGTCAGTCGTTTAGTCCCTCACAGCATGGGTTCCTCAAAAGCCGTTCAACTGTTTCTAACTTGACCCTGCTTAATGACTTCCTAACGGAAAGGATGGATGAAGGGCCACAGGTGGATGTCGTTTACACGGACTATAGCAAAGCGTTTGATAGAATCGATCACAACATCCTCAAATCGAAGCTTTTTGACAACGGTATTAGAGGTGACTTACTCCGCTGGTTTTCCTCATATTTAGAAAACAGGTCTCAAGCAGTCGTTGTCAGTAACTACATCTCAAGCTGGGTTTCGGCTCCCAGTGGTGTTCCTCAGGGTTCTCTTATGGGTCCGTTACTTTTTATCATCTATGTGAGCGACATCGACTCGTGTTTTCATCATTCTAACTTGCTCTGCTTTGCTGATGACATGAAGATATTTTCTTCAATTTCATCGTTGGATGATATGGATGCTCTCCAATCAGACTTAGCACGTTTGGATGATTACTGCCGGATCAATAAATTGGACTTGAACCCTTCTAAATGCTCCGTAATATCATTTACCAGAAGACGTGTGCCACTCCCTACTACTTACATACTTAAAGGGCAGCTATTACAGCGATGCGATGGAGTGCGTGACTTAGGAGTCTATCACGATTCTAAGCTTTTATTTAACACACACGTGGAACATATAGTGGCTAAAGCCTCGAAGTCACTCGGCTTTGTTATGAGACTTGCAGGTTGCTTTAAGAAAGCTAAAACCCTGAAGATTTTGTACTGCTCATTTGTGCGGAGCCATCTGGAATATGCGTCTCAAATTTGGAACCCTTGTTACAATAAATACATAGACCGTATCGAAGGTATCCAAAAAAGATTCCTTCGTTTTATGTGTTTTCGCCTACATATTCAATATCGTTCTGATAATTACTTAGACCTTTGCAAGAAATTCCATCTTCAACCACTTAGGAATCGTCGCAGGATCGCGGATTGCACGTATCTTTTGAAAGTATTGTCAAATGAAATCGACTGTCCTGATCTCCTCCATAAACTGTGTTTCAATGTTCCTCAAAGATCAGTAAGATTTAATCCACCTATATCCATTCCCTCCTCTTCATCTAACTACAGGCGTAATTCTTACTTAGTGCGAGCGAGTAAAGATCTTAACTTATTGTGTAAGGAGTTCTCTTTTGATGTGTTTACCACAAAAAGCGCATCAGTGCGAAGGCAGCTAAACCTTGACTTTTTCAAAAATGGATAGTGTGCAATATTTTCCTTGAGCGTTATTGATTTAATTTTTCTGATTGTTGTGTGCCTGCTGCTAGTGATCCCTAAGATCTCTTTAAAATTATTATATCTCTAGCCGTGAGAACCTGTAATTGGCTTAATGTAACTTACTCAACTTTTTTTATTCATTTTATGTATAGCTGTTGGTTTTCCATCAAATAAATAAATAAATAAAAAACTTCTTTTGCTCTAATACCATTTAGTATAACGTTCATCTCATATAATTTTCAATTAGTATATTGCTCTTTTTATATAACGTTCAGTTGACCTAATTTTCATATTTACTCATTTTCTGCCCAAATTCTGTAGTGAATAAGTAAATATCAGAAAACATAATACTGTTATAGCCTCAAATGAATGATTCACCAACACTGACCTCTAATATACAAGTACGCTGGACTTCCTAATATCGATGACAAAATGAAGACATTTGATTTTCGCCATTTTGGCGCTGATAGCAACGTGACTTAACGTGAGATTCCATGGAACTAATATTAGAGATGGGACACAGCCTTCGGTATAAAAATACTTGAGAATAATTTAATACGTAAGAGAAAAAGAAAAGCCCAATATTTTAATTGAGATTCATTTCTAAGTAATAGAAAATTTGCTGTAAAGGTTAACTGAAAAATACTTTCAATCAGATTGCAAGCTATAAACTAGTGGATAGCGTGCTACTAAAGTTAAAGCGCATTACTGTCAGATCAGTGAGATTTAAATATGGATCCATAGGCTAACAACTTATCCTTAAAACTAGTATATTTGAGCAAGTATCTGCTCGCTCAAGTATACTAGTTAGTTAATACTTACATTTACAATAGTTTGGATTCACCTTGTTGGAACATCATTCATACAAATATTTGCGTACGAATGAGATGGATAATAATTTACAACGGACATATTTCTCGCTCTCATCGCTGAGAGCCTGTCTCTGTAGTGTTTTAAGGTGCAAATAAGAGTGACATCGCATTCCTGCGACGTGAAGACTTATATCAGTTTTCAACTCTGTTTCAGATGCAGATATAAATTGTTTGACTTCAAAACATTTGTTAATACAATTATAATTATCATGATATTATTCCAGAATTAATTCCAGACAGAAACGAGGTGATTGATACAAGAAGAGAGAGGCCTGTGCTTAGCAGTGGGCGAAGTCGGACTGTGGATAATCATGATGATGATTCCAGAATTTAGTATTACACATTGCTTTTTAACATATTATTACTGATTATTAGGCATTCATATAACATTTATCACTAATACCAATATGAGATATTTAGTTGCAACATATTATGAGAAGTCAATACAGTAGATGAGTGATACGCTTTGCCAAGTCTACTATTTTGATATTAGTGTAATTTAAAAATATTACTAATACTCATATACTCGTATTAGTTAAAATAATATAATATTTCCAGGCGAATATATTAGTATTACCTAAGCTTGAGAAATATCGGTATTAAACCTATCTCTAAATGTGTCAATTTTAGTTCCTGAGAACCTCGAGTGGGGCGCTTTGATTCGGCAACAAAATCAACTGTCATTTCATCTAATATATTTAGTCCAGCGTACTTGTATGATAGAGGTCAGTGTTCACCAACAATAAAAGGGATCTGGCGCTCGGCGGCCGCTGCCGCGGCACAAATGGTACGCACCCTTATAACTTACTCATTATTAAGTTTTCCACATTGTCCAATAAACGCTATAAAATACCAAAACCATTTTTTTTATTCTGCGGGTGTCCCACTCTAATGCAAAAATTAATGATCACATTAGTAATAGATGGCCATGCACTGAGCGACCGTGGCAAACGTTACTTAACCTTGAAGATCAACCCGTAGGGCTGGTATTATTCAGCCAAGAACTTCCCATGGATTTTAAAACGTATGAAATCGTATCTTCTTACTGTTAGGTGGCCTGCGGGTCATCTTGACTTCTTAACTAATATTATAAAGAGGTGAAATTGTAAGTAAGTTTACAATGCATGTCCTCGAAAAGAGCGTTTTCCAAGCAGCCAAACTGTGCGGAAAGTGTCACTTTTTTTTACTAGTGCTTTTTACATTCCTGTACTTTTTTAATTTTTAACTCCAACGTCAGCCCGCCGCATAGAGTTTTTATTATTTGAGAAAAGTTTAAAAAATTAGTTAAGTACAGATTATCATTCATATAAAAGGTAAAAAAAAACTAATACTTCATTTAAGGCGTTTTTAATTACTATAGATTTAGATTTTGATCAATAAAATAATTTTAAATATTCACTAAATATGTTTGGCAGAATTAATATTTTGCTCGTGCCTTTTTGCGTTACGACGTGACAGCTATTTGCACATGCGCAGTATATATGCCCGAGGAACTATGAACTATTAGTTAATCTGTGGATATGCTGAGCGCCCTTGAATAAGCGCCATTTTATTAATTTCTTGTTTGGTTCAGATATATTTTTTTATTTCCTCGCACATAGCATAGTAAAATGTTGTATGATACACGTGCGTAAGATGATTTCCGACTCGTGTCGATACCACTCATCGGAAATCACCTACTTTCCGCAATTGTAGCATAAATAACTATTGTAATGGGTAGATAATCTCTGGAAGTACTGTTCCGATTTCGAATATTCTTGCACTGATAGAGAGCTACAGTATTGCTGAGCGTCATACGCTAATATACTTTTCATCGTGAAACATTGAACGTATCCTGTGTGGTGCACAGCCGGAGCGAAGCCGCGGGACAAAATCTAGTGTGAAATAAAACACTCTTTTGTATCCAATTAACAATTTAATTAGACTACTGTTACTATATTTAGAATTACAATGAAAAATGTTATGTTAGCCAGCAAGGCTATCGAAGCGAGCAGTTTTATCACATCAGCAAATATCTGTCAGATAAATTCATTCATTCGAAAGCGTCTCGATAGCGATTGGTAATAGTCTAAAATCTATAGAATTGTCTAGCGCTATCCAAATGTCTCGTGATCAATATCTTACATTTTAGAATTTCGAAAGTCGCCATCGCTGTTAGACTACCACCTTGTTTAGAGCCTCTGAACTTATATTAAAATAATTAAAATATATTATTAAAAAAAAACACTTTTTTAAACAAGCTGTTTTCGTATTCCTCTCAGCAAACCCGTTCATTTGATACCCTTAGCATGGCATTGTACAAAAAATAACAAGTCCGTCATCTTGGACCGTCCGCCATATTGGATTTAGAATGACGTCACTTATCTAACTATGCACTGTCATCCAAACTAAACGTGTATTCTAAATTTCAATTTAATCGATGGAGGGTAACTGCTTTAAAATTCATAAGCAAGATTTGACCCGAACACACTTACATACATGCATACATTGCAAGTTAAATAAAATCTTGTAAAATCGCCCCCGCCTTGATCAAGTCTGGTAGTCCTTCTCTGAATGAGAATAGGCTTTTGCTCTGCAGTGAGATAGTAACAGCCTGGTATTATATATTTGTTTTTGTATTTTAGCCTAAATTGAGTCTTCAACTACGTAACTCCTGGAACAAAGGAGATTGCCTATATTGTAAGGGATATGGGTCCCTTTTCATGTCAAATTAGTATTGTCCGTACATATAACTTAGACTATTTGACTCGGTGGAACGCAGACCCAAGAGACTAATTGGCGACGTCAAACTGGTGGATGCCAAGTTCACAGCTTAGCTCATCGCCGTAAGGTTGCCTGCTTGTCGGCCTTCTACAGACTGTATTTTGGCGAGTGTGCTCATAAACTCCACGACCTCATCCCACCGGCCCCCTTCTACCATCGGACATCTAGACGCACTGCAAGTTACCATCCTCACCTAGTTGCTATTCCACCAATTCGCACCAAGCGCTTCCAAACATCCTTCATAATGCGCACAGCAAAAGAGTGGAACTGACTGCCTGCGTCTGTGTTTCCGAACGTATACAACCCGAATCTTTTCAAAATCATCTTTTACCAGTTCAGAGTGAACAGGCTTCTTCTGGGTAAGCTCACTCCATCGTCGACTTTGTCTCTGTCACCTCTGACCTAGTCTAGAGTCAAGAGCAAACCCATCACGAATAAAAAAAAAATATAATGTACATGAAAAGAAATTGTATGAAAATATCTCATAAATACAGAAAATAAAGCTGATGTTTAAATCAGGCACCGATGCCTCACAAGGGACATGTGTTTGAGCAATATCCTTTGGATGATGATAAAAAATAACGTCGTGCAGCAAATACTTATAAATAAGCAAATTACAATTAAATCAGAAGTTATGTATAACATCTCCATAAATACAGTTTAGTCCCTAAATCTTTAACAATATTATAAAGCTGAAGAGTTTGTTTGTTTGAACGCGCTAATCTCAGGAACTATACTGGTTGGAATTGAAAAATTGTGTTGTTTGTGTGTTGGATAGTCCATTTATTGAGGAAGGTAATAAGCTATATAACATCACGCTGCGGCCAATAGGAACAGAGCATAATTCAAAAAGGTTGCAAAAACGGGAAAAAAAATTGAGAGCTTCCGTTGCGTGCGCTGCGTTAACGGGTTAACTTACGCAACACTCATGTAGGTAGGGTAGGGCAGGTAGCTAGATATGTAGGGTAGGATAGATTAGGGTAGGTAGATATGTAGGGTAGGTTAGGTAGCGTATGGTAGTGTAGGGTATGTAGGTAGCAAGGGTGGGGTAGATGGGTAGGCAGGGTAAGTGGGTAGATAGGTAGCCAGCCGCGGGGTACAGCTAGTTTAGAATATAATGCAAAAATACTGAATGCTTATAAGATTAAAAATAATAAGTACAGCTAACACAAAAAAAATCTTAACTAAAATTATATAGAGAGGCCCCGAATTTTGTGAGTTTGTTCAGACGTATAGTAAAAATAAATATTAAATAATATTCTCTGGAACCACTACACCTATTTAAAAATTATTTCACCCTTTGACAGGTGCATTATGTAAAATGATTATAGGCTATCAATTATGTTAACCAAGGCAAAGCCGGGGCGGGCCACTAGTAACATAAAATAAATCTAAATAAGTGGCCTTAGTGAAAAGGGATCAAGTCCAAAAATGCAACTTTACAGGAGACGCAAAAAAAAACTCCGCGCGCTTCAAATTTCGTATTTGATCTCGTGTGACATTTAAACCGCTACCAAATGAAATACATCATGTGATATTTTTATAGATAAACGATTTATGATCTTAACATATATGAGTTTGTTTGTAAGATAGTGGCTTATACTAACCAAAAATGAATTCTTTGATGGTATAAAATAAGTTGTACCCCTAATCCCATAAGTTAAATGTTTATTCACAAAAGTGAAAAGGGATACGCATAAGGAATGATTTTATGATAATAATAGATAGTGATCAACCTGATACTAACTAATTAGATCCACAACCTGTAAACGAGTAAACAAATACAAATCTTGCAAAGCAGTACTTCTACCGCAAAAAGTCGTGGAGCTGAATTTAAAACCAAGTCTGATTTCACGAGTAAAAAATTAAGGAATACCTTAAGGCCACAAGGCAAACTTCGCTAAGGAAAATAAAAATTGCAGAGACTTGTACAACTTTTACAGCAAAACTTACATAGAGAGCTCCTTTTAACTAAAAGATATACCTGTGCTAGGAGGACCCGCTCTTCAATGACAAATATAAAATGGTAAAAGATGACTCCAAATAATAAGAGTAGGTAACCCCAAGAACCACTAAAACGACCCCCATGACGACAAGTTGACAAATGTTCGTCGGCGCCATCTTGGATTTTGGTTTTGACCCCTTATATTTGTTATTAGCAACCTCTGATCAAAAGTCAAGATGGAACATTGCAAACCACAAGGTGCAGCAATAGTACATTGTGATACAAGGGTGTCGGCTCGGGCTTGTTAATGACAGCTCGTTTGCAATAACCTACACACCCGTGTATCACACGACTGTTTTCAATACAGTTGTGAGAAACAGTAAAAACAAATCAAAGAATTAGATTTGTTTATTCACAAAAAATAAAATTTTCAATATGGCGCGTTTTTGCAACTGGAAATATTTTTTTACAAAGAAAACAGCCTATATAGCCTATTCGATTTTTGACAAACGTTGATGTGAAAATAATTAACTTAAAACTGGTAATTAAATATATTAAACAACTATTAAAAAAAAATGAGAATTCAATGCTAAAACGTACGGAATCATTATTTTTTCCTCGTATAAAATCGTATCCCATTTTATTCTATGTATGAAAACTCCTTGCTACTAAACTTTTTTAAATTAACTTATGGAGCGTTTTTGCAACTGGACATTTTTTTTTTCAACGAAAACAGCCTATACAGCCTATTAGATTTTTGACAAATGTTGATGTGAAAATAATTAAATTAAAACTGGTTATTAAATATATTAAACAACCATTTAAAGACTTGGGAATTCAATGCTAAAACGTACGGAATCATTCATTTTTCCTCGTAGAAAATCTATCCCATTTTATTCTATGTTTGAAAACTCCTTGCTACTAAACTTTTTTAAATTGACTTATAAATTTAAAACTAAACTGCAAACATAATGATCGAGCTCGTAAACAAAAGTCACGACCGCGTAACAGAAAGATGCCTATGCGTAAGATTTAACTTTCGAATCATAATTATAGCCTCTGAAAGTACGCCATTTTTAACAACTGTATTGAAAAATCAATTTTTCAATACAGTTGTTAAAAATGGCGTACTTTCTTTTCTGTTACGCGGTCGTGACTTTTGTTTACGAGCTCGATCATTATGTTTGCAGTTTAGTTTTAAATTTATAAGTCAATTAAAAAAAGTTTAGAAGCAAGGAGTTTTCGTACATAGAATAAAATGGGATAGATTTTCTACGAGGAAAAATGAATGATTCCGTACGTTAGCATTGAATTTTCAAAAGTCTTTTAAATGGTTGTTTCATATATTTAATTACCAGTTTTAATTTAATTATTTTCACAACAACATTTGTCATAAATCGAATAGGCTGTATAGGCTATTTTGTTGAAAAAAAAAATGTCCAGTTGCAAAACGCGCCATTATTATAAGTCAATTTAAAAAAGTTTAGTATCAAGGAGTTTTCATACATAGAATAAAATGGGATAGATTTTATACGAGGAAAAATGAATGATTCCGTACGTTTTAGCATTGAATTCTCAAAATTTTTTAAATAGCTGTGTAATATATTTAATTACCAGTTTTAAGTTAATTATTTTCACATCAACGTTTGTCAAAAATTGAATAGGCTGTATAGGCTGTTTTCTTTGTAAAAAAATATGTCCAGTTGCAAAAACGCGCCATACTGAAAATTTTACTTTTTGTGAATAAACAAATCTAATTTTTTGATTTGTTTTTACTATTTCTCACAACTGTATTGAAAAACGTCGTGTGATACACGGGTGTGTAGGTTATTGCAAACTCGTGTCATTAAAAACCCTCGCCTTCGGCTCGGGCTTGTTAATGACAGCTCGTTTGCAATAACCTACTTTCCACCCTTGTATCATAATGTACTATTAATGCTCGACTGACAAGCTAAGGTGTAGTTTCGTTGTACGTTTGTGCGTGTAGTTGTGTATTATACGGAAGGCGTAGTTTTAACCGGCTTCACCTTGTTGTTAGTTAACGCTGAAAACCATTAAAAAAGACACCCATGACGAAAAATATACAAATTCTCGTCGGTGCCATTTCGTCCGTCGCGAATTCTCGTTGTGATTCTGAGCCCTAAATGTGCATCAGTCAGGCAAACTGTCCACGGTCTCCGTTAATTTGTCGAATGCATGCAACTTTTCTGTATTTCATTTAGCCATTTTGTAACACAATACAATACGTGTTTGCGTCTCGCGTCGCGACTTCGCAAGTCGGTCGAGTCGAGTAGTGACATGCAGCCGCGCGAACACATGACGAGAGGCGGATGCGACCATACCGCTCCGTGGACACAGTTTTGTTTGATTCTACTCAAGATACAAGCAATCGTCAATTGACGATTCACGGCTCAGAACGCCCTAAGGCCATGTAAACCGTACGATAAGAACACGATTTCCCACCGCAAAAAAAGGGCTCGGAACGCTTTGTGGTCGAATGTTATGGAAACCAAGAAAACATGTATCGCGTAGTGGCCATTCTGAGCTATTATTTACTCAATGAGGGTTCTCGATCTAACATAGCCATACAGATATTTTCTGAACAAGTCGTAAATTTTAACACGACATTCAAAATGAAATGGCATTAACGCGTCTGTACATGTACAAATGTTTTACTTTTTCGTACTTATATTACTGTTTGTTTTACCTTTGACTTTAATAGTACATTATGGTACAAGTGTGCAATGTTGGTGATTACCGCTGAGGCGTCATTGAGACCCGAGCCGTAGGTGAGGGTCTTAAGAGAGCCGAGGACGGTAATCATCAATACACACGTGTATCATACGACGTTTTTCAACACACTTGTGAAGAAAATAATACAAAAAAAATATTTTTAACAGTAAAAACGAGTTGTGAAATTTTTTCAAAATGGCGGGCAAAATTAATTAATTTTCCTATGCGCGCGCATCTTACAATGGCGATCGGCCATAGACTAAAAGAATGAAATTTCTTTTTATTTTGGCTTATCGTGGATAGAGTTTTAACCACGTACAAAATAGGAAATTTCAATTTTTCTTAATTACAGAGCAAATAAAATTTATATTTGAGTGAAAGTTTTATTTATTAAGCACGTACAAGTTGAAATTAATACGAAGTTGCATGAAATGAGCAAGCAATAGGTACATTAATTTATTTTTACTATTGAGCACGACCTTTTTTGTTTCGAAACTTTTTTAAGAACAAAGCAACTCAACCAATAAATTAAAAAAAAACTGTATAACTCACTTTGTGAATAATAGTAATGAAAAAGTCACAGTTTGATAACAGGCATCATTATGTGCCTAATTGCGGTGAAATTAGAGCCACTTTATGAGCAAGTGTGTTGAAAATGACTTTATTTAACCTTTTAATTTAGTTTATAGTTTTAAGTAAATTAGTATTAATTTTCAAAGTAATTTTTTCACTATTTTAAGACTTATTTTAAATAATATTATCAAAATTCTGTTGGGCCTGTTCATTGTCATGGGACGACACGCTGGTCCTGGCGCAGGGGAGGTCGCACCAGGAAGCGGCTGAATTAGCGACACACGGGGTTGCGACAGTTGTTGAGAGGATCCGGCACTTGGGACTCGAGGTGGCCCTGCACAAGTCCGTGGCCATGTGTTTTCATGGTCCTCGGAACACGCCACCGCCGGGTGCCCAAATAACGGTAGGAGAGGTTCACATCGGCGTCGCGATGAAGTATCTGGGAATCGTCCTCGACAGCCGGTTGAATTTCGTAGCATTTCCGGCGTTTGGCTCCCAGACTTGAGCGGGCCGGGGCAGCCCTCAAGCGACTCCTGACCAATCTAGGGGGTCCAAACGCCTCCTGCCGGAGGCTCTATGCGGGGGTCGTGCGGTCCATGGCTCTTTACGGCGCACCGGTGTGGGCGCGTTCCCTGTGGCGGCGACCATTCCGCTCGTTGAACGCGTCCCAAAGGGTCATGGCCATCCGGCTGGACCCAGGATACCGCACGGTCTCCGGTGAGGCGGCGAGCCTCCTTGCCGGATTGCCGCCATGGGATCTGGAGTCAAAATTCCTCGCGCACATTTGGGAGTGGCGCAAGGAGGCGAAACTTCGCTGCCACGACAAATCGCGGCTTGGCGGACAGAGCTCCGGCAGGATCTCATGGCAACATGGAGAGAGTGACTGTCGCAACCCAGTGCTGGGCACGCCACAATTGCGGCAATAAGGGCCCTCTTTGAGGAGTGGCTTCAGCGGCGCCACGGCGTCCTCACCTTCCGCCTGACGCAGGTCCTCATCGGACATGTCTGTTTCGGGAGGTTCCTGTTCAGGCCCGGGTGTCACTATTGTGTAGATCGCCCGGAGGACACGGTGGTGCATACGGTGGAGGTCTGCCCCACTTGGGTGGAGCACCGCCGTGTCCTCGTGGAGGTGATCAGCGGTGGCGACCTCTCACATCCGGCCCTGGTTCAGGCCATGGTACGGAGTGAGAGGGCATGGGAAGCTGTCACCTCCTTCTGCGAAGCAGTAATGCTCGCGAAGGAGGAGGCGGTACGCCTCACGACCCTAGCCTCCGCAGGAGACACCCCGGGCGTCGGGAGTCGCAAGCCGATTCCCGGCCACCGTAGGCACGGGTTTGCGGACGGCGAGTAATGGGTAGCTCGCCGTCCGATAACGACCAGGCCAGAGTTGACGGCGCGTAGTATTCCACGCGCGCCTCAAAGAGTTGTCAGCGAACTGACGTGGTCGCTAGGGCCGATGCCGATGGCTGTCTGGGTCGCGGATAAATTTGAAAAAGAATAGTCAGTAAAAGTCTTAAGGTACAGGCAATATAAACGTAAATCTGGGAGTAACAAATCTGCCAAATTTCACTTTCGCATTATTTTATAATTAATATTTATATTGTATTTCTTGTTTGTAAATTCAAAGTAACATTGTAAATTCATTAATAATGCATGCTGTGTTCACTATTTTAAGGCATGCAGTTTAGGATATTCTTTAAGTTATATTGTATCAATTGCAATTGCTATTGCCCGATTTGTGAACAATCAATTTAAATAATACTTCCTATTCCACTTATTCTTCTTCGTCTATGATCGAGTCTAGGCACATGTCTAAATCTTCTAACATGGCTTTGGTACTTTCTAATAAAAACTTATGTGATTTTTCACCCATTTGAATGCTATATTCTTTTTTTGCTTGTACTAAATAAGAAAGTATTGTTTCCAACAAAGTATCTCTTATTACAAAGATAGTTCGTTTGTTTTCAAAAAGTTCTGCAAAACGTTCCGATCTTTCAATACCAGTTATGTCTCTATTGCACCTGATAATTAATATTACATTTTCTTCACAGAGATCTTTGTACTCATTTGCTGGTAAATCTAAAATTTCTTCTAAATCCCACCCTGAACGGCTAATGTAATTGCCTAATGAATCCAAGATTATAAAAACCGTAGCCAATGTGTCATTTGTGACAAAAATTGTAACTGAAGGTTGATCTTTAAGTTTTATCCCATAATGTTTGTACGTACTATGGGTAATTAACTTATTATAAGGTGCTGACCATATCGGTCCAGTCACCAAACACCATTTTTGTATTAAGTCGAGATATTGAATAATGATCGTGTCGGCTTTAGCTCTGATATTATGACCCACACACAGACGATAATCCATTTTATGTTTCCAAAACTTTCCTACGCCCGTACCGTCTGGCCGTTTCGTGGATAATAGAAGTTTCTTCAATAAACTTTTTGCTGAATTCTTAACATCTCTTTCAAATAAGAGTTGCCGAAACGTTATGACTTCCTCATCAAACTCGTTCAATGTTTTTATTCCACTTGTCAATTTTATGAACAGTCTTTTTGTTAGTTCTCCTAGCGGCTCCCAGTTATCTGTGTGTGTGTGTTTTGTGTTATTTTCTGAAAATAATAAGTTTCCGACAATGCCAGTGATTCCTCCTATTAAATAGAACAATTTCCACTGAAAATCATATAACTCACCCTGCATAGCTTTTTGCAGTGACGTTTTGATGTTTAAATACAGATACTTTCTACACTCTTCAGCGTAGTTAGTAAAGACTCGTTTGCCTTGCTCTAATAGCAAATCGAAAATTATTTGTTCATGGTTATTAACGATAGCGCGCAAATCAGATTTAATCTTATAACATAGAATGTCGCGAACATTGTCATAGCTTGAAAACACTACATTCAAAATGAATTCCCATAAGGAGTTTAGCTTATTTTCTCTAGTTTCTGTCTTCAGTAAATCGCAGATATGTTGTACGGCGAAGAATTCAGTGAATGTCATGTGTATAAAGTTCGGTATACCATTTGCTACACTATGTATGAAACCTGATTTTTCCGTACCTTCTTTAATCTTGTTTATGGTATCTTTAATTTCTTTCAGTTCTTCACTGGTAAAAATCTTAAACAAATCATTATTTCGACTAAAAACAGCGTAAGCACCTAATTTTTTATGTTTTTTTAGAAATTCAACTCGAACGTTTTCATATATATTTTTATTGTCAGGATTGTAAAGATCAATTTTATTTTTCTCTTGAAAGCGTATTTTAAATATTGTTTCTATTAATGATTCGTATACTGTATAGGCATTCATATTTAAACTCCATTGGTTAGGTATGATGCTTTCGTCTTTTATCCGATTTTGAAAGTACTCAGCAAACAAGTAAAGATGTAAAGGTGTTTTAAAATTAATCAAAGTTTGAAAGTGAGAGTACCGATCCTCGTAATTATACCTGTTGCTAAAAAGATTGTTACAGATCTTTACAACAATCTCTGGACAGAATATAATTTCTTCCCTTAAGTGATCTAGAAAATTAAAACAAACGTTAAGAAAGAGACTCCGAATATCTCCTATACTGAGATCATCAAAAACTAAATCGTCGGTCATAAATTCAATAAAACTGAATAAATTATCATGCTGTTTTTTGGTCAGGTCTCTAAACACAATATTGGATTTCCAAAAATTCCGCAAATACATGTTTTGTTCCAGATTCCAGAAATTTTCTATTTCTAACATGTTTTCATATTCTTCCTTTAGCCTTGATATTACGGTGTCATAAGGTCTACTTGTGATCAACATTTTATGTTTCTGCGGATAATTTCTGACAGTTGTAAGTAAAGTTAATACTTCATCCATGTACGTCGGACAGATTTCATCGAAGCCATCGAATAAGAATATGATTTTTTTTCTATTGAAATAGTCTAAGAACATTTTAAGCTCGAAAGCAGTCCACTGATCGCCTTTACAAGATTTTAGAGTCACTTTACCGTTTGATTCATCCAGTTCAATCGAAAAAACACTGTTTCTTCTGTGCCCCTCAGTTATAACTTCACAAAAAAACTTTAAAGTCTCCAAATAACCGATGTTTATTTTATTTTTTTGCCACCTGCTAAATGTTTTAGAGTGAATCAACAAATTGATTCTTACTATCCACACAGTTGGGTTGAGTTCTTTCGTTATCAGGGACAAGTGAGTAAGTAGAGTTGACTTGCCCATACCAGGTGTAGCTGTTAGTACCGCTACGTCGTCGGCTATATCATTTAGTGTTAGTATGTACCCATCTTCATAACACGTATTAGAACTCGTATCGCTCTTGACCGATAGTCGCTTGACGCGTCTATCAACGTACAAATGTTTAACTTTTTCGTAATTTGAATTACTGTTTGTTTCTCCTAGACCAATTGGCTCGTCGTTCATGACTGCATATAACACTGCTCCTTCAACAAAACCCATGGAATGTTCGTCAATGATCGAGCCTAAGCTCAATTCTACGTCTTGGAATATAACTTTGGCATTTCCTAAAATACTATTTTGTGTTTTTTTACTCATCTGGATCAAACTACTTTTTTCATCGATTACTACATTATTTGCTTGTAAAAAATAAGTTTGTATTGTTTCCACTAAAGTCTCCTGTATAACAAAGATTGTTCGTTTCTTTTCGAGTAGTTTTGCGATTTCATTTAACTTTTTCATCCAGTATCTGTTTATGTTTTTGCAAACAATAATTATTAGTTTATTTTCATTTGTTTTTGTCAATTCTATTTTGACGGTTTTATAATCTTTTGCTGGTAAATCTAAAATATATTCTAAATTAAATACAAAATAGTCAACGTTATTTAATGATTGCACCATTTTTGCAACTGTAAATGCGCTGCTCTCTGTAACTAAAATTGTAGCTGAAGGTTGATCTTCCAATTTTAAGCAAGTCAAAGCTTTTTCGTTGAATGAGTAATCCAAATATTTTTTTAATTTTAACATATAATTATGATTTAAGATCGACATTACAGGTTTATCTACTATTAGTGCAAAAGCATCAGCATAAAGATCGCTTTTTTTTGTTAGATACGACGCCTCTTTTAGCATCCACCACGTTTGTATTAAGTCGTGATATTGTAAAAAGACTGCGTCGACTGTAACTCGAACATTATCCACCTTAAGACACTGCTGCTCTTCTATTTCGTCTTTAAGAAACTTTTCTACGCCCTTTTCATCCGCCTGATTCGTAAAAAATAAAAGTTTATTTAAGAAATCTTTCGCTAAATTCTCGTCGTCTTCATTTCTTTTAAGTGAAAGTTTCGGAAACTTTTTGGCTTTCACATTGAACCTGTATTCGTGTAAATTCTCAATTCCACTTTGCAATTTCATGAATAGCCTTTTAGAAAGTTCTCCTAGTGACTCCCAGTTGTCTGTGAACTTCATCAGTTTTGTCTTGTCTTCGGAGACTAATAAGTTACCAACAATACCAGCGATTCCTCCGTTAAGTTTCAGAAGTCCGTCTCCAAGGGACTCATCTAAAGTAACGATTTTATCGGTGCTTGATTTGGTGATTAATTCAGTGATTTTCAACTTCAAATGATCCAACCTCCTTTCGGTTTTATTTTTCTTAATGCAGATTGTTATATCTTTATTGCCAAATGCAGCAGGAACTTTAAATTGACATGATGTTAACATTTCTATTGCTGTCAGATCTTTTTCGTTTCTTTTTATTTTTCTTATTTTGAGTATCTCTTTGTAAAGCGCTCTTTTGAATAAAATAATAAACTCTTCATTGCTTTCAAAGAACTCGTGTCGAAAACTTGCAAGTCGGTGTTCGTCGTCTTCGTTCAGAGATTGAATCTCTGAAACTTCGATGGCTTTTAGCGCCAAAAGGACATGGTAGCGTAACAAGATATCGTCTATAGGCAATATAGAATCATCTTCTTTACACAGAAACTGACCCATAAGTTTTGCTAACATAGTGACTTGATCTTTTAGCATATCTAAATTCTCATCATCATCACAGTAAAATGTAAGTTTTGGAAACGTATTGACTTTAATATGAAACTTATAATCGTTCAAATTTGGAATTACAGACTGCACTTTAGAGTATAGCCTTTTAGCTAGATCTCCAGAAATATCGTTAACTGCGAATTTCATGTATTTAGGGTCTTCATCGGATACTAGAATATTACCAATAGTTCCAGCTAAACCTGCGTTTAAATTCAGAAATTCTTTTCCTATCGATTCATCTATAACTATGATTTTGCCCTTTATTGGCGCTTTGATCAAATTCACCAATTTATTCTTTAACTTGTCTATTACACATGTAATGAACACTGAAGGTTCGTCGTTGTCTGCTTTGCCTCTTATTGTCAAATCTTTATTTCCGAAGGCAGCTGGTACTTTAAAAAGCTGCTTTTTTAACATAGTCTTTGCTCCAATTTCTATTGCTTCATTTACTTGTGTCTGTAGAACATGAACATTTTCAAGTTGGAGTCTCAAATCTCCACTTATCGATTCACTGACGAACTCCAATTTTAACTTTTTGTCATTAAAGAAGACAACATTTCCAATCAGACTGCTAAGCACCGTGATATCCAATGGTTTAGCTAATAGTTTCGACAGTAAAGTGTTGAGTTCCACTTCTTTCAATTTCCGTTTTCTTAGAATTTCAATAAAGAGTGTATCTTTGAATAGTATTATGAATTTATCGTCGTTGGTAAAGAAATCATTTTGAAAGCTTGCGACTCTATATTCAACTTTTTCATTTTTAAATTTGATCTCCGAAACGTCAAGCACGTTTTGAACCAAAATAACATGGTACAGTAACATCAGCTCGTCATTCATGGGCAAAATAGGACCATCACAATTTTTTTTTTCATCTTCTTCTGAATTATCTTTGGCATAATCAGAAATAAACTTTGCCAGTTGCACTGCAAGCGCAGCGAATTGTTCCTTCATGATAATTTCGCATAAAAACACAATATCTTCTTCCTTATGACATGGTTGCAAGCCTTTACCACCCGTACTTATCCAACTGTTTAATTTATTAGCAAAATCGCTTTTAAACTCCTTAGTATTAAGATCGGCTTTGGCAGTGGTGTACATTATGAAAAGACATTCTATTTCTTGAAAGTTGCCTTTAAACATGAGATCTTTGTTATCTGGTTTGAACAAGCGGCTTATGCTTAGGTAGCTAGAAAACCATTTAGCCAAGTCATGTTTACTGTTAAGCGTAAGTTGAACGTTGTTGCCTTCTCTATGTTTCGCTTGTATGAACACTGCTACAGGTATTTTTTCACCTTTAACCTTAACTGTGGCTCTAATACAGATATCGTCGAAAGTACCAATGTCAGAGACATTGCTAGCTAAAGTAAAGTCTTCAATATCGTCGTCGAATTTAGTTCGGTAATGTATGAGACTGATTAATTTCGTCTCATACAGTTGTCCGCGAATGCCGGAGGTGCCTTGACGTTTTTTGTACATCTTGTTATGAAATATGATTTAACTTCAATCAAACTGTCTAGCTTTTCGTTTGTCGACATCCTATTTAATCAGATGCAGCGGAATACCAGTGTTTAATATAGAGTGACAAGCTACCTGTTCCGTTATTGACTGGCTAATCAGTAACTTGATGACTCGTTATTCCTTTCCAAGAATGGAAAGAAAGAAAGAGTTGTTTTGTTTTTTCAGGCACGCCAAAATACCCCTCTTTTTGTGTAAAAGATGCCGATATTTTTATCACGAGATGACTTATTCTAGATAACGTGAATTTGGAACGCCCTCAGACTAAGTGGAGCGATGATCTTCGCAGAGTAGCTGACTCCAGCGGAATGAGATTATTGAGAAATGTCATGCGATTGGAGAAGCCTGTGTCCAGCAGTGGGCTGATGTAAACTGATGATGTTGATGTGGTATCCTCAAACAGTTCGTGGCGATATGAAAAAAGAAGCTTTACCATAAACAGTATTGTCTGCAAACCATCTTGTCTGTTCTTCTTTGTTTGTGTCTTATCTTCGGAGATATGAGTTTCACCAGCTTGTTATTCTACTATTTTGAAGATCTGCAAAATAATAAAAATCTACTTATTTACATAATGAAATTGGATTCGGACCAGATGCAAATGGACTCTTTAGAATCTGAAATTCAACATTCTACACTATAGTTTAATAGTACATTATGGTACAAGTGTGCAATGTTGGTGATTACCGCTGAGGCGCCATTGAGACCCGAGCCGTAGGTGAGGGTCTTAAGAGAGCCGAGGACGGTAATCATCAATACACACGTGTATCATACGACGTTTTTGAACACACTTGTGAAGAAAATAATACAAAAAAATCATTTTCAACAGTAAAACGAGTTCTGAAAATTTTTTCACAATGGCGGGCAAAATTAATCAGTTTTCCTATGCGCGCGCATTTAACAATGACGATCGGCCATAGACTAAAAGAATAAGGTTTCTTTTTTTTTGGCTTTTCGTGGATAGTGTTTTAGCCACGTACAAAATAGGGCATTTCAATTTTTCTTAATTACAGAGCAAATAAAATTTATATTTGAGTGAAAGTTTTATTTATTAAGTACACGTACAAGTTGAAATTATCTATTTAATAAATACGAAGTTGCACGAAATGAGCAAGCAATAGGTACAATAATTTATTTGTACTATTGAGCACGATCTTTTTTGTATCGAAACTTTTTTTAAGAACAAAGCAACTCAACCAATGAATAAAAAATACTCTATAACTCACTTGTGAAGTCACAGTTTGATAACAGGTATCATTATGTGCCTAATTGCGGTGAAATTAGAGCCACTTTATGAGCAAGTGTGTTGAAAATTATATTATCGCCCGCATAGTTCGGCGATATGCAATTGTACACTTTTTTTATTGTTCCTCATAAGGCAAAAACTGTACCGGGTCTATGATAAAAAAAAAAAAAAATCTAATGCGCATTTGAAGCCATTCTATAATATAATATGCCAAATTCACATACATACAAAGTGAGTTTTCTAAGTGGGCGTGGATGGACAAATCCAAAACTATGAGAAAAATCGAAAATCACTCAAAGGAGTCTCGGGCCCGATTTTGATATAAAAAAACTTTTTTACAAAAAAATTCTACCGACTTCCAAATAAGAAAACTACAAAGTGAAAAATAACTTTATTTTTGGAAGTCGGTGTCTTTCGTAGGTACCATTTTTTTTCGTTATGGACACCGACTTCCAAAAATAAAGTTATTTTTCACTTTGTAGTTTTCTTATTTGGAAGTCGGTAGTATTTTTTTGTAAAAAAGTTTTTTTATTTTTCACTTTTTAGTTTTACCTACCTAATAGGCAAGTTGTTTAGTAAGTTTCCCATAACGCCAGAATAGATTACCCGAATATCATGAAACTTGAACAAAACCGATCAAATGAGAGATCTGCTTACCCCTTAAGAGCATACTGGCGTGATGTTATGTTATGAAATGGTATAAACAATAAACAGACATGCGATTTCAGCAGTCCCGAGAGATTTGCCGTTATTTATTGAAGAGTTCTGTTGTATATCTTCGAAGTTCTTCATCAGATCTTCACCAAATTAAAATGGGACCAATTTCGGAACATACTCTTTCAAACAAAAAAAGAATTTTCAAAATCGGTCCACAATTGACGGAGATATCGGTGAACATACACAAAAAAAAAAAAAAAAAAACATACAAGAAGTCGAACATAGAACCTCCTCCTTTTTCGAAAGTCGGTTAAAAAACTAAAACTGCATCATACATCATCATGACAGCAAACCCGAAAAACGAACCCGTTGTGTTGCCTAAAAAGTACTCGTTGTATTATTACGCCATCCGATAGTGTAGCGTGTGCGTGTATGTGTTTGTGTTGTATGTAAAGTGTAGCTAATACGCATAAATTCTAGGAAGTAATGACATACGGCAAACTTGAGAAAAACTTTTACAAAAAACGAAATCTACAAAGACACGTATTATATATGTCTCACTAGATGGCGTAGGGTACAACAGTGCGAACAACGTCGCTGTCGGTGGGCGACTGTTGGTGGGGTGGGTTTCAGTAAGGGTGAAGCGTGAAGCTGCTGCAACCCAGGGCATTGCGGTGCTTTCGTTGCTTAGACATTTGGCATGTCAGGGCACGATGCACCGCCGAAAAAGACCGCAGCGAGCAGTGCTATCGCTGCGGTCAGCCCGGCCACAAAGCGGCCCAATGCTCCGCGAAACCACATTACAGCCTTTGTACAGCTGCAGGGAGGCTGAGCACAGAGCGGGCGGAAAGGCCTGTGGCGCACCCGCACAGCAAAAGAGCAGAAGGAGGGCCAAGGTTGCCGGGGGCCCTTTACCCACCCCGTCAGCCTGGCTGCTCTTCGGCCGAGGAATGGAGCGGAGGGAATGGATTGGTCAGTAACCACCGGCCTGGTCATCTTAAACCGGCGCTCGGTTTACACGTGCGTGCGACAGCGGGTCGGGTCAGTAGTGGACGTCTCGTTCGCTAGCCCTGCTGTCGCGAGCCGTGTCCGCGACTGGCATGTCGCCGTGGAAGTGGAGACGTTATCTGATCACCGATTTATCCGTTTCGACGTCTCTACCCAGTCCACCGGCGGCCGCGGTTCGCCAACCCGCGTACTTTCGATCCGCGCTGGGCACGCAAGCGCTCAGGAAACTGCCGAGGAGGCTACTATTGTCGAAGCCTGGATCCGGGAGTCGACAACAACCTGACCCGTCGAAGTCGAATAAAAGGCGCTGTGGTTCCGCGGGGTGATGACCAGATTCTCAGCTTGTAGAAATCTTGTCGTCTGGTCCAGTTTAGGAAGGCGGGGCCCCATGCGGACTCGCCGTCCACGTACCAGCCCATAGTGCTGCTAGACGAGGTTGGTAAGCTGTTCGAGCGGATTATCGCTGCTCGCCTTGTCAGCCACTTGTACAGTGAGGGGCCTGACCTGGACGCTCCACTATCCACGCAATATCGCAGAGAGTCCTGGTGGAGGAAGCGGTGTCCCGGGGTGGGGTAATGTTAGCGGTGTCCTTAGATATTTCCAACGCCTTCAACACCCTGCCCTGGAGTTGTGTTCGGGTGGCACTGCGGTATCATCGAGGCCTCCCTACCTCCACCGCATCGTTGGGGCTTATTTGGCGGCGAGGTGTGTCACCTACGTGGAACGCGATGGCGACGGAAACCAGCACCGCATGTCGTACGGTGTTCCACAGGGCTCGGTCTTGGGCCCACCTCTGTGGAAAATCGGGTACGACTGGGTGCTGAGGTGTGAAATCCAACCAGACGTGGATCTAACGTGTTACGCGGACGATACGCTGGCTACGGCTGCGGTCTCACAGGTGGTCCGCCACCTGATGCCTACATCTAGGTCGGGGGGAGTCGAATCACTGTCGTCAAGTCTACATGAAAAACCTAGGATTGGTGCTCGACAGCCGGTGGGATTTCGGCCCATACTTCCGGCGGCTGGTGCCCAAGTTGTTGGGCGTGGCTGGGGCGCTGTCAACGCTGCTTCCCAATCTGGGGGACCCGAGTGCCGCCTGTAGGCGGCTCTACGTAGGGATCGTGCGATCGATGGCCCTGTATGGGGCCCCGATCTGGGCGACTGACCTGACGGCCGGCAGCATCGCTGTTTTGCGGTAGCCGCAGAGAGCGATGACCGTCAGAGTCATCAGGGTGTATCGCACGATCTCCTACGAGGCGGCTTGTGTACTGACCAGATCCCCGCTGGGACCTGGAGGCGAAGGTACTCGCATCACTGTATCGGTGGCGGGGTACGAGGGCGCGGAGCGAATGGCCGATGCAGCGACATGTGGTGTTGCGTCGGTCTCAGCTTCGCGAGGTCCTGGTGGCGGAATGGCGGGACAGGCTTTCACGCCCTACCGCCGGACTCATTACCATCGAGGTGGTCCGGCCAGTGTTCGAGCGCTGGCTCGGGAGGAGGCACGGCTCCCTGTCGTTTCGGGTGACGCAGTTGCTTTTGGGGCATGGTTGCTTCGGGAAGTACCTGTGTCGCATAAACAGGAAGCCGGACGCCCGATGTCACCACTGCCTCACTTGCCGGGAGGACACGGCGCGGCAGACGCTGGCAGAGTGTGCCGCTTGGGAGGAGCCACGTCCTGCCCATGCCCTCATCTCTGAAGTAGGCAGTGACCTTTCGCTGCTGGCCGTAGTCGAGTCTATGATCGGCAGCGAGGAGTCCTGGGACGCGGTGGTATCCTTCTGTATAACAGTCGTCTCGCAGAAAGAGGCTGCGGAGAGGGAGAAGGAGATTTCATCCGCTAACCCGATCCGCAGCAGACGCGACCCCAAGGGTTTGAAAATGACACCCATGGCGAAAAATAAATTATCGGCGCCATTTCATCCGCCGCGATTTCATTTTGTAGTTTTATCAGTTAGGGCTTAAGCGCAGGCCACATAGAAATGACGTCGTGCGCGGACAGCTTCCTATTTCATTCAATTTTCAAACTAAAATGCATGGAAATAAAGCGCAATTTCGGACACACGGTATGTCGTTGCTCGGACGTGGTTATGACACGCCATTTCGACGCCCGCGCCTGATCAAATTGAGTTTTGTTGCCATGTATTTTGATTGAAATTTGAATGGAATAGGAATCCGCCCGTGCCATGTCCGCGCCCGACGCCATTTCTATGTGGCCTGCGCTTTAGAACGCATTCGTAGAAACTAACATATTCCTAACATATCTCCTTTGTCTACCAAGTGATTTTTTTGTTTACCTCGTGATACAGTTGTACGGAGGGACAGCTACAACGGGCAGTCGTTCGCAATCATAATAACGTCCTGCCCACGTGGAGTAACGCTGGGTCGAGGTGAATTTCATACACGAACTGTTCTGCGATGCAGCTGCCCGCACTCCGTCTTCTGAAAACCAGAATAAATGTGCTAATCAATACATATAATAAATCTGTAGAAAAGTAATTTTTGTACATGAAAATATTTCAAAAAATATAGCCAGGGTGTTAAAGGATAACCAACAGAACCTATTTCCGGCATTTTTGGCATTTTGTCTGTTTCTCTGTTTATTTGTGCTCGCATCACATGAAATGTACGAAACCAATGTAAATAACTTTTATACATATAATTTGTGCGTAACTTGAAGAATCACTTAGTTTTTGTTTCATCGCAATCGGTTCACTCTATCAGAATTTAAAGTGTTCATGAAGTAAAATGATCACAACACACCCAATTCAGATACTCGGACAGTTGAACTCGATATTCGATAGATGGCGTTGTGCATTTGAAGTCATTTTCTGAATGGCGATGTTAAAATACTCCGCGAAAGAATGATGACTATAGAAAAAAAATTGGTGGGTAGGTAAGTTGGGTAGGCAAGAAGGTAAGTAGGGTAGGGTTGGCAGAAAGATGACGGGAGCGAAGCCGCGGTCACAGCTAGTGAATGAATAAATGTGTACAATTTTTTGACATAGATAATTTTTAAGATATTTATTTATTTTCGCTATATCTACGTGATGTGTAATGCTAGAGTCTACTTCATTCTTCATTCTTCTTTCTTCTTAATAATTAGTACCTACTACAATCTGTCACCATGCACCTAATACGTATTTTGTAAGATTTTCTTTATATGTGATACCTATGATTATGTTGCATGTTGACTTAATTATTGTATGCCTACTAGGCAGGACATAATGGAACTGTAATTTACCTAACATCTGTCTGTATAACCTATGGCCCACAATAAAAAGATTTGATTTGATTTGATTTGATTCTTGAGGTAGGTCATTTGTCATTAACAATTTTTGGGCAGAATTAGATTCACCTTTGAAGCCACCTCGCGCGTCTGTAGGCGGTGGTCCTTAGTGAAAAATAGAGGGTTCGACTATTCTATTTTAAAATAGGTATGTGTTGAAATTCAAACAAGTACAGTGCGATTTTTTTTCAGCTAGAACATTGTCTCTAGTGCCGTTATGTTTTCACAAAGCACAACAAGGACCTGAAGAGAAACAGCAAACTTATTACCCAAAATTTGGGGCCATGAGGTAAAAAAATACATCATAATTTCATACATAGTCACAAACAAACAGACAGACATACTTAAATCACCCCAGAACTGGAAAATATCAAAATCGTAATTGTACACCAGTAAAGCAGCTCTTTTAAAATCATCATTATTATCATTTCAGACTAAAGACGTGCATAGGCCATAGACCTCAAATGTCGCCCATTGACCGGTCCTGTGCGTCTCACACCCAGCAGATTCCCGAAACCTTAAGGCGCCTCCCCTGTACTTATTATTGACCAAGCTTAGAGGTTTAGTTTTACGAGGCTAATATTTATTTCGAATGTAGTTATGCGTAATTTTTCATCATACGATGTAACTGCGTATGCACAAACCGCAGACGAATTTGTTGAGGAAAACCGGTATGTTCATAAATGTATTAATAAACTTAAGCAAGCGGACAGTCATATTGATGACGAATCGTCCTAAAGGCAAGTATAATATACCTAGCTAATGAAAACTTTAAGGCCCCTTGCGCCAAAAACATAACTTACAGTTGCTAACACGAGGTTAAATAACAAAAATTTTATGCATTGTCAGCCGGGTTAACTAACTCGGAGTTAGTAAGATAACCCAGAGAGGCGAAAGGCAAAGGCAAAAGGCAAAGTTAAGTCGGTGAAACTTACTTCTTTGTCAATTTTATTTATTTATTTTACACCAATAGGACCAACATCTTACAGTTTTCCAAGGCGATATTATACACACCTATTAAACTATCTTACTTATAAAATGTATACTTAAACATAAAAATCCAACAACAAAAATAAAATAAAAAAAATTCTATCTTCCGACGGCATATTATTTATAATACGTGCGACCCTTGACAAAGGGGCTAATTTTGTAAATTTGTCCTGGCCCTTCTTGGCACCTTTTATCGATATTTCGAATACAATTTGCATATTTCACTGATTGAGTGAAGTACGGTTTTTGTTTCACTCAAAGTTAAGAGTTGAAGATATATTTAACGGATATTTAATTATGCATTGTTCAATCTAACTAGCAAGATCTCACATGACGAAGAACGTGGTTGGGCCAAGTGGCTAAAACCTCGACTCTGGTGTTTGACGTCGTGAATTCAAATCCGGGCAAGTAATATTGTGACTTCACATGTAATTTCCAAGTTTATCTACGATATGCTGACAACATCTTCTGTTTTTATTAAATACAACAAATTGAAAATATTGTCTCTGCATTATAATTTTTTATTGACCATTGGTTTTTGGAAAAAAAAAACATTGCTGTAGCAATGATATTTTTATTAAGTTTATTATAGTTGTATTAGGAAATACTTTAATTTAAAGTCAGCAATCCAGGATTCACTAAATTTTAATAATATTGCTCAAGCAACCAAACCAACCACAAAAAAAAACAGAAATTAATAATCGTCGATCACTACGATATCTATACCAATCATGATAAATAATATGTCACTAAATCAGTGTAACTAGCATTACTTTTTATTGCCGCTCACAATGCTTTTGATTAGAGAGCATCAAATGAAGAAGCCTGTGCTCAAAATCTATTAGAAAACAATAAAATTAATAGAATACACATCTCTATTCTCTTGTATCCCATTGATTTGGCTAGTGATACTTATACTGAATTTCAAACCATTATTACTGACTAATCGGTACTGCTTTCAGATTGATCAACAAACATTTTTCTTCTGCATTTTATTAGCATTGTCATTTTTTCGGCTTTTGGATTCTTTCTTGAAAACAAATGTGAAGTTTAGTTAAAGAAGCGTCCGATTATCTAGACACTGGTGATTGGAGAGAGAGACAATAGAAAATCCTATTACTCGTATGTCGCAGCATAAACGTGTTTTATATGGTACTTAGTCCAACCTACATAATTTGAGCATTAACAGAAAAAATGTGCGATATCCAACAAATGAGCTCAATTCCGGTAATATCGGAATTACAATCACATCACATCATCAGCCCATTAATGTTCCCACTGCTGGGACACAGGCCTCCTCTTTGTGAGAGGGAATGGGCCGTTATCCACCACGCGGGCCCAGTGCGGGTTGGTGGATGTCACATGTCACAACAACATGTCAACATGTCTTCGAATTTTTGGTTCTAGAACATACCGGTTTCCTCACGATGTTTTCCTTCACCGTTTTGAGAGCAGTGGTGATGAAATAATTTACACAAAGTAAAGCGCCTGCCTGGGCTCGAACCCACGACCTACAACTTGTAAGTCGCGGCCGATACCACTGGGCCACCACTGCTCTCTACCACTGGGCCACCATTACAATATTGAGATCTAATATCGAAATTGAAAATCATCCGATATTGCATGCCCTAGGTACCATGAAGTACTTGAAAAATGGATTACTAGCCCTTTAATTCGCAGTGTTGAACCTGAACAACAAAGTGAACAAAAAAAAACTATTCTTTTGCTGTTCTTAGTTTTTTATACATCAATAAATTCTTAGCAAAAACCAAAGGCCACCTAAAAAAAATACTGTACATTTGGGCAAATATTTTCTAAGTTTTTTATCATGATCATAAGTCATACATGGATGCAAGATAAATAATGTTCGATGATGAACATTTGCATTTAATTAATGAGCACACTTCACACTAATATTATACTAGTAAAGACGAAAGTTTTGAGTAAGTGTGTTTTTATGTTTGTTACTATTTCACGCAAAAACTATTAAACGGATCTGGATGAAATTTGGCACAGAGATAGATTATAGTTTCGAATAGCACATAGGATACATTTTACCCCGGTAATATGTTCCCTTGCGATAGTTTTCGACATTCATGTGGGCAAAGCTGCTGGCTGAAGCTAGTTTGGCATAATTTAAAAAAGAAACAGCTTTGTTGATTTGTGTGCAAATCATCTAATTTGACTTACAAATATTCAATTAATGAACATGTGAAATGATATGTTGTATGTGACCAAAACTGCGGAGTATTCAGAAAAGTACCGAGCATTCTGTAAAAATTACCAAAAAATAAATATGGAAATCAGAAAAGAAGGAAAAGAAGACAGATCTAATATCGACAATATGTATCAGAATTTGAAAACCTTCCGATATTTCATGTCCTAGGTGCCAACAAGTGCTTGAAAAATGGATTACTATTTGCCGGACATACATAATAATTAATATGAAAAAAAAGTACTGTAAAACTTGTATAAACTTACCTCAAAGATAGTCCACAAACGACCTACTACTTGACCACTAGCTGGTTCACAATATTATTTATTTTGTACCAAAAAAATTTACAATTTATTATGATTTAATATTTACCATGTCTTCCGGTTCGGGAATCTGCTGGACGCGTGATGCACGGGAACAGTCAATGTGGTGACGCCCGGGAGAGGCCTATGTCCAGCAGTGGACGTCTTTGGCTGAAATGATGAAAAAGTCGCAAAAATAAACTTTGGTGGAGACCGCGGCAATGTGTTTCTTATTAATGAATCTAAAAAATAATATAAAATCGAATTCACTGGTCTTGTTCTGATTCAAGTATGAAATAGAATGAAGATTAATCAGAATAAGGAAAACGAATAAAAACACCTAGTATTGACTCACACCTGCTTATACTAGCTGCAGCCCGTGGCCCGCGTTGTATCCGTTTTTTCCTCATTATCTTTGTAATGTTTTATTATTGAGGCATTTTGAGAATCTGCCTACCTCAATGTAGCTCTTTGTATAAAATACAAAGTAAAAATGCTCTTCTTTATGTTACTACATACAATTTTTAAAACTTTATCTATACTTAATATTATAAAGAGCTGAAGTTTGTGCGTTGTTGTTAGAAACAATATCTGGAACTACTGAACTGATTCGCTTCGTGCTTCGGGCTTCGTGGCCCGTGGACACTCTGGTATAATGAAGCTACATTATACCAGAGTGTCCACGGGCCACGAAGCCACGGGAAAAAGCTAGTTAAGTATAAACACTTACAAAATATTGGAAATACCTACTTGCACAAGTAATCTTTAGCTATTCCTATTAATCGGTTACTTCCTTCGTTTCTTTTTAAAACCGTTTGCCATTGCTATCCGTAGCAGCGCCTCTGTGGCGTAGGCCTCGCTCTACACGCTTCCATTGCACGCCTTCTGCATCAAGTCCGGTCCACAACATGAGTAAATATGTCTCGTCATCTCTATCTATATCTGCCTTGCTTTCTTTTGCCTTCTAGTGGCATCCATTCTGTTACCCTCTGTGTCCATCTAGTACTCTTTAATCTACACAAATGCCCTGCCCAAATCAATTTCAGTATTCGAATAACTTGCTTTAATTTTGTTTTACTACTGTATTATTACGTATTTACTTTGTCAGATTTTTTAAGTATAGCGTACGTCTTTCCATTCTTATCTGGCATATGGAAAGACGTACCATATACTCTTCTCCTCGTCTTATCTTCTCAACGACCACGTTTGACATCCGTAAGTAAGGCACGGTAATATAGCTGTTAGCTAATTTCTTTATTTCTTTTGCCATGTAAAAGAAGTAACAATCTCTTTATGCAATAATAATTTACTTTATATTAATTTATTTAGAAATTATTAGTTCAGCACCCACATTATATTTATTATTATATTAAGTATTTGGGGGTTTGCGGAACAGGGTGGAAAGTCCCACAAACCTCCATAGAAAAGGGAGGATTCTCCGACCAGACGGGTGTTGTGTCTGGTCCGGGCAACTGCCCAACGGTTGTTGTCGGACTGTTGTATGTGTTCTAATCGCGCCGAAAACTTTACTTGCGCGATACAGGATTTGTGTGACGTCATGTCATTAGTTCGTAAGTGGCGGCGCTGGTGCCGCTACAAGTATCTATTTTATTGTGTTTCACAGCGGGGTGCCAACTGAAATTCTGCGCTGGGTGTTCGGTGTCCAGTAAATGCTGCGATGGTAATCCTTTCGGTATGGCCACACGATTTATTCGTTTTTGGATTAACTTTTCTAACTATTCTTCTCTGTTACTTTGTGAGTGTTGCTGTTGTGTTGAGTCTGTTTCGATTTTCGAGTATATATGTTATTCTGATTTACTACAATTTAAGTAAGGTTTCAATAAAATCTGTTCAGTAGATTTTGTGTGCAAGAGTAACAAAAATCCATTCTTCTTGAAAAACTTTCGTGTTCTGCCAGTGGCTTCCCCCGCGTGAATGTAGAAAATTATCCCAAGAGAACATATTACCAGAATAAAAAGTATTATATCCTATGTGCTATTCCAGAATACAATCTATCTTTGTGCCAAAGGAGATTGCCCATACACAGGCCCCTTATGAGGTATCGTGTCTGCGATTTCAATATTATCCAAAAATAAGATATATATTTTGTGTTTTTTATGTCATGCATATTTGACGGCATCACGGACCCTGATAGCACATAATTCACCATTGGTACATCTCAAGTCCCCACAGTCAAACAGTTCAAATACTTAGGTTCAATCATTACTAATGATGCAAAAATTGATAGCGACGTGACTCACAGAACAACAACCGGTTGGCTAAAATGGCGACAACTACAGGTGTCTTATGTGACAGAAAAATGCCCATTAAAACTAAAGGCCATATTTACAAGACAGCCATACGCCCCGCAATTATGTACGGATCAGAATGTTGGGAAACCACTAAACAACATCTAAACAAACTACATACAACGGAAATGCGAATGTTGCGCTGGTCGGCAGGTGTCACCAGACTAGACAAGATCCGGAATGAGTACGTAAGAGGAAGTTTTAAAATCACTCCCATCATTGACAAAGTAAAGGAAAATCGACTCCGATGGTATGGGCACGTCCAACGAAGGTCAGTTGACCATATGGTGAAGCTTGCCCTTAACTTGCCAACGACGAAACGCGGACGCGGTAGAACACCTGCCACTTGGTTGACGACGGTTGAAAAAGACCTGAAAGAAGTAAATTTGGACAACAGCACTGCCCAAGACCGTGCACAATGGAGAAAAAGGATAAGGAGGGCCGACCCCAAGTAAATAGGAAAAGGTCGCGACTGATGATGATGATTTTGTGTTTTTTTCCATCCGTGGCCTTTACTTTTTATGTACAGACAACAACAGATCAGGTTTCTTCACTTGGACATTTGTATGCAACTTATTGCAGTGTAATAAGGGTTCATTTCAAGAACAGAAACATCGTTATATCTCGTGAACCCCGCAAAATAAATAAAAAATATTTTCTAATTATGAATATAACGTGTTTTTTCTACAATGTACAACCAAATTCATCAAAATACAACCATTTTTTCAAAGGGCCTAAGTTCCCTCACAAAATGGGCATTCCCCTTTTATCCAGATGCATTTAGTAGTCTTTGCGAGAAAGAGTGTACTAACAGTGTGGTAGTTAATTTAATATCTGGCAACTCATTAAAATTAACATTATGACAACTATGATCATAACAAAAATTACACAGCCATTCGTGCACAAATACTGGGCCGTGCCACCAAAGATTAGCTGTGCTCAGCGCGTCCAGCGTGACACCAAGTCAGCTGGGTTGCATTTACTTCCTACGTGTAACCATGGTAAACTACCAGTGAGTTCATTAATTTGAGCCACCCTGTTTTGTACATACATATTTAATGAATATTTAAAATTAATTTATTGATCAAAATCTAAATCTAGAGTAATTAAAAACGCCTTAAATGAAGTATTAGTTTTGTTTTACCTTTTATATGAATGATAATCTGTACTTATCTAATTTTTTAAACTTTTCTCAAATAATAAAAACTCTATGCGGCGGGCTGACGTTGGAGTTAATAATTAAAAAAGTACAGGCAAGTAAAAAGCACTAGTAAGAAAAAGTGACACTTTCTGCACAGTTTGGCTGCTTGGAAAGCGCTCTTTTCGAGGACATGCATTTTAAAGTATATA
This sequence comes from Orthosia incerta, assembly GCA_948252205.1. Classification (NCBI taxonomy): domain Eukaryota; kingdom Metazoa; phylum Arthropoda; class Insecta; order Lepidoptera; family Noctuidae; genus Orthosia; species Orthosia incerta. The sequence goes on from OX411769.1 coordinate 5,736,384, forward strand.
ATAATACAATGTACGATTGTTTGTTTTCCCAAATAAAATAAAATCTGACACCTGTCTTGTCAAGAAGTACCGCGTTACCCAGTTACTGCGTTATGTGGAAGTCAGATATGCAGTCGCTTCATGTAAAACACTGGTGGGTACTTAGTTGAATCCAGTTAGACTGAAGCCGACCCTAACAAAGTTGGGAAAAGGCTTGGTAAATTGACTTCAGTACAAAAATATTAGTACTGGCCTGGCTCTTGTACTAGGAAATCCTATATCACAAGAACAGTGATACTGACATAACCTTAAACTACGGTTTCTGACAGAAAGAGAAATATTTTATTCGGCACAAACCAGAGGCACATGACAAATTTGCGGATTGACCAAAAGGTAGTACACATATATATCACAAGAACCAGAGACATTGTAATACCTAGACGGAACGTGTTTAAGACGCAATTTCAATATCGGTATTCACTTTCGCACTAACAGATAACGGCATAAGCAAAAAGAGATAGATATACTTTTGTCTATGCCATCTTTTGTGCCAGTGTGGCCGAGTATGCTATAGATACTTATCTGTAGACATATATCAGTACTAGATCTGTGCCACTGTCATATCGATATTATTGAGTTTAGTTTTGGAGCGATCTACAAATTTGGTCAAATGTCTGTAAGAATCGTCCCTGACTGCGGCTATTTTTACGTTTTTTTTGTAGGGAATCTTTATAATTATTTAAAGAGTGAATGTGTACTCGTACAAAGAGTGAACTTATCAGTCATTGTAAGAGTACAATTCCATTCTTTCGTAATTTTTCTGCGCATTATACGAGTTGTATAATAATGTTTATTCATACCTTGCGCAAAAACGAGGTACATCATGAGATCAAAGTGACAGTTTTTGGTACACTCGTACGACTGTACAGACATGTACTGATCGATATACTGATGAAGACTGAAAAGAAAGTTTACAGACGAGTATGTATGTAAAAGTAAAAAAAAAAAAAAAACAATATTGTTTAAATATAATAATTTAATTTAAAACAATAATATGTAAAAATTAACATGATTCATCAACCTGTGTCCATAAATAAATGGGTCAAGGGATAGCGATAGCATGATTCATTAAAATGCAGTGAACACAAGTGAGAATATAGTGAAAGTGTCCAGTTAGCTCATTTCATATTTTTGATCCACTTATTTCTTAAATAAGTACTCTTAGGAAACCTGTGCACAATCGATATTAGATTAATAATCACAAATAGCAAATAAACTTTATGAAATAAATTAAAGTAAGTAAAATAAAGATACAGTATCGATAAATCTTTCTTGTGACTTTTGTCACATCTCTAACATCAGAACGTAAGTACGTAAACTGTCATAGCTCTATCAGCGAACGTATAAAAGTTAATTATTTCACTAAATAGAATGGTTTAAATGATACTATACGTCCTCGACGTATTTAGAACTTAGATACCATTATTCCGGACAGCCTATGAAATGTATTCCCTGCACAATAATTTCAATATGCTAGTCGATAACTCACCTGAGGAAAGATATCCTTTGATTATGTTCTGTTAATACACTCATTCTACTCTTGCAACCGATAGCCACACACGATATGGTTCATGCAGATAATTAAACAACAAAATTCTTCCTGATATAAACGATACAAAGGCTTGAAAACAGCGAAAAACTTTAATTAGAGCTGCTAACCGATGGGCAACAGTGACTAAAAAGTGGTCTCTTTGACGTTTAGGATGGTAGCGTTTGTCTATGTTTGTCTCTTTCTTTTTCATAGAGTTTCTCTATAAGCGAGAATGAAAGAATTGACAGTTTCTTTTTCGTCGTAAATACGTTCCGTCTAGGTATTACAATGTCTCTGACAAGAACTAGTGATACTGACATAACCCTAAACTACGGTTTCTGACAGAAAGAAGAAATATTTTATTCGGCACAAACCAGAGGCACATGACAAATTTGCGGATTGACCAAAAGGTAGTACACATATATATCACAAGAACTAGTGATACTGACATAACCCTAAACTACGGTTTCTGACAGAAAGAGAAATATTTTATTCGGCACAAACCAGAGGCACATAACAAATTTGCGGATTGACCAAAAGGTATAAACTTACTAATATCAAACGTTACCGATGTTTAAATTATCTGTTGGTCTGGGACAGCTCTAACGGGTGGTTACGTCATGTCTCAGCTAATCGTACTACACAGGGAAGGTGAACCCATGGCACGCTACAAAATACTTCGGGCGCGCCATTATAAGATTAATTTGCATCTAAGTAATTTGTAAGAACAGAAATCACACTTTTAATTTTGTTTAAACAAACATAAAACTGTAAGTGTTAGGAATTTCGGTTTGCAAATAAACAGAAAATAACGCTCGTATTCCCCGAAAGGTAAGGAGGAGGTAACCTATTGTACTGCTCGGTCAGAATAACTGAACCTGGCGCTGTGACGTCATTGGCGCACGAGGCGAACGAGGGTGCCGCGAGGGTAGGCGGGAGTGGGCGAGCATTCCAACGAGGTGCACAGTTATTTAAACGTGTATAACACCCTATTATGTAATAGGGAACGATCCTATTGCCAAACAAAAACTTACGTTACTGGAATCTAGTTTTTCAGCAAGTTTCCCTAACTACGAATAAATTTTACGTTTGTTGTTAGTTTTGCAGCCATAAGTAATATGAATAAATAAATCACCAAGTTAAGATAAAATAGAATAGAATATACTTTATTGTACACCAAATTAATGAATACTACGTTTCCATTATTTTAATCTTAAACTGTAACCATTTTAATATTTTTTTTATTAAAATGGTACGGATACCAATAAAGGTTCACCATCCCTGACCTAGAAAGATGCACGCGCACATCTTGGACGGGGAATCCCGTAAAACTTGTCGGCGTATAGCTAGTGCTACCAGCACTTTAATTGCGTTATTGACTAAATCACAGTTCTTAATCCATTGCTACGTATGTTACAAAATCCGTATACTCGATAGAGTAAAACCCACAATGAATACTGTTGAATTGTCAGAATGAAAGAGTGCGATCTATGCCATGAATTTATGTTACAGGCTGCACTCTGCAAATAAAACTGGAAAACTGAACAAGCCAGCCCCTTTAAATGGTTTTCAGGGTACTGGACAAAAAATGGTTAGGTGCACACTTACCCAAAATTCTTTGTCTTTGTGACTACATTTGTTAGCTTAGGTCTTACCTGAAAAAACATTTGTGTTTGTGTAATTTGAAAATATATATTATTGAAAAAAATTGTTGCCTGTGTTAAAAAATGTTTTACAACTAAGTATGTATCTCCTTATCAAGTTTATATGACGCACACCGATATACTCGAGAGATTATATTATTGTTATCTTTGCTTTATAATCTATAGAGACACAAAAATTGATGCAATATACATTTCCTCTATTTCAGAATATCGTAAAACCATTCATATGCCTGTAGAGTCGAATCTAACTAGTTTTGTATATTTTTAAGTAAACTGTGCTTTTAAAATAGTGAACCGGTGTAAAGGCGGACCCAAGTGTCCAATACATAAGGTGCCTGCCGAAAACAAATGGATAGTAAGTACACACTTCTCTAAATAGTATAACAAATTCGTTGTCTGCGTCTGTCGACGTCATTTCTATTTATCCGCTAACTTCTTCTAAACCACGCAAGTGATTTGATCATTGAGGTAATAATTAAAGTGTATAGTTTTTTTTAGTTACCCCTAAAACTACTAGTGGCTGCACTCCCTCCCCTACACAGTGCTCCTCACCAACATTAGAGGTCTGCACTCAAATCTCTCTGCAGTCCACTACCACCTGGAGGCTGAGAAACCAGCGCTGTTTTTTTCTTACGGAGACGCAGATAGCGAGTCCTTCAGACGTCTCGTACTTATCTTACCAAGGGTTTATCCTGGAGCACAATTATAAAATATGCGCGGGTGTGTGTATGTACGCCCGTGATGACACTTGCCATCGGCGTCTCCGTAACCTTGAGGACTCCAGATTCTCTACGCTTTGGGCTCGGGTGGACACAGGTCTGGATAAAATTATCTACGCCTGTTTCTACCGTTTGCACAGTGGAGATCAGGAGACAAAGGCGACAGATGCGGCACAGCAGCGGTACCCTTGCGCCCATATAGTGTTACTGGGGGACTTCAATGCCTACCACCAGGAGTGGCTCTTCCTATACCAGTGCACTGACCATGCTGGACGAGAGATGCGGAAGCTTTCGCTTGCGCTAAACCTTACCCAGCTGGTCCATGGGGCAACGAGGATGCCAGATGTTGTTTCGCACACAACCAATTGCTTGGACCTTCTGCTGACAACAGATCCAGACTGATACTCTGTGTCGATAACTTTACCGTTAGGTAGTTCCGACCATTGTCTGGTGAAGTCTGTGTCCGTCTACTCCCCGCCCGATCCCAGCCCAAGAGGCACCCGGCGGGTTTGGTGGTACAGGTCAGCAGATTGGGATGGCATGCGATCTTTCTTCGCTTGATATCCTTGGCAGCCTACTTACTTTTCTTCGGATGATCCTTCGTCGTGCGCGGACGCCGTAACGGATGTGTTGCGTCAGGGACTGGAGTACTTCATTCCGTTATCTGACATAACGATGTCCAGCGTTGACCGGCCATGGTTTGACGCCGAATGTCATCGCGCCGACGCACTTGAACATGAGGCGTACCTGGGTCGACGCTCGATCGCGAAAAGCGAGTGACGTGGGTCAGAAGAAGAAAGACTATAACAGGGCTGCCAAGTCCTGCAAGAAGGTGTTGCGTAGGGCTCGATTCGACCACATTGGCCGATTAGGGCCCAAACTTTCTTCTTACCCAGCAGGTAGTAAAGCGTTTTGGTCCCTGGCTAAATCAGTCAAGTCGAACTTCTGCCGACCCTCACTACCACCACTGCTGAAACGCGATGGGTCACTGGCCCACACCGCTGAGGAGAAGGCAAATTTATTTGCCTCTCTTTTTGCAGAATCTTCGCGTCTGAATCCTGGTGATTCGCGGCCCCCTCCTTCTCCTGATGGGTGCGAGACGAGTATGTCGGACATTCGCATCCATCAAAAGGACGTCCGTAGGGTGCTGCGTAACCTCTACGTAAACAAGGCTAGCGGCCCTTACGGCATACCAGCTATTTGTTTTTTTTTTTTTTTTTTACTCCAATAAGTAAAACATCTTACAGTATTCCCAATACGATGTTATACCACACACAGGATAAATAATGTTATTATACACTATATTTAATCAGAAAATAAAACAATATAAATAAAATAGCAAAAATTTTAATAAAAAAAAAGACAATTCAAATATCTATGCCTCCTTCGATGCACCTTTGTTCTCCTGACACAAATTTCGGCAGGGTATGGAATACATCTTCCGATGGCATATCTATATATATAAAACAAAGACGGGTTTGTTACAACACTTATAACTCGAGATCGGCTGGATCAATTTTCATGGTTTTTGTTTCGTTGGATTTGTTTCCGCCCTGAATAGCAGAAAACATTAAAAAAAAAATATGTATCAATTAAAAAGGTTGAAAAGGGTAGGTGTAGGGTAGGTGTAGGGCAGGTGTAGGGTAGGTGTAGGGCAGTTGTAGGGTAGGTGTAGGGTAGGTGTAGGGTAGGTGTAGGGTAGGTGTAGGGTAGGTGTAGAGTAGGTGTATCTTGGTGTTTTTATGGCAAAACAAAGTTTGCCGGGTCAGCTAGTTATTTATAATACGCGCGGCCCTTGACAAAGGGGCAAACTTTAATAAATTTGTCCTAGCCCTTGGTACATCTAACAAAGTTGGGCGGCGGCGTGCACCCACATACCCATCCGGGACATGCAGCGGCAGCGCCTCCGGTACATCTGGCTGATGCACCAGCCCGCGCAGCCTAGTCTCGCCACGTATTTTACTAAAGCAACGTCCCTCCTAACCGCCAGCCTAGTGTACCCGACCATGCCCAACACAAACAGACTCGGATACATCAACGGGTAGAAAGGGTAAACCCCATATTGCTTCAAATTTAAATACCTCGTGAATTTATTTTGATTTTTTTCGACCATGAGACTATATTTTCCCTCATGCGGATGGCATATAATGGCACTTGTCTCGAGATGGCTACGAACCAAAGCATTGTAAAGTATTTTTACCACTGCTACACTTTTAAAATCCGTACATTGTCGTAATATAAAATCTAAATTTCTAAAGGATTTGCTACACAAATCTATAATGTGGTTGCGAAACATCAACTGAACCCCAAGATCCCGCATTTGCGTGACACGCGGCATCACTATGCCGTCCATCTCATAATGATTTTGTAGCGGGACACGCGCGCGACTGAACGTCATCACGCAAAATTTGGTCACATTGAAGGCCAGTTTGTTTTCCTGGCTATACTGTACCACCTTATCGAGATCCCGCTGAACGCGCTCACCATCCGAGGCGCTCGCTACTATAGATATAGTATGTAGCAAAAAAAAACTATATCTATGCTCGCTACAGAGATATTACTTTAAGATCATCTGCAAATAGCAAACACCTTGCACTGCTCACGACCTCAGGGAGTTCATTAACCATACTCGTAATAATGAATACCAGTGGACCCAAATTACTGCCCTGGCATACCCCCGAAAATGTGTAAAATGGTTTAGATTTGTGCGTACGGCGTACTCAACGTACTGCCGGCGCTCAGTTAGATAGTTCGCAAAGAACTTCAGCAAATGAGGTGTAAAACCTAACGCAGCAAATTTTGCCAATAGAATGTCACTATCCAGCATATCAAAAGCCTTCCGAAAGTCGAAGTACGTGACGTCCACCTGCCCTCCAGCGTCCACTACTGGCGCCAAATACGACACGAACGACAGCAGGTTACTTCCCGTACCCCGACCGACACGAAAACCATGCTGAGCATCATGCAGTAGTGGGCTCACTTGCGTGTAAATGGATTTGTGTAACACTGATTCAAAAACCTTAGCGAACGCTGACAGTACGGCCACAGGTCGATAATCACCGACGTCCGACCCTGAACCTCCCTTTGGTACCGGTATAACCCGCGTCATTTTCCATTGATCTGGATAGTGTCCTTCTTGTAAGCACAGATTGAAGATGTGTAGCAGTGGTTTCCAAAATACTGAGCTACAGTCCCTGACAATAACAGGTGGCAACTCCCCCTGACTCACGCGGTCCACATGCACGCGCGCCGAGCTCGCTCCACAGCCCGTGCGCCCGCCGCGGCTGGGTCTAACGTCGGCCGCGTCCCACTATACACCGAGTGGAAATAGGAAGCAAAACCTTCAGCAGCCTCCTCCTCCCTCAACACTATACCATCCTTTGTGATTTGGGGCTTATTACGTCTGGATTGCTTTGCTCGAACAAAGCTCCAAAATGATTTGGGATCATCCTTAAAATTAAGTTGCAACTTATTTTGGTAAGCCTGATACGCTGAAGTGATTTTACGTTTAACTATTGACCGGTACCGACTAAACACTTCGTAATCACTCGGAGATGACGTTATTTTAAATAATTTATGATGTCTCCACTTTCGTTTGATATCACATATTAAATCTGACGTGTACCACTCTGGGTAAACTCTAGACTTATCAGTTGTACCTACTACCCTTCTCTTCCTAGGTGTACATAGGTCAATAGTGTTATTCACAAGATTATAAACACAAGCCAAAGCAGAACTAAAACTTTGCATCTCACATAACGAATCCCAATTTATCACTTGTAAGTTATAATATAAATAAGAAAAGTCACCTTTTTTAAAATTCCATTTTGGATAGTCATCACTACCAGTATTTAAAGAACTGTCACGCGGTGGTGCCAGTTGCGGCGCCCCCCTGCGTTGTTCCCCGGTGCTCACGCTAACGAACAGCGGTAGGTGCTGCACGTCTATATCAACTTATGGCTCGTCGGCCAAACGTACCTCTAAATTATCCGGTAATAATGTTGTCAATACTAAATCCAACGTACGATTATTAATATTAGGTATTTCATTTGCCTGCCGAAATTCGCAAAAGTTAACGTTGCTGAATGCAAATAGAAGTCAAATATCACTAAAACATTCTCGTATTTTCCCGCTTCCAAACATCCTTTATAATGCGCACAGCGAATGAATGGAACTCACTACCTGCGTCTGTGTTTCCGAACGCATTCAACCCGAATCTCTTCAAAGTTAGAGTGAACAGGCTTCTTCTGGGTAAGCTCACTCCATCGTAGACTCTGTCTCTGTCACGTATGACCTAGACTAGAGTCAAGAGCAAACCCATAACAAATAAAAAAAAAAAATGCATAAATTCATTAGCATTACATTTTGGTGGTATGTATACAACACAACACAGAAGCGAAGCTATAGTTCTTAGAACCTGTGCGCCAGAACTGTCTCCGATCTTGAACAAATCAACAAATGATTGAGATCTGCATATTTATTTAGATTATACGGCATTAAGTCCGCCATTGTACCTTTGTGCATGAAGTTTAAATACATAAATAGACGATGCTTCGTATTATACAATGACTTGACTTGACTTAATGTCCTATAACCCCTAGATGGGGCAGAGGGCGTCCACAGATGTCCTCCAACGCGATCGGTCTTGAGCTTCACGCTTCACCTCGCTCCATGTCATTCCGATGCTCGTCGCTTCTGCCAACACGGTGCGACGCCAGCAGCCGTATTGCGTAAATGCGCAAAGAGTTTAAACTCTATCCAACCGACCAAATCGACCAATCACATGCGAGATGAATGACGCGGTGTTTTGTCGCTTGGATAGAGTTTAAACTCTTTGCGCACTTACGCAATACGGCTGCAGGTTTGACGGGGACGGCCACGCTTTTTTTCCCTTAGGGATTCCAGTCCAAAGCTATTACACAATAAGGGTAACATATACGCAAAAAACGCGCTTGGTCGGGGAGTTGCGGAAAACAGCCCGTTTAAACTTTTTTTTTTTTTTTTTTTCGTGTAGATATGCTCATGCATACTGCACTACCACGGGGAGATAGTGCAGTTATGTGGGACTCTAACCCACTAAAACTCCACGGTGTCCACCTCTGCCGCTTATGGTGGGAACACGGGAACGCGTAAGCATACATCCGCGAACCCGCCGCGGCTGTCCGTCACCGGACCCTCCTTTGGGGAGTAACCCCCGTCACCGGCGCACCAGAACACGTTGCACGCCGTGACCGCCCCAGGGACCAAACCGGCACATGGGTGCCAGACGACCCCGTGTGTGGCACCCTTGGTCCCTCTGTGACGGGTCAGGACAGTGGCCCCGCCACCTACCACTTTTCGGCCGCAGAGGATAGGGAGAGCGGCCAACGCTATACCGACACTCCTCTTCCCCTGCGGCCCCACCGCGTCCGCCATCAGACGGTGGCGACCCCGTGCAGGCCGCGGCGGATAGGGAGAGCGGCGCATCGCAATACCGACACTCCTCTCCCGCCGCAGCCTCCAACCCTCAGCTGCGATGCCTCTACCATACCACATCGCGGCCCGCCTCAGTTGCGGTGGCGCCCGTACGGCACCGCAACCTACTTATTGGCCGCTACGTCGTCGGCTTGTCGGCAAAAGCCCTGACGAGCGGCCACTCCTCGGGTTCCTCTTCGCTTCACCGTGGTTGTCCAAGCCACGGCTACTGAGCCCCCCCGCCTCGACAATGCGGGAACCCACCGGGGGGGAGCCCGTTTTAACCTAACCTAACCTAAGGGTAACATATAATAGGTGCCAATATATTAACAGGTATGAGAAAAGGGGAAAGCGTGTTCACACGTCGAAGCCCAATAATCACCACTGACCTGAAATGATAATTTCAATTCAAAAGACTCCAGTTTCCAATCAAACTTAGTTTTGCTATTTCAATTAACAAAGCTCAAGGGTAGCAGCTCCATGTAGCTAGCCGTCGGTAAAGCATGGCTTTTCCAAATGGGGGTGCATTTGGAAAAGCCATGCTTTACCGACGGCTAGCTACATGGAGCTGCTGATGTTCGCGTATGTCCAGGGCCCAGAATGTGTATGTATTAGCACCAAATGAAAGGACATACAACATAGTGTAGCAGCATCCTAAAATATTGAACCCATGATTAACGGCATAATTAAGGAATATCAATTAATTGTAGATAAAATTAACGATTGGCAGAAAGTTTAATTGTTTCCTTTGGTAAGCTTGTGTGAAATAAAGGATTTAATACTGCAGATTCTACATTTTGTAAAGTTCTATTTTAGATTCTTAATAGCATTTGCAGTCTGCATCTGATCCGCGTTCATTAAATAAGTGTATATTATATTGCAGATATTCAAACTTGTAGAAGAACAAAAAGGTGACCAGCAAACTCATTTCGCCGAAGATGAGACACATAAAGAAGAACAGACAAAATTGTTTGCGGACAACGCTGTAATTGGTAAAGCTCTTATTTTCATATCACCACGAACTGCTTGAGGATAGCACATCGACATCATCATCGGCCTACAGCAGTCCACTGCTGGGCACAGGCCTCTCCAATCGCATGCGATTTAACTCGGACTTCGACGACTCTCATTCAGCTGGAGCCAGCCACCCTGCGGATCGTCACTCCACCTAACCGAGAGCATTCTAATTTACGTTATGTAAAACTATCAGCAAGTCAGCAAGGTGGCAGCGGTGTTGTCTGTACCTTACGTATATTTTTGAATCTCCAATCCTGGAGGCTAGATAATGTTGATTGTTATAAATCAGAGTGGCACCAGTCAGCCACAGCGTCTTTATGTAAATTAAGTATAAAAAAACTAAGCATCTTGGCTACTTATTTAACGCTATATGCATCAATCCAAATCTTCGAGATTAAGTAACGCTTGCAAAGGTCTGTCCGTGTACTGAATACTTTTTACATACAAAAAACCATTGTGTGCCTCGAGAAATACAACAACCCGTCTGTCTAGTTACAGACTACCCAGTCAGTAACTGGACAGATAGGTTGTCGCCCCATATTAAACACTGGTATTCCGCTGTATCTGGTTAAATTTGAAGCCGAGCGACGAAACGCTAGACAGATTGATTGAAATTGAAGTTAAATCATATTTCAAATCCAATGTACAAAAAACGTCAAGGAACATCCGGCATTCGCGGACAACTGTATGAGACGAAACTAATCAGTCTCATACATTACCGAACTAAATTCGACGACGATATCGAAGACTATACTTTAGCTAGCAATGTCTCTGACATTGGGACTTTTGATGATATCTGTATAAGAGCCACAGTTAAGGTTAAGGGTGGAAATAAACCAGTAGCAGTGTTTATACAAGCAAAGCATAGAGAAGGCAACAACGTTCAACTTACGCTTAACAGGAAACATGACTTGGCTAAATGGTTTTGTAGCTACCTAAGCATACGTCGCTTGTTCAAACCAGATAACAAAGATGTCATGTTTAAAGGCAACTTTCAAGAACTGGAATGTCTCTTCATAATGTACACCACTGCTAAAGCCGATCTTAATACTAAGCAGTTTAAAAGCGATTTTTCTGATAAATTAAATAGTTGGATAGGTACGGGTGATGAATGCTTGCAACCATGTCATAAAGAAGAAGATATTGTGTTTTTATGCGAAATTATCATGCAGGAACAATTCGCTGCGCTTGCAGTGCAACTGGCAAAGTTTCTTACTGATTATGCCAAAGATAATAAGGAAAACGACAATAATGATGGTTCTATTATGCCAATGCATGACGAGCTGATGTTACAGTACCATGTAATTTTGGGCCAAAAAGTACTAGACGTTTCGCAGATCAAATGTAAAAATGAAAAAGACGAACATAGAGTCGCAAGCTTTCAAACTGACTTCTTTACCAACAACGATAAATACATATTACTATTCAAAGATACACTCTTTATTGAAATGCTAAGAAAACGGAAATTGAAAGAAGCGAAACTCAATACTTTATTGTTCAAACTATTTACTAAACCGCTGGATATCGCGGTGCTTAGCAGTCTGATCGGAAATGTTGTCATGTTTAATGACAAAAGGTTGAAATTGGAGTTCGTCAGTGAATCGATGTCTGAAGTTTTGAGACAACAACTTGAAAAGGTTTATGTTCTACACTCACAAGTAAATGAAGCCATAGAATTAGGGGCGAAAGAAATGTTAATAAAACGGAATTTTAAAGTACCAACAGCCTTTGGAAATTTAGATTTGACAATAAGAGGTAATGAAGATAACGTCGAACCTTCAGTGTTCATTGCATCCGTAATATATAATTTAAAAAATAAATTGGTGAGTTTAATCAAAGCGTCACCATTGGAAAATATCATAGTTATAGATGAATCGATAGAAAAAGAATTCCTGGATATAAAAGCCGGTTTAGCTGGCATAATTGGTAATATTCTAGTTTCCAATGAAAACCCTAAATATATGAAATTCACAGATAAAGATGTTTCAGGAGTTCTAGCTTCAAGACTGTACTCTGAAGTGCAATCTGTAATTCCAAATTTGCACGATTATAAGTTTCATATTAAAGTCAAAACGTTTCCAAAATATACATTTGACTGTGACGATGATGAGAATTTAGAAATGTTAAAAGATCAAGTTACTCTGTTAGCCGAACATATGGGTCGGTTTCTGTGTAAAAAAGATGATTCCATATTGCCCATGAACGATATCATGTCACGCTACCATGTCCTTGTGGCGCTAAAAGCTATCAAAGTTTCAGAGATTCAATCTGAAGGCGACGAACACCGACTTGCAAGCTTTCGGCAAGAGTTCTTTGAAAGCGATGAAGAGTTTGTTATTTTATTCAAAAGAGCGCTTTACAAAGAGATACTCAAAATAAGAAATGTTACAAAAAATTATAGTGATCTGGCTGTAAAAGAAATTTTAAAATCAAGTCAATTTAAGGTTTCCGCAGCATTTGGCAATAAAGATATAATAATAAATATTAAGAAGAGTAAAACCGAGAGGAGACTGGATCATCTGAAGTTGAAAATCTCTGAATTAATCACCAAATCAGGTGCCGATAAAATCGTCACCATAGATGAGTCCCTGGGGGACGGACTACTGAAGCATAACGGAGGAATCGCTGGCACTGTTGGAAACTTATTAATTTCCGAAGAAAACACAAAACTGATGAAGTTCACAGATGACTACGAGTCACTAGGAGAACTTTCTAAAAGGCTATTCATGAAATTGCAAAGTGGAATAGAGAATTTGCACGAATACAGGTTTAATATGAAAGTTAAAAAGTTTCCGAAACTTTCATTTAAAAGAGACGAAGATGACGAGAACTTAGCGAAAGATTTCTTGAAGAAACTTCTATTTTTCACTAGTCAGGCGGATGAACAGAGAGTAGAAAAGTGTCTTAAACATGAAATAGAAGACCAACAGTGTCTGAAGGTGTATGACGTCCGAATTACAGTTGATGCAGTTTTTCAACAATATCATAAGTTAATACAAACATGGTGGATGCTTAAAGAGGCGTCGTACCTAACAAAACAAAGCAAACATTATGAAGATGCTTTAGCACTGATAGTAGACAAACCTGTAATGTCAATCATAAGTCTTATTTACTTGACAAAAATGAAAAACAATTTAGATTACACATTCAACGAAAAAACTTTAGGTTACTTAAAATTGGAAGATCAACCTTCTGCTACAATTTATGTAACAGAGAGCAGCGCAATTACAGTTGCAAAAATGGTGCAATCATTAAAAAGGTCTGACCATTTTGTGTTTAATTTAGAATATATTTTAGATCTACCAGCAAACGATTATAATACCGTCAAAATAGAATTGACAAAGACAAATGAAAATCAATTAATCATTCTGGTGTGCAATATCATAAACAGAAATTGGATTAAAAAATTAAAAGACATCGCAAAACTACTTGAAAAGAAACGGATAATCTTTGTTATAAAGGAGACTTTGTTGGAAACAATACAAACTTATTTTGTACAAGCAAATAATGTAGTAATCGATGCAAAATGTAGCTTGATTCAGATGAGTAAAATATCACAACAGAATATTTTAGAGAACGCCAAAGTTATATTTCAAGACGTGGAATTGAGCTTAAACTCCATCATAGACGAACATTCCATGGGTTTTGTTGAAGGAGAGGTGTTATATACAGCCATGAACAACGTTTCGATCAATCTAGGCGAAACAAACAGTAATTCAGATTACGAAAAAGTTAAACATTTGTACATCGACAGACGCGTTAGGTGGCTATCGGCTTTAGAACAAGAAACTAACGCTGAAGGTTTTATAATATGTGAAACACGTACGTCTAAAACTGCGTACGTACAAACACTAAATGATATACCCGACGACGGCGACGTAGCATTAATAAAAGCTACACCCGGTATGGGCAAGTCAACTCTACTTACTCACTTGTCACTGAAAACGAAAAAACTCAAACCAACAGTGTGGATAGTAAGAATCAATTTGTTAATTCACTCTGAAAAGTTTAGCAGGTGGCAAGAAAATAACACATACATCAGTTATTTGGAGAGTTTAAAGTTTTTTTGCGAAGTTTTGACTGAAAAACATAGAAATAATGATCTGTCAATGGAACTGGAAGATTCAAACGGTATAGTAAGTCTAAAATCTTGTACCGGTGATCAATGGACGGATTTCGAACTAAAACTATTCTTAGACTATTACAATAGAAAAGAAATAATTTTCTTATTTGATGGTTTCGATGAAATCTGTCCGACGTACATGGATGAAGTATTAACTTTACTTACAGCAGTCGGCAATTATCCTCAGAAACATAAAATGTGGATCACAACTAGACCGTATGACAAAGTTATATCAAGGCTGGAGGAAAAATTTGGAAACTCGTTTGTACTAGAAGATTTTTCTGACATGGAACAAAATTTATATTTGTCGAAGTTTTGGAAATCCAATATTAAATTAAGACACCTGACCAAACAACAGTATGATAATTTATGCAGTTTTATGGAATTTATGACCACCGAATATATTTTTGATGATGTAGAAAATCAGGGAGCTTATCACCATTTTTTCCTTACCATTTGTTTTAATTTTCTAGATCACTTGAGGGAAGAAATGAAAGCCTGTCCGGCTTTTGTTGTTAAAACCTATGACAAACTCTATAGCAACTATGATTATCAGGTCAGGTGCTATGTTGAAAAGTTTAGCACTCCTTTACATCTTTACCTGTTCGCTGATTACTTTCTAAACCGAATAAAAGACGAAAGCATCATACCTAATCGATGGAGTTTAAATATCAATGCCTATACGGTCTACGACTCATTCATAGAAACAATACTTAAGAGACGGTTTCAAGAGAAAAACAAAATTGATTTGTGCAATCCTGACAATAAAAACATTTATGAAAACGTTCGAGTTGAATTTCTTGATAAACATAAAAAATTAGGAGCTTACGCTGTTTTCGAACGGGATTCAGACAAGATCTTTAGTGGGAAAGAACTGAAAGAAATTAAAGATACCATAGACAAGATTGAAGCAGGTACAGAAAAATCAGGTTTCATTCATAGTGTAGCAAATGGTTTACCGAGATTCATACACAGAACATTCACTGAATACTTCGCCGCACAACATATCTGCGATTTACTGAAGGCAGAAAATAGAGAAGATAAGCTAAAATTGGCATGGGATTTCATTTTGAATGAAGTGTTTGAATTCTATAACGGCATTCGCGATATTCTATGTTATATGATTAAATCTGATCTACGCGCTATCGTTAAAGACCATGAGCAAATAATTTTCGACTTGCTATTAGAAAAAGGCAAAGAAGTTTTTACTTTTTACGCAGATGACTTTAGAAAGTATCCGTATTTAAACATCAAAACTTCACTGCTAGAAGCTATGGACAATGAGTTCGATCGTTTTATGTCTAGAATGTTCAGTTTAATAGGAGGAATTACTGGCATTGTTGGAAACTCATTAAATGCCGACAATAACACTAAACTGAAGAAGTGTACAGACAACTGGGAGTCACTAGGGGAACTATCAAAAAGGCTGTTCATAAAATTGCAAACCGGCATAAAAAATTTGAACAAGTTCGATGCGAAACTCAAAAAGAGTCCGAATCTTTCATTTAAAGGAGGTGTGGAGAATTCAGCAAAAGATATACTGAAGCAACTTATATTTTCCACGAACCAGGCGGACAATATGGGCATAGAGAAGTTTTTGGGAAACGAAATAGTTTATCATCAGTGTGCTAAGGTGGATAAAATCAGAGTTACAGTCTACACAGTCATTCTTCAATATCTCAACTTAATAAAAAGGTGGTGGAATGTGTCACAACAAGCCACAAACCACAAAAGCGACACACATTATGAACGTTTACGAAGGCGAAATTATGGGATAACCTATTATGCAGTACCATTTAGACCTAGAACCAAAACTAACAAAAAAGCTTTAAGTTGCTTAAAATTTAAAGATCAACCTTCAGCTACAATTTTCGTTACAGAGAACACAGCGCTAACGGTTGGTGAAATCGTGCAATCGTTAAATTTTATTAACCGTATAGTGATTAATTTAGATTGTATTTTTAATATGCCTGCAAGTCTCTACAACGACTATTTAAAATACTTGGCAGACACAAAGAAACGTGAACTCTTGATACTTGTTTGCAATAACTTAGAGAGAGCTGAGATTAAACATTCGGAACTTATTGCAAAACTCCTCGAAAGCAAACGAACTATCTTTGTAATAAATGAGACATTGGTTAAAAGAATACAGTCTTATTTTTTACAAGCAAAAAAAGAATGTAGCTTGATTCAGATGAGTGAAAAATCACATGAGTTTATATTAGAAAGTGCCAAAGTCATGTTAGAAGATTTAGAAATGTGCTTAGACTCGATCATAGACGAACAAGAAGAAGGGGAAGGGGATGTGTTAAACACTAATCCTAACTAATATTAAAAATACGAAAGTAATTAATATTACACCCAGATTTACGTTTATAATGCCTGTACCTATATATCGAAAACCAGAATTGATTAATAAAATCTTTAGTAAATCGAGCGAAGCCGTGGGCAAAAGCTAGTGACATACATGGAAATGAATGAATGAACAGTATGAATCTTAGATCATTAATGTAGATATAATAATTTTAGATGCCTGTACTAGGATAAACTTGTATCACAGATAGCAAGAGCTCTCAGAACATGATATTCGTAGATCAAAAGAATTTTAATAATATTTAAAATAATGGCAAGATTATAATAAAGTACTTTGTAAATTAATCCTTATTTACTTAAACATTATAAACTAAAGTACTAGGTAAAATAAAGTAATTGAGAGTCAAAGGCGAAACAAATAATAACTAAATTACGACAAAGTAAAACATCTGTACTTCGACAGAGACATTAATCGCCGCAAAATATATTATTATCTGCGATTTACTGAAAACAGAAACTAGAGAAGATAAGCACACATCTAAACGAGATTTTATTTTGAATGTTGTGTTGAAACTTACGACTTGCTATTAAAACAAAGCAAAAAGGCTTTTTTAATGAATTTAGAAAATATCTGAATGTAGGTATATGTTACAGTTAAAACCAGTTTAATAATAATAATAATAATAATAATAAATTTATTCTTCAAAAAGTACAAAAGCGTTACAAACTTTTTCATCTATGTTAGTGAGGTACATGTACAGAGTCATTTTAATCTAAGACAACGACTCCCAAACTGAGACATGCTCGTATCTTGGGTAGTCGGCGGTCGGCCGTTTTACATGTCTTATACATATCACCGTTTTATTTAGTGCTAAAATATTACACATAACAATTTTACTCAACTAGCAACTTTATAAAATAATGTGTGTTTTGTGCTAAATTATTATTATTTTATTCTACTACTACAATAAGTTTTTCAGATTCATCATTAACTTAACAACTTCAACCAATTAGTTAATTTCTCTTTAAAATTATGCTTATTTAGTTTGTATAGTGAGATCCTTTTGTTAATTTCATTGTAAAGCCTGGAACTCAATGCGTTGTATTGTCGTTGCGCGAAAGCTGTTCTACATTGCACAGAGGGGCAAACAAGCGCACCACTTCGTTTTTTTAAACCTTCCTTATTTAGGGGAAGTAATGAGTGTCGCCGGAGCATCGTGCGGAGAATAAACAGCTGTCGCACCGTCAACACCTTGCACTCCCTGTATAGTTCTGTGGTAGAATAGTCACGCGGTTTACCATGCATGACCTTGAGAATAGACCTCTGGGCCCTCTCCAATTTCAAAATAAAAGTTTTGTATGTTCCACCCCACGCAGGCAAGTTTCTAGATAGAACGCGTTTTCCCTATTTAGAACTAGTTTTTACTAAATGCCTTTGTTAAAACTAGAAATACCTAGTCAAAACTAGAATTTACCACTGATGTATTTGATATTCAGATTAAACTAGTTTTAACTAGGGAAAACGAGTTCTAACGAAAAACGGGTTTTAACTGTGACATATACAATCAAAAGTCACTACTTAAAGCTTTGGAAGATGACGTAACAAACTTTAAAGAGGGATTAACTAAACATTATCTACTATATTTATTATATATAATAATATTATTATATAATAATTCATATTATAAATTTTCAATATATATAATTTCATACATTGAAAAAAAAAAATATAATATAAAATTCAATATATTATAAATAATGGATAATTCTCAGGTGTAGCTGGATTAAAAGGTCTTACCGAGGTGGTCCGTCCCGGCCCTTATTACTTAACAACGGTGTAGATTTCTTGGACTTCCAGAGCCGGTTAGTGGATGGGTGACCAGTGACTCATTACATACAGCTGTAATGCTGTTGATGTTGACAGTCGATACGAATAGTCAAAAACCAGAATAGCAGACACCGTTTTTGCCAAAGGGTACCGTGTTATCCAGTTGCTGGGTTGTGGAGTCACTCCATGTGGAATACTAGAAGATAGCCAGTTGCATCCAGTTGGAATTGAAGCCGATCCCAATATAGTTGGAACAGGCTGGACAGGTTGATTCAGTGATAGAAAATAGGTCAAGTCAAAGCCGATGGCTGTACTTTTTAGAATTTATTAATCGCTTGACGCTTTTTCAGTTTTCACGCTTAAAGTAATTTTTTATAAAAATATTGTTTGAGAAGTTGTAAGTATTTCAATTGTTTATAAATAAAATTTTGTTTTTGTTTTTTTAAATTACGTTTGTTTGCACTGTTTTGCATTAGAATGTGTTTAAATGTCTGTCTCGTCACCTATATTTAAAGTTAGTATTAGTCAAGACAAAACCATAGAGCTACAACATAATGGGCTTTGATTATATTTTTATTACCCGAAGTTACCGTACGTTTAAGGTTACACTAGTCGATAATTCTTCCATTCAAACGTAGTCTAGGGATTACTCCACTGTTTGACGATGTACGTTCAAAATAAAAAATTATATCAATATGTCTCATCATTGTCTAGCCCTGTATGGAACCAAAAATTTAAAATATATATATTTGAAAGTTATGAGCGTCGAAAGTTACACATTTCGACACTTATTTTAACGCATTTTTGGGCGCAAATAAATACCATAAGAAGACGGAAAATTGCAAAACGGCCACCATACAGGGATAAATTATTAGTTCAACAATGCAAATAATTTTAATTTGAACAGATACGTTTAGTCGTTTTTTCATGATATACAGACTCCCAAAGGACTCTGTTTATAAAATTTCGCGCACTCGGTTTCGTCCTAAATCATTAGCCATTTCGCTACAAATTTGCAAAAGTGTGTATTCGTACGCGAACTAGCTTCCTTCTGGTCATCACAGCATCTATCTCTTCCGCACGTGTTGTCACACAAAATAGTTCGTGCCGTCGACTAGTGTACCCTAAAGCACTGATTAATAGGTTCTTAATTCAAAGTGAGAGGCGAAATTTGTGTCTACTGAAGGTATACCTCTGCCTTATTCTTCGGGGAATGCGGGCGTGTGTTATGCTTATGAATGATGTCAAATTTAGAATCTGCGTATATAAACAAATAAACAAATATACACCGAAACTGTTTATTTTATTTATGATTGGCTCGTGCTTGAATGCACGTACGCAGAGCGGGACACACGCTACCGCTACCCCCGCAGATAAGCCGCTCCCCCAGTCCCATGATAATAGCTTCCACTAAGAAGCAACAACCCACACCACCTGTTTATCTTCAGGATAAAGCAAAGTGGAATAATGTGTGCTTTTGTCGAGTGTAAAATCAATTATACCAAAGCCACTTAAAGTACTAACAAATATGAAAATCTGTAAGGTACGAGTTCCTTCTGGAAAATGAAGGGAACATCAAAATGGATGGGTTACAACCAGGGCGTCGCCAAACTATGGCCCAGGGATGGGCAAGTTGATATATGCACATGAAGTTATACTTACAGAGGCCTTAGTGCTTTTTATTCACGCTCAATCGCGTAAACGTAAACTACAATTTGTATTGAAACTGGATAAGCGCCTTCTGGTGACGGCAAGGCAAAACCTCTTTTTTTGTATACATTTTGACATAAGAGATAGTTTACGACATCACGTGGTATGGTTGACGATTAGTTACAAAAATATGCGCCTAAGCGCTAGTGTCATTCATCGCCTGGTGATGCCCACAGCGTACTACAAAAGTATCGAAAACCATCCGGCAGAAAACATCGAATAGTGATGTTCATCATTTAATTTCTTTGCAATATTTAGAAATTTACAAATAAAACGACTTTTTAAATTTTACTTTTTATTTTCTCTTAACCTATGGGCTTTATATTGTATTATGTTGCACCAATTATGAACTTGAGTGTATGTACAATACTGTATTTCATATTTTTCAAACAAAGAACAGAGAAGACAGCGTTTTTTTGTTCTGTGGTTGTAACCATGGGCGTCGCCAAGGGGGGGCAGTTGCCCCCTTCTAGAGATTAAAAAAAATGTAGCCAAATGTAAAGAAATCAAAGTCCTAAGTCCACTCACATAACATATCTATCTGTTGTTGATGTCCTAAAAGACAAAAATCTTCTTGGCCGAAACGGGCAAAGCGTTGAAAATTGTGATCGCTCTACCGCGACCGTGCTCAATGTGTACGATGCGTGTGAGCGATCGTTTATGAGTCTAAGGAGACTATAAACCTGGTTAAGAAGTAGGTACTATGGGGGCAAATCGCCTCAATGGTCTGTCCATGGTACACAGAAAACTTAGAAGATTTTCATACAAAAGTGGTCAAGAAATTTACAAAAATCCCCCAAAGATTGTGTTTTGATTTACATAAAAAAAGGATCTTGCTGGACTAATTTATTATTAAAATCTTGTAATTGTCAATGGACCTTTTGAATATCTCCAAATTCTTTTTATTCGGGTTGAGTCAATAGTACGGACGTTAAAACAAATCGCAAGCACGCCATCTGGCGGCAATCAAGAGCAACTACGCATTGGCGCGCTTTTATAAGCACTTGCATGGCGGGGAATATCGCAGTGAGGATTCGCCCTGTGGTCGTCGAGTGTCGTCATTGTTGTTGAGTGCCAGCTGCCTCCGGAGTGACGTCACATATCCGCCCGAGCCGTTCTAGAAGCTACCTGTTGTGTTCTCATAGGTGTTTGTAGTAAAATATAAATACCTGTGGGAGCTCAACGGGAAGTTGCTGCCCCGCGCTGCCCGGTTTGGTAACAAACCGTTGCGGTTGCGGAGGCCACAGTTTTATTTTATTCTACCCTCTTATTTTATTCTACTTTGAGTTTAACTTCAGTTTTAAATTCAGTTGCTAATCATGCCACCCAAGAAAGTCGTCGCTGATGATGATGAGTATGGTCGAGGTCCTAAAGACCAAAACCCTTCCTCTACCAGCCTGCATACGTCTAGCCAGATGGGTGACCGCTCGACATCGCTGCCTAGTGTCAGAGGCGCGTCGCCAGGAGCTACCTCACCTGACTACAGTTTTAAAACACCGCCTAATTTCCGGACCGGACCTGCCCATACCGGATCGCCGCCGACACTGGCGACTGCGCGTGTTTCGCCCGTGCCGCCGTCGAACCGGCAACCTGCAGTACCCATACGTCCACCTGCATTTCGTTCCGTGCCTATTCAGGCACCGGGACCGACCGGGCCACCTAGTCGCTCGCAAGTGGTCCGCGCCGCCGCCGCCGCTGTGCGCCATGCTGCACCGGGACAGCGCGCGACCGTGTCGCAGCCCGCGCGCCCCTTGGCGATGACGACGCGAGACCAAAACATACAAGCGAGCCCCGTGGTGCCGCTCGCACCAAAAATAAACACGCCGCCGAATGTGCGCTCCGCTGCGCCAAATGTAACCAAAAGTACTACCTATGCACGGGCAGTGACAACAAGTGCGTCTACCGTATGTCCGCCCCCAAAAAATGCATCAAATGCGCCTACGCATGCATCCACCTATACCTCGGCAGCTAACCAATCAGCGCCGAGAAAGACAAACAAACATCTTAGTTCCGATTTACGCCGCACTGCGTCGTAAATCGGGGTGGCTGCTAGCACTAACGTCGCGGCGGACAGTTTTAGAAGTGCCGCAAAGACGCTCTTCACGACACCACCACCAAGAGGGTCCGCCCAGGACTCCCCGGCCATGATGTCGGCATGCTCATCCCGTCAGGGATCGGACATGTCAGCTTACTCCGGGGATTCACGTGACGATCGACGTGACATGTCGCCTGACAAGTCCGATCGAGTCGCCACACAGGGTGAGTACTATACTCAAAATCCTACAACGGATACGCTGGGGTTTGATTACGATTTCACGCTCGATGTCGCTACCAGACCCCAGCGTAGACCGAGAAGCCCGGACGAGAATGACGAAGAAGAGGCCAAGCGGTATTGCATACTACCGCAACGCAAACCGCCGAAGTCCGCCGAGTCGGGGCGATTCGATTTCGCCCACCCATGACGCCACTGGACAGAGGCGAAACTCTGAACCCACCCCTAAAACTTCTGTAGACGCCACTGACCTAGTTTCCGCGCCGCTCACGTCCGATGTAAACAAACGGTCAAATGCGAGCGCGACGCAACCGGCCAGTGTTGCGGTCCAGAACAAAAAGGTGAAGAGTCCTCGCTACCCTCCTCTCATAGTGGAGAAGCTACCCAACTGGGCGGCGCACTTCAGGGCTGTGAGGGAGAAATTGGGTTATCCCCCAAATGCTCGCCCGTACCAAAATGGCATTAGATTTCTGCCAGAAAGTGCGGACGAGTATAGAATTGTCCAGAAGTACCTCACGGACTTAGAAAGGGATAGCGGCCTAAGTTGGTTCGCTTACTCCCTGCCCGCTGAGAGGAGTGTGAAACTAGCAATCAGAGGGCTACCAGCGGACACCATGATCGAAGAGATCGAGGAGGAGCTGCGACTGCATGGTCTTGAGCCGGAGTACGTCCGCCATATCAAGGCGCGTGGTGAACGACCCGGCTGCATCTTCCATGCAGTAATAAAGAGGACGCCCGACTTCCGCAAAGTATACGACATCACCACGTTTCTTTACATGCGTGGTGTCAAGATCGAGGCGTGGAGGGGCAAACAAGGGCCTGCACAGTGCCACAGATGCCAGAAATTCAGGCACAGCTCGCATCTGTGCCACCGCCCGCTCGCTTGCGTGAGATGTGGCGAAAACCACGCCGCCAGGGATTGTCCGCGCCCAAAGACAGAGCCGGCTACCTGTGCGAATTGCGCGGGCGCCCACCCAGCTAGTAATCCGCGCTGCCCTGTTTATATGCGTGAAGCAAAAAACAGGCGGGCGGGTACTGTCGCCATCTCAAGGCCACAGAGAAGCGAACAACCACCAAATGATAGGCCAATAAATGCCGAAGAAAAAGAGACACACAGCGTGTCTCTGATGGCGGCAGCAAACGGGCCCACTAGCAGGCAGGAAGCCCCCTCCGGGAGGCGAAGGAAAAATATGAGGGGAGGGAAGAAGGGGAAACAACCCCAACCCCCCAACTCAAACGAAACCGAAACACACGGGGCGACCAAGCTCGCCACACACAAGGCACAGGCGGCGGCACAGACCGCTCCTGTCGCTGCTGAATCCAGGAGAAAAGAGCCTAGAAGCCAAAGAAGGGCGCGCCAAACAGAATTGGCGGAAAATGCCCAAAATGTAGATCAAACCAAACAAGTGAAGAAGCCTACTTTTGTCGCGCCTAATCAGCAGCGACAAACCCGCAATGACGATAACACTTACGTTATACCTGCACCAAAACCGAGACAAGAGTTTACCGCCTGTGCCATCAGATTGTTGATGGACCTTATCAAGGCCATCAGGCAGGGCCAGGACGTAGAGCTAGTTGTTCTCGACGGGTTGGCAGAACTTTTAGCTATGTACCATGGCTAACTCGTTGAGAATAATACACTGGAACGCTCGCGGCCTAAGGTCAAAGGTCGCCCCCCTCCGCCTCCTCCTCAAGGAGCAGCTCGTCGACGTGGCGCTTATCAGTGAGACGCTCCTGGGACCCACAGACGTGGTTAAGTTCCCAGGATATCACATACATAGGAAGGACGAGAGGTCGGCACTCGGCACTACGTACCGTGGCTTGGCGGTCCTAGTTAGACAGAGAGTCGTCCACCAACCCCTTCCATTGCCACCAGTCACCACCTTTTACGCGCTGGGCGTGCAGGTCCATGTCGCCGACAAGGACATAGACTTATACGCAGCATATAGTCCGCCCCAAAACCGCTACAACTTGAGCGAGTTAAGGTCGCTAATTACTAACTCATCACACCCAGTACTTCTTGGTGGCGACATGAACAGTAAGCACCCCGCGTGGAACTCCATGACTCGCAATGCAGGAGGGAACCGACTCTTCGCTGACGCTGAGGCACATGGGTATGTGGTGTCCGGCCCGGAAGTGCCGACGCACTATCCGGACAATTTCACTCACTCACCTGATGTGCTGGACATCACTATTCATAGTGGCCTAAACTGCCAGGTCACGCAGCAGGTCATCGATGACGAGTTGCTGTCAGACCACCAGCCAGTACTCGTCATCCTAGATGGGATGCCGACGCGACTCTCGCCTCCTGCGCCACGTCGACGAACGGATTGGACCAAGTTCCAGGAAGTTATTGAACCCACTACCCCGACTTGGCCCGTTACCAACTCCGCCGACGTGGACAGACTGGCAGCGGAAATCACTGCTAGCATGCAGCACGCCTACACTGAGGCGACGACTGAAAGTACGCAGGCGCGGGGGCAAATTATAAAGCCCCTGCCTAGCTACTTACAACAGTTAGTCGCCCAAACTAGGCGCCTTCGCAAGCGCTGGCAAGTGACTCGCTGCCCAGTCATGAAATCTGCACTTAACCGCCATGCGGAAAAGGTCCGGGCCAAGCTCCAGGCGCACAACGCCGAGAGCTGGGAACAACACATTGATTCTACAGTTGGTGACTGGCCGTCAATACACAGATTGTGCCGGCAGTTATCCAATGCCCCAGCTCCTGTGCGCCCACTGCTACACAGCGACGGGACGCCCAGATATACCGCGCCAGACCGCGCCGAGATATTCGCTGACCACCTGGAGCGTCAATTCCAGCCGAACCCGACTGATAACCTCGACCATGTCGCAGCAGTCGAGCAACACCTTGTCGAGTACTTCGCTGCACCGATAACTCTCGACGAAGAAGCCATCTTTTTCTCGCCTAATGCAGTTAGACGCGCCATCCTCCGCACCAAACTGAGGAAGGCGCCTGGTGCTGATGGTATCACCAATACAGTGCTGCGCCACCTGCCCTACCGAATGGTAGCAGCGTTGGCGCGCCTGTTCACGGGGGTACTGCGCACTGGGACCTTTCCCTCATGCTGGAAGGAGGGGCGCGTCATAATGCTGCCAAAGGCGGGCAAGAATGTACTGAAGCCCGAGAGTTATCGGCCCATCACACTCCTGCCCACGATCTCCAAGGTGTTCGAGGCACTCCTGCTGCGACATCTCACACCATACCTAACACCTAGACCGGAACAGTTTGGGTTCCGCTCGGAACACTCTACGACGCTTCAGCTATCCAGGGTACTGCACCTACTTACAGCGACGCTAAATAAAAAGGAGCACGCAGTCGCAGTATTCCTGGATATGGAAAAGGCATTCGACCGTGTCTGGCACGAGGGCCTAATCTACAAAATATCTAAGTCTGACGCGCCCCGTCGCGTAGTAAAAGTGGTTCAATCCTTCCTGGCAGACAGGAACTTCAAGGTGGTGGTCGATGGTGCGCTATCCAGCGCCCGACCCATAGCGGCAGGCGTGCCACAAGGTGGATGTGTCTCGCCACTGTGCTACTCATGTTACACCGATGACATCCCCACAACCCAAGAAGCCTCACTCGCGCTGTATGCCGACGACGCCGCGTACATATGTACCTCGCTCAATGCGCGGCACGCGGCCGTCAAAATGCAGCGCGTGTTAGAGCTGCTTCCCGAATGGCTGTCGAAATGGCGGTTATCGGTGAATGTGGGTAAGACACAGGCCCTAGTAGTCGGGTGTGCCCACCTCCCACCACCCCTCAGGCTGCAGGGGCAAGACATCGAGTGGACCCCCCAGGCGAAGTACCTGGGGGTAACCATCGATCGGAGGCTCAACATGGGCGCCCATGTTAAACAGGTCGTCGCTAAGGCAAGAGCTGCGCGCGCCATGCTCAAGCCAGTGCTCTCATCCCGACTCCCGTTACGTACTAAATTGGGCGTATATAAAACATATATACGCCCAATAATCACCTACGCCGCTCCTGCCTGGTACGCTCTCACTAGCGAGGCCAGGAAAAAACGTATCCGTACGCAACAGTACCAAACGTTGCGACGGATAACGGACGCGCCTCGCTACGTGAAAAACAGCGTAATCCAACGCGACTTAGGGATTGAGAGCCTGGATAGCTTTTGCGCCCGCCTCTCAACCAACATGTTCGCGCGTGCCGACGCTTCTGCTCACCCTCATATCAAGCAGATAGCGCCATGGCACTCGCGCCCGCCCGACACCCGCTCCCTTCCGCGCGACCTGTGTAATGCATAGGCCCCGCCCATATTCCCCCCAACACCGCACCCCCCGCAGCCTTTTTACCGGATCGACGCTTGAGCGAGCCGCACAGTACTACACGCGCCTCGTTCATACAATAATACTGTACTTATATACGCATACTCGGTGTACATAGTGTTCTAAGTTAATATAGGCATTATGTACACTGTAAACCATACAAACATGACTCCACATTCATATAAACTCACATAGCAGGAGTGAGACGCGTGCGGTCCTTACTCTGTTATATACATGAGCGGTGTTACACAATACAATACCGCTCAAACATACATAACGGTTCCTTAGCCTGGGACGTAACTGGCTAGATCTGGAAGCGTGTCAGGCGGGGACCTTACATACTCAGCTGGGCGCGCCAACATAGCCGGTACCTATTCGCTGACTATTTCTCGTGCGGCCTCTGTATGGTTCGCCTATAGTCTCACCGTGCGGGAATGTGTCGCATAGGTACCGTCAAAAATCGACGCTGCGAGGCAGCGTCGCGGCGCTCCCACTGTAACCATGCATCTACATTACTGGCAGGCAGTGTATTCACGCCTGCCAATAATTATAAGCCAAGATTGGCATACACAAATGAATCGTGCCCGTCGTTACGGGCACGCATCGCAACCGCGGGATACAGGCAGAGCCTACAACCCGCCCGCCACGTCCCCTGACGGGGACGTAGCGACCGTCCTTCAGGAATATCGCAGTTGAGTACTGATAGCCTTAGAGCGAAGACGTCGTAGAATCAGTGTCGATCTGTAGTATTAGTAAGCAAGAATGTAACTTGTGTCTATTTGAATAAACCCAGTGTATAGAATAATTAGTAGCCAAGATACCACAATCTCTGAAGACCCGCCTCTATAACCAGTGTGTTTTGCCCACCATGACCTACGGTGCCGAGACGTGGACGCTTACACAGGAGGCTGTGTACAGGCTTCGAGTTGCGCAGAGAGCTATGGAGCGTTCCATGCTTGTCATACGGCTAATAGACCGAGTTCCAAACGTTGAGATCCGAAGGCGTACGAAGGTTTCTGACGTCGCAAAACGAATTTCGGAACTGAAATGGAACTGGGCGGGACACCTGGCAAGGCGCGTTGATGATAGGTGGAGTAAGGTGGTGACTGAATGGCGTCCAAGGACTGGCAGAAGAAGTATTGGTCGTCCAGCGGCGAGATGGGCAGATGACATCGTTGCCATTGCGGGTAGAACCTGGATGAGGTTGGCACGGGAACGTGGTGATTGGTACAAGAAGAGAGAGGCCTATGCTCAGCAGTGGGTGAAGTCGGGCTGTGGATGATGATGATCGAATAATTTATGTGATTTCATTTGCACGATTATACCCACCGACCTGCCCACACACGATGTCTTAAACTAAGGGAATACATCCTGACTTCCCGATGGTTTTCATCTATCGGCCAGTCTTGATGCGACATACTTATTATTCTAATATAATATATTAAAATTATTATCTTTTAATATAATATATTAGAATAAAAGTTTTTTAAAGTATTGAGCTCTTGGAGATATTAGACTTTGTACCGGTTTTATCACAATCGCCGTAGGGGTAAGACTCGCACTACCAGTTTATGTAAAGCTTCATGTGCTTTTGACTGTATTCAAAATTTATACTTTTCCCATTGTCCTTAAATCAACTTGCCCATCCCTGGGCCATCGGCTGGCGACGCCCTTGGTTGTAACCCATCCATCAAAAAAGGAACTCGAACCTTATAGATTTTCATATTTGTTAGCACTTTCCTGCTACTGTTATCAATATATTGAATATTTTTCAATATTTGTGACAAAACTTGAAAATTTGTTAAAAGTTTGGCTTGACAGGTCCACACAGTTTGCCCTGCGCAGTGCTCCCTCAAGATCCGCTAACACTGTCAAACAGTTTATCTATAAGTTCCACAGATTTGCTTGTTGTGGCCATTGTCTCGCTGACATTTTCACACGTGGCTGTAGTTTCTGAAATATTCCATAATTATAAGTATAACACGTAAACATATGGAGTAGGAGTCCTTAGCTGTGTCTGGAGTGAAAGACGGTTGAGATGCGAAAGAATCTTTATTGCGAAACTTACCCTATTATATAAAAAAATATAGATAGAATACACACAAATGATAGAAAAAATCCATACAAAGATATAATAGATTATTAGCGGCTACCTACATTCCATAACACAATAAAATAAGTCAAGTATTATGTCGGTAAGAAGAAAACATTTGCGTTACGGTAAGTGCTCGGCATATAAAAGCTTGCGCCACGCCTGAGCTGATAGTATCAGTCTTATATATATTAGTCTATGGATAGTATTCCACGAGCCGCCCCGGCGCGCGCGTATGATAATGGGTGTTTTTTTTAGCGGATCTTTGAAATGGAATAAAACAAGGATAAATTTTTAAAATTGACATGAATTTGACTTCATTATAAAGATAATCTTTTGGCATTATAATTTAAATATGATTTCTGGCATAAGACCGCCAAGGAAGCCTTGGACGTAATCTTATCTGGAGGTCCAATTTTCAATTTCTTTTTCCAATATTTGTGACCGTATATCGGCAATAACGCGGCGAATTTTGTCCTCCAAGTGGTCGATCGTTTTGGGTTTATCGGCGTAGACTAGCGACTTCACATATCCCCACAGTAAATAGTCTAGCGGCGTTAAATCGCACGATCTTGGAGGCCTCCGGAACGTGAAACAATGTGGCTACCAAACGTTTCCTTCAATAAATCAATTGTGGCACGAGCTATGTGACATGTTGCCCCGTCTTATTGAAACCACAGCTCCTGCACATCATGGTTGTTCAAATGAGGAACGAAAAAGTCAGTAATCAGGGCTCTATATCGGTCACCATTGACTGTAACGTTCTGGCCAATTTGCACAAAACAAGAAATTTGCACAATTTGGAAGCGTTGTTCAGGAATCGGTCTATTCATGTTGAAATGCCAAACCAAACTAAACACAAATCACTTGACAGTGGACAAAATGGCCGCCAGTTAAAACAGTGTGGCCAACTTAAAGTTCTATACCTCTAAAAAAAACACCCTAAATAATTATGTAGGTATGTGTTGCAGCTACAGGACTCCCCCTCAAGCGAAGCGTACGGGCATCTTCACGAGTCTTCCGGATCTGGTTCTTCGCTCATTGTTCCATGGTGTGCTAGTGTCTGTAGTTGTAGATGTTGTTAATGAGCTTGAAGTTATGTATGCGCTGCGATGTTCGATGTCTGTTGATTGTGTACGCCGGTTTAAGGCGGTCGATGGAGATGTTTGCAGTTCTACCGTACATCTGTATCTTGAAGTACTTGTCGCTTTTTTCTAAGACAAGGTAAGGCCCTTCGTACGTTCGTTGAAGTGACTTGCGGACGGTGTCTACTCGTAGAAACACAGAATTGCATGTTTACAGATCTTTATGCATTGAGATGTGGTAGCAGTGGACACGGGCCTTATCCCGCTCTCCTTGGCTAACGAGGTTGGCTGGCGCAAACCTATAGTATTACAAAATACAACACAAAATCGTTTATTGTCACAATTAGAATATTTTACATTAAGACGTGTTTGGAACCTCCCTTTAAGCAAACAATGCCTGTATTAGGAGATACTAAAGACCGCAAAGAGGTATGGCAGGGCAAGGAGCTTCACGGACGCTTCTACCGGGTCCTACATGGGCCCAATGTAGATCTTTTAGCATTCGTGGCCTGGCTGCGATTTGGTGACCGTTTTGTGGAAACCGAAGGTTTTGTCTTTGCGATTATGGACGAAGTTATGATGACGAACAATTACCGGAAATACATTGTGAAAGACGGCACGGTTGACATCCGTCGGACATGTCACCGGCCTGGGGAATCCATCCGTCACATTATCTCCGGTTGTTCTAGTCTAGCTAACGGAGACTATTTGCATAGACACAACCTTGTAGCCAGAATTATCCATCAGCAACTTGCCCTTAAATACAATCTTGTGGAATCGGAAGTGCCTTACTATAAGTATGAGCCCGACCAAGTTCTCGAAAATGGCAATGTCACATTGTATTGGGATCGACGTCTATCATCACTCACAGGACTATTGTTGCCAATAAGCCTGACATAGTGGTGATAGACCGACTAGAGCTTCGCGCAATAATTGTTGATATAGCGGTCCCCCATGACGAGAACCTCGTGAAGGCTGAGAGATAAGAAAAATATCTTGATCTGGCTCGCGAGGTTGTGCGTGCGTGAGGAGGATCTTGTTGGGCAGCTAGATCAAGAGCTTGATCCAGAAAGCGGTACTCCTGGACACGGCGCTTATCGTTAGGAGGTTCCTCTCTCAGGAGCCTTGACCACCGGTAGCTTCGACCCTGTTCCCGATACCGGTTGGCTACTACTTTTTATATTTTTAAATGTTTTTTCTTTTTTGTATGTGTTTTATAAAATATTTAAAAATGTAATTAATAAGAAAATGATTAAATAAAAGATATAATAATAATAAGCCCCCTAAACAACTGCCCGGGGGCGCACCTGGAGCTGACGCTGGGTGTCACAGCATGCGAACCGTCAACGGTCAGGAATTGAACATGCAGGCTCCCACCGACAAAGATACTACAGCCGAAACCACTGACGATGGTGACAGACTGATGCATAGGACAAACACCTCTGTAGAGCCGTATAGTCCAAGCCATCATCACCATCCATACTATCGTCACCTTCCATCCAATCATCACCGCCCATTATTAGTTAAAATACAGTTACACCCACTCCGACCTTGAATGTTGCGCGGGAGAATAGTTCCTTCTTACCCGTGTCCACCAAGGCTGGAAAAACAAGAGTGCACATGAGATGGAGCAAAGAAGTTAACATGTTTATCATGCGAACTTACTTCTACATAACTAAATAAGAGACACACATCACCTACAGACAAGAATTGCATGAACTTTTAACTCGCCATTACCCTAGGTAACCGTTTCAGAGCAAAGAATTTCTGACCAGAGAAAAGCAATAATTAGAAATAAACTGAAGAATTAAAATAATAAACGCGAATAATGCTACGGTTTACGATATTGATCAGCAACCACAAGCACAACCTTACACTCAATTACAACCTAATAGTCAATCTTAATTATATATAGCTTACGCGCAAACATCGTCACACCTCAACTCAAACTGAAACTATAACCCTAACACTAGAAAATGATATCGAAACCTTAGTGATCGCAGAGCAAAACCTAATAACAAACATGTAGTATATCCAAGAAATACATGAACAATTTAGAACAACTCTCGCCCTATATTCTGGGATGGAACCAACAGTACGACTAAACTGCCTATATAAACTTAAATATAGCCCTAATCAGTTTCGTCTAGTCAATTAATTTAATGAAATTTGGTGAATATGCCTGTCCAGTATGGAGCCGCACCGCCCACTCCAGCTTAGTGGATACAGCACTAAACGAGACATACCGAATATCCACTGGATGCCTTAAACCGACCCCGGTACGATTGCTGTATCCACTTATCGGCATCGCGCCCCCGGATGTGCGTAGGACTATGGGAAGCCGTATAGAAAGGGCAAAGCAAGAAAGTGACTCGCGCCACCCAATGCACAACTACACCTTGGTGCCCCAGAGGCTTAAAAGTCGAAAAAGTTTTCTTGGTTGCGTGAGTCCATCTACTGGAAACATCACCACGGAAAGATGCGATCTTTGGCGAGAGAAATTTAAACTCCCTGATCATTTCCTAGAGCCATCGGAGACCCTTTCGCCTGGGCACGCATTGCCTTGGCTGACCTGGAAAACTCTGAACAGGCTCCGCACTCGGATCGGCCGCAGCAAAGACAATCTCCATAGGTGGTGGGTTCTCGGATGGTTCCGATCTTCGGTGCTTGTGCGGCGTCTCCCCGCAGACCATAGCCCACCTTACGTCTTGTGCCGCATGTACTGTTGTCTGTTCACCTGAGGACCTTATGACTGCGTCAGCGGAGGGCGTTGCCGTGGCTGAATTCTGGGACAGGCAAGGCATTTAACAAAAAAGAGTGTTTGTTATCGACACGCTAAGAAGAAGAAGATTTAATGAACACATACTAAGTCAATTCATTTCAGATGAATACATACACGTACATATACTGCACGGCAGTAGTCATATCCGAAGAGCTTTACTTGAAAATCACGCAACACACAGGAAACACTAGGCCAAAGCAGAATGCCCAACCTGCATGGCAACAGAGGCTAGAAAAAGACAGAAAAACTTAGGGCAGATTGCGGTAGGCTTACACAATTTATCAAGATTATCAGATCAAGTAAAGTAGTAAAAAGAGTTGAATCAATATTTAGAAGCAGTTTTACACACATCACGAAAGTACTAACAGAAAACCTGAAGAGTTTTTAGACACCTTAAAACAAAAACTTGATAACACTATTTTTGCCACCAACGAAAAGACATTTTACAGGAACCACACAAACCGGCCACCGACAAAATTAATGAGAATAGCACAATCACGCCTAACCAACCTATAAAAGAACAATTAGAGGAATACTGATCCAGCATTTGGGAAGAACAAGTAAAACACAATGACAAAGCTACGTGGATAGCAGAAGAAGAAGCAAAATGGAGGACAATTTTTAGAATTTTTAGAGACACACACATAGCAGGTAGATTACATAATTGGAAATCTCCTGGTGTAGACAAAAGACATAATTTTGGTAGGTACAAAAAGTTAAGTTTAACTTAACACAATTAATCCTGAATGATGGGCACTTTACTACTAAAACTGGCCTATCTTTGTATACAAACCAAACGTATACCTTGTTGAACTTTCGTATTTTCTATGTGTTCGTCTGTGGCAACTTTAGCAATAAGTCACTGTCATATAAACGTCATTGTAATCTTCACTTTTGATTGACAGCTAATAATTATCTCTCTCCCCTTCCTGTTCCGGGTTTTGTGTGTTAATGATCAATAATGGTGTGCCCTTATAATAATATTAGTTTATCTGATTAATCCTTATTGTATTCAGCTTCTGTATGCTGAGTAATACAGTCAGTTGCATATTCAATAGTTCCAGTTTTTTATTTACCTGCCGCCCTAATAGTTCAAGTATCAATCCACGGATCTCTTCACAACAAACCTGAAAGGCCTATCTTTTTGTATTGTTCATTTTTGTCTAGTGTTATCATGTTTAAATCCACAATTGATATTTGCACTTTGAGTACACGAAACTGGCATTTTATCATAGTGTTTTAAAAATCTCTGTAAATCGTCCAAATCGTTCTCCCGACCGAAATTGATGGCCCATCTCAACGGAGATAAGCCATGTACAGCACGGATAAGATAACTGAGTACCCGAAATGTCAATCGATTCCACTCCCGCCTACCCGCGCGGCGACCTGCATTCGCCTCGTGAGTCGAACGTCAGAGTGACATTCACATTTCGGGTGCTATGTGGGCTTAGTGCGAGTTTTTTAACGTACTCACTCGTGATAGCGTAAACGAGCCTTAGTGCGAGTTTTTACTCACGCTCAATCGCGTAAACGTTAACGCCAATTTGTATTGAAACTGGATAAGCGCCGTCTGGTGACAGCAAGGCAAAACCTCTTTTTTTGTATACATTTTGACATAAGAGATAGTTTACGATATCACGAGTGAGTACGTTAAAAAAACTCGCACTAAGCACACTGATAGTCTTCACAGATAAGTATATACTAGTCAGAGACAAGAAGGACCATAGATTTAGAATTTTTTTTGCTACGCAAAGGACAGTGGTATGGTTGACGATTAGTTACAAAAATATGCGCCTAAGCGCTAGTGTCATTCATCGCCTGGTGATGCCCACAGCGTACTACAAAAGTATCGAAAACCATCCGGCAGAAAACATCGAATAGTGATGTTCATCATTTAATTTCTTAGCAATATTTAGAAATTTACAAATAAAACGACTTTTTAAATTTTACTTTTTATTTTCTCTTAACCTATGGGCTTTATATTGTATTATGTTGCACCAATTATGAACTTGAGTGTATTTACAATACTGTATTTCATATTTTTCAAACAAAGAACAGAGAAGACAGCGTTTTTTTGTTCTGTGGTTGTAACCATGGGCGTCGCCAAGGGGGGGCAGTTGCCCCCTTCTAGAGTTCTAAAAAAAATGTAGCCAAATGTAAAGAAATCAAAGTCCTAAGTCCACTCACATAACATATCTATCTGTTGTTGATGTCCTAAAAGACAAAAATCTTCTTGGCCGAAACGGGCAAAGCGTTGAAAATTGTGATCGCTCTACCGCGACCGTGCTCAATGTGTACGATGCGTGTGAGCGATCGTTTATGAGTCTAAGGAGACTATAAACCTGGTTAAGAAGTAGGTACTATGGGGGCAAATCGCCTCAATGGTCTGTCCATGGTACACAGAAAACTTAGAAGATTTTCATACAAAAGTGGTCAAGAAATTTACAAAAAACCCCCAAAGATTGTGTTTTGATTTACATAAAAAAAGGATCTTGCTGGACTAATTTATTATTAAAATCTTGTAATTGTCAATGGACCTTTTGATTAGGTATCTCCAAATTCTTTTTATTCGGGTTGAGTCAATAGTACGGACGTTAAAACAAATCGCAAGCACGCCATCTGGCGGCAATCAAGAGCAACTACGCATTGGCGCGCTTTTATAAGCACTTGCATGGCGGGGAATATCGCAGTTGAGTACTGATAGCCTTAGAGCGAAGACGTCGTAGAATCAGTGTCGATCTGTAGTATTAGTAAGCAAGAATGTAACTTGTGTCTATTTGAATAAACCCAGTGTATCGAATAATTAGTAGCCAAGATACCACAATCTCTGAAGACCCGCCTCTATAACCAGTGTGTTTTGCCCACCATGACCTACGGTGCCGAGACGTGGACGCTTACACAGGAGGCTGTGTACAGGCTTCGAGTTGCGCAGAGAGCTATGGAGCGTTCCATGCTTGGCATACGGCTAATAGACCGAGTTCCAAACGTTGAGATCCGAAGAGGTACGAAGGTTTCTGACGTCGCAAAACGAATTTCGGAACTGAAATGGAGCTGGGCGGGACACCTGGCAAGGCGCGTTGATGATAGGTGGAGTAAGGTGGTGACTGAATGGCGTCCAAGGACTGGCAGAAGAAGTATTGGTCGTCCAGCGGCGAGATGGGCAGATGACATCGTTGCCATTGCGGGTAGAACCTGGATGAGGTTGGCACGGGAACGTGGTGATTGGTACAAGAAGAGAGAGGCCTATGCTCAGCAGTGGGTGAAGTCCGGCTGTGGATGATGATGATCGAATAATTTATGTGATTTCATTTGCACGATTATACCCACCGACCTGCCCACACACGATGTCTTAACCTAAGGGAATACATCCTGACTTCCCGATGGTTTTCATCTATCGGCCAGCCTTGATGAGACATACTTATTATTCTAATATAATATATTAAAATTATTATCTTTTAATATAATATATTAGAATAAAAGTTTTTTAAAGTATTGAGCTCTTGGAGATATTAGACTTTGTACCGGTTTTATCACAATCGCCGTAGGGGTAAGACTCGCACTACCAGTTTAAGTAAAGCTTCATGTGCTTTTGACTGTATTCAAAATTTATACTTTTCCCATTGTCCATATATCAACTTGCCCATCCCTGGGCCATCGGCTGGCGACGCCCTTGATTGTAACCCATCCATCAAAAAAGGAACTCGAACCTTATAGATTTTCATATTTGTTAGCACTTTCCTGCTACTGTTATCAATATATTGAATATTTTTCAATATTTGTGACAAAACTTGAAAATTTGTTAAAAGTTTGGCTTGACAGGTCCACACAGTTTGCCCTGCGCAGTGCTCCCTCAAGATCCGCTAACACTGTCAAACAGTTTATCTATAAGTTCCACAGATTTGCTTGTTGTGGCCATTGTCTCACTGACATTTTCACACGTGGCTGTAGTTTCTGAAATATTCCATAATTATAAGTATAACACGTAAACATATGTGGGAGTAGGAGTCCTTAGCTGTGTCTGGAGTGAAAGACGGTTGAGATGCGAAAGAATCTTTATTGCGAAACTTACCCTATTATATAAAAAAATATAGATAGAATACACACAAATGATAGAAAAAATCCATACAAAGATATAATAAATTATTAGCGGCTACCTACATTCCATAACACAATAAAATAAGTCAAGTATTATGTCGGTAAGAAGAAAACATTTGCGTTACGGTAAGTGCTCGGCATATAAAAGCTTGCGCCACGCCTGAGCTGATAGTATCAGTCTTATATATATTAGTCTATGGATAGTATTCCACGAGCCGCCCCGGCGCGCGCGTATGATAATGGGTGTTTTTTTTTAGCGGAACTTTGAAATGGAATAAAACAAGGATAATTTTTTTAAATTGACATGAATTTGACTTCATTAAAAAGATAATCTTTTGGCATTATAATTTAAATATGATTTCTGGCATAAGACCGCCAAGGAAGCCTCGGACGTAATCTTATCTGGAGGTCCAATTTTCAATTTCTTTTTCCAATATTTGTGACCGTATATCGGCAATAACGCGGCGAATGTTGTCCTCCAAGTGGTCGATCGTTTTGGGTTTATCGGCGTAGACTAGCGATTTCACATATCCCCACAGAAAATAGTCTAGCGGCGTTAAATCGCACGATCTTGGAGGCCTCCGGAACGTGAAACAATGTGGCTACCAAACGTTTCCTTCAGTAAATCAATTGTGGCACGAGCTATGTGACATGTTGCCCCGTCTTATTGAAACCACAGCTCCTGCACATCATGGTTGTTCAAATGAGGAACGAAAAAGTCAGTAATCAGGGCTCTATATCGGTCACCATTGACTGTAACGTTCTGGCCAATTTGCACAAAACAAGAAATTTGCACAATTTGGAAGCGTTGTTCAGGAATCGGTCTATTCATGTTGAAATGCCAAACCAAACTAAACACAAATCACTTGACAGTGGACAAAATGGCCGCCAGTTAAAACAGTGTGGCCAACTTAAAGTTCTATACCTCTAAAAAAAACACCCTAAATAATTATGTAGGGATGTGTTGCAGCTACAGGACTCCCCCTCAAGCGAAGCGTACGGGCATCTTCACGAGTCTTCCGGATCTGGTTCTTCGCTCATTGTTCCATGGTGTGCTAGTGTCTGTAGTTGTAGATGTTGTTAATGAGCTTGAAGTTATGTATGCGCTGCGATGTTCGATGTCTGTTGATTGTGTACGCCGGTTTAAGGCGGTCGATGGAGATGTTTGCAGTTCTACCGTGCATCTGTAGAATAGAATAGAATAGAATAGAATAGCATTTATTTGCAAATATGGGTTATACATAAGTAGGTAGTAGTAGGTTTCCATCAGAGTTCTGCCATATTTCACCATTCGGCATGCAAACATTTTCATTATACTAAAATTGTTAAAATTTAAAGTCTTGTTGGAACATTCAAATAGTTATGTCATTCTCATTAAATAAAATTATTAAAATTAAAACATTCATTAAAAATATCAACTTAATTATTACATTATACATTAAAATTGTCAGTAACAGTAGGTTATATATACAAGAAATACAGAATCGTGGTCCGAAGACAAATAAACAAACAAACATCAAAAATTCCAGGTCATAGACAATACACCAATAAATATTCCGTACGCAAAACAATAATTAATTAATTAAAACTTCGAGGTATTCTGATAAAAATTGTCCGTTAAAAACTCAGTTACACTGTAATATGCTTTGTCTATTAACAACCTACGAACTGTACTTTTGAATTGCAACGTTTTCAAGTCTTTCCATGCACTTGGCAATTTATTATAAACAACGGGGGCCATGCAATAAATACTTTTGCGCATCATAGTGGTTTGACACGGTACATTATTTAATTTTGAATCTATCTTATCTTGAAGTACTTGTCGCTTTTTTCTAAGACAAGGTAAGGCCCTTCGTACGTTCGTTGAAGTGACTTGCGGACGGTGTCTACTCGTAGAAACACAGAATTGCATGTTTACAGATCTTTATGCATTGAGATGTGGTAGCAGTGGACACGGGCCTTATCCCGCTCTCCTTGGCTAACGAGGTTGGCTGGCGCAAACCTATAGTATTACAAAATACAATACAAAATCGTTTATTGTCACAATTAGAATATTTTACATTAAGACGTGTTTGGAGCCTCCCTTTAAGCAAACAATGCCTGTATTAGGAGATACTAAAGACCGCAAAGAGGTATGGCAGGGCAAGGAGCTTCACGGACGCTTCTACCGGGTCCTACATGGGCCCAATGTAGATCTTTTAGCGTCCGTGGCCTGGCTGCGATTTGGTGACCGTTTTGTGGAAACCGAAGGTTTTGTCTTTGCGATTATGGACGAAGTTATGATGACGAACAATTACCGGAAATACATTGTGAAAGACGGCACGGTTGACATCCGTCGGACATGTCACCGGCCTGGGGAATCCATCCGTCACATTATCTCCGGTTGTTCTAGTCTAGCTAACGGAGACTATTTGCATAGACACAACCTTGTAGCCAGAATTATCCATCAGCAACTTGCCCTTAAATACAATCTTGTGGAATCGGAAGTGCCTTACTATAAGTATGAGCCCGACCAAGTTCTCGAAAATGGCAATGTCACGTTGTATTGGGATCGACGTCTATCATCACTCACAGGACTATTGTTGCCAATAAGCCTGACATAGTGGTGATAGACCGACTAGAGCGTCGCGCAATAATTGTTGATATAGCGGTCCCCCATGACGAGAACCTCGTGAAGGCTGAGAGATAAGAAAAATATCTTGATCTGGCTCGCGAGGTTGTGCGTGCGTGAGGAGGATCTTGTTGGGCAGCTAGATCAAGAGCTTGATCCAGAAAGTGGTACTCCTGGACACGGCGCTTATCGTTAGGAGGTTCCTCTCTCAGGAGCCTTGACCACCGGTAGCTTCGACCCTGTTCCCGATACCGGTTGGCTACTACTTTTTATATTTTTAAATGTTTTTTCTTTTTTGTATGTGTTTTATAAAATATTTAAAAATGTAATTAATAAGAAAATGATTAAATAAAAGATATAATAATAATAAGCCCCCTAAACAACTGCCCGGGGGCGCACCTGGAGCTGACGCTGGGTGTCACAGCATGCGAACCGTCAACGGTCAGGAATTGAACATGCAGGCTCCCACCGACAAAGATACTACAGCCGAAACCACTGCAATGACGATGGTGACAGACTGATGGATAGGACAAACACCTCGGTAGAGCCGTATAGTCCAAGCCATCATCACCATCCATACTATCGTCACCTTCCATCCAATCATCACCGCCCATTATTAGTTAAAATACAGTTACACCCACTCCGACCTTGAATGTTGCGCGGGAGAATAGTTCCTTCTTACCCGTGTCCACCAAGGCTGGAAAAACAAGAGTGCACATGAGATGGAGCAAAGAAGTTAACATGTTTATCATGCGAACTTACTTCTACATAACTAAATTAGAGACACACATCACCTACAGACAACAATTGCATGCACTTTTAACAAGGCATTACCCTAGGTAACCATTTCAGAGCAAATAATTTCTGACCAGAGAAGAGCAATAATTAGAAATAAACTGTTACCTCCAGAAATTATAGAAGAATTAAAAGAAGAAACGCGAATAATGCTACAAGAAGGAAAAATAATATAATTAATGCCTCTCCATTATTACAAACCATAAACGATATTGATCAGCAACCACAAGCACAACCTTACACTCAATTACAACCTAATAGTCAATCTTAATTATATATAGCTTACGCGCAAACATCATCACACCTCAACTCAAACCGAAACTATAACCCTAACACTAGAAAATGATATCGAAACCTTAGTGATCGCAGAGCAAAACCTAATAACAAACATGTAGTATATCCAAGAAATACATGAACAATTTAGAACAACTCTCGCCCTATATTCTGGGATGGAACCAACAGTACGACTAAACTGCCTAAACTTAAATATAGCCCTAATCTGTTTCGTCTAGTCAATTAATTTAATGAAATTTGGTGAATATGCCTGTCCAGTATGGAGCCGCTCCCTCCACTCCAGCTTAGTGGATACAGCACTAAACGAGACATACCGAATATCCACTGGATGCCTTAAACCGACCCCGGTGCGATTGCTGTATCCACTTATCGGCATCGCGCCCCCGGATGTGCGTAGGACTATGGGAAGCCGTATAGAAAGGGCAAAGCAAGAAAGTGACTCGCGCCACCCAATGCACATTTACACCTTGGTGCCCCAGAGGCTTAAAAGTCGAAAAAGTTTTCTTGGTTGCGTGAGTCCATCTACTGGAAACATCACCACGGAAAGATGCGATCTTTGGCGAGAGAAATTTAAGCTCCCTGATCATTTCCTAGAGCCATCGGAGACCCTTTCGCCTGGGCACGCATTGCCTTGGCCGACCTGGAAAACTCTGAACAGGCTCCGCACTCAGATCGGCCGCAGCAAAGACAATCTCCATAGGTGGGGGTTCTCGGATGGTTCCGATCTTCGGTGCTTGTGCGGCGTCTCCCCGCAGACCATAGCCCACCTTACGTCTTGTGCCGCATGTCCTGTTGTCTGTTCACCTGAGGACCTTATGACTGCGTCAGCGGAGGGCGTTGCCGTGGCTGAATTCTGGGCCAGGCAAGGCATTTAACAAAAAAGAGTTTTTGTTATCGACACGCTAAGAAGAAGAAGATTTAATGAACACATACTAAGTCAGTTCATTTCAGATGAATACATACACGTACATATACTGCACGGCAGTAGTCATATCCGAAGATCTTAACTTGAAAATCACGCAACACACAGGAAACACTAGGCCAAAGCAGAATGCCAAACCTACATGGCAACAGAGGTTAGAAAAAGACAGAAAAACTTGGAGCAGATTGCGGTAGGCTTAAACAATTTATCAAGATTATCAGATCAAGTAAAGTAGTACAAAGAGTTGAATCAATATTCAGATGCAGTTTTACACATACCAGACACGAAAGTACTAACAGAAAACCTGAAGAGATACCTTAAAACAAAAACTTAATTCTAACACTGTTTTTGCCACCAACGAAAAGACATTTTACAGGAACCACGCAAACCGGCCACCGCCAAAATTAATGAGAATAGCACAATCACGCCTAACCAACCTATAAAATAACAGTTATAGGAATACTGATCCAGCATTTGGGAAGAACAAGTACAACACAATGACAAAGCTACGTGGATAGCAGAAGAAGAAGCAAAATAGAGGGCAATCAACGAAATGGAATTTTTAGAGACACACACATAACACACACATAGCAGGAAGATTATATAATTGGAAATCTCCTGGTGTAGACAATAGTACATTACGATATTAGTGCGTTAAGATGGTTATAACATGCGAGGCGGAATTTCAGCCCGAGCCGAAGGCGAGGGCGTAATTGAGCCGAGCATGTTATAACCAATACGCACGTATATCGTACGACGTTTTTTAACACATTTGCGAGGAAACAGAAAAAAAAAATACATTTTGTTCATTTTTAATTATTGAAACAGTTAGTGAAGTTACAATTATTAAAATGATACGTAGTTGTAGTTGGTTTTTTAATTATGTTATTATTATTATTACTATTCATGTCATTGTTTTGTGTTAGGGTAAATGTTGGAGACGACGAAACTTCTTGAAAGGCGGCAGAAGAGCATTGTAATTCGTCATTAGTTGTAAATAAAAAAGTATCATCAGTAGAAGTAGAGGGGCGCGGCTCAGGGCAAAACTTCTTCGTTTGTGGCTCCAAATTTATTGCCTGAGTTATTTTGGCACTTATATTTGCTTTGTTTTGGATGGAATCTTCTACATAAGATTCTGCTACTGAGTTAGAACGCCACCCGCCATGCCGCTTTAAAGTCAATATATCAGCAAGTAATGTAGCTGACGTTCTTCTGAAACTGTGCCCTGTATAACAATCAGCATCCGGCAATCCTAAAAACTTGGCGACTTCCTTTGGCATGGCACCGAATTTATTTATGCCAATAGGTTGCGCAGTACATTTACCTTTTTGGTAATTCTGAAAGTAATGATTATTTTTTGTCTTAGTCGTACGCAGAGCTTCATATTTTTTGACCACGTCATAAAATGGGCCGTCGATAATAAAAGATCGGGGTATTTTGTTTTTAGTGTTTGGGATTTTAACTAAAAGCATTTTGCCTTGATTTGCAATGTCTTTTGTGGTAATATTGTGAACCTCTTGCCGTCTACATGCACCATGAATACCAAATATTAACGCAACCTGAAAAGAAATAAAAATGTGTTAGATAAGGTAGGTATAGGTACTTAGCTTACAGACGGTCGTTAAAAAATATGTAAAAGAGTATGTAGGTATGTACAGTAGGTAGATCAATACATAAAATAAGGAGGCAAACTGACCTTTGTTGCCAGGTACTGGCTATCTGGAGCATCTTTTAGAAACTTTTCGACGTCATTTGATGACAGTACCTTAGATTTTTTCTTTATAAAACCATCAGAGCGTCTCTTTAAAAATGCAATGAGATTTGTATATAAATTAATATCGACACCATTTTTCATCTTGAGGGTACTTTTCAGCATAGAATATGTTGTCCACAACGAGCTAGGCTTATATTTACTAGCTAGTTCATTAAAATACGCCAAAACTACATTTTCGGAAAATGACTTGGCATTTTTCATGTTTTTCCACTTCAAGAAATTTTCATACGTGGTTATGTATCTGTCCTTGGATATTGACGGCAGCAAGCTGTCGCATGCGGTTCGCGCTTCTGTTAGTATATCCGGTGGAGTTAAAGTAATATATTGCTCATCTTCATTATTGAAAGTTGTCATTTTTAGATAATCACAAAACAAGTACAAAGAAAACAAAATTTGAGAAAAATGGCGCGAGGATTATTTTCTGCCGTGGCTGCGTGGAAATGATATTAGTAGTGACATCTATACTAAAAAAAGTGATTCGCAGGAACTAATGAATGTTGCCAGCCTATATTTTTACAAGATAAGCCATGTACAGCACGGATAAGATAACTGAGCACCCGAAATGTCAATCGATTCCACTCCCGCCTACCCGCGCGGCGACCTGCATTCGCCTCGTGAGTCGAACGTCAGAGTGACATTCACATTTCGGGTGCTATGTGGGCTTAGTGCGAGTTTTTTAACGTACTCACTCGTGATAGCGTAAACGAGCCTTAGTGCGAGTTTTTACTCACGCTCAATCGCGTAAACGTTAACGCCAATTTGTATTGAAACTGG
The DNA here is from genome assembly GCA_948252205.1 of Orthosia incerta. Classification (NCBI taxonomy): domain Eukaryota; kingdom Metazoa; phylum Arthropoda; class Insecta; order Lepidoptera; family Noctuidae; genus Orthosia; species Orthosia incerta. The sequence goes on from OX411769.1 coordinate 5,780,583, forward strand.
ATAAGCGCCGTCTGGTGACAGCAAGGCAAAACCTCTTTTTTTGTATACATTTTGACATAAGAGATAGTTTACGATATCACGAGTGAGTACGTTAAAAAAACTCGCACTAAGCACACTGATAGTCTTCACAGATAAGTATATACTAGTCAGAGACAAGAAGGACCATAGATTTAGAATTTTTTTTGCTACGCAAAGGACAGTGGTATGGTTGACGATTAGTTACAAAAATATGCGCCTAAGCGCTAGTGTCATTCATCGCCTGGTGATGCCCACAGCGTACTACAAAAGTATCGAAAACCATCCGGCAGAAAACATCGAATAGTGATGTTCATCATTTAATTTCTTAGCAATATTTAGAAATTTACAAATAAAACGACTTTTTAAATTTTACTTTTTATTTTCTCTTAACCTATGGGCTTTATATTGTATTATGTTGCACCAATTATGAACTTGAGTGTATTTACAATACTGTATTTCATATTTTTCAAACAAAGAACAGAGAAGACAGCGTTTTTTTGTTCTGTGGTTGTAACCATGGGCGTCGCCAAGGGGGGGCAGTTGCCCCCTTCTAGAGTTCTAAAAAAAATGTAGCCAAATGTAAAGAAATCAAAGTCCTAAGTCCACTCACATAACATATCTATCTGTTGTTGATGTCCTAAAAGACAAAAATCTTCTTGGCCGAAACGGGCAAAGCGTTGAAAATTGTGATCGCTCTACCGCGACCGTGCTCAATGTGTACGATGCGTGTGAGCGATCGTTTATGAGTCTAAGGAGACTATAAACCTGGTTAAGAAGTAGGTACTATGGGGGCAAATCGCCTCAATGGTCTGTCCATGGTACACAGAAAACTTAGAAGATTTTCATACAAAAGTGGTCAAGAAATTTACAAAAAACCCCCAAAGATTGTGTTTTGATTTACATAAAAAAAGGATCTTGCTGGACTAATTTATTATTAAAATCTTGTAATTGTCAATGGACCTTTTGATTAGGTATCTCCAAATTCTTTTTATTCGGGTTGAGTCAATAGTACGGACGTTAAAACAAATCGCAAGCACGCCATCTGGCGGCAATCAAGAGCAACTACGCATTGGCGCGCTTTTATAAGCACTTGCATGGCGGGGAATATCGCAGTTGAGTACTGATAGCCTTAGAGCGAAGACGTCGTAGAATCAGTGTCGATCTGTAGTATTAGTAAGCAAGAATGTAACTTGTGTCTATTTGAATAAACCCAGTGTATCGAATAATTAGTAGCCAAGATACCACAATCTCTGAAGACCCGCCTCTATAACCAGTGTGTTTTGCCCACCATGACCTACGGTGCCGAGACGTGGACGCTTACACAGGAGGCTGTGTACAGGCTTCGAGTTGCGCAGAGAGCTATGGAGCGTTCCATGCTTGGCATACGGCTAATAGACCGAGTTCCAAACGTTGAGATCCGAAGAGGTACGAAGGTTTCTGACGTCGCAAAACGAATTTCGGAACTGAAATGGAGCTGGGCGGGACACCTGGCAAGGCGCGTTGATGATAGGTGGAGTAAGGTGGTGACTGAATGGCGTCCAAGGACTGGCAGAAGAAGTATTGGTCGTCCAGCGGCGAGATGGGCAGATGACATCGTTGCCATTGCGGGTAGAACCTGGATGAGGTTGGCACGGGAACGTGGTGATTGGTACAAGAAGAGAGAGGCCTATGCTCAGCAGTGGGTGAAGTCCGGCTGTGGATGATGATGATCGAATAATTTATGTGATTTCATTTGCACGATTATACCCACCGACCTGCCCACACACGATGTCTTAACCTAAGGGAATACATCCTGACTTCCCGATGGTTTTCATCTATCGGCCAGCCTTGATGAGACATACTTATTATTCTAATATAATATATTAAAATTATTATCTTTTAATATAATATATTAGAATAAAAGTTTTTTAAAGTATTGAGCTCTTGGAGATATTAGACTTTGTACCGGTTTTATCACAATCGCCGTAGGGGTAAGACTCGCACTACCAGTTTAAGTAAAGCTTCATGTGCTTTTGACTGTATTCAAAATTTATACTTTTCCCATTGTCCATATATCAACTTGCCCATCCCTGGGCCATCGGCTGGCGACGCCCTTGATTGTAACCCATCCATCAAAAAAGGAACTCGAACCTTATAGATTTTCATATTTGTTAGCACTTTCCTGCTACTGTTATCAATATATTGAATATTTTTCAATATTTGTGACAAAACTTGAAAATTTGTTAAAAGTTTGGCTTGACAGGTCCACACAGTTTGCCCTGCGCAGTGCTCCCTCAAGATCCGCTAACACTGTCAAACAGTTTATCTATAAGTTCCACAGATTTGCTTGTTGTGGCCATTGTCTCACTGACATTTTCACACGTGGCTGTAGTTTCTGAAATATTCCATAATTATAAGTATAACACGTAAACATATGTGGGAGTAGGAGTCCTTAGCTGTGTCTGGAGTGAAAGACGGTTGAGATGCGAAAGAATCTTTATTGCGAAACTTACCCTATTATATAAAAAAATATAGATAGAATACACACAAATGATAGAAAAAATCCATACAAAGATATAATAAATTATTAGCGGCTACCTACATTCCATAACACAATAAAATAAGTCAAGTATTATGTCGGTAAGAAGAAAACATTTGCGTTACGGTAAGTGCTCGGCATATAAAAGCTTGCGCCACGCCTGAGCTGATAGTATCAGTCTTATATATATTAGTCTATGGATAGTATTCCACGAGCCGCCCCGGCGCGCGCGTATGATAATGGGTGTTTTTTTTTAGCGGAACTTTGAAATGGAATAAAACAAGGATAATTTTTTTAAATTGACATGAATTTGACTTCATTAAAAAGATAATCTTTTGGCATTATAATTTAAATATGATTTCTGGCATAAGACCGCCAAGGAAGCCTCGGACGTAATCTTATCTGGAGGTCCAATTTTCAATTTCTTTTTCCAATATTTGTGACCGTATATCGGCAATAACGCGGCGAATGTTGTCCTCCAAGTGGTCGATCGTTTTGGGTTTATCGGCGTAGACTAGCGATTTCACATATCCCCACAGAAAATAGTCTAGCGGCGTTAAATCGCACGATCTTGGAGGCCTCCGGAACGTGAAACAATGTGGCTACCAAACGTTTCCTTCAGTAAATCAATTGTGGCACGAGCTATGTGACATGTTGCCCCGTCTTATTGAAACCACAGCTCCTGCACATCATGGTTGTTCAAATGAGGAACGAAAAAGTCAGTAATCAGGGCTCTATATCGGTCACCATTGACTGTAACGTTCTGGCCAATTTGCACAAAACAAGAAATTTGCACAATTTGGAAGCGTTGTTCAGGAATCGGTCTATTCATGTTGAAATGCCAAACCAAACTAAACACAAATCACTTGACAGTGGACAAAATGGCCGCCAGTTAAAACAGTGTGGCCAACTTAAAGTTCTATACCTCTAAAAAAAACACCCTAAATAATTATGTAGGGATGTGTTGCAGCTACAGGACTCCCCCTCAAGCGAAGCGTACGGGCATCTTCACGAGTCTTCCGGATCTGGTTCTTCGCTCATTGTTCCATGGTGTGCTAGTGTCTGTAGTTGTAGATGTTGTTAATGAGCTTGAAGTTATGTATGCGCTGCGATGTTCGATGTCTGTTGATTGTGTACGCCGGTTTAAGGCGGTCGATGGAGATGTTTGCAGTTCTACCGTGCATCTGTAGAATAGAATAGAATAGAATAGAATAGCATTTATTTGCAAATATGGGTTATACATAAGTAGGTAGTAGTAGGTTTCCATCAGAGTTCTGCCATATTTCACCATTCGGCATGCAAACATTTTCATTATACTAAAATTGTTAAAATTTAAAGTCTTGTTGGAACATTCAAATAGTTATGTCATTCTCATTAAATAAAATTATTAAAATTAAAACATTCATTAAAAATATCAACTTAATTATTACATTATACATTAAAATTGTCAGTAACAGTAGGTTATATATACAAGAAATACAGAATCGTGGTCCGAAGACAAATAAACAAACAAACATCAAAAATTCCAGGTCATAGACAATACACCAATAAATATTCCGTACGCAAAACAATAATTAATTAATTAAAACTTCGAGGTATTCTGATAAAAATTGTCCGTTAAAAACTCAGTTACACTGTAATATGCTTTGTCTATTAACAACCTACGAACTGTACTTTTGAATTGCAACGTTTTCAAGTCTTTCCATGCACTTGGCAATTTATTATAAACAACGGGGGCCATGCAATAAATACTTTTGCGCATCATAGTGGTTTGACACGGTACATTATTTAATTTTGAATCTATCTTATCTTGAAGTACTTGTCGCTTTTTTCTAAGACAAGGTAAGGCCCTTCGTACGTTCGTTGAAGTGACTTGCGGACGGTGTCTACTCGTAGAAACACAGAATTGCATGTTTACAGATCTTTATGCATTGAGATGTGGTAGCAGTGGACACGGGCCTTATCCCGCTCTCCTTGGCTAACGAGGTTGGCTGGCGCAAACCTATAGTATTACAAAATACAATACAAAATCGTTTATTGTCACAATTAGAATATTTTACATTAAGACGTGTTTGGAGCCTCCCTTTAAGCAAACAATGCCTGTATTAGGAGATACTAAAGACCGCAAAGAGGTATGGCAGGGCAAGGAGCTTCACGGACGCTTCTACCGGGTCCTACATGGGCCCAATGTAGATCTTTTAGCGTCCGTGGCCTGGCTGCGATTTGGTGACCGTTTTGTGGAAACCGAAGGTTTTGTCTTTGCGATTATGGACGAAGTTATGATGACGAACAATTACCGGAAATACATTGTGAAAGACGGCACGGTTGACATCCGTCGGACATGTCACCGGCCTGGGGAATCCATCCGTCACATTATCTCCGGTTGTTCTAGTCTAGCTAACGGAGACTATTTGCATAGACACAACCTTGTAGCCAGAATTATCCATCAGCAACTTGCCCTTAAATACAATCTTGTGGAATCGGAAGTGCCTTACTATAAGTATGAGCCCGACCAAGTTCTCAAAAATGGCAATGTCACGTTGTATTGGGATCGACGTCTATCATCACTCACAGGACTATTGTTGCCAATAAGCCTGACATAGTGGTGATAGACCGACTAGAGCGTCGCGCAATAATTGTTGATATAGCGGTCCCCCATGACGAGAACCTCGTGAAGGCTGAGAGATAAGAAAAATATCTTGATCTGGCTCGCGAGGTTGTGCGTGCGTGAGGAGGATCTTGTTGGGCAGCTAGATCAAGAGCTTGATCCAGAAAGTGGTACTCCTGGACACGGCGCTTATCGTTAGGAGGTTCCTCTCTCAGGAGCCTTGACCACCGGTAGCTTCGACCCTGTTCCCGATACCGGTTGGCTACTACTTTTTATATTTTTAAATGTTTTTTCTTTTTTGTATGTGTTTTATAAAATATTTAAAAATGTAATTAATAAGAAAATGATTAAATAAAAGATATAATAATAATAAGCCCCCTAAACAACTGCCCGGGGGCGCACCTGGAGCTGACGCTGGGTGTCACAGCATGCGAACCGTCAACGGTCAGGAATTGAACATGCAGGCTCCCACCGACAAAGATACTACAGCCGAAACCACTGCAATGACGATGGTGACAGACTGATGGATAGGACAAACACCTCGGTAGAGCCGTATAGTCCAAGCCATCATCACCATCCATACTATCGTCACCTTCCATCCAATCATCACCGCCCATTATTAGTTAAAATACAGTTACACCCACTCCGACCTTGAATGTTGCGCGGGAGAATAGTTCCTTCTTACCCGTGTCCACCAAGGCTGGAAAAACAAGAGTGCACATGAGATGGAGCAAAGAAGTTAACATGTTTATCATGCGAACTTACTTCTACATAACTAAATTAGAGACACACATCACCTACAGACAACAATTGCATGCACTTTTAACAAGGCATTACCCTAGGTAACCATTTCAGAGCAAATAATTTCTGACCAGAGAAGAGCAATAATTAGAAATAAACTGTTACCTCCAGAAATTATAGAAGAATTAAAAGAAGAAACGCGAATAATGCTACAAGAAGGAAAAATAATATAATTAATGCCTCTCCATTATTACAAACCATAAACGATATTGATCAGCAACCACAAGCACAACCTTACACTCAATTACAACCTAATAGTCAATCTTAATTATATATAGCTTACGCGCAAACATCATCACACCTCAACTCAAACCGAAACTATAACCCTAACACTAGAAAATGATATCGAAACCTTAGTGATCGCAGAGCAAAACCTAATAACAAACATGTAGTATATCCAAGAAATACATGAACAATTTAGAACAACTCTCGCCCTATATTCTGGGATGGAACCAACAGTACGACTAAACTGCCTAAACTTAAATATAGCCCTAATCTGTTTCGTCTAGTCAATTAATTTAATGAAATTTGGTGAATATGCCTGTCCAGTATGGAGCCGCTCCCTCCACTCCAGCTTAGTGGATACAGCACTAAACGAGACATACCGAATATCCACTGGATGCCTTAAACCGACCCCGGTGCGATTGCTGTATCCACTTATCGGCATCGCGCCCCCGGATGTGCGTAGGACTATGGGAAGCCGTATAGAAAGGGCAAAGCAAGAAAGTGACTCGCGCCACCCAATGCACATTTACACCTTGGTGCCCCAGAGGCTTAAAAGTCGAAAAAGTTTTCTTGGTTGCGTGAGTCCATCTACTGGAAACATCACCACGGAAAGATGCGATCTTTGGCGAGAGAAATTTAAGCTCCCTGATCATTTCCTAGAGCCATCGGAGACCCTTTCGCCTGGGCACGCATTGCCTTGGCCGACCTGGAAAACTCTGAACAGGCTCCGCACTCAGATCGGCCGCAGCAAAGACAATCTCCATAGGTGGGGGTTCTCGGATGGTTCCGATCTTCGGTGCTTGTGCGGCGTCTCCCCGCAGACCATAGCCCACCTTACGTCTTGTGCCGCATGTCCTGTTGTCTGTTCACCTGAGGACCTTATGACTGCGTCAGCGGAGGGCGTTGCCGTGGCTGAATTCTGGGCCAGGCAAGGCATTTAACAAAAAAGAGTTTTTGTTATCGACACGCTAAGAAGAAGAAGATTTAATGAACACATACTAAGTCAGTTCATTTCAGATGAATACATACACGTACATATACTGCACGGCAGTAGTCATATCCGAAGATCTTAACTTGAAAATCACGCAACACACAGGAAACACTAGGCCAAAGCAGAATGCCAAACCTACATGGCAACAGAGGTTAGAAAAAGACAGAAAAACTTGGAGCAGATTGCGGTAGGCTTAAACAATTTATCAAGATTATCAGATCAAGTAAAGTAGTACAAAGAGTTGAATCAATATTCAGATGCAGTTTTACACATACCAGACACGAAAGTACTAACAGAAAACCTGAAGAGATACCTTAAAACAAAAACTTAATTCTAACACTGTTTTTGCCACCAACGAAAAGACATTTTACAGGAACCACGCAAACCGGCCACCGCCAAAATTAATGAGAATAGCACAATCACGCCTAACCAACCTATAAAATAACAGTTATAGGAATACTGATCCAGCATTTGGGAAGAACAAGTACAACACAATGACAAAGCTACGTGGATAGCAGAAGAAGAAGCAAAATAGAGGGCAATCAACGAAATGGAATTTTTAGAGACACACACATAACACACACATAGCAGGAAGATTATATAATTGGAAATCTCCTGGTGTAGACAATAGTACATTACGATATTAGTGCGTTAAGATGGTTATAACATGCGAGGCGGAATTTCAGCCCGAGCCGAAGGCGAGGGCGTAATTGAGCCGAGCATGTTATAACCAATACGCACGTATATCGTACGACGTTTTTTAACACATTTGCGAGGAAACAGAAAAAAAAAATACATTTTGTTCATTTTTAATTATTGAAACAGTTAGTGAAGTTACAATTATTAAAATGATACGTAGTTGTAGTTGGTTTTTTAATTATGTTATTATTATTATTACTATTCATGTCATTGTTTTGTGTTAGGGTAAATGTTGGAGACGACGAAACTTCTTGAAAGGCGGCAGAAGAGCATTGTAATTCGTCATTAGTTGTAAATAAAAAAGTATCATCAGTAGAAGTAGAGGGGCGCGGCTCAGGGCAAAACTTCTTCGTTTGTGGCTCCAAATTTATTGCCTGAGTTATTTTGGCACTTATATTTGCTTTGTTTTGGATGGAATCTTCTACATAAGATTCTGCTACTGAGTTAGAACGCCACCCGCCATGCCGCTTTAAAGTCAATATATCAGCAAGTAATGTAGCTGACGTTCTTCTGAAACTGTGCCCTGTATAACAATCAGCATCCGGCAATCCTAAAAACTTGGCGACTTCCTTTGGCATGGCACCGAATTTATTTATGCCAATAGGTTGCGCAGTACATTTACCTTTTTGGTAATTCTGAAAGTAATGATTATTTTTTGTCTTAGTCGTACGCAGAGCTTCATATTTTTTGACCACGTCATAAAATGGGCCGTCGATAATAAAAGATCGGGGTATTTTGTTTTTAGTGTTTGGGATTTTAACTAAAAGCATTTTGCCTTGATTTGCAATGTCTTTTGTGGTAATATTGTGAACCTCTTGCCGTCTACATGCACCATGAATACCAAATATTAACGCAACCTGAAAAGAAATAAAAATGTGTTAGATAAGGTAGGTATAGGTACTTAGCTTACAGACGGTCGTTAAAAAATATGTAAAAGAGTATGTAGGTATGTACAGTAGGTAGATCAATACATAAAATAAGGAGGCAAACTGACCTTTGTTGCCAGGTACTGGCTATCTGGAGCATCTTTTAGAAACTTTTCGACGTCATTTGATGACAGTACCTTAGATTTTTTCTTTATAAAACCATCAGAGCGTCTCTTTAAAAATGCAATGAGATTTGTATATAAATTAATATCGACACCATTTTTCATCTTGAGGGTACTTTTCAGCATAGAATATGTTGTCCACAACGAGCTAGGCTTATATTTACTAGCTAGTTCATTAAAATACGCCAAAACTACATTTTCGGAAAATGACTTGGCATTTTTCATGTTTTTCCACTTCAAGAAATTTTCATACGTGGTTATGTATCTGTCCTTGGATATTGACGGCAGCAAGCTGTCGCATGCGGTTCGCGCTTCTGTTAGTATATCCGGTGGAGTTAAAGTAATATATTGCTCATCTTCATTATTGAAAGTTGTCATTTTTAGATAATCACAAAACAAGTACAAAGAAAACAAAATTTGAGAAAAATGGCGCGAGGATTATTTTCTGCCGTGGCTGCGTGGAAATGTTGGCAAAGACGCTAGACCATGCAGCCAAGTTTTTAAATTACCGAATAAACAGTTTTATTTTATTTTAAATAAACTCAATCTGTGAATGCACACTGTTGCTTTCCCGCCATTTTAACAGCGCGCTAGCGCTGCCTACTGACTGGCGCCGCGCGGCGATTGGTTCGAAATTTGAATAGCAACAGCGCACTGCTGACTAGCTGGAGTCGTGCGGCGGCGATCCATATTTGAAATGGCAAATAATACTGTTATGGAATTTGTATGGACTATAACTTAACTATTTGCTTTGGTAACACACGCGTTTTTTATGACCCGCTTTACATATTTAAAACCGGTGGAATTACATCAGCTTTACGAGCAAGGGTGTTAAAAAATACATAATTTTGGTAGGTACAAAAAGTTAAGTTTAACTTAACACAATTAATCCTGAATGATGGGCATATTACTACTAAAACTGGCCAATATTTGTATACAAACCAAACGTTTATCTGAGAGGCCTATCTATTTTGTAGTGTTCATTTTTGTTTAGTGTTATCATGTTTAAATCATTGATATTTGCACTTTGAGTACACGAAAATGGCATTTTATCATAGTGTTTTAAAAATCTCTATAAATCGTTCTCCCGACCGAAATTGATGGCCCATCTCAACGGAGATATTTTGGGAGGTCGTGTGGATATGACTTTGGGTTATTCTTCGGTTTTATTGAAACTCACAAAGAGACGAGACGACATATTATTTAGGTTAAAATTTCCTTTATGGACCGCGGATTTAAGGCGCGCGGAGGGGAGGGGGGAAGGGGGGGGAGGGGGAGATACCCCCCTGTACCATCCCCACCCCGCGGAGCCCCATGGTTATGGAGATATCCATGGTTAAAGTTTTTAGGTTAGAACAAAAATTTATATCAATGTTCATCGATTTTTGGGGCGAGAAGGGGGGTAGGGAAGTGGGGGGGTAGTGGGGCTACCCCCCTGTACCATCCCCACCCCGCGGAACCACATGGTTAAGGAGATATCCATGGTTAAAGTTTTTACAACTACTATTTAACAGTGTCGACGGAGCCCCGCTGCGCGGGGCTCCTATTTCTGTCTGAAGGGTCTAAAGTAACCTAACACGAAGAAGATAACGGGAGCTGAGTTCGCTCGCTTTGCTCGCTCACTTCAACTCCCGTCATCTCTTCGAACCTAACCTGTCCGTGTCGGGGTGCCCTAAGCTCCCGAGCTCGCTTCGCTCGCTCTTCGATTAATTCATAATGACCAAACAATGTGATGAAGACCTCATGGAAAGTGTGGTGCTCTGATTCCGTTTAGGGTATTTTCGGATATTCACATAGTGAAAATAAAACACGACCAGTGACAGCTAATACGAAAAAGCGCGGCATCGCTTCCGTTCCACAGTGTAAACAAAAATTCGTAATTGTTTGTGTAAAAAGTCAATGCAATTGCATAATTCACCATGGTTATTGTGCACATTAATTACACACCAAATTGAAATATGTGAGTAAGTGAAAATAAAATTATATTTAAGTGAAAAATATGACTTCAAATTGAATAAAATACACCTCTACTTTAACGGAACGTGAAATATGAACTTTGACGTTTACCATGACAATTTATCTAACCTAAAAATTTGCACAAAACAAAATTTGTATGGAAATTTAAAATATTTTTTTCTCGTAAACCGTGATACTCTGCTTTTTGAAACTTTGTAAAAAGCTTTCTATTTATGAGTACTATCTACATAAAAAATATGAACTTCCAAATCCGCGGTCCATAAAGGAAATTTTAGCCATTATTTATTAGAGACTGTTTGTTACAAAGCACTGTTTTACAAGGTATTACATTTTTCTAGTCGGCCATTTTGACACTTCAGTTAGGTACTTGGACTGTCATAGACTTTGCCATAGATATAAAATACGTTTCATATTTTGTTGGTTTATTTACGTTTCTAATAATTTATTATTCACGATAGATACACAGATCACAGAGTATAACAGAATGTCTAATTTCCAACATAAAAAAAAGATAAGCTTATTTAGATTTTTTTCGATAAAGAACCTAACTAAATATTAGTAGTGACATCTATACTAAAAAAAGTGATTCGCAGGAACTAATGAATGTTGCCAGCCTATATTTTTACAAGATAAGCCATGTACAGCACGGATAAGATAACTGAGCACCCGAAATGTCAATCGATTCCACTCCCGCCTACCCGCGCGGCGACCTGCATTCGCCTCGTGAGTCGAACGTCAGAGTGACATTCACATTTCGGGTGCTATGTGGGCTTAGTGCGAGTTTTTTAACGTACTCACTCGTGATAGCGTAAACGAGCCTTAGTGCGAGTTTTTACTCACGCTCAATCGCGTAAACGTTAACGCCAATTTGTATTGAAACTGGATAAGCGCCGTCTGGTGACAGCAAGGCAAAACCTCTTTTTTTGTATACATTTTGACATAAGAGATAGTTTACGATATCACGAGTGAGTACGTTAAAAAAACTCGCACTAAGCACACTGATAGTCTTCACAGATAAGTATATACTAGTCAGAGACAAGAAGGACCATAGATTTAGAATTTTTTTTGCTACGCAAAGGACAGTGGTATGGTTGACGATTAGTTACAAAAATATGCGCCTAAGCGCTAGTGTCATTCATCGCCTGGTGATGCCCACAGCGTACTACAAAAGTATCGAAAACCATCCGGCAGAAAACATCGAATAGTGATGTTCATCATTTAATTTCTTAGCAATATTTAGAAATTTACAAATAAAACGACTTTTTAAATTTTACTTTTTATTTTCTCTTAACCTATGGGCTTTATATTGTATTATGTTGCACCAATTATGAACTTGAGTGTATTTACAATACTGTATTTCATATTTTTCAAACAAAGAACAGAGAAGACAGCGTTTTTTTGTTCTGTGGTTGTAACCATGGGCGTCGCCAAGGGGGGGCAGTTGCCCCCTTCTAGAGTTCTAAAAAAAATGTAGCCAAATGTAAAGAAATCAAAGTCCTAAGTCCACTCACATAACATATCTATCTGTTGTTGATGTCCTAAAAGACAAAAATCTTCTTGGCCGAAACGGGCAAAGCGTTGAAAATTGTGATCGCTCTACCGCGACCGTGCTCAATGTGTACGATGCGTGTGAGCGATCGTTTATGAGTCTAAGGAGACTATAAACCTGGTTAAGAAGTAGGTACTATGGGGGCAAATCGCCTCAATGGTCTGTCCATGGTACACAGAAAACTTAGAAGATTTTCATACAAAAGTGGTCAAGAAATTTACAAAAAACCCCCAAAGATTGTGTTTTGATTTACATAAAAAAAGGATCTTGCTGGACTAATTTATTATTAAAATCTTGTAATTGTCAATGGACCTTTTGATTAGGTATCTCCAAATTCTTTTTATTCGGGTTGAGTCAATAGTACGGACGTTAAAACAAATCGCAAGCACGCCATCTGGCGGCAATCAAGAGCAACTACGCATTGGCGCGCTTTTATAAGCACTTGCATGGCGGGGAATATCGCAGTTGAGTACTGATAGCCTTAGAGCGAAGACGTCGTAGAATCAGTGTCGATCTGTAGTATTAGTAAGCAAGAATGTAACTTGTGTCTATTTGAATAAACCCAGTGTATCGAATAATTAGTAGCCAAGATACCACAATCTCTGAAGACCCGCCTCTATAACCAGTGTGTTTTGCCCACCATGACCTACGGTGCCGAGACGTGGACGCTTACACAGGAGGCTGTGTACAGGCTTCGAGTTGCGCAGAGAGCTATGGAGCGTTCCATGCTTGGCATACGGCTAATAGACCGAGTTCCAAACGTTGAGATCCGAAGAGGTACGAAGGTTTCTGACGTCGCAAAACGAATTTCGGAACTGAAATGGAGCTGGGCGGGACACCTGGCAAGGCGCGTTGATGATAGGTGGAGTAAGGTGGTGACTGAATGGCGTCCAAGGACTGGCAGAAGAAGTATTGGTCGTCCAGCGGCGAGATGGGCAGATGACATCGTTGCCATTGCGGGTAGAACCTGGATGAGGTTGGCACGGGAACGTGGTGATTGGTACAAGAAGAGAGAGGCCTATGCTCAGCAGTGGGTGAAGTCCGGCTGTGGATGATGATGATCGAATAATTTATGTGATTTCATTTGCACGATTATACCCACCGACCTGCCCACACACGATGTCTTAACCTAAGGGAATACATCCTGACTTCCCGATGGTTTTCATCTATCGGCCAGCCTTGATGAGACATACTTATTATTCTAATATAATATATTAAAATTATTATCTTTTAATATAATATATTAGAATAAAAGTTTTTTAAAGTATTGAGCTCTTGGAGATATTAGACTTTGTACCGGTTTTATCACAATCGCCGTAGGGGTAAGACTCGCACTACCAGTTTAAGTAAAGCTTCATGTGCTTTTGACTGTATTCAAAATTTATACTTTTCCCATTGTCCATATATCAACTTGCCCATCCCTGGGCCATCGGCTGGCGACGCCCTTGATTGTAACCCATCCATCAAAAAAGGAACTCGAACCTTATAGATTTTCATATTTGTTAGCACTTTCCTGCTACTGTTATCAATATATTGAATATTTTTCAATATTTGTGACAAAACTTGAAAATTTGTTAAAAGTTTGGCTTGACAGGTCCACACAGTTTGCCCTGCGCAGTGCTCCCTCAAGATCCGCTAACACTGTCAAACAGTTTATCTATAAGTTCCACAGATTTGCTTGTTGTGGCCATTGTCTCACTGACATTTTCACACGTGGCTGTAGTTTCTGAAATATTCCATAATTATAAGTATAACACGTAAACATATGTGGGAGTAGGAGTCCTTAGCTGTGTCTGGAGTGAAAGACGGTTGAGATGCGAAAGAATCTTTATTGCGAAACTTACCCTATTATATAAAAAAATATAGATAGAATACACACAAATGATAGAAAAAATCCATACAAAGATATAATAAATTATTAGCGGCTACCTACATTCCATAACACAATAAAATAAGTCAAGTATTATGTCGGTAAGAAGAAAACATTTGCGTTACGGTAAGTGCTCGGCATATAAAAGCTTGCGCCACGCCTGAGCTGATAGTATCAGTCTTATATATATTAGTCTATGGATAGTATTCCACGAGCCGCCCCGGCGCGCGCGTATGATAATGGGTGTTTTTTTTTAGCGGAACTTTGAAATGGAATAAAACAAGGATAATTTTTTTAAATTGACATGAATTTGACTTCATTAAAAAGATAATCTTTTGGCATTATAATTTAAATATGATTTCTGGCATAAGACCGCCAAGGAAGCCTCGGACGTAATCTTATCTGGAGGTCCAATTTTCAATTTCTTTTTCCAATATTTGTGACCGTATATCGGCAATAACGCGGCGAATGTTGTCCTCCAAGTGGTCGATCGTTTTGGGTTTATCGGCGTAGACTAGCGATTTCACATATCCCCACAGAAAATAGTCTAGCGGCGTTAAATCGCACGATCTTGGAGGCCTCCGGAACGTGAAACAATGTGGCTACCAAACGTTTCCTTCAGTAAATCAATTGTGGCACGAGCTATGTGACATGTTGCCCCGTCTTATTGAAACCACAGCTCCTGCACATCATGGTTGTTCAAATGAGGAACGAAAAAGTCAGTAATCAGGGCTCTATATCGGTCACCATTGACTGTAACGTTCTGGCCAATTTGCACAAAACAAGAAATTTGCACAATTTGGAAGCGTTGTTCAGGAATCGGTCTATTCATGTTGAAATGCCAAACCAAACTAAACACAAATCACTTGACAGTGGACAAAATGGCCGCCAGTTAAAACAGTGTGGCCAACTTAAAGTTCTATACCTCTAAAAAAAACACCCTAAATAATTATGTAGGGATGTGTTGCAGCTACAGGACTCCCCCTCAAGCGAAGCGTACGGGCATCTTCACGAGTCTTCCGGATCTGGTTCTTCGCTCATTGTTCCATGGTGTGCTAGTGTCTGTAGTTGTAGATGTTGTTAATGAGCTTGAAGTTATGTATGCGCTGCGATGTTCGATGTCTGTTGATTGTGTACGCCGGTTTAAGGCGGTCGATGGAGATGTTTGCAGTTCTACCGTGCATCTGTAGAATAGAATAGAATAGAATAGAATAGCATTTATTTGCAAATATGGGTTATACATAAGTAGGTAGTAGTAGGTTTCCATCAGAGTTCTGCCATATTTCACCATTCGGCATGCAAACATTTTCATTATACTAAAATTGTTAAAATTTAAAGTCTTGTTGGAACATTCAAATAGTTATGTCATTCTCATTAAATAAAATTATTAAAATTAAAACATTCATTAAAAATATCAACTTAATTATTACATTATACATTAAAATTGTCAGTAACAGTAGGTTATATATACAAGAAATACAGAATCGTGGTCCGAAGACAAATAAACAAACAAACATCAAAAATTCCAGGTCATAGACAATACACCAATAAATATTCCGTACGCAAAACAATAATTAATTAATTAAAACTTCGAGGTATTCTGATAAAAATTGTCCGTTAAAAACTCAGTTACACTGTAATATGCTTTGTCTATTAACAACCTACGAACTGTACTTTTGAATTGCAACGTTTTCAAGTCTTTCCATGCACTTGGCAATTTATTATAAACAACGGGGGCCATGCAATAAATACTTTTGCGCATCATAGTGGTTTGACACGGTACATTATTTAATTTTGAATCTATCTTATCTTGAAGTACTTGTCGCTTTTTTCTAAGACAAGGTAAGGCCCTTCGTACGTTCGTTGAAGTGACTTGCGGACGGTGTCTACTCGTAGAAACACAGAATTGCATGTTTACAGATCTTTATGCATTGAGATGTGGTAGCAGTGGACACGGGCCTTATCCCGCTCTCCTTGGCTAACGAGGTTGGCTGGCGCAAACCTATAGTATTACAAAATACAATACAAAATCGTTTATTGTCACAATTAGAATATTTTACATTAAGACGTGTTTGGAGCCTCCCTTTAAGCAAACAATGCCTGTATTAGGAGATACTAAAGACCGCAAAGAGGTATGGCAGGGCAAGGAGCTTCACGGACGCTTCTACCGGGTCCTACATGGGCCCAATGTAGATCTTTTAGCGTCCGTGGCCTGGCTGCGATTTGGTGACCGTTTTGTGGAAACCGAAGGTTTTGTCTTTGCGATTATGGACGAAGTTATGATGACGAACAATTACCGGAAATACATTGTGAAAGACGGCACGGTTGACATCCGTCGGACATGTCACCGGCCTGGGGAATCCATCCGTCACATTATCTCCGGTTGTTCTAGTCTAGCTAACGGAGACTATTTGCATAGACACAACCTTGTAGCCAGAATTATCCATCAGCAACTTGCCCTTAAATACAATCTTGTGGAATCGGAAGTGCCTTACTATAAGTATGAGCCCGACCAAGTTCTCAAAAATGGCAATGTCACGTTGTATTGGGATCGACGTCTATCATCACTCACAGGACTATTGTTGCCAATAAGCCTGACATAGTGGTGATAGACCGACTAGAGCGTCGCGCAATAATTGTTGATATAGCGGTCCCCCATGACGAGAACCTCGTGAAGGCTGAGAGATAAGAAAAATATCTTGATCTGGCTCGCGAGGTTGTGCGTGCGTGAGGAGGATCTTGTTGGGCAGCTAGATCAAGAGCTTGATCCAGAAAGTGGTACTCCTGGACACGGCGCTTATCGTTAGGAGGTTCCTCTCTCAGGAGCCTTGACCACCGGTAGCTTCGACCCTGTTCCCGATACCGGTTGGCTACTACTTTTTATATTTTTAAATGTTTTTTCTTTTTTGTATGTGTTTTATAAAATATTTAAAAATGTAATTAATAAGAAAATGATTAAATAAAAGATATAATAATAATAAGCCCCCTAAACAACTGCCCGGGGGCGCACCTGGAGCTGACGCTGGGTGTCACAGCATGCGAACCGTCAACGGTCAGGAATTGAACATGCAGGCTCCCACCGACAAAGATACTACAGCCGAAACCACTGCAATGACGATGGTGACAGACTGATGGATAGGACAAACACCTCGGTAGAGCCGTATAGTCCAAGCCATCATCACCATCCATACTATCGTCACCTTCCATCCAATCATCACCGCCCATTATTAGTTAAAATACAGTTACACCCACTCCGACCTTGAATGTTGCGCGGGAGAATAGTTCCTTCTTACCCGTGTCCACCAAGGCTGGAAAAACAAGAGTGCACATGAGATGGAGCAAAGAAGTTAACATGTTTATCATGCGAACTTACTTCTACATAACTAAATTAGAGACACACATCACCTACAGACAACAATTGCATGCACTTTTAACAAGGCATTACCCTAGGTAACCATTTCAGAGCAAATAATTTCTGACCAGAGAAGAGCAATAATTAGAAATAAACTGTTACCTCCAGAAATTATAGAAGAATTAAAAGAAGAAACGCGAATAATGCTACAAGAAGGAAAAATAATATAATTAATGCCTCTCCATTATTACAAACCATAAACGATATTGATCAGCAACCACAAGCACAACCTTACACTCAATTACAACCTAATAGTCAATCTTAATTATATATAGCTTACGCGCAAACATCATCACACCTCAACTCAAACCGAAACTATAACCCTAACACTAGAAAATGATATCGAAACCTTAGTGATCGCAGAGCAAAACCTAATAACAAACATGTAGTATATCCAAGAAATACATGAACAATTTAGAACAACTCTCGCCCTTTAATCTGGGATGGAACCAACAGTACGACTAAACTGCCTAAACTTAAATATAGCCCTAATCAGTTTCGTCTAGTCAATTAATTTAATGAAATTTGGTGAATATGCCTGTCCAGTATGGAGCCGCTCCGCCCACTCCAGCTTAGTGGATACAGCACTAAACGAGACATACCGAATATCCACTGGATGCCTTAAACCGACCCCGGTACGATTGCTGTATCCACTTATCGGCATCGCGCCCCCGGATGTGCGTAGGACTATGGGAAGCCGTATAGAAAGGGCAAAGCAAGAAAGTGACTCGCGCCACCCAATGCACATTTACACCTTGGTGCCCCAGAGGCTTAAAAGTCGAAAAAGTTTTCTTGGTTGCGTGAGTCCATCTACTGGAAACATCACCACGGAAAGATGCGATCTTTGGCGAGAGAAATTTAAGCTCCCTGATCATTTCCTAGAGCCATCGGAGACCCTTTCGCCTGGGCACGCATTGCCTTGGCCGACCTGGAAAACTCTGAACAGGCTCCGCACTCAGATCGGCCGCAGCAAAGACAATCTCCATAGGTGGGGGTTCTCGGATGGTTCCGATCTTCGGTGCTTGTGCGGCGTCTCCCCGCAGACCATAGCCCACCTTACGTCTTGTGCCGCATGTCCTGTTGTCTGTTCACCTGAGGACCTTATGACTGCGTCAGCGGAGGGCGTTGCCGTGGCTGAATTCTGGGCCAGGCAAGGCATTTAACAAAAAAGAGTTTTTGTTATCGACACGCTAAGAAGAAGAAGATTTAATGAACACATACTAAGTCAGTTCATTTCAGATGAATACATACACGTACATATACTGCACGGCAGTAGTCATATCCGAAGATCTTAACTTGAAAATCACGCAACACACAGGAAACACTAGGCCAAAGCAGAATGCCAAACCTACATGGCAACAGAGGTTAGAAAAAGACAGAAAAACTTGGAGCAGATTGCGGTAGGCTTAAACAATTTATCAAGATTATCAGATCAAGTAAAGTAGTACAAAGAGTTGAATCAATATTTAGATGCAGTTTTACACATACCAGACACGAAAGTACTAACAGAAAACCTGAAGAGATACCTTAAAACAAATACTTAATTCTAACACTATTTTTGCCACCAACGAAAAGACATTTTACAGGCACCACACAAACCGGCCACCGACAAAATTAATGAGAATAGCACAATCACGCCTAACCAACCTATAAAAGAACAATTAGAGGAATACTGATCCAGCATTTGGGAAGAACAAGTACTACACAATGACAAAGCTACGTGGATAGCAGAAGAAGAAGCAAAATGGTGGACAATTTTTTGAATTTTTAGAGACACACACATAGCAGGTAGATTACATAATTGGAAATCTCCTGGTGTAGACAAAAGACATAATTTTGGTAGGTACAAAAAGTTAAGTTTAACTTAACACAATTAATCCTGAATGATGGGCACTTTACTACTAAAACTGGCCTATCTTTGTATACAAACCAAACGTATACCTGAAAGGCCTATCTTTTTTGTATTGTTTATTTTTGTCTATACTCGGAATTTTAATTCGATTCCACATTTGACATTAGCTACTGTCATTTTGTAAAATAATGTGGTAAGTAATATTAGTAATTAGTATATTAGTATTAGTATAGATAAAGCTATCGACGTGGCTGAACACTGCGACATTAGCTACCGTCATTTTGTAAAATAATGTGGTATCATTATTTTACAAAATGACAGTAGCTAATGTCAAATGTGGAATCGAATTATAATTCCGAGTATAGTGTTATCATGTTTAAATCCACAATTAATATGTGCAGGACGTAGCGTGTTCATTGGCCCCGAGAAAAGAAGGGCGTAAACCTTCTGGCCATTGCCGCTGAACGCCCCATCCACATCAACGAAAACAAAGGTTCTTGGATGCCTAGCTGCAGCAGTGACGTAGGGTTGCAAATCGACTCTAACGATTCAACGATGTGTTGGCTGTACTTGAGTTATTTCCAGATTCCGGGTTGCCCACTTCTGGATCAGCACTCCTGGTGTCCAGGTTCCGAGGTTCAGCTCGACAGGATCGAAAAGGGATGTCTTCATAAGGGTTGAAGTTGATGAATTAAATGAAACACTAAGTTATTCAGTACACGGCACGATTCTAGGGCTCTCAACAATTTCTGAGACGTGATTCTATATAAGAATTACTTCTTATTTACTAAGACAAGTACAAGCGACTAGCTTTGGATGACTACAAATTCTATTTTGGGCCCGGGGGTTCTTTATACCCTCGCATCGTGCCATTATTGAGAGCCCCGCAAATTCTCGCCGAAAATAATTTTTATTTATGTAAAAAACCCTTATACATATTTGGTAAATAGGGTTACCGCACCCCTTCCATGGTGCTATCAATAGCTGGATTCCTTCGTACTGTAACACAGTAACGCCCCCTATCTATGTATCTAATCAATATACCTAATTTCCAGGTATTGATAGCTTCCTTAGACTATTTCCATGAAATGAAAGGACAATTCCCTTTATTTCCCAGTTAAAACCTTAATAGCTTTTAACCTAGCCTAAGGATATCTATAGGTTGGGTTGACCTGCTGGTGCCAATAGCAGGCTGTCTGTTGACGTCTAGAAAAAGCTTATTTTCGGGAATCTTCTATGGGATATCATCCCTTATGTAACGAATCTATAAATTCCTAAGTCATTTCACCGACTTTAGGACTTCCTACTTAGGCTAACCAGACAATCACCGCCTATTATGGGGATTCTGGTAGCCAATAGACCACACTTTACATTTCTAGTGTTTATGTAAGTCTATCTAGGTCATATGCACATAAGGTGCCTTGATATGTACAAATTTGATAGCTGGTCACTTTCTTTGCGCCCAGCTATCAGAGAAATTAGATATAAAAACACTAATAAGATTGGGACAACACGATGGTGCGTTTAACGGGCCATCGGGAGGTCTCCAAAAATTCCTTATTTTCGGAATTCCCAGGGGTGTATAGTCCCGGGGAATGCCAAAAACTGACTAAAAATTACATTTCCAGAAACCTATTTTCTGGAATTGTACTTAAACTACTTGAGCGATTTTCGCTCCAAAGTGATGGCTTGGTAGCTAGTCCAGCAAGCCATCCGAAAGTACTTACACCATGAGTACATCTATTCCCTTCATGGAGTTATTCCACCTGAAGGGTCTACAAATTTCAACGTTTTACGTTGTTTACATTTTTCACGACTGCTTATCTCGTTGACTATCCAAGCGATTCTTCCCATCTAGAAACCGCCTGGAAGCCCTTTTAGCAAGCTTTCCAATGGTAGTACTTTTACCAGTACACCTATATGTTTCTAGGTACTTAGGGCACCTAAAACCGTAAGCGATTGCCAAAAACCAGATAAACAGCGGTTTTTCTATTATATACTGACTTGATATCTCAAGTAAATGGGCTTTATATAAAAGACTACGCTAACTATGAGGTGTATATAGGCTTCCTGTCTCGGTCTAGGTCCCCCATATACCCTAAAATGACCTAAAACCATATATTTGGTGTTTGAGATATCAAGTCAATATTCCTATTTACATAGCAGAAACTATGTGGTCTTCACATAGTTTCATCATTATGTACTGATTTCATGTCCAGTACATAGGATAAGCCCTTAAAAACATGATTTTAATTACTATAATATTTTCAAAAACCACCAAAACTATAAATATCGTGTGGTTCCCTCTCACGGGTCATTCGGAACTAATCCGTCGTCGAGCACAGACGTATCGTATGACAGAAATTTATGTTTTTTACTATGATAACTCTTATCAGTATGCTTTCTAATGATTTTACTCTGTTAAGGGTGAACTATTGAACCCTATAACATACTGACAAACACTAAAAACATTATACTACTATCTCAAAAAATGTAGGTAAAATTTTAGTATAAATATAAACGTGCCTCTAAAATTCATTTTAGTATCAGGTGGCGCGCCGTGGTAAGCAGACATGTCTACACATACAAACTTCAATTTCTATGAACCATTTAGTATGGTTGATGACGCTTCGTCGCGAACATATCTCCCGCCGTGCAGTGCTGTGTCGACTCGCTGTGTCGACTCGAAGTG
This sequence comes from Orthosia incerta, assembly GCA_948252205.1. NCBI lineage: Eukaryota > Metazoa > Arthropoda > Insecta > Lepidoptera > Noctuidae > Orthosia > Orthosia incerta. Next base: position 5,802,843 of record OX411769.1, read on the forward strand.
TTGTCGGCGCGGCGCTGCATTCCTTCGGTGAGCGACGGACGGCATTTCTCGGCTGCCGGCCAGGCCCACCGAGAGGACGGTCGCCGCTCCGGCATCTCTGGTTACTGGGGCAGTGGGACGAGTTTCTTCACCGGACGCTTCAAGGTACCGCCAAGCGTGCGTACCTCAGCGGTCCGGATTTCTCCGTCGATTCCTGGATACACGGCCACAATGCGGCCTCGCGGCCACGTATTGCGGGGCAGCTGGCCGTCGGCTATCAGGACAGGGTCACCCACTTTAAATCTGGGCCCACTACTATGTGGCTCCCGCCGGTTTTGGAGCTCCGGCAGGTACTCTCTGACCCAGCGACTCCAGAACATATCAGCGAGGATCTGTGATCGTCGCCATATTTTCCTGCTGTCTATATCTTGCTCGGTGAACGTGCCAGGTGTAGGTAGTCTGGCTGACCCACCGAGTAAAAGGTGATTCGGTGTGATGGATTCATCATCATCACCATCTACCGACACGTGTGTCAATGGTCGGCTATTTACAATGTACTCTGCCTCACAAATCAGTGTGGACAACACCTCTTCGGTGGGGTGTTTTTCTGTAAGTACATTGTATAGTGTGTTTTTACACAACGAACTAGGCGCTCCCAGGCGCCTCCCATGAATGGCGCTGATGGCGTTATGAAGCGCCATACGATGCCTCTACGACTTGCCTCTGTTTTGAAGGCGTCTCGCAGCTCTCTGTCGGCGCCGTGCATGTTGGTGCCATTGTCTGAGTGTATCTCAGCTGGGCATCCTCTGCGTGCGGCGAATCGGCGCAGCGCCAATATGGCGGAGTCTGCGCTAAGGCTGGCGGCGATTTCAAGGTGCACCGCCCTTGATGTGAGACACGTAAATAGTGCTACGTATCTCTTCTGATGCTGCCGACCGACGGTGACGGATAGCGGGCCGAAATAGTCGAGCCCGGTATATGTAAACGGCCTCTTATGGTGAGCGAGGCGCGTTTTCGGGTGGTCGCCGGTCGCAGGTACTGGTGGCTGTGCCTTGCGTATACGGCAATGCAGGCATCTTGCTATCACCTTCTTCGCTGTTGGTCGCATCTTCACGACCCAGTAGTGCTGCCGTACCTCATTAATTGTGAGTTCGGTGCCACTATGTTGTAGACTGCGATGTGTCCAGTCTATGTACAACTGCGTTATGTGATGGTCGCCATGTAATATAGGCGAGCGCATCACTTCTTCAGCTACCTCTTGCGTAGCTGCTATGCGACTTCTTAGTCGCAGCACGCCGTCGACGACCTGAATTTGTAAAGGTCGCAGCGAGCTATTTTTATTTATTTCTTCAACATTCGCTAACTCTGAAGCGAATGATTGTTGTTGTGCGACCTGGACAAGTATTTTCTCAGCTTCTTGGAGAAATTCTGCTTCTATGATTTGTCTGTTGACCTGGGTTGGTGCTCTGCATGCCTGCTTCTGCTTCTGTGCAGGTACAGCGGGCTTCTTGCGCCAGTCTGGGTCCTTTTCAGCGTTTTTTCTCGTCCGTTTATAGGACGTTATCTCTGTTCTATTTTTGCAAAGAGATATAAAACGCAGAACTGTGGCGGTCGCACGAAGCAGTCGCTCCCATCTGGAGAATCTGCTTGGCTCTGGAACGGCTTCTATGAAGCTCTTCTTGTCCCCTTCTGTGACAATGAAAGTTTTTTCTTCTCCCGTGTCGTTTGTAGTCGGAGGTTTCTCTGTGGGCCATAATTCGGGCCCAAGAGACAAAAAACTCGGCCCGCAGTACCACTCGTGGTCCGAGTTGAACCGCAGTGGCACGTCACGGGTTGCTGCATCAGCGATGTTCATCTTGGTGGGTATCCATCGCCAATCTTCGACTTTGCTATTGTCTTCAATAGCAGCTATTCGGTGAGCAACGAAAGGTTTGTATACTCTCGCTCCTCTTCTAATCCAGGTCAGTACGGTCTTGCTATCTGACCAATACGTTACTGACGTGGGCTTGCAGTCGTGTTCACTCATCACTGCTGCGGCTACGCGGGTTCCCAATACCGCGGCCTGAAGTTCGAGTCTCGGTATCGAAAGCAGTTTCAGTGGGGCCACCCGCGCTTTCGCCATAACAAGACTTATTAAGTGCTTGCCTTCCACGGTCGTGGCCCGCCAGTATATAGCGGTAGCATATGCCATCTCGCTTGCATCAGTGAACACATGCACCTGCATTTCTATAGCGTCGCTATATCCAGGATAGCATCTTGGTACGCTAACGTTTTTTAGTTGGCGTAAATGTTGTACCCAAATTTTCCATTGTAATGCTAGGTCAACATCTAGCCTCTGATCCCAGTCGACGCCTCGCCGCCATGCTTCTTGCAATATTTGCTTCGCCTTGATGGTTACTGGCGAGGCGAGTCCGAGTGGGTCGTATAGCGACGCTACTATTCTGAGCGCCTCTCGCTTGGTGGGCGCCTCTCGGTCCAAGATACCCTCAGGCAGACGCGCGAGTGTGAGGTTGAAACCCAGCGTGTCTTCGCCTGGCCTCCATATGAGGCCGAGTATCTTTTCCGACGTATCTATATCTCCAATGGATACCATCTCAGTTTGTATATGCGATGGGTCCATTTTTTCTAGGAGCTGCGAGCTATTTGAAACCCATTTCTTGAGTTCAAACCTCGCCTGTAGGTGTATTTTTCGCACCATACTAGCGACTTCTGCCGCCTTCTCGATAGTTCTATAACTATCTAGGTAGTCATCCATATAATGACTACGTAGTATAGCATCCACAGCTTCAGGGTGCTTCTCTATATATTTGTTTGCGTTCCAGTTCTTTGCAAAAATTGCTGTGCAAGGCGAACTGGCTGCGCCGAAAATGATGGACGTCATTCTATATTCTTCTGGCGCTCCTTCTCTGCGGTTTCCCCTCCACAGGTAGCGAAGCGCGTCTCGGTCTTGGCTCCGCACCTTCACTTGCATGAACATCTCCGCTATGTCACCGGTTATTGCGACGCAGTGGCGGCGAAACCGCATCATTACGCCTGGCAGCGACTGTAATAGGTCGGGCCCAGTTAACAGGAAGTCATTCAGTGACATTCCTCTCGATTTGGCGGCAGCGTCATGTACGATGCGAAGTTTGTCTGGCTTCATTGGGTTGAAGACATCGAAGTGTGGGAGGTACCAAGTTTTGCCCGGCGTGCTAATTGCGGGTGCCCTTTCAGCGTACCCTTTCGCAATTAGCGAGTCCATCTGGTCTGAGTATCTTCTTAGAAGTTCCTGGTTCTTGTCCAGCTTCTTTTCTGTTGAGACGAGCCTCTTCAGAGCTGTCTCAAAGCTATCTGGCATCTCAGCATGCTCATTACGCCAAAGCATGGCGGTTTCGATGTGTCCATTCTCTAATTGGACAGTTGATCGATTCAAAATGTCCTCTGCCCTTCTTGCTGGGTCAGAGGCGGGTCGCTGTGGGTTTATGCACAACGATTCTATGGCGAAATGTTCGCGCAACTGATGATCCAAATTGTCATCAGTTGTTATTCTATTGACATGATGTACTTGTTGTCGTAGTAAACTACTGTGCGCGCTATGTAGTGTCCAACCCATCGCTGTAAGTGACGCAATTGGTTGGTGTCTTGGACCTCTGCGAATCTCGCTGGCCAATAACAAATGCCAGTTGTCTTGGCCGACGAGTATTTTTGGCACGCCATTGTTGTACATCAACTCTTTTCTCAAGTCGGTTAAATGCTTGCAGCGTGCGACAACCCTATCGCTCACTGTTTGTTTTGCCAAGCTGAGTTTAGGTATAGTACGTGCTTTAAATTGTACCCTTCTCTCTTGCGGGCTAACCAGCGTCACCTTGACTCTTCTTGAGCATGGGGTGGTGAGCATGGTGTTGCCTATCGCACCGATCTTGAGCGGGTCCACAGGGCCCTCTGCCCCGACTTGCCTCGCGATGTCTTCATCCATCAGCGAAACGGTGGACCCATCGTCTAGGAGAGCGTATGTTGCTACCTCTCCCGCCGGTCCGATTACCCGGACCGGCACTATCTTGAGGTACGCCTGGCTCGATGGTGACCCGAAACTGGCCACCGTTTCCTGAGGATCCTTGCGGGATTCAGGAACATCGGGCTTCTTGTTGGCTTCCCTCTGCTGTTGCTTCTTCCTATGAAGAAGCCGATGGTGCGTATCTCTGCACCCGTCTTGGCCACACTGTTTTCTCTTACAAGTGTGGTTGCCTCGTCGATGTTGAAGGCAGCGATAACATAGATTGTGTTTTTTCGCTAGCTCCCATCTTTTCTCGACAGCTACGCCCCTGAATTGTGCACATCCAGTGGCGTAGTGATGTCCCACGTCGCAAACACGGCATTTTCCTACCGGTTGGTCCGTAGCTATATGCGTCCTTTGTGTGACGCGTCTGTTGGTGTTCGCCTCGGCCGAAGCGATGCCTTCGGGTGGGGCGAATGGACTACAGAAGTGTGCCTGTTCAGATATAAAATTACTGAACAATGAAATATCTGGCACCGATTGGTACTTCTCCGAATATGATCGGTACCATTGTGCTCGTAGCGAATTGGGTAACTTCTCTGTTAACAATCGCATAAGCTCCGCGTTCATAAGGTAATGACCCTTTTTTAACGCGCGGAGCGTGACTACAGCACCTCTTACGCGACTTGCAAACGCGCAGATGTCTCTTGGTGACTCACTGCAGCGCGGCAGTCCGCGTAATCTATCTGTTTCAGCTTGCGCTATGGAGTCTGGACGGCCGAACTGCAGCTCGAGTTCCTTCATGATGTCATCGGGCCTGGCATGTCCGATGAGTTCTGAGCTGACGGTTTCCATTGCACGTCCATGTAAGCTTCTCCTCAGCCTCGCTGTATTCTCGATGTCCGTAAAATACGCTCGAGTTGTCTCATATATGGCCCGAAATGATAGCCATTCAGTATGAGAACCATTGAAATTCGGCAATGTCATGACGAATTTCGACGCAGAGGGGTTCGATTGGTCCCGCTGTTCTATTTTTCTGTCGGCTAGCGACGCTATAGCGGACGTCAACTCCGTCAGGAATGGACGGAGACTATCCCTCTGACCTCCTGTACACTCAGCTGACGCTGCAACTGGAGGTTTTCGCACTTCTTTTTCCTTAGGATGCTGACCTTCTATTTGCGATTTGGTGGCGGTCGCAGTCAGGGGTCTATGCATAGAATTTCTGGTTCCCCCTTCCACGACGTTATCCTCCTTCTCAGGCTGAGGTTCTGGTGCCTCTTCTAGCCATGAACGCACGTACTCGTCATTCGAGTTTCTGTCATCCAGGTATTCAGCTTCGGAACCCTCTTCCTCCGCTCTCTGAAGTGCCAGTTGTGCAAGCTCCAACTTAATTTTGAGTAAGTCTTCGCGAGCTTTGTCTATGTTTTTTCGTGACCGAGTCACTCTAGTTGACGGCGGACGGCTATGTTCGATACGGGCGTCACCCCGGGTAGTCATCGGCATCGCTGTACGTCTGTCTTCTTCGAAAATCTTCTCTTTCTGAGAAGGTTTCAATGTTGTGTCTGAAGCTCCTTCTAATCTGGTTACTCTGGTAGAAACCGCTTGATCAGTTTCTATTGGTTGATGCGTCGGAGTGCTTTCAGTTTGAGGCGCTAGATGGCGCTGCTCGTCCGACGGCTCGGTCCCTTCGGTTGTGGAAGGTGAACACGGCGGCAGCTCATGTCTGATGCCAGCTGGCTGATCCAACTCCACGGTCCATGCCTCCGGCGTCTTGCCTTTGGATCTGGTTATCGGCATTGTTGTTGAAATATTTTCTTTTGAAAACTCGAAGTTAGTTTTCAAAGATAAGTCCCAGTTCCGGGCTTCAGCGTTCAAACCGACGATCTCCAGAAGTTAACCTCCACTTCGATTGACTATAATTCAATCTTCAAATAAAAAATCACTAAAAACTTACGGTCAGTGATAAGTCTTCAGGAAACTTCAGGCATTTGCTATACAAGTTTATTTTTCCCATAAACGTGTATGTTCCATTTGATTGACTATAATTCAATCAAATTCTAAATCACCGAAAAGTCAAGGTTACTTTTCGGTGGTGATGCTTCATGAACTGCTTGTCCAAAGCATCAGAGCCGTGCATCAATCTTCAGAGCACGTATCTTGCTTGATTGAAGAAAACTCAATCCTCAAATAAATCACCGAAACGTCAAAGTTATTTTCAGTGATAGTGCTTCAGGAACCGCATAGTCAGTACATCCGAAACGTATCTAAGTCTTCAGAGTACGTTTCTTCCATTCACTGACGAAAATTCAGTCTTCAAAATTTTCCTGAAAACATAGGGGTTGTTTTCAGTCATAAGGCTTCAGGAATTATTCTTCAATCATCAAGGATGCACATCAGCCTTCTAAACGCACGTCTTGTATTTTTCTGACGGGCGCTCGTTTTTTAAACAAATCGCTAAAAACATAAGGGTAGTTTTCAGCGATAAGTCTTCAGGAACTATTCTTCCGCGTCAAAGACGTAATCCAATCTTCTGAACGAGTATTCTTGGTTGAATAAACAAGCGTTCAGTTCTAGAACAAATCACTGATAACATAGGGTAGTTTTCAGCGATAAGTCTTCAGGAACTATTCTTGGGGCTTCAAGGATGCGCATCTGTCTTCATACAGCATTTTGCGGCTCACAGAAAATTTCTTCTATTTTCTTACAATTATTGAAAAAATAGGGTATTTTCAATAACTGTCTCCAGAATTTTACCTCTTGGATCCAGCGGCAAATAGGGCACGTAGGACTTGTTCCCTGCAGTGCACGTCGATTTTTGGTTTATTTGTGAAATTAATTTCTCCAAAATTCGAAAAATTAATTCCACCACTGTTTCTTCCTGACGTCCTGGGGCGCTCCAGACTTCGAATTTCGGCTCGAACGGGTCAACGTTGTGTTGCACGTAGCCGACTTAATATGCAGGCACCCAGTTGTTTTTTCTGGATCTACTGTTCCCGACGTCCTGGGGCTCTCCAGGCTCCAAAATTCGGCTCGATAGGACCATTAAATGTGTCCGTCGTCGAATTTTGCCGGGACGCCAGGCTCCAAAATCTGGCTCGCAAGGACCATTAAATGTGTCCGTCGTCGAATTTGCCGGGACGCCAGGCTCCAAAATCTGGCTCGCAAGGACCATTAAATGTGCAGGACGTAGCGTGTTCATTGGCCCCGAGAAAAGAAGGGCGTAAACCTTCTGGCCATTGCCGCTGAACGCCCCATCCACATCAACGAAAACAAAGGTTCTTGGATGCCTAGCTGCAGCAGTGACGTAGGGTTGCAAATCGACTCTAACGATTCAACGATGTGTTGGCTGTACTTGAGTTATTTCCAGATTCCGGGTTGCCCACTTCTGGATCAGCACTCCTGGTGTCCAGGTTCCGAGGTTCAGCTCGACAGGATCGAAAAGGGATGTCTTCATAAGGGTTGAAGTTGATGAATTAAATGAAACACTAAGTTATTCAGTACACGGCACGATTCTAGGGCTCTCAACAATTTCTGAGACGTGATTCTATATAAGAATTACTTCTTATTTACTAAGACAAGTACAAGCGACTAGCTTTGGATGACTACAAATTCTATTTTGGGCCCGGGGGTTCTTTATACCCTCGCATCGTGCCATTATTGAGAGCCCCGCAAATTCTCGCCGAAAATAATTTTTATTTATGTAAAAAACCCTTATACATATTTGGTAAATAGGGTTACCGCACCCCTTCCATGGTGCTATCAATAGCTGGATTCCTTCGTACTGTAACACAGTAACGCCCCCTATCTATGTATCTAATCAATATACCTAATTTCCAGGTATTGATAGCTTCCTTAGACTATTTCCATGAAATGAAAGGACAATTCCCTTTATTTCCCAGTTAAAACCTTAATAGCTTTTAACCTAGCCTAAGGATATCTATAGGTTGGGTTGACCTGCTGGTGCCAATAGCAGGCTGTCTGTTGACGTCTAGAAAAAGCTTATTTTCGGGAATCTTCTATGGGATATCATCCCTTATGTAACGAATCTATAAATTCCTAAGTCATTTCACCGACTTTAGGACTTCCTACTTAGGCTAACCAGACAATCACCGCCTATTATGGGGATTCTGGTAGCCAATAGACCACACTTTACATTTCTAGTGTTTATGTAAGTCTATCTAGGTCATATGCACATAAGGTGCCTTGATATGTACAAATTTGATAGCTGGTCACTTTCTTTGCGCCCAGCTATCAGAGAAATTAGATATAAAAACACTAATAAGATTGGGACAACACGATGGTGCGTTTAACGGGCCATCGGGAGGTCCCCAAAAATTCCTTATTTTCGGAATTCCCAGGGGTGTATAGTCCCGGGGAATGCCAAAAACTGACTAAAAATTACATTTCCAGAAACCTATTTTCTGGAATTGTACTTAAACTACTTGAGCGATTTTCGCTCCAAAGTGATGGCTTGTGTTAAGTTGAGATGTTACAAAATTAATATATTTAATTTTTGTAAAATAAAACCATTCATTCAAGATGACAGAACCAGAAGGCCATCAACTTTATTTTTTAAATCTGACAATCGTAGCACAAAGGCTATATACAACATCTCCTTCTTATAAACAAAGTCAAGGTATTGTATTAGTATAACTTAAGAAACTTATTACAATAATAAAAATAAAACATAACGGCTCGTGCTTGACCAACTACAAATTAAGTCTAGCTGGAGGTCTTACAACTCGACCCGATGATGTCACTAAAAGGCCATCCTCATTGCGATGTAAGCCTGTTCTAGCACAGTGTGTGGCTGGTGCCATAACAACATTCTGAAGCACATCTGGCCCCACAAGAGACTCATTGGCATTTGACTCGGGCAAGAAAGATGACGAAGGTACATCTTCGTCAGGAATGTAGTATTGTGGAATACTATTCCTTAGGGGTTTTATGTGAAACCTATTACGGATGTAAAACCGATCATAAACATTAATTTTGTATGATCTCTCATTAAGCCTCCCCTGTATTATCCCCTTCCTCCAAGCTTTGCCAATTTTAAAAAATACAGGTTCACCAGTTGCTAATGGTCTCAAAACAGCCTTGTTCCTATCATAATAATATTTATCTATAAGCTGCTTTTCTAATAAAGACTTTCTTAAATTCCTATTGACTTTGGGTATAAATTGCTTAAGTTGCATAGGTAAAATACCCCTTATCTTTCTACTGAATAAATTTTCAGCCGGTGAAGGAATTTCTTTTGAAATAGGCGTATTCCTAAATTCTAACAATGCTAAGTATGGGTCTCTTTTTTCATAAATTGTTTTTTTGAGAAGTTTTTTAACACTTTGAACAGTTCTCTCTACTAACCCATTGGATTGAGCGTATTCAGGGCTTGAACGAATTAGATCAAAACCCCAACTGTCAGCAAACTCAGCAAAGCGTTGAGATGTGAACTGAGGACCACCATCACTCATTATTGATTTGGGTATACCATTTCGGCTGAAAATCCGTTTTAAGTTATTTATAATAGAATCACTTGTAAGCGAGTTCAATAAAGCTAACTCCGGAAACTTTGTTAAGTAATCAACTACAAGTAAATACATTTTACCGTCTAACTCGAATAAATCAAGTGCAATCTTCTCCCATGGAAAGAGTGGTACATCATGAGGTATGAGAACCTCTCTTTTGTTGTTGTTACTATACAGTTTACATGTTTCACAGGTTGAAATCATATCTAATATTTGAGAATGAATACCTGGCCAGTATATAGCATCTTGAGCTCGTAACAACGTCTTATTTATACCTAAATGCGGATAATGTAAACGATACAACATTTCTTTTCGGAGCTGACTAGGTACAACAATGCAGTTATTTCTAAATATAATATTGGACTTATAAGTGAGATCTCCTCTAACATGCCAGTATTTTCTCACTATATCAGGCAGCGAGTTTTTGTGCTCTGGCCATCCATTGAGAATAAAGTCCTTCAGAACTCTCAACTCCTCATCGCTTTCAGTTAAATTTTGTATGTTTCTTAACTGCCCATCACTGGCATTTATGTTGGAAATTAACATATCAATGTGAGCTTCAATCTCACTTGAGTCCAGTTCAAGTTCTGAGCTTTGACTCTCCATAAAAGACCTAGATAATGTATCTGCTAAATACAACTCCTTACCACGCTTGTAAACCAAATTGAATTGATACTTTTGCAGTTTCAACAACATTCTTTGAATACGCGGTGAACATGAATTCAATGATTTTTTAACTATACTCACCAAAGGAGCATGATCTGTTTCAATGGTTATTTCTCTACCAAAAATAAATTGATTGAACTTATCACAACCAAAGAGAATCGCTAAGAGCTCCTTTTCAATTTGAGCATATCTTTTTTGACACTCAGTCAATGCCTTTGAAGCATAAGCTACCGGAAGGTTGTTCTGAAAAAGAACTGCACCCAAACCATCTTTTGAGGCATCAACGGATAAAACCAAAGGCAACTTTTCATCAAAAAATTGTAATACTGGTTTTTTAACCAGCAAACCCTTTAGTTCCTGAAATACTTTCTGATGCTCAGGCAACCAGACATAATCTACGCCTTTCTTTAGCAGGTTCCTTAATGGAGCATTTACTGTAGCGAAATTTGGAATAAACTTTCCAATATAATTAATGACCCCTAAAAATCTCTCCAATTCCTTGCGGTCTCTAGGACTCTTCATTGATAAAATTGCTTCAATTCGGGCATCATCCAGTTTAATTCCACTTGGAGTAATAATGTGTCCTAAGTACTTGACTTCAGAAACACCAATCTTACATTTAGTTTTGTTCAATTTTACATTCTCTTGTCTGAGTTTGTCCAAAACTTGTCTCAATTTCCTATCGTGTTCAACTTGTGTACGTCCCCAAATTAAAATATCATCAATATACACCTCTATTCCGTCAATACCTTCAAGAAGTTGACGCATACGAAGCTGAAAAACTTCTGAGGCACTACATAGCCCAAAAGGCATTCTCAGAAATTTATACCTCCCGAAAGGAGTGTTGAAACAACACAGGTCTGAACTACTACTTGAAAGCTTTATATTCCAAAAGCCATTGCTCAAATCAAGTGTACTAAACACGGTTGCTCCTGCCAACTTACTACTAATCTCATCAAAAACTGGCAAATCAAAATGCTGTCGCTGAATAACCTTGTTTAGGTCTTTAGGGTCAATGCAAAGTCTTAAATCTCCATTAGGCTTGTAGGCAATCACTAGAGAATTTACCCAATTAGTAGGATGTGAAACTTTTTCTATAACTCCCATCCTCTCCATCTCATCCAGCTTGGCTTTTAATTTAGGCTGAATGGCCAATGGAACTTTGCGTGATGCATGTACAACCGGAACAGCATTATCTTTGAGCTTAATATCATACTCGCCTTCAACACATCCTAATCCTTGAAACAGATCATTATAATCACTAAGGATACTCGTTGAAACAGAGATGTTATGAACTGGATCAACTAAATTTAATTTGATGGCTGACTGCAGGCCGATAATGTTGCAAGCGCCTCCAAAAGCTACCACGAAAAAATCTAAGGTATGAATATTTCCGTCAAACTTACAAGGTAAAGAACACTTACCTAAGCACCCAATTGCTTCCCCCGTAAAAGTAGTAAGTCTAGTCTTACTTTGCATGAGGTTGTTTAGATCCAGCCCAAGATGCCTCAGCTGGACAGCTCCTAGTGCCAATATATTGGCCTGCGCCCCTGTGTCTACCTTGAGTTGTACTGGAGTATCGTTAACACCAACTGTTATTATCCAGTCTTTTACTTTTTTAGTTACAGAACTTACAAAAAGTGCACCTAGAAATAATGTGTTGATAATTTCGCTATCACTATTTTCCTCAAGTAAAAACGCCGTTTTAGCCTTACACATGTTTGCGAAGTGGTTTAACTTATGGCACTTCATACACTGCTTATTGAAAGCAAAACAATTTTTAGCTAAATGATTATAACCACATTTGGAACAAACCCTTTTGTTTTGGTACTCTGTTGGTGTTGACGAATTAGTTTGACTTTGTCGTCTATTTGACGCTGAAGCACTCGCACTTGCACGATTCGTATTAGGTAGTTGCTGTCTCTGATTAACTTTTGCAATGTTATTATTGTCTGTGATGTCACGGTCCTGAACAATTTCCATATTGTTGACCATCATCATTCCAGTTGAAGATAATGAAGATGCCGAGCACATTTCTTGCATCTGCTGCTTAGTCTCCTGAGAGGCCCGGCAAATCTGAGCCGCTTTCGGAAGTGTAAGGTCTTTTGTCCTCAAGAGACGATCCTTGACTGTGATATCTATTATGCCACACACCAAACGATCCTTGATCAAACTCTCAGTCAGTTGCTCAAACTCACACGTCGCACTCAAATCTCTGAGTTCTACGATATAATCTTGATATGTCTGTCCGTGACCTTGGTTTTTCGTAAAAAACTTGTACCTCTCGTAAGTGACATTCTTTTCCGGATTAAAGTGCTCATCAAACTTTAGTATAACTTTATCTACATCATTCTTATGCTCGTTCTTTTCATACATGAACGTATTGTAAATTCTTAGTGCTCTGTCTCCGATGCAACTGAGAAGTAATGCTGTTTTTATGTCAGTTGCTTTTTCTTTGTTTCCTGACGCTAGAAGATAAATCTCAAACTTCTGGCGAAAGAACCTCCAGTTCTCGGACATATTTCCCGTCCAACTCATCTCACATGGGGGTTTTATAGCCCCAATGGTGGTTGACGTCGCCATTAGAAAAAAAAAAATTTGCTCGGAAGTTTCCTTCCTATCTGTTTTACCTGCGCGTCAGCTCCAGCTCCACCTGTCATTTATTTCTGAATTAATTACCAATTAGGTACCGACTGCGCCATGTTAAGTTGAGATGTTACAAAATTAATATATTTAATTTTTGTAAAATAAAACCATTCATTCAAGATGACAGAACCAGAAGGCCATCAACTTTATTTTTTAAATCTGACAATCGTAGCACAAAGGCTATATACAACAGCTTGGTAGCTAGTCCAGCAAGCCATCCGAAAGTACTTACACCATGAGTACATCTATTCCCTTCATGGAGTTATTCCACCTGAAGGGTCTACAAATTTCAACGTTTTACGTTGTTTACATTTTTCACGACTGCTTATCTCGTTGACTATCCAAGCGATTCTTCCCATCAAGAAACCGCCTGGAAGCCCTTTTAGCAAGCTTTCCAATGGTAGTACTTTTACCAGTACACCTATATGTTTCTAGGTACTTAGGGCACCTAAAACCGTAAGCGATTGCCAAAAACCAGATAAACAGCGGTTTTTCTATTATATACTGACTTGATATCTCAAGTAAATGGGCTTTATATAAAAGACTACGCTAACTATGAGGTGTATATAGGCTTCCTGTCTCGGTCTAGGTCCCCCATATACCCTAAAATGACCTAAAACCATATATTTGGTGTTTGAGATATCAAGTCAATATTCCTATTTACATAGCAGAAACTATGTGGTCTTCACATAGTTTCATCATTATGTACTGATTTCATGTCCAGTACATAGGATAAGCCCTTAAAAACATGATTTTAATTACTATAATATTTTCAAAAACCACCAAAACTATAAATATCGTGTGGTTCCCTCTCACGGGTCATTCGGAACTAATCCGTCGTCGAGCACAGACGTATCGTATGACAGAAATTTATGTTTTTTACTATGATAACTCTTATCAGTATGCTTTCTAATGATTTTACTCTGTTAAGGGTGAACTATTGAACCCTATAACATACTGACAAACACTAAAAACATTATACTACTATCTCAAAAAATGTAGGTAAAATTTTAGTATAAATATAAACGTGCCTCTAAAATTCATTTTAGTATCAGGTGGCGCGCCGTGGTAAGCAGACATGTCTACACATACAAACTTCAATTTCTATGAACCATTTAGTATGGTTGATGACGCTTCGTCGCGAACATAATATTTGCACTTTGAGTACACGAAACTGGCATTTTATCATAGTGTTTTAAAAATCTCTGTAAATCGTCCAAATCGTTCTCCCGACCGAAATTGGTGGCCCATCTCAACGGAGATAAGCCATGTACAGCACGGATAAGATAACTGAGCACCCGAAACGTCAATCGATCCCACTCCCACCTACCCGCGCGGCGACCTGCATTCGCCTCGTGAGTCGAACGTCAGAGTGACATTCACATTTCGGGTGCTCAGTTATCTTGTTTGACTCATCTCGCGTAATTACAGGCACAATAGAAAAACAATTTACAAGTGTGTGCGCAAACGCAGATACACTCTCTGTCTGTTCATTTACTCTCATAATCCGATGGGCGGCAATGATACATGACCGCTGATACTAAAAAATGCCTAACAGAAAAACCTAATACTTACCTCTTTGCCCGACCTGGAAATCAACCAGTTTCCACGTTCAGCAGTCAACGCAACCAACAGAGCAGTTAAACAAACAGAACAAATCAAGTGGTGAATGAAAATCTTTTGTGAGTCCTCACAATGAATTAATGTGAATATTCCAACACACACTTGGCCGGTTTTTTTTTGGGTTGGCAATGTCGTTAAAATATTTTATTTTATTAAAGGCAACACTAATCCGTACAAGCTTCTGATTTTTTCAATAGTAACACTTAAACACTGATGTCATTCCTCGAAATGTCGGTATCAGAGATTTTCTTTCTTTAATGGCATTAGAGCAGAACAATATAATCGAATTCCATATGCGTGTGACAAGTACAGCTATATTTTCTTCCTTAGAAGAATAATTTTTACCTGGAGCTGGAACGTCTCTATTGGAAAAACGTACCCGAATGTGGAATTCACAATAGTGAAAGAAATTGTTGAAAAACTAAGTTAAAATATAGATTTATTTCTAAATTTAGCCGATAATGGAGCTAAACGATGTGATAGTCAACCAACCCGTCGTGATCGACAATGTAAATACCTTTTAATAAACTAAACGCTAAATATTTTCATCTAGTCGACGATGCAAGTTTTTACGCAATAATTCTTGTAAAATCGATTTCAGAACCATTTTTATTGGGTTTTATTTATAATCGATAGGTTCTGAAGGTTCTAAATCGTTTATATACATGCTTTCATACATTAGTTAACAAATATGACTCATCATCTCATTCCTACCATATTAGTGCTGTGTACGTATTAATTTTAATGTTGCCGGTTTTGCCAGGGCTCCGGAGTAATCAAAGCTGGCTTTGCTGGCGATCAGATACCGAAATGCAGGTTCCCAAACTAGTAAGTGTCACTTTTACAATAAGATTCTCATTTTTTATACCTTTCATGCAAACATTTTATATTTCTTTTATGAAGCTTATTATAATGCCGCAGAAGATACTGAAAGCTATGTGCCTGCATCGCAACTTACGTTTAATTGTACATAACTAAGGTAGTTAGTAAACTCTTCTGTAAATAACCATGGAAAAAAGGCATTATTTTGATGTTATTTCCATCAATCAGTCTAATAGTTTTCCTGGCTATTTTTGGGTTGTCTAAGAAGACGAAGCTATAATAATACCAGCCTGTAACTGTCCCACTGCAGGAAAAGCTTCTTCTCATACAGAGAAGGCACATGTATTAATCACCAAGCTTGCTCAATGTGGGTTGGGGATTTCAGACTTATAATACCTATAGTCCAGGTGTCCTCACAATGTTTTCCTTCACCATTGTCAGCGATATCCAAGTTATACTAAGAAAGAATGTATATATGAGAGCAGTGGTGGCCCAGTGTGTTGTGAGTTCGTACCCAGGTGGGCGCTTTACTTTGTGTAAATTCTTTTGTCACCACTACTCTCAAAACGGTGAAGGAAAACATTGTGTGGAATCCAGTATGTCCTAAAACCAAAAATTTTAAGACTTGTGACATCCACAAACCCGCACTGGGCCCGCGTGGTGGATCACGGCCCATTCCCCTCACATAGAAGAGGCCTGTGTCCCAGCAGTGGGAACATTAAAAGACTGATGAAGATGTATATATGAATTTGTAAAGTCACATGCTAGTATTTTACTTGGAATGACTGCCTACCAGACCTCCACAACCCAGTAACTGTGTAACACAATACAAGACATGATCTGGTGTGATTTTTTTCCGTGTGCATTGTATTTAATATTTCTTGTCCCACAGCATAGGCCGACCAAAGCATGTCCGAGTGATGGCTGGAGCTTTAGAAGGCGAACTCTTTGTGGGTCCCCGTGCCGAAGAACATCGAGGTCTGCTCAGTATCAAATACCCCATGGAACATGGTATTGTTACCGATTGGAATGACATGGAGCGAGTGTGGAATTATATTTACAGTAAGGTTGGTAGAATTGCTTGAATAATCCTTATCAAGAATATTCAGATTCATAAATCAAGTTTTGAAACAACATGAAGTAATCTGCAATCATGGACATTCAAAAGTGCCACTTATTGCCTAATTCAAATAGTAAAGCATTTGATTTTGACTTTGATTTGGTTGATGATGGAGTAACCTTGCCTAGAAGTAAATCTAACTCTGGTAGGGAATTCCACTCCTTAGCTTTATGCACAATGAAAGTGTATTACGCACATTGCGCACGTTCTCTTTGAATGCACAGGTGTCACCCAGATAAGAACACAAACCCTCGGGTCACCCAGATCTTGCACAGATGTTCTGAGGAAACCAGGAGCTCTAATTAACTTCTGGAGGGAGGTGGGCTGGTTGGAATAACCACCAAACGGCCGCCATGGCCCACGCACAATGGTCCACCTTAAGGACAGTGAGGAAACCAAACCCCTTGACATAGCACATAGATGTAAGTGTACTTCAGGTACACGTCTGCATACTTTCGGAATTTAGGTGTGATGTTATGTAAATTTCCAATCTGTGCTTAAAAAATGTGTTTTCTTTAATTCCTAGGACCAACTGTCGACATTCTCAGAGGAACACCCCGTCCTGCTAACGGAGGCTCCTCTCAATCCACGGCGGAACAGGGAGAAGGCTGCTGAGGTGTTCTTCGAGACCTTCAATGTACCAGCTCTGTTCCTATCCATGCAAGCTGTGTTGAGCCTGTGAGTAGTCTACTAAACTAAGAAATTGTCCCAAAAGAACTTACTTACCTGGAGTAAAAAGTATCTTATGTCCGGTTTCAAGAACCAATATATCTCTATACTAGGGATAAGGTAGGTTAGACAGAATACAGGGAAGGTTTAAAAACAAAATAAATACCGTCAAATGCGAGTCGGCCTCGCGCACGAACGGTTCCGTACCATTATCGCAAAAAAACGGCCAAAAAATCACGTTTCAACAAACGACACAACACACAACTACAACATACAACTATGGGAGCCCCACTTAAATATTTTTTATACCATTCGCCCTCTAAAAAGCTTATTTTATTCACTGAAAACAGTAATATAAAAATCAATTGCTGTTTGTTAGTCGTAGTAGAATAATTATTTTGTTTTGTTCACTAGAATTCAGGGAAGGTTTAAAAACAAAAAAAATAGGTACGTAGGTTGGGTATGGTAGGTAGGTAGGGTGGGTAGAAAAATAGGTAGGCTAGGGTAGGGTAGGTAGTCAGTTGACAGGAGCGAAGCCATGGGCACAGCTTGTTGATAATATTAAAATGGACGAACGAACCTCGCCAAATCTTACTTTTCCTTGAAGATGGAACCTTGAGATTGTTACCACTTAGCCACAAGCTCCTCCTATGTTGATTTACCACAAAGTATTATGTTCTATGTACCTTGGTCAGACTCAAACTCTAAAGCATTTATTTCATTTAAACCATTTTAAGGGTATTTTTTGAATTGTCAAGCAAAACTTGAATCCAGTTGCACAATCGCAAGCGTCAGTAGACCAGGTCTCTATGGAGAAGTATGTGCTAGAAAATCCACAGACACTAGGATAGGACAAACCCTTTTCTGCACTTAGATTCCCATTTAGTCCGTTGTGCGTTCAGGCCTCCTCTCTGTGATTGGGCCGTAATCCACCATGCGGGTCTAGTGCGGGTAGGTGGATGTCACATGTCTTCGAATTTTTGGTTCTAAGACATGCCGGTTTCCTCACGATGTTTTCCTTCACCGTTTTGAGAGCAGTGGTGATGAAATATTTTACACAAAGTAAAGCGCCTGTCTGGGTTCGAACCCACTACTTGCTGGCCACGGACACTCTTTTTCATCAATAAAATTTTACTACAAAGTTTTTGGATTGGTCATATTTGTTGGAAGATTACATAATTATTATATTAAATATTGTTCACAGATACGCCACAGGCCGCACCACAGGCGTGGTGCTAGACTCAGGGGATGGTGTCACACACTCTGTGCCTATTTATGAAGGTTTTGCGATGCCCCATAGCATCATGAGGGTGGACGTTGCTGGAAGGGATGTCACGCGTTATCTCAGGTAAGCTACTGCCATTAAATTGACTTTTTAGAAAATTGGGCTTACTTTTCAAAACTCGATAGAATATATCGCACCCTTAGGATCAAAGTGACATACTCGTACGGTAGGCTTATTACGTATGAAACAGCAATCAGCAATAATTGCGCAGCGATCGCGCAATCATCGCGCGATTGATTGCTATATGTAATAAACATCTGGATTACGTAACTAATTAATTGCTTAACGCTTCCTCTTTGTCAAATGCAATTATTTTGAAAAATCCGCCAGACTCTAAATATCTTTACTTAGCAATTTGGGAGCGGTTGGCAGTCTACCAACAACAACAGCAAAAGTAATGACAATTTGACAGCCAAATTTAGTCGCACTAATCGCGATCACCCTGCGTTCAAATGAACATTTTAGTTAACTAATTGTTCCATAGAGGCAGCACTGTCGTAAATATGCTATGGTGTGACTATCGCTGATACATAATTCGGCTTAGCGATTGAAGAGCAATTATTGCGCAATCATTGCTATCATTTTGCTCTTGCAAGATACCAAATAAAGCCTGCGGGACCTAACGTGATCGCTCACAATGGCCCTCATCAGAAGGCTTAAAGTTACCAAAAAGGCAATGAAGAGGGCTATGCTCGGTGTTTCCTTGCGTGATCGAATCAGTAATGAAGACATCAGCAAGATAATCAGAGTTACCAACATAGCTGAAGAATTATCAAGTCGACGCCACGAACCGAACATATCAACCGACAACACGTGTGGAAGAGATATATGCTGTGATGAGCAGTAGGAAGCTAGTTCGCGTACGAATACACACTTTTGCAAATTTGTAGCGAAATGGATAATGATTTAAGACGAAACTGAGCGCGCGAAATTTTATAAACAGACCTTTGGCAGTCTAGATATCATGAAAAACGACTAAATCTATCTGTTCAAAATAAAATTATTTGCATTGTTGAACTACTAATCTATCCCTGTATGGAGGCCGTTTTGCAATTTTCCGTCTCTTTACGGTATTTATTCGCGCCCAAAAATGCGTTAAAATTAGTGTCGAAATGTGGAACTTTCGACGCTCATAACTTTCAAATATTTTCTTTTTTTACTTTTTTGCTTCCATACAGGGCTAGATAATGATGAGACAAATTGATATCACTTTTTATTTAGAACGTACATCGTCAAACAGTGGAATAATCCCTAGACTACGTTTGTATGGAAGAATTTTCGACTAGTGTAACCTTAAGTGGCAGTGGGCAGGGCTCATTGCTCGTTCTGGAGTGACGACCGCGAACCGGAAGACGTAGTGTTAAAAGGCCTCCCTCTAGGTGGATGGATGACTTGGTTAAGGCTGCAGTGTAAAATAAGAATCCAGTACCTTTTTAAATAAATTATTACTCGGTCACACCATCCCTAAATAAACCCTTTCGATTTGCAGGCTCCTCCTACGTAAGGAGGGCGTGAACCTCCGCACATCCGCTGAGTTGGAAATAGTCAAAGCCATCAAAGAGAGGGCTTGCTACCTCTCTCCAAACCCTCTGAAGGAGGAGACTTTAGAGACGGAGAGGGCTCAGTACACGCTGCCAGATGGGACGGGCTTGGAGGTAAGAATAATAATAATAAAATGTAATGTTATTTCTCCATAAAGTTTGGCTTAAAATCTACTTAAAACATTTTACAACATTTGTTAGAAGCTCCTTTGCGAGAGACTGGAATCCGTACTCGGGAAACCCTGTTTTACGGATCTCTAGGTCCTCATCCTAGACTATTATTTCCTAATGTTATTGCAATATTAATAATACTAATTAAATTCGATTTGATTTGAATTGATAATTAAATTTTATAAATACATTAAAAACTTATTTTTTCCGTACCTTTTGCGAACACAGCACTGTCTCTGATACATGATAGAATACAGGGGGTGGCATAAAAACAAAAATAAGTTAGGTATGGTAGGTAGGTATTTATTTTTTTCATTTTGACAGCCGACCATAGATTGGCGCGCTCTGTCGTTTGTCTACGGTTTCTATAAATGATCATTGAGTCTTCGGGATGTTGGTCGTATATTTATAGTGTTTATTTATATATTTGTTTTATTCTTTATATACACATACATACTGTGACTCACCGTCTCTGTTTATACTATTTTGTTATTATTTATTTTATTCCTTAAATATTGTATGTTCCGTTTCCGTGAATGTGTCCGTGGTATGAAAAGTCCCAGCCCTTTCAGAATATTTTCTTTTTAAATATCGTTGCACATGCTGAGATAGGATCCTTTTTGGTCTCGCAAGGGGTTATTTATTTTTACCCGACAGCCGAAGGAGGGTAATGTGTTTATCAGTCTATGTATGTATGTTTGTTCCTATGTGGCGTTCTAGAGACCAAACGAACCAACCCATTCCCTTCGTGTGGGGTATCAAAATAAAGGGTTTTAGGAGGTGATTTCAAAAATATATAACACTTATATGTTTAAATGTACATAATTCAAAAAAAAAAAACTAAAAAGTTATAAATAAAAAAAGTAAATTTAAAAAATCAAAAAACCCGACTGCTTAAAAGGCGAACTAAAAAGACGTAAACAAGAAGAAAATCATGCTGTGCAGTCGGAGGATACATCTAGTTTTGACCAGCCAGCTCGCGAATATGTATTTGTCAGTTGGGTTTTTTGATTTTTTGAATTTACTTTTTTTATTTATAACTTTTTAGTTATTTTTTTTTCAGAAGCTCTCGTGTCTCCTGTGCGGGTCGCAAATAAATGTTTTTCTTTCTTTCTTCATACATACATGAAGTCCCGCCTTTTTACAAGATTTTATTTAGTCTTCCTGTCCTGGTGTCTGTAATCAAATCTTGCAAGTTAAATTTGACCAACATCCCAGTGTCCGATTGAGCTGCAATTGAATTTTAAAACAGTTCTGCCCTACTAATGATAAGTGACATCATTCAAAATACAATGTGGTGAACTGCCATAGATGGCGGACCAATATTTTTTTTATACACCTCATAATATATGGGTACCTAATGAAATGATTTGCCGCCAAGAAAGATACGAAAAAGCTCATTGTTTTTTTAATTAATTCTTACTCTTTACAGATTGGTCCAGCCAGGTTCCGTGCTCCAGAAGTATTGTTCAGACCTGATCTCATTGGCGAAGAATGTGAAGGTATGTTCAAAGCTACTAGTTCTTACAAGCTTTTCTTTGCTGTCCAGCCACTAGAAATCCAGTTATTAGTTACTTTCGAAACATTAAAATAATTTAAATGATCTCATGAAATATAAGATTTATAAAACTAATATTTGTCAACTGTTGTACTATTATAACTGTTGTATTATGAACAAAATTAATTATAATTATTATTTTTATTTAAATAAATAAAACTTCTAACATTTAATAATTAAAACGTCTTAGAACCAAAATTTCGAAGAAATGTTATATCCACCAACCCGCACTGGGCCCGCGTGATGGATTACGGATTTACCGCCCATTCCCTCTCACAGAGAGGAAGCCTGTATCCCAACAGTGGAAACATTATGGTACACCGTAATTAAAACTTCATTTTCGTTTTTCCAGGTCTTCATGAAGTCCTAATGTTCGCCATACAGAAGTCTGACATGGATCTTCGAAAGGTGTTGTATCAGAACATCGTGTTAAGTGGAGGGAGTACCTTGTTCCGGGGTTTCGGAGACAGGCTCCTGGCCGAGATTAGGAGATTAGCACCTAAGGATATGAAGATTAGGGTAAGAGAATCTTACTTTCTTACTAATATTCCTGAGTGTCATGGCTACCCAGCCTACCCTGCCTACTCTGCCAACCCTCCCTGTCCTGCCTACCCAACCCTACCTACCTACCTAATAATTTGTATCTATCATCAATAGTTTTCTCAGCGCACGCCAAAGAATGAATTTTATAGGCAACATTTTGCTACCTTGGGTTACATTATTGCAATTTTCATAAGGATCTCTAAATTTTTTGAAAATATATTGTAGCCTATGACACTCAGGAATAATGTAGCTTTCTACTGGTGAAAGAATTTTCAAAATCGGTTCAGTAGATCCAGAGATTACCCCTTACAACGTCACAAACTCACAAACTTTACCTTTTTATAATATTATTAGTATAGAGAAATGGTAAATTTTGGATGGATCTTGCTCAAATTTGGCACAGAGATAGATTATATTCTGGAATAGCATATAGAGCTAGAGATGCCGCGAATACTCGCTATTATTCGGTATTCGGCACCACTCGTAATTTTGTTATTCGACGATTACCGAATAATAATAGTGTATTATTCGATGATTCTGTTTCTTGCGCAATGGTTCGCAGAGCCAACTGCTGAGACACCAAGATCCACTGTGACCTGTGACTACTATTATTATACAAGCTTTAATATTACCTCGCTTTTGTATGTGTGTCCGGCAACAAAAAATAGATTTTTCAATCACTTCCTGGCATCCGATGAAGTTGAAACTTTTGATCAGGTGGTCACCCCGACCATAAGCTCTTAGAGCGGTCACCCCCCAGTTCGATGGTACAAGCATGTTTGAAAAATATTGTTACTATATTTTTTAATTAATTCTTGTTTTGCTCCACAGATCTCAGCGCCGCAAGAGCGCCTCTACTCCACGTGGATCGGGGGTTCGATTCTCGCGTCACTCGATACATTCCGGAAAATGTGGGTCTCTAAGAGAGAGTACGACGAGGAAGGACACAGGGCGGTCCATCGCAAGACCTTCTAGACTATTCTAGATGAATCTAGAACATTAAGGCTCATTACCAGGGATCGGGAAAGGAGAGGATATTTATCTAAACTTTACATACATAGCTTCGCGTTTGTGTTCTACGAAGGGGTCTTTAAGTCAAGAGTGAATAGGTTACTTCTAGGCAAGCGTGCTTCACTGTCAACCACATAATCGTTTACCATCCATATTTTTGTAGGCGTTAGATTTATAATTAAAGAAAATCTATGTGTAAATTAACTTTGAAAAAAATTAAACTAATAATTTGCTGCCTCTACATTTTGTAGAAGGTCGGTCTCAGCGTTACCAGAATTTAACTTTTGTTAGATTTCTTTTGAACTTCTCATGTAACACGACTGAAAATGTAACTTTTAGGACTTAGTAAAAAACACGGGGTCTCATTGCTAAGAAAGAAATTTTGGTTCAAATAAATCTCACTAGATGGCGCGACATGTACACACAATTCAATAGAATATAATAATTGTGTGTAAAATTAACATTTTCTGGAATTGAACATAAAAATTGTATGTTCTTGTTTAATATATGCATAATTTTGTACTTCGGAGAGTTCTCCGAAGTACAAAATTATGGAATATTGGGCTCTTAATTCACGTTTCAAAGATTATTTTAAATAAGAAAAATATATTCACGAACCTAGTAAACCCTTTTACTTGCAAGTCGCTGCTAACACCATCTATTGCCGTGAAACGGGATCGAACGCGATTGATGTACTTACAAAAATAACAAGATTAATCAGATGAAAAACGCTAGTTACGTCGGCACGGTTTCTTTGTATGGGATGAGGCATCTGTATGCTAGTATTATATTATCTGTGGTAAAAAATATTGAAATATTATCCTGCAAAAAAAAAAAAGTCGTGAAACGGAACGCATCTAAGAAAAAAGGCTTCGTTCGTCGTGTTGTCGCACCTGATTTTGTGACACACAAATTGACGTATTGCATATTCACTCGCTCACTCACGTGTGTTTCTAAATATTCCATCCCACTAACTCTGGCGAGCGAGTGAGCGTATTAGTGACGACGTTATCCAAATAAAATAAGGTAGCCGAACATGTTACGCGGCAAATGTTGCCTAGTGAATAAGGGGCTTTATGGGGGCAAACATATTTTAAAAAAAATTATAGGTAGGCTCGCGCTTGACCACTATCTCACCTGATGGTAAGCGATGATGTGGTCGACAGTGAAGCAAGCTTGCCTAGAAGTAATTTACTGAACAGCTGATTATGTTTGTGAGATATCAGAAGAAATTTGGAAAGGTGATGAAAAAAAATCAAATTGTGTAACCATATTCAACTTTTGCATTTAAACCACACAAACTAACTAACAAAACTAATGTATTATAAAATTAATAATATTATATAATTATAATGAAATAATGGCTATCGCCTCACAAATTTGTAACCATTGGTATATTTAACTATTGGTTGAATTAACTTCGGATCAAAAAACTGGGCCTAAAAAGTGCAAAAATAACTTTCGTTTCGGAAGTCGATGTTGCAAAGTCATAAACCAAGAGGTACCAAAGACACCGAGTTTAACGGACGGTGTATTTGGGTGGTAAATATTTCTCTGCGCAGACCATGGCCCACCGCATTCCCTGTTACCTGTACATGTGAGGACCTTATGTCTGCGTCGGCGAATGGTTCTGCCTTAACTGAATATTGGGCCAAACATAATATCTAAAGTCACCTCCAGATAACAAATTGAATTGTAGTTCTAAAAACTAAAAAAACACGCTTCAATGGTAAATTGAACTAAAAAGTCGCTAATCCTGAAGATCCTGGTAAGGATAATGGGACAAAATATTTAAATTATTGCATTGTCATCGGTCCTTGATAAGTGTGCAAAGTTTCAAATCAATCCGACGTTTTGAAGTGGGTGAAAATCACGTTCAAAAGTTCCGTTACATTGATACATACATACCAAGCTAATAAAAGCGTGATAAAAATAGAAGTTGTAACACCTGTCTACCAATGTATTCCAATATTCAAAACGATACGATAAAATGTAAAGGCAGTGTCGCTAATACGATCAAAACAAACGTATCGCGGTAAGGGGCGTCCTTGACCCTTTCACTTTGCATTCAGTAATGAGTTAATATCTCATAAATGCGTGGATCTATTTTCATGTTTTAATCGGATAAAATGGTTCTACGGCTTTACCTTTCATTTGAAAACAAAATTTAAAAAATATATCAAACGAAAAAACATGTTTCAAGATCTGAAGTTGGCTGCAAGACCCAGCGCAGCAGCTATTTTTGTGTCAATGATGAAGTTAAAAACAGCATTGTATAACTGTATCTTTCACTCTCTTTGCAGTATACGCGATGACATACAGTTTCTTGCGCAATGGTTCGCAGAGCCAACCTCAGTTTCGCTGTGACTACTATAAATATAGTTTTTGGTACAATTCGGGTCAATGACCTTTATTTGTTTGTTATCTCGCGGAGACTTTAGAAATTGTATTTGCCATCGACACGCTAAGAAGACTTAAAATATGAAATAACCAAGCTTATAGAAGTATTTAATAGGCAAATTATGACTGGTAAAAAAGTCAAGCTAAATTATGAAATTAATAAATAAATTAGGGACTTTTCAGTGTTATCAGATGCAAAATAACAGTATTTTAATATATGAATCTTTATGTCGTTAGTACAACCAATCGCACGTCAGTGGTAACAAGTTGAACTTACAAAATCACCTTTATTGCTACGATATAAAGAGTAATGTTGACTAAAGATTACTTTTGTTCTGTCGGGTAGATGAATAAATAATATTGGACACGTATTTTTTCATTCGTATACATACGTATTTTTTCGGACACTTAAGCCGTTGTCGCGATGCTGTCAGTAGTGCGAGCCGCTTAGTAGTCTCGTCGATGCACGTGTTTGTGTGAGTGTGTCGTTTCGAGCGGTTGTAGGTAGTTTGCGTACTGTTCGTCCATATTTATACTGTGCCACTAGGTGGACCGATGACCTTGCCCCCGTGCCCTGCGTGTTAAAACTATCATGGTTTGACTGTGAAAAAAGGACAGAGGGGTGACCATAAGCTCTTAGAGCGGTATCAATTTGAGATCGAATAAGGGACAGATGTATCTTGACTTGTATACATCTGTCACTTACTCGATATCAAATTGATACCGCTCTAAGAGCTTATGGTCACCCCCCAGATGTAAACAAATCATATACAGCTGTCCCGTACGCACACTCAAATAACCTTGCTCTAAGAGCCTATGGTCACCCCCATGGTTGAGGTTGCGGGAATTCGCTGGATGCGAGACGCTCGGATCCAATCTATGTGGCGACGCTTCGGGGAGTCTATGTCCAGCAGTGGACGTCTTTCGGCTGAAATGATGATGAAACAATACAAGCTGTTATGTTAAAAATATTTTTTAAATCAAGTTTCTATATTATAAAATTGCATTGTCACAAGAAAGAAACGTACACTGCGAAGTGGATTTTTGATTACAGACATCGGGACATATGAAACTATAATAAAAGCTTGCAAAAAGACGATACAGTGCGTTGAAATTTCGCGGTACGTCACTCTTTAGTAAACATTTTACTAAGATATGACGTCACAAACATTGATAGGCTTTATCTTTGTCATTACAAGCTTTATTTATCTTGCAATGTATGTATGTGTGTTCAAGTCAAATCTTGCAACTGAATTTTAAAGCACTTAGCCACCACCGATTATGATGAAATTTTGCATACATGTTTAGTTTGGATGACAATGCTAAGTGACGTCATTCTATATCCAATATGGCGGACGGCCCAAGATGGCGGACTAGTTATTTTATGTGCAATGCCGTGATATGTATATCAAATAAAAGGGTTTGCTGAGAAGAATACGAAAAAAGCTTGTTTTAAAATAGATTTGTAATGAACAACCTTGCTTTCGTATGTCCGGCATCTAGTAATCCATTTTTCAAGCACTTTCTGGCATCCGATAAAGATGTAACTTGTGTAACTTTGGAAACGTTGAAATAATATGTTACTAT
Organism: Orthosia incerta; assembly: GCA_948252205.1. Classification (NCBI taxonomy): domain Eukaryota; kingdom Metazoa; phylum Arthropoda; class Insecta; order Lepidoptera; family Noctuidae; genus Orthosia; species Orthosia incerta. The sequence goes on from OX411769.1 coordinate 5,829,962, forward strand.
GGAGCTGGTCTCATGATGGAGCCGGAAGGTGGCCATAGCAACTCCTCAACCAAACAAGTTAGCACTATCGTATTTGGTTTCATTGTAATGATAATAAGCGATATTGCATTTAGTTCAAAGATCTTGTTTGAAAAGATGATTTTTATTTACTTACTAGCGGACGCCTCGCGGTTTCACCCGCGTAGTTCCCGTTCCCGTGGGAATACAGGGATAAAAAGTAGCCTATGTCACTCGGGGATAGTGTAGCTTCCCAACGGTGAATGAATTTTTGAAATCGGTCATGCCATTTCGGAGTCTAAAAGGAACATACATACATACTTTCTCTTTTATATATACAGATTATTTTTATTTATTTGTTGGCAACAAAATACGTGTCGAATATGTTTTAGTAAGTTTGTGTAAACTTCAAATTATGTCAAATTCCACATATATATAAAGATATTTTGGCACGCAATATAGAACTCTGCTTTTACCCTTGAGTGATAAGCCTTATTATATAAAAAAACGAATATAAACTTATTATCGGTTGCTATTATGTTACGTTAAGCGAGATTTTTAATATTTAAGACAATTCTTTTTGTATTTAAATAAATTATTATTTTCGAAGTGCCTGCGTTTTTATTAACTAGCTTCTGCCAGCGGCTTCGCCTGCGTTTTCTTATCCCAAGGGAACATTGTACCGGGATGAAAAGCCCATGTTCTATTCGAGAATATAATCTATCTGTGTCATATTTCTTCCAGATCCGTTCAGACGTTCTGGCTTGATTGAGTACCTACAAACATCCATACATCCAAACTTTCGCATTTATAATATAACTAGCTGTGCCCGCGGCTTCGCTCCCGTCATCTGTGTGCCAACCCTAACCTACTCACTTCCCTGCCTGCCTACCCTACTTACCTACCTACCATTTTTTTTTCTATAGTCATCATTCTTTCGCGGAGAATTTTAACATCGCCATTCAGAAAATGACTTTAAATGCACAACGCCATCTATCGAATATCAAGTTCAACTGTCCGAGTTTCTGAATTGCGTGTGTTCTGATAATTTTACTTCTTGAACACTTTAAATTCATCCAACTTTTGATAGAGTGAACCGATTGCGATGAAACAAAAACTAAGTAATTCTTCAAGTTACGCACAATTGTTATGTATAAAAGTGATTTACATTGGTTTCGTACATTTCACGTGATGCGTGCACAAATAAACAGACAAAAATGCTGGAAATAGGTTCTGTTGGCTATCCTTTAACACCCTGGCAATTTTTTTTGAAATATTTTCGATGTACAAAAATTACTTTTCTACAGATTGATAACAAATAATATTAGTAGGATTATTTTATTTAAACTATGCACAAGTACAAAGACGGATTAAGATCTTGTCCAGAAAGGGCGAATCCCCTGCGAAACTCGCGCGGACGTTGCTTCCAGGAGGAGCGTACCAACGTGCGAGCATTAGGGCAACTCCGTACAAAGTTTTGTTGCTCCATTGCCCTTGATTAGTGAACTCGCTCTGAAATTCGTGCGTAAAGTAGACGCAACAAGGCGTCCCTAGAGTCTGGCGTAGTGCACGCGATTTACGCGCGCATTTTGAATTCGCACAATGCTTGTGGGCGCGATGTATTGGTGCCTCGTATCTCACTAATGCGATGCGCGAAATGTTTCGCGGTACGCCAGTATAAGCAGGCCTCGTATTCTATTGAAACTCCGTACTACGCTAGACGAATACAAAATCAAAGTGTTACCTCTGAAGTACGGAGGATAAAAAAAAAATACAAAACAAGTTTTAACTTAATCCTCTCTAGCAGTTTTTGTATTTAGAACCTTACAGCAGACGAGAGTCGAAACAAAGCGACGTGTCTAAAAACGTACTTTGCGCATATTGACCCCTATCTCCACAACATAATGCACAAAGGCGAACGGCAGGCTTGTATGAGAAGTTCGTACCGCTGATAAAATTTCGTGTTTTGGGATATTTTATGTTTTAATTGGTAGTTCATATGATAGATAATCCCTTTTTAAATTCTTAGGTTTTTAAAACATGGGACGTAATAGTAACTACATTACTGCAGCATTTCTTACTGGTTGAGGCTTGTATAATGCTTTTCTCAAAAATGAAAGACAGTTAAGACTGCGCCGAGCAAAATAATCCAAAACGATCGTCACAGTTATAGGGATTTAGTCAATATTATTACCATAATTACCATAAAAAATATGTAATGAACACCACAATGAATGTGTTAACGATTCTATGTTGGCAAAAACAAAAAATATTGTTTAGTTTAAATAACAAAAATACGTAAAGTTGGACAAAAATATTAAAATAGCATGCTCGTGTTTTATTGAATATTTATAGTAAACTGTTGAATTTTTTCACAAACTTTAATTCATATTAATCTCTAAGTGTCATACCACAATTTATAGTTTTAACATTTTCGAAAAAACACTCGGTTATTTTAGTTTTATTTTTTTTCTTAATTGTTGCGCTGTTTTGGATCATGCGAAACGTAAACCGGTCGGCAATTCAGTCGCCCACGAGAGCTCGGAGAGTGGTCACGTCTCATTGTGGAGCGACGCGCCGATAACGATAATTCGCGATCTATTGTGTACGTATACCTTGCTGCAAATAGTTGAATAAGGTAAGTTATATATTTTGTTTTTTGAGTATGACTTTTTATGCACTATTCAATGCATATTTCAGTAACATTTTTTTTAAACGTTTGTTTTAGTTATAATAGGAAAGCGTAAGGAAACATATTATAAGAAGAAAGTTGGCGCTCATTTCCGAAAAATAATCTGTTGTCATAAAAAGTACATATTTCTATTTTGTGACATTATTTCCTTTTTAACCGACTTTCCAAAAAGAAGGATTTTTTTTGTGTATGTTCACCGATTACATCAATTGTGGACAGATTTTAGAAATTATTTTTTTGTTTGATAGAATGTTCCATTTAAATTAGGTGAAGATCTGATGAAGAATTTTGGAGATATGCAACAGAACTCCTCAAAAAATACGGCAGATCTCTCGGGATTGCTGGAATCGCATGTCTGTTTATTGTTTACACCATATTTTCATAACATTACATCACGCCGGTAAGCTCTAAAGGGGTACGCAGATGAATACAGTAAACCCTGGTACACTCTAATTTCATTCAGGCTATAGAACTTGCCCATTGTGTACACAACTAAAAAGTGTAAAATAAAAACTTTTTTGCCAAAAAAAAACCAACTTCCAAATCAAAACACTACAATATTATGTAAAATAAATTTAATTTCGCCAGTCAGTGACAAAAAACGAAGAATCAAAAACAGGAACACCGACTTCCGAAATTGAATTTAATTTCACTTTGTAATATTTTTATTTGAAAGTCGGTTGTATTTTTTTGTAAAAAAAAAAATATCTAACATAATGGCGCATGTAATCGTTTTTTTTTCAATTGGTTCTCAAACATTCGATATGGGTATCGTGCAATGGGTTTTTGGGGATGCCGATTGCAAATCAGACTTTCTTTTTAAAATCCAAGATGGCGGATGCAACTTTTTCTCAAACATTCGATATGGGTATCGTGTAATGGGTTTTTGGGGATGCCGATTGCAAATCAGACATTATTTTTAAAATCCAAGATGGCGGATGCCACTTTTTTGCAAACATTCGATATGGGTATCGTGTAATGGGTTTTTGGGGATGCCGATTGCAAATCTGACATTATTTTTAAAATCCAAGATGGCGGATGCAACTTTTTCGCAAACATTCGATATGGGTATCGTGTAATGGGTTTTTGGGGATGCCGATTACAAATCTGACATTATTTTTAAAATCCAAGATGGTGGATGCATTTTTTTCTCAAACATTCGATATGGGTATCGTGTAATGGGTATTTGGGGGTGCCGATTGCTATTCTGACATTCATTTTAGAATACACGATGGAAGATTTTTTTTTTCGCCATTGTCAGTGATGTCCAATATAAACTTGGAAAGTAAAAATTTATTTGAAAAAGACGCATTGCCTGGATTTGAACCCAGGACCTCAAGCACGAGAAGTGAGGCCAAGGGGTCACCACGAAATTTTAAATTCATTATACTTATTTTGTTGCTAGTGTTTGCTGGCAAGTCTTTTACATGGGAAAATGTTTATGTATTATGTATACTATATTTCTTTTAGTCTGTTCACAAGAGTTAAGTTGATAATACATCTGATAACTACGTCAATTTAATCATTTTATTAAATCATCATCAGCAGCGTTCCCACTGCTGGGACACAGGCCTCCTCTTTGTGAGAGGGAATGGGCCGTAATCCACCACGCGGGCCCAGTGCGGATTGGTGGATGTCACATGTCTTCGAATTTTTGGTTCTAGGACATGCCGGTTTCCTTACGATGTTTTTCTTCACCGTTTTGAGAGCAGTGGTGATGAAATAATTTACACAAAGTAAAGCGCCTGTCTTGGTTCGAACCCACGACCTACAACCTGTAAGTCGCGGCCGATACCACTGGGCCACCGCTGCTCTCAATTTTCTTAAATAACTTCCAATAACTATATTTTATTACGTTTTTAGGAAATGCTGACCAATAAAGATCCTTGCCCATACGTTGGTGAAAAACCTTTAGTTAGTGATGATATTCCATTCAACAATCTCGATGTAAGTTAATTGTTCTTAGATACATTTTTAAATGTGCCTTAGTACTTGTTTCTGCCCGTGGCTTAGGGACTACTTACAATTATCTTATTTTATTTCAGGATTCTTCAAAACATACGGATTCATATTCAAACATTTTGGTAGAAGAAGAAACTAATGACAAAGCCGAGATCATAATAAATGGCAATAGAATAATGGATTTCGCATACGTCTATAAACAAATGCAATATATCGCATGAACACGTAACACGTTCTTCCATAATGTGTTCACCAGTGATTGAAAATAACAATCATGTTTTAAATGAGATTGATATTACCCTTCTTGTCTCTTTTCCATTTCCATTAGTTTATAGGAAATGCCTTTGACTTCCCTGGAGATAGTTGTTCATTTACAGAATTAGAAGCAATTTTTAAAATATGACGTTTCTGTTACACTCTGTATAATAAATATACCACGTTTCCCTGGGTTTTGTGTATGATTTTGTAAAATGGGAAAAACACGCAAGGTATTACATTAGGTAAATAAAGTTTTTTTTATTACAGACTGGTTTTACTATACAATACACCTACCCATCTAACTTACTTATCAACTCACCTAGCCTACCTACTTACCCAGTAAAATTCCCGGGCGTACAATCCACAACGCCAAAATTTCATCGCAATCGGATGAATAGTAACGGAACGGATAATGTATTACTATAGTACAAACAAACATTATTTTCTATATAATATAGATTATTAGATTTAATTATGGGCTTTATTTACCTACATAAACTTCTAAATAATCAATATTCGCCTTTTCAAGCCACTCAACACAACGCCTCAAATTTTAAAAATCCTAAGTTACCAACTTTTGTCGTGCAACTGCAAGCCGGACTCGAGCGAACTTGTGATTGTGTGTGTGACGACGCACACGACTAGCGCGCTGTAGAAAATACCTAATTGCCGCGCGCCTCGTTCGCTCTGCGCAGTCTTAAACAACAAATTCGTTTAATTAATATTGAAGGTTACATTCATATTAGGTCAATTACTGATAGATATTGTGATCGATTTACCGGGGGCATTTATATTTTATTTGTAGTACGTCTTGATTAACGGACTCAAAAATATATCTATCTCATAAAATGTCATACCAAAAAGAGAGATAGATATATATTTGGAGCCTCCCTCACACACACACACACACACACAGACACATACACCACACATATTAGAGTTTAGCCAGTATAACATGGTTATAGAACCATGTTATACTGGCTAAACTCTAATATGTGTCTGACTGGTAGCTGGTACTATGTTTTTTTTCTAAGCAGATCTGAAGAGGATGACCTACTGTTTAGAGATGTGTGTTTTCGGTTTCTTGCACAAACGGTTATGTAACTGATATACAGTTTTCATATCGTTATCGAAAACGGTTTTCGATATCATTTAGAAGTTTGCATAAATTAAAATTTTATTTGGATGAGCAAACTAACAACGTACGCGAAATAATACTTAGAAAGAGAGGTAGCGCATTATGATTCCTATCGTTTGTGAAGTTTGCGTTTTGTTCGTAGTTCGTACGTTTCCGCATTGTTACGGTTTTAAGTTTTGACTTATTCTTTCTCGCACGCTAGTAAGGTTTTTATTAGATACAGTTTTTGTAATATCGGTTATTTTGATATATATATTGATGTGATGTGATATCTGACATATCCGATATAATTTCGTTTTGATATATCGGACCAATCCCTACTACTGTCCAGTAAGTAAATTACATACCTACTTACTGGACAGTAGGAAATTCCAAATTTAAAATCTCGCTTCTTACTGGACAGTTGTGAATAAGTCTCCGGTAGAGTTCACTTTCTGGTTACTTTTTAGAGATGTTATGACAACATAACATACCATTTTTGAGAAAAAGTTATAACCAGTTTTATTTTTTAAGGTTATGTACTAATGTACCAAGTAGATTGTTACATATAAGTATATACCAATGACCAGCAGCGAACTGCAACAGTTTGATAATGATGAGTTTGATTATATTTAATATTATTTCTATTTCTAAATAATTAATTATCATTTCAATATTTGTTTTTTTTTTTTAATAACTTTTAAAAACATCACTGCGTTTAGTGTACGATTTTATTACGTTTATTTAATAAAATCTCTTTTATTGCTAATTATTCCGAAGTTCTAAAAATAGTAAACTTACATGAAAATAAATTGCTTAGTTGCCTTAATTAGTGGTACAAATTCTATATCTTAACAACAACAAAAATATGCGGTACAAAATCTGGATGAACAAAATGAATGTTCCGAGCCCACGCTTCCTTATTCCAGTTCTAGCGAAATCTGTCTAGTTCGTCACGTCCTGCCACCTCCTCGTGGTCTACCGCGACCCCGTCTTGTTTACCCTTACTTTGTGTAATTTTAATATAAGTTTGAAATCCCCGACCCACGTGGTGATCAATGCTCGTGTCTTCTCTGTATGAGAAGAGGTATGTGCCCTGCAGTAGGACAGTAACAGGCTCGTATTATTTTAAATAAAACCATAAATAACGGAATAAAGTATTTGATTTAGATATATTTATTATATGTATAATATTTTATATTTTTTGCTTGAAACCTTCATGTTTAGAACTCGTCATTTTCAAAAGGATGGAACTTGTGGCCCAAGGAACTGAAAAGAAAAAAAAGGATTATCAAAATACCCACAACTACTCAATTTACACATTCGTGCTGTTTGTCGTTAAGGCCGTACCCTGAACAAAAAATCAGCATGAGATATGAGCATTCCTATTGGCCTAGCGGCACTGTTGGCGCATGAATTACGGTAGTGAATACGCCCAGATTTTAGAATAAAATCGAATATTGGTCTTTTGAAAAAAAAAACTTACAAAAAATGTTCGATAACAAATTGTCTATCCATTAGTGTTAGTACAAAAAATAATTAATGAACACTACGAGGAGATGCATGCTATCAATAATTATTTCTGATTTTTATGGTTTTGTTGGAAGGAGATTAGTGAAACATATAACTCTTTAAAAAAAAAAACCTACCATTTTAGAATCAACATTATGTAGAAATTTAATGTATTTTTATTAATTGATATTTCTTTTTAAATAAAGAGTAGATAGCTCTTAAAAACTGCACAAAAACGACTAGCGAGGCGTTGCTCGGGCCTTAAGGAGTTCGGTTGTATGTTCCAAATGATGAAAACTGCTGAACCGATTTAGTTGAAACTTGCAATATTCTCTAAGTTCAGCAATACTTAACCCGACACAAAAATAATGATCACGATTCAATTACTATTTTCATAAAAATGCGTGGACAAACATATGTATGTTACCACGTATGTACATACACCTATTAAATTTGGCATGTTTAGAAGCCCAAATAGAGTAACTATGTGAATATTGTGCAATTCCAACAATATAACATACCTACGTATCAAATTGATAGTTTCCTTTTTTTTTTATTCGGTTAAAAAATGGTTAGTTGTTGGTATTTGATCTTAACTATATAATAAAGAGGTAAATCTAATCTTCTCTAAATATTATGAAACAAAGTCTGTCTTGTGACTAGAATCTGCCCGGCAGTTGAGTCTCTCTGATGGTGGCGCATGTTATGGATAATTCGGTTCCCTTCATGATGGATGAGCTGAGTGGTGCCGATCCATGCGTCATATTCGTGAACAGGCGCCGTTATTTGGAAGTGGTCATTAGAATAGTTCTAGAAATATAATACGTAATTAGAAAAAGGCCGAAGCAGCTTAACTTAGCTGCCTCGGTCTTTTATTTTCTAGGTATTATATTTTTGGGTAGTTTGTTTTACTCTCTTTTACGTGCACGTCTTTTTACATCGTTCTCACATATATGTAATTTGCCAAAAGAGCGATGTAACCAAATAAATTGTTATACAATTTTACTGATTGAAAAAAATGTCCGTGGATTTTCTTGCACGTTCTTCTCAATAGAGACCTGCCGATGCTTGCGAATGCGCCTGCACACGAGACCAAGGAGGCAGTTACTTACGCAGTCATCGGGACGAGTCTTCCATTGCAGTCGAACGAGTCGATCAGGCTGACGTCTTCCTGAGACAGCTTGAAGTCGAATACGTCGAAGTTGCTCGCGATGCGCGACTTTGTCACCGACTTCGGTATCACGATCACTCCACGGTCGACTTGGTATCTAGAAACAATAATTAAATCCATCATACCAATCCTACTACTATTATCAACGTGAATACTCAATCATGCCAGAACGGATCTGTATGAAATTTGGCGCAACGATAGACTATAGTGTCCGACCGAAACCGAATTTCGACAATAGTCTCAGTTTCGGCCGAAACCGAAACCGAAACATCCTTACAAGGATTATGTTTTGAGGAAAAAATTAAGAAAACGTTATTATAATCAGTCAATATTTATTTTTTATCTTTAAATTACAGCTATGCAGTCTTCGACATTTTCACTTATTGGTAAGATAATCAACATAACATTTAAGAAATAAAATTCTCGGTTGGATGGAATTTAACGCGCCGAACATGACCGATTACAGCGCGAGAACTACCGAATGCAGTTTCGGTTTCGGTCATAGTTTCGGCATGTTTTCCGCCGAAACCGAAACTAAACCGAACTTTCGGTCGGACACTGATAGACTAGAATAGCACATAGGCTACTTCATATCGTGGTAGTACGTTCCTGTGGGCTAATTGCCGACAAAAACGCGAGCGAAGCCGCCGGCAGAAGCTAGTACTAAATATTATAAATGCAAAAATAACTATTATGTATATCTGTAAGTTCTGTAACCTTTTCAAGGTTAAACCACTACACCGATTTAGATGAAAATCGGTATGGAGGTAGTTTGAGATCCTGGGAATGACATAGGACATAGTTATTATCCCGGTCGTGTGTACCCTTGGGATGACAAAAAACTTTAAACGCGACCGAAGCCGTGGGCAAAAGCTAGTACTTTATATAACTAGCTTCTGCCAGCAGCTTCGCCCGCGTGAATTTCGAAAATTATCCCAAGGAAACGTATTCCCGGGATTACTATAATCTACCACTGTGCCAAATTTCATACAGATCCGTTCAGCAGTTTTTGCGTGAAAGAGTGAAAAACACACACACACTCACAAACTTTCACCTTTTTAATATTAGTGTGATTATTATTATAAATAGGCTCGCGCTTGACCACTATCTGATGATGATGTGGTCGAGAATGAAGCACGCTTGCCTAGAAGTAACCTATTCACTCTTGACTTAAAGACACCAGGTTGTAGCTATCGGGGAACACAGACTCCGGCAGGGAATTCCACTCCTTAGCTGTACGCATAATGAAAGTATTCGCAAAACGTTTAGTGCGTATGGGTACTTACCTAATCAGCACTTGGGCCACAGTCTTGCCCAGTCTGTCGGCGATGGCCTTAAGTTTGGGGTCATCTAGCAGGTTGGGGTCACCAGGCTTGGCCCAGGGTCTGTCCGGTGATCCCAGCGGAGAGTACGCTGTGATCTTGATGTTGCGTGCCTCGCAGAAGTCTTTCAGGCGTTTCTGGTTCAGGTAGGGATGGCATTCCACCTGGAACAACGAAAATATTTGTATTAGGATATTTTTTTTTAATATATCTGTCATGTTACCTCTCGCTTAGTTGACTGGTACCTTTATGCATGAACTCTGAATAAATAAATCAACTGGAACAGTGTTTTAGTAAAATCCTAGGATTTTTGCAAAATAATATATTGGGGTCTGCTAACGGATGCAGCTTTTTTACATGAAGAGACTGCTTATCTGACCACCACAACCCAGTAACTGGGTAACACGATACCTCGTGCATGGGGTTCCAGAGCTAAGATAGAAAATTTGGTTCAAACAAATCCCACTAGATGGTGCGATATGCACTGATTTGTTATTGAATTGTGTGTAAAATTAATATTTTCTGGAATTGAACATAAAAATTGTATGTTCTTGTTTAATAATCAACTCTCCCTAAACACAAAACTATGAAATAATGGACTCTTAATTCGCATTTCAAAGATTGTTTGAACGGATCATTTAATATTGATGCCGACAGATGGCGCGGTTTTAAATTTCTGAGGCATTCCACTCGATTGCTTAAATTTGTACTGTAACACATTTTGGTGCAATGAAACTGTAAAAACGTGCAAAAAATACTATAAAACAAATCGTCACTATTTAAAGAAAAATATATTCATGCACCGAATAAACCGTTTTACTTGCAAGTCGCTGCTAACACCATCTAAAGCCATGACGGAAAACGCTAGTTACGTCGGCACGGTTTCTTTGTATGGGATGCGGCATCTGTATGCTAGTATTATATTATCTGTGCCCATACTAACACCATCTAAAGCCATGACGGAAAACGCTAGTTACGTCGGCACGGTTTCTTTGTATGGGATGCGGCATCTGTATGCTAGTATTATATTATCTGTGCCCTTACTAACACCATCTAAAGCCATGACGGAAAACGCTAGTTACGTCGGCACGGTTTCTTTGTATGGGATGCGGCATCTGTATGCTAGTATTATATTATCTGTGCCCATACTAACACCATCTAAAGCCATGACGGAAAACGCTAGTTACGTCGGCACGGTTTCTTTGTATGGGATGCGACATCTGTATGCTAGTATTATATTATCTGTGCCCATACTAACACCATCTAAAGCCATGACGGAAAACGCTAGTTACGTCGGCACGGTTTCTTTGTATGGGATGCGGCATCTGTATGCTAGTATTATATTATCTGTGCCCATACTAACACCATCTAAAGCCATGACGGAAAACGCTAGCTACGTCGGCACGGTTTCTTTGTATGGGATGCGGCATCTGTATGCTAGTATTATATTATCTGTGCCCTTACTAACACCATCTAAAGCCATGACGGAAAACGCTAGTTACGTCGGCACGGTTTCTTTGTATGGGATGCTGCATCTGTAAGCTAGTATTATATTATCTGTGCCCATACTAACACCATCTAAAGCCATGACGGAAAACGCTAGTTACGTCGGCACGGTTTCTTTGTACGGGATGCGGCATCTGTATGCTAGTATTATATTATCTGTGCCCATACTAACACCATCTAAAGCCATGACGGAAAACGCTAGTTACGTCGGCACGGTTTCTTTGTATGGGATGCGGCATCTGTATGCTAGTATTATATTATCTGTGCCCATACTAACACCATCTAAAGCCATGACGGAAAACGCTAGTTACGTCGGCACGGTTTCTTTGTATGGGATGCGGCATCTGTATGCTAGTATTATATTATCTGTGCCCATACTAACACCATCTAAAGCCATGACGGAAAACGCTAGTTACGTCAGCACGGTTTCTTTGTATGGGATGCGGCATCTGTATGCTAGTATTATATTATCTGTGCCCCGTGGTAAGAGTGGAGTTAGATTCTCTGGCTTCTGATTACATGTAACGACTGCCAAAGATCTAATGACTGCCGGGGCCAAGCTTGAGGGGCCTTCGTGCCGCAATAGGAAATGGAGGGTCACCCATCCACGGAGCGACCTCGACAAGTGTTGCTTAACTTTCTTAAAATACATACTTATACACCGTGAAATTTAAGTGGTTGTTTTCCCGCGGCAGAACGACTTGCCTTTAGGAGTACTTTCGAAGCATAGAGTTAAAGTAAAAAAATAACGATGTTTTTATTTTAAAATAATTTAAAAAATATTCATCAACTCGAAAAAGTGAGTAACAATAGTAACTTGTAGGTACTAGGTACTACTCGCGTCACCACCGTATTATTCACCGTAGTACCTAGTACTTACAAGTTACTATTGTTACTCACTTTTTCGAGTTTATGTTTTTTTTTTTTAATTATTTTAAAACAAAAACATCGTTATTTTTTTACTTTAACTCTATGCTTCGAAAGTACTCCTTAAGGCAAGTCGTTCTGCCGCGGGAAAACAACCACTTAAATTTCACGTTGTATAATAATAATAATACCAGCCTGTAACACTGTCCCACTGCAGGGTATAGGCTCTTCTCATATAGAGATGGCATGAGCTTTGATCACCACACTTGCTCAAGACCTAAAACTCCAGATTTCTTCACGATGTTTTCCTGCACCGTTGTCAGTAATGTCCAAGATAAACTTAGACACAACTTGGACACTTAGAAAGTACATATGAATTTGAAAAAGTCACAATGGTACTTGCCCAGATTTGAACTCACGACCCTCAAGCACGGGAGGCGAGGTCTTAGACACTGAACCACCATGACCGGAATACTTACTTTCTTTACTTATTTTCCTTCTGAAGTGCGAATCTCTAGAAAAAAATTACCTCACCTGATTGGTGACGGGAACAATCTTAGCGGTCTTGAGGAGTCTCTCAATCTGCTTCGAGTTGAAGTTGGAGACTCCGATGCTCTTCACTAGGCCTTCGCCCACGAGGGGCTCCATGGCCTTCCATGTGTCTACGTAGTCCACATCTGAATAGAGAATGTTGTCGGACTTGTCTTTTGGGAACAACTCGCCGTCTTCCTGTTAAAGATAAAAAAAATATATATGATTTAACAGATTCAGTCTAATCAAAGTTAATTCAAAATCAAAAACCGATAGCTTAAGAACCGAACTAAAAAAAATTGTAGTTCTAAAAACTAAAAAACACGCTTTAATGGTAAGGATAATGGGACAAACTGTTTAAATTATTGCATTGTCATCGGTCCTTGATAAGTGTGCAAAGTTTCAAATCAATCCAACGTTTTGAAGTGGGTGAAAATCACGTTCAAAGATTCCGTTACATTGATACATTGTTACATTGATACATAGATACATACATACCAAGCTAATAAAAGCGTGTTAAAAAGACGTAATCAAGTAGAAAATCATGCTGTGCAGTCGGAGGATACATAATCGCGAGCTGGCTGACCAAAACCAGGGGGGTGACCATAAGCTCTTAGAGCGGTATCAATTTGAGATCGAATAAGGGACAGATGTATCTGACTTGTATACATTTGTCACAACCTTTTTGTCATTTTTTTTTCTTATTAGGTACTTTCAAACATATAAGTGTTATATATTTTTGAAATCACTTATTAAGGCGCCGATTCCCTTGAGTAGCTGATTTTAAAATGAGAATCACGTCTAAACGGCTAGTCGAAATTTTTTGGAAAAAATATATGTTACATTAGACCATATTCTTAATAATTTGATCTACGAAAATTTCGAGTTTTATTCGTATAACATAGTGTAATTAATTTGTAAAGTTATGTCTAAAACGATAAAAAAATCACACTTAAACCGCTGGGCATATTTTAATTAAATTAACACTTTAAAGTAATAGAATAATAAGGCAAGTACAAAAAACTAAAATATTTGTGTCGCGCGCGTGTGAAACGAGTGCGCGTTTTGTTCCCTCAAAGTCGTTGGCGTTAGTCTTCGTTTTAAAACCCTTTATTTTAATAGCCGACACGATGAATACAAATTGCCCTGCAATATGGCGCCCAAAAACCGCCATCTTACTATTTACCAATTTGAATGTACCCAGTAACACTCACAGGGTTAAGACGAATCGATTGACGTAAGAATCATCAAAATCGGCCAACGCGTTTGGTCTTTAGAACGCCACATAGGAACAAACATACATATATACACTGATAAACACATTACCCTCCTTCGGCAGTCGGGTTAAAATAGAAGGAAAAATAAAAAATATGAGGATAGCCATGGTCGAGATATCGCCCATCGACGCAATTCAGGAAGATCACTTATCACCTTTTGGTATGGAATCGAATGGTTTTGAATAGCTGATGCAGATGAACACGCACCTTATAAGCCTGGGGCCAGTGAATGAGGTACAGGTCCAAATACTTCACGTTGAGGTTCTCTAGCGTCGTCTGGAGAGCCCCCTTCACCAGGTCCGAGCGATGGAAGGTGTTCCATAGCTTTGAAGTTATGAACAGGTCTTCCCTGGAAAGATGATCATTAGGTTAAAGCATGGGGTCCAAACACAAAGATAGACAATTTACTTTTAAAAATAATTACTAGATGGCGACATATGCATCGATTTATTGAATTTTGTGTAATATTAAGATTTTCTAGAATCTATCATAAAAAATCACATACGTTCTTGTTTAATCAACCTAGGCGCACTCTCCTAAGCACATAATTATGGAATATTCGTGTCTTAATTCACATTTCAAACATAATTTGAACGGATCATTTAATATCCATTTCAATAGATGGCGCTGTATAAAATGTTCGAGGCTTGCAACTCAATTTTTTAATTTGTATTGTTTTTTTGGTACAATGAAGCGACTCGTGTTTTTTCCAAAAACCCTATCTTTTTTCAGTAAGATTGAGACCTGTTCTTACCATTGTCTAATTAGCCGTAATTTCGCAATATCCCTAGGGTTTTTGCGAAAGTTCGAATTATCAAATTCCTACGACATAATATACATACTACCACTACATACATTCTACTGTATTTCTAAAGCGTTGGCATCAGGTGAGATCGTAGTCAAGCGCGGCCCTACCAATAACAAAAAAAAATACAAATACGGCAAGTATACGTCACTACTGGGCATAACGGCTATTGCGATTGCGCAGCATAATGCTGGGAGTCAGAGCCACAGCGTTATTTTTCAGCGATAGCCAGTAATCGCAATCACGAGACCAACACAGCCACTGCCCTCTTGCCCTTATCTCTGCTTATAAGTTTACCGACGTAGCCCGAAAAAATTCCAAACTTAAGAGCCCCTACAAGTTTCACGAGCCAAAAACAGAAAACAGCTACTTTTTCAGCGAAAATTTCTCAATAACTACAAGATATATGATAAAAAATATAATGACAAAAATAAAAACAACACAGGTCCGACGTCTACAAGCCCCTTGAGCGAAACTGAATACCACGCGCGAGCGCAACGGTTTATAAGACAATATTTAGACAATTTATTAAAATAAAATAAGTACTCAAAAATAAAATATAAAAATTGGATTCGATTGGTACACACCTCAAATTTCAAATTATTTACCAGTTATTTTTACATTCAACATATTCTTACACGTAGGCGACGCTTTCGCACATGATAAAATTGCCTTTTTTTCGCGTGGACAATATTTTTTTTTAAGTGCAAATACAATAAACTTTAAAAAACTAAATTGGTGGCTCACTAGTATACTACATGCCCAGTCCACACCATTTTTTGCAGATTTTTTTTGCCACCAGTATGCTGAAAAAGCAATTGAAAAACCTGGTGTTTCGTGATTACGTAAAAACGTGTGTTAGGAATTTATTTTTTCTAATTTAAATTGAGCAGTTATCAAAAATATGTAATGTACATTCCCTAGATAACTATGTGACGCAAAAAGTTGCATCAAAAGATTTATCATATATCTTGTAGATATTGAGAAATTTGCCCTGAAAAGTAGCTGTTTTCTGTTTTTAGCTCGTGAAACTTGTAGGGACTCTTAAATGGCAGTGGGCAGGGCAAATTGCTCGCAGAACGGATTGGTCGTTCGGGCCGATAAGTTCTGGAGTGACGACGTACCGGAAGACGCAGCGTTGGAAGGCCTCCCTCTAGGTGGAGCGACGACCTGGTCAAGGCTGCGGGAGTCCGGTGGATGCGAACCGCACAGGACTGATCAGTGCGGCGACGCCTATGTCCAGCAGTGGACGACTTTTGGCTAAAATGATGATGATGATAACTCACCTCTTAACAGTACCATCAGCAATCTTAGCCGAGATAGCAGCCCCGACCTCCTTCTCGTTACCATAGACGAACGCGCAGTCTATATGCCTATAACCGATGTCTATGGCATTCTTCACAGCTTCGGTCACTTCACCTGGCTTTGACTGTAAAACAAGAAGTTTAACGATAAGTGGGTATACCCAAGTTCAAAGAACAATGGCGAATTCTTAGTTGACTTAAACTTGAGCGTCTGAAAGTGAGTTAAATACGAAAGATTTTCCAATAATTAACTACCTTTTTTGAAAGTATAACATTAACTGGTTCATTACGGATAAAAAAAACATTATAAATGTAAGTTATTTGATTTTTACGTTCACTCTCATAAGCTTAGTGTTGCCATTTTAGACTTATTCTGCCAAGTGACAAGTAGTGACCGTAGTAAGTATATCATTATTGTACTTGTTATTATAATAAAACAGAGCAAATGAATGTCAATATAGTTTATGTCTAAGTGTAGGTGTCCCAAATGAATTACTTACTTTCATTAATGATATGCAAAAAGACTAGTATCCAAGTCTAAAAAAAATATAGCTTGGTTGTTGACGACGACCTTTTACACGTCAAAGTAGCTTAAATAAATAAATATACTCTTTCCGGAGAGTTCCGAAGAGGGGGGTCTTTAAGTCAAGAGTGAATAGGTTACTTCTAGGCAAGCGTGCTACACCTTCGACCACATCATCGCTTACCATCAGGTGAGATAGTGGTCAAGCGCAAGCCTATCCAAGATAAAAAAATAGATAATTGTCGGTAGTATTTTTTTGTAAAAAAGTTTTTTATTCCTCACAATTGATTTTAACAGAGTTATCCGGTTTATCTCAGTGTCAGCTGTTATCGATAACCCTAGTTTAATGTTATCTAATACTACATAAGTATATGCCGTCAAATAACTGATTAACTGTATGATAACATTTTGCGGTAACAACCATTTATTATTTAAAGATAAACTTATAAAGTGTGTTATGAAAAACTAATTATTAATTCAGTATCATCCATTTTATTATTCCCACTGCTGGGACACAGGCCTCTTCTCTGCTCCTCTCCACCACGAAAATTCGAAGACGTCACATGTCTTCGAATTTTTTATTTTAAGGACATGCCGGTTTCCTCAAGATGTTTTCTTAGCAGTGGTGATTAAATTATTTACACAAAGTAAAGCGCCTGCCTGGGTTCGAACATACTTACATACAAGATACGAGCGAAAAACATAACCCTTTCCTTGCAGCCGGGTAAAAAGCCCGACTGCTTAGAAGCGAACTTAAAAGATGTAGACAAGAAGAAAATCATGCTGTTCAGTCAGAGGATACATAATCGCGAGCTGACTGACCAAAACCATATTATTATATAATTTTTATTTTCGAATTACCTTTAAAAAAATAAGTATTTTTGTAATGCGATGGGTTTTATTTATTTTATTGTATTACTTAAGAAAACTTACAGCTAGGATACAGATAGTAGACAGTTAGTGATGGAAGGCCAATTAAAAGTTTTCACACACAACATTAGGGTAGCACAAGAAACAGTAGACATGCAAGAGTTCGTAAGAAGCAATTAAGAACTCGTAGACAATGAAAGAAGAGACAGAACAAGTTTCAGTGATCTTCAAAGAAGTTTTTACATAACACTTTTTTTAGTTTCGGAACACTGGTGGAGAACAAATCAAGGTCATCAATACTCTGACACATTGTATGCCCTGCTAGCTCTTATTATGTACTAGCTTTTCCCGGCAAACTTCGTTTTGCCATAAAAACACCAAGATACACCTACCCTACACCTACCCTACACCTACCCTACACTTACCCTACACCTACCCTACACCTACCCTACACCTACCCTACACCTACCCTACACCTACCCTACACCTACCCTACACTTAAAAAAAAAAAAAAAACAAAAAAAAAAAAAACCTAAAAACCATCTTTGAACTTCAACGAACATTTAAAAAAAAGAATTGGCCGAATTGGTCCAGGCGTTGTTGAGTTATGCGCTTACCAACACATTTTGCGATTCATTTTTATATATAAGAAGAAGAAGATGAGTTTTGTCGATAAGTGCACCGCGCAGAGGGAACATACAGAGGTTGATGATTCCTTAAGGTGAAGGATGGAACACGCAGCCCAATTTTGCTCATCAGTTCAGAACAGTCAATTGAACCATTAGCCAAACTGAACAGGAATGCCATGTCGGCAATTCTTCTCCGCTCAATTAGTGGAAGAATGTGAAACTTCCTTGTTTGGCTTGTTTGGAAGAAAGAAAAAGATTATCACAATATAGATACCTCCACAATATTGCGCCCAAAAGCCGCCATTTTTCCTCTGTATGTATGAAAGTGTGTTCGGGTCAAATCTTGCAGCTGAATTTTAAAGCAGTTATTCGCCACCGATTAAGATGAAATTTTGAGTACACGTTTAGTTTGGATGACAATGCATGGTTAGCTAAGTGACGTCATTCTAAATAGAATATGGCGGACGGCTCAAGATTGCGGACTAGTTATTTTTTGTGCGCTGCCATGATATGGGTTTCAAATGAAAGGGTTTACTGAGAAGAATACGAAAAAGCTTGTTTAAAAAAATATATTTTTGAATGAATAAATTATTTTCAATTTGAGTGTAGCCAGTGACACTCGCAGGGTTAAGACGAATCGATTGACGTACGAATCATCAAAATCGGCCAACGCGTTTCGTTTCTAGAACGCCACTTAGGAACATACATACATACAAACATCCTACTACTATTATAAACGTGAATATATGTCAGGATGGATGGATGTTTCATACTCTTTCACGCAAAAAATACTCAACGGATTATGATGAAACTTTACAGGAATATAGCTTATAAATCAAAATAACACATAGGCTATAATTTATGAAGATATTGGGAGAGCACTTATATACAAACAGATTGATAAACACAATACCCTCTTTTGCGTCGCGCAGTCGGGTAAAAAGACGAACAATCAGTGCCATAATATACTTTTTATCCTAGAAAAAATCACGATTTGTAGTGATGGGCAACGGAAGCCACGTGAAAAATAAGTGGACTTGGATGGCCAAATCAGAAACTTTGATGAATAGCGAAAAACATAAAAAAAAACCGGCCAAGTGCGAGTCGGACTCGCGCACGAAGTGTTCCGTACCATTATCGCAAAAAACGGCAAAATAATCACGTTTGTTGTATGGGAGCCCCCCTTAAATATTTATTTTATTCTGTTTTTAGTATTTGTTTTTATAGCAGCAACAGAAATACATCATCTGTGAAAATTTCAACTGTCTAGCTATCACGGTTCATGAGATACAGCCTGGTGACAGACGGACAGACAGACAGACGGACCGCGGAGTCTTAGTAATAGGGTCCCGTTTTTACCCTTTGGGTACGGAACCCTAAAAACAACGGGGCCGATTTCGCTTTAAAAATTGAGAAAAAAATAAAATAAGTTATGTGCCTAACCAATTGCCAATTACTCTGGGGTCCATGACCACTACCAGTCTAATTGGACGCAGCTGAATACCAACTAACTGGAACAAGAACCTACCTGAAGTCCACAACCCAGTAACTGACTAATACAAACTGACTAGTACAAAAGCGCCGCTTGGTGGCCTACTTGAAATAAAATATCTTTGTCTTTGAAAATACAATACTTCTTGACAAGACTAGAGTCAGATTTTTCGGCATAAAGAACTCGGTCAACTTAAGTTAAGTCACCGTACCAACTTAAATCACCTTCTAACACATAGATATGCATACACACATACATAAACACATGCTTTTCAGGGTTCCGTACCCAAAGGGTAAAAATGGGACCCTATTACTAAGACTCCACGATCCATCTCATGAACCGTGATAGCTAGACAGTTGAAATTTTCACAGATGATGTTTTTCTGTTGCCGCTATAACAACAAATACTAAAAACAGAATAAAATAAATATTCAACGGCAAAAAATTCACATTATATCCGTTTTTTGCAATAATGGTACGGAGCCCTTCGTGCGCGAGTCCGACTCGCACTTGTCCAGCCAGTTTTGTTCTATTTGCATTTACGTTCATACATCTAGCACATCATACATGAGTACTGCATAAATGGCCTTTCGGGAAAACATACTTAGATATGTCATTGATTTGATCATTACAAAATTTTCCCTCCTATACACATTCAAAGAAGACAGCAGATAACATCTGAAGAGGTTTTTAAGTAGTGTTCTAATATGTTATCAGAATATCAGTGATAAAACATTGTCTGATAGACATATCATGTGCTGTGTTATTAAGTTGTCAAAGGAACTCTAGTTTTGGGGGGTTTTTTTTTTTACAATACATGTCCACGAAAAGAGCGTTTTCCAAGCAGCCATACTGGAACTAAATTATTTTAAATTGAATATAACAACCTTATTGGAAATTATATGTTTGAGCCGTTTGGGGTTGAAACATTAGGTGCATGGGGTCCGAGTGTGCATCAACTTTTTCGAGAAATTAGCACAAAGCTCGTCGACTCTTCACGTGACCAGAGAGCTGGCCTTTTCTTCGGCCAGAGAATCAGCATTGCCATCCAACGTGGCAATGCTGCCATCGTTCTGGGCACTTTTCCCATTGACATTGATGTGGACAAATTTTTTGATGCACAATGAGCTCTTTTCAGTCTCCCTTTTCTATTTGTAAATAGAAGTAAACTGTACGTCATAATTGACAAAGTTTTAATTCCATGTAATGCCATACTTTATAGGGCCTTTTTAATACAAGTGGTCACTTACAATTGCTTACGATACAATTTATAAATCTAAATAAATACACAACTTTATTGAAGTCTACTGTCTGAATACTTGAGCCGGTGGCGTTGAATTTAAATTATATCTCAACAAAATTATAAATTCAATTGAAGTGTAGGAATAATTATGTCAAGGATTGCATTGTTAGAACTAAATAAATATAAATGTCTGAACAAACAATAAGAACTGAACATTCTAGAATGAAAAATACGTGTTATTAACCTGGGAAAAAGTTGTTTTGATATTATTTTATTCACATAACCTTGGATACAAGTTTGAAAGGTTTTCAAGAATGAAATAAACAAGGATTTTACCTTCCATGTACCAATTCCAAGGATGGGGATCTCGATACCGTTATAGAACTTCACTTTAGGAACTTTTAAAGCCATTTTGCAGTGGTTTTGAAAAATTAAGAAAATTTTTAACGATTGAGGATAACGGCTCTCAAAACAAATTGACAATGAATGAATGACAGATCACAGAACGAAACGAACACAGTGAGACAATTGATATGACATGACACGACGATGACATTGACATGAAAAATTGGGTTACCATCTTTTTTTCAAATTCAAATTCAAATTCAATTTATTGCATCCATAATGTACATACAGGTGGTAAATATAAGTTACAGAAACAATTATGGACCCTGTCGGGCACAGCAACATTCTAGATACAGTCAGTGTCTAGTGTTTTTATTGTGTTGATTTAAAAAATGGGACCCTGCTCTTTATTTTAATAACATGCTTTATTGTGGACTACCTAGCCTTGTCCTGCAGCCTCGTTCACATGGCCTATCCCGATCCATAGGAAAAGTGTATTTTTCGATATTAATTACAACTCGTTACCTCCCCGCGTTACCGAGATAAAGGATCTTGACAGATAGACGGACGGACAACAAAGTGTTCGTATATAGGTTCGGTTATTTCCTTTTGACGGAACCCTAAAAGGTCATACGTAGAGTAGAATAGGAACCTACATACGTGGGACACTCAGAAAGTTTTGCGAAACTAAAAAAAAATGTTCTATACGTACATATATTTTTATTAAATCTTTTCAAAGTACTTTCCACCAGCCTCTATACAAAGATTCATGCGCCTAAACCAGTTTTCAAAACACTTTTTCCAGTCCGCCGCAGACACCTCGTTTACAGCCTGCTCGAACGCAGCCAGCGCATCTTCCGGCGACGAAAATTGTATCCCTTTGAGCTGATTTTTTATTTTTGGGAATAAAAAGAAGTCACACGGTGCTAGATCAGGGCTGTAAGGAGGGTGACCCAGGAGTTTGACTGGCGTGCTGTCCAGGAAGTCCCTCGTTTTGAGTGCGGTGTGCGCAGGTGCATTGTCGTGGTGGAGCAGTAGCCCGCGGAGCCCTGTGTTTGGTCGCTTGTTGCTTATAACAGAGAAAACTTCTGGCAAACATTTGGTAGTATACCATTCGGCATTAATGCTTCTTTGATCCCGTAAGGGAATTGATACCAAGTGGCCAGTCAAATTAAAAAAGCTAGCGATCAAAATCTTACCCCCGCTTCTAGATCGCTTCACTTTGGTAGGCGTTGGCTCATTTTGAAACACCCAAACAGTCGACTGGCGCTTGGTTTCTGGGTCGTATTGATAAATCCAGGACTCATCACCTGTAACGATGTCATAAACACGCCGAGACGAGCCTGCTTCAAATTTGTTAAGCATATCACGGCACCATTCCACCCGGGCCTGCTTCTGAGCATCGGTGAGGTTGTGCGGCACCCAGCGTGATACTATCCTCCTCACGCGAAGATGGCTGTGTAGAATCTCGTGAACGCTTCCCGATCCAATCTTCAATATGTGTTGAATCTCCTGATATGTAATTCGCCTATTGTCTTGGATTAAATTTTTCACTGCTAGCACGTTTTCTTCGGTAACAGCCGTCAAAGGGCGACCGCTTCTTTCGTCATCCCCCAAAGTTGGTCGACCGCGCTTGAATTCGTTATACCAACGATACACGGTTGCCTTGGAAGGGCCTTCATCCATGAATGCCATTTGAAGTCTATCGTACGATTCATCCGGTTTCAGGCGACACTTGAAATCGTATAAAATCATAGCTCTAAAATGTTCCCGGCGCAGATCCATATTTCAGTGAGACACAATACTTTGAATTAACTCGCAAAAAATGTGGAGGGAAATTTTGAAATTGGAACTTACTTATTTTTACTTATAAATAATCATATTTTCGAAAAACATTATAACTGGCCAGTCTCCCATATATAAAAACTTTTTTTCGCAATACTTTCTGAGGGGCCTGGTATTTCTAACAAAAACATTTTCCCATTTTCTTACTAAAATCGATCCCAATAATCTTTGCTCTTTACTTCTTTAAGGTTACACTAGTCGAAAATTCTTTCACACAAACGTAGTCTAGGGATTATTCCACTGTTTGTATCAATTTGTCTCATCACTAGCCCTGTATGGAAGCAAAAAAGTAAAAAAATAAAATATTTGAAAGTTATGAGCGTCGCAAGTTCCACATTTCGACACTAATTTTAACGTACTTTTGGGCGCAATCATACAGGGATAGATTAGTAGTTCAACAATGCAAATAAATTTATTTAGAACAGATACGTTTAGTAGTTTTTTCACGATATCCAGAGTCCAGACTCCCAAAGGTCTGTTTATAAAATTTCGCGCGCTCGGTTTCGTCCTAAATCATTATCTATTTCGCTACAAATTTGCAAGTGTGTATTCGTACGCGAACTAGCTTCCTACTGCTCATCAAAGCATCTATCTCCTCCGCACGTGTTGTCGGTTGATATAAAATGCATTTTAACCCCGCGCACAAAATAGTTCGTGCCGTTGAGTAGTGTAACCTTAATACAACATAACCGGTAACTAAGTAATTTTATTGATTTCCATACTTATCAGCAAACGGTGAGAATAC
Source organism: Orthosia incerta (assembly GCA_948252205.1). Taxonomy (NCBI): domain Eukaryota; kingdom Metazoa; phylum Arthropoda; class Insecta; order Lepidoptera; family Noctuidae; genus Orthosia; species Orthosia incerta. The sequence continues at coordinate 5,853,974 of OX411769.1, forward strand.
AGAAACTTCAAGGCCTTGGCTTCTCATGGTTTGAATATTTAATGAATCTTCATAATTCGTCAAAAAACAACGATCTACTATGTTTTCCTATGCTATCAACAATACACTAACACAAATTCACATCTCCTAATAAATTCACAAAGTCTATTGCCATTTTAGAGAGATTCCAGATGGAAAAACCGAAAAAAGTAATAGCACTTTCTGCGATCCGGTATTCGTATCCGCTCTTGCTACCACTTAAGGCGCATCTCCAAGCAAAACGCCGCGCTAGTCGTTTATGTGTAGTTTTTAAGAGTTAAGTACTCTTTATTTAAAAAGAAATATCAATTAATAAAAAACATTAAATTTCTACATAATATTGATTCTAATATGGTAGAATACTTTTTTAAGAGGTATATGTTTCACTAATCTCCTTCCAACAAAGTATAAAAATGTGAAATAATTATTGATAGCATGCATCTCCTCGTAAAGTGTTCATTAATTATTTTTAGTACTAACACTAATGTATAGACAATTTGGTAACGAATATTTTGTAAGCTTTTTTTTCAAAAGACCAATATTCGATTTTATAAAGATTTTATTCAAAAATATGGGCGTATTCACTACTGTAATTCATTCACCACCAGTGCCGCTAGGCCAATAGGAATGCTCATATCTCATGCTGATTTTTTGGTCAGGGTATGGCCTTAACTCAAACTATCGCCCAACGCGGTACCAGTCAATGTCCTCCTGCTTTTATCCCAATAGATTTGGGGTTTGCAGCATAATATCTTCTTCCTTAAAGCTCTACCAACCGTCATTTCAGTAACTACCTACTCATCAACTTCTTTGTGATGTCAACTTTCACACAATCCATCGATCGTTCATTTATAGCATTCAATATTCATTAAAACATGATCAAATATTTTTTTTCCAAACAAAAAAATAATATAAAAACGTTTTTTATTTTACCGTGCATTGTCATCTAAACTAAACGTGGATACGAAATTTTATCTTAATCGGTTGCGGATAACTGCTTTAAAATTCAGTTGCCAGTTTTAATCTGAACATACGTCATACATAAATTCATTGCAAGTTAATAAAAAGCTTGTAAAATAAAATACCCCTGATCCTGTTCAACATGATTAATTGACATTGAGGTGATCCTGTGCATGAACTCCACATAGAAGCGTCCTAAGAAATACACCTGCACTATGGCCTGATACCAAAGACCTTAACCGTCAACCCTTAAAGAAAATATTAGAAAAAAGTTTTTTATTAAACAAGCTTTAAAAATTGCACTCTCACGAGAAAAAAACGTGTGTGAAAAACAGCTCAATCGAATACTGAGAAGTGTGTCAAATCTAACTTGCAAGATTTTATTACAGCCACCGCAGCCTAATTGGGTAAGGCAAAGGATTTGACCCCATGAAAGAGTATGAGAAATTCTCTTTAAATAATTAGGTATTGCCAAAAAATATAAACGCTTTAACTGGAAGATATACTTTTTTCGAAAGTGTGTATAAATTTTTGGCAATACCATATTATTTAAAGAGAATTTGTCTTATTTTTTTTTTCATTATTTCCTTTGCCTTGCCGAATTCACGAAACTAAATAAAAGCTTTAAAAAAAAGATTACTCACCTTCCACGTTCCAATCCCGATCATAGGATAAGTTTGTCCATTATTGAATTTAATTGTCGGTACCCGCGCCATTTTTTACCGCACGACTTGACTGCGAGGCAAAGGAGTATAGAATGACGGCCTAACCAAGGTTAGGTTATCTGTTATTCTGTACAAGCGAGTTATCTATTTATTATGTGTAGTTCAATAAGATAAATGGTTGTTATATAATCAGCGGTGTGTTTATATTTTTTTGTATATTATTTATTTGATATCTTTTTATGGCGTTATCTTTGTCATGGTGTAATATTCCGTATATCATCATTAGTTAGTAGATATTTAAATAGATGACGGAAGGAGGTCTTATTCTATGTCCTTGTCCCAAGTTTCTTGGGGTCAGCGCAACGCTTTTTACCCGACTGCCGAAGGTGGGTAATGTGTTTATCATTGACCAAACGCGTTGACCGATTCCTTGCGAGTGTCACTCATGGCTACATTAAAATTGGAAAATAGAAAAATGGCGGCTTTCGGGCGCCATATTGTGGGGTCGCAATTTATTTTATTCTTCCAATCCCATCGTGTGGGGTATCAAAATAAAGGGTTTTTAGAGATTTCAAAAATATATAACACTTATATACCTACCTAATTCGAATAAAAATGTTATACCTACATTAAAAAAATAAATAAAAAAAAAAACAAAAAACAGCGTGACTTTCTTCTTGTTTACGTCATTTTAGTTCGTTTTTAAGCAGTCGGGTTTTTAGATTTTTTTAATTTACTTTTTTTTCCTCTTCCTTTCCGTCATATCCGCTATCACTGACTCCCATATCTTTCATAACAGTCCTTAAAATACACAGTTCATCCATCTTTTCTTTGGCCGTCCTCTCCCTCTCCACATTTATAATTACATAAATCTCTTTTAGTGACATGTCAAGAATAAATCCATTCAAATAGATACCTACGACTGTAGTCGGTTTCAGGTCGCCAGTACATCCGAAGTCCTCTTGATATAAGCAGGCATCTGAAGTGTCTGACTCCGGATACCTCTTCTCAGCATGGGCAATCAATCATTTTGTAAATTTTACCCAATATACAGTAAATTTTACCTACATAAAAATCTCATTCGCTCACGTTTTAGGAGTTATCAAATCATGTCATAATTATTATCAGTTCATGAAATTGTTTTTGCGTGTTTGACCCCATACTCCATCACGCCTCGTAATTAAATAAAGATTAATTTAATTTTAAGTCTTGTTAAAATATAACACTACATTTGTTAAGGCGGAAACATTGTTACGTGTCGTGATGTGGCATGGCGCGGGTTCCACTATAATGAAACGACTTTGTTCCAGCCTGCGTCATACATAACATCATAAGGTTTCGCACTGTTTTTTAGGGTTCCGTACCCAAAGGGTAAAAACGGGACCCTATTACGACAGATAATATAATACTACAGTCTATTACTGAGACTCCGCGATCCGTCTGTCTGTTTGTCAGTGTGTCACCAGGCTGTATCTCATGAACCGTGATAGCTAGACAGATGCAATTTTCACAGATGATGTATTTCTGATACCGCTATAACAACAAATACTAAAAACAGAATAAAATAAATATTTAAGTAGGGCTCGCATACAACAAACGTGATTTTTTGGCCGTTTTTTACGATAATGGTACGGAACCCTTCGTGCGCGAGTCCGACTCGCACTTTGCCGGTTTTTTTTTTATTATTATAAATAAATGTTTTTGCTTATTTCTCGTGTCTCCTGTGCGGGTCCCAAATAAAGACTTTCTTTTTGGGGTTCCGTACCTGAAGGGTCGAAACGGAGCCTTATTGATGTCATTCACGTGTCTGTCTGTCACACAAATAAATTGTTGGTAGGTAGAGTAGATACGGTAGGTAGGATAGATTAATATGTGTATCCATGCCAAATTATAGCTTTCTAGTACCAAGAGTCCTCGACCAAAACTGCGGACGGACGGACAGACGGACATGGCGAAACTATAAGGGTACCTTGTTGACTACGGAACCCTAAAAAAGTACAAAGACAAACCGCGCTGAGCGTGCCCAACCGGAAGGGTTACACACTCAGCATTTCCTATAACAAAAAGGGGTTGAAATGTGTTTCTTACAACTGTGTCATCCCCCCGTTACGTAGCTTGGTTTTTTGCCATCCGGGGATGACCTGACATTCACCGATCTGACAACTAGAACCTGACTCTGCCGCCGCCTTATGGCTCCACTCACTGCCCACTTCACATGTGTGAGTACTATCATTACTTTATGCCTGTACGTAGTATAGTTTGTAGTGCTATTCTGGGTGCATTGTCTTCACATAAATGAATTTATTAATGTATGTATTTATGTACCTAAATATTGTAAAAAAACGTTTTTTTTTTAAAAGACTTTCTTGTGCATTCTTCTCAGGCTAACAATAACAAGCTACTTTCAGAATGCACGGTATAATCAACTTTTATAACTTGTAAATTTTAATGTAACGTTCAAAAGTGCCGCTTGGTGGCCTACTTGTAAATAAAATATGTTTGTCTTGTCTCTACCCCTGAATCGCGCCACCCGTGGCCATGGCCTCCCATATACGCTTCCTTACCTTGGAAACATGCTGGTCCTGCTTCATAGGGCAATCTTTAGTGTAGACAAAATCAAACTGGTTAATTTGTATTATATTCATAATTATAGTAACGCTTTATTTTTTTTTTTCTCTTTTTGTTTAAAAAAATTTACTCGCACACTGTTCCGTTGTTGTTGAATTAGGTGATTTACCTATGTTTGCAATATTTGTAAGTATGTGAGTACCATGTTCCTATTTATCAATAAAACTGAAGGAATTTACCAGTTACTGCTTATAATACTTTATACCAATATGTAGTATAGTATTGCAGGGTGCATCGTCCTCACGTATATGAATTTATTAATGTAGGTATGTACTTTAATATTGTAAAACACTTATTTTTTTAAAAGAGTCAATATGGAGTTTTTTGTGCGTTCTTCTCCGTATCAAGCAATTTTTCCGAATGCACTGTAAAAATCAATTTTTATTAGGTACTTGTAAATTTGATTTGTTAACGTTCAAAAGTGCCGCTTAAGGTTACACTAGTCGATACTTCTTCCATACAAACGTAGTCTAGGGATTACTCCACTGTTTGACGATGTACGTTCAAAATAAAAAATGATATCAATTTTTCTCATCATTATCTAGCCCTGTATGGAAACAAAAAAGAAAAATATTTGAATGTTATGAGCGTCGAAAGTTCCATATTTGAACACTAATTTTAACGCATCTTTGGGCGGCAATAAATACCATAAGAAGAACGAAAATTGCAAAACGGCCTCCATACAGGTATAGATTAGTTGTTCAACAATGCAAATATTTTTATTTTGAAAATATACATTTAGTCGTTTTTCCATGATATCTAGACTCCCAAAGGTATGTTTATAAAATTTCGCGCGCTCGGTTTCGTCCTTAATCATTATCCATTTCGCTACAAATTTGCAAAAGTGTGTATTCGTACGCGAATTAGCTTCCTACTGCTCATCACAGCATCTATATCTTCCACACGTGTTGTCGGTTGATATAAAATGCATTTTAACCCCGCGCACAAAATAGTTCGTGCCGTCGACTAGTGTACCCTTAATATTGTAAAACACTTATTTTTTTAAAAGAGTAAGTATGGAGATATGGTATATGTATGTATATGGTATATGGTATGGCAATACGTGCAAGTTTTAAAATACCTTTACGAGAATAACACTAGTAGAGTGAAGCTAGAGACAACAGGACCACCTATCCCTGTCAAAAGAGGAGTACGGCAAGGCGACCCCCTATCGCCTCGAATCTTCATAGCAGTACTGGAAACGATTATCGGAAAACTAAACTGGTATAGAAAAGGTGTATGCATAGAAGGGAAACATATTAGTCACCTAAGGTTCGCCGACGACATTGTCCTTCTTTCAGAAAATGGCACAGAGTTAGAGTCAATGTTACAAGAGTTGCAACAAGCAAGCAGAGAGGTAGGGCTAGAAATTAACTTGAGTAAAACAAAACTCATGACAAATGCCACACAAAACCCTGTATTTCTGGACAACACATTAGTAGAGTACGTTAAAAGCTATATCTACCTAGGCAAACAAATTTCTTTCCAAAAACTAAACAACGAGGCAGAAGTAGATAGAAGAATAATAACGACATGGAAAAGTTTTGGAGCCTAAAGGAAATTTTAAAAAGTCAGATGCCAATGAAAATCAAGAGCAAGGTCATGGATTCATGTCTTTTGCCTTCATTAACTTACGCCTGTCAAACGTGGAAGTTCACACGAAAAATCAAAAACAAAATCACGTCCTGCCAGCGAAGCATGGAGAGAAGTGTCTCAAAAATCAGGAAATGTCAGAAAATTCGTCACACTATTATCAGGCAAAAAACAGGAGTGATAGACGCCCTTACCTACGCTCTTAGGTTAAAATGGAGATGGGCAGGACACGTAGCTAGAATGAGCGACGAGCGATGGACGGTTCGCATGACGTCATGGCCAGGTCCGACAGGCACTCGGAAAAGAGGAAGACCTGTAACTAGATGGACAGACGACATCACACGAGTTGCAGGGAAAAACTGGCTGACAGTAGCCAAAGACACCGCGACCGATGGGGTTCTCTGGAGGAGGCCTTTACCCTCACTACTTGAGGGGTTCATGCATGCACGACATTTTATTTTTATTTTCAATCATTAATTTATATATCATAATTAAAATCTATTTAATGAATATTCATACTGAAATTTAAATTTAATCTATACATTTGACATATTATCTATTTGCAATCAATAATTGAAATTGGAATTTAATCTGAACATTTAATATATTTAATTTTTATAGCAATAAATACATATATCAAAAAAAAAAAAAAATGGAATGGAAAATATTATGAAAGCTATAAAATGATATGAAATTGAAACAAAAAAAATTCTACCTAACTCTTTTTAAATTATCACCATGTAAAAAAAATACTTATGTAAAAATGATAATGATATTACTCGTATTCTTTAATGCATGAAATAAAAGGCTTTTTTATTTTTTATTTTATTTTATTTTATAAGTATGGAGATTCTTGTGCGTTCTTCTCCATATCAAGCTATTTTTCCGAATGCACGGTAAAATCAATTTTTATTAGGTACTTGTAAATTTGATTTGTTAACGTTCAAAAGTGCCGCTTAAGGTTACACTAGTCGATAATTCTTCCATACAAACGTAGTCTAGGGATTACTCCACTGTTTGTCAATGTACGTTCGAAATAAACAATGATATCAATTTGTCTCATCATTATCTAGCCCTGTATGGAAGCAAAAAAGTAAAAAAAGAAAATATTTAAAAGTTATGAGCGTCGAAAGTTCCAAATTTCGACACTAATTTTAACGCATTTTTGGGCGCAAATAAATACCATAAGAAGAACGAAAAATGGAAAACGGCCACCATACAGGGATAGTAGTAGTTCAACAATACAAATAATTTTATTTTGAAAATATACATTTAGTCGTTTTTTCGTGATATCTAGACTCCCAAAGGTCTGTTTATAAAATTTCGCGGGCTCGTTTTCGTCCTAAATCATCATCCATTTCGCTACAAACTTGCAAAAGTGCTAATTCATACGCGAACTAGCTTTTTACTGCTCATCACAGCATCTATCTCTTTCGCACGAGTTGTCGGATGAGATAGCAGGCATTTTAACACCGCGCACAAAATAGTTCGTGCCGTCGACTAGTATAACCTTAATGGCCTTGTTGAAATAAATAACTTGAACATCGTCGCCAAGTTGCCAGCTTGTCGGTTTTTTATCGATTACATTTCGGGGAATGTGCGATGGAATTGCATAGTCTAATTCCACCCAGCCCGTTTCATCATCGGACTACCAGACGTACGGCGATGCGCCACCGGTACATGGTGGACATCCCACCCATACGCACTAAACGTTTTGAGAATACTTTTATTATGCGTACAGCTAAGGAGTGGAATTCCCTGCCGGAGTCTGTGTTTCCCGATAGCTACAACCTAGGGGTCTTTAAGTCAAGAGTGAATAGGTTACTTCTAGGCAAGCGTGCTCCATCATCGACCACATCATCGCTTACCATCAGGTGAGATGGTGGTCAAGCGCGAGCCTATATAAGATAAAAAAAAAGAAAGACTTTGACTTCCCCTTGAAGGATACAAGCATGCTATTATTTAAAATAGCCAACAGCGTAGCTTCTTCTACGATCAATAATACGCATCTATGCTTGTATATTATATGGGGTACTACACTCCAAGGTCTGTGCTATCAAAGTTTAATCTATTATGTGTTGACAATCTATCGATTTACTCTTCAAACTCAATAGGATAGGTACACTAGTTACGAGTGTTAATAATGGACTTATTGTATTGTGCTCTTGAATACTATACTCGTAGCTCTTTGGTATTAGCAGGTTGCAGTGTAAATTGATGAGGAAAAAAAACGTGGCATTGAGTTACAGTGTTACTAATCGGTAATTTTTATCCCGATGGGTAACAGTGTAACACAAAATGGCGTAACTCAACGGGAACAAAGGGTAGCACCTAGAATTAGTAAGACAATAAGATTAAGGCGCCAATTCCCTTGAGTAGCTGATTTTAAAATGAGAATCACGTCTAAAAAGCTAGTCGTAATTTTTTGGAAAAAATATATGTTACATTAGACCATTTTCTTAATAATTTGATCTGAGCAAATTTTGAGTTTTATTCGTATAACATAGTGTAATTAACATTAACATTAAAAGCGGGATATTTACCATGTTTACTGTTTGTTGCGAGTTCCCGATATTTCGGTGCTGTTGCAAGCACGCGCACTCGTTTCACACCCGTGCGACACAAAATTTAGTAGTTTTTTGTACTTTCCTTATTATTCTATGACTTAAAAAAAAAGCCCCAGATCAAAATGTAGATAATTAAATTATCTTTGAGATGGTGTTGATTTCATTAAAATACGCCCAGCGGTTTTGGTGTGATTGTCGTGTTTTAGACATAACTTTATAAATTAATTACACTATGTTATACAAATTATAGAACTCAAAAATTGCTTAGATCAAATTACTAAGAAAATAGTCTAATATAACATATATTTTTTTCAAAGAATTTCTTCTAGCCATTTAGACGTGATTCTCATTTTAAAATCAGCTACTCAAGGGAATTGGCGCCTTAAGAGCGGACTCTAGTCAACAAGAATTTGAAAAATAGGTATTTGAAGAAACTATTGCCGTCGCGCAGCGCCCGACCAAGCGAGCTATCAATGTGTGAACGAGTAGTGTATTTGTGTGTGTAAGAGCGCGCCGCAGCGGCCGGCCGACTCCGGTGCACGCGCCCGAGCCGCGATTACCGAGCCGCTTTACACTTTACGAAAAAATTGAAAGAGTTGATTAATTTTGGAGAAATGTAGTTTTTTTTTTAAATGCCTTCCGCCAGAAATAATTGATGGTCGTATAACACGAAATTTACCTGCAAGTGAAAGGATTGAAATTACGATAGATAAATGCACATTTAAAATTTAAATTGTAGATTTAGAGAGGTAGGTTACTGTAATAGTGTTTTAGCTGTGCCAATTTCCGACGCAGCTAGGAAACTATACAAACTAGCTACACTTAGATTAAGTTAAATGTTATATCTATTTTGTTAAGCTAACCAGGGCGGCATAATCGCGTGTGCGACAAAGCCCTTTCATCTATACTAATACTAATACTAATATACTAATACTAATATACTAATACTAATATACTAATACTAATATACTAATATACTAATACTAATACTAATACTAATATACTAATTACTAATATTACTAATTACTAATTACTAATTACTAATATTACTAATAATATTATAAAGAGGTAAAATTTGTAAGTTTGTATGTTTGTAAGTTTGTATGTAGGGGGTAATCTCTGGAACTAATGATCCAATTCTAAAATTTTTTTCACTGGTAGAAAGCTACATTATTCCTGAGTGCTATAGGCTATATAACATCACGCTACGACCAATAGGAGCGGAGCATAAATGAAAAATGTTGCAAAAACGGGAAAGAATAATACTTTTTGAGGGCTTCCGTTGCGTGCGCTTCGTAAACGGTTTCAGTTATGCAATCATCTATACTTAATATTATAAAGAGGTAAAATTTGTAAGTTTGTATGTTTGTAAGTTTGTATGTAGGGGGTAATCTCTGGAACTAATGATCCAATTCTAAAAATTTTCTTCACTGGTAGAAAGCTACATTATTCCTGAGTGCTATAGGCTATATAACATCACGCTATGACCAATAGGAGCGGAGCATAAATGAAAAACGTTGCAAAAACGGGAAAGAATAATACTTTTTGAGGGCTTCCGTTGCGTGCGCTTCGTAAACGGTTTCAATTATGCAATCATGTATGTAGGGTAGGTGTAGGGTAGGTGTAGCGTTGGTGTAGGGTAGGTGCCGGGTAGGGTAGGTGTAGGGTGGGTGTAGGGTAGCTGTAGGGTAGCTGTAGGGTAGCTGTAGGGTAGGTATAGGGTAGGGGTACGGTAGGGGTAGGGTAGGGTAGGTAGAATAGGGTAGGTACGTAGCCAGTTGACGGGAGCGAAGCCGCGTGGGACAGCTAGTAATAATATTATAAAGAGGTAAAATTTGTAAGTTTGTAAGTTTGTATGTAGGGGGTAATCTCTGGAACTAATGATCCAATTCTAAAAATTTTTTCACTGGTAGAAAGCTACATTATTCCTGAGTGCTATAGGCTATATAACATCACGCTACGACCAATAGGAGCGGAGCATAAATGAAAAATGTTACAAAAACGGGAAAGAATAATACTTTTTGAGGGCTTCCGTTGCGTGCGCTTCGTAAACGGTTTCAGTTATGCAATCATCTATACTATATACTATAATATTAAAAAGAGGTAAAATTTGTAAGTTTGTATGTTTGTAAGTTTGTATGTAGGGGGTAATCTCTGGAACTAATGATCCAATTCTAAAAAATTTCTTCACTGGTAGAAAGCTACATTATTCCTGAGTGCTATAGGCTATATAACATCACGCTACGACCAATAGGAGCGGAGCATAAATGAAAAATGTTGCAAAAACGGGAAAGAATAATACTTTTTGAGGGCTTCCGTTGCGTGCGCTTCGTAAACGGTTTCAATTATGCAATCATGTATGTAGGGTAGGTGTAGGGTAGGTGTAGCGTTGGTGTAGGGTAGGTGCCGGGTAGGGTAGGTGTAGGGTGGGTGTAGGGTAGCTGTAGGGTAGCTGTAGGGTAGGTATAGGGTAGGGGTACGGTAGGGGTAGGGTAGGGTAGGTAGAATAGGGTAGGTACGTAGCCAGTTGACGGGAGCGAAGCCGCGTGGGACAGCTAGTATTGAATAAAAAAAAAAATGCACATTTTTACACGACTGCCCAAAAGAGGAGAGTTATGTTATGTTTATAGCGCTCATGTATGTTTGTGAGATTCTTTATTCCACCATAACTTCTAAACGGCTTAACCGGTATCAATTTATGTGGTATCTTTAGAAGCGTAACGTTATTAAAAAATAAAAATAAAAAATGATATTTCATAAAAAATTTACTACCTATTCTATCATCGTCTAGCTAGTCTAGAGCTTACTTAGTATATATATAATAATATTTAACAGTAGTATTAAATAATTATTTGTTCCCTAAAAACATACCAAAAGGAATTAAATAAATATAACAGTACTATTCAATATCCCATAGAAAACTTATAAAATAAATTGTTTTTGCAAAAATATCGTTTTATTACTAAAAGAGCTATGATATAAAAAATAAATCATTAAAATAATTAAAAATACGCCTGCCTTGCAGTCGGGGGATCGATCCTTGGATCAGTTTTTTACAGGTCCCCCGACTTCGTTGAAAAGATTGGTTTTCAGTTGTGCCCATTCAACACAAAATTAATTTCGCTTGTTTTTAATTTTTTTGTTAAATTTTTTCATTCACTTTTCGACAAGCTGCCTTGTCAAAGAGTGCTCTTCTATACTAATATTATAAAGAGGAAAGATTTTTTTGTTTGTACTGAATAGGCTCCGAAACTACTGGACCGATTTGAAAAATTCTTTCACCAATAGAAAGCTACATTATTCCTGAGTGACAGGCTATTTTTTAATCCCGAAATGGGGTCCTGTGGGGTGGTCTACGGGAGCGAAGCCGCGGGCAACAGCTAGTAATTAATAAGCGTGTTTTTAATTATTTTTTAATTATTTTAATTTAAAATTCTATATTTTAATTTAAATACCCACAAACCCCACTTCTCCAAAATTCATAAATCATTTTTATAAGTATCTGCTTTATAAGAAATCAAAATTTAGTTTGCATGATACTGGGTGTAAGACCAACCGAAAGAATGCAAATCAGCAGACAGGACGTAAGATGAGCGAACGATTCAGTACATCAGAGCCATCATTTTGAGGACCGGATCACCCGCGTCCGTAGGAAAATAAGCGTTTTGAATCCCTACACGTGGTCCCCGGATGGTGCTAATCATGTGACATACTGGTGGTAGGTTTCGACCGAAGGGCTTGTGACCACATAGCGGGCAAAGACATACTGCCAAGTGGCCTAGCCGTGATCCGGTTACGATGCCCGGTGCAGCCATTAGAGGAGTTGGGTCGAGATAGCTGTTCCACTGATGGAAGGCCGGCCAGACTCACGCTGTTATGGACGTATCGGGAGACTGGTCGCAGAGGGCAGTGAGCAAGTACGCAGCCACTTTAAAAAATAAGATGCAATATACCATTCGTATTATGAATTTGTAAATTTATATTGAAATTTTAAAGTAACATTTCATTTGAAAGCCATTGCACCGAAAAAGGTCAAATACCATTTCTAGAACCTTTGGAAAAAATAAATTTATTATATTTATATTATACAGCGAGCGTCTTTTGTTCACTAAAAAGAGCCAATTCCATCCAGCTCCATCTTTCCGAGGTGTAACCGTGCCGATAACCGACCATATTAAGCTTCTTGGCGTATGCTGCTAAGAAGTTGAGACGGTACTTCACGCCAGAACAGGTGCTTAAGTTGTATCAAGCGCAAGTTCGATCTTGCATGGAGTACTGTTCTCATCTCTGGGACGAATCTGCCAAATACCAGCTTCATGCACTAGATTTGATCGAAAAACGGGTCAGGAGGGTCATCGGCAATGAGATCGAGTCAAAGCTCCAGAGCCTTGAAATCGTCGCAGAGTTGCCAGCTTGTCGGATTTTTATCGGATGCATTTCGGGGATTTTGCGATGGAATTGCATGATCTAATTCCATATAGCCCGTTTCATCATCGGACATCATTCATCTACAAGACGTACGGCGATGCGCCATCGGTACAAGGTGGATATCCCGCCCAAAGGCACTAAACATTTTGCGTACAGCAAGGAGTGGAATTCCTTGCGTCTGTGTTGCCCGATAGCTACAACCTCGGGGTCTTTAAGTCAAGAGTGAAGTTACTTCTGGGCAAGTTTGCTACACCGTAGACCACATCATCGCTTACCATCAGGTGAGATAGTGGTCAAGAGCGAGCCTATCTATAATAACAAAAATCAGCGATTTCTTTTCAACAACATTTGTTAGTTCGTTCGGTTGATCTGTACCGAGCATTATTCTGGATCCTGGCTTAATTTTCTTAACAACTTTTGATCGTGTATTTGCAACTGCACTTGCCAGATCTTATGCATGCCTAAGTTAATCATTCGACAAGTGCCTTCACCAATAATAAATAATACTCACAATCACACGATTTATTAAATAAAATCATTGTATAGTGTAAATATCGACATCGGTGTATATCACTAGAGTATCGATAAAAATATCGACAACTGCCACTTCCCTATTAGTGTACGTGTAAGCCTACCCTCCCTCACCTCCAACCTCCACCCGTAAAGTGCGAAAGGGACAACTGCAGCTCAGGCTGATTTTACCTACAAAAACCTTGACCAAAAGGCGTTTCGTATTCCGCTGTTTTCTTCATCAAAACTGGCCTGATCTTAAAAAATCTTCTAACAAAATTTAGAGGAAAAGTATGTCTATGCTTCTGTCATTTTCTTTTTTGTTAAAAAGTTATCAATTTTGTCTGAAAGTCGTCTGAACATGGCGGTAAAAACGGTCATTTTTTTCGGGTTTTTGGATTGTCATATTTCTTTTAGTGATTATGTTTTCGAAAAAAGGAAATGATAGGGGCACTGTTGGGAATTCTACCCAACACTTCGGGCGGCCGGAGCGCGCCGTCTACGCTGCACACACATCTGCGTGACTCACACGGCATCTGTGTGTGTGTGCACAGCGCGGCGGCGACGCGGCGCGGCTCAGCGGACACTCGCTTCCACGGACTCCACCGCGACAGTCGACACCTCTCAACACTCTCAATTCAAAACTATCATTGGTCCTTTAAGGATCTCGCCGTCTTATTTGAAAATTAACGGTCGCCGGGAGAAACACCTTCTACCTCGAAGCAGCGGTCTTCAGTTGCGGTCTACAGCAGCGGCAGTTCCAGCAGGAGCCATCATCCTGCTCAGGAAACTTCGCCGAGCATCCGCACACGCCCAGAGGAGAAGAAACAGTCAAGAGGTCGACCAACGACGGACTTTGGACCCGTCGAACGTTCGAGTCACGGACAAAGAACTTGCCGATCATCGTCAATCCAGTGGATGGTTTAGACATTCAGTGAGTTCGTTCCAATTTGTCCCTTATTTATTCCTTTATTTATCTTATTTCCTATGTTTAAATAGCTATATTTAAGTGAGTGCTATCATAGTAATTTCATTTAAGTCTCGCAGTGACAATTATCTTATTTCATAGCCTTACATTTCTCCAAAATCATATTTCATGCTTAAAAAGCTATGGTCATTAGTTTTCATAATACATTATATTTGTTTACTTCATATCTACAACAGCTGATCGCTCGACGACAAATTATTTATCTACCTGTGCGCAGCTGACCCATTTTTTTTGCGTCCATTCATTAGCAAGTTAGTTATATTTAAGGCTTTGCTAAAACTGGTTTCCAATACATTTAGTAGTTTGCTTATTTATTTCGATTCCAATGGCTGACGAAAAAGTTCAAAGACTCGTTATAAAACGCAGCCGTTTGAGATCAAAAATCAAAAATTTCAACAACTACCCGCGACATTTTTATAAATTTCCTTAGCAACAGAACTGACTTACAAGAACTTAATACAATAATAATACACAAAAACCAGACTTATTTAATTATTCAATTCAACCTACATTAACGATATTAAATTAAAATTTAAGTAATATGACAATGATGAAACAAATTTTCTTCCCTTTCTTCTCTCTTCTTCTTCCAAATCTTTATCAACAACCATAAAAACACTACACACCCTCTTTCCAGTTTGTAGTTTTTTTTTGAACATAGGTAAATACCAATCCACTCTTAATGACTTATTTCCCGGTTTCAGATACCGTCGCAGGTCGCAGCCAAGCACTCTCTGTCTCTTGAGAAGCAGAGATTTGGGAGACGCTGCATTCAGGACGACTGACACTTGTGGTTACCATGCCGCTGAAGGAACGCCAAAGTTACCTTCAGTCACAGGCGGTACACTCAATGCAAGTTGTCAGTTCATGTCTTGTGAGCGTTGTCCTAAAACTTCTGTCTTCAAATACAGGTACAAAGACAGGGAGTCTTCGCCTGGCTGTCCTCATTCAAATTCATATTTTTAGGGTTCCGTACCCCAAGGGTCCAAGCGGTGCCCTATAGCTATTTTTTAAAACACACCACTATATTTACCGAGTGTGTACCCACCTTAACAACACATATTCTACATCTTACTCAAAAGGGTTATTTACTTATTTATTTATTCTTTTTTTTGGATTAATCGGTATCAGATACCGTAGCAGCCAAGAACTCTCTGTCCCTTACAAAATCTACCCGTAAGCAGAGATTTAGGAAACGCTGCATTCAGGACGACTGACACTTTGTGGTTACCATGCCGCTGAAGGAACGCCAAAGTTACCTTCAGTCACAGGCGGTACACTCAATGCAATGTCAGTTCATGTCTTGTGAGCGTTGTCATAAAGCTTCTGACTTCAAATACAGATACAAAGACAGGGAACCTTCGATTAGCTGTCTTCATTGAATTAGTATTTTTTATTTCTTAATACAAAACTTTATTTTCTATATACCCTCATTTACAATATATACTATATCTAACATTATTTATTTAAATCTTCACACCTGTACTACCTACAGTCGACAGACAATATGGTGGATCAGTTTCCCGCGGGCTGAAGGCTGATTCCATCAGTCTTTCATCTTAGTGGGGGCTGGCTCCGCAATCAATGAGAGACACGATCCACCATAATATTACTCATATTACTTACTCATTATGAGAAATGGCTAGCTGCCTCACTCTAATAAAGCTAGTTTAAACTTCCATTCTCTTATTTCTAGTTCCTATAATCCCCACAACCCTTCTACTCCTATTCCTTCTGTTTCCATTGGACGGCCACTTAATTCTACTCTCATCCACAGGTCTCTAATGGCGACGAGATGCCTTATTTTGAAGACTTAAGGTGCATCATATTGAGGGGCATGTTCTCATATCTGCCCCCTTCCAGATTTCTTGAAGCCATTGCTTCATCCCGGGCAGCATGTTGGGAATTCTACCCAACACTTCGGGCGGCCGGAGCGCGCCGTCTACGCTGCACACACATCTGCGTGACTCACACGGCATCTGTGTGTGTGTGCACAGCGCGGCGGCGACGCGGCGCGGCTCAGCGGACACTCGCTACCACGGACTCCACCGCGACAGTCGACACCTCTCTCTTCCTAAACGAATTGTTTTGTCCGGGACAGTTTACTGTAATCAAATATAACGGCTTTAAAACCAACCGCCTTTTTATACAGTCCACTCATCTCTTCATCCACGAGCTAACAGGCACGTATTAATTAGACCTTGATTTTATGGGAAAAAATCATTGCTCTGGAGGCATTATCCACGAAGAAAACAGCGGAATGTTTTTGTATGGAGAAAGGCCCAATAGAGTACCCTCTTAAACTTCACCTGGCTCTGCCGCGATGTCGCCGGACATTTTCCGGGTCCCCAACTGAGCATGTCATTCATGGCTAAACCATCCATCAGTTTGTTTTGATTCACAGATTATTATTATTAATTAAATACTTAGGTTAGGTTAAAACGGGCTGTTTTCCGCAACTCCACGACCAAGCGCGTATTTTGCGTACGGAAAAATAAATAAAATATAAAAATTAAATTAAATACTTTATTGTAAACCACAAATCGACAAATCACATACACGGAAATCTATATCGCGTCTTTCATTTCGCATGTGATTCGTCGATTGATGGCTGTCAAAGCCTTTACCTTGTCGAATACACTAACGCAAATAAGCTGCTGGACGCCACGTCAGGAGTAGCGTTTACGACCACTATACTTTGATTTCTAATTTCGTAGACTAAACTGACATTTGGGGGTATTCACTTTATCGTTACATAATATTTTCTATGCATAAGAAGAACTTACCTAAGTGAAGTTCCATTTTAATTGTACGAACTGCAGTCTCGAAATGATAACCTATAACCCCAACCCCCCAAACTTATTTAAAAATAATTTCTACCCTGTAAACAAGAAATGTTTATCGTAAAATATTCAATTTATTTTTTATTATATTCTTTATTGTACACCACAAAAAATATATATATGTACAGGACAAAAAAGTATAAAAGCAAGTGTACAGTGTGTGTGTGTGTTATCTAAGTTTTTAGACTGAATTTCTGAACTAAATGACAGTTGTAGTGTTGTGCCCATGCAAGGTAGATTCTAGAGTTGTTTTTTTTTTATTCTATTTGTTCATTTTTACTAATTCTATAAATAGTGTCATATACTGAGTGATCGAAGTAGATCGAAAATGGAACTATTTCACGGCAAAAAAATACATTTTGTTATGAAACTAGCAGCCCTTATTTATATTCTACTCATTTATGTCAGACTTAATTTTATCGATCGCATTTATTTTATTGTTGATTTAATATTTAACACAGTAAAAGTTTGCCAAATGCGAGTCGGAATCGCGCACGAAGGGTTCCGTACCATTATCGCAAACAACGGCAAAAAAATCAAGGATGTTGTATGGGAGCCTCACTTAAATTCAAATGTCATTTATTCAAACTAGGCTGAGAATCAGCATTTTCCGAACGTCAAAATTACATAAGACAGTCCCCCAAAAACGCCCGCCCTTCACCACTTCCTAGTGCTTTTACAAAATATTTATATTATTCTGTTTTTAGTAATTGTTGTTATAGCGACAACAGAAATACATCATCTGTGACAAATATTGAACTGTCTAGCTATCACAGTTCATGAGATACAGCCTGGTGACAGACAGACGGACCGCGGTGTCTTAGTAATAGGGACCCGTTTTTACCCTTTGGGTACGGAACCCTAAAAATAAGGCTATTGCCAGCTGTCAGTATAGTCTACGAAATTAAAAATCATTGTGTTTCCCACCTGGATATTTAAGGTGGGGTTGCCAAGAAATAAAAACACCAAAAAGAATATATTACAACATTTATTTCGTATGCGATTACACTTTCTTTCAACACATTGAGCAATCAAAAAATATATTGCTTTCCTCACTCTCCAAGTCCTTTTAAAAAAATATACCGAATTTGATACTACACCGACAGGTGCCCGATAGAGAATGTATACAACCACTATCAATTTATAATTCATAAACCTTATTTCCTTTACACAAAATTCAGTTTCGTTTGCAACAAAACTTTTTCAATATATTTTTTTTTGTTGATTTTTTCGTGCGTAGTTTTTATTTTTTTCAAGTCGACCTTATTTTCTTACAGTAAAAGTTGACATTTGTTTGTTGCTATTATAATATGCATTGTTCGTTTCAAATAGATCACGATTTTCTTCTATTAGATACGAAATATTATTTATTTTTCTATTATATATTATTAATTATCCACAGAGCCTTGAATCACCGCGTCGTGCCGCTATGATTTAATTTTCTTCACTAATAATACATATATTATATTTTATAATATATATATATTTTATTCGTCTTACAATAGCAGCCCACTTCATGTTTCCAATGACTACTTACACACTAGAAGTGACTGCTGAAGCGACTCGGTGCTGTGATATTATTCAATAAAAAAATGTACTATAAAATTAAAAAAAAAACATTACAAACAATAAAGGGTATGGCATACCCTTAGGCCTTATTGGGAAATATTGTACGCGCAATGTATTATAGATATGTATTTCTAATTGTTTAAAAAAAGCATTTTTTTTTAGTTTTGTACCTCAGAGAAATAACTAACATTTTTTTTTACACTCAGAAACATCATTTAATTGAAATACAGATTTAACAAAAATTGTACAGACACGAGAAACAAACAGCGCTAGTCCAAATTTACTTGCAAAAAAATTTGAAAATGTAACGTCACGTAACATTTTTGTGTTATAAATAACACAAATACGCGCGATGAAAGACGCGTTGTGGATTTCCGTCTGTGTGATGGTCGATTTTTCATGCTCTTTGCCCTTTGCCTTGTCGAATTCATTACGCTATAAAGCTGCTGGTCAAGGAGTGTGAGTCCGATGGATGGGAGACGCACAGAGCCGATCAGTGTGGCGACGCTTGGGGGAGGCCTATGTCCAGCAGTGGACGTCTTTCACTACCATTAGTTATTTATAGGCTCGCGTTTGATCACTATCTCACCTGATGGTAAGCGATGATCTTAATTTGGTGATGATGTCAATTATTACTCTGAGTTTAAAACTTTTTTCACATTTACTAGGCTCTATATCAATACGAAAGGCTCGGTCAAAATGCTCACTTTTTTTTTCAATTTTGTCGATAACTATTCGAAAACTATACAACTTCGATACAAGTTGGTAACGGTAAGGTCTGATCATAAAAATACTAGGAAGAAGGATTAATCAGTCGAGATAAATGCTTAACTTTATTTTCACTCAAAACTCATAGATGGCGCTAGTGTCGAAGATATTACGATGAGCGGGTTTTCACTGCCAAACGATTATCGACCTTGCGTATGTTGAAATAAAGTCCTATTCTACTAATATTATGTATACGTGTGACGGACGAATTTGTCATCAGCTGACAATACAATTTTTTTGACGATGAAATCCTTGGAGAAAGTTGTTGCCTATATATTTGGTAATCATTCACGCCTCAACGGCTGAACAGATTTGAATGAATCTTGGCATATGCGAAGACTACGAACTGCATTGGGATAATGTTATATTATATTTTTTACTTTTTTTGTATCCGTAGGACAATTGCCGACATGCACGCGAGCAAAGTCGCAGGTAGAACCAAGTTGGTAATAAATAATGTACCAATAGACCGAAAGCGCATTCACGTGCATCTCAGATTTAGAGTCAAGCTATTTTCGACTGTATCTTAAACAACGCAAAGTCGATATTTGTTCGGAAATGCCATCACCGCCCCTCTTAAGGTCAAACTTGACATTTGACATTCATAAGTCGATATCATGGTACAAAATAATAAATTAAATTTAAAAACTCACATTCAAATGTCAAAATTCCAAATTTACTGTTAGCCTAAGGGAGGGTATTACACAATTATGAACTATACTCTCGCCAAGATGAAGATATTTTATTTACTGTAGTTGTTCTATCTCACGAAGAAGGGTTACGTGACTTTTATGAGGCCGAAATAAGATTCATTTTGCTATGATTCATCCGTCAGCTGACAGCAGGGTTAAAAATTTTAGTTTCGCTCCAATTTGATCTTGACCTTGGATATTTTATGTTCTCAAACTACCTTTTATCTGTACTAACCCAGTTAAATCGATGTACAACAGATACAAAATTCTATGTCGAATTCGTTTTATTTTTTGTTGCTGTGTAGAGGGTAACCCTAAAAAAATAAGTTCAATAAATAATAGCGAGTTCAACTGTCCGAGTAACTGAATTGCGTGAGCTGTGATAATTTTACTTCTTGAACACTTTAAATTCATCTAACTTTTGATAGAGTGAACCGATTGCGATGAAACAAAAACTAAGTAATTCTTCAAGTTACGCACAATTTTTATGTATAAAAGTTATCTACATTGGTTTCGTACATTTCACGTGATGCGTGCACAAATAAACAGACAAAAATTCCAAAAATGCTGGAAATGGGTTCTGTTGGTTATCCTTTAACATCCTGGCTATTTTTTTTGGAATTTTATTCGATGTACAAAAATTATTTTTCTACAGATTTATTATATGTATTGATGATTTATTTATAAGGTCATATAAGGTTCTGGAGTGGCGACCGCGAACCGGAAGACGTTGCGTTGGATGGCCTCCCACCAGGTGGACCGGTCAATGCGGCGACGCTTGGGGGAGGCCTATGTCCAGCAGTGGACGTCTTTCGGCTGATATGATGATGATGGCTACATATATGATAAGTGTTATACCCCCCTTAATGTAATGTCTGAAGTTGTAATATAATGTAAGCTTAGGACTAAAGGCCGCTTTCTGAATCGAATATTTGGATAAGAACGTTTCAAACCCCGCTTTGAAAGAGAAGTAATCAACTTCAAATTCTTAATTCAGAAATCGGGGGATAATCTGTTCTGATTCCCCAATTGCGTCCTAAGTGCATGCTTAAGGTTACACTAGTCGAAGGCAAGAACTATTTTGTGCGCGGGGTTAAAATGCATTTTATATCAACCGACAACGCGTGCGGAAGAGATAGATGCTGTGATGAGCAGTAGGAAGCTAGTTCGCGTACGAATACACACGTTTACAAATTTGTAGCGAAATGGATAATGATTTAGGACGAAACCGAGCGCGCGAAATTTTAAAAACAACAACAGAAAAAACGACAAAATGTATCTGTTCAAAAAAAAAAATTGAATTTTTGAACTACTAATCTATCCCTGTATGGAGGCCGTTTTGCAATTTTCTGTCGTCTTATGGTATTTATTCGCGACCAAAAATGCGTTAAAATTAGTGTTGAAATGTGGAACTTTCGACGCTCATAACTTTCAAATATTTACTTTTTTGTTTCCATACAGGGCTAGATAATGATGAGACAAATTTATAACAATATCACTTTTTATTTTGAACGTACATCGTCAAACAGTGGAGTAATCCCTAGACTACGTTTGTATCGAAGAATTATCGACTAGTGTAACCTTAACGTAGATTTACAACTTCGCATGACAATTTAGGACATTTAGATACAAAAGACACGCGCATCATCACAATTTTAAATATACCTAAACTATAGGAAAATGAATAAGCCTTCATATAAAAGCGAAACTGCCTCACAATTGCGTAACACGTACACTTTCAATAACAATCCAAAGGCTTTGAAATTCATAAACCACAATTAAATAATGCAATGACTGTTGTTCAATTGTCAAAATGAAAGGCATTGGTTCCGCGTTACGCAATTACCCCGTTGACTTAATAAGAATTTGTGTACAGAAGTCGAAAAAACCTGTCAAATTTTAGCTGTAAAGTACGATTAAACCAAATTCTTATTTCAGAAACCGGCTCAGCACCCTAATTGTGTAATTTTTAATAATAGCGAACGGTTTGCTTTCCTTAAATTAATTACTAGATATGTTCAAAAATCCGTCAAATCGACAGCGTAAAACACGCAATGTATTACTGTTTAGTTATAAAATTGAAAGGGAAAGAGTGTACTTCGTGCTGTCAAAAAAAATACGCAATTAGGGTTCAGTTAGGCTTTTTATACAAAGTCTTACTCCAATTTCAAATTCCTAAAAAAAAAATAACATAACAAATAAATACATAATTATAAATGGCTAACATTTACAATCTAGAATTTAAAATGAATATCAAATTCGGTACTTCGTCATCACATAACTCCGCCGGACGGGCGACGCCCGGGGCGGGAACTAGTATGTCCTTTCCACTCACTTTACTAAAGAACTATTCTCCTTTTAACCGTTTACTGATCTCTTCTTGTTGTAACTCTCTCCATTCTTTCTTGGGCTTCATTCGTTTGAGTTGTCCGTCCCTGAGAAAAAAAAAAATCTTTATATATCAAGAAAAAATTAAAAAACTCACTTCACATTTTTATTTCATGCTACATAATTTATCTAGTGGTAGACACGATTCGATTGACGATTGACAAACCAAATCAAAATCGGTTCA
Source organism: Orthosia incerta (assembly GCA_948252205.1). Taxonomy (NCBI): domain Eukaryota; kingdom Metazoa; phylum Arthropoda; class Insecta; order Lepidoptera; family Noctuidae; genus Orthosia; species Orthosia incerta. Next base: position 5,876,775 of record OX411769.1, read on the forward strand.
TTCGTTTAGGAGCTATGATGTCACAGACAGATACACAAATACACACTTTAAACTTATTACAGATATCCTCTTTCTTCCGTCGGGCGCGTGTCACTAGATGGCGCGGCATGCATCGATAACAAATCGATTGAATTGTGTGTAAAATTAACATTTTCTGGAATTAATCATAAATAAATGATGTTCTTGTTTAATCAACTCGCCTAAGTACGAAATTATGGAATATTGGGCTCTTAATTCACGTTTCAAAGATTATTTAAACGGATCATTTAAAATTGATTCCGATAGATGGCGCGATTTTAAACTTCTGAGGCATGCCACTCGATTATATAAATTTGTATTAAAACATATTTTAGCACAATGAAACTGTAAAAACGTGTAAAAAATACTATAAATCAAATCGTCACTGTATTTAAACAAAAAAATTGGCACGAACCGAGAAAACCCTTTTACTTGCAAGTCGCTTCTAACACCATCTATAGCCGTAGAACGGAATTGAACGCGATCGAAGTGCTTATAAAAATAATAATTTTAATCAGACGAAAAACATTAGTTACGTCGGCACGGTTTCTTTGTATGGGATGAGGCATCTGAATGCTAGTATTATATTATCTGTGGCCGAGGTCAAAAAGTGGATGGGAGACCATTTTAGGTAGACAAAGCCACAGATAATATAATACTAGCATACAGATGCCTCATCCCATACAAAGAAAGCGTGCCGACGTAACTAACGTTTCTCGTCTGAATAAACCGATTATTTTTTGTCCATCAATCGCGTTCGGTTCCGTTCCACGGCGATAGATCATTTTTTCATTTCATTTATTTATTCACAAACAATTAACATTGTGTCGAATATTGGGTACATAATTACAAAAATTGGTGGAACATAATTACAGTAAAATTATCACTTGAAGATTAATTCAATTATTGAAGCTAATAGATGGTGTTAGCAGCACCATGTAAGTAAAAGGGTCTATTCGGTTCGTAATTATTTTTTCATAACTCATACTCTGAAAGTAGGTCTTAAGTTGCCTGAGGAGCGGGTTGAAAGTAATACTTTTCAGCCCTAGGGAGAATCGCTTTCAACTGACAGCTGTCAAATTATTTAAAAAAAAAACTAGTTCCTTTTCACATATCTATTGAACTATGTTCCAACTTTCTATACAACCACGAAGTAAAATTTAAATAACTTAAAGTTAAGTATTGATTAAAGAATATATATTTTTTTAATAACTTTATTATAATTTAGTTTCAACAATTTCTTTAAAATAACTTAGATTTAGCAAAATATTTACCATTTTTTCAATGATGAAAATAAAAAATAATGGCTGAATAGCAGGCCGGCCACAGAAAAAAAACAAACAAAATAGGCGGGAAAGCGGCAATAATTTTTTCTTTAGCTAATTCATGTTTTTATTTTTATTTCCTTGTATTTGTAATGAATGGAGTGAAAGTAACTTATTTAGTCCCTCGAACTATTGGCGCCCTCACTTCGTTCCGGGCGCCAAACCCCGTCTCGGGACTAAATAAGTTACTTTCACCCCTAGGATAACAATGTACTATTCTGATACTATTCAAACGAGTATTATGAACGCTGCAGTCATGAGTATGATTCCTATTCCTTACCAGATTTTGTATTTGTAGCGCTCTAAATGTACTACGCACCATACGAACTCATCGCGCCATGAAAGGATGTTTGTGCTATCATTTCTCAAACAAATTGAACGATTCTTTCAATAGGGAACTATCCTCAAAGCTGCGCTCAGATGGCGCCACAGGTTTCTGCGTAAACAAACTAGAGAAGGGCGTTTTCGGTTTTTTACGCAAGTGGTTATGTATGTGTTTTCACATCGATATCGAAAACGGTTTTTAGATATCGATATCAGAAGTACAGTTTGCAAAAGTTAAAATATTATTTAGATGAGCAAACTAACAACGAACACGAAATAATACTTAGAAAGATAGGTAGCGCATATGGTTCCTAACGTTTGTGAAGTTTGCGTTTTGTTCGTAGTTCGTACGTTTTCGCATTGTTACGGTTTTAAGTTTTGAATTATTCGTTCTCACACGCTAGTAAGGTTTTTATTAGATACAGCTTTTGTAATATCGGTTATTTTGATATCGATATCGATATGATATGATATCTAACACATGTCCGATATAAGTTACGTTTAGATATATCGGACACATCCATAAAAAAAAACCAAACTGTCAAAGTCCAGCGACAAAATTTCGCAGTTTATGTATACAAAATATAAAACAAAAAGTGAAAGAAAAATTAAGCTAACTAACTTCCCCAATATTATTATTTGGTTTCTAAACACAAGTTATCTTAAAAACAGTAAAAAAGAGTTCGGTAACCACAAACAGTAGTAGACGCCATGTTGTTATGTTTTTGTTTACTCAAAGCCGTCAAGCGCCATCTGGCGGGAGCAATCGGCAGTAATGTTCCCTATTGGAAGATAAGGGCTGGGGCCTGGTGCTTATAACTCACCACATGAGGTCCACCAGGCCGCCGCGCCGCGCGATGACGGCCTTCACTCTGTTGGCGAAGTCCACGGCGCTCTCGTCGGCCGCGCGCGTCATGGCGGGCAGGTACCACACGTCGCACACGATGGTTTATAGTTATAACTCACCACATGAGGTCCACCAGGCCGCCGCGCCGCGCGATGACGGCCTTCACTCTGTTGGCGAAGTCCACGGCGCTCTCGTCGGCCGCGCGCGTCATGGCGGGCAGGTACCACACGTCGCACACGATGGTTTATAGTTATAACTCACCACATGAGGTCCACCAGGCCGCCGCGCCGCGCGATGACGGCCTTCACTCTGTTGGCGAAGTCCACGGCGCTCTCGTCGGCCGCGCGCGTCATGGCGGGCAGGTACCACACGTCGCACACGATGGTTTATAGTTATAACTCACCACATGAGGTCCACCAGGCCGCCGCGCCGCGCGATGACGGCCTTCACTCTGTTGGCGAAGTCCACGGCGCTCTCGTCGGCCGCGCGCGTCATGGCGGGCAGGTACCACACGTCGCACACGATGGTTTATAGTTATAACTCACCACATGAGGTCCACCAGGCCGCCGCGCCGCGCGATGACGGCCTTCACTCTGTTGGCGAAGTCCACGGCGCTCTCGTCGGCCGCGCGCGTCATGGCGGGCAGGTACCACACGTCGCACACGATGGTTTATAGTTATAACTCACCACATGAGGTCCACCAGGCCGCCGCGCCGCGCGATGACGGCCTTCACTCTGTTGGCGAAGTCCACGGCGCTCTCGTCGGCCGCGCGCGTCATGGCGGGCAGGTACCACACGTCGCACACGATGGTTTATAGTTATAACTCACCACATGAGGTCCACCAGGCCGCCGCGCCGCGCGATGACGGCCTTCACTCTGTTGGCGAAGTCCACGGCGCTCTCGTCGGCCGCGCGCGTCATGGCGGGCAGGTACCACACGTCGCACACGATGGTTTATAGTTATAACTCACCACATGAGGTCCACCAGGCCGCCGCGCCGCGCGATGACGGCCTTCACTCTGTTGGCGAAGTCCACGGCGCTCTCGTCGGCCGCGCGCGTCATGGCGGGCAGGTACCACACGTCGCACACGATGGTTTATAGTTATAACTCACCACATGAGGTCCACCAGGCCGCCGCGCCGCGCGATGACGGCCTTCACTCTGTTGGCGAAGTCCACGGCGCTCTCGTCGGCCGCGCGCGTCATGGCGGGCAGGTACCACACGTCGCACACGATGGCCCATGACGTCATCATGTTCAGCAGGTAGTGCAGCATGCCGTAGCGGGAGCTGTTCCAGAACGCGTCGCCGAAACGCGGGTCGTATCTGTGGAACGAATTCGTTTTTGGTTTTAAAGAGTATTTTTTTCAAGTGACGACCTTCGATAAGGCAGTTCCTTCTATTGGCGAGAGATGGCGCTACTATCCTTTAATATTTTTCATTCACATGATCTAACCAAGATTTTGACTGGACTCTAAAAGGGATTGTGACCTCTGAGTTTGTTTCGGCCTTTCTTCTCAGAGTAGTCAGATAGGAAACGCCGACCTCATCTAGTTTAAAAAAATGTACATACATAAACTCACGCCTTTTGCCCATGAGGGTAGGCAGAAACTACAAAACGCCACCTGCTACAATGCTTACATACTTCTTTTTCAAAAATATGATCGACATGTAAAATTGTTTGTACAAAACAACTTACAGAAATAAAATAATTTATCAATTTTCCAAGAGATGACAGTGCAAGTTTTCTCGACTGGCCAATAGATGGCGCTACTAGCCTCCTATATTCGCTAAGAGATGGCGCCACCTTGTCTTATAACAATATTATAACTCACTTGATAGCGACAGGGTAGATGGTGCCGCCGACTTCAAAGCTTCCCTTCTTGAACTGCATGACCGAGGTATTGTTGATGCAGGTGCCTTCGGGGAAGATCAGGATCGGAGGGTTGTCGGGCACTGATATGTGTTCTTTTAACCTGAAGAGAGTAAATTATCAAAGTCTGAAATTCACTGACACTCAACGTACAACTTATACCACTGGAGTAGAAGCTCGATGTTTTGCACTAGAGTTACATTAAAAAAAACTTTATATTTCACAAAACTCAATTACAATTCGAAACTTATCACGCCATCTAGTGCAATTTATTCGAACCAAATTTTCTTTCTTGGCGTTGGGTGCCCGTGATTGGAACCAATTAATATTAATATCAAAAATCTGCTATTTTTCACATTCATGTGAATTCACATAACTTGACAAAATTAAGGGAACTGCAATTTGTTTTAATTTATATTACAAAGCTGATTCCACAATACAACCTGTTTATATGCCGAGTACTTTTACACCCTGAAAGATTACTAATATCCTTACCTTTTAGCTACAGCATGTCTGTCTTTAACTTCGGATCTCTCAAACCAGATGTGTGGCGATGCCCTAGCGAGTGCCCTCTGTAGAATTCCTAGAAAACCATTGTGTCTTTGACCGATCTGAAAATAGTTATAAAATTTATCAATACATTGTTTACAAGGAGGCAGTGAATAGGTTACTTCTAGGCAAGCATGCTTCACCATCGACCACATCATCGCTTGTGGTCAAGCGGGAGCCTAACAATAAAAAAAAAACATACAAAATGTTATGTTCTGTGTATATTTTAAATCTTTACGCCTGTATTTCCCATTGAAGGGGTGTACAGAGGTGTTCATACTTCAAATATAATTCAAAATTATCAAAATTTTCAGAAGTTAGTCCACTGCTGGACATTTTATTTTACTTTTCGACAGTCAGGTTATACCATGCACTAGGAGGCGAGCCTTTTGAGTTTAAGTAGACACAGACTCCGACCTGCTACGGAGAATTTATTAATTAAAACTGCCAATAACACTTCCCGACCTGGGACTTGAACCCAAGTACTTACGCCCAACAATTATAGCACTTGCAACCAGATATACCAACGAAGCAGTATTCTTATTTACATCATAATTTTAGCCGCAAGACGTCCACTAATGGGCTTAGGGCTCTCCAAGCATCGCTACAACTTGTATTGTTTTGGCCACATACAGGTAATAGGGAATATGCATTTTTTTAAATTTGCTTTATGAGATACACTACAACTATTTTCTTTATGTATCTCGGCAACCATCGCATTTCCGAATACAAACGAATGATAATTTCCATGTCCATCAAGTATTAGATTTATCGTGTATGATAATTTGAATTCAGAACTAAGTGCTTTATTGTTGTTTTGTTTTGATTTCCGTGTGAAATATATAGAGCTATAAAAATAGCAGCTTTCTTTCCATTTTTAAAATAAATTACAATAAGTTAAAAGAGTATTAACAACTCTAAATTCTTTCAAGTTGATTGAAAGTCCGGTCTTCACAGAGTGCAAAACGCAACTGATAGAAAGCCGACGACTGACGAAACACGAAGTTTGCCGGGGGACAGTAAGAACGTAGTTGTACTGTACTTATTAACTATAGTAAACAATTATGAGAGACTTTTTTTAAATATCAGAGTTGAAGTTATAAAGCGTCAAAGGCCAATTAGACAGTGAATTCAGACGTTCCATCTGGCGTCAGATAGCACGACGCCACAGAAAACGGTAGAGATGGACAGATATTTAGTTTTTCGATCAAAATACTAAATAAAATAGAATACTTATATTATTTATTACTACAAATATATTTTTTTCCCCTCACTGAGAGGAGGCCTGTGTCCCAGCAGTGGAAACATTAATAGGCTGATGATGTGTGATGTGCCTAATATTTTAGTATTTTTATCGGAAAATTGTCGATAAACATTTTTTTTCCATGCATGTTCCCTCTATTGCTTAAATCTTCACCAGGCCATTGGTTCATCTTTTGGGGTGCAGCATTCCTTTAACAAATCGCCATTTATAAACTTATTTGGCCTTACCTGCAGTTTTTTAACTTTCGTTGTAGTTTAAAAATAATGTTACATTTCATTCTAAGAGACAATATAGATTTTTTCCCAACTAATGCCCACCCCACGAGGGTGGGCCTTAGTTGGAAAAAAAACCTCTAGAACATTACATCACACATCTGGGGTTCGAAACCAACCCCTTAATATTAACAACCATAGCATGCAACAACCCAATCATTGGGTATACATTCACAGGACACCCAAAACATAAAACATATAAGACGTCACAACAACATTTTTTAAGAATGTATCCCGATTTACCCCCTGGAGTGCCTGCAACGTGGATCCACGCGAGACACAATAACTTTTTAATTGTTTTGGTAATTACGGCATTCAACCGGTTAATTCAAAATTATTATGTACAGATAAGGGTCAGAAGTGCAGTCACACTACCAAAACAGCAGCGGCATTTTTTTTAGGCTGATTTATTTCAAATTTTCACGGTTAGTATGTATAATCTATAAATAAATAATCTAAAGAGGAGCTCGTGGCTAAATAATAACAGCCGCACGGGTCGATCTTCAAGGTTAAGCAACGCTTGACGAGGTCGGTCCGTGGATGGGTGACCATTTCAACATACCGAGTTTCCTCCGTGCCTCGGAAAGCACGTTAAGCCGTTAGTCCCGGCTGTTATTTGAAGATCTTTGACAGTCGTTACGGGTAGTCAGAAGCTTGAGATCTGACACCAGTCTTGCCAAGGGGTACCGTGTTACCCAGTTACTGGGTTGTGGAGGTCAGATAGGCAGTCGCTCCATGTAAAACACTGGTACTTAGCTGAATCCGGTAAGACTGGAAGCCGACCCCAATATAGTTGGGAAAAGGCTAGGCAGATGATGAGTAGGTACGAGTATAATCTATACTTTAATTTCTATCATCATATCAGCCGAAAGACGTCCACTGCTGGACATAGGCCCCTCTCCCAAGTGTCGCCACATTGACCGGTCCCGTGCGTCTCGCAACCAGCGGATCCCCGCAACCTTCACCAGGTCATCGGTCCACCTGGTGGGAAGCCTTCCAACGCATTGTCTTCCGGTTTGCGGTCGCCACTCCAGAACCTTTCTGCCCCATCGGCCATCCGTTCTGCGAGCAATGTGCCCTGCCCACTGCCACTTAAGTCACAGCAATTAAATTCTAATTTAATTTCTATCATCATCATCACATCATCAGCCTATTAATGTTCCCACTGCTGGGACACAGGCCTCCTCTCTGTGAGAGGGAATGGGCCGTAATCCACCACGCAGGCCCAGTGCGGGTTGGTGGATGTCACATGTCTTCGAATTTTTGGTTCTAGGACATGCCGGTTTCCTCACGATGTTTTCCTTCACCGTTTTGAGAGCAAAAAAAAAAAAAAAGTGTTTATTATCTTAAATCCATACAATTAAGTTGCCGGGGCTTCCCAGAAAGTAATCCGAAGATACTTGTGATGGGATGAACCTCGCTCTTCCTCGATTATTTAACAATTGATCGTTGTGCTAAATTAGGTATAAGTTACATATTTTTATTAAATTAATGAAAAGAAAAATGAAAATAGTGCTTATGGCAGTGTGAGAAAGTAGAGTGTGTTTGTATAAATGAGCAGTGGTGATGAAATAATTTATACAAAGTAAAGCGCCTGTCTGGGCTCGAACCCACGACCTACAACTTGTTAGTCGCGGCCGATACCACTGGGCCACCACTGCTCCCAACTTTTTGAAATACTTCGGCTAATTTCTATACAACATATTAAATCAGTTGTGAATAATTTAACTTCTTCTACAAAAACTAACCATTTGAATTTTGGGAGAGTAAGTCTGCACTTTTGATCCTTGACTGTACCGATACACTATTTGAAATAACATAAGACATTAAAATAATGCTTTCTACAGCCCATTCAACCAATTTTGACTTCTATTACCTTGAAAATATGACAAATGCCAGCTGTAGTAAACAGTTGGTTTTGGTTAAACGATTACGATTTTGATTACAGTCTTATGTTTACGGGACAGAACTCAAAATCGGTTGAACGGACTGTAAAAAGGGTTGTAAAAATGTCTAATATACAAATGGAGTTTAAGAACTTTGTAGGTACTTATACATTTTATGGAGCATTTAACACTTGTATGCAAAACATGCATTGTTTCTGCTTGTACTATGTATAATAAATAGGATTAAAAATACAATGTTGTCTCACCTACCTTAACAATCTCTAACGACATTTTTCTCATTCGAAACCTTTAGAAGAATGAAATAAGGACTGCGCTGAAAAATCTTATAGACGACAATATAGTTAAATACTTACATATTCCAGCTAAATACTACTTTTATAAACACCTTGCTGATTGACTATTCCAAACGCCATAATTGTAGCAGTCGCGGTCATAAAACGTGCGAGTAGGGCGGCGAATATCTTTATAATAATATCTTTATTTCACATCATCAGGATACAATACAGAGTCAAATATGCAGTACATAGAGACTGGTGTCTGTTTTAGGTAGAACCTGTAGTACAGATCACCAGGCTTACCTGATTATAGTGTCATCTCGCTCTCGCGTTTTCTGACCATGGCTGGTTTTCCTCGTCTATTGTTTAAACTTACCAGTGTTTTAGCTAGCTAGCTTTGTTAGCATAGCCTGAGATATTTCCAAATTCATGTCGAGACCTCCTGAGGACATAAGGGCCCACTGACGCCATGGCACGGCAAGGCATGGCAAAGGACGTGGACAAATGGTTTTCGACCTTATTTCAATGAAATTAGCACTGAGGTTCCTTTATTTGTACACTAATAAACCGAAAAGTCAAGTGATGCTGCGGCATGCAGTGGCAGAATGATTCGGTATGCCGAAGCAAGTCTACCATGCCGTGCCGTCCGTGGACGCCGGCCCAACCTCTTTTTTTTTTCAAATCTCTCCACCGAAGGCTCATGTGGTTGGCGACACAGATTCCGTTGCGGGGTTTATAGTGCGTGTCGTGGTACGTTATCACACGAGTAGTATGTTATAATAAGACTCACCAGCGAGTAACAGTTGTCGCACATGAGCACAAGCGCGTCGATAGGGCTCGTGTGGTTGGCGACACAGATTCCGTTGCGGGGTTTATAGTGCGTGTAGTGGTATGTTATCACACGAGTAGTATGTTATAATAAGACTCACCAGCGAGTAACAGTTGTCGCACATGAGCACGAGCGCGTCGATAGGGCTCGTGTGATTGGCGACACAGATTCCGTTGCGGGGTTTATAGTGCGTGTAGTGGTATGTTATCACACGAGTATTATGTTATAATAAGACTCACCAGCGAGTAACAGTTGTCGCACATGAGCACGAGCGCGTCGATAGGGCTCGTGTGATTGGCGACACAGATTCCGTTGCGGGGTTTATAGTGCGTGTCGTGGTACGTTATCACGGCGGAGATGCAGCGCGATAAGAAGTTGAAACACATCACGGAGACCGCGTAGTTGACGCGTTGCTTCGTTTTTCCGTCGGGTAGGGTACCGACGCACGCCGTGCATGCTACTAACCACCAGACCTATTGGAAGCGTATGGGGATGGTAGATATGGCCCAGACATATGATTTTTAAATCAGTTTTTGCAAGTGTTAAGATATGGATAAACACAAGTTGAGGGGAGTGATATACTCGCCAAAATAAGTACCCAGTTTCTGAATTGAGAATTTAAAGTTTAGAAACCAGTCAAACTCTATTTTCATGCAAAATTTTGACAAGGTTTTATGCTAAAGGAGAGCTTATCAAGTTCTCAAATTCTAAATAGCAATTCAGAAACCCCGAAAATAAATACGGCGTTCTTATGTTTGCAAAGCAAATCACGTGAAATCATTTATTTCCTCACTGCAGTTATCGACATAATTTATGTTTGACTGCAATTAACAGCATTTTTCTGCAATGTAATTTAACAGCATATAGCAATACTACAAAAACTAAACTGCAAAATAATAGCCAAAATGTAAATGGCTAATTATCGGAGTATTTATTCTTACTTACTGAAGTTAACGACAAATTTTACGTGGCATAATTTCTGCCTAAAATGACGCGCATTTTCATAGATATATTGATATTTTATTATTTTGCTGTTTTTTTTTAAATAAAGATCCAGCACTTGCAAAAATTGACTCGGACAATACACAGATGAAATTTATGAGACAAGTTTGAATATACCTTTATTATAGGATGTTGATACTATAGTCAGATTTACAACTCTATCCCCATCACAATAAGGTATATTATAACTCGGTCTTTAAGGTCAGCTCACACCGAGACGCGACTCGAAGCAACGCTGTAGCGATACAATATAGCACTTTATTAATAAACAAAAAGGTACACATTCCAGTGATCGAATTCCCAAGGTTGTAATCGAATTCTCTCACTAAAATGTGAACCTTTTTACGTAGTAAATAAGCTTCAATTGTGTATCGGTATTTAAAAAATTAAAGCATTGTCGCTTTTAAGTGTGAGCTGACCCATAATCGAAAATAACAGTTAATCATGAACTTATAACATAAGGACAGAACACAAGATGGATACAGAGAAAGCATTAAAGTAAGAAACATTTACAAATCACATAGTAAAATATAAGACAACACAAGAAACATAAAAAGCAAAAGAAAAACAGCCATACAATAATATAATTGTATTCCTCGAAGAGTTAGAGGGAGGTGGGTAGCGACATCTATGAATCCAAAAACAAACTAAAGTCTTGACGTCGTGTAGCGACATCTATGAAGCAACGTACGAACTAATGACCTGAAGTCATGTAGCGCCATCTATGCCATCACATACGAACTATCCTGTATCGCGCAAGCAAAGTTTTTGGCACGATTTGAACACATACAGCAGTCCGACAACAACTGTTTCGGGCAGTTGGTCACCAGTAGACACAACACCCGTCTGGTCAGAGGATCCTCCCTTTTCTATGGAGAATGCGTGACTTTACACCCTGTTCCGCATACGCCATACCCCGACGTGATCAAGACGATGACGTATCCAGAAGAATATAGTTTAATACTATCCCATTTATTTCTAAGCCAGGCATAACATAACAAGACCTAAATCATCAACAAGCAACGTATAACCCAGTTTCATTCCAACGTCTCACCCAATTTTAAACCTGCGTTGGGTGAAACATTACGCATATGGACAAAACATATACCCCAATGCGGACAAAACATTATTCGATCCAGAAATAATGAATCATCCAATTCCATAAAGTCAGAACATTCTACCCAGACAACGTTTATCCCAATCTAAACATGAAGTATTACCCTTTTTGGAAAATACATCTACAAAATGTATTTCAATCCAGACCCAAAAAGGAAGATTAATTTTATCCATACGTTTTCCCCATTCCGGAGTCAAAATAAAAACCAAGCCCAGACATAACATCGCCCAATCCAGACATTTCCATTCAAATGTTCTACCCAGAGAACGTATTTACCAATACGTCAAATATAACCCAATATGGACACAACGTATTACCCAATCCAAACAAAACGTTCAAGCAATCTGGATCCAACATATAATTCAATTCCATGCCGAGATAACGTTTTACCCAGTCAACGTCCCGCCCAATTCAGGCACAACGTCCCACCCATTTCCATCAACCCAGAACGTTATACCCAGACAAAAAACAACGTCGCACCCAATGTTACCAAAAAAAATACCTACCAAAGAGTAACAGGTGTTTATACTGAGTACGCCCACATCTATAGGGCTGGTATGGTTGGCAACACAGAAACCGTTCGCTTTCGGCTTGTACTGCTTATCATGGAACCTCGCGTGAATCGAGAGGCCCCTGATAAGTATTCTGATGCTCATCTTGTAGGAGATCCTTCCTAGTTTGTTTCGCAAGCGGACGAATGGAACAGAACTGACGATCCAGGTGGAGAAGACCATTACTAGTACCTGGTGAGTAATTGGGATATCATCATGGTTGTTTTCGCTTAAAGGGGTTTGCAGTGGTGATTGGTAGGTAAGTCGAACCTTATAGGGAATATGCATTTATTTTTTTATTTGCTAAATGAAATACTTACAGTCTGGCAAACGAAAGTAGACACTCGAATTATTTGCAAACTTTTTATATGGCAATGCTATACTAATGTCAACCACAATTTTCCATATGACGCTACTAAGTTGATACTTTGTTTTAATTTGTAATCACTATTTATCTTTTTGTACAAACATTTTCACTATTTAATAATAAACAAAGTTTCATTAATAATGTAGAAAACAATGATTCCTGTGACTCTTATGAATCTTTTCACATGGAAGTCTTAAATTCAGGTTTTGATTGATAGTGAATAAACCAAAATTATTATAGAATACTGTTGCTTTTTTTATTTAGATTGATATATCTAAAGTATAACCTACCTAAATGTACCTATAGTATTTTTATTCAGACGAAGTAATATTTAAATAATTGTAAAGTATCAAATTAGGTTATTCCAGGTATTTCATACTAGTTCTTGGGCTTGCTATGCTGATATTTTTTAAATTTGCCGCGATTTTTCAGTCTCTACTTTCGTTTGCCAGACTCTAGTAAGAAATACGAAAGATTTTTAAATATCTTGATCAAAGACGAAGTTATAAAGCTTCAAAGTTGAGAATTAGAATGAGTCCGACGTGCCAACTTTTTTTTTCATATAGTACGGCGCCCATACAACTGCCATTGAAAACGGCGTTTTCGTAGAAAGCCAGATATTTATTTTACACTTTATGCCAGTGACACTCTTAATGCCTTACTTTAAATTTTTCAATCTCGTATGTTTTTCGATCAATTTTGATTCTGTTTGCACTACTAGTATTCTATTTTAGTATTTTTTTCGTTAAACTAGTCAATAACAAATATTTTTGTCATACATATTCCCTATTGCGGTTCGGAGTACTCCGCGAGTCGCTGCATAGCAAGTTCTTTTGACAGCGAGGGTAAGGGCGGGGGTACTGCGCGTGCGCTGGTACTGTAAATGTGTTGTGAACTACTGTCAGTAGCGACGAATCCGTTAAAACGGTACCGTAAATGTTGTGTGAACTACTCCCAGTAGCGACAGATCTGTTAAAACGGTACCGTAAATATGATATAAAATCACCACGAGTAGCGAAAGATCCGTTAAAACGATCCTGGATATACGGATGTTCTTTGTGAACCCTAAGTGAATTTTATGCTGGCACTAAAACTTGGTATATTTGGCCAAATATTAACGAAATTTGGGCAACTCAAAACAAACCTAACTACTATTGAAATAAAGCTCATTTTATAATAGAGATTTGCAGCAAACATTTGTACAAATACGCCAAGTACAGTACCAGCATTACAGAATATCACTACTAACTGGTACAAAAGAAATACAGAATATTTGCAGTTGAGTCTTGAAAAAGAATATTAGTTGCATTAAACACAAAATAATTAAAAGTAATGAACAAAAACATTACACAAAAATAGAAGAAAATTAGTTGCGAGATAACAGAAAAAATATTAGTTACAAATATTACAATGATCTGAAATATACATAGAAATAAATAAATTAAAAAATATATTGAAATAACATAGCTGGGGTTGGGAGAGTATTAAAATATAATTTAAGATCTGCATTCTAGAAAAAATATCAAGGATTTATCTAAGTACACGTGTGATACAGGGTGAATTTTAATTCATTGGAAATCTTTCAAAGCACACATGAATTTAAACGACTATTAAGGCCGTACCCTGACCAAAAAATCAGCATGAGAGCATTGGCCTAGCGCCACTGGTGGCGCATGAATTACGGTAGTGAATACGCCCAGATTTTAGAATAAAATCTTAAAAAAATCGAATATTGGTCTTTTGAAAAAAATAAAACTTACAAAATGTTCGTTATCATATTGTCTATCCATAAGTGTTAGTATAAAAAATAATTAATGAACACTTTTATGGTTTTGTTGGAAGGAGATTAGTGAAACATATACCTCTTTAAAAAAAAAGTGTACTACAATTTTAGAATCAACATTATGTAGAAATTTAATGTATTTTTATTAATTGATATTTATTTTTAAATAAAGAGTAGATAGCACTTAAAAACTGCACAAAAACGACTAGCGCGGCGTTTTGCTCGGGGAGGCGCCTTAAAGGAATAATAGTAAATACATACATACATAAAATACAGAATTTTACTAAAAAAAACCCTATTGTATTTAGACATTATCTCAGTTTTATGGTTAAAACTCACCCCAATAACGAAGATCATTATTCTGAGCGGCAACAAGAACATGTATCGCACGACGAAGCCCATCGCCCAGATGATCGTCAGCCGCCATGTTAGGAATTCGTATTGTCTGAAAGAGAAATTCATCAACATCATGAGCCTTTTTAATGTTCCACTGCTGGAACACAGGCCTCCTCTCTGTGAGAGGGAATGGGCCATAATCCACCACGCGAGCCCAGTGCGGGTTGGTGGATGTCACATGTCTTAGAATTTTTGGTTCTAGGACATGCCGGTTTCCTCACGATGTTTTCCTTCACCGTTTTGAGAGCAGTGGTGATGAAATAATTTGCACAAAATAAAGCGCCACCTATTGACTCGCACACTGTTCCGTTGTTGTTGAATTAGGTAATTTACCTATATTTGCTATATTTGTAAGTATGTGAGTACCATGTTCCTATTTATCAAGTGAAGGAATTTACCAGTTAGTGAAATTGAATTAAACTATTGTCTTTATCTTTACGATATGTAAGTCGGAGCCGTTACCACTGGGCCACCACTACCTGCTTTGAAATTATTTCAAATTAATAACCTGACCGCGGACTGCTTTGTTGGTCCAGTGGTCGTAAGCGCTACTGCTGGGTTCCATTCCCGGGTGGAGCAAAGTGTTATTGAGTTTTTCTATCTGGTATTTCTCAGTAACAGCCTAGGACGTTTCCACTCGCGTCTGCCTTGTAAATACCCTTTTTATCTACACTAATATTCTAAAGAGGAAAGATTTGTATGTTTGTAACGAATAAACTCAAAAACTACTGGACCGAATTCAAAAATTCTTTCACTATTAGAATGCTACATTATCCCTGAGTAGCATAGGCTATATTAATTACTAGAAAAAAATAGAGATACTTAAGAAAATTGCAATAATGTAGCCCAAAGGGTAAGAAGTATAGGGTAGGGTAGGAGGTAGGTAGGTAGCCAGTCGATGGGAGCGAAGCCACGGGGAACAGCTAGTCGGCTTATAAATACACTAGAGTCTTCACCAGATAACAAACAAATAAAAGTCATTGATACGACTTGTACCAAAAACTATAAAACATACATACTACCAACGTAATTATAAAACATTATTTACAATGCATGTCCTCGAAAAGAGCGTTTTCCAAGCAATCAAACTGTGCGGAAAGTGTCACTTTTTTTACTAGTGCTTTTTACTTTCCTGTACTTTTTTTAATTTTTAACTCCAACGTCAGCCCGCCGCATAGAGATTTTATTATTTGAGAAAAGTTTAAAAAAATAGTTAAGTACAGATTATCATTCATATAAAAGGTAAAACAAAACTAATACTTCATTTAAGGCGTTTTTAATTACTCTAAATTTAGATTTTGATCAACAAATTAATTTTAAATATTCATTAAATATGTTTGGCAGAATGAATATTTTGCTCGTTCCTTTTTGCGTTACGACGTGACAGCTATTTGCACATGCGCAGTAGATATGCCCGAGGAACTATGAACTATTAGTTAATCTGTGGATATGCTGAGCGCCCTTGAATAAGCGCCATTTTATTAATTTCTTGCTTGGTTCAGATATATTTTTTTATTTCCTCGCACAATGCATAGTAAAATGTTGTATGATACACGTGCGTAAGATGATTTCCGACTCGTGTCGATTTATCAACTCATCGGAAATCACCTACTTTCCGCACTTGTAGCATAAATAACTATTTTCGTTTATGGAGATATTTTGATAATTTTGGTCTCAAATGAAAGGCATAGGCGTAAAACCTATGCCTTTCACCTATCCATGATTTAAAAGGATATAAATCCGTTTAAATCATGTAAATCGGTCAACGAATTTAGGAGATATTTACTCATTACTGAAAATAATTTCATGGCAAGTGAAAGCGTCAAGGACGCCCCTTACCACGACACGTTTTTTTTGATCGTGTTAGCGACAATGCCTTTACATTTTTTTCGTATCGTTTTGAAATATTGGAATACATTGGTAGACAGGTGTTAACTACTTTTATTTTATTGTTATCTGGCGGACACTTTAATACTTTTATTTAGATATCGGTGGGTGGTCGACTGTTATCTATCAGATTAATATATAACAATCATGGTGTATAGTGTAGCTATTCGCTAAATGATTGCCTCATAATTTTGCTGTGCATAGTTTTATCCTTATCGGTAATATTATAGATTGGTTCAGTTAAGGGTCAAAAGTGCAGTCAGAGTCACACTACCGCAACAGCAGCGGATTTTTTACTTAAGGGTACACTAGTCGACGGCATGAATTATTTGTGCGCGGGGTTAAAATGCCTGCTATCTCATCCGACAACTCGTGCGAAAAAGATAGATGCTGTGATGAGCAGTAAGAACGCTAACGAATTAGCACTTTTTCAAGTTTATAGCGAAATTGATGATGATTTAGGACGAAAACGAGCGCTCGAAATTTTATAAACATACCTTTGGGAGTCTAGATATCATGGAAAAACCACTAATTGTATATTTTCAAAATTTAATTATTTGCATTGTTGAACTACTAATCTATCCCTGTATGGTGACCGTTTTGCAATTTTCTGTCTTCTTATGGTATTTATTGCCACCCAACGATGCGTTAAAATTTGTGTTGAAATATGGAACTTTCGACGCCAATAACTTTCAAATATTTTTTCTTTTTACTTTTTTGTTTCCATACAGGGCTAGATAATGATGAGACAAATTGATATCACTTTTTATTTTGAACGTACATCGTCAAACGGTGGAGTAATCCCTAGACTACGTTTGTATGGAAGAATTATCGACTAGAAGAAGCTCGTGGCTAAATAATAACAGCCGCCCGGGACGATCTTCAAGGTTAAGTAACGCTTAAGTCGGTCCGTGGATGGTCACCCCATTTCAACATACCGAGTTTCCTCCGTGCCTCGGAAAGCACGTCAAGCCATTGGTCCCGGCTGTCATTTGAAGATCTTTGACAGTAGTTACGGGTAGTCAGATAAGCAGTCGCTCCATGTAAAACACTGGTACTCAGCTGAGTCCGGCAAGACTGGAAGCCGACCCCAACAATAATTGGGAAAAAGGCTAGGCAGATAATGATGTGGAAAATTTAACTTCTTCTACAAAAACTAGACATTTGAGTTTTGGGGAAGTGAGACTACTTTCGACCCTTGACTGTACCTATGAAAAATTAACGGTCGGATTTTTTTCCTGCCTACCCTACATACCTACCTACCATGTTTGTTTCTATAGTCATCATTCTTTCGCGAAGAATCTCAACACCGCCCCATTCAGAAAATAACTTCAAATGCACAACGCCATCTATCGAATATCGAGTTCAACTGTCCGAGTATCTAAAGTGCGCGTGTTATGATAATTTTACTTCTTGAACACTTTAAATTCATCTAACTTTTGATAGAGTGGACCGATTGCGATGAAACAAAAACTAAGTAATGCTTCAAGTTACGCACGATTTTTATGTATTTACAGTGGTTTCGTACATTTCACGTGATGCGTGCACAAATAAACAGACAAACAGACAAAAATTCAAAAAATGCCGGCAATAGGTTCTGTTGGTTATCCTTTAACACCCTGGCTATATTTTTTGGAAATATTTTCGATGTACAAAAATTACTTTTCTACAGATTTATTATATGTATTGATATTGATGTGCTACTAAATATAAAAGGTAAAGTACCTATTGGTCCTAGTAAGGAGGTTCCAGCTTCTCAACTCCTCGGCCTCAAAGACAGAGGTGACCTGGTCTTCAATGATGGACTCCATGCCAGCCTTCACTAGATCCAGGCAGTTCGCCAGATGGAACTCGATGTTGTTCTGTAATTAGTTAAAATACTGGTTAAAATCGTATGTTGTGGTGGCCCAGTAGCTAAGACCTCGCATGAGAAAAGGAAGGAGGAATAATAATTTACACTTTCCAATTGAGTAAATACAGCATTTGTTTTTAGGGTTCCGTACCCAAAGGGTAAAAACGGGACCCTATTACTGAGACTCCGCGATCTGTCTGTCTCTCTGTCTGTCCGACTGTCACCAGGCTGTATGTCATGAACCGTAATAGCTAGACAGTTGAAATTTTCACAGATGATGTATTTCTGTTGCCGCTATAACAACAAATACTAAAAACAGAATAAAATAAATATTTAAGTGGGGCTCCCATACAACAAACGTGATATTTGGCCGTTTTTTGCGATAATGGTACGGAACCCTTCGTGCGCGAGTCCGACTCGCACTTGGCCGGTATTTTTTTTCTAAATCAGCAAATTCGATTCCTGGCTAGGAATATAGATTTATCAAAAATCTAATAAAGCATTTTTAGTTTTAAGGCGCAGATACCATTAAATAGCTGATTTTAAAATAAGAATCACGTCTAAACGTCTAAACTCACCCTGTATCTATCACATCTCACACATCATCAGCCTATTAATGTTCCTACTGTTGGGACACAGGCCTCCTAGGCCCTGTATCTGTACTATTTAATATTATAAAGAGAAAAGATTTTTATTTTGGTTTGTTTGTACCGAATAGGCTCCGAAACTACTGGACCGATTTAAAAAAATCCTTCACCAATAGAAAGCTACATAATTCCTGAGTGATATAGGCAATTTTTTTTATTCAAAAAACGTGTCCTGTGGGGTGGTCCACGGAAGCGAAGCCACGGGGAACAGCTAGTACTGTATATGTTTGACGATGATTAATAGAAATTTTTAACCGACTTTCGAAAAAGGAGGAGGTTCTATGTTCGACTTCTTGTATGTTTTTTTATTTTTATTTATCTTCACCGAAATTGTGGACCGATTTTGAAATAGTTATTTATGCTACAAGTGCGGGAAGTAGGTGATTTCCGATGAGTGGCATTTTTATTCACGAGCGAGCGAAGCGAGTGAGTGGATAAATCGACACGAGTCGGAAATCATCTTACGCACGTGTATCATACAACATTTTACTATGCATTGTGCGAGGAAATAAAAAAATATATCTGAACCAAGCAAGAAATTAATAAAATGGCGCTTATTCAAGGGCGCTCAGCATATCCACAGATTAACTAATAGTTCATAGTTCTACTGCGCATGTGCAATAGCTGTCACGTCATAACGCAAAAAGGCATGAGCAAAATATTAATTCTGCCAAACATATTTAATGAATAATTAAAATTAATTTATTGATCAAAATCTAAATCAAATAATAAAAACTCTATGCGGCGGGCTGACGTTGGAGTTAAAAATTAAAAAAGTACAGGAAAGTAAAAAGCACTAGTAAAAAAAAGTGACACTTTCCGCACAGTTTGGCTGCTTGGAAAACGCTCTTTTCGAGGACATGCATTGTAAATTCTTTTTTTGTTTGAAAGAGTATGTTCTGAAATTGGTACCATTTTATTTAATTTGGTGAAGATCTGATGAAGAACTTCGAAGATATACAACAGAACTCTTCAACAAATAACTCTAAACTACAAAGTGAAAAATTATTTTATTTTTGGAAGTCGGTGTCTTTCGTAGGTACCATTTTTTTGCGTTATGGACACCGACTTCCAAAAATAAAGTTATTTTTCACTTTGTAGTTTTCTTATTTGGAAGTCGGTAGTATGTTTAGGTAAAAAAGTTTTTTTTATGTTTTAATTATGAGCCATTCTTTTCTTTTGTATAGCAGACAGCAATTCACAAGATAACGGAAGGTTGAATACCTTTGCTCGATAACAATACAGTAGGTAGTTATTGATAACAAAGTAAAATAAATCTTGTTACGGCTGTTTCCAAGCCGATTGTGAAGCAGATAAGATTTGTAACTGCAGTATCAGGTTGGATTATTAAGTGCAAAATAACGAATCAATATTTATTCATAACATAACATTACGTCCGTGTCCAAGGATCAGGCAGAGGCGTATAGTCCCCGGCATGTAAGTTTGAGGTTTTGGCTTAGTGGGAACTGACCAACCACCTTAAGGTTACACTAGTCGAAAATTCTTCCATGCAAACGTAGTCTAGGGATTATCCCACTGTTTGACGATGTACGTTCAAAATAAAAAGTGATATCAATTTGTCTCATCATTATCTAGCCCTGTATCCCTGTATCCTTGTATGGAGGCCCCATACAAGGATAGATTAGTAGTTCAACAATGCAAATAATTTTATTTTGAACATATAGATTTAGTCGTTTTTTCATGATATCTAGACTGCCAAAGGTCTGTTTATAAAATTTCGGGCGCTCGATTTCGTCCTAAATCATTATCCATTTCGATACAAATTTGCAAAAGTGTGTATTCGTACGCGAATTATCTTCCTACTGCTCATCACAGCATCTATATCATCCACACGTGTTGTCGGTTGATATAAAATGCATTTTAACCCCGCGCACAAAATAGTTCGTGCCGTCGACTAGTGTACCCTTGAGTAGGTTGTTTAGGTATCAAATCAAATCAAATCAAATTTTTATTTGTGATACATGGGTTACATGCAGGTGTTCATTACATAACTATATAATAATAGTGTTCATGCCATGATCAGCCACTTAGGCATACAAATGATTAAATAACATAATGTAAATATGAGTGTAAATTTCTAATTCCATGTCAGATTAAATATAAATTATATTATTACTATTAGTCATAAATAACAGACACAACACAATCAACAAAAAATATCGTCAAGCGGAATAAAACATTTAAAAAGTTCTCGTCGATAAGAACTCATCTACGGAGTAAAAACACTTTTCCATAAGAAATTGGAACAATTTCTTTTTAAAGACATTAATAATATTGCCACATTCTTTTATGTTATTGGGAATTTGATCGTATATCTTTGTGGCCATAGCAAAGACACTTTTCCCAAAGAGGGTAGTTCTATATTGACTGGTTAGGTTATTATACAAACGACTTCTATTTCGAGATCTGAGCTCTAATGTAAATAGTGATGGATGATGTCTAATAAACAAGGCCATTTCAAAGATATATAAAGATGGCACGGTAAGTATTTCATTATCATTGGTAGTGAAGCGGGGCGCGGGGAAAGTTTAGAACAGTTCCGAGCGCGCGATTGGTTTGTCAGTTGACACAAGCCAATCGTGTCGCGTCCAAGTTCCGTTCGCTCTGTATGGTAATTGGTTAGTTCGCGGAATATGCGCGAACTAATAACCACTACGCCAACACGTTGCCAACTTACGTGCCGAGCACTATACCTCGAAAGGAAAAAACGGAACCCTTATAGGATCACTTTGTTGTCCGTCCGTCCGTCTCTCTGTCTGTCAAGACCCTTTTTCTCAGGAAAGCGTAGAGGTATCAAGCTGAAATTTATATCAAATACTCAGGTCTACTGTCCCTTAAAAGCTGTAAAACCAAACTTCTAAGCCAACGCAATCAAAAGATACAGCCGTATATGCCGCAAATGTGTTTCCGAACGCATTCAACCCGAATCTCTTCAAAGTTAGAGTGAACAGGCTTCTTCTGGGTAAGCTCACTCCATCGTAGACTCTGTCTCTGTCACCTATGACCTAGACTAGAGTCAAGAGCAAACCCATTACAAATAAAAAAAATCCGCAAATTTTCGACACTCGCAAGGGAATCAAAACCTACAGGGTACTTCCCGTGAACTCAGAATCTTGAAATTTGGTACGAAGCAACGTCTTATAGCACAGATAAAGGAAAAATTGCCAAAACCGTAAATTTTTAGTTATAATAAATTATTTTTAATAATTTTAAACTTACTACCCCTTTCCTCATGAACGCTTAGAGGTATTAAATTGAAATTCATATCAAATACTCAGGTCTGTAATACCTTTAAGCTGAGGTTTGTACGGAACTCTCGGTGCGCGAGTCCGACTCGCACTTGGCCGGTCTTTCTTTTCTTTTTCAATTTAATGTAGCCAGTAACACACAAGGGTAAGACAAATCGATTGCCGTAAGAATCGTCAAAATCGGCCTACGCGTTTGATGTCTAGAACGCCACATAGGAACACTGATAAACACATTACCCTCCTATGCGTCGCGCAGTCGGGTAAAAAGATAAAAAATCTGGTCGTTACCTCTCCATTCCCCTGGCTCGGCTTGGGTTCGCTCAC
Organism: Orthosia incerta; assembly: GCA_948252205.1. Lineage (NCBI taxonomy): Eukaryota > Metazoa > Arthropoda > Insecta > Lepidoptera > Noctuidae > Orthosia > Orthosia incerta. Next base: position 5,899,450 of record OX411769.1, read on the forward strand.
GACGCGTTCCTGACTTGTACTTCGCTTGTAGTTCAATTCTGGCGAAGGACCCAGTATCTCGTGCCTTTCGATCACCGTGTTCAGCGTGCCTGGCAAGAGAGAAAATTGGTGTTAAATGGAGATAGACTGATTTACATAACTACAGTAGCTTTTTCGCAATAATTGCTTTTCAATACAGAAGTTTTTGTCGTTTTTTAGGGTTCCGTAGCCAAATGGCAAAAAAGGGAGCCCTTATGGATTCGTCGTGAAACTATCTTATCTTATGGAGGGGCCGAGAAATAACTCGGACACTTCGACCCATTGCGATTGTGGTGTCGTGAAACTATAAGAACTATGCTGTTGAAACTTGGTAAGTAGATGTATTCTGTGAACCGCATTAAGATTTTCACACAAAAATAGAAAAAAAAAAGAATAAATTTTGGGGGTTCTCCAGAACTGCAACTCAAAAAAATTTGCATCACACCCATACGTGTGGGGTATCTATGGATAAGTCTTCAAAAATGATATTGAGGTTTCTAATATTTTTTTTTTTCTAAAGTGAATAGTTTGCACGAGAGACTTCCGAAGTGGTTTTTTACAATATTTAGTTATGTAACTAAATATTGTAAAAAATCTTTTTTTTTAAAAGAGTAAGTATGGAGTTTCTTGTGCATTCTTCTCCATAACAAGCTACTTTCCGAATGCACGGTAGAATCAACTTTTATAACTTGTAAATTTTAATGTACCTAACGTTCAAAAGTGCCGCTTGGTGGCCTACTTGAAATAAAATATCTTTGTCTTTGGTAAAATATGTGTCCCCCCCCTGTAACTTTTAAAATAAGAGAATGATATAATTAAAAAAAATATGATGCACATTACCATGTAAACTTCCACCGAAAATTGGTTTGAACGAGTCTAGTAAGTAGTTTTTTTTAATACGTCATAAATCGTAAACCGCAATTTACCAACTACGGAACCCTTCGTGCGCGAGTCCGACTCGCTCTTGGCCGGTTATTTTTTTAGAAATAATTGCATTTGACATACAGCAAACGATTGTGTAGGACCTATCATACCTACACTGTAAGTAATTCCGACTTATGAAATAAAGCATGTGATCACCACACACACACACACACATCATCAGCCTATTAATGTTCCCACTGCTGAGACACAGGCCTCCTCTCTGTGAGAGGGAATGGGTCGTAATCCACCACGCGGGCCCAGTGCGGGTTGGTGGATCCTCACGATGTTTTCCTTCACCGTTTTGAGAGCAGTGGTGATGAAATAATTTACACAAAGTAAAGCGCCTACCTGGGCTCGAACCCACGACCTACAACTTGTTAGTCGCGGCTGAAAGCAACCCTAAAAAAATGGGATAAACGCAGGAGACTAATGACAACTTAATATACTGAAGCCAATTCCAGAATATTATGTAACGATTTACGTACGGCATATGCGAGTAATTCACTCAACAATGACACAAATGACTTTGTAAGTGAACTTGCATCATTCTTTACGTAAACGTAAGCGTTTACGTTTCGAAATAAGGAACCATTTGAAAGTAATTGTATTACAAGCATTGAAATGGTTGCAAGAGTAACGACACTGTCTTTATAGTGATTTAATATCATCATAATTTTAGCAGAACATAGGCCTCCAGAGTCGCCACATTGACCTGTCATGTGTGTCTCTTTTTTATATTTTGGCTTCGCACGGTTTGTGCATTTAGCCAGTGTCAAGTTTAGAATAGAAGTTCTAGTATCTTTAGATTTTAGTCGTCCAAGTTAGGGCCCAATAAAATGGCGGTAACTTTATTGGAAGCTTCTACGGAGTTTTGTCGACACCATGTACAAACTCTTGTTCTACCGCTGTGTTTTACTTGCCCACACTCGTGCACGTTCACTTATATTATTAGAATAAAAAACCACAATTTTTACACTTCTTCTTCGTCGGTACACTCTTGGCAGAGCGGTCGTGGTCATCATGTTGCAGTGAGACTTCGGGTTGCCATAATATGTTTAACGATGCGACGCCATCCCTCTCTATCGGCTATTATTCGTGTGCACTCATGCAATGGGCCGCCCACTGCAGACTTAATCTGGTCGGTCCATCGCATGGGCGACCTGCCGCGCGCTCTCGTTCCTTCCACTCTACCCTGAACTACAAGCCGCTCGATAGAGTCGTTGCCTCGTCGGGACACGTGTCCAAAGAACTGGAGTACTCGAGCTTGGACTATAGCCGATAGACGCTGCCTGATACCGAGTTCTTGAAGGATGGATATGTTAGTGCGAAACCATTTTTACACTATTAATATTCAATTTAACACAATTATAGGAAAAAAAACTACCGACTTCCAAATAAGAAAACTACAAAGTGAAAAATAACTTTATTTTTGGAAGTCGGTGTCTTCGTAGGTACCATTTTTTTGCGTTAAGGAGACCGACTAATAGTCAACTTGTTTATTAAGTTTCCTATAACGCCAGAATAGATTACCCGAATATCATGAAACTTGAACGAAACCGATCACATGAGAGATCTGCTTACCCCTTAAGAGCGTACTGGAGTGATGTTATGTTATGAAATGGTCTAAACAATAAACAAACATGCGATTGCAGCAGTCCCGAGAGATTTGCCGTTATTTATTGAAGAGTTCTGTTGTATATCTTCGAAGTTCTTCATCAGATCTTCACCAAATTAAAATGGGACCAATTTCGGAACAGATTCTTTCAAACAAAAAAAGAATTTTTAAATTCGGTCCACAATTGACGGAGATATCGGTGAACATACATAAAAAAACATACAAGAAGTCGAACATAGAACCTCCTCCTTTTTCGAAAGTCGGTTAATAAAACAGAGAAGCAACATAGACGCCATCGCGTTCCCGCCAAAACTGCCCATGTGTGTCGCATCCAGCTGAACAACCCGTAAGGGCGGTTACGCACTACACGTCCGTGTCCGTGATTTGAGTTCCGAGTTCAAAATATTCTGAATTATGATGACAGACTAGCTGTTCCCCGCGACTTCTCCTGCGTAGTATTAGTACTTTGAATAGCCTATTTTTTACATCGCGCAATAATATTGTAAGTTTTCCATACAAACTTCCATCTCCATCCCGTCAAGGATGATTGCCGGGATAATAAATTGTAGTTCTAAAAACTAAAAAACACGTTTTAATGGTAAATTGAACTAAAAAGTCGCTAATCCTGAACATCTTGGTAAGGCTAATGGGACAAACTATTTAAACGTGCACGGTAGAATCAACTTTTATTACATGTAAATTTTAATTTTTGTTTGACGTTCAAAAGTGCAGCTTATTGGCCTAGTTGAATAAACATAATTGACTTTGACTAAATTATTGCATTGTCATCGGTCCTTGATAAGTGTGCAAAGTTTCAAATCAATCCTGAAAATCACGTTCAAAGATTCCGTTACATTGATACATAGATACATACCTACCAAGCTAATAAAAGCGTGTTAAAAACTATCCTATATCCTTCCCAGGGCCCACAAACTATCCCCATACAAAATTTTACCTAAATCGGTTCAGCGGTTTAAGACGACGACTAACGCCAACGACCTTGAGGGAACAAAACGCGCACTCGTTTCACACCCGCGCGACCCAATATTTAGTAGTTTTTTTGTACTTTCCTTATTATTCTATGACTTTAAAAAAAAAGCCTCAGATCAAAATGTAGATAATTCAATTGTCTTTGAGATGGTGTCAATTTAATTAAAATACGCCCAGCGGTTTTGGTGCGATTGTCATTTGCTTGTCCGTTTGGGCGCGGACATGGCATGGGCGGCTATTTCATTCAAAATTCATGCAAAATGCATGGCAATAAAGCGCAGTTTAGAACACACGGTATGTACTTGGTCGGACGTGGTTATGACGCGCCATTTCGACGCCCCGCGCCCGCGCCTGATCAAATTGCGCGACGTGATTCTCATTTTAAAATCAGCTACTGAGGGCTATCTGCGCCTCAAGGTTGCCCTAGTCGACGGCACGAACTATTTCGTACGCGGGGTTAAAATGCATGCTATCTCATCCGACAACACGTGCGAAAGAGATAGATGCTGTGTTGAGCAGTAAGAAGCTTCGCGTACGAATACCCACTTTTGCAAGTTGCGAAATGGATGATCATTTAGGACGAAAACGAGCGCGCGAAATTTTATTAACAGATCTTTGGGCATAAATGGATATCATGGAAAAACTACTAAATGTATCTGTTCAAAATTTGCATTGTTGAACTACTAATCTATCCCTGTATGGTGACTGTTTTGCAATTTTCCTTCTTTTTATGGTATTTATTTGCGCCCAAAGATGCGTTAAAAATAGTGTTGAAAATTGAACTTTCGACGCTCATAAATTTCAAATATATGTATGTCGGGTTTAGTCAATAGTACGGACGTTAAGTCAAATCACAAGCACGCCCCTAGCGGCAATCAAGAGCAACTACGCATTGGCGCGCTTTTATAAGCGCTTGCGTAGTGGGGACAGCAGTATAGAGCAGTTGATTACAGACAGCCGTAGAGCTAAGACGTCGTAGAATCAGTGTCGATCCGTAAAATTAGTAAGCAATAATGTAACTTGTGTCTATTTGAATAAACCCAGTGTATCGAATAACTTATGTGATTTCATTGCACGATTGTACCCACCGACCTGCCCACACACGATGTCTTAACCTAAGGGAATACATCCTGACTTCCCGATGGTTTACATCTATCGGCCAGCCTTGATGCGACATCAGAATTGGGATTCGATCGTGCTAATGAGATCACACGTAAAAACAAAGCTAGTGAAAATGTCGGTTACATTCTTGCAAAAATAAATCGTGGTGTCAGTTGCGACTACCCTCGGTATTGAATAATCAAAAATCAGTCCGTAACGGAGCAGTAAGGAGGCTAGCAACAACCAAGGAGCTGGACAGGTCAAGGAGGAGCGTGTGGACGAGTGGGAAGATCCATACACACGGATCTTTATGCCAATCTGGTGAGTCGTTTTCATTTTGTTATGACTATGGAAAAGTGTGTTCATTATTCAAAATTCTAAATTTGGGTACGGTATGGCGGTCAGTGGATCGTCGGGGTGGCCCGTGTCAGGTCATAATTTCATGTTAGTTATCGCTGATCAAGTTTTAGTGTTGCTGAAGAGCTATTATTCTACTATCACTGGCCATAACCCTTGACTGGCCTTTTCCGACTATTATTGTTTGGAGTTTAAAACGATATGCTGACAGTGACGTACCTACCTTACATTTCAGTCTGAAAATTATGATAATTCCAAATGAAATATTTTGATTACTTTTGTAGTGTGATAGTTTTATGTAGTGAGAATTAACTAAGTTAGAGAAGAAGCATGGTATTCTTCTTTTGTGGTCGTCGGAGGGCCAGACTGTCTAAAAGGTGGTAAACCCTGCCAGGCCTAGAAATTTGAGACTTAAAATGCTATGGCATTCATTACATTCTATAAAGCCCATATATCTACCTACCTGGGCACATGAGACACTGTAATGTGTGGTTCATGTCCACAATAACCCATTTTGCTGTGCCGGTTTAGTTTACTACACCGCTGCACTGGTTAATTTCCATCAAAGCTGTGTGTAGTTAATAACTGTGAACATTATACTCTCGTAATGTTTTTCACGTTTCAGATACCATATTGCGGCGCAGTGGAGCCTCTGCTGCAGGCTAGTGGTTCAAATGCTGAATGCGAAGGTTGACGTGCCAACGTCTGAGAGGTTGAGACCGACGGCAGGCTAGAAGTTCGCAGGTGGTAGCCAAACATCACGACCACAGCTATGAAGTCGGGCGCTCGCAAGTTTCGAATGGAATACTCGGTGAGTCGCTTCTATTTTATTTCGATAGTGAGGTCGAATGTTCTCTAGTGAAGAGATGCTATTTCAAAATTTAAGTGTTCATGTTTGACCACAGAGTTGGTCGTGGTTATATCTAGCACTATCACTAGGTAATTAAGACACACTTAGTAAAAAGCAAGTAGTTAATGAGTTTCCTATAGGCGGTATAGTTTCATCATTTGTTAACCGACTTTTTTCAGTACAAACTTTAGGATTTAATATCCCATAAGAAGATGAGCTCGTGGCTAAATAATAATAGCCGCACGGGTCGATCATCAAGGTTAAGCAACGCTTGACGAGGTCGGTCCGTGGATGGGTGACCATTTCAACATACCGAGTTTCCTCCGTGCCTCGGAAAGCACGTTAAGCCGTTGGTCCCGGCTGTCATTTGAAGATCTTTGACAGTCGTTACGGGTGGCCAGAAGCTTGAGATCTGACAGCAGTCTTGCCAAGGGGTACCGTGTTACCCAGTTACTGGGTTGTGGAGGTCAGATAAGCAGTCGCTCCATGTAAAACACTGGCACTTAGCTGAATCCGGTAAGACTGGAAGCCGACCCCAATATAGTTGGGAAAAGGCTAGGCAGATGATGAAAAAGATCATCTTTCCAAAGTGACTTAACAATTAGTCATCTTCAGTGGCAAAGCGAGTTAGTAAAGTCCTTGGGCGAAGGCAATTGTATCGAGTTAGTAACGGTACTGGTCATTTGCGTGTATTCGGAACAGATCTTATGTTGCGTAACGATTTACAACCACCGTCTTTAGATCTGAATTCACTTGCTTACTTTCAAAGTAATATTATGATAGCAGTAGATCTCGCGATCGTTTTCCTTACATGAAAACTGAGTTATTGTGCGATAGTAAAGGGTTACTGTTGATAATTTGATTTTAACGATATTGATCTGAGTTAATTCGTGAAGCTCCTTTACACGAGTTATTAACACGCAAATATTATGAGGCTTAATTGTAACCCTCATATTAACAGTCGGTATGCTCCAATATCTTTGAGTAAAAAGAGCGAATCTAGTAAGAAGGATCCTCGATCACCAAGTTCCTTGAGAATTAGACGTCATAGTTGATGACAGTGGTAATGAAACATGGCTTGTACACTCATACTCGAAACTTTAGACCGCACCTCATGAGTAACATGTGGCGATGGGTCTACCAGGAATCGTTGGTGCGATTTCTGTCTGTGTTGGTGCACAGAGCGATTCATGTGTTGTAGCACATATTCGCTAGATTTCTGAGAATCGTTGGTGCGATTCCTGTCTGTGTTGGTGCACAGAGCGCTTATGTGTTGTAGCACATTTGCGCTAGATTTTTGAGAATCGTTTATACGATTTCTGTCTGTGTTGGTGCACAGAGCGCTTCATGTGTTGTAGCACATATTGCGCTAGATTTTTGAGAATCGTTGGTGCGATTCTTGTCTGTGTTGGTGCACAGAGCCCCTCATGTGTTGTAGCATATGTGGCGGCAGATATGTAAAGAATCGTTGGTAGATACGATTCTGGTTTGTGTTGGTGCACAAATCACAGTGAAAGTTTCATGAGTTGAGTACACATTGCCTATGAATTGTAACAAACCGTAACAGCATTGTTACAAGTACTTTGTTTAGTTGTTGAACTTGTTGATCGTCGGACCTTTATATAATGGAGTGTTTTGTGGGAAACTCTGATACGAAAACTAAATAGGACCTGTATTAGGTCCGCGGTAGGTGATTATGGCAGGACGGTGATCGTTATACACCGAAAGCTTTAAATAGGTACGCTTAGAACCTACAAGTATGCACAAGGTAGGTTAGGGCAGATGCCAGCGGGTTATGTACCAGTCGAAGTTGATGTCAAAAGGATTTTGATGATAATGAGCAAGCTTAATGTATCAAGGCCAGTAATTCAGTCTATCGAACGTACTATGTTTTACCGTACCAGTGGATTCTGGCGGAGGTCGGGGTCTAGAGAGAGACCGAGAGACCGTTGTGAGAGCAATATAATTGCTGGTCGGCTAGAGAGCCATGGCGTTGGAGGTTTTACTCGAGGGTTCCTATAAGCTTGGCAGTTGTTGCTGCAGTAGTTTTAAAATTTGTTTGGAGCGACTAGTGGTACATAGCCCAGGGTAATGATTTAGTTAAAGAGTAGGGTTCTAAAATTTCCCTATTTTCACGAACCCAATAATCTAGTTCGGTCAGGAGTAGCCGAGCGTTGTGTGGCAGCTGTGAGCCTAGGTGGCGACTGTAAGCCTAAGTGGCAACTGTTGGCCTGTGTGGCAACTGTTGGCCTGTGTGGCAACTGTTGGCCTGTGTGGCAACTATAGGCCTGTATGGCAACTGGAAGTCTGTGTGACAGTAGGTCTGGTGTGAAAATTCATGTTTGTGTTAGGAACCTTACAGAAAGTTCCTATTGAGTCATGAGGTTAAAGGAAAGTAAACTCGCAGTCACGCGTGTGGAGACATCATGTTATTGTTGATGACGTTCGAATCGTCAAGCCGTTTTTACGAAAATTGAAATAATTTTGGTTTTCTAATTTTAATTACTATGCGTAGATCGTGTTGGTAAGACACACAGAGCTCAAGTACCAATTGAGATTTTAGATGAATTAGATAATGAATTGACGTAACATATGACAGACTAAATCTCTGTGTGAACAGGTTCTGAGTTCAGAGAGTTGAATTGACTCGACATCGTGGAGATGTGTGAGTAGAGCAATTGTGATTGCTAAGAGAACTTTGATATAGCTAGGTAGAAGAAACCTGGTGTATTGTTTCTTGTGTTTGAAATGTGAGAGTAATGACTATCAGTGGTACTTGGACATTGTAATCATGAAGATTGGGTGCTTTTAGGTACCAAATCGATGAGGTTGCTATTTTCTTTAAATTGGAAATAGAATTACTCGTTCCTTGCAATAGTGAACCGAGGAATTTAAATGATCATGGTTGATTGTTTCAAAATGTTTCCTCACTCTAGTGTATGAGTCAGGATTGGACGAGCAGATACTGTTTGAAAATTTTGTATTTTTCAGAAAAACATCCCTTGTATGATGGGAGATTGCCAGGATGGAGTGGACTGATACGACGTGTGGTGTAACACGAGGTGACCATGAGATGACATGGAGCAAGGACAAGAAGATGATGCCTGCGGGTGATAGATTTGGGGATCTGTCACCTGAGAGAGTCCCGAGAAGGCGACGTGTGTGTTCCACGCTCGCCTCTCAAGAAGAATTACGGCCTAGAGAACACCATGTGGTTTTAGTCAGTAGGAGTCTGACAGACCCCTCAGCTGTCCCCAAGGGCTGAGGACATCCATTGAGGATTTCCACATGATTCGATACACTGTTAAAACCTGACAATTAGGAACAGACGAGGACGCCTGTCTCGCAGGATGGCCGTGTCGGGTTTAGTCAATAGTACGGACGTTAAGTCAAATCACAAGCACGCCCCTAGCGGCAATCAAGAGCAACTACGCATTGGCGCGCTTTTATAAGCGCTTGCGTAGTGGGGACAGCAGTATAGAGCAGTTGATTACAGACAGCCGTAGAGCTAAGACGTCGTAGAATCAGTGTCGATCCGTAAAATTAGTAAGCAATAATGTAACTTGTGTCTATTTGAATAAACCCAGTGTATCGAATAACTTATGTGATTTCATTGCACGATTGTACCCACCGACCTGCCCACACACGATGTCTTAACCTAAGGGAATACATCCTGACTTCCCGATGGTTTACATCTATCGGCCAGCCTTGATGCGACATGTATATTATTTTTACTTTTTTGTTTCCATCCCTGTATGGACTAATGTATACAAGTCAGATACATCTGTCCCTTATTCGATCTCAAATTGATACCGCTCTAAGAGCTTATGGTCACCCCCCAGGGTTATACATCGTCAAACAGTTAATCGCCAGACTACGTTTGTATGGAAGAATGACTGACTAGGGCAACCTTAAGCAAAAAACATGCTCGCAGTTGACCGCTTAGTCTGCACTGGCTCTAACATACCTACGTCACTGAGGTATGCTGCAATGTTACAAGATGTTGCTTCGTGTAAAGTCGTCTTTACGCCACTCCGGCAAGTGATATACAGGGTGTCTGGCGGCAGATTTATATTTTCAAAGTTAAATAAAAAAAATTACTATTTGACATATCGTTTTAATTAAAATATTGAACGACAGAATAATAATGCGGATTTAATTTTTTGAAGATTATGTCGTCCAAATGTTTTCCATCGAGTTGTACACACTGTTCGAAACGGAGCCACAGATTACTACGGAGCCTCGTATTCTGCGCCACACGCTGCAATAAACTTGGTTCAATTGTGCTGATTTCTAGATTTTTTTCTTTGGCCGTGGATTGTTCATAGCCGAAGCAGTTGTGCGGAACTTCTGCACCCAGGGACGAAATAAATTCACACTCGGCCCGAATATCGAAGTGTGAACAAAATTGTCGACGACCAATTGACCAATTATGAACGAATCGTTACTCTTGAAAAATGCCTCGATGGCGAACGCGCGATGCCTACTCGACCACTGCGACATCGTGACTGAGAAATCCGCATTATCACTGATTCCAACGACACCATTCTCCTCCCACACCGTTTATTACTTTTTGAAATATTCGAATTTCAAAATATAAATCTGCCACCAGACACCCTGTACAAATGCGGTAAGTTGATAAAACCTGTCAAGTTATTAATGTACCTGCTTACTAAGTTGACCGGATGACGACGATTTACTAGATTTATAAATCTTTCGCAAGATTATCTGAGTAGTGCAGTAAAATAGTAACAAAATGTTAAGGGTACACTAGTCGACGGCACGAACTATTTTGTGCGCGGGGTTAAAACGCACTTTATATCAACCGACAACACGTGCGGAAGAGATAGATGCTGTGATGAGCAGTAGGAAGCTAGTTCGCGTACGAATACACACTTTTGCAAATTTGTAGCGAAATGGATAATGATTTAGGACGAAACCGAGCGCGCGAAATTTCATAAACAGACCTTTGGCAGTCTAGATATCATGAAAAACTACTAAATCTATCCGTTCAAATTAAAATTATATGCATTGTTAAACTACTAATCTATCCCTGTATGGAGCCGGTTTTGCAATTTTCCGTCTTCTTATGGTATTTATTCGCGCCCAAAAATGCGTTAAAATTAGTGTCGAAATGTGGAACTTTCGATGCTCATAACTTTCAAATATTTTGTTTTTTACTTTTTCGCTTCCATACAGGGCTAGATAATGATGAGACAAATTGATATCACTTTTTATTATGAACGTACATCATCAAACTGTGGAATAATCTCTAGACTACGTTTGTATGGAAGAATTTTCGACTAGTGTAACCTTAAGTGCGCATAATGGCTGGCTGGAGGCTCTAGTTTAGTCTCCACAGGGAAGTCCAGTTAAGCAGTAGCCGATCACTTTGATTGAACTGCGAGACCCCATTCACAAAACTAAAAAGATAAGTGCGCATAAATTGCTGGGATTATTTGATTGAACAGGGATTTACTCCGCGGTAGAAAAAATATAATTCAATTCAGTCCGTCAGTGAGATTATCAAATAATATTGGACACGTATTTTTTGCTTTATCAAATAAATAAAAATTGACAAAGATAAAGCGCATCAAAGTTCAGGAGTAGGGGCTTGTGACGTCACTATGTCAGTATAAAGTGTACTAGCGGCGTGACGTCACACGATATTTCAACGCATTAAATCGTCGTCACTTTCCGTCTTATTAATAAACGTGGACTAAGGTAAGATTAACTTTATTCCAAGCATTAGGTTGGTACTAACAAATTTTCGTATTAATAAACACGGAATAAGGAGAGATTATACAGGGTGGGCCAATAATTTTTGCAAATTGCAACACTAAATTTCTCGAATACCGTTGGAGGGAGGGGTGCGCGGGTGGCGGGAAACTATGCGTCGCTACATGCAATTTTAGTCACGATGGAGCGCTTCACGGGACAACAGCGTGCTTTTTGTGTTAAACAATTTTACAAAAACAACGATTCCTACGTTACTGTACGACGCCTGTTTCGAATTGAATATGGATTACGCCGTGTAAGCGAGTGTCCAAGTGTGAATTTAATCAAAGCTTGGGTCGTGAAGTTCGAGCAAACGGGATCGACAACGAATATTAAACAAACAGGCCGGCCACGTTCAAGAAGAAGCGATGAGAACATTCGAGAGGTTGAAATTTCCGTTCGGAACGATCCAGAATTATCTACGCGTAAGCGTTCGGCGGTTCTGGCATTACCGAGAACCAGTCTACGGCGGATTTTGCATCTAGACCTCAAACTGCACCCGTATAAGCTTCAAATTGTGCAGGAGATGAAACCAAATGATTACATTCAACGTAAGTTATTGGCTGACACAATGCTGGAGCAATTCTCTAGCCTGGAGAATGTATTGTTTACGGACGAGGCCCACTTTCACATCAACGGGCACGTGAATAAGCACAATTGTCGATATTGGAGCAGGGAAAACCCTCGCCTTAAACACCAAAAGCCACTTCATTCACCTAAAACGACAGTATGGGCTGCCATATCAGCAAAGGGCATAATTGGTCCGTATTTCTTTGAAAATAATCAAGGAAATAATGTAACTGTGAATTCAGCGGAATACGTCAAGATGTTGCGAGAGTTTTTGACGCCGCAGTTGCATGAATTTCAAGGATACAACAGCAGGACCTGGATGCAACAAGATGGAGCAACATGCCACACGTCAAATGTGACTTTACCGGTAGTCAAAGAAATGTTTCCGAATAAATTGATTTCTCGCAGAGGTGATATTCCATGGCCTCCGAGAAGCCCGGATCTTACACCATGCGATTTTTTCTTATGGGGATACCTGAAAAGTCGAGTCTACCTTAATAAACCGACGAATATATCCCAATTAAAACGAAACATCCACGACGAGATAGCCGCGATCCCCCGCAGCATGTGTCAGCGAGTTTTCCAAAGTTTGCGTAGTCGATTGCTAGAGTGCCAACGACGAGACGGTGCACATCTCGACGATGTCATTTTTAAAAAATAAATTTCATTAAATTTTCAAAACGTTAAAAATATAATCAACAAAATAACAGTTGTAGTTTTATTTCTATTCATGTTTTAAAAGTGCAAAAATTATTGGCCCACCCTGTACTAATCTGACTCTAGTCTTGGATTAAAAGTTATTCCATGGTGCTAGCTAGTTTAAGGTATCCATGGCGACTACATTTATTATTTTTGATTGACATCTTATTCTTTGTGATTTGATGATTTTTTTTAGTTTAATATAAATATATTGTACTAGACAGGAAACACTATTTCAGGAATTGGCATGAAGATGTGTTTAATACTTAGGTATTTTACTAACATTAGTATGAGAGATATACTCGTCATCAGATGTATCAAACCACTACGAATATTAAATACTAGCTGTTGCCCGTGACTTCGTCTGCGTAGCATTAGTACTCCTAATAGCCTATTTTTAATGTCGCACTAATTATATTGTGACGGCCGCCTTACTTGAGAAATTATTAGTTCACCATACAAATTTCTACCTTCCTTACCACCATTACATTGGATAAAAACTATCGTATGTCCTTCCCAGGGTCCCAAACTAACTCCATTGGGTAATTATGTAATACATAATATCTCAATGACTAACTCCATCCAAAATCAGTTGAGCGGTTTAAGCGTGAAATGGTAATAGACAGACAGACAGAGTTCCTTTCGCATTCATGATATTATTTTATTATATGCCATTTAAGTATGACAGATGTCACTTTGTCAGCTATTTTTCTTTCTTTTTCTACTTTATGTCATCAAATTTCTTGGTTTCATTCACTGGTTCACTCTTTTTACTTTTAAATTGAACTGGGTTGCCATAGCTTACGCGTAAATCCAAGAGTAACAAATGAATAGTTAGTCCGGGGTTATTCCATGTTTATTAATAACATTGCTAAGCCTATGTTAATCCTTACTTACTCCGGGATTAGCTAGTCCAAAAGTAACTTCGGAGTAAGCTTGTAATACGTCATTTTTATTAATAAGACTGTACATGTTTACGTGTCAAAAGAAAAATACCAATTTATCTACCTGACGGACAAAAATCAAATTTTCAGTTATTATCATTACTTTTCTTGCGTTAAATTTTTCGTTTTAGACACCGGGTTATTAACACTACTAACCGGTTGTGTGCCGTAATTACCAAAACCGGCCAAGTGCGAGTCGGGCCCGCGCGCGTAGGTTTCCGTACCACTATCACAAAAACGAAAAAAACACGTTAGTTATATGGGAGCCCCACAATTTTTTAATATTTTATCATGTTTTTACTATTTGTTGTTATAGCGGCAACAGAAATACATCATCTGTGAAATTTTCAACTGTCTAGCTATCACGGTTCATGAGATACAACCTGGTGACAGACAGACAGACAGACCGCGAAGTCTTAACCTAACCTTATAACCTAAGGTCCCGTTTTCACCCTTTGGGTACGGAACCCTAAAAACAATTAAAAAGCCATCGTGTCTCGCGTGGATCCACGTTTTTGGTACTCAAGGTGCTAATCATGATACTTTTAAAATTCTACTCAATCTTAGAGCATTGAATCATCTTCCACAACTGCTATAAAAACACGACTCTCGTTATTTTCTTCGACGTCATACCATAAAACGTTCCAACACTGTTAATGATTTATTTCATAGTGTGAAGAACATAAAAATGGCTACAATGGACTCGTGTTTGGTGAAATACTTGTCAATAGTACGGAATTTCCGCAGCGACAAGAGAGAGAAAAATTTCAGCTCAATCAAACATCGGGAAGTGGCACAAATTTAACCTTTCGGCAAAATATCACCAATAAGCTCCTTCTAGAGCATCCCCCGTACCGGCGATTCCTCTTTCCAAGGAATATATTGCAAGGAGACGGGCATGCACCAAGTTATAGAACACTAAAGGTGAACGCGCACCTAGACGCACCGCAGTCATCGCATTTTTTCAAGGCCTCGCGCAATCCGCACCGAACGCGCCGCACGCATCGTATCCACTTCTGTCACGTGATCACGTCACATCACATCATCAGCCTATTATTGTTCCCACTGCTGGGACACAAGCCTTTCCTCTCTGTGAGAGGGAATGGGCCGTTATCCACCACGCGGGCCCAGTGCAGGATGGCTATTATTATAACATATATCTATACTAATATTATTAAGAGGTAAAATTTGTAAGTTTGTATGTAGGGGGTAATCTCAGGAACTACTAGTTGGAATTGAAAAAATATTTTTGTGTTAGATAGTCCATTTATCGAGGAAGGTTGTAGGCTATATAACATCACGCTACGACCAATAGGAGCGGAGCATAAATGAAAAATGTTGCAAAAACGGGCAAGAATATTACTTTTTGAGGGCTTCCGTTGCGTGCGCTGCGTAAACGGTTTCAGTTATGCAATCATGTATGTAGGGTAGGTGTAGGGTAGGTGTATGGTAGGTAGGGTAGGTGTAGGGTAGATGTAGGGTAGGTGTAGGGTAGCTATAGCGTAGGTGTAGGGTATGTGTAGGGTAGGTGTAGGGTAGGGTAAGTACGTAGCCAGTTGACGGGAGCGAAGCCGCGTGGGACAGCTAGTAGATTTATAAAATACGATGACTGCGGCGTGTGCGGCTCCTGCGGTGCTTCTAGGTGCGCGTTTACCTTTAAAAGACATATGACATCCAACAACCTGCATTGGGTCCGCATCACTAGCATACGACCTATGAAAGTCCAATGCGGGTAGCAGGATGCTTTTCAATTCTTGTGCTTTTAAATATGAAGCTGAACTGTTGCCCTCAAAATGATATTCATCACCACTACGCGTGGTGATGTAATAATTTGCATCAAGTGCAGTAAAGATCATGCATGAGCTGGCTGGACCAAGAGTCAACCTTGCCGTTACCACTGTTCTAACACATCAATGAACAAATCTGGTCTTCAACTCACCGTTCACCCCATTCTCCTTGATGGTAGCTGAAGGTGGTTTATCGTCGTCAGGCACAGGAGGTAGGTCCTCCTCATCGGAACTGTCTGTCCTCTGTATCTTGATCTTCGCGACCTCAATGTGTTGTCTGCCATACTGGAAATAAAGAAAAGGAATTCATTAATCTTCTAAAATCTTAAAAATGTTATGAAGAGACGGTGGTGACATATGGTACTGAGACGTGGTCACTCACAATGGTGTGTGAGAGTGTGAATGTCCCATTGTGAGCGACCACGTCTTACTCCACTTTAAGCCTCCTTAAGTCTTACGTAGCGATCACGTCTCGTAAGAAGGATAACTAACTAAAAAACTTTTTTACAAAAAAATACTACCGACTTCCAAATAAGAAAACTACAAAGTGAAAAATAACTTTATTTTTGGAAGTCGGTGTCTTTCGTAGGTACCATTTTTTTGCGTTATGGACACCGACTTCCAAAAATAAAGTTATTTTTCACTTTGTAGTTTTCTTATTTGGAAGTCGGTAGTATTTTTTTGTAAAAAAGTTTTTTTATTTTTCACTTTTTAGTTGTACCTAACTAATAGGCAAGTTGTTTAGTAAGTTTCCTATAACGCCAAAATAGATTACCCGAATATCATGAAACTTGAACAAAATCGATCAAATGAGAGATCTGCTTACCCCTTAAGAGCGTATTGGCGTGATGTTATGTTATGAAATGGTATAAACAATAAACAGACATGCGATTGCAGCAGTCCCGAGAGATTTGCCGTTATTTATTGAAGAGTTCTGTTGTATATCTTCGAAGTTCTTCATCAGATCTTCACCAAATTAAAATGGGACCAATTTCGGAACATACTCTATCAAACAAAAAAAGAATTTTCAAAATCGGTCCACAATTGACGGAAATATCGGTGAACATACATAAAAAAAAAAATAAAAAAAAAAAAAAAAAACATACAAGAAGTCGAACATAGAACCTCCTCCTTTTTCGAAAGTCGGTTAAAAAGTCACCCAGAGGCTAACCAACATATCCAAAGAACACAAACATGATGGTGCTATCGTGTCTGGTTTAGGAGTTGATATGGCCACCTTCCGGCTCCATCATGAGATTAGCTCCATAGTACCATATTATTTCAATGTTGCCAACGCAAAGTTTCAACTTAATCCAATGCCAGGAAGTGCATGAAAAATGGATTACTAGCTGTCGGACACACATACGATAGCAACGACGTAATCATCATCATATCAGCGGAAAGACATCCACTGCTGGACAAAGGCCTCCCCCGAGGGGGAGGGATTTTTATTTTGAATGTATAACTACCACGACACGTCCTATGATTAATCAAATTACCCGCCCATAACTGTTCCCGGCGCAAAGGTGCCCATAACGCTTGCTGCATTGCCGCGTTGGATGGCAACGACCAACCTTTGAACCAAGAACGAGCCGGAGCAGGGGCCACCCGTTTTGTCACGGATCTTGTGCCCTATCTCGCTAATGAGCTTCTTGGCCGCAGTACCCCAACTGCCCATGGTCTTAACAGCAATGGGCACAAAATGGTAACGGTTTACCAACTGTGCGTGCGTCACCCTCTTCCCCTCAGCGGCATCTTCTGCTGCTGCTGACGGTGAGAGGACGATGCGACCAAGGTGGCTATAATAAAAACAAGAGCAGTGGTGGCCCAGTAGTAACGGCCCCACTAACGTGGCGTAGGTCATCACCACTGCTCTAAAAACGGTGAAGGAAAACATCGTGAGAAAACCGGCATGTCCGAGAACCAAAAATTCGAAGACATGTGACATCCACCAACCGCCACTGGGCCGGGTGGTGAATTAAGGCCCATTCCCTCACACAGAGAAGCGGCCTGAGTCCCAGCAGTGGGAGCATTAAGAAGGCCGACGATGAATAAAAACAAGTGACTCTCATCTTGGTTAGCTTCTTTTTACACGCGATACAGCTTGATGTTACTATGTCAATGTATATACTCGCAGTTCACCTTGCTCAAGCGCAACTAAGGTCACGTTAGTATGTCGGAGTCATAACGCACGATGCGTGTTCTCGTACAATGGCCGGATATTTTTCATTATTCATCAAAGCGAAAGTTTGTTTTTGTTACGTAATGCCGTAATTGCTGCACGGATTTGGATTCAATTTTGTGAAGATATAGGTGAAATTTTAATTTTTTGTTTGATATTTTTGTTTATTACTTAACTATATACTAGAACGCTTTAAAACGAAAACCTGCCATACTTTGGAATTTTATTAGGCAATTTAAAACCTGCCCTTTGTCTCGAGCCTCTAGAATGGGTAACCTGTTACCCTTTGGTAAGACTGGTTTCCAGACTTTCAGGCTTCGAACTACCTGTACTGACAGTCTCTCTCTCTTAGTCGGTCCCTCACGTTTGAGGATCGTGACCAGCATCATGGTTGCATCTGGAGCGGATAATTTTGTATCCTTCATAATGCGCACAGCGAATGAATGGAACTAACTACCTGCGTCTGTGTTTCCGAATGCATTCAACCCGAATCTCTTCAAAGTTAGAGTGAACAGGCTTCTTCTGGGTAAGCTCGCTCCATCGTCGACTCTGTCTCTGTCACCTCTGACCTAGACTAGAGTCAAGAGCAAACCCATCTCAAATAAAATAAAATAAACTGTTTCTGTCCACCGCGTCCCTTATGACCGTGTCGAATTTGGAGGACGACGAGTCTTTCACTTGATCGGCCCATCTTGTTGGAGAACGACCGCGCATTCGGTGTTCACAACCACAATGAGTTATTCCAAATTCTCGTCGCCTCTGCGCATTGTGTGGGCGAAATACAAAAGAATCCACTGTTTGCGTATGGTAGACAAGAGTTTTCATTCGGAGCTGGGTCCAGATCGATGCATTGGTGCGATTCGTATTCCAAGGTACTCTCAGCATTTGTCTCCAACACCACATCTCGAAAGCATCAATCCACGACGAACTCGACGTCACCTCGACGAATCGACAGTCGAAGATCTACAAAAGACAGCTAGGGCCAACGGTTTAGCGTGCTTTCCAAGATACTTAATGACCTCGGCATGAAGCGGATGGTCACCGACCGCAGCAAGCGTATCATAACCCCGTATCGATCGAAACGCGCGGCTGTTACTTAGCCACATAGCCACCATTCTTTCTACTACGTTTATTTCTAGAATTATCGAAAACCTGCCATTTCTTCAGCCTATATTGTTCCCTCATTTATTTATCAGCTTCTGCCAGCGACTTCGCCCGTGTGGAAAGTGATTTTTTTATACCAAGGGAAATTATACCGGCATAAAAAGTAGTCTATGTGCTATTCCAGACTATGTTCTATCTCTGTGCCAATTTTCATCCAGATCCGTTGAGCCGTCCATATGACTTAAGGTTACACTAGTCGTCGGCACGAACTATTTTGTGCGCGGGGTTAAAATGCCTGCTATCTCATCCGACAACTCGTGCGAAAGAGATAGATGCTGTGATGAGCAGTAAGAAGCTAGTTTGCGCACGAATTAGCACTTTTGCAAATTTGTAGCGAAATGGATGATGATTTAGGACGAAAACGAGCGCGCGAAATTTTATAAACAGACCTTTGGGAGTCTAGATATCATGAAAAAACGACTAAACGTATCTGTTCAAAATAAAATTATTTGCATTGTTGAGCTAATAATCTATAATAATCTATATACTATCTATACTAATAAGCTGAAGAGTTTGTTTGTTTGTTTGAACGCGCTAATCTCAGGAACTACTGGTTGGAATTGAAAAAATCTTTTTGTGTTGGATAGTCCATTTATCGAGGAAGGCTATAGGCTATATAACATCACGCTACAACCAATAGGAGCCGAGCATAAATGAAAAATGTTGCAAAATCGGGCAAAAATATTCCTTTTTGAGAGCTTTTGTTGCGTGCGCTGCGTAAGCGGTTTAAGTTACGCAAATATAATGTTTACTGGAATTGTTCTTCTTTAAAAGTTCTAAAAAAAAGTCTGCGACAGCATATGTCTATCTTTTAATATTGACTCACAATAGCAGCTTTTATGTTCTAAATTTTAATTAGATCGCCGCCGTCGGTACATTCGTATAGTAGTAAGGGTAGGTAGGGTAGGGTAGGGTAGGGTAGGTGTAGGGTAGGTGTAGGGTAGTTGTAGGGTAGGTGTAGGGTAGTTGTAGGGTAGGTGTAGGGTAGGTGTAGGGTAGGTGTAGGGTAGGTGTAGTGTAGGTGTAGGGTAGGTGTAGGGTAGGTGTAGGGTAGGTGTGGGGTAGGTGTAGGGTAGGTGTAGGGTAGGTGTAGGGTAGGTGTAGGGTAGGTGTAGGGTAAGTGTAGGGTAGGTGTAGGGTAGGTGTCGGGTAGGTGTAGGGTAGGTGTAGGGTAGGTGTAGGGTAGGTGTAGGGTAGGTGTAGGGTAGGTGTAGGGTAGGTGTAGGGTAGGTGTAGGGTAGGTGTAGGGTAAGTGTAGGGTAGGTGTAGGGTAGGTGTAGGGTAGGTGTAGGGTAGGTGTAGGGTAGGTGTAGGGTAGGTGTAGGGTAGGTGTAGGGTAGGTGTAGGGTAGGTGTAGGGTAGGTGTAGGGTAGGTGTAGGTTAGGTGTAGGGTAGGTGTAGGGTAGGTGTAGGGTAGGTGTAGGGTAGGTGTAGGGTAGGTGTAGGGTAGGTGTAGGGTAGGTGTAGGGTAGGTGTAGGGTAGGTGTAGGGTAGGTGTAGGGTAGGTGTAGGGTAGGTGTAGGGTAGGTGTAGGGTAGGTGTAGGGTAGGTGTAGGGTAGGTGTAGGGTAGGTGTAGGGTAGGTGTAGGGTAGGTGTAGGGTAGGTGTAGGGTAGGTGTAGGGTAGGTGTAGGGTAGGAGTAGGGTAGGTGTAGGGTAGGTGTAGGGTAGGTGTAGGGTAGGTGTAGGGTAGGTGTAGGGTAGGTGTAGGGTAGGTGTAGGGTAGGTGTAGGGTAGGTGTAGGGTAGGTGTAGGGTAGGTGTAGGGTAGGTGTAGGGTAGGTGTAGGGTAGGTGTAGGGTAGGTGTAGGGTAGGTGTAGGGTAGGTGTAGGGTAGGTGTAGGGTAGGTGTAGGGTAGGTGTAGGGTAGGTGTAGGGTAGGTGTAGGGTAGGTGTAGGGTAGGTGTAGGGTAGGTGTAGGGTAGGTGTAGGGTAGGTGTAGGGTAGGTGTAGAATAGGGTAGGTAGGATAGGGTAGACACGTAGCCAGTTGACGGAAGCGAAGCCGCGTGGGACAGCTAGTAATATTATAAAGCTGAAGAGTTTGTTTGTTTGTTTGAACGCGCTAATCTCAGGAACTACTGGTTGGAATTGAAAAATTATTTTTGTGTTGGATAGTCCATTTATCGAGGAAGGTTATAGGCTATATAACATCACGCTACAACCAATAGGAGCCGAGCGTAAATGAAAAATGTTGCAAAAACGGGCAAAAATATTCCTTTTGGAGAGCTTTTGTTGCGTGCGCTGCGTAAACGGTTTAAGTTACGCAAATATAATGTATCATGGAATTGTTCTTCTTTAAAAGTTCTAAAAAAAAGGCCGGTACATAATCTACCACGCAGGGCCAGTGGGTAGGTGGATGACACATGTCTTCGAATTTTTAACACGCTTTTATTAGCTTGGTATGTATCTATGTATCAATGTAACGGAATCTTTGAACGTGATTTTCACCCACTTCAAAACGTGGGATTGATTTGAAACTTTGCACACTTATCAAGGACCGATGAAAATGCAATAATTTAGTCAAAGTCAAATATGTTTATTCAAATTGGTTCAAATTTACAAGTAATATAAGTTGATTCTACCGTGCGTGTTTAAATAGTTTGTCCCATTAGCCTTACCAAGATCTTCAGGATTAGCGACTTTTTAGTTCAATTTACCATTAAAGCGTGTTTTTTAGAACTACAATTTATTTATTCTAAGACATGTCGATTGCCTCAAGATGTATTCTAGTAATTACACAAAAGCACTGACACACAATAGACCCTGCGACATATCACTATCCTATGCTAATATCGTCGACTTTGTTAAAGATAGTAATTTACTTATCCCTCAGTCTACGTCTCGTGTCTAACTACGTAGTTAAATAATCTATAGAGATGCGCAATAAAAAAAATAACAAGAATGATGACTCAATTTATTTTGTGTTTGTACTCGTATGTGTTGTATGGAAATCTTTTGTTAGATGTTTTTTAGGGTTCCGTACCCAAAGGATAAAAACGGGACCCTATTACTAATACTCCGCGATCCGTCTGTCTGTCTGTCCGTCTGTCACCAATCTGTATCTCATGAACCGTGATACCTAGACAGTTGAAATTTTCACAGATGATGTATTTCTGTTGCCGCTATAACAACAAATACTAAAAACAGAATAAATTAAATATTTAAGTGGGGCTCCCATACAACAAACGTGATTTTTTTGCAGTTTTTTGCGATAATGGTACGGAACCCTTCGTGCGCGAGTCCGACTCGCACTTGGCCGGTTTTTATTTATAGCTACAGGTAAATAAGTCATGGGTAAGTATAAAGATTAATTAAGAATACAAATAAAGGCACTTTTCCTTGATTAATCAGTTAGGTAAGTAATCAGCAGTAGTAGTTAGTAATGTTTGTCCTGTATGTATTTTGTGGTGTACAATAAAGTATATACGTAGCCCGTAAAACGGGGTGAATAGGAATGTAGGAATGAATATAAACAAAACTTTGAAGGGAACTTTCACGTTATTTAAAAATTGTATGCAGCATGTTAGTTGGTACTCCTATATCCATGCTAAGGCGAAAGTAACTCTGTCTGTCTGTCACCTTTTCACGCCTAAACCACTGAACCGATTTAGATGAAAATTGGTATGGATATAGTTTCGAGACCCCGGAAAGGATGTGTGGATAGGAGTTTTTATCCCGCAAAATCATTCTTAATAGGGCGGTAGGGGGTTAAGGCGCAGATACCCTTGAGTAGCTGATTTTAAAATGAGAATCACGTCTAAATGGCTAGTCGTAATTCTTTGAAAAAAATATATGTTATATTAGACTATTTACTTAATAATTTGATCTAAGCAAATTTTGTGTTTTATTTGTATAACATAGTGTAATTATTTTGTAAAGTTATGTCTAAAAAGGACAAAAACACGACAATCACACCAAAACCGCTGGGCGTATTTTAATGAAATCAACACCATCTCAAAGATAATTTAATTATCTACATTTTGATCTGAAGCTTTTTTTTTTTAAAGTCATAGAATAATAAGGAAAGTACAAAAAACTACTAAATTTTGGGTCGCGCGAGTGTGAAACGAGTGCGCGTTTTGTTCCCTCAAGGTCGTTGGCGTTAGTCGTCGTCTTAAAGTTTGTAGGTATGTTGAACTAAGTTTCTCCAGTAAGGTGGCCCAAACACCTACAATAGTATGGCGCGATATAAAAAAATAAGCTATTCGAAGTAGAATATCGTATGCTGCGCAGACGAAGTGTCGTGACTTCGGGCTAGTATTAAAAAAATATAAAAAAAATAATGCTTTATTTGAAAATGTGATATCAAAGTTTAAATCCTAATCAAACAATTTTTCCCATTCCCATTCTCCCCGTTTTACCCGGTAGTTTGACTCTTTAAGGTTACACTAGTCGATTTTTTTTCCATACAAACGTAGTCTAGGGATTATTCCACTGTTTGACGATGTACGTTCAAAATAAAAAGTGATGTCAATTTGTCTCATCATTATCTAGCCCTGTATGGAAGCGAAAAAGTAAAAAAATAAAATATTTGAAACTTATGAGCGTCGAAAGTTCCACATTTCGACACTAATTTTTGGGCGCAAATAAATACCATAAGAAGACGGAAAATTGCAAAACGGCCTCCATACAGGGATAGATTAGTAGTTCAACAATGCATATAATTTTGTTTATAAAATTTCGCGAGCTCGGTTTCGTCCTAAATCATTATCCATTTCGCTACAAATTTGAAAAAGTGTGTGTTCGTACGCGAACTAGCTTCCTACTGCTCATCACAGCATCTATCTCTTCCGCACGTGTTGTCGGTTGATATAAAATGCATTTTAACCCCGCGCACAAAATAGTTCGTGCCGTCGACTAGTGTACCCTTAAATACATACGAAGCAATAGATCAGGCATTTCTTTACAATCCTTTGGAATGTTGAAGCATATACAAAGTGTGCGTACTACCTCTATTAGGCGCTTTAATCACCGGGTCGGGTCGATGCGTACAGCACATAATTATGTACCTGGGGGGTCTACCCCCTAAGCACAAAACCCGTAGTTTCGGCCTTCGTTACGGGCGTTTCCTACTCTGATGATCACCTACGGACGGACGATTCGTTCGAGGTCCAAACTATGAATGAATGGCAACACAATTTGACAGTTGTACAGTGCCCGGCGCGTAAGTTGGCAAGGTATTGGCGTAGTTGGGGTAAGTTCACGCATATGCTGCGAACTGACCAACCACGTAATAGAGCGAACGGAACGTGGGAGCGACACAATTGGTCAGTCGATCCTTGCGTCAACTGACCAACCAATCGCGCTCTCGGAACGGTCGACGGTTCTAAACGTACCCAGCGCCCTGCTTCACTACCAAAGATACCTAAAAAACGACTTCTGCGCATCTAACGACTGCTACCAACTTACGTGCGGGGAATTTAACCTACTTAACACTTGTTTATTTCACTTCGAGGTTTCGGAGTACTTTCGTACGGGGCCCGTAACTTCGTTGACCGAGTTAGGGAGTAGGCCCACTGATTCGGTACGGAAACGAAAATGCACCGACCCGCAGCCTAATTACGTAAGTGAATTCGGCGAAGCAAAGAGGTTTGACTCCATAAATCGACCAATCACATGCGAGATGAAAAATGCGATTTGGATTTCCGTCTATGTGACTGGTCAATTGATGTAGTCAAAACTCTTTGCCTTGCCGAATTCACTTATGCAGTTAGGCTGCAGGTCAGGATGGCGCTTAAAACGGTTCTTACATCACAACTGACCCTGCCACCACGACTGCCCAATATATAACAAAAAGCCTACCCCGTCCTTGTATAAAACCAAGATGTTTTCTATAAATAAACAATAATAAAAACTGTACCTTGTATTTTGACCTACTCAACGCATAATCGTCGTCTTCCTACCGACAGTGACGCATCAAAACAATGATTGTTACAAAAGAGTAATATTCATGGCCAAAGTTCAACTCAGTTCCATTCATTCAAAACATTGTGGTATGATAATAACTTTACCAGCTGTTTGCCGCGACTTTGACCGCGTCAAACTCGTAGACAGCACAAATGCCAGTAGTGATCCATCCATAATGCCACATACTAACTAGCTGTCCCCCGCGGCTTCACTCCCGTCAACTGGTTACCTACCCTACCTAACACAACTATACATATTTTTTCTACAAAATGAACCCTGTGTCCTTCCTCAGGATGCCAACAATCTCCTTGCTAATTTTCGTACAATTCCGTGCAGTGATTGGAAAAGGCGTGAAAAAGTAACAGACAGACAGATAGATAGACAGAGTTACTTTCGAATTTATAATTATAGTATGGATACATCTTATAAAAAATACAATAATAATAATTGTAAATGTGTGGGCCACCTTTCCTGAGAAATTATTGGTTCACCTTAGAAACTTTCCACCCCTGTAAGGAAAAGGATAAATGCCGTGATAAAAACTCCTGTCTTGCCCAGTGTGTAATGTCGAATGTAGTCATAGTCGATACCAAATTAAATCGGTTCAGCGGTTTAAGCGTACAGAGGTTTGTTTTGAGTGCAAATACAGAATATGAGCAACGGAGTCCTCTAGTCACTTCCAAGCTCTGTGCTTTCTTTATATTTTCGGTAACATTGCGTGCTTATCAACTATTAGAAGGTCGCCTAAACTCACATACCTACTATGCGTTCATCTAGGTATGTTATGGTACAGAATTATGTAATATTGGTTGCTTAATTTCGAAACCCCTTGCGACGGAAGTTTGGCAATCAAACCTGCTTGGAAAGTGTTTGCACTTGCAGCCTATAGATACGTGCAATAGCAGAGACAATGCTATGTCTCATGTGCCGGGACACAGGTTTCCTCTCTGTGAGAGGGAGTGGCCCGTAATCTCCGTGCCCGTAATCCACAACACAGGCTCAGTGCGGGTTGGTGGATGTCACATGTCTTCGAATTTTTGGTCCTTGGACATTTACAAGGCAGAACGCAGACAGGCCTTAGAAGGACGCATACGGATATTATTGGTGATGTTTTTCAGAAAGGCCAGTTGCGTTGTATTCATAACCGGCGGGCGCGTATGACTAAATGTAAGGATACATATAGTGCCCGGCACGTAAGTTGGCAAGATCTTAGCGTAGTTTGGGGGTCAGTTCGCGCATATGCCGCGAACCGGCCAACCCCCATAGATCAACCACGTTTGTTGTTTGGGAGCCCCACTTAAATATTTATTTTATTCTGTTTTTAGTATTTGTTGTTATAGCAGCAACAAAAATACATCATCTGTGAAAATTTCAGCAGTCTAGCTATCACGGTTCATGAGATACAGCCTGGTGACAGACGGACGGACGGACAGACAGATAAACAGACGGATCGCGGAGTCTTAGTAATAGGGTCCCGTTTTTACCCTTTGGGTGTTTTGAAATGGTATAAGCAATAAACAGACATGCGATTGCAGCAATCCCGAGAGATTTGCCGTTATTTATTGAAGAGTTCTGTTGTATATCTCCGAAGTTCTTCATCAGATCTTAACCAAATTAAAATGGGGCCAATTTCGAGATATGCCCTTTCAAACAAACAAAAAATCAAAATCGGACCATAATTGAGAACAAAAACGAAAAAAAAAAAAACGTGAAGTCGAACATAGAACCTCCTCCTTTTTGGTAAGTCGGTTAAAAAGGGCCCCTAATCTCTGGAAATGTTGTTCCGATCGAACCACGAGTGCCAATGGCAAATTTTTATTCCGGAAAAATACACGCTTTCTGTGGAAAAGGCCTTTAAATGCGTAGTTTGGACCCGGTAGGTGGCGCTACTATCGGGTTCGGGCCCGGCCAGGACAACGTCTGTTCCAGTCCACTAGTTTTAAACAAAGGTCAAAGCCCGTTCAGAAACCACAGGAATCTTTACTAGGTCATCAAGTTATGTACATGTTTGACCAGATAGACCTTAGTTCTAAACGGTATGTTTATGTTTAATAGTGAATCAGTAATAACTTGTAACTAACAGGTATTAATCGGTACAAAGTATTGTCGATCGAAGTATGTCTCGTCTGTTTATGTAATAACATGGATACATAAACTCAAGCCTTTTCCCCCAAACAGATAACACAGAAAATTCGTAGCGTCTTTTGTGTTTTCTAAGCACGGGCACAGATAATATAATACTAGCATACAGATGCCTCATCCCGTACAAAGAAACCGTGCCGACGTAACTAGCGTTTTTCATCTGATTAATCTTGTTATTTTTTTGTACATCGAACGCGTTCGGTTCTGTTTCACGGTGATAGATAGATGGTGTTAGCAGCGACTTGAAAGTAAAAGGATTTATTAGGTTCGTGAATATTTTTTTCTTTAAATACAGTGAAGGTTCGTTTCATATTATTTTTTGCACGTTTTTACAGTTGTTTGCACCAAAATGTGTTACAATGCAAATTTTAACAATCTAGTGTAATGCCTCAAAAATTTAAAAATGCGCCATCTATTGGCATCAATTTTAAGTGATCCGTTGAAATAATCTTTGAAATGTGAATTAAGAGCTCAATATTCCATAATTTTGTACTTAGGAGAGTTGATTAAACAAGAACATACAATTTTTATGTTGTAATTCCAGAATATGTTAATTTTACACACATTCAATAACAGACAGGTGCATATTGCGCCATCTAGTGAGATTTATTTGAACCACATTTTCTTTGTTAGCAATGAGACCCCGTGGCACGGGCTAGATTTATTTATAATACTTTTGGTAGACAATGAATAAGGTTCAGGATCAATTCAGATATCGAGCGAAATGTTATTTTGTTGTTTCATTTGAAATTTCTCTGCAGTTTATATCTGAATTTGTACCTGGTTTATGGCATTAGGCTCGCCTTTTTCTACATGGTATAATCCTCGCCAAACTTATTGGCCGCCCTAAGTTGGTTTACCGGATGCGCGAGGCACGAAACGGTGCTGTTTTTGTATGAGATTTACTACTGCGCAGCCATTGTAGCCAACTTCAGGGTGGCCAAGAAGTTTGGCGAGGACTATACTGTTGGGTGTACTAAGCAGCAGCAGCCCCTCTAGCCAAGTTAAAAACGTTTCGTATCGAACCTCTTTCTACAATCGTTAACGCCTTCTATTTGTATTGTCTGACAACATGACTTAAGGGTACACTAGTCGACGGCACGAACTATTTTGTGCGCGGGGTTGAAATGCATTTTATATCAACCGACAACACGTGCGGAAGAGATAAATGCTGTGATGAGCAGTAGGAAGCTAGTTCGCGTACGAATACACACTTTTGCAAATTTGTAGTGAAATGGATAATGATTTAGAACGAAACCGAGCGCGCGAAATTTTATAAACAGACCTTTGGCAGTCTAGATATCATGAAAAAACAACTAAATCTATCTGTTCAAAATAAAATTAAATGCATTGTTGAACTACTAATCTATCCCTGTATGGAGGCCGTTTTGCAATTTTCCGTCTTCTTATGGTATTTATTTGCGCCCAAAAATGCGTTAAAATTAGTGTCGAAATGTGGAACTTTCGACGCTCATAACTTTCAAATATTTTATTTTTTACTTTTTTTGCTTCCATACAGGGCTAGATAATGATGAGACAAATTGATATCACTTTTTATTTTGAACGTACATAATCAAACAGTGGAATTATCCCTAGACTACGTTTGTATGGAAGAATTTTCGACTAGTGTACCCTTAACGTTCAGATGAGTCATTCCCATACATTGATTCGTTTTCTACTAGCGTTATCGATTGTAGATTGTCAACTTGGCTACAGGTGTTGAACAAGGTTTCAGCCGAAAGACGTCCAATGCTGGACATGGGCCTCCCCCAAGTGTCGCACATCTATCGGTCCTGTGCGTCTCGCATCCATCGGATGCTCGCAACCTTAACCAGGACATCGGTCCACCTAGGTCCTAGAGAGAGGCCATCCAACGCTGCGTCAACGTTTGTATAAAAGTTTTTTTTTTCGGAAAATCCACTAAAACCACACGTCATCACACGTGCGAAGCCGGAGCGTATGTAAGTACGAGCATCACTTTAGAACGGCTGCATTTATTTGGCTAATTCATTCTTGTTATGTTTGTAATTGTCAGGACAAGGTTGGTATGAAAGCAAAAATACTTTTTTACAAAAAAATACTAGGTACCGACTTCCAGAAAACTACAAAGTGAAAAATAACTTTATTTTTGGAAGTCGGTGTCTTTCGTAGGTACCATTTTTTTTGCGTTATGGACACCGACTTCCAAAAATAAAGTTATTTTTCACTTTGTAGTTTTCTGGAAGTCGGTAGTATTTTCTTGTTAAAAAGTTTTTTATTTTTCACTTTTTAGTTGTACCTACCTAATAGGCAAGTTGTTTAGTATATTTCCTATAACGCCAGAATAGATTACCCGAATATCATGAAACTTGAACAAAACCGATCAAATGAGAGATCTGCTTACCCCTTAAGAGCGTACTGGCGTGACGTTATGTTATGAAATGGTATAAACAATAAACAGACATGCGATTGCAGGAGTCCCGAGAGATTTGCCGTTATTTATTAAAGAGTTCTATCGTATATCTTCGAAGTTCTTCATCAGATCTTGACCAAATTAAAATGGGACCAATTTCGAAACATACTCTTTCAAACAAACAAAAATATTTTTTAAATCGGTCCACAATTGACGGAGATATCGGTGAACATACATAAAAAAAATACATACAAGAAGTCGAACATAGAACCTCCTCCTTTTTCAAAAGTCGGTTAAAAAATAAACAGGCCAAGTGCGTGTCGGACTTCACACATTTTAGGTTTCGTACCAATTTGTCAATTTATTTGTATTTGTTATTAAAGTATAGATAACTAGCTGTTCCCCGCGGCTTCGCTCCCGTGGATCACCCCACAGGAACCGTTTTCGGAATAAAAAAAAAATTCTATACTAATATTATAAAGGGGAAAGACTTTTTTGTATGTTTGTACCGAATAGGCTCCGAAACTACTGGACCGATTTAAAAAAATATTTCACTAATAGAAAGCTACATTATTCCTGAGTGTTATAGGCTATTTTTTATTCCCGAAAACGGGTCCTGTGGGGTGGTCCACGGGAGCGAAGCCGCGAGGCATAGCTAGTTATGTATAAACGCGACTTATTTATAGGTGTTAGCAATTAGCATTAATTAACTTAATGTATTTAGTACATTTCAATGTTTGTTATACAATCACGAGACGGCTAGACGGATTTGTATACAGGGGTTCTATTATGTGTTAAAAAATAGCACTTAGGCTTCTTTTCACCCCGAAAAACTTTAAAGAGGGGTGTTTATTTTAGACGTTTTGCAGATCAATAAACCAGATCCAGGATTACCGACATAGCCCGAAGATTTGCCAAATTAAAGTGGCAGTGGCACATTGCTCGCAGAACGAATAGCCGATGGGGCCGAAAAGTTCTGGAGTGGCGACAGCGTACCGAAAGATGGAGGTAGGAAGGCAGTTGTTCCGGGTCTTGCAGCTTGCGTCTGTGAGTTTATACTACCACGATACAGGAGAAATTCCAAAAACTGGGCATTGTAAACGAAGAAGGTCGTGGGATAATATGTCTGGCAATAAGGCCTATGTCTACCTATCATGCATGATGTCCTTGGAGACATCTGTCGCTTCATGGGCAAGTTATCCCCTAGTGCAGGGGTCACCAAATGGCGGACCGCGAACCTATTTTGTACCCATCCAAGATAGATACCATCATTATCATCACCATTTCAGTCGAAAGACGTCCACTGCTGAACATAGGGCTCCCCCAAGTATCGTCACATTGACCGGTCCCCTGCGTGTCACATCCAGATAGTTTTCAAGGTGAACTTTCTGATGAAATCGCCGAGATTTAATGACAATAGCCGGCACCAACTTTAGCTAAACTTTTTTAGTCTTCGTTGGATAGTTCAAGGAATAACATTTTTCACGGGATCCTGCCGTTTTGGCAAAATTATTTTGACAAAATTTCATTACCCAAACTAATTTTAGCAACCTTTTTTATACCAATGCAATATTTGGAATGATTTTAGTACGCACATTTTCAGTTGGTAAAATTTTTAGTCGACAGAATACTACCAAGAATAATGTCATTGTCATTATGGCATTTGGTTTTTAAATTCGCATGTGACATCCACCAGCACGCACCGTGCCCGCGTGATGGATTAAAGATACACTAGTCGATAATTCTTCCATACAAACGTAGTCTAGGGATTACTCCACTGTTTGGCGATGTACGTTCAAAATAAAAAAAAAATATCAATTTGTCTCATCATTATCTAGTCCTGTATGGAAACAAAAGAGTAAAAAAGAAAAATATTACAAAGTTATGAGCGTCGAAAGTTCCATATTTCAACACTAATTTTAACGTATCTTTCGACGGCAATAAATACCATAAGAAGAAGGAAAATTGCAAAACGGCCACCATACAGGGATAGATTAGTAGTTCAACAATGCAAGTAATTTTATTTTGAAAAAAAAAAAACAAAATACATTTAGTAGTTTTTTCATGATATCTAGACGCCCAAAGGTCTGTTTGTAAAATTTCGCGCGTTCGTATTCGTCCTAAATCATCATCCATTTCGCTACAAACATGCAAAAGTACTAATTCGTACGCGAACTAGCTTCTTACTGCTCATCACAGCATCTATCTCTTTCGCACGAGTTATAGTTCGTGCCGTAGACTAGTGTAACCTAACAGAGAGGAGGCCTGTGTCCCAGCAGTGGGAACATTACAAGGCTGATGATTATGATATGGCGGTATATATATAGCTACATCGGGCATTTAGAGATTCCTGTGTCCAGCAACGGACTGAAATAAACTGACAATAGCTGAGGAAGTTTAACAGCAAACACGCTCTTCTTTCATCATGCTACACACCAGTTCGCAGAATATAAAATTCAATGTGAAGGCCCCGGTTCATGAACGCGTTAAAAAACAAACAACATTCTATTTTCAGCGCTTTTATCATGCACTAACCGCCGAATGAAAAGTTTACAAATAGTTCTAACGGGTGATGCAGACACACGAATATGTTATGAGCGCTCCACATTCACGCAAGGATTAGGTACGCGAGAAGGCGAGAACTGGGAAAGAACTGCGCGAGAATGCGTGGAAAATGTGTAACTCGGCTCACCATTTCAGATTCTTCTCCTACCATGATCTGTCTTAGAGCAAGGTTATTTCCATTGTCCGTAAATAACAGATAAATATGACAGGTATGCCTGGTATACATTCTGTTACTTACGCACAATGGAAATACATTTTTCACGCATTCTTGCGCAGTTCTCGTCTCGTTCTCAGGTTGTTGTCGGTCTTTTGACCCGCACCAAAGAAATCAGACTGCGCTGGGCTGTACGGCCTTAAGTTCGATTATAACCCAAAATCGTGCCTATAATAAAGGCCCTAAATATCCCCAACAGAACGCGAGGCAGGGTCCCACCGCCCGCCACCTGGTGGTCAAGCATGCAAAAAGAAGTCCTTCCTGAGAGAGAACCTGAGCACTCCCACAACACAAACCAGACCAGAGCTCGTTGGCGCAGACGTACAAGGACACCTACCCCCAGCTAAACTGGGAAGACGGTTGGACAAAGATGAAGATCTAAGGAGCGAGACCTGTACTGAGAACCAAGAGTGTTACATTGCGAGCCTCGATTCAAGACTCTCTTCGTTGCGATTCTCGGCGAAAATCACGGCGAGATTTCTCAACTTGAATTTGGAGCGTCCTTTAGATTATTCAGGATTTTGCGGTGTGAGTGTAAGACTAGATGTATGAATGTAAATGGAACAAAAGGAGTGTGTAAGGATAGTAGCAAGTGTCGTTCTGTAGTTTTCGCCTAGCCCTATGCTGAAAAGGCGTGAATTAAAGTATGTATGTATAGAGGAATTTGCCGGTATGGTTACTGCTACTAACGTTTTTGGGGTTTAATATGCTATGCTTATGTTTACACCAACCCGCTTTAAGCAAGCGTGGTGATTATTGCTATTGCCTTCTCTATATGAGAAGAGGCCTTTTGCCCTGCAGTGGAACAGTAACGGACTGGTATTTTTAGGGTTCCGTACCCTATTACTAAGACTTCACGATCCGTCTGTCTGTCTGTCCGTCTGTCACCAGGCTGTATCTCATGAACCGTGATAGTTAGACAGTTGACATTTTCACAGATGATGTATTTCTCTTGCCGCTATAACAACAAATACTAAAAACAGAATACAATTAATATTTAAGGGGGGCTCCCATACAACAAACGTGATTTTCTTGCGGTTTTTTGCTCGATATTAATAACGGCAACAGGTAGACGCTTGAAATATTCACAGAATATTGAGTTGTATATTCACTTCAAAAAACAGTAATTATTAAATTTAAGTAAAATAAATTAAGGGGGGCTCCCGTACAACAAACGTGATTTTTTTGCGGTTTTTTGCTCGATATTAATAACGGCAACAGGTAGACGCTTGAAATATTCACAGAATATTGTATTGTATATTCTTTTTAAAAAACAATAATTATTAGTTACGAAAAACTAAGTTAAAGCCGGCGAATATCGTGAGCCAGAACCGGTACAACCTCTACTATTATTAAATTAAAATCAAATAAATTAAGGGAGGCTCCCATACAACAAACTGTGATTTTTTTGCCGTTTTTTGCGATAATGGTACGGAACCCTTCGTGTGCGAGTCCGACTCGCACTTGCCAGTTTTTTTATTTATCAATAGGCTTGCGCTTGACCACTATCTCACCTGATGGTAAGCGATGATGAGGTCGACGGTGAAGCACGCTTGCCTAGAAAAAAACCCATTCACTCTTGACTTAAAGACAGATTGTAGCTATCGGGAAACACAGACTCCGGCAGGGAATTCCACTCCTTAGCTGTACGCATAATAAAAGTGTCCCCAAAACGTTTTGTGCGTATGGGTGGGATGTCCACCATGTACCGATGACGCATCGCCGTACGTCTGGTAGTCCGATGGTGGAACTTATATTGTTAGTTTTCTACCTACAATTAAAATCGGTTCAGTAGTTCAATAGTAACGCTTACGATAATGAACAAACAGAATCACCTTCGCATATTAAAAAAAATTTTAATAACGATGTATTCAAAAACCGTATTCATTATTCATGTTGAATTACCATAAAGAACGGTTTGTGTACGTTTTTTTTTGTTTAAACAGTTAATGTAACATTTTTTTTTGTTGTAATTTATTTATTTTATTTATAATTGCGTAGTATATTGTGATGCCTAATAGTAAATCAATATACATATAATAAATCTGTAGAAAAGTAATTTTTGTACATCGAAAATATTTCCAAAAAATATAGTCAGGGTGTTAAAGGATAACCAACAGAACCTATTTCCGGCATTTTTGGAATTTTTGTCTGTATGTCTGTTTATTTGTGCACGCATCACGTGAAATGTACGAAACCAATGTAAATAACTTATGTACATAAAAATTGTGCGTAACTTGAAGAATTACTTAGTTTTTGTTTCATCGCAATCGGTTCACTCTATCAAAAGTTAGATGAATTTAAAGTGTTCAAGGAGTAAAATTATCACAACACACGCGCAATTCAGATACTCTCGATAGATGGCGTTGTGCATTCCAAGACATTTGCTGAATGGCGATGTTAAAATTCTCCGCGAAAGAATGATAACTATAGAAAAAAAAATGGTAGGTGGGTTAGTAGGTTAGTAGGGTAGGCAGGAAGGTAAGGGTAGGGTTGGCAGACAGATGAAGGGAGCGAAGCCGCGGGCACAGCTAGTAAGTAATAAACTTAGAAGCAAGTAAAACTGTTGGCTGTAGAGGAAGTGTTGGCAGGTTAGGCAGATGATGGCCAGAAGATTTAGAAGAACCGCGGTTAAGACTTGGATGGTGGATGACTCCCGACGGAAAAGAAGAAAGACGGAGACGGAGAAGAGGTGTTATAAGTTTGTCGTGTGTGCCTGTGTGTTTGTGTATATGTCTGTGGCATCATAGCTCCTAAACGGATACACCGATTTTAATTTCTTGTATTTTTGTTTTAAAGGTGACGTTATCGAGGGTGTTTTTAGCTGTTTGATGAAAATTGGTTTGAACCGTTCTAAAGTTATGGGTTGTTTACTGTTTGAATTGGGGTGTTATCGCAAGATATCGTGTCATAATTAAGTGTTCAATAGATTGTCGATCGAAGCGTGTCTGCTACTAGATAAATTATGTAGCATGAAATAAAAATGTGTCGGGGGCTTTAAAATTTTGAAATTTTGCGATAACGGTACAGAAACCTTCGTGCGTGAGTCCAACTCGCACTAGGCCGGTTTTTAAGTTTGTATGGATCCCTTTCGGGTAAAAGCGTCCTCCAAGGTAGTCTCTAGTCGAAAATTCTTCCATACAAACGTAGTCTAGGGATTATTGCACTGTTTGGCGATGTACGTTCAAAATAAAAAGTGATATCGCACTATATATAAGTATATATATAGTGATTTTAGTACGTACATTTTCAGTTGGTAAAATTTTTACTCGGCAGAATATTATCAAGGATAATGTCATTATGACATTTGGTCTTTAAATTCGAAGACGTGACATCCACCAACCCGCACCGTGCCCGCGTGATGTATTAAAGATACACTAGTCGATAATTCTTCAATACAAACGTAGTCTAGGGATTACTCCACTGTTTGACGATGTACGTTCAAAACAAAAAAATATGTCAATTTGTCTCATCATTAACTAGCCCTGTATGGAAACAAAAAAAGTAAAAAAGAAAAATATTTCAAAGTAATGAGCGTCGAAAGTTCCATATTTCAACACTAATTTTAACGTACTTTGGACGGCAATAAATACCATAAGAAGGAAAATTGCAAAACGGCCTCCATACAGGGATAGATTCAAGAAAGCAAATAATTTTATTTTGTAAATATACATTTAGTCGTTTTTTTTAAGATATCTAGACGCCCAAAGGCCTGTTTGTAAAATTTCGCGCGTTCGTATTCGTCCTAAATCATCATCCATTTCGCTACAAACATGCAAAAGTGCTAATTCGTACGCGAACTAGCTTCTTACTGCTCATCACAGCATCTATCTCTTTCGCACGAGTTGTAGTTCGTGCCGTCGACTAGTGTAACCTTAAGCTCCATTCCATCTCTAACAGAGAGGAGGCCTGTGTACCAGCAGTGGGAACATTACAAGGCTGATGATGATGATATGGCGGTAGCTATACACCGTGAAATTTAAGTGGTTGTTTTCCCGCGGCAGAACGACTTGCCTTTAGGAGTACTTTCGAAGCATAGAGTTAAAGTAAAAAAATAACGATGTTTTTGTTTTAAAATAATTAAAAAAAAAAACATAAACTCGAAAAAGTGACTAACAATAGTAACTTGTAGGTACAAGGGTACAACGGTGAATAATAAGGTGGTGACGCGAGTAGTACCTAGTACCTACAAGTTACTATTGTTACTCACTTTTTCGAGTTGATGAATATTTTTTAAATTATTTTAAAATAAAAACATCGTTATTTTTTTACTTTAACTCTATGCTTCGAAAGTACTCCTAAAGGCAAGTCGTTCTGCCGCGGGAAAACAACCACTTAAATTTCACGGTGTATAGCTACATCGGGCATTTAGAGATTCCTGTGTCCAGCAACGGACTGAAATAAACTGACAATAGCTGAGGAAGTTTAACAGCAAACACGCTCTTCTTTCATCAAGCAACACACCAGTTCGCAGAATATAAAATTCAATGTGAAGGCCCCGGTTCATGAACGCGTTAAAAAACAAACAACATTCTATTTTCAGCGCTTTTATCATGCACTAACTTCCGAATGAAAAGTTTACAAATAGGTCTAACGAGTGATGCAGACACACGAATATGTTATGACCGCTCCACATTCACGCAAGGATTAGGTACGCGAGAAGGCGAGAACTGGGAAAGAACTGCGCGAGAATGCGTGGAAAATGTGTAACCCGGCTCACCATTTAAGATTCTTCTCATACCATTATCTGTCTTAGAGCAAGGTTATTTCCATTGTCCGTAAATAACAGATTTATATGACAGGTATGCCTGGTATACATTCTGTTACTTACGCACAATGGAAATACATTTTTCACGCATTCTTGCGCAGTTCTCGTCTCGTTCTCAGGTTGTTGTCGGTCTTTTGACCCGCACCAAAGAAATCAGACTGCGCTGCGCTGTACGGCCTTAAGTTCGATTATAACCCAAAACCGTGCCTATAATAAAGGCCCTAAATATCCCCGACAGAACGCGAGGCAGGGTCCCACCGCCCGCTACCTGGTGGTCAAGCATGCAAAAAGAAGTCCTTCCTGAGAGAGAACCTGAGCACTCACACAACACAAACCAGAACAGAGCTCTTTGGCGCAGATGTACAAGGACACCTGCCCCCAGCTAAACTGGAAAGATGGTTGGACAAATATGGAGATCTAAGGAGCGAGACCTGTACTGAGAACCAAGAGTGATACATTGCGAGCCTCGATTCAAGACTCTCTTCGTTGCGATTCTCGGCGAAAATCACGGCGAGATTTCTCAACTTGAATTTGGAGCGTCTTTAAGCAAGCGTGGTGATTATTGCTATTGCCTTCTCTATATGAGAAGAGGCCTTTTGCCCTGCAGTGGAACAGTAACGGACTGGTATTTTTAGGGTTCCGTACCCTATTACTAAGACTTCACGATCCGTCTGTCTGTCTGTCCGTCTGTCACCAGGCTGTATCTCATGAACCGTGATAGTTAGACAGTTGAAATTTTCACAGATGATGTATTTCTCTTGCCGCTATAACAACAAATACTAAAAACAGAATACAATTAATATTTAAGGGGGGCTCCC
Source organism: Orthosia incerta (assembly GCA_948252205.1). Classification (NCBI taxonomy): domain Eukaryota; kingdom Metazoa; phylum Arthropoda; class Insecta; order Lepidoptera; family Noctuidae; genus Orthosia; species Orthosia incerta. Next base: position 5,937,235 of record OX411769.1, read on the forward strand.
ATACAACAAACGTGATTTTCTTGCGGTTTCTTGCTCGATATTAATAACGGCAACAGGTAGACGCTTGAAATATTCACAGAATATTGAGTTGTATATTCACTTCAAAAAGCAGTAATTATTAAATTTAAATAAAATAAATTAAGGGGGGCTCCCGTACAACAAACGTGATTTTTTTGCGGTTTTTTGCTCGATATTAATAACGGCAACAGGTAGACGCTTGAAATATTCACAGAATATTGTGTTGTATATTCTTTTTAAAAAACAATAATTATTAGTTACGAAAAACTAAGTTAAAGCCGGAGAATATCGTGAGCCAGAACCGGTACAACCTCTCTACTATTATAAAATTAAAATCAAATAAATTAAGGGAGGCTCCCATACAACAAACGTGATTTTTTTGCCATTTTTTGCGATAATGGTACGGAACCCTTCGTGTGCGAGTCCGACTCGCACTTGCCAGTTTTTTTATTTATCAATAGGCTTGCGCTTGACCACTATCTCACCTGATGGTAAGCGATGATGAGGTCGACGGTGAAGCACGCTTGCCTAGAAAAAAACCCATTCACTCTTGACTTAAAGACAGATTGTAGCTATCGGGAAACACAGACTCCGGCAGGGAATTCCACTCCTTAGCTGTACGCATAATAAAAGTGTCCCCAAAACGTTTTGTGCGTATGGGTGGGATGTCCACCATGTACCGATGACGCATCGCCGTACGTGGTAGTCCGATGATGGAACTATTATATTGTTAGTTTTCTACCTACTATTAAAATCGGTTCAGTAGTTCAATAGTAACGCTTACGTTAACGAACAAACAGAATCACCTTCGCATATTGAAAAAAATGTTAATAACGATGTATTCAAAAACCGTATTCATTATTCATGTTGAATTACCATAAAGAACGGTTTGTGTACGTATTTTTTTTGTTTAAACAGTTAATGTAACATTTTTTTTTGTTGTAATTTATTTATTTTATTTATAATTGCCTAGTATATTGTGATGCCTAATAGTAAATCAATATACATATAATAAATCTGTAGAAAAGTAATTTTTGTACAACGAAAATATTTCCAAAAAAAAATAGCCAGTGTGTTAAAGGATAACCAACAGAACCTATTGCCGGCATTTTTGGAATATTTGTCTGTTTATTTGTGCACGCATCACGTGAAATGTACGAAACCAATGTAAATTACTTTTATACATAAAAATTGTGCGTAACTTGAAGAATTACTTAGTTTTTGTTTCATCGCAATCGGTTCACTCTATCAAAAGTTAGATGAATTTAAAGTGTTCAAGAAGTAAAATTATCACAACACACGCGCAATTCAGATACTCTCGATAGATGGCGTTGTGCATTCCAAGACATTTGCTAAATGGCGATGTTAAAATTCTCCGCGAAAGAATGATGACTATAGAAAAAAAAAATGGTAGGTAGGTTAGTAGGGTAGGCAGGAAGGTAAGGGTAGGGTTGGCAGACAGATGACGGGAGCGAAGCCGCGGGCACAGCTAGTAAGTAATAAACTTAGAAGCAAGTAAAACTGCTGTAGAGGAAGTGTTGGCAGGTCAGGCAGATGATGGCCAGAAGATTTAGAAGAACCGCCGTTAAGACTTGGATGGTGGATGACTCCCGACGGAAACGAAGAAAGACGGAGACGGAGAAGAGGTGTTATAAGTTTGTCGTGTGTACCTGTGTGTTTGTGTATATGTCTGTGGCATCATAGCTCCTAAACGGATACACGGATTTTAATTTCTTGTATTTTTGTTTTAAAGGTGACGTTATCGAGGGTGTTTTTAGCTGTTTGATGAAAATTGGTTTGAACCGTTCTAAAGTTATGGGTTGTTTACTGTTTGAATCGGGGTGTTTTCGCAAGATATCGTGTCATAATTAAGTGTTCAATAGATTGTCGATCGAAGCGTGTCTGCTACTAGATAAATTATGTAGCATGAAATAAAAATGTGTCGGGGGCTTTAAAATTTTGCGATAACGGTACAGAAACCTTCGTGCGTGAGTCCGACTCGCACTTGGCCGGTTTTTAAGTTTGTATGGATCCCTTTCGGGTAAAAGCGTCCTCCAAGGTAGTCTCTAGTCGAAAATTCTTCCATACAAACGTAGTCTAGGGATTATTGCACTGTTTGGCGATGTACGTTCAAAATAAAAAGTGATATCAATTTGTCTCATCATTATCTAGCCCTGTATGGAAGCAAAAAAGTAAAAAAAGAAAATATTTGAAAGTTATGAGCGTCGAAAGTCTCACATTTCGACACTAATTTTAACGCATTTTTGGGCGCGAATAAATACCATAAGAAGACAGAAAATTGCAAAATGGCCTCCGTACAGGGATAGATAAGTAGTTCAACAATGCAAATAATTTTATTTTGAACAGATAGATTTAGTCGTTTTTTCATGATATCTAGACTGCCAAAGGTCTTTTTATAAAATTTCGCGCGCTCGGTTTCGTCCTAAATAATTATCTATTTCGCTACAAATTTGCAAAAGTGTGTATTCGTACGCGAACTAGCTTCCTACTGCTCATCACAGCATCAATCTCTTCCGCACGTGTTGTCGGTTGATATAAAATGCATTTTAACCCCGCGCACAAAATAGTTCGTGCCGTCGACTAGTGTACCCTTAATGATGAGATGATCAATCGATTCTTAGCGTAAAACCCTCAGTGGTCAGTCAGGAATCCAGTATGCACTTCCTCATACATTCTTCAGATAGTTGATAAGAAAAAACAATTTAAGAACCCGTTTACAAAATGACATAAGTACACGATCTGAAGCCGCAAGGTTATCAATGTTTACAATGTAATAAAAAAATATGTTTTACTCATTAAATTGATTGAATGATTACATTATTGAAGAAAAAATAACAATACTTATACATTAATAATGAATATCAGGTAATAGGAGCTCGTGGCTAAGTACAGTCACGGTAATGATATCTAACAATATTGTGTCACAGCCCTGTCTTTGAAATAAGTGCCTACAAGCGCGCGTCACGTAAACACGCGTTAGGGCTGTCCGCCTCTATCTAGTTGAGTTTCTTTCTAGTTTTCTGATGTAAATATCTCAGATTCTTTTTTTAACGCGAGCGTAGGTAGGTCACTCGAGTGTCACTTTATCGGACTTACTGCTTGATTTCGAACTATCCACTTATTTATTTATTAATCCAGGTATTGAACTCGGTGGAAAAAGCGAAATAAATTCCCATTAAAAAAAGAAACAAAATAACGTACTAGTAGGTTAGGTATTTTTTTTTATATTCTTGCCTTTCGGAAGTTCCAGGTAATTTAAAAAATAATACAAGCAACCTAATACAACATAATATAGTCTATAATTGCTCTCTGCCATATTAAGTAAGTAAGTACTTGTACTTATTTCAATCAAATATTCACAAATCGCATGCTTACAAAACCATCACACCGCTCGTGACTGTTTGCGACTGTAGTGTATCGAGTGTTGGCTGAACTCGAGGCGCGTAGGTATGACTCGCGTTCTGACCGTTTGTATGAAGATAGAATACTGTTAGATATCATTACCGTGGTACAGACACGCGTGTCGATCTTCAAGGTTAAGCAACACTTGTCGAGGCTGGTCCAAGGATGGGTGACCATCCGCTTCATACAGACTCAGACACACCTCTCATGGTCTCTACGTCTACTATCATTAGTAGATTTTTGTCAGTCATTACGGAGTCAGACTCCAGAAAATTTAACACTAAACATGCCAAGGGAAACTGTTAGCCAGTTACTGGAGCAGGTTGTGGAGAACGGCAAGCCTTTTTAATAATCCCCGTCAGAAAAAGAGGGAAGTTATAAGTTTGACGTGTGTAACTGTGTGTTTGTGGCATCATAGCTCCTAAATGGATGAACCGATTTTGATTTATTTTTTTGTTGGAAAGGTGACTTTATCGAGTGTTCTTAGCTATGTTTGATGTAAATCGGTTGATCAGTTTAAAACGCTAATTTTTCTCTTTGAATTGGGGTATTTTCGCATAATATCGTGTTATAATTACGTGTTTCGATGGATTGTCTATTGTTTACCTACTACTAGATAAATTATGTATTTTACAGAGGTATTCGTTTACAGAGGTGTTGCCAGTGATAACCTCTGAGACGTGGCGCTCTGCTCGGCGTTTCCTTGCGTGATCGAATCAGAAATGTAGAGATCCGCAATAGAACCAGGGTTACCGACATAGCCCGAAGAATTGCCAAACTTAAGTGGCAGGGCAGGGCACATTGCTCGCCAAAGTTCTGGAGTGCCGACCGTGAACCGGAAGCCGTTGCATTGGAAGGCCAGTTGGACCGATGACCTGGTGAAGGTTGCGGGGATCCGCTAGATGCGAGACGCACGGGACCGGTCAATGTGGCGACGTTTGGGGTAGGCCTATTTCCAGCAGTGGACGTCTTTCGGCTGATATGATGATGAAAACTAGATCAATCAATAAAATCACTCTATGTTATATGTCATTTCGTGTACAATAAAGAATCAATCTGCCTAGACAATGTTACGCTCGAGTTCCAGTTCAACCAGATGCAGCCGATTGTTACTGCTTTCAGACTACGTTCAGGGCATGTTCCATTGAATAGCTTCTCCTTTTTAATGAGAAAGAGTGATTCTCCCAATTGTTCTGAATGTGATAAGGTAGAGGATACCACTCATATTTTGGCGGAATGTGTCCGGAACGAGGTTGAGAGGAGTAACTACCTCATAGAAAACGGTTTTTATTCTATAAATGTTGGTATGTATAACAGTATCTTAGCGGCTCCGTTGTCCAGGACAGCCAAAAAAATTGTACAAAATTGTAAACTTAGGTATTAAGCGTAGATAGTTATAGAATGCCCCTATGAGGGTGACGTGGTCATATTGATCAAACCTCTATAAACCAATAAAGAAAAAAAAAAAAAAACCAGATGCAGCCGATTACCAGTATTTTACAAGGAACAACCGCCTATCTGTTCTTCACAACCCAGTATCTAACACGGTTCCCCTTGGCAAGCCCAGCGAGTCAACCTTATGCAATCGTCCAGATATCCTTATGCAATCGCCCCATATGCGTATGGAATCGTCCAGATAAGTTATGCAATCGTCCAGATATCCTTATGCAATCGTCCAGATATCCTTCTGCAATCGCCCCATATGCGTATGGAATTGTCCAGATAAGTTATGCAATCGTCCAGATATCCTTATGCAATCGCCACATATGCGTATGGAATCGTCCAGATAAGTTATGCAATCGTCCAGATATCCTTATGCAATCGCCCCATATGCGTATGGAATCGTCCAGATAAGTTATGCAATCGTCCAGATATTCTTATGCAATTGTCCAGATATCCTTATGCAATCGCCCCATATGCGTATGGAATCGTCCAGATAAGTTATGCAATCGTCCAGATATCCTTATGCAATTGTCCAGATATCCTTATGCAATCGCCCCATATGCGTATGGAATCGTCCAGATAAGTTATGCAATCGTCCAGATATCCTTATGCAATTGTCCAGATATCCTTATGCAATCGCCCCATATGCGTATGGAATCGTCCAAATAAGTTATGCAATCGTCCAGATATTCTTATGCAATTGTCCAGATATCCTTATGCAATTGTCCAGATATCCTTATGCAATCGCCCCATATGCGTATGGAATCGTCCAGATAAGTTATGCAATCGTCCAGATATCCTTATGCAATTGTCTAGATATCCTTATGCAATCGCCCCATATGCGTATGGAATCGTCCAAATAAGTTATGCAATCGTCCAGATATTCTTATGCAATTGTCCAGATATCCTTATGCAATTGTCCAGATATCCTTATGCAATCGCCCCATATGCGTATGGAATCGTCCAGATAAGTTATGCAATCATTCAGATATGCTTATGCAATGTACTCAAACGAATATTCTTGTGCACTTATCAGATTAAACGGTCAGCTTACCTATGTATTGTGTTATAATAAATAAATACTCATGATTAGCAGTAAATGAGTTTCTGATATGGGTAAAGATAACAAGCGGAATGACAGAGTTGAGCCAGACTTAGAAACGACCGATAGTGGAATACAATTCTCCATAAAAGCTATTATACCGAATGGACGGTAGAATCTAAATTTAAATTTTTGAAGTTCAAAAGTGCCGCTTAATGGCCTAATTGACATAAAGAATTTGACTTTGATAAAAAAACATTGGATTATTTTTTGTGCTGGTACCAAAATGGCCATTGTCATCTGCCTTATCTTTTTAGGGTTCCGTACCCAAAGGGTAAAAACGGGACCCTATTACTAAGACGCCGCGATCCGTCTGTCTGTCTGTCCGTCTGTCACTAGGTTGTATCTCATGAACCGTGATAGCTAGACAGCTGAAATTTTCACAGATGATGTATTTTTGTTGCCGCTATAACAAAAAATACAATAAAAACAGAATAAAATGACTATTTAAGTGGGGCTCCCATACAACAAAAGTGATTTTTTTGCCGTTTTTTAGCGATACGATATGCTCGCGCACGGAACCCTTCGTGCGCGAGTCCGACTCGCACTTGGTCGGGGTTTTTCGAACTACGTATGTCGGGGATGGCATCATGTTTTCAGTAACTGGATGCTGCCGATTTTTACATGGAGCGACTGCCTATCTGACATCCACAACCCAGTAACTGGGTAACACGATACCCCTTGGCAAGACGACTGTCGATTGAAGACTGATTCTTTGGCTTCTGACTACCCGTAACGACTGACAAAGATCTTCAAATGGCAGCTGGGACCAAGAGGGGGGCAACAGGGAGCCTCGCTATGTCTCCCATCTTCGAACTGACCTCGGCAAGCGCTGCTTAACTACTCTCTGATCTCTTACTGTTGGGATGGTAGATGTCGTACTTTCAAAATATAAATTTCTCTATAGTGAAGAGCTAGAAATTAGCCTCGATCTCATCTGATGAGGTCTACGACGGAACGAGCAACCCAGAAAATGCCCATTCACTCTTGCTTTAAATCCTGACGGAAACCATCAAGATTCATAGCAAAGCAGCTAGCCAGTCTTTTGAGCACTTGACTAGTGGACAGCGATACCACAGAATAAATAGCGATACGTAGTTTTACGACCAATTTTTTTATCCTTTCTTTCCCACGGCTGGACAAAAGCCTCTCCCAAATCCTTCCAGGTATTTTTTTTACTGTGGTTCGTGATTCCCTGTGGAAACCTGGTGATGTTCCAGCTCCTTCACTAATACTCCTTTTGCGTCGTGTGGAGAGCCACCCTCAGGCACCCAATTTGTGGAGACCATAGCCCAGCGGTCACTGTGATGCGGCAAACGTGAACCGCCCTATCCTATTTTAGCCAAGCAGCCTTATTTTAGTTTAGTTTATTTTTAGGCTTAATTTAGTAAGTAGTTTTTGATTGTATGTAGTTATAGTTAAGTAGGTATTTTATACACAGTATAATATTTTATCCATGTTCACAAAAAAGTTCAAAGAAACAAAAATCTCGACTGCTTAAGAAACGAACTAAAAAGACGTAAACAAGAAGAAAATCATGCTGTGCAGTCGGAGGATACATCTGGTTTTGGTCATAACATTTTTGAAATCACCTCTCAAAACCCTTTATTTTTATACCCCACACGATGGGTTTGGAAGAAAAAAAATTGGTTTCCCCAATATGGCGCCCAAAATCCGCCATATTTCTATTTGCCAATTTTAATGTAGCCAGTGACACTCGCAAGGTTAAAACGAATCGATTGACGTAAAAATCATCAAAAGCGGCCAACGCGTTTGGTTTCTAGAACGCCACATAGGAACTACTATACATACATACATACATAGACTGATAAACACATTACCCTCCTTCGGCATTCGGGTAAATAGGAGCAGCTAGAATAGTGCAACATATCGCTCGCAATCAGAGCATCAAGAAAACATGTTCTATTAACGAATGCGTTATCACAGAAGCAAAGGTTAAGTGGAGTCACGTTTGCATGGCTGGTCACACTCGTGGCGGAAACTAACAAGAGGTCACCGTCAATGGAAAGAAAACTGCACTTGATTTGTGAAATAACTTTCAAAACAAACCAAATAAAATAAAATCTTTATTGCATCCAAAATGTATACACAGATTACAGAAATACAATATACACGTGCTAGATTAGACCTGTCATACTGTATCAAAATGTTGTACTGTGAAAAAGATGAATGAAAAGAAATTGCATGTAGCAGAGATGAGAATGTTAAGATGGATGTGCGGAGTGACGAGAATGGATAAAGTGAGAAATGAGAATATTAGAGGCAGTTTGAAAGTGGCGCCAATGGAAACGTTGAAAGGAAACCGTTTGTCCTGGAATGGTCATGTGGTTAGGAGGGATGAAACGCATGTTACTAAAAGAGTTATGAATATGAATGTGGACGGATGCAGAGGGAGATGAAAGCCAAAGAAAAGATGGATGAACTGTGTGAGGAGTGATATGAAAGAAAAGGCAGACAGATCGGTATGGAAGATGAAAACGTGTTGCGCCGACCTCAAGTAACATTGGATAAGGGCAGGAAGATGATGAATGTACATACACATACAGATGGTGAGACACATAGATACATAACAGAAACTATTATGGACCCTGTACTTAGCAAAACTTTTAATAAGTAATAGGTAGCAGCAGTTTTTCCTCGTTTGTTAGTATGTATGGGTCAAATCGTGCAATTGAATTTTAAAACGTTGAGTTATCCCCAACCGATTCAGCTGATGCAGACGTTTGGTTTGGATAACAACGCACGGTTAGCTAGCTAGTTAAGTAACAACGTTCTAAATAGAACGCCTGGAAGAGATCGCGGAATGCGATAAGGCCGCCCGTTTTTAGAGTTTCGTACCCAAAGGGTAAAAACGGGACCCTATTACTGAGACTCCGCGATCCGTCTGTCTGTCTGTCCGTCTGTCATCAGGCTGTATCTCAAGAACCGTGATAGCTAGACAGTCGAAATTTTCACAGATGATGTATTTCTGTTGCCGCTATAACAACAAATACTAAAAACAGAATAAAATAAATATTTAAGTAGGGCTCCCATACAACAAACGTGATTTTTTTGGCCGTTTTTTGCGTTATTGGTACGGAACCCTTCGTGCGCGGTCAAACTCGCACTTGGCCGGTTTTATTTAGTTTTAAGTTTCTTTTGTTCCTGTATTTTCTGGTGCGCAATAAAGTATGTATAAATAAATTAATACATATAAAATGGCGGCCATCCAACAATAACGGACCAATTATTATTTTTGCACCCGCATGCCATGTATCAAATGAATGGATTTGCTGAGAGGAATACAATATGCAGAGAGAGAGGAATCTTGATGAGCCACCTCTTGACTTCAATCTCGTCTCAAGGTAAGCGATGGATAAAGCGGCACCGCTTTCCGTAGCGTTGTGCGTTGTACGAAGAGACCGAAGCTAAACAACCATTAGTTTTTTAGGGATCCGTACCCAAAGGGTAAAAACGGGACCTTATTACTAAGACTCCAGCTCCACGATCCGTCTGTCACCAGGCTGTATCTCATGAACCGTTATAGCTAAAAAGTTGAAATTTTCACAGATTAACGGGAATCCTATTACTAAGATTCCAAGATCCGTCTGTCTGTCCGTCTGTCACCAGGCTGTATCTCATGAATCGTGATAGCTAGACAGTTGAAATTTTCACAGATGATGTATTTCTGTTGCCGCTATAATAACTAAAAACAGAAAAATTAATATTTAAGTGGGGCTCCCATAGAACAAACGTGATTATTGTCGTTTTTTTCGATAGTGTTACGGAACCCTTCGTGAGCGAGTACGACTCGCACTTGGGCCGGTTTTTTAGTTTTATGTTTCTTTTGTTCCTGTATGGTATGCAATAAAGTATATATAAATAAATCAATATATACAAAATGGCGGACACCCAACAATAACGAATCAATTTTTTTTTTGCACCCGCATGACATGGGTATGAAATGAAAGGATTTGCTGAGAGGAATACAATATTTAGAGAGACAGGAATCATGATGAGCCACCTCTTGACATCAATCTCGTCTCATGGTAAGCGATGGATAAGGCGGCGGTAAGGAGAGGTAAAACAGAATAAAATTAATATTTAAGTGGGGCTCCCATACAACAAACGTGATTTTTTGCCGCTTTTTTCGATAGTGTTACGGAACCCTTCGTGCGCGAGTCCGCCTCGCACTTAGACAGTTTTTTTTTTATATATCTAATACTTATCGACATTGACAAAACTAAGGGGCAATTATCTACATAATATTTATCTACCGTCACGTGTCCATCACATTTACCGTTTTAGATAACAATTTTATATTGATTAGTACAATCCGATGATAAACTAACCTAAAGGACATCACAACATTAAATAGTTATTAGTTTACACACTAGCTTCTGCCTGCGACTTCGCCCGCGTAATAAGTGTGTTATTATCCCAAGGGAATAAAAACCGGTGGACTCGCGCACGAAGAGTTGCGAACTTGGTAAATTGCGGTTTACGATTTATAAAGTATTAAAAAAAACTACTTACTAGATCTCGTTCAAAACAATTTTCGGTGGAAGTTTACATGATAATGTACATCATATAATTTTTTTTAGAGTTATCATTCTCTTTTTTTAGAAGTTACAGGGGGGGGGGGCACATTTTACCACTTTGGAAGTGTCTCTCGCGCAAACTGTTCAGTTTAGATAAAAATGATATTAGAAACCTCAATATAATTTTTGAAAATAGATACCACACACGTATGGGTCCGATGAAAAAAAAATGAGTTTCAGTTCTAAGTATGGGGAACCCCCAAAACTTATTGTTTTTTTTTTCTATTTTTGTGTGAAAATCTTAATGCGGTTCACAGAATACATCTATTTACCATGTTTCAACAGCATAGTTCTTATACTTTTGGACAAAGTGGCTGTGACATACGGATGGACAGACAGACAGACAGACATGACGAATCCATAAGGGTTCCGTTTGTCTACGGAACACTAAAAATGTCACAAAAACTATCCTATGTCCTTCCCAGGGTCTCAACTATCTCCATGCCAAATTTAATCTAAATCGGTTCAGTAGATCCAGAGATTTCCCCCTACAACCTCACAAACTTTACCTCTTTATATTAGTTATACATAACAAAAAATCACACCTGGGTACCTCGAAGGGTTAAGGTAGGTGCACCTGGCACACCTACATTTCGACAGTTATGTTCAAAACTCATGTAATATTAGTTTTATTTATAGAAGCTTGCTTGATTTATATTATCAGTTCAATATCTATTCGTTTATGTATTTAGTTGATTATTTATATATATTAGGCTCAAAGATCGAAAACTACTATGCGCTATACACTATTATGCGTACAGCTAAGGAGTGAAATTCCCTGCCGGAATCTGTGTCTCCCGATAACTACAATCTAGGGGTCTTTAAGTCAAGAGTGAATAGGTTACTTCTAGGCAAGCGTGCTTCACCGTCGACCACATCATCGACGCGAATATGTGTTGCGGCTTTCACAATATTCGACCACAACGCATTCTGGCAGAGAAGAAAAGCCAGAACGCGTTCTGAGCGCCAACGGAAGCGACCACAAACCGAATTCGCGACGGACAGGTGGTATTGATATGAAGCAACACTTGCCAAGGTCGGTTTTTGGATGGGTCAGTCTTTTTCCCTTAAACGGCCGGGTTTGTGAAGGAGTCAGGTTAAGCAACACTCGCTAAGGTCCATTTTTGGATGGATCAGTGTTTGACCTTGAGCGGCTGGGGTGGTGTGGTGAAGTCCCAAGATTAAGAAACATTTACCGACGTCGGTTTTTGGATGGGTGTTGTTTTAGTGGTTTTCGGGGTCGCTAATGACTATTATGGAGTCAAAACCAAAATCCAAGATGGCGCCGGCGAAAATTTGAAAAATATGCCATCTTTTTTTCATGGGTGTCGTTTTCATGGTTTTCGGGATCGCTTATGACGATTATGAGATCAAAACCAAAATCCAAGATGGTGCCGAGTGACAGTGAGAGTTATTTCTTGCATGAATCGTGTCTTTGATTGGTACATTAATAATAGTCCTCCAGACCGAATTTCAGCCAAGGCGGCCAACCATAACGGAGACTAGCCAACGGCGCGTGAGATATTAGTGTACAAGTATGTGCGCAAACACAGGTACACTCTCTGTTTCCTCTGGACGGCAATCTGACATGACCGGCGAGAGGTTATGCGATAGGACCAACGCCTTTAACGTGCTGCTTACTTCTACTGCTGCTACTGGGAAATTCCTAATGGAAAAACCCAATAACACTTTACCCGACCTGGGAATCGAACTCTGGACTTCTCGGTCAGCAATACGATAGATAGCTAGTCAGTCGAGCTCTCAGATCAATTAAAAAGCTCGACTGACAAGCTAAGGCGTAGTTTCGTTGTACGTGTGTGCGTGTAATTGTGTATGTATACGGCAAGGCGTAGTTTTAACCGGCGTCACCTTGCTTTTTGAAACGTTCCATCTTGACTTTTTATTTGATCTTAGACGATTATTCACACAAATATTACAACGGTTCGGCTGTCTGTGCAACAAGAAATCAAGCCAAGCAGGCGGTGGTCAATAAAGCAAGCTGCTATCTAACAATATTTTTTATTGCAACCTATAATACGGTTCATTATTGTGACTCGACTTCAAGCAAAAATAAACGGCTGAAAAGAACGGCTATAACATCATCATCAGCTTTTTAATGCTCCCACTGTTGGGACACAGCCCACCTCTCTGATAGAGACGAGGGCAATCCTACGGCACTATTCCCAAACCACTGCAACTCCTGAAATCCAGAATCAACAGTGGCGACCACCAGAAAAGCGCCGAGGCAATGAAGCTCGACGAAGTCCCGGAGAATGAATTTAACCGTCTTGGATCCCGCAACGAAATTAGAGAGGAGGGCAATTGGGGGCATGAGCCTTAATTTACCCCGGCGGCTCAGTGCGGGTTGGAGTGCCATGTCTTTGAATTTTTTGTTCCATGACATGCCGGTTTCCTCGATATTTTCCTTTAGTTTTAGAGCAGTAATATAGGGCATGCCAAAGACAACGACCAGCAACACTCAACACACATAGCTAAAGACTCGTGTGGTTACCAAGGCAACCAACACATACACAACTCACATACACAGACAATCAGACTCCGGTGATATATCTGTAACGAAAACTTCTATTAAACATAGAATACATAATATAACAATATCGGTAGATTGAGGTTCACCTATAGTAATAGGGGCGAGTTTGTTGCCATCAACCGGGTACAGGACCACAACTCCGTCAACGAAGTTAAGGTTACACTAGTCGAAAATTCTTCCATACAAACGTAGTCTAGGGATTATTCCACTGTTTGACGACGTACGTTCAAAATAAAAAGTTATATCAATTTGTCTCATCATTATCTAGCCCTGTATGGAAGCAAAAAAGTAAAAAAAGAAAATATTTGAAAGTTATGAGCGTCGAAAGTTCCACATTTAGACACCAATTTTAATGCATTTTTGGGCGCGAATAAATACCATAAGAAGACGAAAAATTGCAAATCGGCCTCCATACAGGGATAGATTAGTAGTTCAACAATGCAAATCATTTTATTTTGAACAGAAAGATTTAGTAGTTTTTTCATGATATCTAGACTGCCAAAGGTCTGTTTATAAAATTTCGCGCGCTCGGTTTCGTCCTAAATCATTATCCATTTCGCTACAAATTTGCAAAAGTGTGTATTCGTACGCGAACTAGCTTCCTACTGCTCATCACAGCATCTATCTCATCCGCACGTGTTGTCGGTTGATATAAAATGCATTTTAACCCCGCGCACAAAATAGTTCGTACCGTTGACTAGTGTACCCTTAAGGGCCCGTTCGAAAGTACTCCGGTACTTCTGAATGAACCCTACTCCGCAATGATAAAAAAATTCGGACGGATAAAAACACATCGGGTGTAGGTACAACTGTCAAATTGTGTTGTCATTAATTAGTAGTTCGGGCTCCGAACGAATCTTGCGTCCGAATGTAATACTGAGTAGGAAACGCGCGTAACGAAGGCCGAAACTACGGACTTCGAGCTTAGGGAGTTAACCTCCAGACTACTTAGAAATGCCAGATTTGAGGGCAAAATCAAGGCAGTATTCCCCGATAGAGGTGTACCTACATAACTTACCCACTTTTTTACAATTGCAATTATGCATAAGTCAAAAGGAGGCCAGCGTATTAAATCCAAACTCCACCAACTGCGGAAATAAAATGGAAAATCTCACATCACATCACATCATCAGCCTATTAATGTTCCCACTGCTGGAAATACAGGCCTCCTCTCTGTGAGAGGGCATGGGCCGTTATCCACCACGCGGGCCCAGTGCGGGTTGGTGGATGTCACATGTCTTCGAATTTCTGGTTCCATGACATGCCGGTTTCCTCACGATGTTTTCCTTCACCGTTTTGAGAGCAGTGGTGAATTGGTGATGAAATAATTTACACAAAGTAAAGTGCCTGTCTGGGCTCGAACCCACGACCTACAACTTGTAAGTCGCGGCCGATACCACTGGGCCACCACTGCTCTCCATGGAAAATCTAATAACACACAAAACATGTATACTTAGATATAAATTGAATTGACCTCCATTGAAAAAGCAGGATCCTCTGACATGACGGGTGTTGTGTCTGGTCCGGGCAACTGCCCGACGGTTGTTTTCGGACTGTTGTATGTGTTCAAATCGCGCCGAAAACTTTGCTTGCGCGATGCAGAATTTTGGGTGATCATTAGTTCGTGTGTGGCGTCATAGATATCGCTTCACCTTCATATAATATACTGGTATTCAGCTGCTTTAGTTTGACTACGCAGATGATAAACGTTTTTGACACCCTCCTTGATCTAATGGTCACAAACGCGACTGCTGAGTACGACGTTCTATCAAACCCCGGATCATAAAAATGAGTCATTTGGATTTTCCCAATTAGGAAATTCTAAGGCGGTAGGCGTAAGGCGGCCCCACACACCTACAAATTGCGCGATATAAAAGATAGGCTATTCGAAGTACTAATGCTACGCAGACGAATTCGCGGGCAAAAGCAATCATCATCTGCCTAGCCTTTTTCCCAACTATATTGGGGTCGGCCTCCAGTCTTACCGGTTTCAGCTAAGTACCAGTGTTTTACATGGAGCGACTGCCTATCTGACCTCCACAACCCAGTAACTGGGTAACACGGTACCCCTTGGCAAGACTGGTGTCAGATTTCAAGCTTCTGACTACCCGTAACGACTGTCAAAGATCTTCAAATGACAGCCGGGACCAACGGCTTAACGTGCTTTCCGAGGCACGGAGGAAACTCGGTATGTTGAAATGGTCACCCATCCACGGACCGACCTCGTCAAGCGTTGCTTAACCTTGATGATCGACCCGTGCAGCTGTTATTATTTAGCCACGAATTCCTCCGGGCTAAAACAAAATTAATTTATAAATCTTTACTGTTCTCATGTTTATGTTTGCAATGTTCGTTTTGTCTGTGTAGAATAAAGATTATTTCTGTCCTTTTTGACGACGCAGATAACGTTATTTGACTTGGCATAAAAATATATTCTATGACAGAATTACACCTAAATTGTATGTTATTTTATATAATCGAATTATGTAGATTATGTCAAAGATAAATTAACGGATATTATATTGCAGGGATTAAGATTTTTGATAACAAAGCTGCGTCAGCGACTATTATATTAATAAAATTCGTAATCGACTAAGTTTTCCATCTGTTTCTTGGATTATCTATCAGAGTATCAACCTGAGGAGTTATTGCGTAACAGAGCAAAATCACAGCGGATAATGTTTCTATTCCTACTGCTGTTACTGTGCGGGGGTTGAGTCAAGAGGGAGCAGGTTATAATCCCCGGCACGTTAGTTGACAAGAGCCGTTAGATGCGCAGAAGTCGTTTTTTAGGTCTCTTTGGTAGTGAAGCAGGGCGCGGGGAACGTTTAACACCGTTCCAAGCGCGCGATTGGTTGGTCAGTTGACACAAGGATCGACTGACCAATCGCGTCGCGTCCACGTTCCGTTCGCTCTATATGGTGCTTGGTCAGTTCGCGAAATATGCGCGAAACATCTCAACATTCTCATCTCTGCTACATGCAATCTCTTTTCATCCATCTTTTTCACAGCCCAACATTCTGGTTCATATAGGTTGACAGGTCTAATCACGGTGTAGTGTGGGTGTAAGAGAAATACTTTTGACAAAGACAATGGTATTTAAAATTCTTCATTGTTCCTTTTATCAGATTTATGATAAGAAAATTTTCCTTGTTGTTCTTTTACCCGTATGAATAAGCAAATATTTATTTCTATATTTAACTTGAAACATTGTGTGAAACAAAAACATGACTTGATATGCCAAAAATTAAACATTGCTTAATTGTATGAATTTTATTAATACAATTTATTAATAAATGTCCAAATAAGTAGTTAACAAAGATTATTTTAGTCCATCATGAGGCCAGCGCCACAATACTTTATCTTGTCTGGTTAAGGAATGGCTATGGCCACCTTCCGGCTCCATAGATCAACTACTATAGTAAACTAATATTAAGTCCTTACCTATAAAATTGGCGTTTTGTCGTACTGGCCACTTTGATCTCAAATATCTCCTCTTTGGTTTGGCATTCCAATTTTAAATTAAAACAGCTATTTACTCATGCTTTTGTGTTTGGAAAACCGTAATTCATTTGTTTTTTCCTCTATTGATTTTTCTTTGCGCCAGTCAGTTTACAAAATGGAAAACTTGAAATATCGCGTTATTTATGAGTACGAGTTCCATCGTGGCACCAGTGCTGCAGAAACGGCTCGAAGGATTAATGATGTGTATGGCGACGGTGTCGCAAAAGAAAACACGGCGCGTTTTTTTTTTTGTTACGTTTTCGTTCTGGATATTTCGACCTGCAGAACAATCCCCGCGGACGGCCGGAGACCAAAGTTGATAATGAAGAATTGAAGGCTATTGTAGAAGCGGATCCATCACAAACCACGTCCGAGTTAGCTGCAGGCTGCGGTGTTAGTGATAAAACTGTTTTAATCCACTTGAAGCAAATTGGGAAGGTGAAAAAGCTTGAAAGGTTACCCACCTCATGAATGCAGCAAACCGACAAACGCGCGTCGACTGCTGCGTTACATTACTCAACCGGCACAAAAATGAAGGGATTTTAAATCGAATCATTACCTGTGATGAAAAGTGGATCCTGTACAATAATCGGAAACGCTCATCGCAATGGCTGAACCCTGGCGAACCAGCCCAATCCTGCCCCAAGCGAAAATTGTCTCAATAAAAATTACTTGTGAGCGTTTGGTGGACTAGCGCCGGTGTCGTTCACTACAGTTTTCTTAAATCTGGCCAGACGATTACGGCGGATGTCTTTTGTCAGCAACTGCTAACCATGATGGAAAAGCTAGCTGAAAACAGCCGAGGCTGGACAATCGCTCTAGGCCACTGCTGCTTCAGGACAACGCTAGACAACACACTGCACAACAGACGGCTACCAAATTAGAGGAGCTTCAATTGGAATGTCTAAGACATCCACCGTACTCCGGACCTTGCTCCAACAGATTACCATTTTTTTCGAAATTTGGATAACTTCTTGCAAGGGAAAACATTCAACTCCGATGGGGCAGTCCAAAGCGCCTTTAAAGATTTTATTGATTCCCGTCCGAATGGTTTTTTTAGTAAAGGGATCAATGAACTTACCTATGAGATAGCAATGGTGAAAAGTGCATAGATAGCAATGGTACATTCTTTCATTAAATAAATATATTATATTAAAAAAAAACGACTTTATGTTCCTCCCTTACAAAACGCCAATTTCCTATGTAACCTAATATTAAAAAGAGGTAAAATTAAAAAAGAAAGAAAAAGAGTAACAGATAACCACACTATTAAGTATATTCTGCAGAAAAGACAATGGAAGGGATGCCATGGGAAAAAACTTGTAATAAATTATTTCAGTTGAAATGAGATATTGCAGATTTTAAATTGAACACAATTTTAGGTATAAGTGAACACAAGTGAGGTGTTTAATTTTAAATAATAATGCATTTTATTTGCATACATTATAAAATGCACAGAACTGGTAAATGTTGCGACACTTGGGGCGGGCTTATGTTCAGCATAGGTGTCATTCCTCTCGGATGATGATGATAAAATGCAATAAAACTATTGTCTGCCCATGAGGTAGGTACTGCACTTTTATTGCGTATTATTATTGTTACCATGTAGTATTAATTTACCAGAGAAACTTATGCCTAAATAAAATCACAGTTCGACTGTCATTTGATGATTTTTGACAGTTTATGGGTAGCCAGAATCCTGACAACCAGTCTTGCCAAGGAGTATTGTGACACCTTGTATTTAGACAGATGCTCTATGTTAGGTTAGGTTTCCGCACTTAGTCCCTCAGGTGGACCACTGTGAGTGGGCCATGGTGGCCGTTTGGTGGTTTTTCTAAACAGCCCACCTCCCTCCAAAAGTAAATTAGTGCTCCTGGTTTTCTCAGAACATCTGTGTAAGATCTGGGTGACCCGAGGATTTGTGTTCTTATCTGGGTGACACCTGTGCATTCAAAGAGCATGTTTGCAACAATTTCCTCAGCCTCTGTGCACACCCTACACAGAGGACTGATAGGATAGATGGACCCCTTTTCCGCACTTAGACTCGCATTTGGTCCGTTGTACGTACAGGCCTCCACTCTGTGAGAGGGAATGGGCCGTAATTCACCAAGCGGGCCCAGTGCATGTTGGTGGATGTCACATGTCTTCGAATTTATGGTTCTAAGACATGCCGGTTTCCTCACTATGTTTTCCTTCACCAATTTTGAAAGCAGTGGTGATGAAATAATTTACACAAAGTAAAGCACCTGCCTGGATTCGAACCCACAACCTACAACTTGTAAGAAACGGCTGATACCACTGGGCCACCACTGCTCTCCACAGACGACTGTCCGTTATGCCTATTATGTGGAAGTGTTTGTGTATTATGAGGTGAAGACACGGGCAAGAGTTTGCTTTAAATTATTATTCTAATAATGTTTATCAGTTACAATGTGCTAATTGGTACTAAATTAACCCAATTAGAAGGACATTGATTGATGTTTGCACTTTGCACTGGATCTTCATAACATAACATCAGGCTTGTATTATGCCATGCTTCTCAATGGCTTCCCAGATGTGTTTTATAACACCCACATCATAACCTCATATAATAGGGGATCAATCAACAACAGTAAATTCAATTACTTATGAGTCATTTTGAAAGAAGATCAAAAAACCATAGTATAGTTTTTGTAATTTTGGTAGGTTCCTGAGGGATCAATTTAGTTTTTATTTATTGTAACAGCTAGTTCAGCAAGTATTCTTAGAGCACCAATGGATAGAGTGACAGATAATTTTAAAATATTACCATAGCTTTTGTTGATTTCTTCTGGCCACCATAAAACTACCAAGTGTTGACAGTGGGCATTTCGGAGGCTATGTACCGCAAGTTTTCACATCATATTGAAAAATTTGGTGATGCAGTCTTCAATATAACCTTTTTGACTAAAGGGAGTAATGAGTATTGAGTAAGTTCCAATAAATTCCAATTAGATCATAATCTCGTAAGATGCAGTTTTTTACGCGCGAAAAGTCGTGAGATTTTGAGACTATCCTACCTGGCCTTTGAGACTATCGCATTCAAGGATATTCTTCTATTCAGCCAGTAATACACATGGCGACATTCCAGCCAACTGTTTATCGGCCGGTCAAAGTGTATAAAGACTTCCGTTCAAAATCGAACTTCGGAATTCGAAAACAAGATTAGGAAGATCTAATTATACAAATAATCCCACTATCTGTTAGAAAATTACAGACCAAACAGTAAACCACGAACCAAGATGACTCATACACAAAATATAGAACGTATAGGACAATAACCTAACCAAAATACAATTGAATACAATATGTCATGAGAAAAAATAAATAAATATTTCTTTTTGCTATAGTGACCTCACGTGTTGTTGTCTTCGTCGTAAAAAAAAACGTTTTATTTATTTTTTATAGAAAAATATTTACATACCTCGAAAAGTTTCAGCAGTATATTCACGTATAACCTTCGGACGCCCAAAGATTTTCCAATTGAAGCAAGGAATATTATGCACAGAATTAAAAGTAACAACGGCGTGTACAAAATAGATATAGCGACGGACACGAACGGCATGACTAACGCCATTTTGAAGACTGATTGATTTAATTGAGTGATTTGATAACGAATGGGAAATTGCCGGGCTCATTCATTCGTGGGCTGTCAAAATGTCAAAGTGGCGTTTTGTTGTTACTGTGTTAAAAAAAATTAACGATTTAAATCAATGTTAATTGTTAATCTAGTAAAATTATCGTGAATCACAGTGAATATGATTCAAATACCGAAATATAGAAATAGTTAAAACAAAAAAAAACCTCAAATTCACTTCCTATTTCATTCGTTTGTAACGTACCTTTCTCAGCTGATTTCTGTCAAAAAACGCTTGGTTATTACTAATTCTACTAAAATCAATACATAACACAAATTGGATTTCAAGACTTATAATTAATACTTTAATAAAATAAAAACTAATTTTGAAATGATAAAATGACATAATTAGAAAAAATCAAAATTCTTTATCTTTTTTCTGACAGTTCATTCATTTCACAAAAAAATAGAATTTGGCAACCCTACCCAGTTATAACCTCTACGGCAAAATCGAATCTTGGGATTTTACAATAAATCCTATTTGGATTTTCGAGTCCCAGATATATAAAAATCAAAATGTCTGAGCTTCCCTATGGACCCCCAGTGCGAGTATCGCCACTCATCAGGGTAAATACATTAGTTTTATAAAATATTTTTTCTTGCAAAAACCACCATTATGTAACACAGTGTTTTCGAACTGGAATTCGTAATTTAAGTGTGTTTTCTTTTTAAATCTGCGTTTTATTTAAAAAAGGTTTCAGTTCTTACTTTTTATGGGCTATGGACAGAGTTGTGTGCAATACTAAATAGGTTTTATATCATTGTAACCTTGCATTTTGCTTGCCCATGGGCTGGTCCTTCATTACCCAAACACCTAATTATTCTCTTTCTATTATAACTTTCTTACCCCGACTTATTCCAGCTCTACCTTTAGTATCAATTTATAGATACCAACTATTATAGCCAAATAGTTGAGGCCAGTTTTTTGATTGAACACAACGGTTTACTGATAGACATTTCATTCTCTGTTGGCTAAGTTTGCGTGAAAATTTCTCAGTTCAAGATTACTCACGGTGTTTTTGCTATAGTTACCAACTTTCGTCTAATAAGAAATATTCTCTCTATTACAATCTGTCTCAACCGCTTCTAAAAAGGTAAAGGTTTGTTAAGATATGGGAAAATTCATCAGTTAAGCTTACCATTGAAATGGACTAAATGAATGTCTGCATAAAATTTATGTTTTGTTTGTATCCAATAAGAAATAAGTTTTGTGTGTATGGAATTGTTAAAAAATTTAATATATATCCTATAAAACATTGGACTATTAAAAAAAATTATATTCTTCATAAATACTTAAATCTTCAATCTTCACATTCCAGTTCGGCCGCTGGTCGTTCCTTGCCACCGGCATCCTCTACGGAGCCTTCCACCAGAACAGGCTCTCCAAGAAGGAGACCAAGCTCCGTGAAATCGAGGCCAAGGAGAAGGTCGTCAGGGACGAGAAGTTAAAGAAGGAGAAGGCACTCGCTGCGGCTGGTATGTTCAACGTCATATTTAACTTTTTAACACAATTTAGTTTTATTAAATGTTGTGGTGGTCTAGTGGCTAAGTCCTCGCCTCTCGTATTTGAGGTTGTGGGTTCAAATCTGAGCAAGTACCATCATCTTCATGCCCTTGTCCCATGTTGCTTGAGGTCGGGGAAATAGTTGGTTTTCAATTAATACTGTCATACAAATATTGAATAATGCCTGAAAAAGACTTTTTTGATGACATTGAAAAATACAATTTATTATCACTAAAATAAAGTGCAACTTATGCACATCTCCATAAATTATGTGGTCTTCAAGTAGTCGATATTGAATAATGCACCTTAATCTCATTCACTTATAGTGCAAAATTGTGAATTATGCTTTTAAAGTAAAATGTTGACATAATATCGAAAATCCATTCATTCACCATACCTTAGTATGCTTGTTTGCACTTTAAGTCGAAGTATATTAGGTTTATAATTCCTAAAATCCTTTAATTTGTGCTCAATTTTGCCAGCCAGGAGTCCAATAAAAGTGAAGAGAATTTATTTTGGTCTGTAATTAAAATTAGATAACTTACAGGTTAAATGCACGTCCATGACTTTAGGTAAAAGAACACCTAATACAATTACTTGAGGTCCAATTTTCAATGTTATAAAATTTTGGGCCTGTTTTTTAGGGTAGTCAGAAAATATATGTTTTTGTTGTTAACATTTTATTTTATCAGATTTCTGTTTGCTGGACATAGGCCTGTCCTAAGCTAGGCCACAATACTCAAATGTCCTCGAAAACTTAGTACTTACCTACATATTATAACAAATATTTTTTCTTTTTTTATTTTCAGCTGAAATCAAAGAATTAGAAGAAATGGTTGCCCCCAAAAAGTGAACATCTCGGGACTAAAATACTAGCTCTAAGTGAATAGTGTTCGTCGCCATCAAGAAAAGTGTTGCCGTTTTAGAAAATTCTTATTTTTTGAACTGGCAACGTTATTCCATCAATAAATTATGTTTTTAATGCAATATAGGTGATTATTATAGAGTTTTCTTTTATTTTTATTATTACAAGCTTTATATTGCCTTGCTTACGTATGTGTGTCCATGACAAGTAATCCATTTTTCAAGCACTACCTTGCATCTGATTAAGCTGAATCTTGTCGTACTTATGTAACTTTGGAAACATTTAAATAATATGGTACTATGGAGCTAGTCTCATGATGGAGCCGGAAGATGGCCATAGCTACTCCTTAACAAGACAAAATAGCACCATCTTGTATGGGCTCATTGCATGTGTATTGACAAGTGAGTGATGTTACATGTATAGTAGCTTTCTTTCAGTTCAAAAAGCTTGTTAGTTGTTTAAAAAAAAAGTAAGTTTAAGTTGATACATTCTTCTTATCATGCGTATTTCCCGAGAGGGTGAGCAGAGGTACAAGTCTAAGTGCACCCATATTTACCTAAGATACAGGATCTTCCTAGTTTAGGAGTCAGGGCTCAAATGTTTGACTGTTACACACTACTTTGGATGTTAATTTCTCTGTATCCTAGTTAAATTTATGTGTACTTTAATATGTGTCAAATTGTATTTTTGCTAATAAATAAATATTATTATTATTTCATTAGTTGTGTTATAAGTTTAATAAAATAGGGGGCTAGAGTAATGGCTCGGGGTCCCGACGCTGGTTCAAATAAATTTCACTAGATAGCGCGATTTCCATCAATTTGTTATTGAATTTTATATTAGAATTGATCATAACAATTTGTTTAATCAACTCACCCAAGCACAAAATTATGAAATATCGCGATTTACTTTTAGTAAAATAGTCCGACGAACTCTAGTTACGTCGGCACGGTGACTGTGTATGGGGTGCATATATTAGTTTACTCTTTGCATTGAGCTAGATAAAATATGGAGGCGCCGCGATGTTCTGTACATACATTAGCTTATACAAATATGAGTGAAATACGATACAGAATGTGAAACATCGTTCTGTTTCATTCTTTCTAATGTAGTAATCGTATTTGACAAAAGAGACAACAATATTTCAGTTGTTGCTCATTATGGCAATATTTTGTTATGACGTAGTGACAGTTGTAGGTATCTACGTGCCATATTCGCCATATTATGTGACGAATTTTGTGGTTGTGTTCGTGGTATTCCTGTTGTCAAATGGTTGTTTACTTTTTATATTATTAATGTGTGTGTGTTCCGTGATTAACACAACCATAGCATTGGCAGCCATTTTAAGGTTAAGGTAGGCACGTTTTTTTTGTAGGTATTTCCAGTCCATACTATTTAATATGTCTATGATGGGATGAGACTTCTGTATGCTAGTATTATATTATCTGTGCTAATGGCATAAATCTGAACTCTTCATTAGACCAAATCATTCTACCCGAAGCAGAGATCGACCGTTGTGCCTCTATCTCTGCTTCGGATAGAATGATTTGGATCAACTGCTGATCAAATAAAATGGATCAACTGCTGAGCGTTGGTTCAGCAGTTGATCCATTTGTATCCGCCAGTTGATCTTCTAGATGCCATGAAAGGAGGCGAAGAGCGGTATTACAGTCAAAACCGTTTAAAACGACATTGAAGGCCGTGAAAATGCTGACTATTATAGCCGATATTCGTTATAAAAATAAATATTCGCTCATACAGGTCCTTGTTACAGGGTATGTGCATATGCGTCGTCACGGAGTCTCATTGCTAACAAAGAAAATTTGGTTCAAATAAATCGTACTAGATGGCGAGACATGTACACACAATTCAATAAAATTGTGTGTAAAATTAACATTTTCTGGAATTGAACATAAAAGTTGTATGTTCTTGTTTAACAACTCTCCCAAGTACAAAATTATGAAATATTGGGCTCTTAATTCACATTTCAAATATTATTTCAACGGATCATTTAAAATTGATGCCAGTAGATGGCGCATTTTTTAATTTCTGAGGCATTCCACTCGATTGTTAAAATTTGCATTGTAACACATTTTGGTGCAAAAAAAAACTGTAAAAACGAGCAAAAAAATACTATAAAACGAACCTTCACTGTATTTAAAGAAAAAAATATTCACGAACCTAGTAAACCCTTTTACTTGCAAGTCGCTGCTATCACCATCTATTGCCGTGAAACGGGATCGAACGCGATTGATGTACTTACAAAAATAACAAGATTAATCAGATGAAAAACGCTAGTTACGTCGGTACGGTTTCTTTGTCTGGGATGAGGCATCTGTATGCTAGTATTATATTATCTGTGGCGTCGTAATACGCAGTATGTCTTTGTATGACTGTAGCAAGCGTGACGAAACTGGTTACTGTGTTATGCGTTTTCCATTAGAGAGTGCTGAATGTTAAGAAATACGCAGGGTTAGAAGGCCTCGTACTAGCTAGGTGGACCGTTGACCTGGTTAATACTGCGGGAACCCGCTGGATGCGAGATGCACGACCGGTCTGTCGCAGGCGACGCTTGCGCCAGACCGGTCGTGCATTATCTAGCAGTGGACGTCTATCGGCTGAAATTATGTTGATGGTTATAAATACGATGTTGAAAGAATAGACAAAACGTAGGTCTAAGGTAGGAATAAGGACCAGCAGCCTAACTACGTAAGTGAATTCTGCAGAGCAAACAAGTCGATTCCTTTCCAAAAACGACTTTACGTATTGCATATTGATACGTAAAGTCGTTTTTGGGCAGGAATCGACTTGTTTGCTTTGCAGAATTCACTTACGCAATTAGGCTGCCGGTGGAGCATACGGTGGAGGTCTGCCCCACTTGGGCGGAGCGCCGCCGTGTCTTCGTGGAGGCGATCAACGGTGGCGTCCTCTCGCGTCCAGC
Source organism: Orthosia incerta (assembly GCA_948252205.1). Lineage (NCBI taxonomy): Eukaryota > Metazoa > Arthropoda > Insecta > Lepidoptera > Noctuidae > Orthosia > Orthosia incerta. The sequence continues at coordinate 5,962,842 of OX411769.1, forward strand.
CCTGGTTCAGGCTATGGTACGGAGCGAGAAGGCAAAGGAAACTGTCACCTCCTTCTGCGAAGCAGTAATGGTCGCGAACGCGTGAGGGAGACGCCCTCACGCCCCTAGCCATCGCAGGAGACACCCTGGGCGTCGGGCGTCGCAAGCCGACACCCGGCCGCCGTAGGCGCGGGCTTGCGGACGGCGAGTAAAGGGTAGCTCGCCGTCTGAGAAGGACCAGGCCAGAGTCGACGGCGTGTAGTGTTCCACGCGCGCCTCAAAGAGATGTCAGCAAAAACTGACGGAGTCCGCTAGGGCCGATGCCTGTCTGGGTCGCGGATTTTGAAAGAGAGTTACCGCGGCCCCGGCACAAGCAACTGAAGGAATACGGGTGGGTTTTAGTTAGTAAAAGTCTGACACGCCCCAAGATGCACCGTTTGGACTTACGATTTTAACGTAAAATAAGTCTGAAGGTCAAAACGCCATCTATGAATGTAAATTTGAAGTTGCTGAATACCGCCACCTATCGATGTAAAATGTAGTTATGTTTTGTTCAGCTTTTAAATCTAGATGTCGCTATTGGTTTCAATAAGTACAAGATTGTATTATGTAAACCAAATCCTCCTTATTGTTTTAAGGCAGTAATAGAGAAAATAAGACGACCAACTGACTAAAATGCATTAATTAATTCTTATTACTTTTTATATAACTGTAAGGTAATCATCGCTTACCATCAGGTGAGAAAGTGGTCAAACGCGAGCCTGTCAATTATAAAAAAGTATAAGTTTTTTTTAAAAAAAACCCCGGCTAGATGCGGTTTTGGATCGGTATTGGACTTAGCACATTTAGGGTTCCGTACCTAACCGCAAAATCAAGTTGGTTATAGGTACTAGGAAAACGAGGAAATAAAAAAAAACGGGTTTATCAATTTATTGGTTAGTAAAAGCACAGAAAATATAATACTAGGTAAAAGTAATGTAATAATATCACCAAATTTCAAGTTCATAGGTAAATGGCAAGTTAAAAATTCTTCGGAAAAATGCTGACTTTGGAGGGTACTCATACCTTTGCTTTCCAATATTAAAAAAAAATTAAATACAGTATTTATCTTCTACGAGCTCTAAACAACGATACCCCGTTCGACGGGCCACGGGGTAGGTAAAAAAAAACACCTCTTAAAAACTTAATTTTTTTTTACATTTTGCATGGCTTTGGGTCAACAAGATGCTTATTGGTACTGTGACAATTTGAAGACTGTAGCTCCAACCGTTTGGCCGTAAATCCCGTGTGACAGACGACAGACAGACAGACGGACACGTGAGTGACAGCAATAGCTGGCATCGTTTGGACCCTTCGGGTACGGCACCCTAAATAACTAAGTATTTCAATTCGTAGTAATGATTGTCACAAAAAATTGGTTGTCTGTAAAGTCGGTTTACGAACGATAGTTTAACGTGACAACGTCATAACAAAACATTGATGAAATTATTGCATACTTAACGATACAATTAACGTCATTGTAACGTTACGATTACATTATGCGTAACGTTACATCCCAAGTAACACAGGAAGCATTTTAACATACGATAATAAACTTATGTAGAACTTAAGGTCCGTATAAACTCTTATATAAGCTCACCGAGCATCCTGATGCTTTATATTGGCATTTTTAAACCATTATGATGCTTTACACTGTATAATGTTTGGATAATCGCATATCAAAATGGTTTTGTAAAGCCTTTAGTTTTAGTGCAGCAAACCACAACGCAGCTGTAAAGCTTTCAGCTGTTTTTAGTGCATTTGGAATCACAATAGCATTTTTAAGTAGTAAATAAATGCTTAATGCTGTTTAATAGCATATACATGAACCATTATAATGCCACGTAAATCCGCTATACAGCATTCAGCTGTTTTTAGTGCCTTTGGGTTTACAATAGCATTTTTAAGTAGTAAGATAATGCCTAATGCTGCTTAATAACATAAACTTGTGCCATTATCATGCACCGTAAACCCGTTATACAGCTTTGAGCTATTATTGGTGCACTTTGTTGTTTAATAGCACTTTTAAGTGGTTGTAAAAGCCTAGACCTGCTGAGCAGCATAAACGTGAATCAATATAATGCTAGCATTTTTAAAGATCAACTGAGTTCTGTTGTAAAGCTGGCAGCTCTTTAATCAAATACACGTGAGTTATTGTAATGCGTAAAGTTGTATATAGGTTCATTTGACTAAATTCGTAAAACCATTTGTCAGCCATATTGAGGAAAAGCACAACATGGCTTATAAACATGCTTTTTTTTTTTGGTGAAGGCACCATAATTATTTTTATAAGCCACGCACAGGCATATGGAGATCATGCGTTCAGAAAGCTATTTTATCAGCAGACTGTTGACAAACGGATACAAATTGTAGAAAAAAACCGATCATGGGTTTTTTGTTTTGCTCATGGATCCCCAAAATTGCGTTCAAGTAATAGCACTATTTCAGTCTACATCAAGTCTACTGGTATACTGGTGAACCCATATAGAACTACTTTACAGAGAATGGCACTACAGTGGTTCATAAAAAGTCTTCTCTCTGGTCTCTGGCTTAAAAATTGTTCACGTGTGAGTATTTATACTGCTGGCGGCATTAATTAGCCATTATAAAGGCTCACCGGGCTGCCACAGACCGACACCATTTTGTAAATATTTTATATCCAAAATGTATTATCATTCGGACCTATTTATAAAAGCAATAGGCCTTTATAGTAATAAAATAACTTAATTTAATACTGTCCAACCAATACTATTATGTTAACTGTGCAAAATTTGTTCTATACTAGGAATACACAATTGTTTTGGTTATTTCACACATATATTTGTGTAACATTTTTTAACAAAACCACAAAATATCGAAGGCGCGTGAAAATTTTCAAAGAAACTAATATACACATTTACAGTAAACTACTTTGCGCAGTAATATTTGAAGGCATGAAATAACAAAAGAGTCAAAAACTTAAACAGTATTATACATTTTGTTTTGATGCAAAACAAATATGGTGTCACTCCCACAGTTTTCACCCAGTTCGTCCATATTATATTGCGAGACCAAGTAGTTAAATTACAACGATAATTTATTATAACATTTGTACCGTGGTATTAGAGATGTTTTTGCAATAATGTAGGTTTAATTAAGTTCTAACTAGCTCCAATAATTCTTTTACTCCATTCTAATGCTAGTCTAATACTTTTGTAATGCAATTAACATCTCCATCATCAATAATATTGCTAGTATAATGCTTATGTAATGCGATTGGTAACTTCATTGATCGTAATATATCTTATTTAATGCGATGAGCAACTTCATTGACCACAATAATGCTAATATAATGCGCCTGTAATGCAATTAAACAACTCTTGTGAACGTATTTAGGATCTAAAGCCGTATAATTTGTGCCCAAATAAGAATTACAGTAGCCATATAATCGTTTGTAATGCTACTATAGAACTAACTCAAAATGCGAAAACGATACAGAAATGCTGAAAATCAGCCGTTAAACTGCTTTGATGTGTTACTTGGGATTGAGCGTAACGTTACATTGAGTCATCCTTTTTCGTGCGTGCAGCCGGCGTTCATCGATATATTAGACGTTGTCACGTCAAAATGTCATGTGAGTGGACTTATGCAATCCCTTTGATTACTTTATATTTGGCTATTTTATTTATCTCTAGTGTGTGGCAACTGCCCCTTCCTGCCTTCCCCCCTTGGCGTCGCTCTTGTGCTCTTGTCACTTTATCTTATAGTTTAAAAGTAATTTTTGCTTATTATTTGAGCTTCCTGAGCTACCCCCTCACATTTCCTACCTACCTATTGCCAAGCGTCATTACTGGTTTGAGCATAGATAAAACCAATCCACATGGTGCTAGGGATTGGCAGCCGTTTTAAAAATGTTACCATGAAAACTTAATAGGTTGTGAAGTGAACTGACCCTCCACGGGAAGCTATGAATAGGGAACCTGCCTGCCAATTACCTACTCCTGCTAGGTGGCTCACTGAACCTGGAACCAAGAGAAAAAAAACTGCATCCATCCCGTCTATGGATTATTATGTGACTGTTTTTGAGATTATCCTGTGTTCGAAATATTCATGTGCATGTTTTTGGTACTATACTCATAACTTATGTTTAAGAAAGTACCTACCTTTATAAAAAGGAAAATATTGAAAAAAATTGGTTGTCTGTAAAGTCGGTTTACGGACGATAGTTAAACGTGACAACGTCATAACAAAACATTGATGAAATGATTGCATAGTTAACGATACAATTAACGTCATTGTAACGTTACATTGAATCATCCTTTTTCGTGCGTGCAGCCGGCGTTCATCGATTTATTAGACGTTGTCACGTTAAAAATTGGTTGTCTGTAAAGTCGGTTTACGGACGATAGTTAAACGTGACAACGTCATAACAAAACATTGATGAAATGATTGCATACTTAACGATACAATTAACGTCATTGTAACGTTGCGATTATAACGTTACAATGAGCGTAACGTTACATTGAGCGTAACGTTACATTGAGTCATCCTTTTTTCGTGCGTGCAGCCGGCGTTCATTGATTTATTAGACGTTGTCACGTCAAAAATTGGTTGTCTGTAAAGTCGGTTTACGGACGATAGTTAAACGTGACAACGTCATAACAAAACATTGATGAAATGATTGCATAGTTAACGATACAATTAACGTCATTGTAACGTTACATTGAATCATCCTTTTTCGTGCGTGCAGCCGGCGTTCATCGATTTATTAGACGTTGTCATGTCAAAAATTGGTTGTCTGTAAAGCCGGTTTACGGACGATAGTTAAACGTGACAACGTCATAACAAAACATTGATAACGATTAACGTTACAATGAGCGTAACGTTACAATGAGCGTAACGTTACATTGAGCGTAACGTACCATTGAGTCCTCCTTTTTCGTGTGTGCAGCCGGCGTTCATCGATTTATTAGACGTTGTCACGTCAAAAAGCCGCCCAAGTGAGAGTCGGAGTCGGGTACAAAGGTTCCGTACCATTATCGCATAAAACTGCAAAAAAATCATGTTTCTTGTATATTTAAGTAGGGCACTTAAATATTTATTTTATTCTGTTTTTAGTATTTGTTGTTATAGTGGCAACAGAAATAGGCACATCATCTGTGAACATTTCAACTGTCTAGCTATCATGGTTCATAAGATATAGCCTGGTGACAGACAGGCAGATAGACGGACTGCTGAGTCTTAGTCTTATTCTGGGTCCCGTTTTTACCCTTTGAGTACGGAACCCTAAAAAACAAAATCTTAGCGCACTATTTTAACTTATTCTGGAGGGTGACCATAAGATCTTAGAGCGGTATCAATTTGAGATCGAATAAGGGACAGATGTATATGACTTGTATACATCTGTCACTTACTCGATCTCAAATTGATACCGCTCTAAGAGCTTATGGTCACCCTCCTGATTACTCTTTATTATCGTGGCGTTATCTTCTCGATAAGCTTTGCGTAACGTTCCCTATTGACAACTCACTCCAACCAAGTTCATTTCACCGAATCACGGTGAGATGTTTACAGAATAGCACTACTTATAGTTGTTCTACTGACCTCGGGCGCAAAATAGAGCGCAATGATAAAGACATTCACAACTACCCACGCGCGTTGACAACTTACTTTGACGTCAGAGAGTAATAACCGAATTGTTTGTTTTGAGAGTACAATTATTGTCTAGTTCACGGTGCACGGAGACGGTTTTGTCAACACCTACCAATCCTACCATCTACCATAGACACATTGCCAAGAGGGCCCTGTCAGTGTCACAATTATTATGAAACTGTGGAAAGAGATTTTTATTTTATTACTAGCTAACCCGGCAAACTTTATTTTGCCATAAAAACACCAAACATTCATCTACCCTACCTACCCTACCCTACCTACCCTACCCTAACTATATAGGTAAGGTACCTATTGTTTTTTTTTCATAAGAACCTTCTAACGATAACAAACACGATAACAAAAATTGTGCGTAACTTGAAGTATTACTTATTTTTTGTTTCATCGCATCAAAGTTAGATAAATTTAAAGTGTTCAAGAAGTAAAACATTTTATTTTATTTCTTTATTTAACCATTAATGTACACACACATAATACACAAACAAGAAGAAGGAACAGAAAATAGGTACAAAGGTATGCTTATTTCTAACGAAATATCTTCCAGCATACCTGCGAGAGGAGAGTTGAAAAAAAAGATATGTAGACAACGTGTGTAGAGGGGAATAAAAACATATTAAACAATTCACAATAAGGAAGAATACTGTATAGATAATAATATATACTCTTAAATACATGCATATCAATAAAATAAATAGTACAATAATAAATACTAACTAATATCATAAATACTTAAATAATAATACATAATTATATGCAACTAAGACGGATTGGAAAGGTAATGCTCTTTTACTCTCTTTTTAAAAACTGCAAGAGTTAGGCAGTCTCTAATATCACAGCACACGCAATTCAGATACTCGGACAATTGAACTCCATATTCGATATATGGCCTTGTGCATCTGACGTAATTTTCTGAATGGTGGTGTTTTAAGATTATCCGCGAAAGAATGACCCTAGAAAAATTTGGTAGACCAGTACAATAGGAACAATAGGAAGGTAAGTAGGGTATGGCAGGCAGTTGACGCTTGACATTATAAGCCTACATTTCATCACGATGTTATCCTTCACCGTTGTCTGCGATGTCGGGACGCACGGGACCGGTCAATGTGGCGACGCTTGGGGGAGGCCTATGTTCAGCAGTGGACGTCTTTCGGCTGATATGATGATGATGATGAAACGATCAACATAACTGAGCATCCCAAATGTCAAATATGTCACTGACGTTCGACTCTCGCTATTGGCTCACGAGTTGAAAGCGGAGCGCTGATGTGCGCGTAGGCGGGCGTGAGGTCCTTTGACATTTTGGTTGCTCAGTTATCTTGACCCTGACCGTGCTGTACGGAACACACCGTAGGCTGAAAGTTAAATCCACCCTTGTGGCATTGACTATATTTAGGTGGAGAAGAAGCGCTTAGTACGACTAATTGGGAAAAAAGAAGAAAGAAAACTAGTTTATTTGGCACACAGATACACACAATGTAGGTACAAATAAAAGGGAACTTAATATATCAACCAAGTATAGTGTTCTGCAGCACATCGGATAGCCTGGCAGAACCAGAGGCGGTTCAACCCTTTACTCCTCCTCCCCCACCATTCATCATCATTGTCATCAGCCTTCTAATGTTTCCACTATTGGGACACAGGCCTCCTCTCTGCGAGAGAGAGAATAGGCCGTAATCCACCACGCGGGCCCATTGCGGTCGGTGGTGTACATTTCTTCGAATTAGACTTCCACCATTGCCGCCAATGAAATGGGGTCTGGCCGGCCGTGAAGCCGTGTCAGTGTTCCTATAAAGAAAATATGTGACCGTAACCCGTCACACACTGCCGGTAATTAGGTGAATAGTCTATTTTAGAACAATTACTTCCAAACCGTTCGAAAATAGAATAACAAGCGATTTGGCAATTTGACACGAATACACGTTGTTTTGTTTTGTTTGGCATTAAATACTTGAATTAAGTATTGTCATTGCTTGCGTTGCGTAGTGAGTATTTTGCCCTGGTGTGGAACCCACGCAATTAGAGATAATAATTTTACTAAAGGACATCTGCCAGACTTGTAGTACAGGTACACAGTAGACAAGTATTTTAAATATACACACGTAGCGTTCCGTTTTCAACCAATGTACGAAACTCTAGTCTTGTCACTACAGCTGGAACATAGATAGATAGACTTCGCTGTGAGAGAGTGCGGGCTACAGGTATACCTACCATTCAGCCCACTCTCGTACAGCTCTGGGTTATGATAGCCCATAAGGACGTAGGTATATCAAGTAACCACATGCCCTCACCACGTAGGCACAGTGTGAGTTGGAGAATGTTTTCTAGTCTTCAGCTAGAAGTCGAGTACGTAATCAAAGTAGGCATGTATTGGCACGCACAAAATTGATTCAAAATAAAATAAGATGCATAGTTCATCTTGATCCTATTGTTTTGCTTCAATGCTTTCAAAAACCGCAAAAAATTTTGCGTAGGAATTTCATCATTCATTACAAGTTAAATCAACTTGCAATGAAGAAAGTGCATAAAATGCCAGTGAATGAAAGGAAATCGCCTACATTAAAACAATAATTTACAAAATGTATCATGCGCGGGAGGCTAAAGACATGATTCATTCACTCAAATCGTCATGGAAGCTATTTAAAATATAAATCACATAATTTTATCTACCTCGTAAATCCCTAAAATATAATAAAATTCTAGAATTATTAATATAAAAAGCGTAACTCATGTCTATGGCAAATGAAAAAGTTATGTAACTTTTTTAAAGTGTTGCGAATGGCGGGAAAACGAGACATGCGGACTATTGGCATTCTGCCAATGGCTACCGCCTGTGAGTCTCAACGTAATTTATTTACATTGCTCAATTAGTTATGTTTAAATACATTTTATTGCTACAAAGTTGCATTAGAAAATAATAATAAACAAATTGAAGTGAAAAACATTATTCTTGGATATATTTACTAGCGCCATCTATAATGCTGAAAAAGTAAATTAAGGATTGAAGATATTGGACACAGTTGCAATTTTTTCTAATGCCATTTGGATACTAAATCAGTAGTCGAAATACATTATTTTTCTGATGCAGTAGGTATTGGTGTTTTATTTATATTCAAATTCGTAGCGTCTTTTGTGTTTTCTAAGCACGGGCTAGATTTATTTATAGTAATTTTGCTAGACAATGAATAAGGTTCAGGATCAATTTATATATCGAGCAAAATGTTATTTTGTTGTTCCATTTGTAATTTCTCAGTAACAGTTTAAATCTGAATTTGTACCTGGTTTATGGCATTAGGCTCGCCTTTTTCTACATGGTATCATCCTCGCCAAACTTCTTGGCCGCCCTAAGTTGGTTTACGAATGCGCGAGGCACGAAACGGTGCTGTTTTTGTATGAGATTTATTAATGCGCAGCCATTGTAGCCAACTTCAGGGCGGCCAAGAAGTTTGACGAGGACTATATCAGATAGCGTTCATGTTAAAAAATATGTTTTTTTACTGTTGGGTGTACTAAGCAGCACCAGCCCCTCTAACCAAGTTAAAAACGTTTTATATCGAATCTCTTTAAACAATCGTTAACGCCTTCTATTTGTATGGTCTGAACACGTGACTTAACGTTCAGGTGTGTCACAGTGTCATTCCCATACATTGATTCGTTTTCTACTAGCATTATCGATTGTAGATTGTCAACTTGGCTACAGGTGCTGTAGTCAAGTTGACAATCTACAATCGATAACGCTATTATAAAACTGACGTTGTCAGACCAAACGCATAGAAGTCGTTAACGATTGTAGAAAGAGATTCGATACGAAACGTTTTTAACTTAGCTAAGCCTGCTCTGCCCAAGGGCGTTGTTAGCCGATGGCCCAGGGCCAAATTGATATATGGATGGACGATGGGAAAAGTATGAATTTTAAATACTGTCGAAAGTACATGAAGCTTTACACTGGTAGTGCGAGTTAACCTTACGGCGATTAACGATTGTACTAAAAACGGTAGGTACTAAGTCCAATGTGTAATTAGCTCCACGTGCTCTTGACTGTACAAACATTTTGTCCTAGGTACCCCATCAAGTGGACAATGTGGCGACGCTTGGGGGAGGCCTATGTCCAGCAGTGGACGTCTTTCGGCTGATATGGTGATGATGATGAACCCCCATCAAGTGGGTTATCGTTGTTTAGGACTCGGTGAGTAGATAAATATTGTATTATTTATTTAAAAAAATATTGTAAGACAAAGGGAAAGGGGAATGCCCATTTTATAAGGGAACTTGGGCCCCTTTGAAAACTTGGTTGTATCTTGATGAATTTCATTGTATAGTGTAGAAAAAACACGTTATATTCATAATTAGAAAACATTTTTTATTTATTTTGTGGGGTCCACGAGAAATAACGATGTTTCTGTTCTTGAAATGAAGACGACGACTAACGCCAACGACCTTGAGGGAACAAAACGCGCACTCGATTCACACCCGCGCGACCCAAAATTTAGATTTTTTTGTACTTTCCTTATTATTCTATGACTTAAAAAAAAGCCTCAGATCAAAATGTAGATAATTAAATTGTCTTTGAGATGGTGTAAATTTCATTATAATAGGCCCAGCGGTTTTAGTGTGATTGTCGTGTTTTTGTCCGTTTTAGACATAACTTTACAAATTAATTACACTATGTTATACGAATAAAACTCAAAATTTGCTCAGATCAAATTATTAAGAAAATAGTCTAATATAACATATATTCTTATTTCAGAGTCATGGCTTAAACCTTGTCTCCCTTCTACTAGTTACTCTCTTCCCGGATTTGTGCTGATAAGAAATGACCGAACGGTTGGTGGTGGTGGGGGTGTTGCCATTTATCTCCGCGCTTATATTCCTTTCACTATTGTCAATGTGTCAACGCAGCCACCACCATCAAACGCTGGTGAGCATCTGTTTCTTGAAATAGAGCTACATCATTCCAAAGTACTTCTTGGAGTCTATTACTGTCCCTCTTTACGCATCAATTTCTTTTCATCTTTTGAAAAACTCTTGGAAACACTGATCCCTTCTTACAGTCATAGCATAATCATGGGTGATTTTAATACTTGTCTTCTAAAAAAAGATCATCGCTCTTCTTCTCTCATTAGTATTTCAAATTCTAGTAATCTTTCCATTCTTCCCCTTTGTGCTACTCACCATTTTCCAAACTCTACTCCTTCACTTCTTGATTTGATTTTCGTTTCCTCGTCTGATCGCGTCGCTAAGTATGGCCAATGCTCAGCCGATGCCTTTACTTATCATGATCTGATTTATCTCTCATACAAAATTCGTCCACCTAAGGCTAAACCCAAAATTCTTATGCAGCGCAATTTTGGTGGTATGAACGTTGACAGTCTTTGCGAGGATGCCGTCAACATAGATTGGTCTCCCCTGTTTGCGTCTAAGTCAGTCGACGAGCAAGTTATTTTTTTCACTGATAGACTTGTCGAGCTTTACAATGTTCACGCACCAGTACGAGTTGTTAAAGTAAGACATTTGCCGGCACCGTGGTTGACAGATGACATTAAGAAGTTGATGAACAAAAAAGTGGCGGCGAAGTCAAAATTTAAGCGGCGGTCTACTGATGCTAATAGGGAAAAATATGCCTCCATTAGCAATCACTGCAATAAGGTGTGTAGGAATGCTAATCGCCAACACATTCATAACTCTGTCCTAAATGGGGACGCATCCAAAGTTTGGAATTTTCTTAGATCATTGGGGATCGGTAAAACTCGACAAGAGTCAATACCTAAGAATTTTGACATCGATTCAATGAATAAACACTTTACAGCTTCGTCCCATTTCGATAGGACAATAAAATTTAATACTTTTATATAATGGATTATCTTTCATCTCTTCCGAGCCCCAGTTATTCTCCATTTGTTTTTAGTCAATTCTCTGCATGTGATGTTAAGAAGAGCATATTATCGATTACTTCCAATGCAGTAGGAAGTGACTGTATCAGCCGTAAAATGATACTCCCAGTGCTGGACGTAATCCTTCCTGTCATCTGCCACATCCTCAACTTTTCTGCGTCCAGTGGTGTCTTTCCATGCTCATGGAAAGATGCTCAAATTATCCCCTTACCAAAAAAGTCCAATCCCACATCCTTTTCAGAATACCGTCTAATATCCGTCCTACCATTCCTGTCCAAAGTTCTGGAACGTTTAATCCACAACCAAGTTAGTACTTTTCTATCTAAAAATAATCTCCTCAATCCCTTCCAGTCCGGCTTCCGTCCTGGTCACAGCACCACCACAGCTCTTCTCAATATTACGGATGATATAAGGTCAGCCATGGAAAGCAGTAATCTGACAGTCTTGGCATTGCTAGATTTCAGTAATGCTTTTAATACTGTCGATTTCGATGTTTTGCTTGGCATTCTATGCTCTCTTAATTTATCTCCATCAGTGATTGACTGGTTTCGTAGTTACCTGTTTGGTCGCCGGCAACGTATATGCATTGGAGAGACCTTGTCTTCCTGGTGTAGTACTTCTGCTGGGGTACCGCAGGGTGGCGTTTTATCTCCTTTACTTTTCGCAGTTTTTATAAACTCAATCTCCAGTGAACTAACTTCTTCCTACCATCTTTATGCGGACGATCTACAAATTTACTCTCGAGCTCCTCTCGGACATCTGTCTGAGGCTATCGTAACAATAAATCGTGATCTGGCCCGCATATGCGAATGGAGCAAAATGTATGGACTTGCAGTTAACCCCACAAAGACGCAGGTGATAGTGGTGGGCAGTTCTAGGATGGGTTCAAAAGTCGATTGGACTACTCTTCCCCAGGTTATTTTCGATAACTCAGTAATTCCGTTCTGCGAGAAAGTTAAAAACTTGGGGATATTCATTGATAGGAACTTCTCTTGGACTGCCCAACTGCAGGAAGTTAGCCGTAAGCTATTTGCATCTGCTGCGTCTTTGAGGAGACTGCGTAATTTTCTTCCGACTGCCACCAGGATTGCGCTTGCACAATCTCTTCTTTTACCCATACTTGATTATGCTGATGCCAGCTATCTTGACCTTACTCAAGAACAACTCGATAAACTTGAGCGGCTTCAAAATTTTTGTATAAGGTTCATATTCGGGTTGCGCAAATATGACCATGTTTCCGAATTTCGTGTGAAGCTCAAGTGGTTGCCAATTCGCCTTCGCCGGAATGCTCATATTCTTTCCCTTTTATATAATGTTCTCTTTACTCCTTCCACCCCTTTGTAACTTAAGAAACGTTTTCAGTTTCTCCGCGATTCTCACACAAAATTCCTTAGGTCATCAGACAACTTACGACTTCAAATTCCAACACATTGCACGACGTTTTTGGATAAATCCTTTACTGTCCAGGCTACTCGTCTGTGGAATGCATTGCCAGATCCAATCAAACGAGCTCAATCTTTGCCTGTGTTCAAAAGACTCGTAAAGGAACATTACCTGTCACTGTCTTCGTCTTAGCGTGTTGATTTGTCATTGTGATTGTCAATATAGTAATTCATCATTAATTTTTATTGCCATTATATTTAGTATGTATATATTTATGTATATATTACATAGCATATGTATTTCTCTGTGTATATATTATAGTAGTGTGTTATCAATGTTAATGTCACACCAATGACAACCCCACTTCAAGTCCAGACAATTACTGTCCATACCAGGTTGCCTGGAAGAGATCGCGGAATGCGATAAGGCCGCCCATTATATTTGTATTAATTTTAAGTTTCTTTGTATAATTGTATTTTAAGGTGTACAATAAAGCATATAATAAATAAATAAATAAATATTTTTTTTTCAAATAATTACGACTAGACATTTTGACGTGATTCTCATTTTAAAATCAGCTACTCAAGGGAATCGGCGCCTGAACCCTTACTACAATGCAATAAGGTGCATACAAATGTCCAAGTGAAGAAACCTGATCTGTTGTTGTCTGTACATAAAGAGTAAAGGACACGGATGGAAAAAAACACAAAATATAAATCCTATTTTTGGATAATATTGAAATCGCAGACACGATACCTCTGGGCAATCTCCTTTGTTGATAATGTTTATCTTAAATCTTATGTGTGATTACGTATATTTTAGCAACAAATACCAATATATTGATATATCAGGTTTTTCTTTGAAATACATGCTTTATTTGTTTCTATTACAACCAACTTTTTGCGGATTGCTACGTAACCGAATGTGCGAAATCCGACACGGAATGAGCTGAACCGCAGGCTTATTACGTATCTTTTGCAAGAGCAAAACGATAGCGATCATACGCTTTATGTCATAAAAGTCGGCATTACCTGCAGTGTAGGTATGGTAGGTCCTACACAATCGTTTGCTAACCGCTCGCTGTTTGTCAAATGCACTTATTAAAAAAAAAACCGCCAACAATTCTAAAACTTCTGTATGGAAGAGCAATTATTGCGCAAAAATCGTTATCGTTTTGCTCTTGCAAAAGATACGTAATAAGCCTGCCGGAATGAGGTTTTTTATATCCAATATAGGTTCGCGCTTGACCACTATCTCACCTGATGGTAAGCGATGATGTGGTCGACGGTGAAGCACGCTTGCCTAGAAGTAACCTACTCACTCTTGACTTAAAGACCCCTTTTTTTTTTTTTTTTTTTTTTGGGTGGGAAATCATCCAATGACTTCTCCCGCTCTGGGTGAGGTGGGAGGGTGTGTCAGACTTTTACTGACTAAAACCCACCCGTGTTCCTTCAGTTGCTTGAGCCAGGGCCGCGGTAACTCTTTTTCAAATTTATCCGCGACCCAGACAGGCATCGGCCCTCGTGGACCCCGTCTATTCTGCTGACATCTCTTTGAGGCGCGCGTGGAACACAACGCGCCGTCGACTCGGGCCTGGTCCTTATCGGACGGCGAGCTACCCATTACTCGCCGTCCGCAAGCCCGTGCCTACGGTGGCCGGGGATCGGCTTGCGACCCCCGACGCCCAGGGCGTCTCCTGCGGTGGCCAAGGGCGTGAGGGCGTCTCCGTTGCGTCTCCCTCACGCGTTCCGCCTCCTCCTTTGCGAGCATTACTGCTTCGCAGAAGGAGGAGACAGCTTCCCATACCCTCTCGCTCCGTAACATGGCCTGAACCAGGGCCGGACGCGAGAGGTTGCCACCGCCAATCGCCTCCACGAGGACACGGCGGTGCCCAGCCCAAGCGGGGCAGATCTCCACCGTATGCTCCACCGTGTCCTCCGGGCGATCCACACAATGGTGACACCCGGGCGTTTCCTCCCGCCTAATCCTGAACAGGAACCTCCCGAAACAGCCGTGTCCGGTGAGGACCTGCGTCAGGCGGAAGGTGAGGACGCCGTAGCGCCTCTCAAGCCACTCCTCAAAGAGGGGCCTTATCGCCGCAATTGTGGCGTGCCCAGCGCTGGGTTGCGACAGTCGCTCTCTCCATGTCGCCATGAGATCTTGCCGGAGCTCTGTCCGCCGAGCCGCGATTTGTCGCGGCCACGGAGTTTCGCCCCGGCGTTTCGCCTCCTCGCGCCATTCCCAAATGTGCGCGAGGATTTTTGCCTCCAGATCCCATGGCGGCAATCCGGCAAGGAGACTTAAAGACCCCTAGATTGTAGTGAGCGATTGTTATAAGTTAATTAAAACACAATCATCGGGGGCTTTTTGTATTCTTCACGACCACTTCATTATAAAAATCTTGTAAGTTTTCTGGGGCAGGGCAGACCATTGAGGTGATTTTCCCCCATAGTGCTTCTCAACCAGGTTTTTAGTCTCCTGAAGCTGATTATCGATCGCTCTTCCTTACACGTTGTGCACGGTAGAACAATCAAAATTATCAACACTTATCCCGATTCGGGAAAGAAGTTCTTGTCTCATTTAGGATATTAACAAAGGTTAGATTTGTTAAGTGAGTGGAATGGACATTGATTTCTTTGCATTTGGCTGCATATTTTTGAATCTGTAGGGATGAAACTGCCTCCCTTGGCGACGCCCATGGCTCTGCCTAATTCTCTAGATAGAAGATACCTACAGTTGTTATGCTATGTTAACAATTTGTTAGGTAAGTGCAAAAGACTATCTGGTTAAAAGGGTTGCGTAAAATTATGAATATTAGTACATTATGGTACAAGTGTGCAATGTTGGTGATTACCGCTGAGGCGCCATTGAGTCTTAAGAGAGCCGAGGACGGTGATCATCAATACACACGTGTATCATACGACGTTTTTCAACACACGTGAAGAAAATAATACAAAAAAAACATTTTCAAGAGTAAAAACGAGTTGTGAATTTTTTTTCACAATGGCGGGCAAAATTAATTAGTTTTCCTATGCGCGCGCATTTAACAATGGCGATCGGCCATAGACTAAAAGAATGAGCTTTCTTTTTTTTGGCTTTTCGTGATTAGTGTTTTAGCCACGTACAAAATAGGGTTTTTTTTTTCTTAATTACAGAGCAAATAAAATTTATATTTGAGTGAAAGTTTTATTTATTAAGCACGTACAAGTTGAAATTATCTATTTAAATACGAAGTTGCATGAAAGGAGCAAGCAATAGGTACATTAATTTATTTGTACTATTGAGCACAATCTTTTTTGTATCGAAACTTTTTTAAGAACAAAGCAACTCAACCAATAAATAAAAATAAAAAAACTCTATAACTCACTTGTGAATAATAGCAATGAAAAGTCACAGTTTGATAACAGGTATCATTATGTGCCTAATTGCGGTGAAATTAGAGCCACTTTATATGAGCAAGTGTGTTGAAAAGAATTATATTCTCTCGCAAAGGCAGTGACTCTAGAAAAACTTTGGGAACCTAGTCAAATGCTCTAGATACATTTCTAGGTGAATTGATACATCGATCAACAACATACTCGAGAAACTATCACAATAGTTTACATCGAGGCTGAATGCAGACACGCCTGTGCCTCGTCAAGTCCGATCGTATTCTGCCACATTAAAAACCTAATACATAACCTCTATGGCAGACTTTAATTACGAACATAGATTACGACCACATGTTTTAGTGTTTTAGGCATAAAACGTGTTTGTATAACAACATTCTCTTTTGGGAAGCTTAAAAAAATAGGCATTGATTTTTCAGCGGTGGAAAATTTCAAGTTTGTGTCCGGTTTTCTTGAAATTCAGTCGCTAGGTACCTAAAAAATACTGGAATAGGGATTTTTCGTGGGTAGAAAAATTATAATTCTATTTACTCCGTCAGGCGCAAATAACAACCTTATTGGAAGGTAAATGTTTGAGCCGTTTGGGGTTGAAACATTAGGTCCATGGGGTCCGAGTGCGCATCGATTTTTTCGAGAAATTAGCACAAAGCTCGTCGACTCTTCACGTGACCAGAGGGCTGGCCTCTTCTTCGGCCAGAGAATCAGCATTACCATCCAACGTGGCAATGCTGCCAGCGTTCTGGGCACTTTTCCTGTTGACATCGATGTGGACGAATTTTTTGATGCACAATGAGCTCTTTTCCGTCTCCCTTTTCTATTTGTATATAGGTTTGTTTTTTTTCTCCGTCAGTGAGATTATCAAATAATATTGGACATGTATTTTTCCCTTTATTAAATAAAAACTGCCAAAGATAAAGCGCATCAAAGCTCAGGAGTGGTGGCTAGTGACGTCACTTTGTCAGGCACACCGTGACGTTACAAGATATTCGAACACATTGTATCGTCGTATTTTTTTGTTTACGTGGCAAAAGAAATATACGTGTCCAATATTTTTAGGTTATCTAACTGACGGACGAAATAGATATTTTTTGTCAAATACCATATTCAACTGCATTTGTATTTATATTCTGTAAAAAAACATCACCATGAAAACTTAGGTGAAGTGGGCTGTCATTATGTCAAACCACTTCATGGTAGGGGTTGACAGCTCACTTCACCTATTAGATTTTTACAGAATTAGCCAGCTGGTTAGATGTATCATGGAATTCATGGAAGCCGACTCCGACATATTTGGAAATAGGCATCGACCGGTCGATGGGAGGGAATAGGCAAGCCAAATTGACCGATTATTCAAATTCTGTTGCATCCAGTAAGAATTTGCATGTAGCAAGGATAAGAATGCTGAGATGGATGTGCGGAGTGACGAAAATGGATAAAGTGAGAAATGAGTAGATATATTAGAGGAAGTTTGAAAGTGGCGCCAGTGACAGAAAAGTTGAAAGAAAACCGTTTGTCCTGGTATGGTCATGCGATGAGGAGAGTTATGCATATAAATGTGGATGGATGGAGAGGGAACGGCCAAAGAAAAGATGGATGGACTGTGAGGAGTGATATGAAAGAAAAGGGAGTCAGTGATAGCGTGACGGGGAATAGGACGGTATGGAAGAAGAAAACGTGTTGCGCCGACTCCAAGTAACATGGGACAAGGGCAGGAAAATGATGATGGTAGGTATTAAAAAAAAAAACAGGCCAAGTGCGAGTCGGACTCGCGCACGAAGGGTTCCGTACTTGGTAAATTGCGGTTTACGATTTATGACGTATTAAAAAAAAACTACTTACTAGATCTCGTTCAAACCATTTTCGTTGGAAGTTTACATGGTAATGTAAATCATATATTTTTTTAGTTTTATCATTCTCTTATTTTAGAAGTTACAGAGGGGGGACACATTTTACCACTTTGGCAATGTCTCTCGCGCAAACTATTCAGTTTAGAAAAAAAATATATTAGAAACCTCAATATCATTTTTGAAGACCTATCCATAGATACTCCACACGTATGGAGTTTCAGTTCTAAGTATGGGGAACCCCCAAAATTTATTGTTTTTTTCTTTTTTTGTGTGAAAATCTTAATGCGGTTCACAGAATACATCTACTTACCAAGTTTCAACAGCATAGTTCTTATAGTTTCGGAAAAAAAGTGGCTGTGACATACGGATGGACAGACAGACAGACATGACGAATCCATCCTAATAACGGGTAAAATGAATGTACCTATCATGTCTTGCCCAAAGCGGTACCTAGATAGTCTACCACTTGGGGCAAGTGAGAATAGTACTTAGCGTCATCCTAAGGAGTTGAGTGATTCACTCAAAAGTTCGAGTTTCCTCACTTGATTTCTCACAAATTATTGTCAAACAAAAAAATTTGTGAGTAATCAAGCCAGTTAGTTAAAAAATAAATATCAAATTAATATCAGCAAATCTTGACACACACATATTTAAAAGCGACATGCTCGTTATTCATATGCTTCTAATTCAATATGACAGTTGCTAAATGATAATTTCCTTTAGCTTTCCAATGAACGATGATTTATTCATATTTTTTTGTTTATGCTCCATTAGAATTCATCTTTTTTTTTATCGTAGATAGGCTTGCGCTTGGCCACTATCTCACCTGATGGTAAGCGATGATGTGGTCGAAGGTGTAGCACGCTTGCCTAGAAGTAACTTATTCACTCTTGACTTAAGGACCCCTAGGTTGTAGCTATCGGGGAAAACAGACTCCGGCAAGGAATTCCACTCCTTAGCTGTACGCATTATGAAAGTATTTCCCAAACGTTCAGTGCGTATGGGTGGGATATCCACCATGTACCGATGGCGCATCGCCGTACGTCTTTCAAAGTCGTATCTTTCAATGTGTCGATATGTACTAGTTTTTTTCTCGAGCTTCGCTCTCGCAGTACGATAGGCTACTCTTTCATAGGATGGAGCGGGTGCCCCACCCTCGGATCTGATTTGAAATTAAAAAAAAAACTTTTTTACAAAAAAATACAACCGACTTCCAAATAAGAAAACTACAAAGTGAAAAATAACTTTATTTTTGGAAGTCAGTGTCTTTCGTAGGTACCATTTTTTTGCGTTATGGATACCGACTTCCAAAAATAAAGTTATTTTTCAATTTGTAGTTTTCTTATTTGGAAGTCGGTTGTATTTTTTTGTAAAAAAGTTTTTTTATTTTTCACTTTTTAGTCGTACCTTCCTAATAGGCAAGTTGTTTAGTAAGTTTATTATAACGCCAGAATAGATTACCCGAATATCATGAAACTTGAACAAAACCGATCAAATGAGAGATCTGCTTACCCCTTAAACGCGTACTGGCGTGATGTTATGTTATGAAATGGTATAAACAATAAACAGATATGCAATTGCAGCAGTCCCGAGAGATTTGCCGTTATTTATTGAAGAGCTCTGTTTTATATCTTCGAAGTTCTTCATCAGATCTTCACCAAATTAAAATGGGACCAATTTCAGCACATACTCTTTCAAACAAAAAAAAAGAACTTTTAAAATCGGTCCACAATTGACGGAGATATCGGTGAACATACACAAAAAAAAAACATACGAGAAGTCGAACATAGAACCTCCTCCTTTTTCGAAAGTCGGTTTTATTTTTTAAATTAATTACATGCATGCATAAACACACGCCTTTTTTTCTGGGGTAGGCAGCTACAGAACGCCATCTGCTATACGATGCTTACATAATCCTTTTATTCACTTACGTTCATAGAACTAGTCATACACCTGGCCTTTCACAAGAACACCACCAATAAGTTCTATGTATGTCTTCCTAGGGCGTCCCCTCCCAGCGTTTCCATTCACTTCTGCCTTGTAAATACCTTTTGTAAGTCGCCTTTCATTCATCCTCTCAACATGGCCAAACCATCTTAGCATTATCTTTTAAGAGGAAATAAGGGCAGAGAGCGCCGACTGAATTTCCTTAGTAAAAAAAGTGAAAAATAAAAAACTTTTTAACAAAAATTACAACCGACTTCCAAACAAAAACACTACAAAGTGAAAAATAACTTCAATTTCGGCAGTCGGTGTTCCTGTTTTCGTTTCTTGGTTTTTTGACACCGACTTCCGAAATTGAAGTTATTTTTCACTTTGTAGTGTTTTTGTTTGGAAGTCGGTTGTAATTTTTGTTAAAAAGTTTTTTATTTTTCACTTTTTAGTTGTGGTAGGTACATAATGGACCAGTTCTATAGGCTAGGTACCTATAACGCCCAAAGTGAAGCCAGAGTAGATAAACCCAATAACATGAAACTTAAATAAACAAAACCGGTGGAATGAGAGTATACCAGGGTGAACTGTTCACACCTGCGTACTCCTTTAAAGCGTACCACTCGTACCAGTGTGATGTTTTGTTATGAAATGGTGTAAACAATAAACATATATGCGATTGCAGCTATCCCGAGTGATTTGCCGTCATTTATTGAAGAGTTCTGATGTATATCTCCGAAGTTCATCATCAAATCTTGGTAAAAATTAAATGGGACCACATGACAAACACCTGCTTTCGAATAAAAAAAGAATCATCAAAATCGGTTCACCCAATAACAAGTTCTGAGGTAACACACATAAAAATACAATCGAATTGATAACCTCCTCCTTTTTTGCAAAGTCGGTTAAAAAGTCATAACTCAAGGTTTGGCTGTCGTCTTTTTCCTTCTCTAATATTGGACCAATTTAAAAGATATTCCATGAACTGGTAAAGTAAGATATATACTATGTCCCTATGTTTTCCTTTTTTCATTTATATTTGTCAAATTTGTACACTAAGCCTCTGTTGAAAGCGCAATTCTGAGCATTTTTGAGGGCTCTAGTGCTTCTAAAGATAATGTATCATCACAAAGGAAAACATAGGGACATAGTATATATCTTTAATTTTACGGTTGCAGTTTACGGAATATCTTTTAAATTGGTCTAATATTGGAGGAGGAAAGAGACGAGAGCTAAAACTCGAATTATAACTTTTTACTAAGAAAATTCAGTCGGCGCTCTCTGCCCCCGTTTCATCTAAATTTTTTGTCAAATTAATTATTACGCCCTTCATCTGTTGTAATTAGGAAAACAATAGACAAATAGTCAAAAGCCGATACCGCCACAGATGTGAGCAAGAAGATAATGTCAACATTTTCGAACTCGCTTCACTCGCTCCTGTGGGTATGGATCTCGCCAAACTTCTTGGCCGGGTTGAAGTTGGCTACAATGTCAATAAATCTCATACTAAATCAGCACCGCACCGTGCCTTCTGCATCGGAAAGGCAACTTCAGTGCAGCCCAGAAGTTTGGTGAGTACTATATCCTGCTTTCCCGTTTTTCTGTTTAGTAGTATGAAGGTATTAAGGAAAATGATATCTTCAAATTCCTAAGACGGAGCCTAGAATTTTTGAGCTCACTTTGCATTTGACTGCCTCTTAAGTCTTTCTGTAAAGCTGCGCTGGTGGCCTTTTTTTGGTTTTTCTAGTTTGGGTACCTATTTGGTTTTATTAGCACCCAGTTTCCTTACTTTTGCTCCACGTCTTAGCAAATGCTGGATACGCTGTACAGACAAAACTCTACAAAGCTCAAATCGTTTTTTTTTTAAAAACCCTATGCGGCACATTTTACCGCCGTGCGCGCCGGTAAAAAATAAAGATCTGTCGAGGCTATCACGGGCATTTTTTTTTTCTTATATCGCGTGCAACACCTGGCGTAATTATTTAAACTAATGATTTCTATTAATCCCCGCTGCAGAATTACAAGTAAAACGATGTATTTCTACTTATTTATTTGGCATACAAAACTAAATACAATCGGAGATATTTATCGTCCAGATTGAGATTTATTACGAATGCACTTGTGAATTGTGATCATGTGCTCGAAATAGCCGTAGAATAGACAAAATTGTAATTTTATTGGGGTCTTCTATTTTTGTCTTTGAATGAATTATTAATTACTTGTATTCCCCAAGGGCGGAGGCGCTAAGTCAATAAACTTCATAAAATAAAGCTTGATCTCTGCGACAGCTGTCAGTATCAATACAGTAACTTTATCAATAACGTACTAGCATTATCGTAACAATAACGTATACGTCAGTTTGACATATGTAGCAGAGATCAAGCTATCTTTACACTGACTTATAAACCTATGGACTGGCCATACCTACGAAATTAGCGTGCATACCTACAAAAATCGGGCAATTAAGATGGCTGCCCATTTTCAACTGTTTGACAGCACAACTACACAGATAAACGTACATATACGGCACACAACTACCAATTTTACTCGGCAATCAACATGGCGACCGGTCACGCATAGACATGATTTTGACGTCACTCAAAAGTGTTACCAAGTTTAGTCCTTGACAAAAATCTCTCTTTTCATATGCAGCTCTTGGTTAGTTAAAAAGAGACAAAATGCTTTTTGACATGCGTGTGTCGATATTATAGATATTTGTATAACTATTCTTCATATAGTAGTAGTTTTCCTACCTCATTGATCTTTAAGAATAGAAAATTATGTTTAAGTGAAGTAAACGAAATATGTCAGGATCGCAGCAGGTGGCGTTATGTAGTTTCTGAATGTTGAATTATTATAATCCCATATCCCATTTGGATCACTATACAGTAGTGGCTTTCTCTTTTGCTGTTGGATTCGCCAAGTATCATTGTGTCTGTGTTTTGCTACAGGTCGCCACTCGATTCTGGGTTTCAGCAGTAGCAGTGGATGGTTTATAGATGGTTTATAGTGTGGCGGACTTTACCCAATAATAACCAATGTACTTATGTTATTTATTTGTAGCTCGTGGCTAAATAATAACAGCCGCACGGGTCGTTCATCAAGGTTAAGCAACGCTTGACGAGGTCGGTCTGTGGATGGGTGACCATTTCAACATACCGAGTTTCCTCCGTGCCTCGGAAAGCACGTTAAGCCGTTGGTCCCGGCTGTTATTTGAAGATCTTTGACAGTCGTTACGGGTAGTCAGAAGCTTGAGATCTGACACCAGTCTTGCCAAGGGTACCGTGTTACCCAGTTACTGGGTTGTGGAGGTCAGATAGGCAGTCGCTCCATGTAAAACACTGGTACTTAGCTGAATCCGGTAAGACTGGAAGCCGACCCCAATATAGTTGGGAAAAGGCTAGGCAGATGATGATGATTATGTCTCCGGATAATTGCGAACACCGTAAGATTGTGATAAATCTTGCAAGATGATAATATATCTCGATATAGTGTGAACCAATAATTTCAATTTATAATACCCATGGACAATGCAAATTGATCATGGGTGTGGAATGTGGGATTGTCTGATACCGATGGAATTTTTATCAATTATTTAATTTAGTTTACCTACTTAGCATATTTATTTGAGTTGTTGTTTAAGTATACTCAACATCCACTAGGGCGCAAAAACAAGTGATATGCAGAACATTATTGTTTTGAAGTATTGTTGGAACTGCTGTAGACTGAATGAATATATTGATATTGTATAAACTCAATTTCCTTAGTATTGTATAACTGCACGGCACGTGTGTGAGTACTATGTACCCAACTGTAAATCTAACATTTACTGTACCTGTGTGTCGTTCGTTGACTTGTGTGTGCCCTGGCAGTTGAGTGTGTCATGCTCTCTCAAATGTCTCTCTGATGGTGGCGCGTGTGTTGGATCATCCGGTTCCCTTCATGATGGTTGAGCTGGGTGGTGCCATTCATGCGTCATGTTCGTGAACGGACGCCGTCAGTTGGGATTGGTCATAACTTAACTGCTTCGGATGTTAATGCTTTTCTAGCATCTATTATATAACTGCACAGTACATGTGTGAGTACTTTAATTACTTTATGCCTGTAACTTTATGTCTTTAAAAGAGTAAGTATGGAGTTTCTTGTGCATTCTTCTCCATAACAAGCTACTTTCCGAATGCACGGTAGAATCAACTGTTATAACTTGTAAATTTTAATGTACCTAACGTTCAAAAGTGCCGCTTGGTGGCCTACTTGAAATAAAATATCTTTGTCTTGTCTTTGTCTTTGTCTTTGTATACAAATAATAAATCTGTAGAAAAGTAATTTTTGTACATCGAAAATATTTACAATAAAATAGTCAGTGTGTTAAAGTATAACCAACAGAACCTATTTCCAGCATTTCCAGCATTTTAGTCTGTTTGTCTGTTTATTTGTGCACGCATCCCGTGAAATGTACGAAACCAATGTAGATAACTTTTATACATAAAAATTGTGTATAACTTGAAGAATTACTTAGTGTTTGTTTCATCGCAATCGGTTCACTCTATCAAAAGTTATATGAATTTAAAGTGTTCAAGAAGTAAAATTATTACAACACACACAAAATAACACAATCGGACAGTTGAACTCGATATTCGATAGATGGCGTTGTGCATTTGAAGTCATTTTCTGTATGGCGGTGTTAGATTCTCCGCGAAAGAGTGATGACTATAGAAAAAAAAGGTAGGTAAGTAGTGTAGGCATTCAGGTAAGTAGGATAGGGTTGGCAGACAGATGACGGGAGCGAAGCCGCGGGCACAGCTAGTTTGTAATATATTGTGACACGAGAGAAATTGCCGGCAAACTGTTTTACAGTTTGGTAGAATGTATGAATGTAATAGAGTAAACAGATTTGCAATAAATAAATGAATACAATTATGTTCCATCCAAATTCGATAGTTTCTAATGTATCCGTGCCGTTTGAGTAAACGGAGTTTACAATCTCACGCGATTTATTATAAACTAACGGTTTTTGCAATAATCCGGTGACATATCTATCCACTTCCACGGCATCTGCCGCGGCAGCGCATAGGCGGTTTTGATTACAGCTTATGGGGCACAGAGAGCAAGAAACTAGTTCGGATATACTTTGACATGCAGTTCCACATCCGCACTTTTGAGCTGTTGCGTCGAGATATGGGGCACCTCACCAGGGTTCATCATGATCATCACCATTCTTTTAATATTCTCTGTGAGAGGGAATGAGCTTCAGTGCTCCGTGGCTTTAATCTACAATGCGCCAGTACCTACGGGTTGGTGGATGTCACATGTCTTCGAATTTTTAGTTCTAGGACATGCTGATTTCCTCCCGATGTTTTCCTTTACCATTTTTAGAGAAGTGGTGATGATCATGATGATGAATCATGTTACGATTTTTCTAGAAATAAAAAAGAGTTCTTATTTGAAATATCGATGCCATTTTCATTATAAGTCTAGGATAAATCCATGGCTTTCTGTGTGAACATCAAAGATACAGCTTACATAATATCAAAGAATTATCAGCTAAACAACGTATCCTGCCAACAGGTTATATATAACCTTGTTTTGCGCTAATAAAACTGTGATCTCATCGATTTTATTGATGTTCTATTGTTTTATCGACAACAGAAATAATTTTGTTTTTATCTGTGGTTAGCTGGTTATTTCGCACCAAAGTTAGGCTGAGTGCAGAATTTTAACCTTGCTGCAATGAAAATAATGGGTTTTAGTCTATGGTTTAGGTATAAGTAGTGACAGGTAAAGTGAAATGGGTGACATGACATGGATGCGGACTAATGCGCATCGACGAAGTCTGTTGCTGACACTGGCAGAATAGTCGGCATCGGCTCAGTTGCCAAAGAAGAAAAAAAAAAAAAAAAAAGTCTGTTGCTCGAAAAAAAAAAAAAAAACGGTGAAGAAATATAGATATTATGAGGAAAGCGACTTATTATCCTAGAACAGTAAATTCTAAGAAATGTTATATCAATTAGCACTGGGCCCAAGTGGTCATCACCTACTTACATAGTGAAAAGGCCTATGCCCCTGCAGTGGGAAAATTATAGAAATGGAGTCTAAGGACTCTATTCGAATTCAGAATTCGAGTTAAATACTTATTAAATTTGGAACAAAAAGCCCTATGTCATACAAAGAAAAAGCTCAAAACCCATTGCAACCCAGTTCCAAAGGCTTTTTAAAAAAAATGGTCACTTAAAAATCAACTTGAAATCCACAAAGCTAAAGTCGATACTTGATCGATGAATAGACATTATGGACTCGCCCTTATGTATTATATTATTTACCTTGGCTACAAAGCTACAATAATAAACATGATTATCTGCCGATTTTACTTTTGTTAATTCGATCCAGACTTTAAAATCAGCTAGATTGTATTTTCTACCTTTATTTTAAAACGCGGCAAAGTTAAACAATGTCAAATCAGTCTGGATTGTGGACTGTGAAGCTGGATATTCACTGTCATTTTATATTATAGTTTTAGGTTGGTAATTTGAGATTCAACAGCAAGGAAAGCTTCTTTTCAAGCTGTTGGTTACAAATTTAACATGTTTTTGGAGTTACACATCTAATATCCCGGCCTCCTCCGGTTTGGCAATTTTATGAGGCGTGCAATTAATGCAAGCTTTAACTCAAAAGTGTAAAGTTTTCTGCGCAACGCTTGATGACTTTGAAATCGGTATGTTCCCGTTGAGTTACACCATTTTGTGTTACACTGTTAGCCATTGCGATAAAAATTACCGATAAGTAACACTGTTACTCAATGCCACGTCTTTTTCCCATTCATTTACACTGCAACCTAATAGTACGTAATAGAGTTACATTAGCATATTATTATATATAAAATAGCAGAACAATCGACGAGGTGACATCGCTCAGAGCGAGCGAAGCGAGCTCGGGAACTTAGGGCACCCCGACACGGATAGGTTAGGTTCGAAGGAGATGACGGGAGCTGAAGTGAGCGAGCGAACTCAGCTCCCGTCATCTCGTTCGTGTTTGGTTACTTTAAACCCTGTAGACAGACATAGGGGCTCCGTCGACGGCATTTGATATGTAACCCTATAACGTACTATTAGGTTGCTGTGTAAATTAACCAGTCGTGCGTCGGCGCTGACATACACATTTTTTTTCTCGCGGCTTCGCTCCTGCTGGGGCTTACCATTTTTTCTGGATAAAAAACCTAGCGTACACTTGACGATAGTGTTTACTTTTTTAGTCATATAATTTAATTAATAAATTGAGATTAAAAACAGGCCAAGTGCGAGTCGGACTCGCGCACCGAGGGTTCCGTACAAACAGCTACATTCACCAAAAATTTAATTAGGTAAAAATACTGAAGCTCGTAAACAATGAAAGCACCGAACATTGCTACAAGGAAAATATTTTTTTACTTTTCCAAGTACATTTTATAAGTTAGTCGACTATTACTCGCAAACTTGTAAAGCCTATTTAGCTGAAAGTTTTCCTTTTAATTTCATTATTTGCTTTGAATTTTTTACATATCCAACTGCAACCATTTAGCTGGCAGGGGAGGGGGACACTTTAGCTTAATTTTACGCAAACGGATCCCTGAAACGAAAAATTGATTTTTACAGACCCGTAATATTTTTTATCTCACACCGTGATAGACGAGAAAAAGCCGGCCAAGTTCGAGTCTGACTCGCGCACGAAGGGTTCCGTACCATTCTCGCAAAAAACGGAAAAAACACAAGTTTTTTGTATGGGAGCCCCACTTAAATATTAATTTTAGTCTGTTTTTAGGTGTAGGTGGTGTAGGTTTTCAGGCTGTATCTCATGAACCGTGATAGCTAGACAGTTGAAATTTTCACAGATGATGTATTTCTGTTGCCGCTATAACAAAAAATACTAAAAACAGAATAAAATAAATATTTAAGTAGGTCTCCCATACAACAAACGTGATTTTTTGGCCGCTGATTGCGATAATGGTACGGAACCCTTCGTGCGCGAGTCCGACTCGCACTTGGCCGGTTTTAATATTTGTTGTTATAGCGGCAACAGAAATACATCATCTGTGTCGAAATTACTATCACGGTTCATGAGATACAGCCTGGTGACAGACGGACAGGCAGACAGACAGACGGATCGCGGAGTCTTAGTAATAGGGTCCCGTTTTTACTCTTTGGGTACGGAACCCCAAAAAAAATACATCTCCAGTTTACGTGTAGCTACACAGGCGGTACCTACCATAATAATGAAACCTTAGCGTACAGAGGCGAAAAATAATCATATTCGCAAAGTCTAACGCCCCATCGATGCTCTAAAAATAGAAGCGTCTTGCAGTCTGTATAACAACTTCCAGTCGCCTGGAGTCGGCCATACCGATTTGACATTTGGCATTCTCGATTCCCGCCATTTTAAACGTCAAACTTTTATTTCGGATTGACGCCCGAAAAAAAGTGTAATTTAAATTACTATGGATTTATAATAGAAATAGTGTTTGATTATTTTTTATTTATTTTTGGACAATAATAATTGAAAAATAATGGAGTCGCTTAGAACGGCAAGAATATCAGTGATTATATTTTTAATTTGTCTATGTGTTGAAAGTAAAGCTAAATTAAATGAAAATAAGACTAACGATCATTCAGCCGAAGTGAAAACTCCAAGGAAGGTAAACTTTTTTTACTTTTTATTTTATTTTATCTTTTGATAACATTTACCTACCGATTGAATATTTTTATTATAGCTACTTATAAAAATGTAGTATTTTATTCTTGCGTAAATATTATTCAAATTATGTACAACTTTAATTATCATATAATTAAAACATTCCAGAAAATGTTATGTGATACTTACAGATTTTATGCATTAAGTTTTTACGATTTTAAAAAACCTCAGTGCTCAGAGTATAATAATAACTTTTATAATAATCATTCACTACAAAATAAAACTAATTTACGACCCGATTACTCTCGCCAACGCGTGACAAAAAACATTTTTAAATTTTTCTACGCTGAAACAAAAATATTCTGAACACAAATAAATGTTAATTTGTACTTATTTTAATGAAGAAGAATATTTTTGTTTCAGCGTAGAAAAATTTAAAAATAAAAATATTTTTTGTCTTTTTTGTCATTTATTTGAGCAGACATCACGTAAAATGTACGAAACCAATGTACCTATATAACTTATATACATAAAAATTGTGCGTAACTTTATGTATTACTTAGTTTTTTTTCATCGCAATCGGTTCACTCTATCAAAAGTTAGATGAATTTAAAGTGTATAAGATGTGAAATATCACACGCAATTCAGATTAAGTTCTCTGACAGTTGAACTCCAAATTCGATAGATGGCGTTGTGCATTTGACGTCGTTTTTTAAATGATTCGCCGCTGTGAATCATTACTCATTGGAGTACCCCCATGTAACTAGGTTTTGCCTGCAGCGACCCACCTGGCTTCGTAGTCGGTTTAAAGATTTCCAGGTGGGCCAAGGCAGTTGGTGGCCCGCAGGGAGCTTTTCTGACAGTTGACGAGACCGAAACCGCGGGTATAGCTAGCTAGTATTTAATATAGCCTGGCCTTGACTACCTCTTTGGTCTAAAGGTCCCAAGCGCAACTGCTGAATGTGAGGAGCTGGTATCGATTTACGGGTCGGAATAAGTATTCATGGGTTTTCCACCGCCACCTGGAATTGCTCGGATTTGTTCCCGGTTGATGGCCCCTATGACATGGAACTTAAACATGATTGGCAAAATGTCGGTGCATTATACCAGTGGAGTCTCATCCCATACAAAAGAACCGTGCCGACGTTCTATACTGATTATTCTGATTATTTTTTGTACATCGATCGCGTTCGGTCCCGTTCCTTACCGTTCCACGGATATAGATGGTGATCTATCTATCGCTGTGGAACGGAACCGAACGAATTCGATTTACAAAAAAATAATCGGTATAATCAGATGAAAAACACTAGTTACGTCGGCACGGTTTCTTTGTATGGGATGAGGCATCTGTATGCTATTGTGTTTTATGTGTTATTATATTAACCCCCGACGGCAAAAGAGTGGTTGTTATTAGTTCGACGTGTGTTTGTGTATTTGTGCATCTGTCTGTAGCATAGACATATTAAATAGTATGGACTGGAAATACCTACAAAAAAACGTGCTCACCTTAACCTTAAAATGGCACTTAAAATGGCTGCCGATGCTATGGTTGTGTTAATCACGGAACACACACACAAATTACTTTGTATTATTAAATACAAAAAGTAAACAACCATTTGAAAGCAGGACTACCACGAACACAACGACGAAATTCGTCACATAATATGGCGAGTATGGCACGTACCTACAACTGTCACTACGTCATAACAAAATGTTGCCATAATGAGCAACAACTGAAATATTGTTGTCTCTTTTGTCAAATACGATTACTAGATTAGAAAGAATGAAACAAAAAGTTGTTTCACATTCTGTATCGTATTTCACTCATATTTGTATAAGCTAATGTATGTATATAGAACATCGCGGCGCCTCCATACTTTTCCTAGCTCAATGTTCTGTAGCATCATAGCTCCTAAACGGATGAATCGATTTTTATGTCGTTTTTTTTTTGTTTGAAAGATGACTTTATAGAGAGTATTTGTAGCTATGTTTGATGAAAATCAGTTCAGCCGTTCAAAAGTTATGGGCGTTTTACTGTTTGAATTGGAATTTTTTCGCAAGATATCGTGTCATATTTTACGTGTTCAATAGATTGTCGATCAAAGCGTGTCTACTACTTGATAAATTATGTAGCATAAAAAAAAAATGGATCGGGGTTTTTAAAATTTTATTTAAATTATGTTATTTATAATATTAATAAAAATAAAACACTTCAACCTCGATGGCTGGTTTGTTTATAAAACGTCGATCAAACTAGTTGCTACTTTATCATCGTAAGTCATAAATGCATGCAGATCAATCATTGCAATGTTCCAAAATGCGAAAGTTTAAAAAATATTGTTTTGCGTAGCACTTAGTTTTGCTGTTTTGTCACAGTTAGAACACACTCTTTGATCCATTACTGAAACACAGGCATCCTTCTTCACTGATAAGATCGCTCTATATGTTGGTACAAAAGATAATCAGCTTGTAATGTGGGTGTATTGGGACAAAAGCCTCCTACTCTCTCTCCAAATTAGAAAACACTCTTCATTTCTGTTACTGAACCACAGGCATCCTTCCTCGCTGAGATGATCGTTCAATGTGTTGGTTCATAGGATAATAAGCTAGTATAAATGTAGGGTATATTGGGGCAAAAGCGTCCACTTTCTGAAAGTTAGAACACACTATTCACTCCCGTTACTGAAACACAGGCATACTTCTTCGCTGACAAGCTTGCCCAATGTGTTGGTACATAACATAATCAGCTTATAATGTGTGGTGTATTGAGACAAAATCCTCCTCTTTCTGAAAGTGAGAACACACTATTCGCTTCCGTTACTGAAACACAGGCATCCTTCTTCGCTGACAAGCTCGCCCAATGTGTTGGTACATAACATAATCAGCTTATAATCTGTGGTGTATTGGGACAAAAGCCTCCTCTTTCTGAAAGTTAGAACACACTATTCGCTTCCGTTACTGAAACACAGGCATCCTTCATCGCTGACAAGCTTGCCCAATGTGTTGGTGCATAACATAATCAGCTTATAATGTGTGGTGTATAGGGACAAAAGCTTCCGCTTTCTCTGAACGATAAGACCATCCAAAGTGTCACCCTATACAATGGTTTCTTGATCTATCTATTGTTAGGTTTTGATCCTTTTTAACTAATAATGGCTTGTTTTAAATAAAAACGAATGATCCTATTTAACAATTTGGTTATTTGTTAGGGTTTTTGTTTTATATAAATACCTATATGTCTTCATAATTCCAAAGGACTGCCATGGAGGCGATATTTTTATTGTAAACACTCGGGAGTTTGTCGAGTGTTTCCAGCCAGTACGAGTAATGTGGCTGGAGGACACATTCGGTCGATGGTCGTCGCCTGAGACGCTTGGTCAAAATAGAGTGCTCAAAGTCATAGACATTGTTGTAAAATTGTATTTCTTGTTTAGAACAGTTTTCTTACATTATAAAAGTAATGAACAGTTTGAGTTTGATTTCACATATCACATCCAAGTACCTACTCGTAGTAAACCCGCTGACTGCTACATCTCAGAAGTGACAAGAACAACCAAAACGTAAGTACACGCCCAAATTGTAATTATAATTTGATTGATTTGATCATAATTTTTGATGTTGGTCAGTCACGGATCATTGCAATGTAACGAGACCCGTGAGACCATGGTCTTCTTAAGATGATACATTGACTTAAACAATTAAGTACCATTACATTCTTGTTTTTGCATTTTGCCAGCATCATGTATCATCATATTGAACGTTAATGTTTTGAAATCTTATTTGGCTTGTCTATCACATTTTTCCTATTACTGTTTAGTTTTGTGAGTTGTAATATCAAGATATTTACAGCGTGAGCACTTTTAAATCTAAATCTGCAGTTCACACCTTAAACATTTGTCGGTTTATGTGTCTTGGGTTCGAATCCTAGTAATTACTTAGCATCTTAGCAATAAGATGAGTGAGCCAGAGACTTTGTAAGGTTATCTAATAATAATCAACAAAGAAAATTGTGTCGTATTTGGTCTATATAGATCTCTAAGAATTAACCCAGATTGGGTTTTGACGGCGCTTATTAGAGATGGGCGTTGAATGAACAAACTAGTTAATTCGACCGTCGACGTACAATGAACGATTCGACGGTTCACCGATAATCAACGAACTAGTTGAATTCGTAGACGGCTAAACTGAGACTCGACTATGTTCATGTCGACTTGTAACGCGACGACCGACGCGAGAACTTAGTTCGTACAAGTTCATACGTTCGAAAAATTTCTATGGGCCGAATGCCATTTTGGAGTAAAAATGCATTGTGTTAAGAAGAAAAGGCCACCAATAGTTTCACGTGTACAAAAGAGTAAAGCGATTGATCGATGGAACGATGCGAGGTAAACCGGTTTGTACTTGTTTACGTTCAATCGAAAAGTTGAAAGTTGTTGCCGAGCCGTAGACGCCGCGCGTCGCGTCTTTGCGTAGTTTATAAAGAACGCGCGAACGTCTAGTCTACATAACATAGTTTACGTTATGAACTAGTCGATAAATTCCACTAGTTGATCGACTAGTCGATCAATAGAAATGGACGGTCTAGTTTCGATAACGAAAAATACGTCGACGACACATCTCTAGCGCTTATCAAGCGGAGCGTCACCCGGTACCCCAAGCAAAGCAAAACACTTGATACCGCATTCTTTGCATGGGACTCAAGTGTTTACACTTAGAAGAACCAAGGTCCCTTTGTTTATTTTAGAACAGGACAAATTAAGTGTCAAAGCTTGTTTGTATAATATAATATGCTGACCGTGAATTAACTGTAACAAAGGCAGTGATAATCATGCGTAACTGATGAAATATGATAAACGTAATGTCTAGAGAATGACTGTACAAAATCTTAATTGTTAAACCCACATTTATACATTTGATTGACTTGAAAAGGGTTAGACGGATGCAAAAATAATTGCCTTCCTAAAAACACTTCTTAGTAGACTTCTCAATAATCTACGGCTCTAAAGTTCTCTTTTTCCGCGAGATTTCAGACTATGGCGAAATATCCGGGCCACGGCCCACTCTGCCAAGTGGTGCAGAAGTCAGCTGCGGACATGAAGCCCAGAAGGGAACATCGAGATAGGCCGTGATCAGCTTAAGATGCTGCAATAGGAAGTACGGCGAGAGCGTGAACACGTGCGTGCCGCCGAAGATTTGCGCAACACGTCGCATCGTCGCAACGTGCTACGGGTGGAAAGGCGTCCGACCGAGACGACTGTGTTCGCACCGACGAAGACCTGCACAACGTGTCGCGTGGTGGTAACGAGCTACGGGCGGCCATGCGTCGCCGCAGCAGCTCAACGCCAGCGCGTCGCCGAGACGACTGTGCTCGCGCCGCCGAAGACATGCGCAACACGTCGCGACGTGGCAACGAGCCACGAGTGGTCAGCCGTCATCGCAGCATCTCCACGTCCGTCGGTGTGAAGGCGAGACACCGAGCCACGTGAAGAGCAAAAGCGAGGCGTGGACTGCGGCAGCGTGAGCGCGAAGCACGGATTGACAGGTCACGTAGTCCTTCTTTTTATTTGATAGCATTTAGAACTTTAGGATCGATCTGGCTTTGCCACCTGTGAACCAAAGCGCACCAAAATCAATACAGAAAAATTATCTTTGACTCCTCGTCCATAAACCATCGGATGGATGTTTGGTTACATAAGTTGAATGCTAGCGCTTCGGTATACAGTTGGGATGAAAGTATCACCATTCATTTTGCTATCCAAAACTACAAGGTTTGGTCAAGACGTGCCACAGAAGGTTAAGTAGGTACTATTCTATTAATTTTGCAAGAATGGCAAGAGAAGTTATGAACGCGTTTCCGTGCGAACTAAACTACGGCTAGACCTTGGAAAATTGTTAGGAGAGAACCAGCGTAACGAATCTATGGAGGTGTATTATTATGAAAAATAGCGTCTTATTTATCAAAGCGAAATACATATTAGGCACTTCAAAGCATTACAGATAAAACACCTATGCCACTCTTTCTTTTTAGAATTGTGTACAATGTACCCATTTCAATCAGATGTTACAGTATTTATTCAATAGTAGGGAACGCAGCCAACTTGGTCCGGCCCGATCTCACACATCCCCAAGTGTTACAATTATTGTAAGGAAATATGGCTTCACTTTTCTCACACCACTAAGCCACTGTGAAGTGCACACGTTGTAATAAGATTGGCAGTGCAACAGAAAAGTAAAATAGATGATAGAATAATAAACAGTAGCTATGCGGCACAAAAGCTATGACAACTAATTATAAACGTTTAAACAACAAAGACGCGCGTGTGGTGATAAAAAGTAACAGTCTGTGTAAAGTAATAGTTTCTGATCGGTATATGGATAATAATTATTACCAAATAAAACAGTAGTGTAAGTTGCTTTGTACTAGAGAGCTAGGTGTATCTCACGATAATGTCCCCACGTATATGAAGGGATCTGGAATAGCACGACCATTCTCTTCCCTATGTTAACAGTAAAATGCAATTTGAGTTTTAAATTGGCCAGTATTTGAAGTGATGTAATCTAATTTTCTACAGATAGAGGATTGCGTGTTTGGTGGAATATAACTAATATAAATATAAATAATACCACCCCGTTACTGTCCCACTGCAGTATAGAGGCCTCTTCTTATACTGAGATGGTACGAGTATTGATACCACTCACTCTGGCTTGAGGCGGTTTGGCATTTTCCAATTTATATTAACTGTGAGTCCAGGCTTTCACACCAATGTCAGTGATGTCCAAGATAAAATTAAAAAGTATTAGAAACTGACTGACTGAAATAACATCTGCTCTTTGCCGGATTTGAACTCGCTACCATCCAGCTCGAGAGACGATGTCTTAACCACTGGGCCACCACGACTAAATAAGTAATCTCTTTTAAATATAAGATTTTGATAGTTCAAAGGATACAGTCAACCTAATTTATGCATAACAAACATAAAAATATTAAAGCTCTCTTGATATACAACTTATATCAAACTGTAAATTCCTATGGTATTGCAATTTTGACCATAAGATTCACTGTAGTAGATCATAAAGAGAATAAAAACTATAAACGATAGATAACGCGATAAAGCAGACATTATGTTTTTACAGAATTGTGTGCTTATAGAAAGAATCACAGAAAAGTATTTTATTACAAAAGATATATGAACTATTCATAGACAAATGATAAAACGTTAAGTAGATATTAACCTAGTATCGTGTCTTTTAGTACAGCAATGTGGATACACTAATCGCCACCATCTTACTAAATTGATAACAAGTTTTTGACTAAGAGTATATCATCTTTAAGCAAAATTATACCTAATTATATTAGAACATCAGCAGTAAAATACGCTGACGGGCCAGGAATCATTCGAAGAAAAATTGCTGGTTTCGTTTTGATATGTTTTTATAACATTATAAATAGTTCATAGTCGCACTATTGAGTTGGATTTAAGATCTATAAAAGAAGAATACGAGGAAGATGTATTAGTGTTCATTCACGGAGCAGTTCTGAGACTTTTCAAGACAACAAGGTCAATTGTTTATTTGAGCTACCTGCGGTACATAGACAAACTTATAGAAGAAAAAACTAAAATAAGAAGGAAGATTAGAACTCTATAACAATTAATATTTGGAAGGAGTTGCTCTGTTCTGAACTTGAGTTAATATTGACATCTTGTTGAGGCCCTCATAATCTAGTACAGTCAATATGTTTTGTATAGCTACCATCGCTTAAGGTCCTATAATTTAAATCATTAGGATACTAAAAACGTTGACTCAATCCTAAACAATGTTGGTACCTATTTTTGTACGCATAAAATTGAAGCATAGTATGAAATACGTCATAAACGAGGTAGCTAAACCTAAAACTAATAAAAAAACGGGCAAATAAAGTACGGATATAGAGATGGATAACCAAACCATGTTAGCAAGGTTTTAGTCATGGATTGGTATGTTGTAACAATGATAGCGCATCAATCAATACAGAAAGCAGACGCAAAACAACAGTATTTGTGGAGCGTATGAATCCGTTGAATCATGTAACCAGCGGTCCGATTGTACCATTTACCACCTCTGTAACTAAAGATTTTTGCATGAAGTCGTAAGAACGCCAGTTTATCACGATTATTCCCGATGTCCACCACTTGGTTGGTAAAAGTTGCTAGAAGTAACTGTCAAAAAGTGAGATTTAAAACAAATAATCGTTTTAAATAATAGTACCTGGGTGACCGAGCTCTACTTGGGTGAAAATAAAACGATGTTTTCTTAAAATAAAACCTAGCTAGATTGATCTATTGCCCCGAAACACTCTGCATACCAAATGTCATGAAAATCGTTGGAGCCGTTGCCGAGATTCAGATTATATATATATACAAGAATTGCTCGTTTAAAGGTATTATATATAGTGAGAACGATTGATATAGATTCTGTCAAATATTTGGTAGAATACTCTTTGTCGAAGATTTAAAGTAAATACAATTGGTATAGGTACTGAATGCCAACTTAACAGCTTAACTTACAGAGGATGATGTGATTGGTTGTATGTTTCTACATCCTGGGAAATCAATGGCTGTATGAAGCCTTTCTTATACAAATTATACCCTTCATGTTGGGTTGAGCCGAATATAAGAAATTGTTATGTACAGAATATTATTTGTTGTTTGTTACAGATCGAGTACGCGAGAATTAATTGGCTCGTGACTTGATATGATTGAGAGACAGGAGCTTCCGGCTACCACCACGAGATTTAACTGATCGGCTCGTGCTTGTGTCGTGAGGGATGCCTGCTGCCCGGGTGAGAGTCAGGGACCTCCGACTACCATCCCGAGATTTAACTGATCGGCTCGGGCTGATGTCGCGAGGGACGCCTGCTGCCCAGTTGAGAGAAAAGTCCTTTCGACTATCAACATGAGATTTAACTGATCGGCTCGTGTTGCTGTCGCTAGGCCTCCTGATTTACTGATCGTTCAGGATGTTAGGGCCCCCTGATTTACTGATCGTTCAGGGATGGTGTTTGTTCACGACAAATCGATCGGTTGTGAACTTACTCTTTAATGTTGAATGTTAATTATGAAATTGATTTTTGCTTCAGTTGTATTATTGTTAAAAGTTCAATAATGCTATTTTGTTTTTACTACTATGTTGGTTTGTATAAGTAATAATGATAAGTTTGTTCTCCATTGGTGTCATAGCCCCACGGCGTTCCAGTGCGAGGATAAACGAATCATAAATAAATGATGTTGTAATAAGCCCGAGGTGCATTGGCCTCAAACTATTGTAAAACACCATTTTTTTTAAAAAAAGAGTAAGTTTGGAGTTTCTTGTCCATTCTTCTCCATAACAATCTACCTTTCCGAATGGACAGTAGAATCAATATCATTATTTTTAAATTGAAATTAAAAAGATAAACGTTTTGACTATGACTTTGACACTACTCTGTTTGTATATTGTTAGTTTTTAAAAGTTATAAAAGTAGTTAACAAATTTTGTAAGTTATGGATTAATAATTAATTGATAAGCTCGAAAGACTAGCCAGGAACCCGATTGTTAGGTTTCCACCTGGATTCGTGTGCAGGGACGCACACGATGTCAGGACGGACGATTGTTAGGTTTTGATCCTTTTTAACTAATAATGGCTTGTTTTAAATAAAAACGAATGATCCTATTTAACAATTTGGTTATTTGTTAGGGTTTTTGTTTTATATAAATACCTATATGTCTTCATAATTCCAAAGGACTGCCATGGAGGCGATATTTTTATTGTAAACACTCGGGAGTTTGTCGAGTGTTTCCAGCCAGTACGAGTAATGTGGCTGGAGGACACATTCGGTCGATGGTCGTCGCCTGAGACGCTTGGTCAAAATAGAGTGCTCAAAGTCATAGACATTGTTGTAAAATTGTATTTCTTGTTTAGAACAGTTTTCTTACATTATAAAAGTAATGAACAGTTTGAGTTTGATTTCACATATCACATCCAAGTACCTACTCGTAGTAAACCCGCTGACTGCTACACTATATAACATACTCGTATGTGGTGTACAACTTCATAATTTCAGCCTAAAGACATTCACTTCTGGACTTAGGCCTCCCCCATGTGTCGCCACATCGATCGTTCCTGTGTGTCTCGCATTCAGCGGATACCCGCAGCCCTAACCAGGTCATCGCTCTACCTAGCCTAGAGGGAGGCCTTACAACGCTGCGACTTCCGGTACGCCGTCGCAACTTTTTTTTTAAATTGATATAGGCTCGCGCTTGACCACCATCTCACCTGATGATAAGCGATGATGTGGTCGACCACGCTTGCCTAGAAGTAACCTAAACTTTTCTTCCCCATCGACCATCCTTTCTACGACGTTGTAACCTGTCCACTGACACTTATGATTTGCAACTTTTCACAGGCTATGTCTGTAAATCTGCAGCCTAATTGCGTAAGTGAATTCTCCAAAGAAAACAAGTCTATTCTTTCCCAAAAACGACTTTACGTATTGCATATTACACTCTGAAACGGAAAGGTTATCCTCCTTTCCATTACCAATATTTTGGCGTAGAATTGATTGTAAAGAATGAACGAAAGCGGCAGAATCGAGATAAAACTTCACTATTGGTATTGTGTAATGTTCGAGTTTGATGAAACATAACGCAGTAGATGCAACTTCAACTCATAGGAGGATGTTTGTACTTTTTCCAAATTAGTTTCGCAATACCGAAAAAGTTGAAAGAAATGATTCTGATTCTTTGAAGGAATCGACTTGTTTGCTTTGGGGAATTCACTTACGCAATTAGGCTGCTGGTTCTGCTGCGGATGTATTCATTTCTGATTCGATCACGCAAGAAAAATTCAAGCATGGCCCTCTCCATTACCTTTTGGGTGTAGGTACATAAAAAATTATAATATCTTCTCTCTTTGAGAAAGAGTGCACAGCTAGCTGTGGTAACTTCAGAAATAAAACGGTAATCAAATAATATTATATTTCTTTCAACAACTTCGTATCTTGACTTTAACGATCGCAATTTGGCATAGCATAATCGACTTCCGTAAGTTTTAAAACATCAAGATATAAAAACATCATCACGTTTATGAAATAACAAGCTTTTGCCAGCGATTTTGCCCGTGTGAATGTCGGAAATTTTACTTCTTCGTAATTCTGGCATCCTGGGACCCCTTACCAAGCGTCCTTCACTCGACCGTGCTTACACGTTCGCGCGGTCCCGGCACCGCTCCGCCATCGCCACCGCCAGTCGGTTGTCACCGCTCGTGCGACTTCTACAAGGCCAATATCCTTGTAGAAACTAGAAATATTTCCGTGCATTCAAGCGTTTTTACCATACCTATATTAGAATCAAATATATAACAGCTCACAATGTTAGGACCCATTAATATTAAGGGTACACTAGTTGACGGCACGAACTATTTTGTGCGCGGGGTTAAAATGCATTTTATATCAACCGACAACACGTGCGGAAAAGATAGATGCTGTGATGAGCAGTAGGAAGCTAGTTCGCGTACGAATACACACTTTTGCAAATTTGTAGCGAAATGGATAATGATTTAGGACGAAACCGTGCGCACGAAATTTTATAAACAGACCTTTGGCAGTCTAGATATCATGAAAAAACGATTAAATCTATCTGTTCAAAATAAAATTATATGCATTGTTGAACTACTAATCTATCCCTGTATGGAGGCCGTTTTGCGATTTTCCGTCTTCTTATGGTATTTATTTGCGCCCAAAAATGCGTTAAAATTAGTGTCGAAATGTGGAACTTTCGACGCTCATAACTTTCAAATATTTTATTTTTTTACTTTTTCACTTCCATACAGGGCAGATAATGATGAGACAAATTGATATCACTTTTTATTTTGAACATACATCGTCAAACAGTGGAATAATCCCTAGACTACGTTTGTATGGAAAAAAAAAACGACTAGTGTAACCTTAATGATATTTTTTATCCGTGGTGCTAGGCAACTAGGCTTATTCCATTTGTAAACGACGCTTTGTGCCTATTGGCCTTGTTTGTTCCGTCACCTGCTTGATATGGACGGAAGTGCAAATTAAGATTTTTTTCCTACTCCTCCGTTATTCTTTTCTGATTAATTTCGTTGCGGGATCCAAGACAGTTAAATTCGTTCACCGGGACCTCGAGTTTCACTGTCTCGGCGCTTTTCTGGTGGTCGCCACTGTTGATCCTAGCTTTCAGGAGTTGCAGTGGTTTAGGAATAGTGCGGTGGGATTGTCCCAAATCCAACATCCGGGCCAAAAGCGTTGAGACGTAAATCTCTAGATGTGTTCCCCAGAGCGGACTGTCACTATTAACTAGCTCTGGAATTTGGACACATCAAGCATGTGCTCACCTTGATCGTTTATCTGTGTGTTCAGCCATTTATAGGAATTTGTCACGGTCTACAGCTGTTTTCTTAATGTTTACAATCATTTAAAGTGATTATATGAAATACTAGCTGTGCCCGCGGCTTCGCTCCCGTCATCTGTCTGCCAATCCTACCCTACTTACCTACCTACCAATTTTTTTCTATAGTCATCATTCTTTCGCGGCAAATTTTAACATCGCCATTCAGAAAATGACTTCAAATGCACAACGCCATCTATCGAATATCTAGTTCAACTGTCCGAGTATTTGAATTGGGTGTGTTGTGATCATTTTACTTCATGAACACTTTAAATTCATCTAGCTTTTGATAGAGTGAACCGATTGCGATGAAACAAAAACTAAGTAATTTTTCAAGTTACGCACAATTTTTATGTATAAAAGTTATGTACATTGGTTTCGTACATTTCACGTGATGCGTGCACAAATAAACAGACAAACAGACAAAAATTCCAAAAATGCCGGAAATAGGTTCTGTTGGTTATCCTTTAACACCCTGGCTATTTTTTTTGGATATTTTTTCGATGTACAAAAAATATTTTTCTACAGATTTATTATATGTATTGATGACTAGCGACCCTGCTTTGAACGGGTGCAATTAAGTTTGCGGTGGATTTTCGAAAACATGACCTGAAAATTACGAATAGAACTAAAAAATATTAGCAAATCGGTCGGCCCGTTTTCAAGTGACGATCTTTCATTGATGAGGCAATTGATTTATATTAAAATTTTATTTATTTTAGCTATAATTGTGGCTCTGCTGGCGTCCGCTAAACCTAATCTAAAACTTCCCAAAACCGTATATCGAATAATAACATACATTTCACCTTAGGACCGAGACGTGGTCGCTCAGAATGGCCGTCAGCAGAAAGCTTAAAGTCACCCAAAGGGCAATGGAGAGGGCTATGCTCGGCGTTTCCATGCGAGATCGCATCAGAAATGAGGATATGCGCAGGAGAACCACAGTTACCGACAAAGCCCGAAGAATTGCGAAATTTAAGTGGACCCCGGGTCCCTATTCGCTTCACCGTGGGTGATCAAGCCACGGTTACTGAGCTCCCCCGCCTCGACAATGCGGAAACCCACCGGGGGGGCCTGCAGGGTATCTGGGTCACCGAAGTATTTGGCATCATCTGCCACCATGCAGAGTGGGCTGTCCGTGATTCCTATGACAAAAAGGTGCTTTATTAAAGGTCACGGACACGGGATTCAGTTGTTACAGCTGTGACTGCACGCAACTATGGCTTAGTCAGTCGTAGGGCCTTTGCCGTGAAACGGCCATCGATGGCGTATAGTGCCTCCTGGGCCTGCCTACATTCGCTATGGTCAATCCATAGCTTGCTGTGTTGGTCCCTGGTGCGTTACCTTACTACACCGCGTAGGTACCCGAAAGGTAAAAGCACGATGGGCTCTGGGCCCACTCGTAAATCAGCCCGGAGTTGATCGTGTGCTTGTTTAGTGCTTGCTATTGCTGTCCGAGAGTATACGTATAGAGAAATCCTTTACCGCCCTAGCTGGAAAAGCTGAGGCCGCCATGGAAATGCCCAAGCATTCGGCCTGGAACACCGTGTTGTGGATCCCCAGTGGTGTGGCTAAGTGGATGTTTAGGTTCTCTGAGAAGACTCCTGCACCCGTACCAGTACCTGTTTTGGACCCGTCTGTGAAGATTCGCAGCTCGTGTTCAATCAGTTATAATTGATGCATTTAGTTGCCACCTCATAATTACCACACCAAGATACGAAATGTACCTAAACTGAACTGTAACTATAACTCTTCAGTGTGCAAGCTCATAAAATCTAATTTTGTATAGGTTAACAGGAATATTACAGTCTGTTAGTGTTACATAATGTTAAAACGTAAAACATTAGTTAGTTTTGACACTACATTCTTAAGCTTATTAGAACATTGGCACAATACAAAATCACGTGCATTAAATGCCGAATCAGATTATTAGAAAGATAAGTGGTGTGGAAATGAATATCCATACTATAATATAATATTATAAATGCGAAAGTAACTCTGTCTGTCTGTTTGTTACCTTTTCTGTTTGAACCGATTTAGATGAAATTTGCTATGGAGATAGTTTCAGACCCTAGGAAGGTCAAAGACTACCTTTTT
Organism: Orthosia incerta; assembly: GCA_948252205.1. Lineage (NCBI taxonomy): Eukaryota > Metazoa > Arthropoda > Insecta > Lepidoptera > Noctuidae > Orthosia > Orthosia incerta. Next base: position 6,006,141 of record OX411769.1, read on the forward strand.
TTCATAAAACATGAAGGGGAGATATGGGGGATGGGGCGTTAGTTTTGGAAACTTCTTAATAGGGCTTAAACCGATGAATCGATTTTATAATATTAGTCTGTTTAGATCAATGGCTCCCAATCTTTATTTGGTTTTTTTTTTTTTTTTTTTTTTTGCGTGGAGAAATGCTCATGCATACTGCACTACCACGGGGAGATAGTGCAGTTATGTGGGACTCTAACCCACTAAAACTCCACGGTGTCCTCCAGTGCCGCTTATGGCGGGAACACGGGCACGCGTTAGCACTCACCGCGAACCCGCCGCGGCTGTCCGTCACCGGACCCTCCTCGGGGGAGTACCCCCCATCACCGGCGCACAAGAACACACTGCACGCCGTGACCACCCCAGGGACCAATTCAGCACATGGGTGCCAGACGACCCCGTGTATGGCACCCTTGGTCCCACTGTGACGGGTCGAGGTCAATGGCCCCGCCACCTACCATTTTGCGGCCGCAGGGGATAGGGAGAGCGGCTAACGCTATACCGACACTCCTCCTCCCCTGCGGCCCCACCGCGTCCGCCATCAGACGGTGGCGACCCCGTCTAGGCCGCGGAAGGTAGGGAGAGCGGCGCACCGCAATACCGGCACTCCTCTCCCGCCGCGGCCTCCAACCCTCAGCCGCGATATCGTATGGGACCTGGGAATCTCCTTATGACATCGCGGCCCGCCTCAGTTGCGATGTCGCCTGTTACCAAGCGGCACCGCAACCTACTAGTTGGCCGCTACGTCGTCGGCTTAATCGGCAAAAGCCCTGACGAGCGGCCCCTCCTCGGGTTCCTCTTCGCTTCACCGTGGGTGACCAAGCCACGGTTACTAAGCCCCCCCGCCTCGACAAAGCGGGAACCCACCGGGGGGGAATCTTTATTTGGCCTGGAACCGCTTTGCATTTTTTGCTGTTATCTGGTACCAAATATTCAAGAAAATAAAATTTATATTAATATAAAATCCACTTAGATCAACCCTTTTAAGTGTTCAAGCAGACTATATAATAAGATTAACAAAGTTCTTGAAATTGTTAAACTGTCTAGGGTAGAATGTAAAAAGAAGCTTACAAAGTGGCTTTTAGAACTTGATTATGAAAAAACGGAAAAAGTGCTTACTATCCTATCCTAGTCCAGCGTTTTTCATAAACACCCTTTTACGCACACATTCACACAGAACACCATCCTACTTCCTCTATATCACACACACACAACACCACACCACGCACACGACATCTTCCACTTCACACTTACACTTCGCATACTTACAAACATACACACGCGTTTTTTTAATTTTTAATTATTACTTTATTTAAGTTTTTTTTTCATTTAATAATTTTTTTGGTTCCTTTTTTTGTTGTTTTTTACTTACAATAGTCCTACATGGCCTACGTTCTACATTTGTGTAATCCCAATATCGGCGTGGGGGGCCAGGAGTCCATAGCACAGGGTATCCTAGTTTGGATTCCTGACTCCCACAAACCTTTGTACCTCCAATATCTGTAACATAATATAGAAACAAAAGTGTCTTTTTGTGGGAGAAAAATAAATATTATTATATTATATTATATTTATTTAACCTCAAAAGTATGCGATAACGATAGCGCACGGCCTATAGTTTAGGTGAAGCCAACAAAACTCAGCCGATTAAATAAACACACGCGCTCAGGCACACACAAGCAATAAAACGGTAGTATAGTATCGGAAAAAAGTCTCATGACATGATTCCTAAAGACTTGGACTTCAACTTACTAAACAATCATTTTTCTACTTCACCCTTATTGGATCGGGCTACCAAAGCTACTACGCTTAGTTATCTTTCAAACCTTCCGATACCGGATTATTCCCCTTTTGTCATAAGTCAATTCACTGCTTGTGATGTTAAAAAGAGTATTGTATCGATTACATCCAACGCTGTTGGTAGTGACTGTGTCAGCCGTAAGATGATCATACCAATCCTTGAAAACATTATTCCTGCCATCCTTTACATCCTCAACTTCTCTGTTTCTAGTGGTGTCTTCCCACAAGCCTGGAAAGATGCCCAAATTATTCCTTTACCCAAAAATACACATCCTGCATCTTTCTCTGACTATCGTCCCATTTCTATTCTTCCTTTCCTATCCAAAGTACTTGAAAAGCTTGTTCACCATCAGCTCAGCACGTTCCTTTCCAAGCACAATCTGTTAAATCCTTTCCAATCTGGTTTCCGACGTGGACACAGCACTACCTCAGCACTTGTACACATCATGGACGATATTAGGTCAGGCATGGAGATGGGGAAGTTAACAGTACTTGCTCTGCTTGATTTCAGCAATGCCTTCAATACCGTTGACTTCGACATTTTGCTTAGCGTCCTACGCTCTTTTAACATATCTCCTCCGGTAATTGACTGGTTTCATAGTTACTTGTTTAGCCGCCGGCAGCGCATTTGCACTGATGAGTCTTTCTCTTCTTGGTGTCACACCTCTGCCGGTGTGCCGCAGGGTGGCGTTTTATCTCCTCTTCTCTTCGCACTCTTTATTAATGCTATCACTCAACGACTTTCTTCTTTCTACCACCTGTATGCTGATGATCTCCAAATTTATACCCAATCCCCTCTCGGAGAGTTAACTGATGCCCAATGGCATCAGTTAACTCAAACAGACAATCAATAAAGACCTGGCTCGAATAGGTGATTGGAGCACTGAGTTCGGGCTGAAGATCAATCCAACGAAGACACAAGTTACAGTTGTTGGTAGTTCCCGGACTGTCTCTAGGATCGACTGGTCGACACTTCCCCAGGTTTCTTTCAACAATACCATTATCACTATAAATCATATTGTGAAGAACTTGGGGATTTATATCGACAGTACTCTATCCTGGACCAAACAACTGCAGGAAGTCAGTCGAAAACTGTTTGCATCTGCGGGTTCCCTGAGACGACTTCGTAATTTTCTTCCCATCACCACTAAAATTGCGATAGCACAATCTCTTCTTCTCCCTATCCTGGACTATGCTGATTCCAGCTATCTTGATCTCACCCAAGACCAATTGGACAAGCTTGAGCGACTTCAAAATCTCTGTATCAGATTCATATTTGGCTTGCGCAAGTATGATCACGTTTCTGAATTTCGTACTAAGCTCAAATGGCTTCCTATTCGCCTTCGCCGGAATGCCCACATACTTTCTTTGCTTTATAACGTCCTATTTAATCCTTTTACTCCTTTTTATCTCAAAGAACGCTTTCAGTTCCTTTGTGACACCCATTCTAGGTCCTTGAGATCATCGGAGAATCTAAAATTAAGTATTCGTATGCATTCCACTTCCTTTTTTGACAAATCTTTTACGATTCAAGCGGCTCGGTTGTGGAATGTATTACCAATCGAAATAAGACGTGCTCAAACACTGCCAATGTTTAAGAAAATGGTAAAAGAGCATTACCTGTCAATATAATTTTTATTCTTCTCCTTTCTCTGTTATATATTTCATATGTATTAGTATATTTTATATAATATTGTATGTATGTATTTTATGTTATTATGTCTAAGTAATATTATTTAAGTATGTAATTTTGTACACTGACAGCCCTAAATTCTTCTCCTAACGTACAGTCCATCCAAAGGTTTTCTGTAAGAGATTGCCCTGTGCGATAAGACCGCCCATTGTACACATGTTTTTGTGAATGTTTGTCCTTTATTTATTTTTTGTGGTGTACAATAAAGTATATAATAAATAAATAAATAAATAAAACTACGCTGATTTTTGTTAGTATCTCACGGACCGTCGTGCAATAACTTTGCCTAAAAAATGCCGTCCTGTGTTGTCAAGTGGTGCAAAAACAACACTATATTGAACAAAAAGTCTTTAGGAGTATCGTTTCACACGTAATTACACACAAAACTATTTGTTTTTTGGTTTTCCAACATAATCTTGAGGTTATTCGGAACAGATAATGTTATTTTCCCGAAATTGACGTATTGGGAGAGTGTTGCCAGTAATTCTTATTTCTAATTACCCAAAATGTGGGTAATTAAATTGTAGGCAAAGTCAATGAATAATAATTGAGTAGAGAGTTGATCTAATTAATGTTTATTTTCTATTAAATCACATGATTTTATGTATGTTACATAAATCAAAGTCAAGGTAAACATTTAGTTCTTAACTAATTTATTTTTGTATAAATTCATGAGTACCTTCTATTTTGCTATCAAATATTATGGTTTTAGGTTTCCACCGAAAACTTTAATAAGAAACGAATGGGTAAATGCTATAAGTAAGCCGAAATGAACCATAATGGCAGCCATCGTCGTCTAGTGTGGTTAAAAAATAATAATTTTCATTATGTTAAGAATACACAAAAAGTACAACCTATTTCTGACATCCGACTGCATGTCAGAAATAGGTCACCTTGTTTAAATCTTTTTTAGGGTTCCGTACCCAAAGGGTAAAAACGGGACCCTATTACTGAGACTCCGCGATCTGTCTGTCTGTCTGCTGTCTGTCTGTCTGTCCGTCTGTCACCAGGCTGTATCTCATGAACCGTGATAGCTAGACAGTTGAAATTTTCACAGATGATGTATTTCTGATGCCGCTATAACAACAAATACTAAAAACAGAATAAAATAAATATTTAAGGGGGGCTCCCATACAACAAACGTGATTAATTGGCCTTTTTTTGCGATAATGGTACGGAACCCTTCGTGCGCGAGTCCGACTCGCACTTGGCCGGTTTTTAAAGTTCACTAAGTTTGTTAGCATTCTGTTATAAGTTAATGCTCTATTTTGTACTTACTTAAATACTTATACATTTCATCTGAAAAAGTATATTTTTAATTCCATGGAATGGTTGTTTCTGTATTTTTTTTTTTTGTAATAAACCTGTTTCAAATAATCTTTGTTGTCTTTTTAAGTAAAATAACTTTTTCTGAGCTGCTCGGTGCTCTTACACACGAGCTTCACATGTCAACGACAGGGGCGACTGCACGCGTTTATTAAAAACAAAGAGACAGATTTCCTTTCACATTCGCATATTTAGTACTTACCCATAATTATGAAATTAATATTTAAACCCATTTAAATAAGTTGAGGGTTTTTTTTTTAAAAAGTGGCAACACCGCAGTGACTCACACATAGTTCAAAAAGTGGTTACATTTTTCTGTTCTAAGTGCGCTATCTACCTTTTTTTATTTCATCTGAGGCGATAACAAATCTGTTGTATTTCGTTTTGATAACTAGTGTCATTTTCAATTGATACGTTTCCTATTGCAGACCTTATTTTAGCTGTTGTGGTCCACTGGTGGTCCGCGCACCACTGCATAGAACTCCGTTAGTAGTCGCAAACTTATTATTCGTAGGTACCTAACCAGACAACCGATTACCGACCTTTTCATGTATCAACATGAAAGTTTCTGCGGACAAAATGTAATTTGTTTGTTATTTTTGGATATTAATAGTAGAGTATATTTTTAGCTTTTGGCTTTTCGCTGTGCTGACGCACTTACCTAAATTATTAGGTCTTTAAAATTCAGTTTTAGCTGCAAGGATCATGCATGACGACGCATTTCCCAAAAAAAATGTTAATCAACACAAATCGGTAGTAAATTCTCCCATAAAATAGTCCAGCGACATTAACGAGGGAATTAATAATCTGTGGCGTAACGCAAAGATAATAAAACATGAAAATAGACCACAAAGTTCCCGCCATTTTTTATTTTATTTGTGTTTGTGTGACGTTAGATTTTATATTTTAGAGAGATCTTTATTTTTTTATTGTGTTTTAGAAGCCAGTTAATTAGTTACACGTGTAAATGTGCTCAAATGCGGGCTCTGGACTGCTTGACACTGAGGAAAAACAGAGACACAACTTAGAGTCTGTCAAGCGAGTCTTGTTCCAAGAAAAAGGCGGCGAATTCAATAATCTTACAGATGTCAACACTGATAAAGTACGCTGAAAACTTGTTTGAAACAAATTTTATCTAAATTATTTTTATCATTTTATCTACAAAAATTCAAGTACCAAACAGTTTTCAGCATACTATATCAGTGTTGACACCTGTAAAACTTTTGAATTTGTCGCCTTTTTCATGGGACAAGACTCGCTTGACAGAATCTAGCGTAAATTTACGCTTCTAACTGCCATGATCTCGCCAAGTCCACTCAAAATGCAGACTTTATCAGATCTAAGCGTAAGTTCGCTCACTAGGGAACATTACTGCCAATTGCTCCCGCCAGATGGCGCTTGACGGCTCAGGCTAAACAAAAACATTACTGTTTGTGGTTACCAAAAAATTTTTTACTGTTTTTTAAGTATAACTTGTGTTCAAAAACCAAATAATAATATAGGAGAAGTTAGTTAGCTCCATTTTACTTTCACTATTAGTTTTATATTTTATATGCATATACTGCGAAATTTTGTCGCTCGACTTTGACAGTTTGGTTTGTTTACTCTGATTCCTGTGGCGCCATCTGAGCTCAGCTATGCGGATAGTTCCCTATAACTTCTCTCTGTGTCAAAACAGAGATTATTTAGGAAGTGTCCTTGTCTCTGACTGACTATAACGTTAATAAATGGACGGGGTCGGGTAAAGTGCAACTCTTCGGAAAATACACACGTGATGTTAGCATAACATTCGTTTAGACAGAAAACCATTTAATTGCCAGTATATAACTGTTTAAGTTATAGTAGAGCGATTGGCAAAGCTTTTAATGTATCGAAGCCGAAGACTGGTTTATCTCCGTATAGCATTGGATGAAATCATTGTAGAACGTTGCCAAAACGCTTCAGTTACAGCGAATGTGAATGATTTCTTATCAAACGGGCAACGAGAAAGCCTTGACCGCAAGCTTCTTTCTAAACGGGGACTTGACACATGTCACAAATAAAATGTTTTGACTTCACTCTATTTATCGGATCGGGAACACTATGTCCGGGATTAGGATATGAAAGAAAGAAAGAAAAAACGAATATTTGCGCCAGGCACGACGCATACCATAAAAAAAAACAAAGGAAAATCTAGAAACTAGATATAGCATATAATATAATTAAAAAGTAGGTATAAACTTCATAAAAGATAGCTTCATCTCTGCGACATATGTCAAACTGACGTTTAAGTTATTGTTCTATTCTACGTTATTGTTAGCCTGTCAAGCGCAATAATTGTTAATGTATTGATACAGACAGCTGTTGCAGAGATCAAGCTATCTTTTATGAAGTATAGGAGAGGCTATTTAGATGTTGAAGTTGCCATTCCAAAGATAAAACTGGAATGTCTCCATTAGCTTGCAATAACATAACGCCAATCAGAGAGTTTGACGCCAATGTTCTCATTTTGGCATTTCGTAACAGCTAGCAGCTGTACTCTTGTCTATGATATGCCAAAAACATAAATATATCTACAAAAACACGGTCTCTATTAAAAAACATTAAAAACAATGTTTTCTTTTTGCAGCACTCGGAAGAGTCTACTTCTTAGTATTTTTTTTTCAAAGCCTAGTTTTTATTTTACGCCAATATTTATGTACAAGAATGTGTGGGACAACTTTTTACACGTCAGTTTCAGAATAGAACATTATTTCTGTAAGTTATCTCGTAAAATGATTGTGATATAACCGCAATGAGGATTTGAATGTGCAAACAGATTTGATAACTGACACTGTACCTACTATTGTCATAGCGTAGAAATACTAGAAATACGTACAACGTCTGCTTGATTTGTACTTTATGTACAAATAGTACTTATTAATTCCATGGCTTGATTGATGAACCTTGATTGAACCGATAACGCTTGCTGGACGGCAAACCCAAATGCGCTGATTTATTAAAAACCCCGCTTCTCTGAGATTTTCACATAACTTACCCCAATTTACATAATCTTACAAAAATCTACATCAAAGACTGTACCACACTGACCTCTATCATACAAGTACGCTGGACTAAATATATTAGATGAAATGACAGTTGATTTTTGTGCCGAATCAAAGCGCCCCACTCGAGGTTCTCAGGAACTAAAATTGACACATTTAGAGATAGGTTAATACCGATATTTCTCAAGATTAGGTAATACTAATATATTCGCCTGGAAATATTATATTATTTTTATTCTCATCTACTGTATTGACTTCTCATAATATGTTGCAACTAAATATCTCATATTGGTATTAGTGATGAATGTTATACGAATGCCTAATAATCAGTAATAATATGTTAAAAATCAATGTGTAATACCAAATTCTGGAATCATCATCATGATCATCCACAGTCCGACTTCACCCACTGCTGAGTACAGGCCTCTCTCTTCTTGTATCAATCACCTCGTTCCTGTCTGGAATTAATTCTGGAATAATATCATGATAATTATAATTGTATTGAGAAATGTTTTTAAGTCAAACAATTTATATCTGCATCTGAAACAGAGTTGAAAACTGATATAAGTCTTCACGTCGCTGGAATGCGATTTCACTCTTATTTGCACCTTAACACTACAGAGACAGTATCCAAATCCATCAATCCAAACTATTGTAAATGTAAGTATTAACTAACTAGTATACTTGAGCGAGCAGATACTTGCTCAAATATACTAGTTTTAAGGATAAGTTGTTAGCCTATCCCCATATTTAAATCTCACTGATCTGAGAGTAATGCGCTATAACTTTAGTAGCACGCTTTCCACTAGTTTATAGCTTGCAATCTGATTGAAAGTATTTTTAGTTAACCTTTACAGCAAGTTTTCTATTACTTAGAAATGAATCTCAATTAAAATAATTGGGATTTTCTTTTTCTCTTACGTATTAAATTATTCTCACGTATTTTTATACCGAAGGCTGTGTCCCATCTCTAATATTAGTTCCATGGAATCTCACGTTAAGTCACGTTGCTATCAGCGCCAAAATGGCGAAAATCAAATTTCTTAATTTTGTCATCGATAATATGAAGTCCAGCGTACTTGTATATTAGAGGTCAGTGCTGTACCACATGCATCACATCCCACGTGGCCATATATTTCAGATTCAGCATTAGACGCAATCACTCCAGAGAGGACAGAATTCGGAATCGGCTAGAGACGCCTTTGCTAATGTCAACAGTTGAAAGGAGAAAATCGAGTTTGGGAAGGACATCATCAACAAACTTTTTAATCTTCCCACTGCTGGGACACAGGCTTCCTGGACTGGGCGGGTTGGTGGATGTCAACCCGCACCCGCACCAGGTGTTGTTTGGGAAGAAATATTGTTCTCATTTCCAAAGAAAAGTAGATATTTATAATTTTTAATTAGTTAGATTTGTTTTATTATGGCTTAAAATATTTACGATTTTAAGTATATAACATACACTTCTTAAATGTTAAGCATGAAATGATGATGCATGAAATGATGCGCTCTGGTATGAATATTTGAACGCGTGGATTTAGGTTTACAGTAGACAGGTAAAAATTATTATACCAATGTACCTGGAAATCCTAAGGACCAAATCCACAAGTGTTTCATTACTTCATAAAAGATAGCTTGATCTCTGCGACATATGTCAAACTGACGTATACGTTATTGTTAGCCTGTCAAACGCAATTGTTACGGTATTGATACCACTGACTTATAAACCTATGGACTTGCCATACCTACGAAATTAGCGTGATACCTACATAAATCGGGAACTTAAGATGGCTGCCCATTGGCCAATGAGGTAGGCCATTTGCAACTGTTTGACAGCACAACTACACAGATAAACGTACATAAACAGCACACAACTACCAATTTTACTCGGTAATCAACATGGCGACCGGCCACGCATAGACATGATTTTGACTCTACACAAAAGTGTTACCAAGTTTAGTCCTTGACAAACATTTAGATGTCTCTCTTTTCATATGTAGTTCTTGGTTAGTTAAAAAGAGACAAAACGCTTTTTGACATGCGTGTGTCGATTTGATAGATATGTGTATAACTATTCTTCATATAGTAGAATAGGCCGTCTCCATAGATTTTCCTTCCTCATTGATTGATACTGACAGCTGTCGCAGAAATCAATCTTTTAAGAAGTATAGAAGCATGATGCCTAGAGAATCTCCGAAGAACAACTTTCAAATTTCGTAAAGGATTTGCATTGTCTTGTTAAAATTCCATTGTCGGCACGGAGCCTTGTGTTGAACATCCAAAGTGTTCAACGCAAAAATTGTCGTCCCATCGGGCTATCAGTGTGGGAACAGAGAGTACACATGTGTGCATTATAACATCACCCGTGTCGATGCCTATTAGTATCCAACCCTCCATTGAGATAGCCTGCGATGGCCACAATTCTGTGAGGAGGACTATATAGAAATCTTTGACAATGCCGTCTCTAGCAGTGGTGGCCCAGCATAAACTCTTAGAGTAAGGTTGTATCCATTGAGCGTAAGGAACAACTTGTATGCAATTCATCTACATCTGTCCCATACACTATGGGACCGTCCATTAATCACGTGAGGCTTGAAAGGGGAGGAGGGGGTTTAGCAAAAGTGGGAGGGGAGGGGGTGCAGTAAGATATCACGTGTATTTACTTTTTCGTCAAACGCGCAATTTCTAAACCGAAAAGCGGCGTGTAGTGTTATTGCGCGTGTAATATTATTGTTCTGTCAGTCAAAAACAACCTGCAACCTTTCTGTCTAGACATTTTTGTCATAGTCCTTAATTTCAGGGGGGTGACCAAAGCTCTTAGAGCGGTATCAATTTGATATCGAGTAAGTGACAGATGTATACAAGTCAGATATACATCTGTCCCTTATTCGATCTCAAATTGATACCGCTCTAAGTGCTTATGGTTACCCCCCAGAATAAAATTAGATTATACTATAGACCTGCATTAAAAGATAATATAAAAAAAAATCTTTGTAGTTAGTAAAAAATACACGTGATTTTGGGTGGGGGTTGGGGGGGAGTCTTAAACCTCACCACGTATCACCAAGGCGGAGAGGGGGCGGTTAAAAATGCTAAAAAAACATCACGTGATTAATGGACGGCCTCTATGGCAATAATCTTGCTTTAAGAGCATGGTACGGCTCCAGGCGTCGGCGTCGTCGCGATGTTCTGTGCTCTAGCGGTATAGCTATAGGTGTGCTATTTTAGATTATTTTCAAAGGTGACAAAATTATCTACGATTCCAGCGGCGAATTGGCACAGATCGGTGTTATTATACGTTTTTATAGTCAGGTAGAAAACTTTAATAGATTGGGAAATTTGAAAAGTTTTCACACTGACAGTCTAGTGATCTAGTAAGAAAAAGCCAAAAAAAAATTTTACTGTATATTTAGAAATCCCTAGTAGTTACAGTATTTTTTTATTAAATTTTTATTTCATGCTTTTTAAACTACATATAATATACATAGTAGTAAACACGCTTTAAGGTTACACTAGTCGATAATTCTTCCATACAAACGTAGTCTAGGGATTACTGGATTACTCCACTGTTTAACGAGTACGTTCAAAATTAAAATATGATATCAATTTGTCTTATCATTATCTAGCCCTGTATGGAAACAAAAAAGTAAAAAAGAAAAATATTTGAAAGTTATGAGCGTCGAAAGGTCCATATTTCAACATTAATTTTAACGCATCTTTGGGCGGCAATAAATACCACAAGAAGAAGGAAAATTGCAAAACGGCCACCATACAGGGATAGATTAGTAGTTCAACAATGCAAATAATTTATTTTGCACAACATACATTTAGTCGTTTTTCCATGATATCTAGACTCCCAAAGGTCTGTTTATAAAATTTCGCGCGCTCGTTTTTTCGTCCTAAATCATCATCCATTTCGCTACAAACTTGCAAATGTGCTAATTCGTACACGAACTAGCTTCTTCTTGCTCATCACAGCATCTTATTCTTTCGCACGAGTTGTCGGATGAGATACCAGGCATTTTAACCCACGCACAAAATAGTTCGTGCCGTCGACTAGCGTAACCTTAAAACCAAAACACGTAATTATGACATCGTTTTGCGTAAAAACCCAGATTCAAAGAGTAAAATGCGTGTAACTTTTGGACGGCTGAACTGATTTTAAACAAACGTAGCTAAGAACACTCGACAAAGTCATCTTTAAAAAAAAACCTATATCAAAATCGGTTCATCCGTTTAGGAGCTATGATGCCACAGACAGATACACAGCAACACACTTCAAACTTATAACCCCTTTCTTTTTTCGTCTGGTTTAAAAATATATATATATTATAAGATTAAACACTTGAAATGAAATGAGGGCTTTCTGAAATGATATCCACTAGGTGGCAACACTGAGACGTGAGGTTCAGAAATATGTCAAAACCCAAGTTTTCTGACATTAGCTAATTAATCGACTTGCTGATGTCAAAAGTTGCGTTTTCAAAGTAAGAGACCTATAATCAAAGTGGCGCCAACTGATGGAGTAAATTTGCCTGAAAATCCTCATTTTAGAGTTTATCATTTCTTATTATAGCCTTTTTGACGATCGTTATCCTGATATAACGTTACTTTGTATAAGCTTGCCTATTGGTTACAAGCGCAAATGCTGAATGGGGTTCATCATCATCATCATCAACAGTCTTTTAATGTCCCCACTGCTGGGACACTAGCCTCCTCTCTGTGAGAGAGGGAATGGGCCTTAATCCACTACGCGGGCCCAGTGCGGGTTGGTGGATGTCACATGTCTTCGATTTTTTGGTTTGTAGCCGCACCAGCGCCGCCACCTACGAACTAATGACATGACGTCACACAAATCCTGCATCGCGCAAGTAAAGTTTTCGGCGCGATTAGAACACATACAACAGTCCGACAACAACCGTCGGGCAGTTGCCCGGACCAGACATAACACCCGTCTGGTCGGAGGATCCTTCCTTTTCTATGGAGGTTTGTGGGACTTTACACCCTGTTTCACATACCCCTAAACTGGTGACCCTCGAGCATGAACGTCAGCGCAGCCTTCGTGCAGAACAACTTCGTGACGTCAGCATCACTTCCTCAAGCTTTCGAGCAGCGAGTCATACAGCCTGCCAGTACCCACGGCATCTACGGGGGTATCCTGACCACCAGCATGCAGCGGACGCGCATTCCTGGTCATCACCCTCAGCTTCTTTCATCACCGCTCCGACCCACTGGAGCCAGCAACACTATCCCGACTCACTGGGATATCATCACCCCGACTCACTGGGGGCACAACCGCATACAGTTCCGACTCACCGCGAACTCTGCGACTTCCGGTTCCGACTCACGGGAACCAACCTTCCACTGGCCAGGCACGCATCACAAGATGTACGAACGACTCAACCTGCTATCGACCTCCGGTCTCCGGAGGGGAGTGATGTAGCGGCACCAGCGTCGCCACTTACGAACTAATGACATGACGTCACACAAATCCTGCATCGCGCAAGTAAAGTTTTCGGCGCGATTAGAACACATACAACAGTCCGACAACAACCGTTGGGCAGTTGCCCGGACCAGACACAACACCCGTCTGGTCGGAGGATCCTTCCTTTTCTATGGAGGTTTGTGGGACTTTACACCCTGTTCCACATACCCCCAAAGGTTCTAGGATATGCCGGTTTCCTCACGATGTTTTCCTTCACCGTTTTGAGATCAGTGGTGATGAAATAATTTACACAAGGTAAAGCGCCTGCCTGGGATAGAACCCACGACCTACAAATTTTAAGTCGCTGCCGTTACCACCGGGTCACCACTGCCTTCCTGAATTGGGGTACTGGGTATGATCCCCAGGTCCTGAAAATAGTCATTAATGCCATTCAAATTTCTTAGTAGCCGAGATTTTTGCCGAAATATTTGTGCCTGTGCCTATACTTCATAAAAGATAGCTTGATATCTGCGACAGCTGTCAGTATCAATACAGTAACAATAGCGCTTGACAGGCTAACAATAACGTATACGTCAGTTCGACATAAATGTCGCAGAGATCAAGCTATCTTCTATGAAGTATAGTCGACAACCACCAAAAATACTGCTTAGAATCTTTCTAAGCAACACAAAATCTTACTGGTATTTCTTTTAAGTCTTAGATTAATCTGTTACCTAAACAATTCGCCTTTCAACCAAATGGACGCATGATCAAAAGACAGATTGAAATATTCGAGCTACCGATTGATTAAGCAAAATCAAAGTCAATTTCAAAAGATCTTTTAATCTGAAAAAAATGTAAACAAAATGCATTGAAAATGTCCGCAGCCGCAAATTTAAAAAAAATTAGGACGTAGACAAAATCTGTTTGTATTTTTGGATAATTGGAAACACGCATTTGTGTAATTATAGTATCAAAGATTACTGAAAAGCGATACTTGGTTTTAGACCCGGCACCGTTCGATCCGGTTAAATCATTTCCAAGAATCACGAGTTCGTCTTTTACATATATATTTTTTTTATATAAAATTTAACCTATCTCCCCGTGGTACCGCAGTATGCATGAGCATTTCTACATGCAAAAAAAAAGACCACAGGCAAAACCACTGTATCAATTTGTTATCGAGTAAGTGACAGTGACAGATAATACAGTGACAAGTCAGATACATCCGTCCCTTATTCGATCTCAAATTGATACCGCTCTAAGAACTTATGGTCACCCCCCAGGTGCCGTACTTTGACGAGTTAAAACCATAGATATAGTATGCAAAAAAAAACTAAATCTTTGGTCAAAACTATCAGCACTGTGAGAGAGAGACGGAGCTATACAGGTTGAAGAGCACTCTCTCTTTTTCACAACGAAATCATGATGGCGTTGACACGTTATGTATGTTAAGGACCAAGTGATTAATATGGCATTAACCATAATGCCCGGGCAATTTGAAAAATGCCCAATATTATAAAAACTATTGAAATAATTAAATTGACCGGGCTTGCTGAATAATGCTCATCACTTATTGGGTCGGGTAATAAAAGATGTGTATTTTTTCATTATTTGTTATTTTACTGCTGGCTCACTTCAGCTCCCGTCATCTCCTTCGAAACTAACCTATCCGTGTCGGGGTGCCCTAAGCTCCCGAACTCGCTTCGCTGGCTCTTGGACCAATTCATTGACCATAATTTTATTATGAAATTGCCCAACCGTTACGTGACAATATTATCTACGGCCCCAGCACAGAGTATAATATAATCAGTACATTCTGTGATCGAAACTGCATTCATTCAAGAACTGTCAGTGTCAATATTTTACATGGAGCTATGTCGACAATGAAAGCGTTTGAACTTGGTTTATAAATTCGTGATGATTCAAACTGAATGCGAACATCATTGCTGAATTTACCAATAATTATATAATCTGTTTTAAACACCGGAAGTTTCAAGACAAAACAAAAATGTATTTTCTGAAAATTTACCATTCTAAAATCCATTAAACCATCCTTTTTATTGACGAGACCTCGAAATCGACAAATTTTTACCACATCATCAAAAATATACATGTGCTAACAACACACAGACATACAGCCATTACAATTTTCTAATAGCGAACATTTATTATGGCTCGATTCTGGCATTCGTCCAACACAAACTTTCATACTAACATTATCGAGTGGTAGGTTATCGTTTATTGGCTGTATGAATAATACCTGTGCGTAATATTTAAAAAAGATAATATAGAGCGCTGTCAAGGTTATGGTTTATAAAAAATGGCGTATGGCGGGCAAATTAGTAATATTTTGGAAATGAAACAGTTTTTATTTTAAGATGGTTTTTCTTGTATATTGACGCACGTATGATGATACAAAGTATGTCTGCCACGTCTGTCTGCGATTACCGACGAAGGAGACATGTGTACGTACTCCTGACTATTGGTGTAGAAAACTGGATATTTAGTTTTCTCTTTGCGACTTCCGATCACTTTTGATAAAAGAGCAGTGGTGGCCCAGTGGTAACGGCCGCGACTTAAAAATTGTTGGTCGAACCCAGGTAGGCGCTTTACTTTGTGTACATTATTTCATCACCACTGCTTTCAAAACGGTTAAGGAAACCATCGTGAGGAAACCGGCATGTCCTAGAACCAAAAAAAAAACTCAGCTCGTATGATTAAGAAATATATTTCTTAGTTGCCAACAATCCGGTGTTTTGCAAAAATCTAATGCCATTTTGTGCCAATAAATGATTTTCCAATTATATATCTTGCAACAAATGTACATCCAACTTGTACTGACGCTTTAAGTAATTATTAATATGTACAGTAATCCATTCATATAAATAAGTCATCATAACCATGAGAACATTTCAAAATATCTATTCTGATTTTAGCTCTCTAGAATCGGTTCTACCATCAATATAAATCGATGACGAATGAGTTATTTCTGTACGTATGTTTACTTTACCAATCTATGAAAAGAAAACGAAGGGCGCGGATCAAACTGACAGTTATCACGACCAAAGTGTTATGCCAAAAACAAAAGTAGTCGGGCAATGCACTCATTTGCAAAGATCAAAAAGTACGGCACAATGCGATAGTACTTACAACTAGTAATATTGTAAAATAATGTGCAAGTCTGTATGTTTGTTAATAAATCACGCCTGAACGGGTAAACAGGTGGTTGGCTCTGTAAAAATTTCAAGTTGCAACCACAAAGTATGTACCTAACCTAAGCGGCAGCGCGCCGTGCAACTTAGTAACGTGAGCTTTCAATAGCTTCAGGGTAGAATGATATTTCAGCTAGTCACTTCTGTAAAAACCTCACGATGAAAATGTAGCCGGAGTGAGCTTGAATTGAACTGTCATTTTGATGTCACCTAAGGTTTTACGGTGTATTTTTATGTTCGTGACTACCCCAACGCCAATAGCTTCCAAAGTCGTGATCCTGCTGAACGAGCGAGCGAAAGTTAACATCGTTTATTTCTCGGTAAATACAAATAAGTTCTGTTTTTTTTACGAAATTAATCACATTTATGGGTAGTAATTATTTGTATACTTAGAATAGCTGTAGCATGCCGTGTTTTTCGGCGCTCATGGTGGTCCTGCTGAGAGGAGCGTGACTACCGCAGGACCACCTTCAAAGTTGATTTTCTCAAAAACTACTAACGTACCAATTTTGTTGTTCGAGTACTAATTGGTACCAATTGAGTATATATATTATTATTATTTTTTTAAACTTTGCCCTACTCTAGGAATTTCTCCTGTATTCCGTTTACAAACATATTAACTCACATACACAAACACCCAGAGCCGGAACACATATTTGTAGATCATACAAATAATTGCTCCGTGCGGAATCGAACCCGCGACACGCAGCGCAGCAGTCAATCGCTCAACCACTGCGCCAACCGTGCGCCCAAATTATCTACCATATGTTGAAGCGATTGGTGTCGGGGTCCGGCGGTAGTCTCGAGCATGTCATTTCTCAGTTTACAGGCTAGCAGTACACCATAACCTTAAGCTCATTTACCAAATTCTTCACGTATATATACTATCCGAATAATGCTGCTACGTATGTCCAAATCAGATTTAGAAGACACCTGTGACCTGGCACACGGGTACACCATGGCCAAAATCGTAATTGCTTAGTACACTAAATCGGACTTTCTAAAACAACCGAAAGAAATTCCACATGTATCCATTGTTTCATATATTTTTTATTTGGCAACATAGAAAAGGCAATGTATATTTTTATGTTACGCAAATACACTATTTGTGGGGATATCCTTATGGATATCTTCCGTCTTGTGAATAGTGGGTTATATTGGACTCTAGCCGTCTAAATCCCCACAGTTCCTACCGCTACCATGAGTCGAAGGGATACAATTAAATTCACGCCGGTATTGGGTTTCCATCGGATATTTTTTGACTTTCGGGAGAAACCGCTGGCAGACGCCAGTGCTGTCATAAATATCCTAAGTTACCAAAACAACTGACGACACTGGCATATAATAAATAATGATAATTTATAATGATGAGAGAAAGTAAAGTGACGATGTGTATATTGTAGCAAGAATTATGAGTCTATTGTCTCAGTTGCGCAGGTCATGATTTTATCGGCTGAGATAGTATTTTAATTCGTCACGACTTTTATGCGCTTTCACGAACTCTAGGTGGCACCTAACCGTCTGCCTTATTAAAAGCGTTGCATTTCAACTTTTCAAGGCACTGATTCGAGTGATGAAAAATTAACAGCCTAATTTTATTAAGGTATTCATTTATTTAACATATCTGGCGATATGGAGGTAAACTATCTAGGGGGTTCCGGGGTGGTCTTTTAAAAGGTCACGGGTTCTACGTGCTGATGGTGATCATGTGGGATTTTACCTCACTAAAACCAACCCGTTTGAGTGAGGTAAAATCCCACATTCCCTGGTCTTTCACCCAAAAGTCCAGGCGCTTTTTTCCCGTTAATATTTCTCCCGTTAATAATAAAATGGTGGACGATGGGGCAACTCTGCTTAACTCTTCAAAAAATACAAGTCACGCGATTTTATATTATGAAAAAACCGGCCAAGTGCGAGTCGGACTCGCGCACGAAGGGTTCTGTACTTGGTAAATTGCGGTTTAAGATGTCATCATCATCATACATGATGATGTGCAGCAGTGGGAACATTAATAGGCTGATGAGCCTATTAATGTTCCCACTGCTGGGACACAGGCCTCCTCTCTGTGAGAGGGAATGGGCCGCTATCCACCACGCGGGCCCAGTGCGGGTTGGTGGATGTCACATGTCTTCGAATTTTTGGTTCTAGGACATGCCGGTTTCCTCACGATGTTTTTCTTCACCGTTTTGAGAGCAGTGGTGATGAAATAATTTACACAAAGTAAAGCGCCTACCTGCGGGCTCGAACCAACGACCTACAACTTGTAAGTCGCTGCCGATACCACTGGGCCACCACTGCTCTGGATCAAGATTTATGACGTATTAATAAAAAACTAGTTCGATCTCGTTCAAACCAATTTTCGGTGAAAGTTTACATGGTAATGTACATCATATATTTTTTTTAGTTTTATCATTCTCTTATTTTAGAAGTTAAAGGGGGCGAGGACACATTTTACCACTTTGGAAGTGTCCCTCGCGCAAACAATTCAGTTTAGAAAAAAAAAATATGAGAAACCTCAATATCATTTTTTAAGACCTATCCATACCCACACGTATGGGATAGATGAAAAAAATAATCGTTAACGTTCTAAGTAACCCCCAAAATTTACTGTTTTTTTTTCTATTTTTGTGTGAAAATGAATACATCTACTTACCAAGTTTCAACAGCATAGTTCTTATGGTTTCGGAAAAAGTAGACGGACAGACTTGACGAATCCATAAGGGTTCCGTTTTTTTTTCCATTTGGCTACGGAACCCCAAAAAGGAGAAAATACATGTCCAATCAGAAAAGCTTTATGAGAAGTCTAATTTATGAATGCAGTAAACCAAATAATTTCCGCTTGTTAACCTATATTAATTTATGAATAGAAAGTTGCTAATGATAACACCTTCACTTCCATTCACTCAAGCGGATCATGGCAATGATCCGAGAACTGAACGAAAAAGATGATAGATGGCGCACTCTTCCTACACAGTCTTTATTTAAAACACTAACGTTTACTTTGAAAATACTATTTCCTCAATTTACTCTTTGAAGACAATGATGAATAGCGAACATGCTCGTAGAAAAATTATGCAACGGCTCTTAAACACTTAAAAACGTTAAAATCTAGAAAGCAAAAGAAATAGTCATAACAAATAAAACATATTTTAAAATTAGTCTATGGTGTGTACGTATGTATGATTGCTTTGGCTCAACTCTAGCTAGTTATAAAAAAAAACAAAATCTGTGTTTCCACCTGTCAGTAATAATTTTCTACTAATGTTGCATTCTTCCAGAAATATGTATTTTTATAATTTCTGATTCTAATAATTTTAATGTTACACCGTTGTCGACAGATACGATTTAAATGATCCGTTTTTATTTGTAGAGAAGAATCATATGCTTTCAATAATTTGTTTTGTCATGTAGAGGACGTTAAATAGCCCGCAAATAGCCAGTAGGCACAAGAGTGCAAAAGTATGTAGTAAGTATTTTGCAAAACAAAAACCGGTCAAGTGCGTGTTGAGCGCACAGTTAGGGGTTCTGTAGTCAAGACGAGAAACATGGTTTGTATTGTATGTGTTTCGCAAGGAACTGAAACAGAGAGTTATTAATTATGCGGTTGTAACTATAAACACCCTTAGTATCGCACCAAATATTTAATATAACATAACATCACGCCTGTATTTTTCGAAGTGTTGGGCAGAGGGGCACCTGTGGTAGATAAGTCCACATTTACAGTCGCCAACGACCTTGACGGAACAAAACGCGTACTCGTTTCACACACAAAATTCAATAGCTTTTTGTACTTTCCTTATTATTAAAAAAAAGCTTAGATCAAAATGTAGATAATTTAATTGTCTTTGTGGTGGTTAAACGTGTCCGATATAACTTCACAAATTAATGACACTATGTTATACGAAAAAAAAAAATTTTTCGTAAATCAAATTATTAAATAAATTTATTCATAAAAAAATATGAAAAAAAAACTATTTTTAGTATTTGTTGTTATAGTGGCAAAAAAAAATATATCATCTGTGAAAATTTCAACTGACTAGCTATCACGGTTATGAGATACAGCGTGGTGAGAGATGGACAGACAGACAGACGGATCGTTTTTTGTCCCGGTCCCCCTTTGGGTATGGAACCCTAAAAAAGGAGAAAACCCATCTAAATCAGAAAAGCTCTGTGAGAAGTCTAATTTAAGAATGCAATAAACCAAATAATTTCCGCTTGTTAACGTATATTAATTTACGAATAGAAAGTTGCTAATGATCACACCTTCACTTCCATTCACTCATGGCAATGAGCCGGGAACTGAACGAAAAACTAAAACTCGACTACTGAAAAATCACGCTATAAAAAGTATAAAACAAGAAAATATTCTCATCTGGAATTGTTATGTTGTTATTAAACTATTCCGTAGAGGATAACCGTGGTCGTATACCACGTATCCGTAATAAAACAATACATTCTGAAATATTTAAACAAACAGAAAACATTATAACCTCGGCCATGACGAAGAAATAAGGGTACCGTTTTTGCCATTCCGCTACACAACTCTAAAAACGTAAAATTAAAATTAGATATGCATTCAAAATTATAAACACACGTTCGTGAATCATGTTAACCTCTGAGAGCCGATAGACAAATACCAACGCAAAAAGCGAGTGTGCTAAAAATAAACAAAAACATACAAAAATAGCGCCAGTGTTTGTTTTGTAAGAACAAAAGAAACCATACATTTTACTCACTATTTTAATTCTTTTGAAGTATTATTTAGGATCAATTTCTGTAACGAAATTTAAAAAAGAACCACATTAATAGCAAGTATTTGTTTATTTGACTACAGAACAAAAGAACCAAAAGTGTATCTCACAATTTTAACTCTTTTGAAGTATTCTTTAGGCCCAGCTTCTGAGACGAAATCTATCACCATTTCATGTGATGTTGAGAAGTATTACAAGCAACAAAAATATATTGTTATAACAAGTTTTTTTTTAACTTGCCTTGTTGTTTGGGTCAAAACAGTTATCACCACCTATTGAGCTGAAATATTGCTTACACTTTTGGTTTGGATGACAATGCACTACGGTAATTTAAAAAACCGGCCAAGTGCGAGTCGGACTCGTGCACGAATGGTTCCGAACGTACCGTTATCGCAAAAAAAACGGCAATTAAATCATGTTTGTTGTATGGGAGCCCTACTTAAATATTTATTTTATTCTTTTTTTAGTATTTTTTGTTATAGCGGCAACAGAAATACATCATCTGTGAAAATTTCAACTGTCTAGCTATCACGGTTCATGAGATACAGCCTGGTGACAGGCGGATCGCGAAGTATTAATAATAGGGTCACGTTTTTACCGTTTGGGTACGGAACCCTAAAAACTTACCTACTTACCATTTTTTTTTGTGTAAATTTATTATAACTTTTATTTTGGAAGCAAATCTTGCAAGTTTAATTTGCCCCCTTTCCCAATGTTGGAATAAGCTAAAATTTTACAAACACGTCGTTCTCATGACAATGCAATTTTTGATATAAAATCTTTTTTTTTTTCAATAATAGCTTGTTTCTTGGATTTTATATTTGAGACTTACTTTCAGTAACCAAGTAGGTATACAAATTGTCAGATTCACGTTGGCTACTGCGATTGGTTGAATGTATGTTCAACCAATCTCTGCACAAAACTTGCGTTTAATTTGTGACGCGTCGACAAATTTCTTTCCAGAAACCGTGATTTACTCTTTCATCTTTACGTAAGTCATAACGTCGTTTACAATTTACATTTTACAAACTGTTTACGTTTACAATTCAAAGCTTAACTACGGGAAACATTTAGAATTTGTTTGGTTTTGCGCAGATGAATGAATGACATAATATGCATAACATCCTTATTAGAGTGCTTTTAGGATGTTTTAGACTTAGAAGTTGCACGAGCGGGTAAATGTCTAGAGTTAGGCTGGCCACACAGGTCAAGTTTTTATGCGAATGATAAAGAAAATCTTGATTTTCGAACAACGCGTTCGGGCCGGAAAAAACGTGACGCGTCTGCGCTAGTCTTAGACCAAGTTTTTTTATCCGTAGTTAACTCAACCAATGGTGCAGCATTGCCATCCAACGTGGCAATGCTGCCAGCACACAGTGTGCTTAGTGCGAGTTTTTTAACGTACTCACTCGTGATAACGTAAACGATCTCTTGGGTCAAAATGTACCTATACAAAAAAAGAGGTTTTGCCTTGTCGTCACCAGACGGCGCTTATCCAGTTTCCATACAAATTGGCGTAAACGTTAACGCGATTGAGCGTGAGTAAAAACTCGCTCTAAGGCCTCTGGGCACTTTTCACGTTGACAGCAATGTGGACGATACGCGTTCGTAGTTTTATTTTATTTTTATTTAAGTAGGGGTAGTTATTGTTAATTAAGTATTTTATACTATGTAAATTTTAATTAAAACTTGTTTGAACCAATGGTTAAATATGCTAACCAATTATTTCAAAAATCGGTAGAGCGCGTTAATTCATCAATTGTTAGTATAAAAAGTGGTCATATAAATAACTCTCCATTTTATTTGACCATTTGTGAGGCTAATAACTGAAGATAAATCGTGTTTCTATACTACTACGGAACTACGTCGTAACTACGGATCAAAAAACTGGGCCTTACAGAATTTTAAAATTGAATGTTTGCGGCCAGCCTAACCCCTATAATGTGTTCATCATCATCATCATCATTTCAGCCGAAAGACTTCCTCTGATGGACATAGGCCTCCCCCAGGCGTTAATGTGGCTATAATGTGTTACTCGCGACTTAATCAAATTGACAGTGTTTGTTATTTATTTAAATTAATCGACGGCTTGTCCATCGTAACAGCAACATGATAGGAGTGGAGTTCGTTTAAATGGAGTAAGTTTTCTTTAAAGGAGTTGGAATCGAATCGCCTTAATCGTATTTAAGACGACGACTAACGCTAACGACCTTGAGGGAAAAAACGCGCACTCGTTTCACACCCGCGCGATCCAAAATTTAGTAGTTTATTGTACTTTCCTTATTATTCTATGACTTAAAAAAAAAGCCTCAGATCAAAATGTAGATAATTAAATTGTCTTTGAGATGGTGTCGATTTCATTAAAATACGCCCAGCGGTTTTGGTGTGATTGTCGAGTTTATGTCCGTTTTAGTCATAACTTTACAAATTAATTACACTATGTTATACGAATAAAACTCAAAATTTTCTTAAATCAAATTATAAAGAAAATGGTCTAGTGCAACATATATTTTTTCCAAAAAACTACGACTAGACGTTTAGACGTGATTCTCATTTTAAAATCAGCTATTCAAGGGAATCTACGCCTTATCGTGTGAGGATGTGGCTACCTCTGGTTTCAGATTTAACTAAGCTGTCTCTGGGAACCCCAAAGGCCTCTGACTTGGCTCTTCAGACTTACATTAACTATATAAGTACAGATTTCCTCACGATGTTTTTTTTCCTTCACCGTTGCCTGTGATGTCCAAGATAAACTTATTAGAAAGTACATATATGAATTTGAACCACGACCAGCACGAGAGGGGAGGTCTTAGCCACTGGGCCACCCTCCACGACATACGACATACGATCTAACTAGATGACGCGATTGTATTTACTTCGCGTGCCAAAAAACGGAGTGAAGTTACGATCAATGATCGTAATCTGAGCTTTTCATTTAGTATTATCGGCACCGGAAATCCACCGAAATCTTGAAAAATGCCTTTTTATGCCATATTGAGCTGAAAAGAATGTATAGAAAAAGTTGGCCGAGGCATTGGAAATGTTTTCTTTCATTGGTAAGTATAAGTAAATTTATTTCTAAACTAGCTAACCCTACTATAATTACCTTCCTGCCTACCCTACTTACCCTGCTACCATTTTTGTTTCTATAGTCTTTTTCGCGGCGAATCTTAACACCGCCATTCAGAAAATGACTTCAAATGCACAACGCCATCTATCGAATATCGAGTTCAACTGTCCGAGTATCTGAATTGCGAGTGTTGTGATAATTTTACTTCTTGAACACTTTAAATTCATCTAACTTTTGATAGAGTGAACGGATTGCGATGAAACAAAAACTAAGTAATTCTCCAAGTTACGCACAATTTTTATGTATAAAAGTTATTTACATTGGTTTCGTACATTTCACGTGATGCGTGCACAAATAAACAGACAAACAGACAAAAATTCCAGAAACTTCGGAAATTGGTTCTGTTGGTTATCCTTTAACACCCTGGCAATTTTTTTTGGAAATATTTTCGTTGTACAAAAAATATTTTCTACAGTTTTATTATATGTAATATAATATAATATAATAAATATTGATTGTGTGTGAAAAAGTGGCATGCTTGGTTTTCATACAGATGGAGGGGCGTTATCTAGTAACATTTATGTCTGTGTCAAAAACGTATATGAAATGTTTGTGCTATAAGCGCATAATAGCATAACAAAACACACGTTACAATCGCATTTATTCGATCGTTAAAACATTTACAGCCTGTACGTATTTTATTGATTGTATTCCTTTATGACTTACGTGTTTAATCACTAATTGCAATGTTACTTTATTACGACGACTAGCTTCTTACCGCGGCTTCGCTCCCGTTGCAACCTTGCATTGTGCTGAAGTTTTGCATACACGCAGGGCTCGATCTAGCAATTTCGTCCCTCCGGGCATAGACAATATTTGCCGCCCTTGGCGCCCTTTAAAATAACGCCTTATAAGGAAGTAAATGTTTCAGGATATTATCTATTGAAAAAAAGCGGTTTTTAACTGTCGGTTCGTCATGTCTGTCTGTCCGTCCGTATGTCACAGCCACTTTTATCCGAAACTATAAGAACTATGCTGTTGAAACTTGGTAAGTAAATATATTCTGTGACCCGCATTAAGATTTTTACACAAAAATAGATAACAAAACAATAAATTTTGGGCGTTCCCCATACTTAGAACTTAAACTCAACATTTTTACAGTTTCATTGTACCAAAATCTGTTACAAAACAAACCAAATCGAGTGGATGCTTCATAAATTTAATACCGCGCCATCTATTGGAATCCTTTCATAAATGATCCATTCAAATAATCTTTGAATTGTGAATCAAGAGCCCAATATTCCTTGATTTTGTGCTTAGGAGACTTAATTAAACAAGAACATATTTTTTTTATGATCGTCTTTAGAAAATCTTAATATTTCACAAAACTCAATAACAAATCGAAGATTATCACGCCACCTAGTGCAATCTTTGTGAACTAAATTTGCTTTCTTTGCCTTGAGTGCCCGTGCTAGCATAACCACACCAAGAATAAGTTAGGCATTCTATTCTGATGAAATGGAAAAGCCTGTTAGTGCAGTTTGGCCTACCCTCATTTATACCGCTCTGGGCATTTGCCAGGCTCGCCCCTCCTAGATCTGGCCCTGCTGAAACACGTTTCGTTCTCGTGTCAATGCAATTATTAAAAAACTTGTTTAAAAAATGAAATTTTTTTATTAAAAAATCTTGTTTAACTTGAAAATCCTTTGAAAATCCTACCATATTACTCACCATCGCAGATCAAAACCAAATTTACAATCTACAATAAACCAAGCGCCGTAAACACACACTGATCATTGTTTGTTTACCCACAGCTGCACGAGGGGGCAGCACTAGTCTTCGCAGATGAACTCAAACAGACGCTGGATAGATATCTCTTCGGGATCTGCCCGCAGAGTTTTAAGGTAAGATTTGTTTGTATTATGGGGGTCTTTACTGTTATTCGTTGAGGTTTTGGTGATGGAAATACTAGCATACAGATGCCTCATCCCATACAAAGAAACCGTGCCGACGTAACTAGCGTTTTTCATCTGATTAATCTTGTTATTTTTTTGTACATCGAACGCGTTCGGTTCTGTTTCACGGTGATAGATGGTGTTAGCAGCGACTTGCAAGTAAAAGAGTTTTCTCGGTTCGTGGCTACTTTTTTCTTTAAATACAGTGACGATTTGTTTTATAGTATTTTTTGCACGTGTTTACAGTTTCATTGCACCAAAATGTTTTACAATACAAATTGTAACAATCCAGTGAAATGCCTCAGAAATTTAAAACCGCGCCATCTATTGCCATCAAGTTTAAATAATCCGTTCAAATCATCTTTGAAATGTGAATTATATAGCCCATTGCAATATTCCATAATTTTGTGCTTAGGAGAGTTAATTAGACAAGAACATAAATTGTTTATGATCGTCTCTAGAAAATCTTAATATGTCACAAAATTCAATTTCAAATCGAAGCTTATCACGCCACCTAGCGCAATTTATTAAAAACAAATTTTCTTTCTTCGCGTTGGGTGTCCGTGCCTCGGTGGACAAAATCCTTATAAAAGTTATTATAATTTTAATTTGATTAATACATCATATTAATATCTTCTAAGAAACAGGCCAATGCTACACATTCATAATCTTTTTCTGATCTTTTTTATTGGCTAGCCAACATACAGTCACGACCTAATAAATAAACATGTAATAGGTCAAACCGAACCAAGAATAAAATCATATATAAACTGAGTTAGCGTGCTCGGCGAATAAAATATGGGTTACTACATACCAACATTGAGGAGCTCGTGCCTAAATAATACAGCCCAACGGGTCGATCTTCAAGGTTAAGCAGGAATTGCCTAGGTCAATCAGTGGTTGGGTGACCATCTTTACATACCGAGTTTCCGCCGTGCCTCGGAAAGCACGTTAAGCCGTAGGTCATTTGAAGATTTTTGACAGTCGTTACGGGTAGTCAGAAGCTTGAGATCTGACACCAGTCTTGCCAAGGGGTACCGTGTTGCCCAGTTACTGGGTTGTGGAGGTCAGATAGGCAGTCGTTCCATGTAAAATAATGGTACTCGGTTGAATCCGGTAAGACTGGATCCGGACCAAATGTAGTTTTGAAAAGTCTAGGCAGATTGATACCAACAATGTAGTGGTGGCCCATGCAGTGGCTAAGATCTCGCCTGTCGTGCTTGAGGTCGTGGATTCAAATCCTTGCAAGTACCAATGTGTCTTGTTCAATTCATATGAACTTACTTTCCAAATTTTATTTTGGACATCGCATCGCTGACAATGAATCCTCCGACTGCACAGCAAGACTTTCTTCATTTTTATATCTTTTTAGTTCGCTTTTTAAGCAGTAGGGTTTTTTGATTTTATTAACTTTTTTTCACAAACAATTTAAAAACAAATTTACTCACCAATGAAAGAATACATTTCCAATGCCTCGGTCAAGTTTCCTACACAGTCTTTACAGCTCAATATGGCATAATTAGCCATTTTTCTAGATTTCGATGGATTTCCGGTGCCGATAATGCTAAATGAAAATTTCAAATTACGATCATTGGTCGTAACTTTACTCCGTTTTTTGACACGCGAAGTACATACAATCGCGTCATCTAGTTAGATTAATATCTGGGAGTCGGACTATAACAGGGTGGTATTATTAGGTCAAGTGAACTCAAAGTAAATCATAAACATAGGATTAGCATGTTCAATTAATAAAAATATATGGGTTACAAATACATACATAACACGCGCGAGAGCAGTGGTGGCCCAGTGGTAACGGCCGCGACTTAAGGCGCCTCCCCGAGCAAAACGCCGCGGTAGTCGAATTTTGTGCAGTTTTTAAGAGCTATCTACTCTTTATTTAAAAAGAAATATCAATTAATAAAAATACACTAAATTTCTACATAATGTTGATTATAAAATGGTAGTACACTTTTTTTTAAAGAGGTATATTATGTGTCACTAATCTCCTGCCAACAAAACCATAAAGAATCAAAATATTTTATTTTTATTTTACATAGGCCTACATGGGCACTTATGAAACGTCGACAAAAGGTGCACGGTTCGGGTTAGTCGTTTCCTATGGAGAAGAACCGGCAAGAAACTCCATGGATACTCTTTAAAAAAAATTGTGTTTACAATATTTCCATGTTACAGCATTAGTACTTGGATATGGGGGGACAACGTAGGCCCGACAATATGTCGTAAGAAATTTAAAAAAAAAACAAACAAAAAAAAAATGTTAAACGAAATAAAAAGTTAACAAATGTTAACAATCATCTAGAAATCTAGAAAGCCTACAATGTTCACACATTCACAATCGGTAAAAGAATCTATACAAAGGTAAAATAAAAAAAAACAACAAATTAAAATAAAATAAAAAAAACAACACTAAATTTAACATGTGGCACAAATATTGTTATCAGTGCTGTAACTATTCTTAGCAAAGGGCTATAAAGATGATTGAAAAATATTGTAAAAAGTATAATAAAAAGAGAAAAATAATGAGATTGAGAATAGTTAGAGACATCCATATATTTGTGCCGTTTATGAGTTACCAGGGAAGCCGCATGCGCAGAAGGAGCTAAAGCCAAAATTTTTATCTTCAACGTAGTCCTTGATTTTATAATATGCTTTTTTAATAAGGACACGTTTGATGTAGTTTTTGAACTTTCCATCGGTTAGTTCTATAACTGACTTAGGCAACTTGTTATAAAAGCGTATACTGTTTATAAGAAAAGACTTGCTAGTTTTCGTTAATCTGAATTTGGGTATTACAATTTCGTGCTTACTGCGTGTATTTAAATTATGGAAGTCACTTCTAGTTTTGAAAAGCCCTCGATTTTTGCGGATATACAAAATACATTCCAAAATATAAAGTGAAGGTAGAGTCAGTATATCGATCTCTTTAAATTTTTCTTTGAGGGACTCGCGAGGACCCATTTTATAGATCGCGCGGATTGCCCTTTTTGTAAGATAAAAATTGAGTCAACGTCTGCTGCTGATCCCCACAGCAGAATGCCATAAGACATAATACTGTGGAAATAAGCATAGTATACTAGTCTAGCTGTGGCTACATCGGTTAACTGCCTTATCTTCCTTACTGCATAGGCAGCCGAACTTAACCTGCCCGAAAGAGTTCTAATGTGCGCGCCCCACTGCAATTTTGAATCGATAGTAATCGCCAAGAATAAAAAAATGTGAAATAATTATTGATAGCATGCATCTCCTCGTAAAGTGTTCATTAATAATTTTTTATACTAACACTAATGGATAGACAATTTGATAACGAACATTTTGTAAGTTTTATTTTTTTCAAAAGACCAATATTCGATTTAGAACCAGAAATTCGAAGACATGTGTGACATCCACCAACCCGCACTGGGCCCGCGTGGTGGATCACGCCCCATTCCCTCTCTCACAGAGAGGAGGCCAGTGTCCCAGCAGTGGAAACATTAAAAAGGCTGATGATGATGATGACATAACACGTTATGAATGCCTTATTGGTGATTTCCGAGTGTGAATTCCTAGGTTTCATCCAAATGTCACATTTGCTTGGCCTCCTTGTAATAGTGCAAGCGCGATTGCCTAGTGTAAGGTACTAGGTTTGATTTCCAAGTTGGGTAAAGTTTTATTGAGTTACTTTATTTGAAACCTTGTAGAAGAACTAGAACTCAAGGGCAATAGGCTCATCTACTGTCTTTTAATATAATTATTTTGACATTCTTGGATATTTGTTAATTAATCATGCTTTAACGACTGGACCGATTCGGATGTTCGTTTTCTTTTTAATAAATCTTTGCCCCACACTAAGAATTACTTCCTGTATCGTGGGTGCGTTTACAAACATTTAAACGACAAGACACCCAGATCGGGAATAGATAGGGCAACGCCATCTAGTGACGAGAGGAAGAACTAGTAGTAACTTGTAACAAGTAGCGCCATCTAGTATCGAATAGTGGAACTAATCTTCTCGAAAGCTCGTGTCGAATGGAATTTTCAATAATGTACGAGCCGATCATTCTGAAAGTTTCTAGTCGCTTCGGGAACAATGAGTTCAAAAGTCGATTGTTCTGGAAGATTCTCGAATTATCTAGAACGTTCTAGAAACATCTTCGAAGTTAAAGAATTATGTAAGAAGTGTGTTTGTAATAAAGTGTGATTAATTGAAGTCTGTTGTTTGAATAATTTATCCCAGAACCCCAGCTCGTAACAATATGTTCCGTGCGGGTATTGAACCCGCGACACGCAGCGTAGCATCCGATCTCTCAACCACTACTCCAACCGTGTCTTCAATTTGAAATAGTAGTACTTCTGTAAATTCCCGTAGGACACTTTTCGACTTTTATGCGAAGCAACTGACAAATCATTAGTAGCGAAATTTTGACGGTACGTAGGTACTACATCTCTGTTAATTCCATCAAGGATTACAAGCGTTATGTTTTTTATTTACCCCGAAACTGGCCGAGCATACATACACCAATCACACATGCAGTTCTATTACACAACATACGCCATTTACTCAAATTCTAAATATAGCTTCGCAAATCGTTTTCACTTCGCGGTTAGTGGAACTGAAAACTGAAATACATGCCTATTGAAATTATAAATGGGGTGTGATGAATGCGTCACAAACATATCTAAACCCACGCTTTTCCTATGGATTAGGCAAAACTGTAGAACGTCGCTTGCTACGATCCTTTTGCTTCATTACCCGACTACGGCGAAGCGAAAGGGATATGTTTTTGACCGGTATGTGTGTTTGCATGTAGATATGTATACTTAAAGAGTTCCCTCTACATAAACTACAGTGCACCTACAGCCCTGGCAAATCTACGGAAACGGTATTGTACTATGTTGCAAGTCGAGCCGAGGCTGCGCTAGAGGGACAAGAAATCTGTGTCGGGGCTTTCCTCGACATACAGGGAGCCTTCGACAAGACAACATTTGAGTCCATACGCATTGCTGTAAAGGAACATGGCATCAATGATACCACGTGCAACTAGATTGAAGAATAGTCAGATCGGAACTGATGGGAGACAGACTTAGCGCAAAAACACCAAGAGGTTGTCCACAAGGCGGAGTGCTGACTGCTGTCACCATTAATATGGTGCTTAAAGCGTACTGGCGTGATGTTATGTTATGAAATGGTATAAACATACATGCGATTGCAGCAATCCCGAGAGATTATTACAACAAAAAAAGAATTTTCAAAATTGACGGAGATATCGGTGAACAAAAACAAAAAAAAAAAAAAAGTACAAACATGAAGTCGAACATAGAACCTCCTCCTTTTTTACCAAAAAGTCAGTTAAAACAAAATAAAATAAATATTTATGTGTGGTTTAATAAATTCACTTTTCAAAGATTATTTTAATGGATCATATAAAACTAAATTTCTGAGGCATCCACTCGATTTTTTGTTTTGTAACATATTTTGGTACAATGAAACTGTAAAAACGTGCAAAAAAATACTAAAATACAAATCGTCGCTGTATCAAAACAAAAAGTATTCGCGAACCGAGTTAACCCTTTTAATTGCAAGTCGCTGCTAACACCATCTATATCCGTGGAACGGAACCGAGCGCGACCGATGTTCTTAGAAAAATACTCAATTTAATCAGACGAAAAACGCTAGTTACGTCGCCGCATCTACCACATAGCCACAGTCACACAGCCAGGGTCTCAAAAACCTCCAATCTATCATTCATAATTATACCACACATACTTCACACGGAATACTTCACAGGAGATCTGAAATACAGTACCTACATTATAAACGCGGAGTACAGAGTGCGTCAAGCCGTCAAATAAACGTAAATATGTTTGCGTTTGTGTAATTGTTTATGTATGCAGAGTGCTAAATTCAGTCAACCTTAGCTGTTGGGTTTAAGAGTTTTTGGTGTGTTTTCGAATAAATCAGCGCTAATTACCCAACTGCAAGGAAAGCGTTATGTTTTTCGCGCGTATCTTGTATGTTTGTTTGTATGTAATAGTCTTTATTACCTCATATCTATCAAACCGCTAGACGGATTTATATAATTAAAACATCGTAAGATACTTCTTGACCGCCCAAGTTTTCTTAGATAGGTGCAGAAGTTCAAAAAACAAACATGGCGGATTTTAGGCGCCATAATGTGCGAGTCGGTGCCATTTTTTTTTTTTCTTCCTAACCCATCAAGTGAGGTATCAAAATAAAGGGTATTAAAGTGGTGATTACAAAAATATATACCACTATATGTTTAAAAGTAATTCGAAAAATAAATTATAACTAAAACGTGGTTAATATAAAAAGTTAATTTAAAAATCAAAAAGCTGACAGCATAAGAAGCGAACTAAAAAGCTGTAAACAAGAAAAAAACATGCTGTGCAGTCGGAGGCTCAGGGGGTCAGGCAGTTCGCGAATATGTATCGACTCGCACAATGTCAATATGGCGCCTAAAATCCGCCATGTTTGTTTTTTAACTTTACCTATTTAAGAAAACTTGGGCGGTCACACTGCACAGCATGTTTTTTTTCTTGTTTACAGATTTTTAGTGGTTTTTGATTTTTATATATACTTTTTTTTTGTTGGAATGAAATGAATCTGTATTCCGGATGTACAAGCAGAAAATGCACAAAGAAATCATAATTTTGGCCGATTGTCTAATCGCCTAGTGTCATTAATCGAGCGAAATCCTGTCCTAGGTTGGTAATGATGATTCGTTTCGAAATAACTGTTAGAAGAGTTATAACACTGAGGAACCCTAAAGTTATTTTTTTATTTTGTTTGGGAAATCATCCAATGACTTCTCCCGCTCTGGGTGAAGCGGGAGGGTGTGTCAGACTTTTACTGACTATAATCCACTCGTGTTCCTTCAGTTGCTTTAGCCAGGGCCGCGGTAACGCTCTTTCAAATTTATCCGCGACCCAGACAGGCATCGGCCCTAGCGAGCCCCGTCAGTTTTGCTGACATCATACCCTGGAATAAAAGCATCCCATTTTCCATATCCCAGCAATCTGTAAGGGGCTTCATCATCATCACTTCAGACGAAAGACGTCTACTGCTGGACATAGGCCTCCCCCAAGCATTGCCACATTGACCGGTTCCGCGAGTCTCGCATCCAGCGGGTGCCCGCAACCTAGACCAACAAATTAATTTCGTAAGTGAATTTGGCAAGGTAAAGGGTTTTGACCAATCACATGCGAGCTGAAAGACGCGATGTGGATTACCGTCTATGTGATTGGCCGGTTGATGGGGTCAAAACACTGCATTACCGAATTCACTTACACAATTATTCTGCAGGTCATCGGTCCAACTAGCGGGAGGCCTTCTAGCGCTGCTAAGGGGCTTATAGATCACAATCTAGTTAAATTTATGTAAGCAGAAACAAACAACGACACGGTTTTTTTAGGCTTAGTTAGCACGCACTGCGGTTTTTATTCGCGCGAACATTTCCGCCCATTATGCGACCTATGGAATTGTATGACGCTGCACGCATTGCGGTAAAAAAATCGCGCGGCAATATTACTGCAAGAAATCTGTGTTTGCCACAGAATCCACCGCACCGCGGCGCGGATAAATTCGCGTGAATATTTTGAGCTTTATGAACAGGTAGAAAGAGACAAAAATTTGCGCGAATAAAATCCCAATGCGTGTTCTGATATGGTTGTTTGTGTATGTGAGCTAGTATGTTTGTAAAAGCACCCACAATACAGGAGAAATTCTTATGTGGGGCAACTTTTTATTTTTTAATAACGAATGCCTTAATGCTTGTTTTTGCCAATATTTCGCAGTATATTAAGTTATGTATTGTATTCTCCCTAAACGAAACTTACAAAATCACAAGCATTTATTTCGGGTTTGAATCGAATGATTGAGAAAAGCTATGCTGGTTACGGTGAAACTTTTCCCTTTACAGTGACCCAATCCTTAGTTTTTAGTTTCCACTCCCTTCTGTAGACAGAAATGCGAGAAATCATAATATTATCACACAGTCTCGTTGGTTCCAGTTGCCGTTGAAGGGCAAGAACATCACCAGCGTGCCCTGCGACCTGGACACTGATCAACAGGAATTGGCTGGCAGGTGAGTCATCACTTTATTCATTTGGAATTCACTTTATTCATTTGGAATTCATTTTATTCCTTTGGAATTCATTTTATTCCTTTGGAATTCATTTTATTCCTTTGGAATTCATTTTATTCCTTTGGAATACAATCATTGCATCACCGTATGTCTTTTATTTTTTTTACAAGACTTACGGCGATACACCATGCATCGGTACAACGAGGACATCCCACCCATACCCATAAAACGTTTGATTAGATACGTTCATTGTGCTTGCATAATACTAGTAGGTATGTGCAGCAAAGGAGTGAAATTTTCTACAGGAATCTGTGTTTCCTGGTAGTTATAACCTGGTAGTCTAGTGAATAGGTTTGTTCTAGGCAAGCGTATTCATTGATCACATCATCGTTTTACTTTGGATGAAATGATGTTCAAACGCGAGCCTATGAAAAACCTTATGGACCCACTTGACCTCGATTTCGGCTAATATGATGTAAGCATTGGGTGAAGTTTACGATTGAAAGGGTGAGCCCAGCAGTTGCCCTGTTAACTCTTGCTTATTGAAGGCTGACGAATCGTGGGTAGTAAGGAAACACAGACAGACGCTGGCCGAGAGTGATTTACATTGGAAACAACAATATTTAGAGATAGCCTGATGCAGTCTAGCCGACAACCTATCATTCTAATAAAAATATCCTAGCCTGTTTAAGCATCTTCTTATGGTAGCTTTTCTATTTTCAGGCTGGCCACCCTAGCGCTCCGCGCGCACACGGCCGCGCGGTCTGACTGCGCTCGCCTCGGCGCTGCGCTCGCCAACACGCTCGGGGATCTCGCGCGCACTGCTGCCAATAGACAGCTTTTAGCTGCAGGTTTGTTTCCCTTTCAGTTCTTTCTACATACCTACGTACAAAATCTCACGCCTTTTTTTCATGGTTGTAGGCTTTTTCTTCGTTTATGTTCATAAATCTGGGCACACGTACGCTGGTTGTGACTGCTACGCACCTGATATTTCAGACTAATTGTCTCATAGAATGCTGGGAAGTGCGAAATGGGTAGCATTGAGAATTTAAGAATACAATTAGCCATATTGTTCAAAGAGTAACCTAGCGTAGCACAGCGAAGATCAGCCCGTAGCAGCTGTTGATATTTAGGCGCATTCCTCACCGAGTCGGTGCGTTTTCGTTTCTGTACAGATGTGTATGCGCTTGGTAAAGAATCCGTACCGAAACGACTCACACTTCTGCCTGACTGAATCGTTTCGGTTCGTTTCTTCTTTTTTCGAACGACAACGCGAATAGAAAATCAATGAGATCAAGTTTATATAAATAGCAAAACCTCATTCAAGAATTACTTAGGCTGGGTACTACTTAGGCACGGCTGAGCCATTCTTTTTAAAACTTCTTTTTATGTAGGCACTTAAAGCCAGTCTTGAGTGATCGTCTACGACTTAAGATCTTTTTGCAAGTAGTTTACTCGTAAATTCGGAAACAAAACAAAGTTTAAGAACGATGTAGAACGAATGGCTATAACATTCTGACGGTGTGTTACCAATAAGTCACGGTTAGAAGCTAGAACTTTAACATTAAGGTTAATATGAACACGATTCGCTTCTCTTGAGAGTTTGTTGGAACGATCGTAAAATATTAAAAATACTTCACAGTTATTCCACTGTGCCATGTTATGTAATTGTATTGTAATTTTTGCATTTTTATTTAGATTGATTGTATTGGCATTACACTTTTCATTGTATTGTTTTGTGAATTACTGTTTTTATTTGACACAATTGTCAACATTGTATGTTAATTATTGTAAATGTTCTTTGTATCGTTTTAAGTAACTATAAATAATAACTGGCTTAATTGTGGGTTACCATTTATATATATATATACCAAATGTATTACGTGAACCTCTGCCTTACCATTCGGCGAATATATACAGGCGTGATGTACTAGATGTTTCATGTTCGATCACTTATATCTAGTTTCTGAAAAAATAGCAGCGATGTGTCTTCAAACCATCGACCACATAGCCAGGGCTGTATGGGCGCTGCTTCAAACGCATATCAAGTGTTCAACCAATCATAGCATTTGACAATTTATTAGCTTATTTTTTTTAACCCAGAAACTAGGCTTTAGTATTTTTAAATCTAGATAGCCTCTAATAAATAGTAAAACTATTTTTTTTTCTTTGGAATCTGGAGCCGATGCCGACTATTCTACCAGTGTCATGTAGAGACGACAGCGTTGTAAGACGAGCCAACGAACTTTGCTTATTTATTAATTCAGTATCATTTAGAGGCGACAGCGCGGTGAGATGAGCCGACGAAAATATCTACAACAAAGGACAAATCCTTTGTGGTAGATAACAGAGATAGATATTGACAAAGTTTTTTTTTTTAAATAGTAACACTATGTACAATGTAAATGTTACAATCAACCTTGACATTAACAGCACCTTAAAATAAAATAAAATATTTTTTTTAGAACAAGATAATAAAATACCTCTTTATTCTCCCCACAGCTGCAAGCAACGAGCAAAAGAAACGGAAACTATCAAAAAGCCAGAAGATGAAAATCCAAGCGAAGCAGAGGACAGCCCTTGCCGTTAAGAAGAAGGCCGCAGCCGTCGCAGCCGCTGCTGCCGCTAAGATGACCACTTAATTTAATACAAATTATGTTTGTCATTCCCAATTAGTTGTGTATTTTATGTCGAGCTTCTATCCTGTCGAAAATTAGGTCGTAATAGAAAGTGATGATTGCGCGAATTAGCGATTGTCATGTTAATTTGTCCAGAAGGCGCCCTCTGTCGGCGCAACAACACGTTCGGGTTTGCCGAACAATATAACACGACTCTTGCGTGTTTACATGATTATCACTTTCTATTAGGTCGACGCGTAAATGTCAATCCTGTATAATTATTAAGTCATGTACAAAACTGCGTACCCGATTGGAGTTCTCATCGGTAAAAATGACGATACTTTCATATTTTACCTCTTCAGGGTATGAAATTAAAAAAACCTTTTTTAAGCCTCACGAAGGAACTGTCGTACCATCGTTTCATGCTTCATAAACCCAGCGATTAAGGCACGAGTAAGTTGTCTGACAGTGAATTCAAGATTTTTTTATTTAGTATACTAATATCTAGTCACTTTTGTAACAACTCAAGGTACAAAAGGAGGAAGTGAAATGAATAATATTTTAAGAATACTTCTGCAAATAAATATAACTAATTGTATCTTAATATTATGTATTACGTATTAGTCATCGGTGCTAGATTGGACTTAATATGAATAATATTAATATTATATTAAACTATGCACTGTAAATGTGAGAATATATTGCACAAAATTAACTACTTATGGATGTAATTTTATAATGTACTTACTAAGTATTATAATTTTAAGTTATATTTTATTAATGTAAAGATTACTCATGTAATTTGTAATTAACTGAAAATAAAAATATTTTCATAAAACGTGTATTTTATTTATCTACATTACAAATGTCTGTTAAATAATATAATAGAGATGTTAATTAGTTTCTTGTCCATGAGGTAGTTTAATAAAAAATATTGGTAACGTATTTTCTTTTAACACGTAAACTTATATGACGACAATATAATGCGTTGAAATATCGTGTGACGTCACGCCGTTAGTACCCTTGATACTGACAACATAGTGACGTGAGAAGCCCCCACTCCTGAACTTTGATACGCTTTCTTTACCAATTTTAATTTATTTGGTACCTAAAGCAAAAAATACGTGTCCAATGGTAGGCTTACAAATATTGCAAACAAAGGTATTTCACCTATGTTTGCAATATTTGTAAGTATGTGAGAACCATGTTCCTATTTATCAATTTAATTAATTTACCTGTTAATGATTATATATGAATGAGAATGTATGTACTAAATATTGTAAAACACCTATTTTTTCAAAAGAGTAAGTATGGAGTTTCTTGTGCGTCCTTCTCCATAACAAGCTACTTTTCCGAATGCACGGTAGAATCAATTTTCATTACTTGTTATATGTATGACGTTCAAAAGTGCCGCTTACTGGCCCAATTGAAATAAATATATTTGACTTTGACTTTGATTCTCCATATAAAAATGGTCCTGGTCAGATTCTGGAATAAGTAAGCTAAAGAGTTGTCAACTATCTAGTACATAATAATGAGCAGATTCAAAAACATTTTCATATTATATGAGATTTATAAAATAGTTACGAGATACTTTATGTCATGAGATCTTACCTATATGTTTTTTTTTTTATGAATGATAGCGCAACGGTGGAATGGAATGGAAGAAGAAAAAGTCCAAGTATCATGGGACAAGGACAGGAAGACGATGACAAATGTCCGTTCCATCGTCAATTCGTGGCTCGCTGTTGATATTAGTAGATAAGGAGATGAAAACTTCAATGTTAAATCCATTACCCACACTTCTGTCCCTGCCCACTGGATGTCAACTAAATATTATTCTCGTCATAATTAAATTTCTGCTGAAAGACGTGAAATGCTAAGTAATACAGATTTTAAACTTGTGCCTTCTACCATTTTGGTAGAAAAGAAATAAACTCGCCACACTGAAGCTGCACTGTCATTTTTACGTTACGTCAAATTTGACATTGACAAGTTCATCATAATAATTTTCTGCAACCTGCACAAATTGCATTTAGAGATGGGTCGTACTAGGTGAATTTTGGACTAGGTGCACCTAGTCCAAGTCCGTACAAATACTCGATCCAAATACCTGTTCCACCTAGTCCACCTAGTCCATGAAATACGCATACTTTATAGATGCTTAGTCTTGGCGTACCGCCGATACGTGTAGATACGTACGTACGCCGTAATGAATTGTAATCTTTCCTTCATACTTTATACAGGCTTAGGACTGTCAACGAAAAGATTTATCTACATTGGAGATTGTTGGCGTAATTAAAAGATTTCTATTAATTTTTCAAAGTACAGTATAGTTTTGTTATTGTTTTTTTTTTAAATACTACTTCCTTTGGGAAACATTTTTTAAAACAATAAATACATGAATTAATGTCGTAATAAAAAATAGATATATGTTCTTCAACAATTTATCAAAATTTCGTTACGAAAACCGATCACACTAAATAAGTCCGACAGTACGTGTTTGCGACGTCTAGTAGGTATTATTTCATTCATTCATTTATTTATTCATAAACAATATTCATTGTGTTTGAACATATTATCATTGAATTATTATTTATACAAATTAAATTTTACAACCAAAAATTACAACGAAATAAACAACATAGTTCACTACTAAAAATTTAATATATTCAATGTCAAAAAAAGGCATTCAAATTCAATATAATAAAGAAAGTCAAATAGTTATAAAAAATAAATGCCAACCTTACATTTATCTAATACATAAAAAAAAAAGAAAACAACGAAAATCACTACATGTCATAAAAGTTAATAAATTCAATGTCACATTCTGCAAAATCAAGAGGTATCAATACGTGAAGCGAGATCACATTCGCACGAGTCCGTACTTGATACTAGACTGCATCACATAGTCTTAATTCGCATCGAGTATTGTCAAAGTACCTATTCTATAAAGTCTGCCTAGTCTCGACTAGTCTCGAGTATTGTCAAAGTACCTATTCTATAAAGTCTGCATAGTCCCGACTAGTCTCGAGTATTGTCAAAGTACCTATTCTATAAAGTCTGCCTAGTCCCGACAAGTCTCGAGTCTCGAGTATTGACAGACAAGGATGGAAGGATTGCGGAATAGTGTAGTTAAAAAAGGACAGAATATATTCTAGCAAAACATAGTGCGCGTCGCGTTACTTTTATGCACTTTGAATTAGGGTTCAAATTCAAGTGACTGATACACGTATGATTTTGGCAAACATTAATGAGCTATGACTATGATGCTATCTCGCTTCGCCGCGTCGTCGGTACTTTGATTTGCGCGGGCCGCGGGTGCCGTGCACTGCGTAGGCACAGTGAGAGTGTGAGACTAGGTGGATCGAGTATTATAAAAGTTAGAATAGGTGCAGCCTAGTCTCGTTAAATACCTAGTCCCTGGATCTGTTCTAGTATATACGCTTCATCTCTAATTGCATTGCATTTTTGCAATGTCAACAGAGGTAAATAAAGTGAATTTAACGCGTGATTTCTTCTGATAACAACTTCTTACGACACCCAATAACACTGAGGTAAGTTTAAGCTACTGTATACTCTAAAACCCTTGTGTTTACAGTATATATTTCAATAATTCTAGCATTGATGTGTGTTTAGTGTGAAAATTAATTAACTTAAGCATTGCAGCTGCAATTACAATGATTTATGTGGCTTAACATCTTGGTCTTTACTTATTAGTGGCCTACGAATACATTGTTGCCCATTTTCTACAATAGTAACTATCCCAAGAACACGACTGTTTCTACGGTAAGAATATCGGTCTATGTGGCTGTTTTCTTATCAAATCATAGTCACATATTGCTGTGTTATATACACGTACCAAGTTAGTTAAATTGACTATAGGTTAACAATGCCCAATTTTTTGTTTGGTTTGAGGTTACAGCAAGACTGGCATTCCACTACAACTTGATTATTCTAGATCCTTGCTAGGTATTACATGTTTATGTCACAATAAATTCTCCATAATTTTATAAACGCGAAAGTTTCTAAGATGGATTTCATGCATAAGTTATTGAATGGTTGATGAAACTACGGGAATATAGCTTTGAAATCAGAATAACTAATTCCATGCGGTTGGCTGTTAGTAGAGAATTTTGTCACAAACTATGGTTTCAAACAACAGTATGGAATTCTACATTCTTGGTTTTATGTGACACTAAAAACTAAGAATCTCAACTAAAATTACACAAAAAAATGTTTGTCTGTTTTCTTAACTAAATTACTAAACACATTTTAAAGAAATTTTGTATTGAAATAATATAAGAAAATTTTAGTGCACTTTTCAACCACAAACAAACTATCTATGCATGCCACATGATTTCTATAAGAGGGTATCATTATAATATAAGAAAACCTGCCTGTAACAGTCCTACTGCAGGGCAAAGGCCTATTCTCATTTAAAGAAGCCACAAGCATTGATCAACACGCTTGCTCCAAGCGAATTTTATAATTATAATATGTAAATTAATCAAATGTTTTATACAATTTCAGAAGTTTCCTCTACAAGATTATCTGGTGAATTATCTACAACATAACGAATTTTTATAAAAGATGGACCAAGTCCGAGAAGAGGTTATAACTAAAAGTAATGAAAATAATGCAGTTGAAGATATAGTGAGAGAACACTGTTACTTTGAAGTTAATACTAAGACAGTACTTTTTTGTCATTTAATTGACCATGATTATTTGTAAGTATTTTATTTAAACTAAAATACATTTTCAGGGCTCCATACGCAAAGGGTCCTAATAGAACCCTATTGCTTTCACTCATGTGTCCGTCTGTCTGTCCGTCGTCTGTCACACAATTTTGTTCTTTTAACTTCCCATTGACCTATGCACTTGAAATTTTGGGATAATGTATATTATTAGGTATATTTTACTAACAATATATTGATAAATTGGTATGGAACGCTAAATGTGCGAAGTCCGACACGCAATTGGTCGGTTTTTTTTATTAAGAATATATTGAATGTTCTATGTTGATACCTTGTATTCACAAATCCCAGATTCTGCTCTCTGAGCTGTTTTCTACATAGTCAGGCTGTAACATTCTCACTGCTGGGACACCGGCCTCCTCTCTGTGGAAGTTTTTTTTTTTTTTCTTGTTCTCTTGTATCTGCAATCAGTCTTGAGTACTTTAAGCAGATGTGGTAAGTGAAAATTGGCATTTCGAGTGTGCTTTCCAGCGAGAGCAACTACTCATAGGGTTAGTATGTATTAAATGCTACTCAAGAGGGTACAGACATAATGTCTTTTCTTTTAAGACGTTTCTGGTACGTGCGTGTTGTCAAACCAGTAGCCAGTTTATTTGGATGCCTCTCCAGCCTTTCCAAGTATGTTTTACATATGGCCAAGATTTCCTCTTTCACCGAGTTCATTTGAAATTGGTTATGTATTTCACCATTTGAAATGAACCAAGGCCCATTGTATATGGATCTCAGAATCACATTTTGCATGCGCTGGATGATGGATATATTTGAATTGCTACAACTCCCCCATAGCTGGATGCCGTACATCCACACAGGTTTCAGAACGGTTTAATATATAAGGAGTTTGTTGTCAGTTGATAATTTGCTGTTTCGCCCTAATAGCCAGTGTAGGTTTTTGTAGCGCAAGTTGAGCTCATCTCGCTTGGTCTTTATGTGCTGCTTCCACGTTAGGCGGCGATCAAGATATAGCCCTAGGTATCTCACACAATCTTTATGTGGTAGTAAGTTGTCATTAAGCTTTACTGGCGGACGGACAATCGCCTCTGCGTAGCGTGAAAGTGACCTTTACCGACTTAGATGGGCTAACTGTTATTCGCCACTTTTGGAGCCAGTCAGATATTTTGTCTAGACCTCTTTGCAACGTTTGTGAAGCAATTGTGGGGTCATGGTTGCTAGCCAGAATTGCAGTATCATCAGCAAAGGTAGCTGTAGTTACGCTGTCCTCTGCTGGCAAGTCTGCTGTGTACAACGTGTACAGAATTGGCCCCAGTACTGATCCTTGGGGGACGCCAGCCTTTATTTCGAATAACTTCGACGTTGCCCCAGCTTCTTTGACTTGAAACAGTCGATCTGTTAGGTAGCTCTTCATTAGCTCATAGATGTTGTGAGGAAGACAAGCCTTTATCTTATAAAGTAAGCCCTTGTGCCAAACGCGGTCGAAAGCCTGCTGAATATCCAGGAAGACTGAGCAACAGAACTCCTTTTCCTCTAGCGATTTCCTAATCCTATCGCACACTCTGTGAACCTGTTCGACGGTGGAGTGCTCAGGTCGGAATCCAAATTGGTGACAAGGTATGGTGTTATTTTCCTTTAAAATTGGTTGTATTCTGCAGAGCAGGAGTTTCTCAAAGATTTTCGACAGTACTGGTAGTAAGCTTATAGGTCTATAGTATGTCAGTCATGAGTATCTGTGAAACCTTCCACTCCTGTGGAAAGTACTGCACTCTTAGGACCCCATTGTAGAGTGTCGTTAGAAACACGATGGCCTTTTTGGTAGTTGCAATAAGACTTCCTTAGTAATTAGGTCAAATCCGGGTGCTTTTCTTCTACCGAGGTTTTTTATTGTAGCCCAGACTTCTCTGGCAGTGACAAACTGTGGCGGAGGTGACATTTAAAGATCTTGTCTTAGAAAGGAGTTTATTTCTTCTTCAGATGTGGAATCTGTTGCCCTGTTAGGACGGAATACAATTGCCAAATGCTCAGCAAACGTTTCAGCCTTTTCTTGAGGTGTTCTTGCCCAACCTTGGCTCCTTCTGAGAGGTGGTACTGCTACCTGGGGTCTGGTATATTGCTTTGTGAACTTCCAAAAAGAGTAGTTGGTTGAGGCTGAAGGAGTGAGTGATTCAGTGGGCTTCTAGGGTGTTATCATGCCAGGTTTGAAGCAGTTCTTTAAGCCTGCT
Source organism: Orthosia incerta (assembly GCA_948252205.1). Taxonomy (NCBI): domain Eukaryota; kingdom Metazoa; phylum Arthropoda; class Insecta; order Lepidoptera; family Noctuidae; genus Orthosia; species Orthosia incerta. Next base: position 6,050,071 of record OX411769.1, read on the forward strand.
AGCGGCCTTACGGAAATTGTACTTGTCTTCGTTCAAACCACTTTGGTGCCATATCCTACGAAGTCTTCTTTTTTCAAGCAATGATGCCCTTATTTTCAAGGGATAATCAGAAGATCTAATTTTACTTGGACATTCGGGAGTACTGATCCAACATGCTTCTTGGATCATATTTGTTATATACTGAGTAGCAGTGTCTATATCATCTGGAGTTTTAATGCTATTTTTAGCTCAATATTATCTATAATGTACTCCCTAAAACCCTCCCAGTCTGTGTACTTATTGGTTAATGTTGATGGTCTCGCAATTTCAATTAGTCTTGAACTTATTGTTAGTAATACCGGTGTATGATCAGATGATGTATCATAACACGGTTCTGGCTTTAGGTAGTCTTTAGACAAACCTTTACGTATGAAAAAGTCCAGCAGATCTGGGGTCTTTCGTGAGTCACTAGGCCAGTATGTAGGTTCAGCAGTAGAAATTGCAGATAAGTTGTTCCCTTGAATGCTCAGTTTCAGTTGTCTACCTCGAGTGGTAATTAGCCTCGAACCCCAAGATGTATGCTTCGCATTCCAATCGCCTCCTGCCACAAAACGGTTACCAAGTGACATAAAGAAGTGCGAAAACATGGTGTCACTAATTTTATGTTTTGGTGGGCAGTAGACAGCCGACACGTTCAGACACCCATTTACGTCTTCCACGCTTATTGTTGTAGCTTGGATGTGATCGGTTTTATATTCTGGCATTAGGTGATGTTTGATCGTCTTTTTTACTATCACTGCCGTCCCAGCATGGGCCGTCCCATCAGGATGATTTGTCAGGTAGCATTAGTGGTCTGGAAATTTAACTTTAGTAGTTGAGGTGCAATGTGCTTCAAAAATCAGTGGAATATCTAGCTTTTGCTCCTTCATTAAGAGCTCAACCTAATTTTTATTTGGGGATAGCCCATTTATGTTGTTATCCTTAAGGCAGTCATTTTGTCAGCCTGTCGACGAGTTTAGTTATGAGGCTCATTAAAGTACTCATTTGGTGTAAGACTCTGTGGAAGTGGGTAGGCTTTCTCCACAACTCAAGCCCAGGTTGGATTAGTGGTTGTCACATGTCTTGAATTTATTGGTACGTATTAATCGTGAAAACTATATCAATTATATAAATAATTCTTATCATTAATTTCCAGTGAGACGGACAGCACAAAACCAAAGAAGATACCAGCAAAGAAAACGCAACAACGTAAACGGTCAATTAAAATAACAGAACTACGGGCCGTTTACAACTGCAAAACGTGCGGGTACCGCACAATGGACCGAGAGCTGTCAGCGAAACACAACTGTGATAGTAGACTTGAATATGTTCCTTGCAAAAAATGCCACAGGAGTAAGGCTCCTGAAGGTTACCAACAGTGCACAAAATGTTCTTATTTTACCAAAAACAAAGGTAGTTTGAAAGTACATATGCGGATACACGCAAACGGTACACCGTACAAATGCACAGAATGTGAATACTTTGGGAGAGATCTGAAGGATTTAATCTCACATTATGACAAAATTAGGGATTTGAAATGTGAGTGCGGTTACACAACGCATGTTAAAACGCAGATGGTCGCTCATAAACGGTCTCATACAGGAGAGAAACCGTTCTCATGTGGGATTTGTAATTTTTCTACAGCAGACCGACCGGGGTTGTATAGGCATTTGAAGAAACATGATGTGTAGTATTGTAGGTTTATACAGTGTTGACATTAGTGAAACTCTGCAGTTGTGATATGTATCGATATAATGACCACTCTGCCTTACCTTTCAGGGTAAATAGGCTTGATGTTAATTAATTACATAATTAGCCTCATCAGAAGACTTAAACTCACCCAAAGCGCAATGGCTCCGAGTTTTCTTGCTCCATTGTACAAGTGTCCGCAGGAGAACCAGGGTTACCGAGCCCGAAGAATTGCCAAACTTAAGGGTACACTAGTCGAAAATTCTTCCATACAAACGTAGTCTAGGGATTATTCCACTGTTTGACGATGTACGTTCAAAATAAAAAGTGATATCAGTTTGTCTCATCATTATCTAGCCCTGTATGGAAGCGAAAAAGTAAAAAAAGAAAATATTTCAAAGTTATGAGCGTCGATAGTTTCACATTTCGACACTAATTTTGACGCATTTTTGGGCGCGAATAAATATCATAAGAAGACGGAAAATTGCAAAACGGCCTCCATACAGGGATAGATTAGTAGTTCAACAATGCAAATAATTTTGTTTTGAACATATAGACTCAGTCGTTTTTTCATGATTTCTAGACTGACAAAGGTCTGTTTATAAAATTTCGCGCGCTGGGTTTCGTCCTTAATCATTATCAATTTCGCTACAAATTGCAAAAGTGTGTATTCGTACGCGAACTAGCTTCCTACTGCTCATCACAGCATCTATCTCTTCCGCACGTGTTGTTGGTTGATATAAAATGCATTTTAACCCCGCGCACAAAATAGTTCGTGCCTTCGACTAGTGTACCCTTAAGCGCATTGGTTGCAGAACTTTTCGACTCCATACGAAAAGTTACCATCACTTCTGCGGAGTTTCTCTTAAGTAATCTAATTGGAACTATCATTTGGGTCTGATGTAAACTCCAAAGTCAAATCATTTCAATTAGGCTGTCAAACGGCACTTTTGAATGTCAAAATTGATACTGCGAGTTTTTAGGTTGAAATCTTTAGATCTTAGAAACGTTGTCAATTTCGGGGTAGACAAAACGTAGGCTTTTCTGGTGGCATTGCAAAATATACTTTACTATTTGTGTCATAAAGTTCAAAGTTGCGGCAACATCAACGCTAACTTTATAAGGGTATTCTAGCTAGCTTGTTTGGCCGTTATGTTAGTGAAAATAAGGTATATTTTTCAATAAACTATCCTTAGCCGTTGTGGAAGAAGTATTATACAAAGCAATAATTATGTTACTAGGCGACATCTACTATGTACTCACTAAAATATAGTATACCTTGCCTTTGTTGAATGCCGTCGAGCCTCAGTGGCTAAGAGTGCGTGGGTTCAAATCCGGGCAAGTACCAATGTGACCCTTTCAATTCAAAGTTTATCGTAGACATTGCTGACATTGGTAAAGGAAAACATTGTGAGGAACCCTGACCGCCAGCCCGCCTTGAGCATGCGTGGTGATCAATCTCGGTATGAGAAGAGACTAGCCCAACAGTGGGACAGCTACAGACTGGTATTATTACAAAATAAACCGCGCTGTTGGAATTTCAACGCACGGCTCAACGTCGAGAGTTGAAAATCCAACAGTGCAATATTTATGTATTAATTCGAGTTTGTGAAAACGTCATACATATTCAGGTTGATATCATTATACATATTCAAAAGTGTGATTTTGTAAATAAAATGTATTGTCAAAAAGTTTATGCTGTAATTTTTGACAACCTTTTATCAGGAATATGTTAGCTGAAAGATGGACATAGACCTGTCCCAAGCATCGTCACATATGGACCGATTATTAAATTTTTCTATACGAAGTGTGAAGTATGATATTTCCCGTGACCTCCACCAGGTCATCGGTCATTCTTATGGAAGCGGAATCACCCACCTATCATCATTACCTTTTAGCCGAAAGACGATCACTGCTGGACTTAGGCTTCCTCCATGCATCGCCACATCGAACGTTCTCGGGCATTCTGCATCTTTTGGTAAAGGGCCGTGCTGGTGGACTTAGGAGGGTGAACTCAAGTCGACGCTGGACACCCTTTTTAAAAAAACCGTCAAAATTTGAAACTACTGTATAACAATAACAAGTTTTTTTTTTAATCACCCGACACATTTGTAGTAGACACGCTTCGTGATAATCTATGTGTTCTGAGACGTGGTCGCTCACAATGGGCCTCATCAGAAAGCTTAGTCATCCAAAGGTCGTTGCTCGGAGTATCCTTGCGTGATCGAATCAGAAATGTAGAGATCCGCAAGAGAAGGATGGCCGATGGGGCAGAAAAATTCTGGAGTGGCGACCGCGAACCGGAAGACGTTGCGTTGGAAGGCCTCCCACTAGGTGGGCCGATGACCTGGTGAAGGTCGCTGGATGTGAGGCACACGGGACCGGTCAATGTGGCGACGCTTGGGGAAGACCTATGTCCAGCACCAGACGTCTTTCGGATGATATGATGAGACACGCTTCGATCTAAAAACTATCGAACACATAATTTTCTAGGACACGATATCTTGCGAAAATACCCCGATTCAAACAGTAAAACGCCTATAACTTTTGAACGGTTGAACTGATTTTCATCAAACTTAGCTAATTACTTATGACGACACGGTTGGCGTAGTGGTTGAGCGATCGGCTGCTGCGCTGCGTGTCGCGGGTTCGATTCCCGCACGGTACAAATATTTGTATGGCCTACAGATAGTTGTTCCGGATCCGAGTGTCTTGTGTATGTGAGTTTAAATGTTTGTAAATGCACCCACGATGATACAGGAAGAAATTCATAGTGTTAAGTTCCGTTGGGGTTAAGCGCATTGGCGCGGTTACACTCGGCACCAAACCAAGGTCGGTCTTCGCTAGACATTGTTACGTCAGAGAACGGAATATAGTACTCCCTTCCCTGACGCAACACGTCCGTCACTGCGTCCGCGCACGACGAAGGATCAGTCGAAGAAAAGCAAGTAGGCTGCCAAAGATAGGATGCGAAGAAAGATCGTATCCCATCCCAATCTGCTGTCTTGTACCGCCATACCCGCCGGGTGCCTCTTGGGCTGGGATCGGGCGTCCAGTAGACGGATACAGATTGCACCAGAAAGTGGTCGGAAGTGCCCAAAGGTGGGGATACCGAAACCGAGTAACGGTCTGGATCTGTTGTGTAATTAGCCGTATGCGAATTAACTAAATCGAAATCGGTTCATCCGTTTAGTAGCTATGATGCCACAGTCAGACCGATACACAAACAGGTATACACGTCAAACTTACAACACCCCTCTTTTTGCGTCGGGGGTTTAAAAATATATCTAATCTACACATCAGTGAAATAGAGATAAGCTTCCTGAGGTTGATCCATAGATGGGTGACTATCCATTTACATGACATTGCGAGACTCCTGCGTGTCTCGGAAAGCACATTAGGCCGTTTGGCCCGACAGTCAATTTTACGTCTTTGACAGTTATTACGGGTAGTCGGAAGAAGGAAAACCTGACAGTTGACACCAGTCTTACCAAGACGTATTTTGTTACCTAGTTAAAGTTCTCGCCAAACTTCTGGGCCGCTATGAAGTTGGCTTTTAGATGCGCAAGGCACGAAACGGTGCTGTTTTTGTATGAGATTTACTACTGCGCAGCCATTCTAGCCAACTTCAGGGCGGCCAAGAAGTTTGGCGAGAACTATACTGGGTTGTGGTCAGATAGGCAGTCGCTCCATGTAAAACACTGGTACTCAGCTGAATCCGATTAGATTGGAAGCCGACCCCAACATGGATGAGAAATGACCGAATTCTCTCAATGCATTATTTTTTGCCTACTAAATAAAGATCTATATTTAAAATTGGGACAATCCCACCGCACTATTCACAAACCATTGCAACTCCAGAAAGCCAGAATCAACAGTGGCGACCACCAGAAAAGCGCCGAGGCAATGAAGCTCGACGAAGTCCCGGAGAATTAATTTAACTTTCTTGGATCCCGCAACGAAGTTACTTAGAAATAACGGAGTGAAAAAAAAACAATTTTCCACTGCCCTTCTTAAAAGGTAGGAGACAGAACAAGCAAGGCCAATTACAATTGGGATACGCCCAGTTGCCTAGCACCAAGCATAAAATTATCATTAATATTAAAAAGATCTATATTGTATCGCTGTCATAAAAAGTGCGCGCTGCGTCTGATATAGGTTGTCTCTCTTGATATAAGATAAAAAAGCAAGCTACAGGTAGGTACTCCTCAATCTTCTTGGCGGGTCTGCAGTTGGCTAAAATGGCTGCGCAGTAGCAAATCTCATAGTAAAATAGCTGCACGCCATTCGTTGCGTATTGGAAACCCTATCTTCAGCCCAGCCAATAAGATTGGTGAGTACTGTGGCTGAGGCTACAAGACCCTGGATTCAATTCCTGGGTCGGGCAAAACGTTAAAGGGGCTTTGCCATCTGGATTTTTTCAGTTACAGCCCGGATCACAATAGATCCCAATGAGTCGAAGTGTCCGAGTTATTTCTCGGCCCCTCCATAAGATAACAGCCCGGATGATGGCAATAGGCTCGGCCCCACAGACATAAATCTAAGTAGATAATGCAAGTCTCTCCATTTGTATGAAAACCAAGCGTGTCACTTTTTAACAAATAATTTAAAAAAAATTACTACCAATGAAACAAAACATTGCCAATGCCTCGGCCAACTTTTTCTTTACAGTCTTTACAGCTCAATATGGCATAATTAAGCATTTTCCTAGATTTCAGTGGATCGCCGGTGCCGATAATGCTAAATGAAAAGCTCAAATTACGATCATTGATCGTAATTTTACATTTTTTTTTTTTTTTTTGTAGTACATACAATCGCGTCATCTAGTTCGATTTATATCTGTGCTTAGCACCTATTACATTGGACTTATATATAAATGGCGGAATATGGGTAGTGAACCTAAAGGAGGTAGAGAGTATATGTTAAATAAACAACAGACCTTTATATAAAAAATGCAATTTATTTACAGAAAATCACTTGTACAAAATTCATTATTCATTTTCATTTCGTATATTTTTACAAATTAAAATTCTTATCATTAAAATCGGAGTATTGTAACACCCGTACATCGTAAGTCTAACATAGTTTTTTTTTTGTCAAAAATACTATTTTTTCAGTGGGATTATTATTATATAATATAGGTATTTTATTATACTTTCTACAAGATTACGCAGTTTCTACTTAATACAGTTTTTTTATTATTATGGAGATCGAAGTTATGGAGTGCGATGTCTACCAACCGACCACGTGGAAAATGGCCTTTGTAGTGTTGAAATCTCACCGTGAACACTTATAGATGAAGTGCGCTGTCAATTCATCAAATCAACGTGGAATGACATGGTTCACAGTTCACTTCAATCTGACTCCACCTAAGATGAAATGTTTACAGAATAGACCGGCTGTAGTGCTATTCTGTAAATTCTCAACGATACTACTTATAGGTGAAGTGAGCTGTCAATTCATTAAATCAACATGGAATGACATGCTTCACTATTCACTTCAATCTCGACTCCACCTAAGATGAAATGTTTACAGAATAGACCGGCTGTAGTGCTATTCTGTAAATTCTCAACGATAATACTTATAAGTGAAGTGAGCTGTCAATTCATCAAATCAACATGGAATGACATGGTTCACAGTTCACTTCAATCTGACTCCACCTAAGATGAAATGTTTACAGAATAGACCGGCTGTAGTGCTATTCTGTAAATTCTCAACGATAATACTTATAAGTGAAGTGAGCTGTCAATTCATCAAATCAACATGGAATGACATGGTTCACAGTTCACTTCAATCTGACTCCACCTAAGATGAAATGTTTACAGAATCGACCGGCTGTAGTGCTATTCTGTAAATTCTCAACGATACTACTTATAGGCGAAGTGAGCTGTCAATTCATCAAATCAACATGGAATGACATGCTTCACTATTCACTTCAATCTCGACTCCACCTAAGATGAAATGTTTACAGAATAGACCGGCTGTAGTGCTATTCTGTAAATTCTTACCACGAACACTTAGTTGAAGTGAGCTGTCAATACATCCAATCAATGTGGAATGACATGCTTCACTATTCACTTCAATCTCGACTCCACCTAAGATGAAATGTTTACAGAATAGACCGGCTGTAGTGCTATTCTGTAAATTCTTACCACGAACACTTAGTTGAAGTGAGCTGTCAATACATCCAATCAATGTGGAATGACATGGTTCACTGTTCACTTCAATCTGACTCCACCTAAGATGAAATGTTTACAGAATAGACCGGCTGTAGTGCTATTCTGTAAATTCTCACCGTGAACACTTAGTTGAAGTGAGCTGTCAATACATCCAATCAATGTGGAATGACATAGTTCACTGTTCACTTCAATCTGACTCCACCTAAGATGAAATGTTTACAGCATCGACCGGCTGTATTGCTATTATGTAAATTCTCACCGTGAACTTAGGTGAAGTCTCCTCCTGAATCCTTAACATCAGGCAGATTGACAGTACACTTCAAACCTCGTATCAACGAGGCAACATTTGACGCGGGAGATAATGCACAACAACGAGGAACTTTCATTTAATAATTTTGTCTCATCGCGACATGTTGCGCACCAGCTGGCAACATCGCCAAATATATTAAGCGTCACGTTGGTTTTAAGCTCACTTCAAATAAATTTTCACGGCGAGATGTTTCAAAATCCACTGGCTGATCTTGTCCAGTCCATTTTTATTACAATCTGTCAAATATTTGCGAACACTATCGTGTTTACTCTTAAGATTCCCAGTTGTCTAATCAATTTAGTCGGCTGGTATATATTTTAGGAGTCTTTCTTACAATCAGGGAAATGTTTTGATGAGCTGTTGGTTTATTCTGTAAAATACCTCACCTAGGTTGACGTTTGAAGTGAACTGTCATTCTGCCTTGAAGGATTGACACCTCGCTTCAACTTCACCAGTGAGATTTTAATGTTTGCTTCAAAATCCGTTTCCCTGATTGTAAATACTGACTTCATACGGTTATGTCACTACATTCTTTACAGTTAAAACATTACAAAATAGCGTTGAGGTCAACTATATTTTTACATTTTTCTAATCTACTGTCCAGTAAAATTATATGTATGTACACTCGCGAAAGGTAAATATTAAGCAATTTTGCAATTACAATTTTCTTTCATAAATCTTTTACATACAATCAAGATAATGATGAACAACACTCTAGTTGCCTGTTTTGACAGTTCGGAGCTCGCACGCTCCCTTTTATTTTGACAACTTTATGCCTCCTCTACACTGCTCGCGAAGTTCCTCGGCGAAATACTGTAGAAACTTTGGCTAATGTCCGAAGTGCGACACTACACACTCGTTCAACTTCGCGATGAGCTCATTCGCTCTGTGGTGCCGATAGCCTGCGCACGTTTGTAATGGACGCTCAAGTAGCAGTTGCCGTTGCAATGTGCACTCTCGCGTATTATAACTACGTGTATATTTGCACAACGACGTCACGACGCGAACTGAAGTCAGCCGAGTCACTTCGTGTGCGCACTTCGGGCAACTTCGGGCCCTTTGACTCGGGCACGAAAACCGACAACAAATGGAAGTCGCCAGAGGCGAGGTAAAGTTTGACGAGGCCGAAATGCCTCTTTACACTATCGTATTCGTCTAACATCGTTCAACTTTGCGAGCAGTGTAGAGGAGGCATTACAGTACTTATTCATTGCGTGTCGCTTACGCTGTCGAGTAGACTGGTTTTAGAACAGAGGCCTTAGTGCGAGTTTTCACTCACGCTCAATCGCGTTAACGTTAACGCCAATTTGTATTGAAACTGGATAAGCGCCGTCTGGTGACGGCAAGGCAAAACCTCTTTTTTTGTATACATTTTGACATAAGAGATCGTTTACGTTAACACGAGTGAGTACGTTAAAAAACTCGCACTAAGCACACAGACTTCATATATATGAAGCAATTAATGCGCAATTTTTTGAAGTTACGCATTCACGGTGCAATATTTTAACTTAACTGTTTAACGTTTACATTCCACGACTGTACATTACTATCCAGTTTATTTTGTTCATCAATGACATACAGTTTAAAACACATATAAGTATATCATAATTATATTTTAGCCTGTATAAGCACTAATATATTTCAGTTCATAAGTATGGTGTGATTGAAAGGCATGAAAGGCTACTTCAAAGGCATTGTCTTAAACACTAAAGCCCCAGTATCTGGAACGAAAATTATCGAAAAAATATGTCAAACGCGCGTTGGCTTTGATTGGGAGAATTAATTTTTAACAGCCAATAGACGCGTTGATAAATTTCTTTCCAGAAGCTGGGTGTAAGAGGCACATGCACGAACTACTGATTTATAAGACCTAGGACATCTAGGTATGCTAGGAACGCTGTATAGCTTTGTTCAGTAATAGGTAGCAAATGGAGTAATTTTGAATCTATATTTTTAACTTGTTCTGATTGAAGACTTAAATATCGTCTTAGGGTAAGAATGTCTGATTTTTAACCAGTCTAGAAAAGGAGTTGACTATGCCAGTGGTGTCTCATCCTATACAAAAAAACCGTGCCGACGTTCTATACTGATTATTCTGATTATTTTTTGTACATCGATCGCGTTCGGTCCCGTTCCGTTTCTTTCCACGGATATAGATGGTGATCTATCTATCGCCGTAGAACGAAACCGAACGCGATCGATTTCCAAAAAATAATCGGTATAATCAGATGAAAAACGCTAGTTACGTCGGCACGGTTTCTTTGTATGGGATGAGGCATCTGTATGCTGGTATATTATTATTTGTGACTATGCATAATAAGGGCGGTTACGCACTAGATCCGATACGTGTCCGTGATCAGAGTTCCGAGTTCAAAATGTTCTGAATTATTACGGATAGAGTTCGGATGTAGTGCGTAAGCTTCCCTACAAGAAGTACTACGGCTACTTCGGAGCCGAAATTTCACGGAAACTGATCGGATGCAGTACGTAACCGCCCAGATAGATATTTTTTTCATTACTCTTTGTTTAATGTTCATATTAAAATGTAGAAAAATAAACACTTGTATGTCATTCGACTGGATTTTCAAAGTTTTGATGAGAGGAAATGTGTATTATTTTTCATTTATTTGTGGAACCAATACCGATTCTCCAAATTGCTAGCTACTTATACGTTTATTGCTCAACATTCGGCACTACAACAGCCAATTACAATGCAATGCTTGTCATAAATTCTTATCCCGTATACGTCATAGGAAGGAAAGATGGAGGAATCTCGATTTTAAACTAGGTCAATCTTTTTAGTACGATTCTTAAGCAGTCGGGTCTTTGATTTTTAAAATTTACTTTTTAGTATATTTTTATTACTTTTAATCATTTAAGTGGTATACATTTTGATACCGCACTCGATGGGTTTGGAAGAAAAACAATATGGCGCCCAAAATCCGCCATTATTGTTTTTTTTAACGTCACATATCTAAGAACGTTTGGGCGGTCAAAAAAACGACTGCTTTCAAAAAACCAAAATAAATACTTTTGTTTGTTGTTAATACCGAACATTGTGCAAAGTTACCGGATATATCTAACAATGACATTACTTCTGATATTATTTACTAAATATATATTATATAATGCCTTATGTCCAGAAAATGTAGTCTTAAATCTACCAGTTTTTTGTTTTAACCACATTTGGTAGTCATTTTCATCAATTGATCCGAAAGTTGTCCACTTTTGAACTTTGGCCTCCTCCAAAGTCGACACATCAATCAGTCCCGTGCGTTAATTACTCGCATGCTATTTTATTAATCTATCGAAAGACTCCAACTACCACTAAGTTGAACATGTCACATGAGTCTGTGCGATTGCATGGGAAGGCAAAATGCGATCAAAATGCGGGACAGATGTCCTGTTTCTCGGCGGGGCATCTATCCTAAACCACAGATAATATAATACTAGCATACAGATGCCTCATCCCATACAAAGAAACCGTGCTGACGTAACTAGCGTTTTTCATCTGATTGATCTTGTTATTTTTGTAAGTACATCAATCGCGTTCGATCCCGTTTCACGGCTATAGATGGTGTTAGCAGCGACTTGCAAGTAAAAGGGTTTACTAGGTTCGTGAATATTTTTCCTTTATATAGAATGAAGGTTCGTTTTATAGTATTTTTTGCACGTTTTTACAGTCTTTTTGCACCAAAATGTGATACAATGCAAATTTAAAAAATCGGGTGGAATGCCTCAGAAATTTAAAAATGCGCCATCTACTGCCATCAATTTTAAATGATCCGTTAAAATAATCTTTGAAATGTGAATTAAGAGCCCAATATTCCATAATTTTGGACTTAGGAGAGTTGATTAAACAAGAACATACAATTATTATGTTCAATTCCAGAAAATGTTAATTTTACACACAATTATTATATTCTATTGAATTGTGTGTACATGTCGCGCCATCTAGTGAGATTTATTTGAACCAAATTTTCTTTATTAGCAATGAGACCCCGTGCCTAAGCGTAATTTATATGGATTAGGCAACTATAACCTAAGTGGAATAGAGGTCCACAAAAATCGCTAATACTCTGGCAATATTAAAGATAATAATTTTACTTTCATAAATTTGTAAATAAAAAGTACCGGCCAGTTTTACAAATATAGTATTTTGCTTTATGTACTGAGATATATAGTGATTTCAAAAAGTGTGGTAACTATCCGGCTCTTCACCTAAACCGGCACACTGCAAAGCCGCTTGGCGGCAGCAATATGTATGAAGAACAGCAGCCGTATTGCGCAAGTGAATTCGGCAAAGCGAAGAGTTTGACCGCTATCAAATCGACCAATCACATGCGAGATGAATGACGCGATGTAGTTTTCCGTCAGAGTGCGTAATTCTGCTGGCTGCAGCAGTGGTGGCCCAGTGTTTACGGCCCCTGCATATAAGTCGTAAGTTCGAACCCGGGTAGGCGATTTACTTTGGGTGATTTAATCACCACTGCTCTCAAAACGGTGAACGAATACATCGTGAGGAGAACCGAAAACTCGAAGAACTGTGACATTTACCAATTGGCACTGAGAGAGGAGGCCTGTGTCCCAGCAGTGGCAACATTACAAAGATTATGAAGTTAATTTAACTACCAAATGTGGCTATATATGGATAGTTTGTCATGTTATTTGAAATCGTTTGAAAATTAGTCGTTATATTTTTGTCTCTCAATCGAGAAAATTCTGCAGAATGCTTTTATCATTCCACAAGGCAAATATATATTGCTACTAGCATTATTTCACGCAATGTTATTTTTAGTTTAGTGCAAATCTCAGAGTACACAGTTTTTTTAGAACCAGTTGTAGAATCGATTTTAATCCATTTTGTGGCGAAATAATAGGGAATATGCATAAAAAAATATTTGTTACTAAAATAGAATACTAATAGTGAAAACAATATCAAAATTGATCGAAAAACGAACGAGATATAACAATTTAAAGAAACATATCTGTCCCTCTCTACGAAAACGCTGTTGTATGGGCATCGTACTATCTGACGTGTGAGATGTGGCACGTCGCACTTCTCTTTCCAATTCACAACTTTGACTTCTTCTCTGATCAAGATATTTTTGAAAATCTTTCATATTTGTTTGTATTTTATAAGGCCGGGTTTCTGACCGCTAAATTATCAAGCACAACAACATTGTCAAGCACGCGTTATCTGCTGTGATAGGCTGTTGAAAATTCATTCAACCAATCACAGCAGATACCGCGTGCTTGACAATCTGTCACATTAATTTTGCGATAATTTAAAGGTGAGAAACTCGGCCTTAGTATTTATATAAATCATGCATATTCTCTATTATGACATTGGAGTTAAACAGGACTAGTTGGTCCAGCGTCAGGCTCTAGGTTCGGTTTCCAGGTCAGGCAGTGTAGTACTCAGTTTTCATCTGGAATTCCTTAATAACATCCCAGACTGCACTTACGTCACTACATATACTAAAAATAACATTGCATAGTACTTCAAAATCCAAGCACACTTTGAACCTACCAAAAATACATTTCCAATTTCTTTCTAAGACCTTCAAAGCATACACAATCCTCTATAAATACCTACAAACGGTCACCCATCCATTTCTATACCTTGCTTAACTTTTGACACTTGACAAAGAATGTACATTTTACATCTAAATTCTAACTTATAGTTCTAATACTGTTATTATTTTGGTCTGTATTGTGATACGGGCGATTCGGGGAAGCCTAAGTTGTATGTGATGAGAATATTTCCGTCTATATTTTGGAAGCAGAGTTGATCTAGAAATAATATTTTTTATACGATTTTAGGCTTGTGTGGCGTGGGTATCTAAGGCTAAGCCGACGAATTTTTCATAATATTTAACTATTTAAAGTTCCAGGTAAAAGAATAAAAATGTTAAGCAATTTTAATCCTTAAGTATTGTACTTTTTAAGTTTATCTTGAACATAGCTGATAACGGTGAAGGAAAACATCGGGCGGCAATCTGCCTAATAGCTTAAGAGGAAACGGGGACAGAGAGCGCCGACTGAATTTCCTTAGTAAAAAGTCATAATTCGAGGTTTGGCTCTCGTCTCTTTCCTCCTCCAATATAGGACCAATTTAAAAGATATTCCGTAAAATGAAAATTAAAGATATATACTATGTCTCTATGTTTTCCTTTTTGATGATACATTATCTTTAGAAGCACTAGAGCCCTCAAAAAATGCTCAAAATTGCGCTGTCAACACAGGCTTAGTGTACAAATTTAACAAATATAAATGATAAAAGGAAAACATAGGGACATAGTACATATCTTACTTTACCAGTTTATGGAATATCTTTTAAATTGGTCCAATATTGGAGGAGGAAAGAGACGAGAGCCAAACCTCGAATTATGACTTTTTACTAAGAAAATTCAGTCGGCGCTCTCTGCCCATATTTCCTCTTAAGTAATTTCGGCAGGGCAAAGCGAATAAATCCATGAAAGAGTTGTAACGCATTTCCTTTAATTTTTTTCGGTACTGCGTAAATAATTTATAGAGAGTACGTCCTCTAACCCTATGAATTGAATTCACATATCCTTTCCATGACCTTTCCTTTCCCTTTCAAGTGTATTACGCAATACGAAATCAGAAATGAATAGAATTTTGAATTATGTCACTTTAGGGCATGATAAATACAAGGCGGTTGATTTCCAACAACTTTCTACAAAGACATTTCTACCTTGATATTTCATCACCCTGTATAAAGTGTAAGTTCGTCTCTCCCACGCCACCTCCCGAACTAAACTAAACATGATTATGTTTCCTACACTAATAAATGCGTTCAGTGTATTGCCTTTGTGCGGGTATTTTTTAATATTTATCTTAACCATGAGAAAGGAGAAAAATGCAGATTGAGTAAAATTCCTTCTTGAAATAACCCCCTACCTTTTTGAAGTCGGTTAAAAAAGTCACCATCATCTTCCTGTTTTTATCCCAATGTAGTAGGTTTTGTAGTTACTCTACGATCTGGTTGCGCCACCATGGCTTACATTACTAACTCCGAGTTAGTAGCTAACACGGGGCCTTTATGTAAGACATATTGGTGAATTAACCTCCTATTTATAAATAATTCTGAGTTAAGTTTTTCGTGGGCCTTGAAACTTGACCTTTGAATCAATTATTGTATTTTTAACTTTATTCAAAGCTAGGTCTCATCTTGCCTAACTTTTTTTTCCCAACTATATTGGAGTCGGCTTCCAGTCCCTTGGCAAGACTGGTGTCAGATCTCAAGCTTCTAAACTTGAGATCTGACACCAGTAAACTTTGAACTTTAACCTTCTAAACTTGAGACTTCTAACTACCCGTAACGACTGTCAAAGATCTTCAAATAACAGCCGGGACCAACGGCTTAGCGTGCTTTTCGAGGCACGGAGGAAACTCGGTATGTTGAAATGGTCACCCATCCACGGACCGACCTCGTCAAGCGTTGCTTAACCTTGTTGATCGACCCGTGCGGCTGTTATTATTTAGCCACGAGCTCCTCTTTATTCAGAGCTAGGTAAAGTTCTTAATACAAAATTATTTAGACACAGGTGTTTTGCTAATTTCTGTAATCAGAACTTTAAACCAATCGAAATAGAGTCGAAATTAAAAAAAAAGTCTCGATTCTTGTTACCGTTTAACGCTTAAACTACTGAGCTGATTTAGATGTAATTTAGTATGGATATACTTTGAACCCTGGGAAGGAAATTGGTTTTATTACCGGAAATCATACTTAAAGGGGTGGAAGGGGGGATAGAAGTTTGTATGGTGAACCGATACGCGGGCAAAAATATTATGTCAATAATCTTTCTCCATTTTAAAATTAAATGCCCACACGAAGACAACACACCGTATAGCTAAAAAAATACTAATATTTTGTACAAATTGTTCTTTTATATAAAAAATACAATTACGTGCTATTAACACGCTTATTCTAAAAGGGTGGACAGGCGGAAAGGGTGTAAGACCCCGCAAACAAAAGTCTACCTAAATTTTATTGTGATGACAGATTTTACACAGCTCGGAAAGTTAGCCCGCCTAGCCCTTTCCAACAAGACGTACGGCAATGCACCATCGGTACATGGTGGACATCCCACCCATACGCACTAAACGTTTTGGAAATACTTTCATTATGCGTACAGCTAAGGAGTGGAATTCCCTGCCGGAGTCTGTGTTCCCCGATAGCTACAACCTAGGAGTCTTTACAACTGCTATCAGTAAAAGTACTTCCAGAGGTTACTTAAACTTTGCATATTTTGCAAAATATTTGCGACCAATAACCTTACTGCTATTGAAAAAAATGTAATAAATGTAAATAATGTAATGTACCGATGGCGCATCGCCGTACGTCTGGTAGTCCGATGATGAAACGGGCTGGGCGGAATTAGATTATGCAATTCCATCGCACACTCCCCGAAATGTAATCGATAAAAAACCTGGCAAACTGGCAACTGGGCGACGATGTTCAAGGCTCTAGAGCTTTGACTTAACCAATGCCTCATCGCTGATGAGCCTCTTGGCCCCCTTTTCGAACGACTCGCCTATTTCATGGGGCTTAAGCAAAATTGATGAAATGTGGGTACACTATAAGTGTAAAGAGTATCTCTGTCTGACACTTCGGGGATTGTAAGCGTGATGTTATGGAGATTTTTATTTAGGTAGACTTCTGACAATTTTAACTAAAAGGTATTTGTTTAGCCATTCTTCGAAGGCACTAATATTATGGTAAGGTGGGTACCAATTGTTGACTTGTCTATATTTTTGTTGAACAATGTTAGTCTTTTACGCTAATATTATATAAAATAATTCTTTTTTTTATTGCAAGCTTTTTTCGTATTCTTGCAGTGCACAAAAAATAACTAGTCCGCCATCTTGGGCCGTCCGCCATATTGGATTTAGAATGACGTTACTTCGCTAACCATGTATTCTCATCCAAACTAAACGTGTATGCAAATTTTTTTCTTAATCGGTGGCGGATAATTACTTTAAAATTCAGTTGCAAGATTTAACACGAACACACTTACATATTGCAAAATATCGTTAACCTTGTTCATGTTTTTTTTTTAATGATTGCGTATTCTTTAAATTTTATATGAATTATTCTTTTTTTGTTCTATTCTTCATATTGTTGTGTTTGATTTTGATTTTACTTCTTAATCATTGAATTTGAATTTCTTATTCTATTTAAATTTTATTTATGATTTTAATTTGCAACTTTATTTTAATTTGTAATTTTACTATTCATTTTAATTCTTCATATTCAATTTAATTTGTATTTAAATTTTGATTTGTATTTTTATTGATTGTTTTTTAATGTTAATTATTTTTTATTGGTATTTTCTTTCAAATAATGTTGGAACGTTGTTGTATCTCTTCTGGAGGTAATAACTGCGACACAGTTTCACTAATGCGGCCATTTTCACACGACAATTCATGTGTTTTTGTTCCAAATATACAATATACTCAATTTGTTTTTTTTTACCGAAAATTCGAATGTGACATCCACCAACCCGCACTAGGCCCGCGTGGTGGACACGGCCCACACCCTCTCGAAAAGAGTAGGTCCAATCCCAGCAGTGGAACAAATTATATACAAAAACCTGCCTCGTTTATCGCTCTTTATATTAATGGAAACTGCATCAAAATCCGTTGCGTGATTTTGGAGGAGTTAGCGGATATACAGACAGACGCGGTAATCGACTTTGTTTTATACTAGTGACGTCAAAAATTGGTACTCCCACCCATTTTTTTCCTATTTCAGCTGCCTAAGATTACAATAAATGCATTATTTATGAGTAGTACATAGTTTACGGCGAGTATATGGATAAAGTACACAGAACACTGAAGCGCATCGATGGCAACGACTAGATACGACATTATTGATAATATTCGTGCCCGTGTAATATGCGCTGAGCGCATAAACACCCTAATAGGGTAATTGACAAAAAATATCTATTTCTAGTACCTAAAAATATTGGACACGTATTATTTCTTTTGCGAGGAGCTCGTGGCTAAATAATAACAGCCGCACGGGTCGATCATCAAGGTTAAGCAACGCTTGACGAGGTCGTTCCGTGGATGGGTGACCATTCCAACATACCGAGTTTCCTCCGTGCCTCGGCAAGCACGTTAAGCCGTTGGTCCCGGCTGTTATTTCAAGATCTTTGACAGTCGTTACGGGTAGTCAGAAGCTTGAGATCTGACACCAGTCTTGCCAAGGGGTACCGTGTTACCCAGTTACTGGGTTGTGGAGGTCAGATAGGCAGTCGCTCCATGTATAACACTGGGACTTAGCTGAATCCGGTAAGACTGGAAGCCGACCCCAATATAGTTGGGAAAAGGCTAGGCAGATGATGATTGTTTCTTTTGCCTCGTAAACAAAAAAATACTACGATACAGTGCGTTGGAATATCGTGTGACGGACGTGGTAAGATCGCGGCGGGCGGGTTTTAGGCATGGCCTATGTCCCGCAGAGTCATTGCGTGCCCGTAACAACGGGCACGTACTCAGTAGAGTGGCCTTATAGGCCTAAGTAGAGGGCAGGCGTGATTACACAGCCTGCCAGAGTGTAGGTGCAATGTGTTGTTGTGCGGCACCTAGGCGACAGATTCCCACCCGGTGGAACTTGTGGCGGACCACAAGAGGCCGAATGAAAATAGCCAGCGACAGAGGTACCGACTTTGTTAGCGCTCCCCACTGAAATCGTGTGACGTTGCAGTGTGCTACACTTTATACTGACATAGTGACGTCACAAGCCCCCACTCCTGAAGTTTGATGCGCTTTATCTTTGTCATTTTTATTGATTTGGTAAAGCAAAGAATACGTGTCCAATATTATTCGTTCAATGTGTGCTACACTTTATACTGGCATAGTGACGTCACAAGCCCCCACTCCTGAACTTTGATGCGCTTTTTCTTTGTATGTTTTTATTGATTTGGTAAAGCAAAGAATACGTGTCCAAAATTATTTGATAATCTCTCTGACGGACTAAACTTAATTATCATATTTTTCTGCCCAGGAAACATCCCTATTGCTTTAGTTCAAAGAATAGCGCACACATGCTTTGCTTGCATTTCATTGCTTCATAAGTTCAAAAATCCGTCTACTCGACAGCGTAAAACACGCAAAGTTGTCAAAATTAAAGGGTCGAGGCTGTCAGAATGTGAATTGAATAATTAGAATTTTGGAATAAGACAACAACTGGCCGCACGATCGCTTTGTCTCTCTCACCACTTTTCTGACCGTATTCACTTGACAGTCCGACAGTGAACGCTTAGGGCTCACTTATTTCAGTGACTTTAGCGCTAAAATTCCTTTATGTCTATTCGAATGCTGCGGCATGCATTGGCAGATGGCAGATGATTTGGTATTCTAAAAAGTGCCGTGCGGTGCCGTGGCAAGGTCGCAAATCATTTGTCCACGAAAAAATTATTTGCATTGCCATACCGTCAGTGAGTGATATATAAATGCATGGAATAGATTCCAAACTCTTTCATTTTGAAAATTGAACGCTATTCATTGCGAGTTTTAAACTGTCGAGTAGACGCGCTTTCTTTGAAGTTACACAATAAGGAAGCTGATATCTAAGTACGTACGTATGGAAAGTTTTATTAATGCTGTCTCTAGAAGTGACCACCGAAGCTTCTCCGTGATTGTGATAAAATACGTCTTATACAAAATAATACTAATATTTTTATTATGCATTAAAATTACTGGCCTTATGTTGGCAACATTTATTAAAAAAATATATTGTAAAAAGTTGCCAATATAAAAAATGAACACGTAGTGTTGCTAGTTAATTGCTTAAGACTTATTTTCTTAAAGGGCAATGAAGTCTTTTAAGTAAAAAAATGTTTAATAAATAAATTGTCTAATTTAATTATTATAACTTATAAAGTTAAGCATGCATTAAAATCTCCTTCTTTGGACATTAATTGTCCAGAATAAACTGGACTTTCTTGTCGTCCGAAACGCCTCTAACATCCTAAAAACTACGTTAATAATGTTGCCAACATTCATTACTGGATTACCATATCACTTAATTTTGGAATATTTCTTTTCGATCAATCACAAAATCCTACCAAACTAAAAGTATTGCCATACTAACGTCATAATCAATTAATTAAATCAAATACATTTGAACCAAAAAGGGCTAAAACTAAACAATCACAAAATACTTAACCTAAAAGTTGCCACAAAAAATCACGTTTAATAAAAAACTACCAAAAGAAAGTTGCCAGCTTATTAAAAAAACTACTAAACGATAAAAAATACTGTGGGTTGCCAGCGTAAACGTCAAAAATACTACTAAAGATTATGTTACCTTATTCTATTAGCTATTAGGGGCTACATCTCGCCATGTACTGAACCAGCTGACGTTAAACATGCCAGAATAGGGGTGTTTCCTCTTCTTGTGCAGACGAAGGGATTCTTCTGAGGCATACCAGAATTGTGGGAACTTATCGTAAGCGTACTTCACTGGTTCTTTCACGAAGGGCTCTGAAGGATCGTCTGGAAGAAGAAAAATATATTTTTTATTATTTATTGGTTAACATGCAATCAGTTGATTGGCTGGTTAAGAATGCGGTATTCAGATGGAAGCGAGACAAACAGGACCGATCGATGGGCGACACTTGGGGGAGGTCTTCATCCATCAGCAGTGGCAGCTGGTTGATCATAGTAGTAGTAGTGCACTTTGCCGTCTCACTGGGAAATTCACAGGAGCCTATGTAAATCGGCAAACCATCTCGCTAGCGACTTCTAATTCGACGCCAACGCCATCTAGTTACGTCGTTGTACAACTTCTAATGTTGGTACTCGACCCGAAGATAAATTTCGTTCGTCAAACCTCGCCCGCTCTCGGTAATCTTCGGTTCGCTGGAACGGCGCACGAGACTGGTCATATTTTGCCGTACATTTTCTATTGAACTATCTCTATCTCACGCGCCAGGCGTTTTCGCTTGTTTCTCGTAGGATTGTATGAACTCTCGCCGTGCGCTTTAGCCTACCGCACGGGGAATATTTTTTACAGCAATACACGTCTTATTTCTTTAGCAAAGAGCTGAAATTTGTTCGTCATAATTTCGTAAATATTGAATAGATCGTTAATCAGATATTATTAAACATTTTTATTTTATTTCTAAACCTATTTAAATCTGGCAGTTCAGCGCACAAGTGAACTTCAAGTACAGCCGCCTCTGTCCATCAGTGGACGTCTTTGAGCTGAAATGATGATGATGATGGACTCAGTAGATGACAAGTAGTACGTTAGCACCACCACCACGCACAATGGACCGAATGACAGTCTAAGTGCGGCAAAGGGATTCCCCATCATCATAAATGATTTTATTTCTGTAAGTTGGTTTGTACAAACACTTTTACATGTCGATCATATTTTTAAAACTAGATGAGGTCGGCGTTTCCTATCTGACTACTCTGAGAAGAAAGGTCGAAACAAACTCAGAGGTCACAGTCTCTTTTAAAGTCCAGACAAAAATCTTGGTTAGATCATGTGAAGACCATGTAGATTGATGTCTGAAATGGTCTTTTGAGGAAAGAACCAGCCAGATTGAGTGGACCTGTCCAGTCAGTGCACGCATTTGTCAATAACCGAGCAGCTCAACACAGAATTTAAGAAGCTCAACGATTCGACGAACAATACCAAAGAAAGGACATTCGGGCCGCAAAACTACTCAATATGCCAGACCACGATTAAAAACTAAGATAAATTAAAAATAAAAACAAAAAGAAATTGTCCACATAGTCTTCACATTCACAATAATTAAAATAAAATAATATAATACTTTAAAAAGTAAATATTCTTGTCATTGCAAGAAAACCAAAAAAATAATAATAAAACAAAATTCACGGTGTAAAATATAAAAAATCAATATTAATTTTTAATTGGAGCAGCTCAATCCCAAGCCTTTTTGTCCTCAACGTAATCTTTGATGGTATAAAACGCGCATCAAGTAGTATGTAAAGATATCTACCAATACCAGATACCAAACCATACCAGCACCCATATTTATTATTTTATTTTTGTTTAATATTAATTTAATTGGACTTTGTTTCGACGATTTCATTTTTATTTTAACTATGATCTAATTTTATATTATTTTTCATTTGATCTTTATTTTGTTTTGATTATGATTTTAGTCTTTGTTTTGATGATTTTACTTTTTATTTTAAATTTTGATTTCTTTTTAACCTTGATTTTGATTTTAATTTGGATTGTGATTGAAATTTTACTGTTAATTCTGACTTAGATTGTATGTTTTGATTTTTATCTTGATTTTAATTTGAATTTGAGATTGATTCTAATTCTCACTGTGAATTTAATACAGATTGTTATTTTATTTTTGATTTTAATTTTATTATTGAATCGATTTTAATTATGATTTTGTTTGAATTTAGGTTTTTGAATGATTTTGATCTTAGTCTAGGATATTTAGTGAATACTTATTTGGATTGTAATTCTAATATTGGTTGCATTGGTGTTTAATTCATTACAATTATGTAACATAACGAAGGAGATCATTGGCCCCTGAAACACAGGTGCTGTTACCTAGCTCAGGGGTCAGGCATTCGCGAATTTTTGTAAATTTTGAAGCTAATAAACAATTTATTTATTTATTATGATAAGTGTGAAATGTATTTGCTCTTTTTTTAATAAAGATATAAAGAGTAACAAACAATTATCCAGTAACTTGGTTGTGGGTAGTCAGACTTAAAGGGTATTGTTTTACTCAGTAACTGGGTTTCGGAGGTTAGAGAGCCAATCGCTTCATGTAAAATTCTGGTATTCAGGGGCAACCAGTTAGACTACACATATAGTGATACTCACAGGGTGGTAAGCAGTACAGACAGAATATCCGGTGCTTCCTGCTCTCGTGGCTCTCCAGGTGCTTCTTGTGGTGCTTCCTGCGCGTGGACACGTGCGGGCAGCACGGGCACGGGATGGCCAGGTCTTTGGGCACGCAGCCGTGCCGCTCGGCCGCGTGGGTTATTAGCGTTGACGCTACGCGGTAACCCTAGAAAGAGAAGATTTATTAGAGAATAACATACAACACACCATCACACATTCTAATTCTCATTTCACACTAATTCTGTATGTGCTAATTTTGTCTGTAACTACGCTGGCACTTTTTTGAAATAAATAAAATATGAAATACTGTTGAACATAGGTTTCCCCCAAGTAACGCCATATACAGGCTGAGTTTTTCAAGGTTTTCCTAGCCAGGAATCGAACCCATTGATTTTACCCATAAAAAATGAGCCCTTTGCCCTTTACTTCACTGAATTTGATACAAGTTTTTTTTTTTTTTTTTTTTTTATCTTCCATCAGTCTTTATAGACTATAATCAGATGTGTTCACGGGTCAATGTCTTGTAGAGTGTCTCCTCCATTGAGATCCTTATTAGCGAAACTAGCTTTTTTTTTTTGAAAATCCACGAGTTCAATTCTACAAAATACTTGACTAAGCTCCTGCTGGATTTGAATAAAACCTCGATGGTACTATCTTGTGTGGTTGAGGAGTTGCTATGGCCACCTTCGAACTCCATCATGAGACCAGCTTACATAAGTACGCCAACTTTTAGTTTAATCGGTTGCCAGGAAGCTCATGAAAAGGAAGTGATAAGGAGGCTTTTTGGTTTCACAAAGGGCTTTTTTAAAATTATTGTTTAGTTTTTATTGTTTATATATCGTGTGCGGGTCGCAAAAAAAAAAAAACTTATTTCTTGTTGAAAGCTTGTAAAAATAGCTACTCACTTTAAAGCAATGTTCGCACTGGTAAGGGAAGTCCTTCCATTTAGGGTTCTTTTTCCGACTGAACACCATCTTGTAGGGTTCCGTAGGAAACCAGTCTTCTGGGTCAAGCAGCAGTTCTACCAGCTCCGTTCCTGGAAACAACAGTAAATCATTATACCTCAAACTTTGCCACTTACTCAACCATAACAACCGTAACATGTCTTTTTCGCTCTTGGGATTAACTGTTTTTTTAGGGTTCTGTAGCCAAATGGCTACAAACGGAACCCTTATAGATTCGTCATGTCTGTCTGTCTGTCCATCCATATGTCACGGCCACTTTTTTCCAAAACGAAAACTAAAACTATAAGAACTATGCTGTTGAAACTTGGTAAGTAGATGTATTCTGTGAACCGCATTAAGATTTTCTCACAAAAATAGAAAAAAAAACAATAAATTTTGGGGGTTCCCCATACTTAGAACTGAAACTCAAAAATCTTTTCATCAAACCCATACATACGTGTGGGGTATCTATGGATAGGTCTTCAAAAATGATATTGAGGTTTCTAATATAATTTTTTTCTAAACTGAATAGTTAGCGCGAGAGACACTTCCAAAGTGGTAAAATGTGTCCCTGTAACTTCTAAAATAAGAGAATGATAAAACTAAAAAAAATATATGATGTACATTACCATGTAAACTTCCACCGAAAATTGGTTTGAACGAGATCTAGTAAGTAGTTTTTTTTAATACGTCATAAATTGTAAACCGCAATTTACCAAGTACGGAACTCTTCGTGCGCGAGTCCGACTCGCACTTGGCCGGTTTTTATTTTGTTATAGATAGGCTCGCGCTTGTGTGGTTAAATAGTGGTTATTTCACCTGATGGTAAAGGATGATGTGGTCAACGGTGAAGCAAGCCTAGAAGTAACCTATTCACTTTTGACTTAAAGATTCCCAGATTGTAGCCCAAGGAAACACAGACTCTGGCAGGGAATTCCACTCCTTAGCTGTACACACAATGAAAGTATTCCCTATGTGCATACTTAATGTTTAGTGCATAAGGATGGGATGTTCCCGTTACTCAGCTCCATGTGGTTGGATCGGAAGCTATGAAGATGATGATACATACCTTCAGGCACTTCAATCTGTGGCACGGGTTCCGTCTTGGGTAATATAGCAGGCTGTATAGTGACCCCAGTGATAGTCGTGTTATTAGCAGCCAGTAGACTGGACAGTATGGTGTTCTGCGTCTGTAAAGATGTCTGTTTTTTTTTAATTATAGATAGAACTTACATTAATATTACCCAGTCAATCTATAGCAGGAACTTGGGTAAAGCAATTTTACTTCTGCTTTATGGTAAGAACTTTAACAGAAATATGATGAATGGGTAATAAGTCGGAAAGGATTTTAACTATTCTATACAAAATCAAGTTGGCTACTAAGAATAACCAATAAAATTTATAACACTACTCTTTTTCATTGGGAGTTTAAAAGTCATCATCATCATCTGCCTAGCCTTTTCCCAACTATATTGGGGTCGGCTTCCAGTCTTACCGGATTCAGCTAAGTACCAGTGTTTTACATGGAGCGACTGCCTATCTGACCTCCACAACCCAGTAACTGGATAACACGGTACCCCTTGGCAAGACTGGTGTCAGATCTCAAGCTTCTGACTACCCGTAACGACTGTCAAAGATCTTCAAATAACAGCCGGGTCCAACGGCTTAACGTGCTTTCCGAGGCACGGAGGAAACTCGGTATGTTTTAATGGTCACCCATCCACGGACCGACCTCGTCAAGCGTTGCTTAACCTTGATGATCGACCCCTACGGCTGTTATTATTTAGCCACGTGCTCCTTTTTAAAAGTAACCAAGAATAATATTTTTGAAGATGATATCACTAAACATTACCCTCCTTTTGCTGTCGGGTAAAAATAAAGTGATTACTGAGATCACAACTCATATTAGTGTATGAAAGAAGACATGCTGTGCACTAATACATTGGCATCAATAGTAGAATGATAATGCCTAAAGCCATCCATTTTTTCAATGTTATAGTACAAAAACAATACCTGCAAAGGAACTCCATTAAAACTCTGCGACATTTCCAACTTCTCTGGCTTTGGTTTCCTCTTATACCCCTTTGGAGGCCCACGTTTCTTTGCCACTTCTCCATTCTTTTTATACCTTACTACGTCTCCATTCCCAACGGGTGTTATCGTTAACTTCGCTGGCAATGAATACCGGTTATGTAGAGTTTTTACTATACTTTCTCCATTTGGTGGTTTGGTTGTAAACGCTAACGGATTAGCTAAATTTAAGGGATTGTTCACAAAATTAGGAAGCGTATTCGTTGGGTATATTGATAGTGATTTCGGTGTGTTGAACGCCGGTATCTGGTATACTTGTAGATTTAACGGGGAGTACTTTATGCGTTTGGCTTCTGGTTCATCATCATCCTCAGAATCTGTTTGGGTGATACTGAGCGGATCTTTGTCTGAAGAGAATGTGGAGGCACGTTCTTTCTCTTGGACGCAGAACATCTGGAAAAGTAATTTGAAAAATTGTTTTTATAAATCTTTTTAAATTTTACAGACAGTTTACTCTGCAGAGCCTGGGTGGAGAAGGACAAGACAGCAGCAAAATTTGTTCCTAAGCTGCCCAGTCATCACTGGATACAGGGCAAAGTATTAGATCCCAGGTACCCTCCATGGGATAGTCAATAACACCAGGATGCTACTGGCCTTCCTTGTGGAGCTAGGGTGGATCCTACTTGTACCACCCATATGCAAAATCTGCGCTTAGACATAGAGTTGCAGACTCGAGCCCATACATACAACCTATTTTATTAATATAGCTTGGGTTTGCTATTAGAGAACCCAATTCTGATTAAGCTCACTATTTTACATGAGCTATCCTATTGTATAACTTTAACTATTGTATACAAATAACCGAGAAGAGAAACTATTAGTTCTCTGAATCAAATACAACGTAGTATTTTCCACTAGCTTTAACCCCAGGAAGCTTCTGTGCTTTTGGACGGAGCTATGCTGGCTAAATTAGCCAGTACCCTTACGCACAACGGACCAAACTACTACTAGCTTTAAACCATGGCTGGGATTGCAGTCTATCCCACTAAAATTATGGATATTGTCAGGATTAAAAATTGCCTATGGTACTAATCAATTAATAGTGTTTCTATAAGTTTAGCTTTCACAAACAAACACACAATCAAACAAGGTATTTACCTTATTTTTTGATGCCATTAAACTGGTATTTTTGTTCTAATATTTAGCATATTTAAGAACTCTGCTGATCCCATGTGAATAGTGTACTTTAATAAGAACAGAATGTTCAATGAAATACTTCTTACTACATAAATGCTTCATTACTGTTAATTTACGCAAAATAACATTTTAAATAAACAAATGAATGTAGGTATACACATTTTTGTGAATCGAAAAAATCGGGTGGTCTTATTTTGCGCGAAAATCGTGTTTTCTGTCAAGTAATGTTTAACTACAATGAGTGAATGTCTAAAACTATGGCATTGAAAGTGCCTAGTTTCCTGCTATTGTTATAAATACGGTTATACAAATAATCACGAACGCCGAATAGCGGTTCACGCCAAAATTGTTATGAAATTATGAATCATTCGTCTAGCAATCTAGTTCCGTGTCACATTAATTAATAAATATATAAATTATGAAGAGATTTATCAAAGTTATCACAAAAGAATACAGATTGAATTGAAAAAAACATTGTACAAACTTTGTTTCTCAGATTCCGAAATATAATAAATCGACGCTATGTGAAAAAATCAACATTCGATTTTCAAAACACTGTAACACCACACTTTCATGTAGATGACACAAAACTTCGTAAAAATAACACATAAATAGCTTTTGAAGCTCACAAAATGGCGTTGTAATTCATAAATGCGAGAAACAATAAGACTTCTCATGAAATAACTGCACACGGGTATACATCGAGTTGATCTAATTATATTATTAAGTACTTATTTTGAATGAAACACTGACCTTTTACCGGTTTTTCTCACAGTATGAGCCAAAATAACGCTATTTGGATCACATTAAAAGCGTTTTCCTTTGATTTTTATTGTTTCTTAGTTAAAATTATAGCGAAACATGAAAATAAAAGGTTAAGTACACCCGTATAATAATAACAAGTTCTTTTGTGTAGTGATGGGGCACGCCGAGTTAGGGAGTCACTCGCTGTAGTCACAGTATATACAATTTGGTTTTGTCATGACAATCGATTTCATTAAATTAAAACTTGTTAAAAAATATCAATGTATCGTATTAAAATACAACCGGATTAAATATTCAAACATTTCAAAGTTAAACTACTTTAATTAAACTATGTATTTCTAAAATGTTATTATAAGAATTTTGGAATGCGAGCTGGGTACGAGATGTTACAATCTATAAATTTTTGATTAGATTATATATAATATACCATGCACATAAATTATCACTCATCTATAAATCATTTTTTATTCCTTATCATCATCATCATCACCAGCCTATTAATGTTCCCACTGCTGGGACACAGACCTTTTTTTCTTAGTTACTTCAAAAATAATATGATGAAAAAATTCAACCGATGTATAATCGATATGTGAAAATATCGAATCAAAGAAGGAAATGCAATTTCGGACATCACTATTCGAAGCTTCACGTCCGCGCATTCAAAGTTGCATTGCATGTAGCTGTATATGAAAATTAGGTTCTATGACATAGAAATAGAGTCCAAATTAATATTTAATATAAGTTACTGTTTAACGTTCTGTGATTGGATCAATTTCCATCTGGAGCGTCAAGCGTCATATTTATTTATCGTTCGGAAAATATAGTAAGCTATCGCTAGTACGCTGTCCGAATTACTTTCGTTAAAAAATTGTTCATGATTAAGGATTAGGTTATATTACTGGTCAAGATGGTATTTATTATTTGAGATAAAGGTAATATATAAATAAATCAATTCATTAAATAGATCGAGACATTTTTTTTTTCAATTTATTTAACGGCCATGGATACAAGTCCTTAAAGCCTAACTTAACTATTTTTAAAACAAATCTGTATTACAATTTTCCTACAGTACTAACAATGAATTTATACAAAGGTTTAAAATAAACTAACTGTGCTGCCAGCGTTAATCCAAAAATTCTACCGTTTTATTGAAAAAGTACCAGAGTTAGTTAAATTCTGAATTGGCAACTCTTCCGTTATGGACAAGCTCAAGCTCAACGCTTTTTTTCTTTAATTTATGCAGAGTAAAATAATAAATTTTATGTTTGCACAGACGACTTAGAGATACTAAGTATTTACATATTTGCGTTGTGTTTATGTCAAATAAATTATTTGAATTTTCCATTCTACTGTTACTCAAATGGCAAGGGGTGTTTATTATGCGTCATAGGGTTCGTTTTGATGATTTTGCTTTTTAGTAGTCGAATGTATGTTTGTAATATTTGCGTTGTGTATATATGTCAAATAAATTATTTGAATTTTCCATTCTACTGTTATTTAAATGGCGAGGTTGTGGGTGTTTATTATGCGTCATAGGGTTCGTTTCGATGATTTTGCTTTTTAGTAGTCGAATGTTCAAAATTTATACACTTATTTTCAAAGGGTAAAAAAATACACAAAAATGTTCGATAACCATTTTTATTTCAAACTTAATCTAATCTCCAACATCATTACAGTGCTTCATTTTTCACAAAATAATAATAAAAAAAGAAAAATAAATTACTAAAGACTAGATGACAATGCTGTACATGACCAAGTCCTGAAAAACTATTAAAAAGAGACACGATATCACATACCACTTGGTCTTACCTATTAATGTCAGACTGAGAAAAAGTCTATGCCATATATTTTTAGCAATAAGTTTGGCTTGTGTAATATTTTCGTTTGGAATATCACTTATATGACCGATAATTTAAAAAATATATGAAGAAGATCTTATAAGAATAAAAAAAGGGATTTTTGTTCCATAAATTCTGGGAGGAGGAAAAGTAAATTGAAACTACGTATACAATTTTTTTTCTTGACCAGTAACAATTTTTTTTAACAAAAGCTGATCAATCCAAAATTTACCTTGTAAAGGTAGTCTCAATTTAAACCTGGCCTGGCCTGGCCTAATTTTAAAATCTTAAGTTATTTGATTGGCGATTATTTTAATCAATCACAGCAGGGAACAAACGACGATGTCATGACAGTTTTAAATTCATTTTCTCAGTCTTACACTAACCATCCCATTCACACATTTATATACATTTTTCCACTAAATACTACAAGATTTGGCTTGAATAGTCTGTTTACTTTTTGTCAAACTGGTCACCTCGTTTTGGTATTACATTATTATTATAAAAAAAATGTCTTATGTTTAAATAAATAAAGTCTAATTTGCGTTGCGTTTATTGTTTACACTGACCAAAGATTTTTGAGATGGTTAAAACAGATGTTTTATTCTATTAATAGCATTTTTTTCTATGTCGCAACAAACGAAACGCAGTACATAATACAAAAAACGTCAGATTACACAATTAAAGTTTACTTCATAAACTAAAGTTAAATTTAATGAAACTGGCTTAACGTTTGGTTTATGTATTGGTAATCAAGGAATGATTAATAATATTATTTACAACAAAAAGGTTCAAGTTTAACTCGTGTTTAAACGTTCGTTAACCGTTAACTATCGAATAAAGTAAGCGTCAAACGTTATGGCGGCCGAACACCTCACCCACGCATCACATAAATGTGCTACAGCGCTGCAATTCGTCTCGTGTTCCGAGCTACCATTACGTTTGAATCGTACTAGAAGATTGCTACTTTACTGATTTTTTATTTGGCAGGACCTGAATCTTGGTTCAAGATTTCAACAACAGTTACAAAGGTAATAAACATTTCACACGGAAAATAAACTTGAAAATTAAAAGTAATCATACAAGAAAAAATCAGTCCAAACGAACTGAAGTAAAAAGATATGTTTTATTACAAATAAATGCAAAATTATTACAAGGGATTGTTCAGTCATAACAATTTTAAGTTACCTCGACTGAATGAAACAGTGAGACATGATTACAAATAGGTTACAATAGATTCAAAAAAGTTTACGAAATAAAGGTGCAATTGCATGAAAATGATATGTAAAATTGCTTTGAAAAAGTTGAGCATTCAAGGAATGATAAATAAAGAATACAAAAGAATTAGTGTCATTATCATCTACGTACAAGTCAAATGTGATTTTAAGTTGTCAATCGAAAGACATAACTTTTCAATCTTGATCAACAAATGTTTCTAAAAACAATTACTTTCTTCAATTACAATATACACAATATTAAAAGTTCGACTGTAAGGTCATTAACAATCTACAGTCACTACCTAGACGGGACTATTTCCAAAACCTGAAACTACTAAATAAAAAAAAACTAAGAAAACCTTTTTTTAAAGCTCAGCAATGCCTATTGTCGTTATGCGGTAAAAAAAATGCGTCCTCACAACTTTCTACCATCGATCAGAGAAATTTAACACTGGCAACACAGCGTGGTAGCTTTGGTAGATCTACCGGCTTTATTAAAGCTAAATTTTCGATCGATGCACTTTGCATAGAAACCGAATATTTTTTAAATTCGAGCAACCGAGCAATATATGCATTGTGTCTAGAAAATTGTTTCGAGGCATTTTTAGGAACTCCCGTTGTATAGAAATATTAAATAATGCTATATTATCCAGTATGATTAATAAGTGAACTGTCAAAGTACAAAGTCATAATACTGTTCGCGTTACGTAAGTTTGCCGCCTTTGTTACCCAGTTACTGGGTTCCTGAGTTCCGACAGGCAGTCGCTCCATATGAAATACTGGTACTCAGCTAAATCCCGTTAGACGTGAATCAGACCTCAACAGTTGGAAAAAAAAAGGCTAGTCTGATTGGATTTAGCCTTCCTCGGAGCGGAAAACTTACATGGCGCGAACACCAAACGCGATTTCCGATACAGTAGAAATGAGTTTAAATATAACTTTCTTTGACAATCAACTGTCTTTGGAGTATTATAATTTAAGAGACAGTGATCAAATGGTTGCATTTTTAACACTTGCATATTTTTGTGTAAATAGATGATCAAAATATGAAATGTTTTTTTTTCCCAAGTATTCTTCTGCAAAAAAAGTTATTGAAATAAAATCATCACTGTTTCCTAAACCATTCACGTTAATAATTAAAGATTATGACATGATTATTATAATTAATAATTATTAAATGCTTACAATAGTGTCATGGACGTAATTACAATCGTTTTCTTATTCATTTACTAAAAGTTTTGTGTCCAAAACGAAGTTTAGAATATATCGGCGACTTTGAAAATCGTAAAACATGACTTAAAAATAAAAGAATTGTCTGCACAAAGATCTTTTGGCGCCTAATAAAATCAGAGCGAAAACCGCCATTTTGTTTTTCAATGCATTTTCCACAGATAATTTCACAAATGTGCACCCTGACAATGTTCATTCAAGTGTCAAACGATACTTGAAGCACAAAATACATTAAATACGGTCAAAATTCCTTTTAAAGGCAAATACTCATGTAAAAATAAGGACACAAAGACTCAAAGGCAGTGCTACACCGAAACGAATGTTACAAGGTGAAATTTTATCAGAGAAAATGATTATTAACAAAATATTTGGGGTTGACAACGTGACATTTCGCGGTAGATCCCATCGGGTTATGGAGCTGAGATAGGCTGTCACTGCATATCAAATACTGGTATTTAAGCCAACCTCAATATATTTGGGATATTGATGTCAATCTCATACATTTTTGATTACATTATCGCTGACAGAATTTCACTTTGGTTATTATATGTGTTTTAAGAACTAGGAACCTATCTCTAACTCTAGCATACCTACGTTATGTACACTGCTTAGCTTCACTTTTCAATTTGGGGCTATTCTCAACGTCTAGTTGAAAATAAAAAGGGGGCGAATCTAGTCTACGTTTCACCCCTTTTTTCAGAGGCGAATTTATAGTTATTGACTGTTTATGTCTGAGTATATTTTGTCCTAAAGTCATAGTTATTTTTAGTTCCATAAAGGGTTGAAATCGGCAAACATTTTTATCATCACCGCCAAATATGTGTGTTAACCGCACTGCAGTCAATCACCTTTTCAGCCCTTTACAACCCCTTAAGAAAAATGTCATAAAAACGATGTCTAGTCATTATTAAGATTATTAATTGTCGTATAAAATTTCAACCCATTTCAACCCGCTATAAATTTGGCTACTACCCCTTTTCCTATGAGATGACAGTACTAATGAGTAATTTTGAAGAGAAATGAAATCAGCAGCACGAAACTGTCCTTTTTATGTAGAAGATAAGTTTACCGGATAAGGCGAAAATAGTACAGAAATATTATAGATCTTTGTGTGTTTAGATTTGAAAATTATTAAAACTTTAAAATTACACATTATACTGTCAAATACAAATAAAATAAATTGAATCAAGTAATTATTTTTCTATACAAAAATGTCACCTCTCTCCACTATTGGCAATATTTATTCAAAAAAATATTATTTACCAATAGTTTACAATATTTTTCTGCATTAATGTTGCCAATCAAAATAATTTGTTTAACCAATCATAGCCGTCATACGTCACTCCGCCGCCATGTTCTTTTACGTCATTCGAATAAATAACCGACCTACAAGCGAACCGTTTTTTTATATATTATTATTATTGATATATTATTTATTTCTAGTTATTTCTTTTGTACTGTAAATGAGTTTTGACGGGCCAAGTTTCATTTATCAAGTATCAAATCAACAATCCAGCCTTTTTACCCGACCGGCCCAAAAAGGAGGTTTACATATCACACATTTAACATTTCACCCCCCTACAACCCTTTTCCAGTACAAAAAACGCCTAACCTAACCAAATATATACAAAGATTTTTTTGGGATTACAAAAAGAATTTGGCATCTTAACACATCAGGATTTATACGTACGAATCACATCTTTGATTTGTGCCCTACAGAGGGGGCATTGGCCGCCCCCTTTGCCCCTCCACTGTTGCACTGCACAGCGGTAACACATGCACATATGGCCACACATGTATAGAACTGAATCTATAGGATTTTCGTAGCAGATCGTGCATTCGGTCCCTGTTAGGTTACCAGTCGTTGCTCCGTCACCTATGACGGAGTAGACAGGTTGGTGTCGACTAGTTGAAGGTCCATTTTGGAGTCTGTCGGCCAGTCTTAAAGGCTCTGTGTGACCGTTGGGTAACTGTGCCTGCTCGTTTATGTTATTTTGGCTGGTTGACGAGCATTGGTTGTCGGTTCTCGGTCTGGGTGGTTGGTAGTTGCAGGTTGCTGGCTGGTTAATTGGTAGCCCGGTTAGGCAGAGCTGTGATGTGGTCTGGATCGGCT
This sequence comes from Orthosia incerta, assembly GCA_948252205.1. Taxonomy (NCBI): domain Eukaryota; kingdom Metazoa; phylum Arthropoda; class Insecta; order Lepidoptera; family Noctuidae; genus Orthosia; species Orthosia incerta. The sequence continues at coordinate 6,084,492 of OX411769.1, forward strand.
GGAAAGAGAAATTGTATTCATAAGTTTATGGATAATTGAAGTAGGCGTGATAGAATTAAATCGTACAGAAGAGAACAACAGAAAACTGCGGATATCATATCAGAACAGAATATACGTTATATTGATCACCATGTATAAGAAAAGACTCTCTTCATATAATGATTTACTAAACTGCCTATCTTTAAAACAAAAAGGAACCACATAGGTCCAAAAACAAAAAAAGCTCGTCAAAACCAACTCACCTCAATATAATGTGCACTGGCAAGCGTCAAGCCTTGTTGATTGGCATTGTTCTGACCATTCTGTGGAGGCAGACTGACCACCAGGACGGTACCACCAGACCCGGCTGTGATCTGCCCCGCAGACCCTGTGAGCACCCTCAATTGCTGAGGCGGAGTCTGGGCTTGCTGAACCACTTGTGTACTGAGCATCCTGACCTTTTGCGTAGCCCCATAAATGTCTACAAACGCCCATAGTCTCAAAGTATGGTCTACATGCATGACTGTCATAGGGGTCGAGCCATTTCTACTGACTCTGACTTCCCCGTCTTGGGTTAACGTAACTGCTAATTCATCGCCTCTTCGGAGACCGTTTGCAGCGTCCCGTCTCACAACCCAGTACTCAGGACGGTCTAGAAGAAGTTCCGCATCATCAGGTAGATCGCAAGGTCTTAATGTAGCAGGATCGCAGGATGTCAGACCAATGGCTAAGCTGCCGGCATACGCTGCTTCTGTAGCTAGAATCTGTACGACGATCGTCTGTCCAGGACGCATAGGGCGTGCAGTAAAAACGTATCCTTGGCAGAATTCTGCGTCAGCCCTTGCAGCTATTCCCCTATCATTAACACACTGTACATTCCTTCCCTTAGTTCTGTGTAAGCTGAGTGGTACTAAAGGATTCTGGTATCGCGGCGGAGGTAATGATTCTTCAACAGTCAACGATCTCATGCTGCCAACGAGTCTGTCTTCATCTAAGGGACTATGTCTCCTCTGGCTTGGGGCTCGAGGATCAGCGAACTGTACAGCTGTGCAGTTTCCATATACATCTACCAAGGCCCAGAGAGGGCTTCGGGTGTCTACACCTGAGAAGAATAAGCCTTTGTCTTCCCCATTCACTCCAAAGTGGACGTCACCAGAAGAATTGACGTAGTAGTACAAAATGTTGTCCTTTTCGCAGAATCTTTCGCCGAGGGCTTTGGCCCAGTTGCCGGGTTTATTCGTGAGGTCTGGGCAAGCGTATTTGGGAAGTGGATGCGCCAGAGTAGCAGGGTCGTGGTTTGTGAATCCGAAGCGGATGACGCCGCTCCAGCTGTTTGAGATTTCGACGAACCGAAGGCACACCTGGAAGAAAAAATGGCATGGTTAAATGTGTTTTAATTGGATTCTGTGTTTTTTTTATCAAACTGGGTCAAAATTACTATTTTGTGACAACTTTTCTTTGTTTACGCTTTTACTACTGCTATGAACCTTATTTCTAATCATGATTAGATGTCAAAAATTGTTTCGGTAAACCAAGCGTGTTTCTTTAATATAATTTTATTTATTTGTTGGAACTATATGCTCAAGCAAACATTACTGTAACAAAGACGGACTTAATGGCTTAGGCATTTTCTCCAATCATCCTCAATATTTCTTCCAATCGGCAACGCCAAACAAGATTGTTACTATTGAAAGTCTCCTAAAACTCTTATAATCTAGAAAAACTTAACATCCAAAAGATACCAACCTTTTCATTAACCCTAACAGGACGGGCACTGAAGGCCATGCCCTTGCAGAAGGATTCCACGCGCCGAGCCATGGACCCATCACGAGACACCCTGACGTTCTCGCCATGGACGGAGTGGAAACCCAGAGGAGGCAGGTTGTTCGGAGTACCACCGGTGCAGGTTGTGCGGGGGGCTGTAACAAGAGTAACGGGGAGTTTAGTAAATAGGTTTGATAAATCATGCAGATGCGCTGACCGCAAATAAATTGAGCAGGAGGATTATGATCATATTGTCTTATGATAGGGTGTAAGAACAGATTTTTGTTAAAGTGGATGGTAGAAGACAGAGGGTCGACCTGATAAATTGTTACAGTCGCCTTTGGACATAATATTATATTATTATGTAATTCCAGAGGCATCTCCATTCTGGCTTTTATCTGTCTTCATTCTAGCCTTGATATTTGGTATAAAAAGAAATACTTTTATTTCTCTCTCTCTCTTAATTAGTTTCAGTTTATCGGAGATAGTGAGTGGAGTAACGGTGGACTTGGATATTTAATCTTTAAAATGAATAGGACATAAAAGCGAACCGCAACAAAAGGCGTCAAAAGACCGCTAGAATCTTCGCGAAAAATCCTAAAAACTTGACCCCAAACATTAGCTTCTTAACAATATCAATAATTTCTTAAAAATTACAACCCAATACCATGACAATACAGAAACTCTTGCTCCCCTAAGAACGCTTTTATAATTCCCCCTCGTAATGTTAAATTCAATATGGCGCCGCGTCACCTGCGCGGCAGATGTGCGCAGTACGCAGCTTGCCTATGCGCAGCCGATGCGGTCAAGAATATCGCCTTTAATTATATTTTTGGTCCAAGTTTCTTTTAATTAGGAATAGAGAGGACTCAGTTTCAAAATCTTAACTAATTTATAAAGAGAGTTTGAATTGTTTGTGTTTGTTCAGACGTGTAGGGTAATCTTTGGAACCACTGCACGTAAATGAAAAATCTTACACCATTTGAAAGATTCAAACTCAGGAAGGCGCTTTACTTTGTGTAAATTATTTCACCACCACTGCTCAAAAAACGGTGAATGCAAACATCGTGATGAAACCGGCCTGTTCTAGAAAGAAAAACTCGAATACATGTGACATGCACCAACCCGCATTGGACCTGCGTGGTGGATTACGGCCCATTCCCTCTCACGGAGAGGAGGCCTGTGTCCTAGCAATGGGAACATTAAAAAGGCTGATGATGATGATGATTAGAAAGATACGTTATTACAGATGGGTATATGCTAGCAATTATTATGACCCAGGCAAAGTACAATCTCTAGTGGCACCGAGTAAAGTTCAGGTCTGTTTATCTTGGACATCGCTGACATGGGTGGAGGAAAACTTAGTGAGGAAATCGTCAACCCACCTTAAGGTAGTGGTGATAAATGCTCGTGCTTTCCCTGTATGAGGCAAGACCTTTGCCCTGCAGTGGACCAGCTAAGGCTGCTTTTTTATTTATTTTTTATTTACAGAACGTGTGTTTCTGTCACATACACTTGAGTGGCAGTATCTGAAGTATTGTAAAGACTTTAGTATGGTTATCAAATAGAACAATGTATTTTTGTCATTTAGAACAAGAAACGGTGCTCTTGCAAGTCGAAAAGTTATCGCAAATTGGTTGCGTCCGCCATTTACGTTCACGAATTTGATGTAGCGCTATCAAAATAGATTTTCATGTAGTTTGTAGTAGAAGAACATCTCAAGTCGATGAAGTATCTAAGGAAGTAGTGTATAAGTTGTATACTCATATTTCTCTAGTTATGAACAAAGTCGTATGTAATGATGAGGCAAGCTTAGAGCCAAAAAATCAGAAGTGGCAAATCCCCGAACTACTGCTAAGAATCAGCGATAAGACCTACATTTTTTCCATGGAATTAGCAATATTGTAAAAGAATTGTGTTATAATTTTGCTTATTTGCCATTTAGTAGTGTATATTTGGTGACTTTCATGTATTCTATGTAATTAAACATGTAAGTGCTGGGCACACCTTTAAGTGAATAGTTCACTGTAGTTAATACAAAAATTGTGATTAATCTGTTGTCAATATTTTTGTGAAACATTCGTCGGTGTGCCGTAATAATAATAAATAAATAAATAATAATTTTAGTGTACAATCTTGAAAAAAATAATTGTAAGTGGTAATTTGTGGTGGTAGCTATTCTATCGCCCTGTACGTTTCATCCCGTTAGTAATGCACGGTTTTTGCTAACACGGGAGCGGATCCGCGCAAAAAAGCTAGTATATTATAAACTACATTTCTAATACTTTACTCAATCGAGCGCAACATTCGACAGACTCTTTACTACTCAGTAAAGTGGCTTCTCTGAATGAGAAGAGGCTTTTCCCCTGCAGTGGAACAGTATCATTATTAAAGTACCTGATATAGCACTAAAATCAAGATCCTCCGTGTCTCAACAATACCACACGAGTTTCGAACCCCCGATAAAATAATGCTTTCACCCTCAACTAGGCAGAAGGGTCCGCCATTGTGCAAGCACGTGTCACTTCCTCCTAAATAGGAAGTGACGTAATTTGACACGTGCCGGGCTCAATTTGGCGAACAATGTCCATGGTGTAGTCATTTAGTTTATGAGTTGGTAATGACATTCTTTTGGATAAGTGGTGAGTTTAATTTATTTCTCAATTAGTTGAATTAGTTTGGGAATACTTTCATTGTGCGTACAGCTAAGGAGTGGAATTCTCTGCTGCGGTCTGTGTTCCCCGATAGCTACAACCTAGGAGTCTTTAAGAGTTACTTCTAGGCAAGCGTGCTTCACCGTCGACCACATCATCGCTTACCATAAGGTGAGATAGTGGGCAAGAGAGAGTATATAAAAAAAAGTTGAACGGAGTTTCAAGCTTTAAGTAAGTCTGTATGTAGTATAGGCCAGTGCTAAGGCTATCGACGTGGCTGAGTACTGGCCGATGAAAATTTAAATTGAGAACAAGGAATCATTGACACGAAAAAGAAGTATATTACTATTATGATTTATGTCTTCTGTTGCATGTTTGCAGAAGGAAACTGTTGTTGAAATGAACTGTATAGGATAGGATAGATGGACCCCTTTTCCGCACTTAGACTCGCATTTGGTCCGTTGTACGTGCAGGCCTCATCTCTCTGTGAGAGGGAATGGGCCGTAATCCACCACGCGGGCCCAGTGCATTTTGGTGGATGTCACATGTCTGCGAATTTTTGGTTCTAAGACATGCCGGTTTCCTCACGATGTTTTCCTTCACCGTTTTTGAGAGCAGTGGTGATGTAATAATTTACACAAAGTAAAGTGCCTGCCTGGGCTCGAATCTACGACCTACAACTTGTAAGTCGCGGCCGATACCACTGGGCCACCACTGCTCTGTGAGAATATGCGAGAATATGTCACTAGACAAATAATTGATCCAGAAACACTGCTTTTCTACTACACTGAAACTTTTTTTACCGCGCATAAATCACCCATTATATTTTTGTGGTCTAACTAAGCAACAACAAAAAAAAAATGCTCCAAAAATAAAGAACAAGATTATGCCTACAACACTTGGCCAAGTGTTCCAATTCACCCCCCCAAGATATTTCGCCCCCGCATTCGAACAATAGGCTATTTATTACACCCCCTTGAGAATATTTGATAATAAACACAGATGTACAGAGATGAGGGTAGTCAACGATGTAGGTATTTGGGTCAGCGTATTAATAAAATAGGGATACGTGCGCCTTAGTGCGTTGCGGTAATCCCTTTCGGGCGTGAGGGCTGTTGTTAATAATAAAGTGAATGCAGCTTTCGACGGAGTTAAAATTACATTAAAATTTCATCCCCTTGGTACAAAACAAGGTTTAACTATGGTCATGGTGTTTCTTTTGTTTGTGTATCAGGATTAGTAAAAAAATATGATTAGGTTACTTCTAGGCAAGCGAGCTACACCGTCGACCACATCATCGCTTACCATCAGGTGAGAAAGTGGCCAAGCGCGAACCGAACTATAATAAAAAAAAATACTGTTAAGAGGAATTATGGGCAGAGAGCGCCGACTGAATTGCCTTAGTAAAAAGTCATAATTCGAGGTTTGGCTCTCGTCTCTTTCCTCCTCCAATATTGGACCAATTTAAAAGATATTCCATAAACTGGTAAAGTAAGATATATACTATGTCCCCATGTCTTCCCTTTTCATTTATATTTGTCAAATTTGCACACTAAGCCTCTGTTGACAGCGCAATTTTGAGCATTTTTGAGGGCTCTAGTGCTTCTAAAGATAATGTATCATCAAAAAGCATTTGAGTCGCTTGTCCGAAGCTCGATGAAATGACTGACAAGAAACTATCGCATGCAATTTTGATTCTGCAACCGAACCTAGAATCGCCAAAACGCGAAGCAGCTATGATACAGTATACTAGTTAGTCACAGCGGATCTTTGTGTCTCTGAAGCTCTGTGTCAAAGCTCTGTGGCTCTGCGAACCATTGCACAACAAACAGTGTGTCATCGAGTAAACGAAATGGGACGTTGCGACAAACGTTAACGAGTGAAAGAGGCAGTTATACAATGCTATCGTCACCTTCAACATTGACACAAAAATAGCTACTGCGCAGAGTCTTGCAGCCAACTTCAGAGATACAAAGATCCGATGTGAGTATTATAACAAAATCACCAATCACTCAATCTGCATGTTGGGGTCGGCTTCCAGTCTAACCACATCAGCTTGGAGTGGTGCAGTTCAGATAGGCCGTGGCTCCATGTAAGGTACTCCTTACATAGTGCCACGGCCTACTTGAACTGCACCACAACCTTGTAAAGACTAAATCATGCAAAAAATATCATGTCTGTCTATTAATGTACGATTGTACAATACAAGTGGTTCTTGAAACCACATGCAACAAAAGTTTAAGGAGTCAGCATTATTCAGACACTCGACATCCGATTTCTAAAGTATCCGATTTCCTATCAACTCCCCCAAAAACGAGATCGGATCAAAACTTCCGACGGAAGTGATCCCCTTAAACTCGCCCACCCCTGCGTAGTTTTTTCCACTTCCGAATCAAAAACACCTGGTTTTTGAAAAGCTTTGTTTCCCTCAATCTGACAGAGCATCTGTTTCTCGACTTAAAAGTAAAATAGTTATGAAGATTTGCACAAAGGCCTCATTGGTTCGTGTTCTGCTTTAGAGACCACTAATTTTCGACTCTTTAGCAGTCGTTATGTGAAACTTTTCTTGTATGTTATTTTCGTGTCGATGGTAAATGTAAATTAAACCCTACTTCCTATTATAAACGCAAAAGTTTATTTGGATGGATGTCAAAACAAAGGAACGGATTTAGATTCAACTTTACTATAATTAATAAGGATATTGGGGGACGTACTAATTCCATACAGGCTACGCAATAGGAGGCAGCAGCTATTGGCAGAAATAGTTACAGTATTAACACGTACGCTTTGTCATACGCAATTAGGTTTAAGGCGCAGATACCCCTGAGTAGCTGATTTTAAAATGAGAATCACGTCTAAACGGATAGTCGAAATTTTTTGGAAAAAATATTTGTCGCATTAGACCATTTTCCCAATAATTTGAACTAAGATAATTCTGCGTTTTATTCTTTAATATTATTCATAATTAATTTGTAAAGTTATGTCTAACACGGACAAAAAAAACGACAATCGCACCAAAACCTATTTTAATGAAACTGTCACCATCTCAAAGACAATTTTTTTTTTTTTAAACATTTTGATTTAAGACTTTTTTTTAAGTCGTAGAAATACTAAGGAAAGAACAAAAAACTACTGAATTTTGGGTCGGGCGGGTGTGGAACGAGTGCGCGTTATGTTCCCTCAAGGACGTTGGCGATTGTCGTCGTCTTAACACCTTCCTTGATAGCCGAACAAAACCAAAAGAAGCCAGTCTAGGTTCTATTCTAGAACTAGTACAGGATTGACGTCAAACGGGCCTATAGTTAGCCTAAGATTGCAGCAGGAAGATTTGATGACGCAGATTGTGACATTTGCGTTAGCGCATACTGCATAGCAACGAATTTATTGGCTGTGGTCTTATTTTTTTTTCTGATGCTTAAGGCGCGTTTAGTATTCAGCCTGTTTTTTTGTGGCGAATAGTTTGAGTATTATAGTGTATAAGCGATTAGAAAAGTTTTAAGGACGAAAAGCGAAGGTATTTTTTTTGATCCTCCAAACAAAATTGGAAAACATTTACTGCCACACTCAGAGACGTTAACGGTTACTTAAAGCTCTCCTTAGTAGAGATTTTTAGTACAAAATCTATACTAAGAAGCGCGTTAAGGTTACACTAGTCGATAATTCTTCCATACAAACGTAGTCTAGGGATTATGCCACTGTTTGACGATGTACGTTCAAAATAAAAAGTGATATCAATTTATTTCATCATTATCTAGCCCTGTATGGAAGCAAAAAAGTAATAAAAGAAAATATTTGAAAGTTATGAGCGTCGAAAGATTCACATTTCGAAACTAATTTTAACGAATTTTTGGGCGCAAATAAATACTATAAGAAGACGGAAAATTGCTAAACGGTCTCCATACAGGGATAGATTAGTAGTTCAACAATGCAAATAATTTTATTTTGAACAGATAGATTTAGTCGTTTTTGCATGATATCTAGACTGCCAAAGGTCTGTTTATAAAATTTCGCGCGCTCGGTTTCGTCCTAAATCATTATCCATTTCGCTACAAATTTGCAAAAGTGTGTATTCGTACGCGAACTACCTTCCTACTGCTTATCACACAGCATCTATCTCTTCTGCACGTGTTGTCGGTTGATATAAAATGCATTTTAACCCCGCGCATAAAATAGTTCGTGCCGTCGACTAGTGTACCCTTAAGTAACCGTTAAACCGTACCGTGTCGCTGAGTGCGGCAATTAGACACATTTTTCTCTATCAAAACGAAAAGGACTATATAAGGATCGTAGCAGGTGGCGGTATTTGCAGTTTCTGCTTATATACGCATGATAAAAAACCGTGAGTTTATGAATGTGAGCATATATATCCATCATAGTTACCATTCGCTTCATACATGACACGACCATCGTTTTAATCGATTTGTCTCTCTCTCTTCCTATCGCCATCCCACTCTCGTCAAGGTCCACCACCCATCCTAACAGGGTCTAAAAAAGGAAAATCTAATACCGTGACACCCCTGAACGTGTAACCGCCCTAAGAGCGGAGATCCACACCAATGCACCAACGCATCCGGTAGAAGAGGAAATCTAATATAATTACAAATGGATTGCTGGTGATTTTGTAAGATCCTTTCATGTTTACGACTTCGTATTTCCGTGGCGAAAGATTATAAAATTAATGTGGGCTACCAGGTTGACTTGGTGAAGGCATTCGGCAAAAGTTGGATAGGTACGGGAGGATCAAAACCAGGAAATCTATACTAATATTGTAAAGAGGTAAAGTATGTGAGTTTGTGACGTTGTAAGGGGTAATCTCTGGATCTACTGAACCGATATTGAAAATTCTTTCACCAGTAGAAAGCTACATTATTCCCGAGTGTCATAGGCTATAATATATTTCCAAAAAAAATAGAGTTCTTTATGAAAATTGCAATAATGTAACCCAAGGTAGCAAAAATGTTGCCTATAAAATTCATTCTTTGGCGTGCCCTGAGAAAAGTATTGATGATAGATAATAAATATTAGGTAGGTAGGTAGGGTAGGGTAGGCAGGGTAGGTAGGTAGCTAGCCAGATGACGGGAACGAAGCCGCGGGGGTCAGCTAGTATGGTATATAATGGATAAAACCTATCTCAGCGTTGTGTGGACTGAATAACTGCCCTGTATGAATTTCTGTTTCCTGCAATTACTTTTCGAAACTCATTGCCCCGCTTTTCTGGAGCCACTCTTGATGCCGGCTCGGAAGTTGCAGTGCTTGGGTATTAGGCAGGCATGTCCCAAAAAGCTCTAAGCACCAGTGGGTTGCTTCAACGCTTAGAATACGATGGCAGGCTTATCTAAATAAGGCCTACGCACCCTCAGCCACTACAATGGCTATGTTAGTGATTCTCCTGACTGCCCTTACGTCATCCATCATGACGAATGCTTAAAAGGTCAACATGCAACACAATGTAGGTGCAGTGACGTCCATTCTGATTGTCTGCAGGATTAAAGGAATGTGCGTCGAAAACAATGCATTCTATGACGTCGTTTTCGCTAATAAAGAATCCAAAACTTGTCTTTAATTTAGACTAGACTAATGGAAAAATCTAGATCAAGCGAGAGGCACTAACTACAATCTACTGTTCTTTCTTTCATACTATTTAGAGGCTAATTAATTGCAGTGCAAGTAAAAACCGTCAGTTCTTCTTCCCAGTACAATGAACTTATCCGACGCATCTTTTAATATCGGTGTTGTTTTACTAACAAACCTATTAATAGGCCTCTTGAGTGGGCATCCATTTTTTTCTTCAGCTTCAAGACGATATTATCTCATGGATTCTTTGAAGAACTGGGTTGTGTGTGGAGATCAGGCAGTCGCTACATGGCCCGATATGCATTGATTTATTGTTGAATTGTGTGTCTAGAATTTATGCTAGTATTATATTATCTGTGATTCAGTTAAGACTGGAAGTAACATATTTGGGCAAAGGCTAAACTGATGATGTTCTGTTAAAAAATCTATTGGTTATAATAATGTCAAAATCCCGCGCAAATTTATCTTCTAAAAGGTTAAGGCCGTAATTTCGTAATATCGGGACAGAATTGGATCAAAGATGGCCGTCCCTCCCTAGGGGTTGTATTCGATTTATTTTTAATAAGGGGTGCAGATGCTACGTTGCTTCCACCCCCGCTGTTTGCGAAAATTCTATTATCTATGTATTATCTTGAGTTAAGGTCTTTTGAAGACCTAAATATAACGCGTTTTCGTTTCTGTGGTTTAAATCTAGTCGATAATATGGCTTCCTGATCCGATTTCCTGCACTTTTTTGTGCTCTGATACTCGTTATACCGAAAAAACGCTGTGAATATAGAATCAGGGCAATTTGTATAGCAATTACATTGAAAAAAAAACGTAAACCACAGACCCGTAACGATAGGCTGTCAAAAACAATTGACTCGCGAAATGGCGGCAATAAAAAAACACGTTCGAAAACCATAACTCAAAAAAAACATTCCACAATTAAAAAAATATAAAATTAAAATCATCACATTCGAAATACAAAATCAATTAAATCACAATAAAATCGGGACCGTTTCCGAGTGGAACTAACTGAATAATTGAATTAAGAATAAAAAAACCGGAGCATGGAAATTGAAGCTCCGGCTGTCCGTCATGCTGGATAAGCCTCTAGGTCTATGACCTGGCTGAGTTCCTTCATGCCTTTGCTTATTGCTATGTTTAGAAAAAAGAACATGACTTAGATTGTATGAAATTCCTTTGTGGGAAGATATTATGGTGGATTCGCGCGGTTTTTTCTTGTACCTGAAGGCCTTTTTTTATGTTTTATTCTTTTTGAGTGACCGTTGATTGGCTGGCTATGAAATAGTGATTGTTTCAATGATTGAACTCACTGTTTATGTTTATTGGATTGTTATTTTTCATTACCATTGCGAAATTAAACGTGATTAAAAATGCCCACCGTTCTTGGTGTATCTTGCAATATGTTTCTTGAAAGGAAGCTAGTAGGTAAACTTACTATCTATCTGCCTAGCCTTTTTTTTGCCAACTATATTGGGGTCGGCTTCCAGTCTTACCGAATTCTATCTACTGCCTATCTGACCTCCACAACCCAGTAACTGGGTAACACGATACCCCTTGGCAAGACTGGTGTCAGATCTCAAGCTTCTGACTACCCGTAACGACTGTCAAAGATCTTCAAATGACAGCCGGGACCAACGGCTTAACGTGCTTGCCGAGGCACTGAGGAAACTCGGTATGTTGAAATGGTCACCCATCCACGGACCGACCCCGTCAAGCGTTGCTTAACCTTGATGATGGACCAGTGCGGCTGTTATTATTTAGCTCCTCTAAGTAGGTAAACTTACTATTCATAAATATTCTAGCCACCGATTTCTGAATTAAGAATCTGAAGTAGGTTATTATTCGTCAAACTCTACTTCAGCCAGAAAATAATACTCTATTCGAAAACGGGCCCTACATTTAGAACAAACCATGATTAGAAGGATGTCTGCCCATTACATCTTCATATTCACACTCCATATCCCCATCGCCATAATGCTCTGAAAAACTTTCGTTACGACCCACCATCTCTTTCACACACTCCATCCATCCCTCTCTAACGTCACGCTACACTGCTAACCATGCGTTCACTTCGTCACGCTCCGTGATCATACCCGACACACGCGAATGAAATCTATGGCAATATAGCACGAGTAACTTAACAGTTAGACTATTACAACTTAAAATGTTCAACACTAACTTTATACACACCGGGACATGCACTGATCTTATTGGTGAAATTCTTCAGAAAGGCCAGGTCCGCAGTACTCATAACCAGCTTGCGTGTATTATGAACGTAAGTGAAGAAAAGAAGCTTATATCGTAGCTGGTGGCGTTCTGCCTACCCCCATGGGTATGGCGTGAGTTTCAGCCTATCCAAATGCAGCTGAGTTCCTGTATTTTTCATGGAACGATGGCTTAACTGTCCTCCACAACCCAGTAACTGGGTAACATGTCATTAGTTGACACGTGTTAATGATCAACAGTCGCTCATTAGGTCATCAAAAATATTGTTTCTTTTTAAGTTTTACAATGTCGCAACTAGATGGCGTTGGCGTCGAAATAGAAGTCGCAAGAGAGATTGTTTGCCGATTTGGTATAGGGTTTTGTGAGTTTTAGGAAATTTATTTAATGTACTTCACTGTACTTAGATCAGTATACAGTTTGGTTTGTTTAATTGATATTAGTTAAAAACTTAAGTACTGAGTAACATTTGAGTGTTCGGTATTTAACACTAAGTCATAGAATCATTGCCTCATAATGACGTAATAATAATACTTTGCAAATGGATTGGTCATCTAATGTGTTTCAAATAGAAAATTAAAGAGACTAGCGCCCAAAATCATCTTATAAGAATCTATCTTACTAGCATCCTAACAAGTGCAACTCATAATAAAACATTACCACTTCATGTTCATATTAATACAAAAGCGCTTTCCCTCCAATTTTAAACAACGCGGGGGCGGCCATCTTTCAAAATAAACAAAGTCTACGTGGGGCATAGACTAAGTACAGACGGAGTAACAAATGTGGTACAGATGGCTTAGTTCCACGGGGATTTCTTGCGGTCCCTCTGTTTTGTATTGAATTTATGTGGCTATATATGTCACCGTTCCCCCATAGACAGTCCAAGTGCATTAAAGTGCGTTTTAAAGATACGTCACTCTGTGTCTATGGCACATGACGCTTTTGTTTTCATCTATTTTTGAACTTCGAATGTGATGTTTTTGTTAGATTATTCGGCTCATATTTCAAGTCAGTTTGAAGAACCTCCACCGACTCAGTTGCCATAACCAAAGCGGGGTGGGCATCCGAAATTGGCTCTGATTATTATTTTACTCCTATATATTAGGAAAGTAAAATCATATTAGGTATAATATAAGTGTTTTTTTTTAACGAGAACGTAATTAAAATAATTCGTCATGTCTAATAAATTACTCAATCTAGAACAAAACATCAACAGCTTCCCATAAACAAGAAACACGCCACAGCCTAACTAAAAACAGTTACCTAACCTGTCACTTCCGATTTGCCGAGAGGATACACAAGACCACAGTGAAAAAAAATACAGCTTTCCCAACCGTATCGAGTAACGGATGAGGTGTGGTTGGTTATGGTAGGCAGGTTGACCATCGACAACGCCGGATGACCATGGGTTGATCGGAAATATAACTTGATATTAAAACCACAGAGACGTTGACGTGTTTAAATAATGGTCCTTGATAGGTGAAGCTGCTTTGAAGATAGTTATGAAAAATCGAAAGTAAGGAAAGTGTAATTTTACCTACATATACCATATACTGGTATGGTCATCTGATGAGGAGGGATGAAACGCATGTTACTAAAAGAGTTATGAATATAAATGTGGATGGATGGAGAGGGAGGGGACGGCCAAAGAAAAGATGGATGGACTGTGTGAGGAGTGATATGAAAGAAAAGGGAGTCAGTGATAGCGTGACGGGGGACAGGACGGTATGGAAGAAGAAAACGTGTTGCGCCGACCCCAAGTAACATGGGACAAGGGCAGGAAGATGATGATACCATTTACGCACAAAAATCTTCAAGTAAATTAGACAATTCTTGGAGAAATTAAAAGGACAGAACAGTTTTAACTGAAAACTAGAGCTTGTAAAAGCACATTTTCTACGACATCTCTTGGATTGGATTATGATTTGATTTCACCATTCTTCTGCTCTTATCTTAATCTATTCGAGATCTGCGCAATATTTCTTCCTCTTCCATACTTCTCTGTTAGTCGTCATCTCTTATTAACCCACTTTCCACCATCTGTCCTCGTCACTATTAATCAAATTAGAACTTTAGATCAAAGATAATAAGAATGAATTAGACAACCTGAGAAACATTTCGTAAACCCTTAATAACTATGCTGACAGAATTTACCGACTTTCCAACCTTTGAAGACTAATCATAATAAATAATAATTAATAGTGTAATAAATCAAAGATCAATTGGGTAGTAATGTAATGGTAAGTTACAATGCGCACGCACAACTCTTTCCCACGGTTAATGATCTATAGATCATTTTGATCATCACGCTTTAAGTACTGGTTGAGTAAGAATAAATGATTTAGTTATTTGACTTCTTATACGAAGATTAGAACACTCTTCATGGGTAATCAGGAGCCCGAGAGTCTGAAAAATAGTCATACTAAAGGATGTCATCCAGTAATCAGGTTGTTGATGTCAGTTAGGCCGTGCTAGGCGGATGATGATGATCAAGGAGTCTGAATGTCAAATAAGACCATAGACCATCAATGACAGATGACATTGACATCTAATGGCATAGACAAAAACAAAGGCGACATGAAGTCAAGTTTTCCAAGAGACAATGGCCCAACATTGACCACTGTTGTGGCACTGTATACATTACAGTGGCAGCCACCAAGAACTGGACTGCGTGTGAATCATCAAAAAAGCCACATCGATTACTAAGAATAAGACCACACAAACGAGTTTTTAACAATTCCATTGAGAACTCGAAGTGATCTTACTTAATAGAACCTCTCACATTCAAAATTAAACTGTATTCTTAAGCAAGAAGACTGGTTCTACATTACATGATCAGTTTCTCATGGATCTACTATACGACTTGTTTTTTTTAAATTGTAATTGTAACCTAGTGTGTAAACGTCAAGCGCGAACCGATTACATCGCGAGGTTCTTGAGATCACAACAATTTAAAGAGAAAAAAGTAAATATTTGGAAAGACAAAGAAATGCAGCCGTTTTCAGATACAGCATATCTCAACGCTTCTTGTCATACAAGGAGTAAACAAAGGCAGTACAAAAAGAAAACAACGGATAAATATGCTGAAATAAAGATGTTTACTTACAAGTAAAAGACATAACACAAACCGAGCAAGCAGTTAAAATAATAAGCATTACAGGACTAAACAACGATGAAAGAAAACGTACTGTCTAAGATATAATACAACAAAGAGATTTGACATCCACCAACCTCCACTGTGCCTGCGTGGTGTATCAGGAAACCTGAGTCCCAGCAAAGACAACATTATAGGCTATGTTACTGAAGTATTTATTGATTGGAATTTGATCATAGTCTCACTCAGGTAAGCGATGACGTGGTCAACGATGGAGCAAGCTTGAGTTGAAGTAACAGTACTCTTGACGCAAACCACCTGAGGATTTCAGGACCAGAAGAATATCTTTATGAATACGATGGAGCACGCTTGCCTTAGATGTTGCAGAATTTACAAAAAGGGTTTTACAATGCCGCAAGGATCTCTAAAACAAGACAGGACGATGACTATTATAACGGTAAGCCATCCTTTTTCCACGCCCGTGACGTTTATTTTTCAAGAGCCATATTGGATTTTTTCTCTATTTTCTTCAGTTTTATTACTTTTAATTTTGCTTTCAATGGCAGTAATGATATGCTGTGGGAACTTAATTGAAGTTGAATTACGTTTAGTGTTATGATTGGCTTAGTTTTTGTTGTTTTAATTTTTTTTGTTAATATTCTTGGACATCGCTGCAGGAAAACATCGTGGACTTATTTATTTTTTTATCCTCGAACTGGAGCGCCTTGCAGAAATTACATCAATGGAACATAACTTTGAACTTTCAGATAATATAAAAGTTTGAAATATTATGGTGATCAATGCTCGTGCCTTCTCTGTATGAGAAGAGGCCTTTGCCCTGCAGTGGTACAGTTACAGGCTACCATGATCTTAAGAAGAGCTCAAGCTAAGATAATATTTGGTATTTAGCTAGTTGATAACGGGACTAAAAGGCCATGCTAAGCCGAAAAAAAGAAATTTTCACTACTCGTGGCAATTTTATTTGCCGATAAGATTCTGACCAAAAAGATATAATTTTTGTAACGGGAAGATGCCAGTAAAAACAATAAAACGCAGGTTTTATGTCGTTGCCAATTCTTGCAGAATTTGTCAACATCTAAGGCATTATTACTTTAGACCTATTAGGCTATTACCTACCTGCCTATAATTTATAACAGTGATTCTATTTTTAAACCGAGCCAACATGTCCCATTGTGTACAAACTACACAGCCATTACACCCAACTAGTTGCAAGTTCTCCCGTGTGACAGGATATATTCTTTTTTATATTTTTTTTCGCAACGCGTGGGAAGCTCACTTGTTCTGCCTATTTTCTTCTTTTTTAGTTTACCGTTAAGTGAACCTTTATTATTGTGTCTGGGTATACTGTTTTGCAATTTTTTTGCTATTTTTAAGATCTGGTTTTCTAGAGGGTAATTTCAGTGTGGCCAGTAACTTAGGTTTTTATTAATTTTACAGAGGACAGTGTTTATATTTTTGTTTCCTTTTTGGTCTTAAGCTGTTCTTTTATAGAATGGACTAAACTAGCTATTTTTCACGCTTATTATTTTATTTTCTAGGCTCGCGTTTGATCACTATCTTATCTGATGGTAAGCGATGATGTAGGCGACAATAGAGCACGCAGCGTGCTCTTTGTCGCCCACATCAGCGCCACGCTTGCTTAGAAAAAACCTATTCACTCTCTTGATGTAAGTGTAGATCTATCCCAATAAATATGACACGCGAGCAAAACACAGACGTACAATTGAATTTTTCGTATAAAATCTATTACTGCCTGAATTTATGCCAAGCAATACTGGCCACACTAAATTTAAAACTGCTCGAATACTTCCAAATTCAAACAAGGGATATGACGTATAAACAGGAGAGGCCCTAATCTACTTTCACCGAAAACAATATCAATATATCGATACGAATGACAGATCGATAGAACGAAAGGTGAGGTTCCCACGGATCGTGTGACTGTGCGAGCGAGAAGCACTAATAGAGCGGGACGGCCGATGTTGCGACATACAACGAGATAGTAACGAACGCCGTGAATTCTGTAAGATGCGTAAAGTTAGGCAACCTTGTTGATGGCGCTCAGGTTAGGGCTGTAAATGTAACAGAGGCAGAATAAATAAAAGTAAAGATATTTTTAAAACAACATTTTAAAATGGACTAAGAAATACGTAATGTTTATCACTTGTACATACACACAATGAACCCAAAGCCGGTGGTGCTATCTTGTCTAGTTGAGGAGTAACTATGGCCACCTTCCGGCGTCATAATGAGACCAGCTCCGTAGTACTACAATATTGCAATGATTCCAAAGTTACATAAGTACACCAACTTTCAGCATAATCTGATGAAAGGAAGTGCTTGAAAAATGGACAACTAATTGCCGGACTCATACGAAATCAGAGTAAAATAAAACTTGTAAAAAGAAACTTTAGATGAGATGGAAATTAAGATAAAGCTAGAAAGAGAGTGACTATCGAGATGACAAGAGATTTATGGAAGAAGAAGAATGTGACAACCACATATAACTAGAGACAATGGCAAGAAGATGATGATGAGAAACATAGAACTGATGTATAAACCTTTGCTTTTGCAACTAACACCACAATAGACGACCAAGAGACAATACTAGACAAACAAGGCAACAATAACATTACAACAAAATATAACACGTGCGTGAGAAACAAACCTCATCCATTGAAGATTTTCAGTAAGTCAAACGGACATCAATAACAAGAAAGCGACAATAGATACTAAACGACTTAAATGAGTCATTGTACTTACTCATCGGTCAACAGAATAAGAAGCAAGTACTGCTTTGTTGTACGCGTGTGAACCTGTAGATATCCGCTAAAGAAAATTAGCAAAGGAATAAAGGCATAATGAAAGACAGATAATAAACAAAGAAGGTGGATGACTAAGAACTAGAAGTCAATTAGGAGGTAGAAACAAAAATTTGGCGAACAATAAAAGGCAGTACGATAGTAAATAATTTTAAATGTATATGAAACAGATAAAGAAACTCGGTTTTGGGAATTAGGGTTACACTAGTCGAAAATTCTTCTATACAAACGTAGTCTAGGGATTATTCCACTGTTTGACAATGTACGCTCAAAATAAAAAGTTATATCAATTTGTCTCATCATTATCTAGCCCTGTATGGAAACAAAAAAGTGAAAAATATAAATATTTGAAAGTTATGAGCATCGCATTTCGACATTAATTTTAACGCATTTTTGGGCGCGAATAAATACCATAAGAAGAAGGAAAATTGCAAAACGGCCTCCATACAGGGATAGATTAGTAGTTCAAGAATGTAAATAATTTTATTTTGAAAATATACATTTAGTCGTTTTTAGGGTTCCGTACCCAAAGGGTAAAAACGGGACCCTATTACTGAGACTCCGCGATCCGTCTGTCTGTCTGTCTCTCTGTCCGTCTGTCACCAGGCTGTATCTCAAATAGTAAAAGATTTTTTCAAATAGGTAGTTGCCGGCGATTACCACATACGTGTGAGCAAACTCACAACATTCGGGCGCTCTCTTTATAGTTAAGATTAAGATACTATTTTACCTTATTTCATCATGAAGTAACATATTTCGCCATAAGACCCAACTCTTCCAAGTACCAAAAGGCATTTTTTCCCAAATCATCTCACGTATAGATCTCAACTATAGATCACTGCGTGCTGTAGATCATTAGCTGCGGCTGCGTCGCTCGTGATCCGAATTAAACACGAAGATGAACGAACGATGCGTTTACGCCGAAATTTTGATGTTTCTTGGTAAAAACTTTTATTGGTGTGAACTTTTTGGTATGTCATGTGCGTTTAGGCTTGACTTTGTCTGAATGAATTTTAATTACTGTGTATATTAGTAAATCCTTTGTAATATTCATACTCCTCGAGCATTTTCGGGCGGTAATAATATTGTGTGGGATCTTTGTGTGGAACAGTGCAAGACTGTAGAATAGTAAAAAAACAATAGATTTGAAAGTAAACCTAACTTACTCATTCATGAAATCCGTTAACTTTTGTTACATACATACATAAGCTCACGCCTTTTCTCATGGGGCTGTGGGCAGAAATTAAAGGTAACCCACCTGCTACAATCCTTGTAATCAATAAAGCCACTATATCGGATAAAAATAGACACAGAATTGTACCATTACTTTCAATAGTCCTTTTACATCGGCACAATGATAACCTTTAAGCCAACTTTAAAACTACACATTTACTCTTATCCACCTGTCGTTTTTAAAGATCACTATTCACTACAATAGTCCAGTGAAAGGTGGATCTTTAATACACCTGAGCAACTCGTTTCCACGACTTACACCTTGCGTGGGAAGCAGGCAGCTGATACTTCAAAATAGGCTGTATGAAAGAACAACCCTTTGCCAATAAAAAAAAAAAAAATAATTTGACGTTTGGAGTAACTGCATGGGGAATACTCTGTGGCGAAATTCAAAGAGAAGGAAATAACACTTTCGCCCTAAAAAAAAAAGAAACAAAAATTTCAAATTTCGATTATTCGACCGTGGGAATGGAAACGTCAAATGAAAATGCATTTTTATTTTTGCCTACGTGAAAAACGTGTTGAACAGATTTGGTCTTTATTTTTATGGTAACAAAGTTCGTGTTTTGTTTTTGTAACTGCATTTCTTTTGTGGTAACATTACCGAATTCTATTTGCGTTATGCAAAGGCGAATTTTACCTTAGTAGGAAATAATACAGAACATTTTTGAATATCGTAAATGAATTCACAGTTTTGTCGAATCACTACAGAGTATTTCACACACATTCTAATTACGTTTGTGAATATTGAATTTGAACTGTATTTGAAGTCGACAAGGTGCATAATTGAATATGGTACAAGCATTCACAAGTTTGTTCAATGACTACAGAGTATGAATAGTAATAATTGTTAACGATTGTTCCCGCGTTTCCAAGATGGCGACGACGCTTCCGGGATATTAGAACTATATTATAGAATATTTTATTACTTATTTGTTCTATAAATGGTATTGCAACTTGCAACTGTAAAATAATTTGCATATATTTATAAAAAAAAGATGTCCATTGTCACCATTGTTAAAAACAACAATACAAAAAATTATTACGTAACTTTTACGAAACAATAAAAAGTCGACTGGCCAATTTTTTTTCTTTTAACCAAATTACCCGAACAAAACATAAAGCGAATAATAAGCTTACCAGGCATGTATGTCTGTGTGTGGTCTATCTACAAAACTGTAGTAACAGTATAAAGGTTCCAGCGAGGTCATAGGTCGTGAGAGATAGCCGTGCTGTGCTCACAACTGGGCATGTACCTACGATGTACCTTAGAAACTAGTTTAAAGTACCCAATACCCAACCCATCTGTTACTCGAAAATGGGATAGTATAAAGAGGCAAGTATTGATTTTAACACTTCATGCTTATTGAGAGGTACTTAAACTTTAAGTCAAATTTGGACAGGTCAAACTAAGGCCATTTAAAGTCAAGGTCGAAAACTTTTGGGCAGTGGGGTCGCCCCATATGACATTGGGACTTACAACTGGGTAGACATCTGTCTAGCTCTTTGAAGAATACGGGTGTGATATAGATGAAAGTGTTTACGGTGTATTAAAGAGTATGTAGAAGGTTATACGGATCTTAAACTTTCACTACTATTACTATCAAATTGGTTCCAACTGCCTCGTTGTCTGAATCTGCTAAAATTCTAGTACATTCTTATAAGAGAACAGAAACCATGACAAATAGAAGTAGGAATAGGAACTAATACGTACGCAAGTACCAGGAAAGCATAAAAGGAAGATGGTTTGATAATAATCAAAATCTTGAACTATGCACTTCCGAGAGTTCCGAGCGTCTGAATGCAAGGTTCTAAAACCAAGGTTTCTAGTGAAAAAATCAATGAAATTGTGAATCTTCAGATACAAAAAGTACTAGGACTGTATAAAACGAAAGAGGTATCAAGTAATAACAATAGCTTACCTTACCACCAATCATTTGGGTTTGACAACATTAAAACAAAAAAAAACAAGAGCAAACTTCATGAAACTATGTAATCCTGCCGCATAGTACCAGAGTCACATAAATCAAAAAGAGGTTTCATGTACGAAATCACATTAAATACCAGTAGGTCGACAGTCACGGTTCAAGATGGTACAGTAACATTGCTTGCAAGCACATCATGGATTAGTTGCACTTGTAAAAAGCCGTTAGCTAACTGTTTCAAAAGTCTCAAGTTGTTAACGAGATTTAATTTATTTTTTCATTAGAAATTGATTGAGAAAAAGGAAGACATTTTGATAACCAACTATTCGATGAATGAGAAGATTTTTTTGGCTAGACGGGATACAATTTTGCAGCAGGAGAGTCCTTTATTGGCGATAAAAAATCGCCAAAGCGTGGGACCCCTTCTAAATGGATCGAAATTCGAGAATCTGGAGAAGGTTACAAGAATCCTCCTAAATATGGGATGGAGAGAAACGATTGGCGTGGTGGTACTCTTATAACGAAGGCTATTTCAGGCAGTGGAATTCAATTTTCAAATGATTAAGTAGTTTAACGTCGGTGACAAGCGTGAGAAATAACAGACCCTTCTTCAGACTCAGAAAACCAGGCACCAAATTAATGATTTTCATCTTTAAAAGATGGAAGCTATCACAGATCTACAGTAACGCCATTCTCACAAACACATCAATAAATAAAACGCAAACGTATCCAAACAAAATTCGAATTTCAAATATTCCGAACGATATTCGGAGCGGTTCGGCCGGGTAAACATTCCCGATGTTTTCTCACGATCATTAGTGAACGATTTCGGCTGCATTCGGTCGCTCTCAGCGTTCGCTCGGACACCTTCGTAAATTTTATGTTTAGAATATGGAATAGTAAATGAGGTTTTAATTGGATGTCATCATTTTTGTATTGGAATTCGGACGGGATGGACGTTTATTGATTTTTGGGATTATCATTTTTATGTATGTATTAGTATAGAAACGAACTCTTTCTCGTCTCATTTGAATGAGGTATTTACATAGACGACCATCGTTACTCGCTTGCCCTTTTACCAAACTTCTCGAATGTCTTTTTCTTCCATACTTCTCTTGTTGTTACTATCTTATCCTTTTTTGGTCTTTCTCTACTCTCATGCGAGTCGACACCATTATCCATTAAAAAAGCAATTTCTTCAGGTATAAGGCATCTTCTCAGCGATCTTCCCACTCTAAATATAACCCGTATCCTCAATAATTTACACTTTTATACGGGCAGCAGCTGATACAGTTCATTCTTCGCCAAAACCTCACCTTACCTACCCAGAAATGGGCATGCTTGGGCCGGTCTCACAAAAACTCCGGACAATTCGGTACACCTTTCCTACAAAAACATCTAATAGCAGGAATCACCTGGATATCATCTGTTGTATCGCTGTCCTTATCTTACGCACAAAGAAGTGCATCTCGCATCTCGTTCCTGTATTCAACGGTTTAAAAACCAGCTGTTTTTGAATTTGGAATATCTTTTTGTTCTTTTATTGAGTAAGTATCGATATTTGGAAGTTATTGGAGTATGTAGACATATTGTAAGGAGATGAATAAAAATTATACAAGCCAAAAAAATCTTGTCTCTCTTATTATCTTTAGATGGGGAACACGTCAAAATATTTCTTTAAGCGCCGATTCCCTTGAGTGGCTGATTTTAAAATGAGAATCACGTCTAAATGGCTAGTCGTAATTCTTTGAAAAAATATATGCTATATGAGATTATTTTCTTAATAATTTGATCTAAGCAAATTTTGAGTTTTATTTGTATATCATAGTGTAATTAATTTGTAAAGTTATGTCTAAAACGGACAAAAACACGACAATCACACCAAAACCGCTGGGCGTATTTTAATGAAATCAACACTATCTCAAAGATAATTTAATTATCTACATTTTGATCTGAGGCTTTTTTTTAAAGTCATCGAATAATAAGGAAAGTACAAAAACTACTAAATATTGGGTCGCGCGGGTGTGAAACGAGTGCGCGTTTTGTTCCCTCAAGCCCGTTGGCGTTAGTCGTCGTCTTAATTATGTTCATTAATTACTATGAATAGGCTCGTGTTTAACGACTATCTCCCCTGATGGTAAGCGATGATGTGGTCGACGATTGAGCACGCTTGCCTAGAACTAACCCATTCTCTAATAAAGATTTCAAGACCGGAAGGATATCTCTATTATTATTACATTAACAATAGTGCCAAAACTCCTTTATCTTCGAACCCTTCTTTATACACTTTTAGGGTTGGCTTCCGGTATTACCAGATTCCATTCATCAGATTATTTCGGCGAATAGTATCTGAAGGCCAATGCCGTATTTAAAAACGGTTTTAGATCTAGTCTATCTCTCGATAGTCAAAGTCAAATATAATATAAATAACTAGCTTCTGCCAGCGGCTTCGCGTGCGTGAATAGTGTTTTATCATCCCAAGAGAACATTATTACGGTATAAAAAGTAGCCCATGTGCTTTTCCCTATTGCCCTCTCACAGAGAGAAGGCCTGTGTCCCAGCAGTGGGAACATTAATAGGCTGATGATGTTGATGTGCAATTCCAGACTATAATCTATATCTTTGATAAATTTCATCCAGATCCAATCAACCGTTCTGGCGTGATCGAATAAATGTAAAAAAATGACAAAATAGAGGGTAATTAGAGATATTTTTGACAGATTGAGACTGAGTTTAGAATTCGAACGTTCTTTAAAAATACGGGTTGTCCCACTGGACTTTTACAATATCTCTCAAGGGCTCACTTTTAGGCTTCCAACAACCTTTAAATGTAAGTACATAAAAATTCCATATTTTACGTATGCTATGTATAAAACAGCTATCTATACCTATTTTTTTTAACCTACGAATTGCGCGTGCAAAATTGCAATACAAGTTTTTTTTTCTAGATGCACAGCACACAAAGGCCTTTGGAAGGTCGACAGTGAAAAAAAGGATATAAAAGGAACAGCTGGTTTTAAATGTCGTATAGAAAATGAAACGGTGTAGTAAGCAGCTGACTGTTAACAGGGTTGGCCACCAATAAATGATTGAAATAAATTCGAAAAAGGAACAGCAACCCAACGACAATTTTTTAAAGCAAAATCTGGCCTTTTTAGAAGCAAGCATATTTGCTTTGATAGATGTTCTGTTCTTTTTGGACCATTCTATTCATATTCTTGATTGTACACAAAACATAAAATAAACAATAGGGCATCTTATGTACAAAGGCGAGCTTAACTCATATTTGGGTTCTCTAACAGCATAACTTAGTTGCATAAAGAGGTTTGCATATGAGGACAGTACATCAAGTGTTACAAAAAAAAAAAACTAAAAAAAAAAAAAAAAAAAACTGACTTACTAAATAAACTAAACAAATACGTGTACAACAAACACACGATGCAAAAACAAAACATTTTTTGCATCAAGTTAAGATAGGAAAAACATTTATGAATCGACCGAGATTGAGCTAACTAAATACCAAAGAAAAATTGTTGATCTGTTGGAGAAAAACATAATATACTAAAAGCAGTATTGAAGATTGGCCGGTATATAACCCAGATTTTTTTAATTAACAAAACAATAGATAAGACCAATTACTCAAATATTATCTACTATGTGATAATGATTATAAGTACGTAAATATTATCAAGCTTGTTTACATACTAATTTAATTTTGGGGTATTCCAAGATCTGACTTGACAGTTGACACCTAACCTCTTGTCATTACGGAATTCCCAAACGTATTCAGACTCTTGTATGTAAAACTACTTCTCCTAAAAATACCTTTTATCTACGACCCTCCCATTTAACTTAATCACTACAACTTCTTCCAAAAATAAAATAAATCTAATTTTCCCTTAAACTTGAAAAAACAGTCCAAAAATAATTCTGAGCCACCCCTAACATCTGCGCTGGCGCACGCCAACAAGATCCCGTTGCGAAACAGCTGTTGGAGTTTGTAAATAAGCGTGAAAGAGATGCAATCTACGATTTCTCTGCGCAAGAGCGAGAAGGCAACAGGACATACGCTCCGGCCGATAACGAGAGCTTCCGAATGCTAGAGTACCTACATAAAAATTTACCCAACTGTGCAAACAAGGTGATAGTGTTTTCGGAAAATATTTGTCATAGTGAGTTGGTGTAATCTTTGGGTAAACGCAGCTTTTCCACCTGGCTAGGCCTCGGATAGATTCCACGAAGGATCTTAAACCACGATCATATCGTCTAAGTCCGATAGACCAGAATATACGGAACCAAAAAGTATAGCAGAAGAAATGGGAGGCTTACACCATGTTATAGTTCTCGCCAAACTTCTTGGCCGCCTTGAAGTTGGCTACAATGGCTGCGCAGTAGTAAATCTCATACAAAAACAGTACCAATCTGTGCCTTGCGCATCTGAAAGCCAACTTCAGGGCGGCGAAAAAGTTTGGTGAGAACTATATTTAGATAAAACTAATTTAGCCTATCTCCTGTTCTGTATAGAGCTTTAGGCACAGAATAACATAGTCAGCATTTTAATTTTCCCACTTCTGGGATACAAGCCTCCCTTCTGTGAGAAAGAATGGGTCGATCGAGAGGAAATATGGGCAGAGAGCGCCGACTGAATTTCCTTAGTAAAAAGTCATAATTCGAGGTTTGGCTCTCGTCTCTTTCCTCCTCCAATATTGGACCAATTTAAAAGATACTTTACCAGTTTACGGAATATATTTTAAATTGGTCCAATATTGGAGGAGGAAAGAGACGAGAGCCAAACCTCGAATAATGAATTTTTACTAAGGAAATTCAGTCGGCGCTCTCTGCCCCCGTTTCCTTTTAATCCACCACACGGGCCCAGTGCTGGTTGGTGGCACAGAAAAAACTTAGTCATACAATAAAACAATATAGCGACATTGAAATAAACCGATGGGAAAATATTTTAAAACGGACGGAATACGATAAGCCGTATCCGTTTAAAAACAATTATAATTTTTATTTATATTAATTAACTACTACCTACTGTTAATTTAGTTAAGTTTCTCTTTAAGTGAACTGTAATTTGTTCTTTGAGAAAATAAATATCTTTAAACCGAATCTATACTAATATTATAAAGCTGAAGAGTTTGTTTGTTTGTTTGTTTGTTTGTTTGAACGCGCTAATCTCAGGAACTACTGGTTGGAATTGAAAAATTCTTTTTGTGTTGGATAGTCCATTTATCGAGGAAGGTTATAGGCTATATAACATCACGCTACAACCAATAGGAGCCGAGCATAAATGAAAAATGTTGCAAAAACGGGCAAAAATATAACTTTTTGAGAGCTTTTGTTGCATGCGCTGGGGTAGGTGTAGGGTAGGTGTAGGGTAGGTGTAGGGTAGGTGTAGGGTAGGTGTAGGGTAGGTGTAGGGTAGGTGTAGGGTAGGTGTAGGGTAGGTGTAGGGTAGGTGTAGGGTAGGTGTAGGGTAGGTGTAGGGTAGGTGTAGGGTAGGTGTAGGGTAGGTGTAGGGTAGGTGTAGGGTAGGTGTAGGGTAGGTGTAGGGTAGGTGTAGGGTAGGTGTAGGGTAGGTGTAGGGTAGGTGTAGGGTAGGTGTAGGGTAGGTGTAGGGTAGGTGTAGGGTAGGTGTAGGGTAGGTGTAGGGTAGGTGTAGGGTAGGTGTAGGGTAGGTGTAGGGTAGGTGTAGGGTAGGTGTAGGGTAGGTGTAGGGTAGGTGTAGGGTAGGTGTAGGGTAGGTGTAGGGTAGGTGTAGGGTAGGTGTAGGGTAGGTACGTAGCCAGTTGACGGGAGCGAAGCCGCGTGGGACAGCTAGTTGTGTATAAAATGAGCAAATTGACATTATTCTTAGTCATAACATTATACAATATAATACATAATAAGTTAAGAGTTAAATTACTTATTAGTCTGTTTAGGCTAGATTGTAATCTAAAGAAAAATTAAAAAAAGAAAACTGACAAGCATCACATGGCTCATATGATCTTCTGAATGGATTTAAAGAGAAACGCCGATAGACAAAAATACAGGAAACATTGAGTGGTGTTAACTACCAATGTAACTTCCAAGCTTTAAATCAATATTGGGGTACCTTCACTTCACATCGACGCCGAGTTGCCAGCCTGTCGGTTTTTTATCGGCAACATTTCGGAGAGTGTGCGATGGAATTGTACAATTTGATACCGCCTAGTCCTTGCCAAGACAGATTACAAGAGTCGATCAAGACGAACAGCAATGCGCCATCGGAACATGGTGGACATCTCACCCACACGCACAAAGCGTTTTGCGAATACTTTTGTGCGTACAGCGCAGATAATATAATACTAGCATACAGATGCCTCATCCCATACAAAGAAACCGTGCCGACGTAACTAGCGTTTTTCATCTGATTAATCTTGTTATTTTTGTAAGTACATCAATCGCGTTCGATCCCGTTTCACGGCAATAGATGGTGTTAGCAGCGATTTGCAAGTAAAAGGGTTTACTAGGTTCGTGAATATTTAATTCTTTAAATACAGTGAAGGTTCGTTTTATAGTATTTTTTTGTACGTTTTTACAGTCTTTTTGCACGAAAATGTGTTACAATGCAAATTAAAAAAATCGGGTGGAATGCCTCAAAAATTTAAAAATGCGCCATCTACTGGCATCAATTTTAAATGATCCGTTAAAATAATCTTTGAAATGTGAATTAAGAGCCCAATATTCCATAATTTTGTACTTAGGAGAGTTGATTAAACAAGAACATACAATTTATATGTTCAATGCCAGAAAATGTTAATTTTACACACAATTATTATATTCTATTGAATTATGTGTACATGTCGCGCCATCTAGTGAGATTTATTTGAACCAAAATTTCTTTATTAGCAATGAGACCCCGTGGTACAACTAAGGAGTGGAATTCCCCGCTGTGTCCTGACAGCTAACAACCTAGGGGACTTATGTGCCAATGAAATCTAACTGCCCTAACTAACCTACGAACTTCAAATTAGGTGATGATGTTTATTAGTACGGATTGTTTTCAAAAAAATGAGGAGGAGGTTGAGGAGCTCGTGGCTAAATAATAACAGCCGCACGGGACGATCATCAAGGTTAAGCAACGCTTGACGAGGTCGGTCCGTGGATGGGTGACCATTTTCAACATACCGAGTTCGCTCCGTGCCTCGGAAAGCCGTTGGTCCCGGCTTTCATTTGAAGATCTTTGACAGTCGTTACGGGTAGTCAGAAGCTTGAGATCTGGCGCCCGTCTTGCCAAGGGGTACCGTGTTACCCAGTTACTGGGTTGTGGAGGTCAGATAGGCAGTCGCTCCATGTAAAACACTGGTACTCAACTGAATCCGGTAAGACTGGAAGCCGACCCCAATATAGTTGGGAAAAAGGCTAGGCAGATGATGATTGTTTTCAAAAAAAAACTAATACCTAAACCTGCTACAATCCTTACACACACCTTTAGATTTCAGTTTAAAAAACTCTATCCATCGGCTTCCACTCAATAATCCATAAAATAATAATACTGTTCTACCATCAAGCATTACAATATACAACTGAAGGTAATTTCTTTAGAAAAAAAAGGACTATACGTCAAGACCGGACACAAAGGTGTAATTTCGACCACACATAGTAATCACGATCCGAGCCTCATGCACGAAGCAATGAGTGCGGGTAGAACAAAGACTTAGGAACAAAAATGGCCGCAATTGTCAGTGTCAAAAAAAGTTTGGTAAGGCGTTAGGTTGTTAGTATCACGTTTTATGAAAGGAAGGGGGTTATAATAGAAATAAAAAATCGTCAAGAGTGAGTCGGGATTGCTCAATTGAGAATCCTATAGTTTTCGATTTAATTGAGTCTCAAAATATACGGTTAAAATGGCTGTAACTTTTTATTGGGAAGACTTAGAAGCTTGATTTTTTTAACAGCTTTAAGTCATCTTAGTACTAAGTATTTGATGTTAATTTCAATTTGATACCTTCACGCGTTCTTAAGTAAAAGGGTCATGGTCAGACGCATAGCGAAAGATCATAAAGGGCCACTTATTTCGTTTTGGGCAACGGCACAGTCACTGTCAGAATTATAAAGGCTAACGTAAAAAACCTTTTTCCATCACAAATTATGAAAAGAAAGATCCCAAACAATAAAATCTTAACATCTGCTAACCAATTCCAATTGTTTCAAATACTCTTAAGCATAAACTTACGAAAAGAACACCACGTCCCAAACGTCGGAAAAAAAAGTTGACATCTGGCGTTGCCAAAAGTTAAGAACTTACACTTCAGTCTATGCATCAACTTACACATCTGGTCTTTTCGTTAAATCGTTTCCGGAAATAAGGGAACCAGGTTTAGGACGCAAGACCGGAATAAGGTGTGGGACTGGGAAACATCTGGCAAGGTTCCATTATGCCATTGTTTGGCAAATTGCTTTTGTTTAAAACCTTTGAACATGTGTCTGGTTTACTGCAGTTTGTGGCGTTTTCCGAAAGAGGTTTTGTAATTCGGACCTCATCATGGTTCTTTATTAGTAGTGTCTTTATGTCTGAGATATGCAACAATATTGCAATGCTGCAATGAAGAATAGGTTGCCTAGATGACTTGTATGTATCTTTCAATTTCTTTTCTAAACTCGCGATCTGCCTCGGCTTCCCGCGGGTGCAAATTAATTTTCCAATAGATGTATTTGTTAAAAATCTTGTCTTGACAATGGCAAACACAAGAAAGCAGCTAATTCGGTCGAATGATTCTGAAACAATGATCTTTAAAATGCCCCAATTGATTTTTATTTCTATAGAGATATAAGTATTCAAATTAAAAAAAAAATAAGAACGAAACGACACTTAATTCAATTAAGAATTTGTCCCACACGACACTAAAAATATTGTTCATTTTCAAAACCTTATGAAATTCATTACGAAAGAGTACCATTCTATATTTTTATAGAGGTCATTTGAGCAGTTGCTTTTGCACTTTAAATTACTCAATAGTTTTAACATTCGCCATCTTTAAAAGATACTTTTATTAATTTGCGAAAGTTTCTTAGTGTCTCAATGCCCTAAGTGATACTGTTCTATAATCATCATCTTCTTGGCCTTCATTATGATTATCGTTTCAGGCAAACGACGTCCACTGCTGAACATGTGTCGCCACATTGATCAATCCCGTGCGTCTCGCATCCAGCGGCTTTTCGCAACCTTAAGGCGATATATACACCCCAATGCTAACGCAGTACTGGCCGTGCGCCCGCTCTATGCCAAAATATCAAAATTGAACCTCCTTTTGAACAGTTTTGTTGGCAAAATATTATTTGATTTACATATGCTATGTTAGTTATGAAGAAATACCAGCCATCAATTTTTCTGGGTAAAAATATTTTTAAAAATCCAAGTCGTTTTGGAGGAGTTTCCAAAAGTTGCCAAAAAATATCCTGTTGTTAATTATTTTTTTAAAGCAAAACTATTAGTTACACGTAAAAACATTGTGTTCAAAATTATGTTCATGAATCAATAATAAATATATATTATTTTCAAACCTTTTAACCTAGCCGTTACTAAGGAGTATGCTTTAGAATGTTACCGTTTTACGGCACTAAAGCGTATGTAGGCCCTTAACCAGTGCCTTCCAGCGCAACATCTTTCAGTTCGCGGTCGCCACTCCAGAAATTTTCGGCCCCGTCGACCATCCGTTCTGCGAGCAATTTGCCCTGTACATTGCCAGTTAAGTTTGACAATTCATCTTGTACTTACCTTATACCAATTTATTTGTGATCGATGCGTCTTCTTTTTATTCCATACATTTTTATCATTCGTCATCTCAGTAGACACTCTCTTTCTAGCCAGTATCCATCATGTGCTATCCGCATTGCATTTTTTTTATATTTTATACGCCATTTTTCCTTATACTTAAAAGTATTTTTCCTTGTGAAGGAATGACGTATAAATTTTTTAATATTGCAACATATTTGCGTATCGAGTCTTCCCGTTAATGACTCCTTATTACTCATCGACGCCTGGTACCTACTTTTTGTTTTGCAAGGATTTTTTTTTTTGATTTCAACATAAATGCAAAAAATATCTGGTCTGGAAGGACTAGGAGGAGCCATTTGCCCAGCAGTGGGACAGAAATGACTAGTCAAAAAACTTGTCCCATTACTGAATCCTTATTTACTCATGGGTGCCTGGTACCTAACCTACTTATTTATATGGGCCTTTTATTAATAGGTTTTCTATTTGTTTGTTGCGGTAAAGTTGTGGAATACTGAATTACGGGAAAAACCCTGAAATGTCTATTATAGATATATACTAATAATATTGTGAAATCAATGTGTACTAGTTACTATGTATTATTGGGGGCAGGAAAACCATAAAAATAGTGCTTTTAACGATTTTTCATTTTTCCCCGTTCGTTTTATAATCCTGGTAAGTTGACGTATTAAAACGAATAAAACATAAAATGAAAAATATGCAAAATTAATAAAAAAAGAATGTCAAATTTAAACAAAAAAAAAAGTTATGCTACATCACCAATCACAATTGATTTAAGAACTTATTTGCTGTGTAACCTACACAGCAAATAAGTTGTTAAATCAAAACTACTCTCAACTTGTTGACAAAAATAAATACCTGCTTTAAAGAAAATTATAATAAACCTTAATATCTATACCAAATTAATCAAGGTGCAAAGGCAGGTGGTCAAAAAGAAAAATTGCAAAAAAAAAAACATTAAAAAAAACTAGATCGTCTATCTATTCTTACACGCAAAGGCAGATGGCACGCGCTCTACAAGTTTTTTATGTAAAAAAGAAAACAATTTTAGCAAATATATTTATACTGTTTTGCATTTTTTTTTGTTACACTGTCCAGATTTTAGGCATAAAAAACACTACTCATGAAATGACAGCTGTCACGCGTTTTTTGTTTGGGGTTTTTTTTATGTTCTTAATTATGATTAGGAGTACAATTAATTAATGATAATGACAGACTAATTGGTATGAAAACAGGAACAAGCAGATGGTACATAAATTTACATAATACAAACTTTGTTTTACCCAATATTTTGGGCAAAAAAATCTAGCCAAACTTTTTTGCTCATTTTGTTTGCCCGTTTTTTGCTAATCTAAGTCGAGATTAGAATTGATATAACGCGTTATGGCTACATACTTGTATTACTTTATCACAGATGTTGGCAAACAACTTTTTTTATAGGTCATGTACCTTTACGTGCTTTTGTAATGGAGTGAGCAGAGTTAAAGATAAAGACAAGGGCTAAAAACGGCCTATTTTATACTATTACCGAACTTACCTAATTAAAAAAAAAATCGGTACAAAGTATTAAAAAAAAAAAAAAAAAAAAAAAAAAAAAGTTTTTTTTTGCTATTACTAACCTGTCCGATATAAAATAGGAGCCATTAGCTCTATAAAATTCCGTTAAATATCTCCAAACACTCGATTATAGACATTAATAAGACCACAATACATAAAGTCGGTATTAACACTGATGAAAAAAATCTAATGACTAAGTAGCTTAAGCTACCTCCAATTTTTTAAGCAACATTTTACTTCTAATGTCGGTACCTACTTACATAGATAAAAATCTTTTAGCATTTAACCCGACCGTTACTACACTATAGGGTTATTAAAATAGTTTATACTTAGACAAAGCACTAAGTAAAGCGTACGGGTAACAAATATGTCTGTCAAAATATAGTCTATGGTTGCATTACTAAAAATAACAAAAAAAAAAACCGTTAAAAACTTACCCAATCCGATTTTTCTCTTAATTTTCTTCAGGACCTTCATTTTAGATCCTTTTTTATCCTTTACGGGAGTGGTTTCGGGCTCGAGAGCCATCGGGGGGAGTACGAGCGTCTGCGGAGGCATCTGCACCCCATGGCCCGAAGCCCTAGGGCACGCGGGGCAGTGACAGGAGCCCCTAGCCTGCCTCACGCTCATACAACCACTTACGCCCATCATTGACACGGAAAATCCAGAAAAACGTTTACAAAACAAAAGCAAAAACGTCTAAAACATATCTGTCACACCGAAATTTAAATACACGATTAAATAGTTTCTCTACGAACGACGATTACCGAATTATTTTTTACGAACTCACGATATCCATAACGCACTTAGACACGGTTGTTTTGATTAACGCGAGACGTCCGCACGCGACGCGGTCTTGCGGCGGAGTGAGCGACGTACTTGCGCTAGCAAGGGCTTTGGGAAAGCTGCGTGCGCATCCGATAGCCCTTATTCGCTCTCTCTCTTCCTTACCACATAAGAGCGAGATAGAAAGAAAAATGGAGGGAGAATGTCAACATTGTATAGGTATTTTCAGCAGATGTGTAGCCACAAAGGGATGGTGCATGAAAAGTTATTTGAAGTGACGTTTCGAAGCCTCTTTGTTCAGGAGTTAGTGTAAAGGTGATAATG
This sequence comes from Orthosia incerta, assembly GCA_948252205.1. Classification (NCBI taxonomy): domain Eukaryota; kingdom Metazoa; phylum Arthropoda; class Insecta; order Lepidoptera; family Noctuidae; genus Orthosia; species Orthosia incerta. Next base: position 6,118,220 of record OX411769.1, read on the forward strand.
TGGAATTGAGAGGCGGATAATGGTCCAAAGGGTTGATCTTTGTGGCACGTGCTTAAATTATTCAAGACCGTTAACTAGATCAAAGGAGATTCGCTTGTATTAGAGATGGAAATACTTATTTTAGTCCTACTGTTTTGTAACCTGAGATTAGTGAACTAAAGCCCACTTGTTCTTATTCTACATCTAAACTAATATTATAAAGAGGTAAAGTTTGTGAGTTTGTGACGTTGTAAGGGGTAATCTCTGGATCTACTGAACCGATTTTACCATGGGCCATACAAACTGAATCTCTTCAAAGTTAGAGTGAACAGGCTTCTTCTGGGTAAGCTCACTCCATCGTCGACTCTGTCTCTGTCACCTGTCACCTAGACTAGTGTCAAGAGCAAACCCACTATAATAAAAAGAAACCTAAGACACGTGCTTCATCGTCGACCACATCATCGCTTACCATCAGGTGAGATAGTAGACAAGCGCGAGCCTTCGGTTAGACTGCTTTGAAAACTTTCCTAACATGATAGGTTAAGGGACTACTAATACTAACCAACGCACTAAATGATTCAGGAATACTTTCATTGTGCGTACAGCTAAGGAGCGGCATTCCCTGCCGGAGTCTGCGTTTGCTGATAGCTCTTTAAGGTCACACTAGTCGAAAATTCTTCCATACAAACGTAGTCTAGGGATTATTCCACTGTTTGACGATGTACGTTCAAAATAAAAAATGATATCCATTTGTCTCATCATTATCAAGCTCTGTATGGAAGCAAAAAAGTAAAAAAAGAAAATACTTGAAAGTTATGAGCGTCGAAAGTTCCACATTTCGACACTAATTTTAACGCATTTTTGGGCGCAAATAAATACCATAAGGAGACGGAAAATTGCAAAACGGCCTCCATACAGGGATAGATTAGTAGTTCAACAATGCAAATAATTTCATTTTGAACAGATAGATTTAGTAGTTTTTTCATGATATCTAGACTGCCAAAGGTCTGTTTATAAAATTTCTCGCGCTCGGTTTCGTCTTAAATCATTATCCATTTCGCTACAAATTTGCAAAAGTGTGTATTCGTACGCGAACTAGCTTCCTACTGCTCATCACAGCATCTATATCTTCCGCACGTGTTGTCGGTTGATATAAAATGCATTTTAACCCCGCGCACAAAATAGTTCGTGCCGTTGACTAGTGTACCCTTAAGGCGCCACCCCGAGCAAAACGCCGCGCTAGTCGTTTTTGTGCAGTTTTTAAGAGCTATCAACTGTTTATTTAAAAAGAAATATCAATTAATAAAAACACATTAAATTTCTATAAAATGTTGATTCTAAAATGGTAGTACACTTTTTTTTAAAAGAGGTATTTGTTTCACTAATCTCCTTCCAACAAAACCATAAAAATGAGAAATAATCATTGATAGCATGCAACTCCTCGTAAAGTGTTCATTTATTATTTTTTGTACTAACACTAATGGATAGACAATTTGATAACGAACATTTTGTAAGTTTTATTTTTTCAAAAGAACTATATTCGATTTTATAGAGATTTTATTCTAAAATCTGGGCGTATTTACTACTCAATTCACGCGCCACCAGTGCCGCTAGGCCAATAGGAATGCTCATATCTCATGTTGATTTTTTGGTCTTACGGCCTTAAGTCAAGAGTGAATAGGTTACTTCTAGGCAAGCGTGCATCACCGTCGACCACATCACCGCTTACCATCAGATGACAGTGGACAAACGCGAGCCCGTAAATAATTACAAAAAAATGGCACCCCAGTGTAGTCAATGGCATGTGTGTAAAATTTAACACAATACAGCAACAGAGACTGTGCTGCTTCTGAGAAACTTCAAGGTTAACGTTTGGAACATTATTTGGCTATCAAGACGACGACTAACGCCAACGACCTTGAGGGAACAAAACGCGCACTCGTTTCACACCCGCGCGACCCAAAATTTAATAGTTTTTTGTACTTTTCTTATTATTCTACGACTTTAAAAAAAAAAGCTTCAGATCAAAATGTAGATAATTAAATTGTCTTTGAAATGGTGTCAATTTCATTACAATACGCTCAGCGGTTTTTGTGTGATTGTCGTGTTTTTGACATAACTTTACAAATGAATTACACTATGTTTTACAAATAAAACTCAAAATTTGCTCAGATCAAATTATTATTAAGAAAATAGTCTAATATAACATATATTTTTTTCAAAGAATTACGACGAGCCATTTAGACGTGATTCTCATTTTAAAATCAGCTACTCAAGGGAATCGGCGCCTTAAGTGATTAGTTCATTAGACCATCGACCAAATTAATCACCACAGTACCATAAGAGATTATCATCAGCACTTACAATAAGTGTTCCTTCTCATTCTTTAGTAAGTACTTCCCACGTAAAGAATTGTACTTGACTAATTACTTTCACTAATTGAACGCTATTGTTTCATCGAAAATCGACGATGATTCAACAGTCGCAAGGTTAAGTTAGCACCTAAGCATTATCAACTTAGAGCAGGGGTCCCCAATCACTTTATTTATTTAACCATTTATGCACACACACATAATATACAGACAAGATGAAGAAACAGAAAAATAGGTACATAGGTAATGCTTATTTCTATAGAAATCTCTTCCAGCATACCTGCGAAAGGAAAGATGAAAAAAAGAGATGTAGACATAGTGTGTAGAGTTGAAAAATAATTAACACAAAACGATATAAAACTAAGTAATAGCTACTAAACAATACTGATAACAAATTAAATATACCTACTGTTATAATAATAAATACAAAGATATTTATAAAATAAATATTAAAACTATAAATACGACTACCTATCTAATATATAAAAAATAATAATACATAATTTATGCAACTATGATGGAATGGAGAGGTAGTGGTCTTTCACTCTTCTCTTAAAAACTGCAAGAGTTTGGCAGTCCCTAATGTCAGGCGGTAGAGAGTTCCACAAACGCACGGCGTACACAGTAAAAGAGTAGGAGTAGAAGTCGGTAGTGTGGGAAGGGATATTAAGGAGATTCTTAAGATGCAACTTGCAAAGCGCATCGGAAGGACGGGACGGGACTTTAATTTAGGGTCCGTTTCTTAAAAAATATATAAAAAACGTCGCGGTCCGTACTATCCGTCCGTTTGACCACTATCGTACGAGAGCCCGAGGGTACGCTGTAACATTGAGTTTTTACCCGACTGCCGAAGGACTAAGGAGGGTAATGTGTTTATCAGTCTATGCATGTATGTTTGTTCCTATGTGGCGTTCTAGTGACCAAACGCGTTGGCCGATTTTGATGATTCTTACGCCAATCGATTCGTCATAACCCTGCGAGTGTCACTGGCTACATTAAAATTGGAGAATATAAAAATGGCGGATTTTGGGAGCCAATTTTTTATTCTTCCAACCTCGTCGTGTGGGGTATCAAAATAAAGGGTTTTAAGAGGTGATTTCAAGAATATATAACACTTATATGTTTAAATGTACATACATAATTGTACAAAAAAATAACTCAAAAGTTATAAATAAAAAAAGGAAATTTAAAAAGACTAAATACCCGACTGGTTAACAGGCGAACTAAAAAGACTTAAACAAGAAGAAAAATCATTCTGTGCAGTCGGAGTATACATATTCGCGAGCTGGCTGAACAAAACCAGATGTATTCTCCGACTGCAAGCATGATTTTCTTCTTGTTTACGTCTTTTTAGTTCGCCTTTTAAGCAGTCGGGATATTTTAGATTTACTTTTTTGAACTCAGTACTGAGTACATCATCCTCGCGGGCTGTTTTAAGTCCAACTACCCTTTCCCTCCCCCCCCCCCTAACATCGTCACGTGTTTATCAAATGGTATCAACAAAAGTAAGTACCAAGATTTCTTATTTTTTGCCTTGGACTATCCGTCCGAAGGATGGACTACAGTTTGTGCAGGCTATTGTCATTAAATCTTGGAAATGTTCATCGGTAAGTCTACTCCCGTCCTTCCAACTCGTCTGTTGTCGAGATGGAAAGACAAAGAGCTGTCGGCGGTCCGGATCCAAACCGCGGTCCGCCATTTGGTGACCCCTGACTTGACTGAGTGTTCCAAATGCTAGGAATCAAGCCTCCTCTCTGTGAGACGCATAATCCAGCACAGATTCGGTACTGGTTGCAGGATTTCACATGTCGTCGAATTAGCACCTTGCCAACTTCTAATTATGGTTCCTTTTTGATTGGCCTAGATCTATATTAATTTCAAGAACAATTTCGCCAGGCTCTTTCATCTTTTAGAGTAGATGGAAAACTCTTTTAATACTTTGCGTTCAGTTGGTCTCCTACTAAATCCTACAAGACTCGGTGGAATGCAGAGCTATGCATATGAGACTAATTAGCGACGTCAAACTGGTGGATGCCAAGCTTCAGAGCTTAGCTCACCGCCGTGAGGTTGCCTGCTTGTCGGCCTTCTACAGACTGTATTTTGGCGAGTGTGCTCATGAACTCCACGACCTCATCCCACCGGCCCCCTTCTACCATCGGACATCTAGACGCACTGCAAGTTACTATCCTCACCTAGTTGCTATTCCACCAATTCGCACCAAGCGCTTCCAAACATCCTTCATAATGCGCACAGCAAAAGAGTGGAACTCACTGCCTGCGTCTGTGTTTCCGAACGCATACAACTCGAAACTCTTCAAAGTTAGAGTGAACAGGCTTCTTCTGGGTAAGCTCACTCCATCGTCGACTTTGTCTCTGTCACCTTTGACCTAGACTAGAGTCAAGAGCAAACCCATCTCCAATAAAAAAATAAAAAAAACAAGACAAAAAGTATTTACTACTAACTTTTCTGTATTCCAGGGGGTCTACTCCCTAGGGCCTATGCTTGTCTGGGTCGCGGATAAATTTGAAGGAGAGCTTCCGCGGCTCTGGCACAAGCAACTGAAGGAAAACGGGTGTGTTTTAGGGTTTTAGTCAGTAAAAGTCTGACACGCCTTCCCGCTACCCCCAGAGCGGGAGAAGTCATTGGATGACTGCCCACCAAAAAAAAAAAAACAAAAATAAGGGAGTCTACTCCTTAAGACCAAGTCCGTAGTTTCCGACTTCGTTACGGGCGTTACCTACTCCGTATCACCGGCGGACGGATGGTTCATAAGAATGAATGAGAACACAATTTGATAGTTGTAACTACTCCCGATGTGTGTTTATACACTGTTTTTACCCGTCCAAAAAATTGCTCTTAACACTTGTTTTTTTACAAAGTATTGTTTCACTTTCGGAATACTTTTGGACGGGGCCCGTAACTTCGTTGACGGAGATAGGGAGTAGACCCCTAGGTGCTAAGATTCGGGTTCGAGGTTTCACCATAACAACCCTGGGTAGAAAGATGCCGTACACCACAGAGGTGTCAGGAAAAGAGTTAGCTCTTAGAAAATGTGGTGCTTAGTTAGTAAGCCACAGCCAATAATTAAAGTCTTGGAAGGCCACAGCTTCCTTCTAGGGTCATTCAGAAAGACCTCAGAGCTGGGGCAGACTGAGAATGCTTAAAGAATATACTCTGTCTTTAATAATCACCATTTCGTCCCCTAACATGTAAAGTTTCAAACGGGACCGACCCAAATGACCTTTAAACAGCACTAGACACCCACCTTACACACCTATCTCCTAACAGTACCACAACAAAGGCTCACTAGCCACAATACCATGATCCTAATCTAAATTCTTAAAAAAAAAACTTTGACAGATGCTAAAGAAATTAGTGGGAGGGCGCGAAGCATGCGCGCGACGCAAGGTGGCATCGTGCATCTGGCATTTGGCAATGTGGCTCGCGACGATTTCTACGCGAATAATAATATTTGCACTTTCTACAAAACATGTCTAGTGCTTATTAGAGGCAAATTTGAATTCTCTTTGTCTATGGTTAAGGGTACACTAGTCGACGGCACGAACTATTTTGTGCGCGAGGTTAAAATGCATTTTATATCAACCGACAACACGTGCGGAAAAGATAGATGCTGTGATGAGCAGTAGAAAGCTAGTTCGCGTACGAATACACACTTCTGCAAATTTGTAGCGAAATGGATAATGATTTAGGGCGAAACCGAGCGCGCGAATTTTTATAAATAGACCTTTGGCAGTCTAGATATCATGAAAAAACGACTAAATCTATCTGTTCAAAATAAAATTATATGCATTGTTGAACTACTAATATATCCCTGTATGGAGGCCGTTTTGCAATTTTTTCTTCTTATGGTATTTATTTGCGCCCAAAAATGCGCTAAAATTAGTGTCGAAATGTGGAACTTTCGACGCTCATAATTTTCAAATATTCTTTTTTAACTTTTTCGCTTCCATACAGGGCTAGATAATGATGAGACAAATTGATATCACTTTTTGTTTTGAACGTACATCGTCAAACAGTGGAATAATCCCTAGACTACGTTTGTATGGAACATTTTTCGACTAGTGTACCCTTAACACGCACTGCGATTTTCATTCGCCCAATTTTTTTCCGCCTATTCTGTGACCTATGGAAATGTAATGAAGCCGCAAGCACTGCGGAAAAAAAATCGCGCTCAAATATTACTAAAAAATACGCACGAATTTCTTTTCGCGCGAATATATGTCGCAGTGCGTGCTATGCCTAAGTAGCTAGTTCACATACGAATTAGCAGTTTTGTAAGTTTGTAGCGAAATGCATGATGATTTAGGAAGAAAACAAGCGCGCGAAATTTTATAAACAGACCTTTGGGCGTCTAGATTTCATGAAAAAACGACTACATGTATATTTTCAAAATAAAATTATTTGCATTGTTGAACTACTAATCTATGCCTGTATGGTGGCCGTTTTGCAATTTTCCGTCTTCTTATGATATTTATTTCTGCCCAAAGATGCGTTAAAATTAGTGTTGAAATATGGAACTTTCGACGCTCATAACTTTGAAATATTTTCTTTTTTTACTTTTTCGCTTCCATACAGGGCTAGATAATGATGAGACAAATTGATATATTTTTTTATTTTGAACTTACATCGTCAAACAGTGGAGTAATCGTCAGACTACGTTTGTATGGAAGAAAAATCGACTAGTGTAACCTTAAATGTCATACTTCAAGACCGGCTTAGTTTGGACTGTACTTTGTCTGCCAATAATTAATAAATGAAGTTTTATGTAATCAAATTTTGTGCGTAGGTTTGTATTAAACACCTCTGCCTTCCTGTCATAAGAACATAAACGCCATGTGGGCTCATGCATAGTAACATTACATCATCATCATCTGCCTAGCCTTTTTCCCAACTATATTGGGGTCGGCTTCCAGTCTTACCGGATTCAGCTAAGTACCAGTGTTTTACATGGAGCGACTGCCTATCTGACCTCCACAACCCAGTAACTGGGTAACACGGTACCCCTTGGCAAGACTGGTGTCAGATCTCAAGCTTCTGACTACCCGTAACGACTGTCAAAGATCTTCAAATGAAGTAAGTAGTAACATTAAATAATATTAGATAATAAATACGAAAATACTCTGTCAGTCGGTCCTTCTGTTTGTTACCTTTGATTTGGATGAAATTGCAAAACATGGATAGACATAGACCATAACCTGAGATTGGACATAGGATTTTTTTGCCGCAGTCCTACGTTCCCGTGAGGTAATTTTTAGGGTTCCGTACCCAAAGGGTAACCCCCTATTACTAAGACTCCGCGATTCGTCTGTCTGTCTGTCTGTCCGTCTCTCACCAGGCTGTATCTCATGAACCGTGTTAGCCAGACAGCTGAAATTTTCACAGATGATGTATTTCTATTGCCGCTATAACAACAAATACTAAAAACAGAATACAATTAATATTTAAGTGGGGCTCCCATACAACTAACGTGATTTTTTTGCCGTTTTTGTGTTGTCCGACTCGCACTTGGCCGGTTTTATTATATTGTTATCTCGACAGTGGCATAATTTACCAAAATGATTTCTACTTAAAGTCAGGCGAATCCGCCGAAATAAATTAGTACTTACTGCAAATAAAGACCAACTCCCCACTCCACAGATATTAATCTAACTAGATGACGCGATTGTAAAAAAACGTAGTAAAATTACGATCAATTATCGTAATTTGAGCTTTTCACCGGAAAGCCACCGAAATCTAGAAAAATGCCCTATGTGAAAAAGTTGGCCGAGGCATTGGCAATGTTTTCTATCATTGATAAGTAAATGTATTTTTAAATTGAGTGTGAATAAAAATAAATTGTAGTTCTAAAAACTAAAAAACACGCTTTATTGGTAAGGATAATGGGACAAACTGTTTAAATTATTGCATTGTCATCGGTCCTTGATAAGTGTGCAAAGTTTCAAATCAATCCAACGTTTTGAAGTGGGTGAAAAATTGAAAATCACGTTCAAAGATTCCGTTACATTGATACATAGATACATACATACCAAGCTAATAAAAGCGTGTTAAAAAGTTAATAAAATCAAAAAACCCGGCTGCTTAAAAACCGAACTAAAAAGATGTAAACAACCAGATGTATCCTCCGACTGCACAGCAAGATTTTCTTCTCGTCAACATCTTTTTAGTTCGCTTTTTAAGCAGTCGGGTTTTTGATTTTATTAACTTTTTTATTAACAACTTTTTAGCTATACTTTTTTTTTCGAATTGCCTTAAACATATAAGTGGTATACATTTTTGTAATCACCTCTAAAAAACAAATTGCAACCCCTACAATATGGCGCCCAAAATCCGCCAAGTTTCTTTTTTTTTTTAACGGCCATTATCTAAGAACACTTGGGCGGCCAAGTCCTATCTAACGATGTCTTAATTATAAAAAATCCGTCAAGTGGTTTGAAAGATACGAGGTAATCTATACTTAATATTATTAACACGCTTTCATTAGCTTGGTATGTATGTATCTATGTATCAATGTAACGGAATCTTTGAACGTGATTTTCACCCACTTCAAAACGTTGGATTGATTTGAAACTTTGCACACTTATCAAGGACCGATGACAATGCAATAATTTAAACAGTTTGTCCCATTATCCTTACCATTAAAGCGTGTTTTTTAGTTTTTAGAACTACATTTTATAAAGAGGTAAAATTTGTAAGTTTGTATGTAGGGGTAATCTCAGGAACTACTGGTTGGAATTGAAAAATTATTTTTGTATTAGATAGTCCATTTATCGAGGAAGGTTATAGGCTATATAACAACACGCTACGACCAATAGGAGCGGAGCATAAATGCCGGGTAGCCACCTTGTGGCAGCGCGTGCGAGGCAGTAGCAACGGCATCTTGCAGATGATTGCGTCTCGAACGGATTGCCCAATCCAGAATAAATGGATGCGCATTGTTATGGGCGCTCACTAACATAGTATAAGAGCAATGTACTAACACCTTTTGACGGTATGTTAATCATTTTAATTTTAATGTTGTTTTAATGTATGTAATTTAATTTAATTTTTTAACAATCTAATTTGTAATTCTATGTTTTAATTTGTGTATGGATTGACATCTGAAATAAATGTATTATTATTATATTATTATAAATGAAAAATGTTGCAAAAACGGGAAAGAATATTACTTTTTGAGGGCTTCCGTTGCGTGCGCTGCGTAAACGGTTTCAGTTATGCAATCATGTATGTAGGGTAGGGTAGGGTAGGTAGGGTAGGGTAGGTACGTAGCCAGTTGACGGGAGCGAAGCCGCGTGGGACAGCTAGCAAAGAATATCACATACATACATACAAGATACGCGCGAAAAACATAACCCTTTCCTTGCAGCCGGGTAAAAAGTGGCTCACGCTGACTCGTTCCACTAGAATCCCCTAAATCAGTCCCCCAGGGGATTCTACAGCACTCAAGCTTGGTTTTCATACAGATGGAGGGACTTGCGTTATCTAGTTAGTTTTATATCTGTGCCCCACTCACTCCAGGACTAATGTACCCAAAGGAAGTACTTAACCTTACGACACCACTAATCGTTTAATTGGAGAAATTAACTACACTTGCTCCGTCGATTAATATTTTTAACGATATGACATCATCGTCATCGCGATTGTTTGTATGACATTTTAAAAGCAGGTGGGCTTTGACCTTTACTTTATAGATGACTAGTTTATGCACGCGGTATCGCCTGCATTAAAAGAGCTTTAAAAAATGTGGCCAAGTGCGAGTCGGGCTCGCGCACGAAGTGTTCCGTACAATTATCGCAAAAAAACGGCAAAAATATCACGTTTGTTGTATGGGAGCCCCACTTAAATATTTATTTTATTCTGTTTTTAGTATTTGTTGTTATAGCGGCAACAGAAATACATCATCTGTGAAAATTTCAACTGTCTAGCTATCACGGTTCATGAGATACAGCCTGGTCACAGACGGACAGACGGATCGTGGAGTCTTAGTAATAGGGTCCCGTTTTTACCCTTCGGGTACGGAACCCTAAAAATCCCATGTCTTGGGTGTATCCATGTTTTGCAAATTACATCCAAATCCGTTCAACAGTTAAGGCGTAATTGATTTACAAACATCCAAACAGTCTTACAAACATTTATAATATTAGTAGGAGTAAAATAATTATGTAAATAACTATTCGATTATGAATCATCGTTTCGCAGAGTCCTTTATAAAATGCCTTATTTCAATAAATTAAAATATAAAATAAACTTTATCACACCTACATACTATGATTTCCTGGTACAATTTAGTTCCTAATTTGGCTGCACAGTATAATAATAATAATCGGCTACCCACACTTCACAATAATATTTAAAGGCTAAAGTTTGTGTGTATGTTTGTTACTTCTTCAAGCTCAAACGGCTGGACGGATCTGGATGAAATTTGGAACAGAGATAGATTATAGTCAGGAACAGCACATATAATACTTTTTTCCCGGAAATATGTTCCTGTGTGATAATCTTCGACGTTCACGCAGGCGATGTCGCTGAAACTCCGAGCATAGCCCTCTCCATTGCCTTTGGGTGACTGTAAGCTTTCTGATGAGGCCATTGTAAGCGACCACGTCTGAGAGCCATATGTCATCACTGGCAACACACACTGGTCATCATCAGCGGCGGCTGGTGGATCACAGGAGTAGTAGTGCACTTTGCCGTCTCACTATGTAGTTGTGTTAGATTACTTAGATTTACTAAAATTCACAGGAGCCTATGTAAATCGGCAAACCATCTCGCTAGCGACTTCTAATTCGACGCCAACGCCATCTAGTTACGTCGTTGTACAACTTGTAATGTTGGTACTCGACCCGAAGATAAATTTCGTTCGTCAAACCTCGCCCGCTCTCGGTAATCTTCGGTTTCTCGTAGAAGTTGTATGAACTCTCGCCGTGCGCTTTAGCCTACCGCACGGGGAATATTCAGCAATATACGTCTTATTACTTTAGCAAGAGCTTAAATTGGTTCGTCATAATTTCGTGAATATTGAATAGATCGTTAATCAGATTTTATTAAACATTTTTATTTTTTTACAATGCATGTCCTCGAAAAGAGCGTTTTCCAAGCAGCCAAACTGTGCGGAAAGTGTCACTTTTTTTTACTAGTGCTTTTTACTTTCCTGTACTTTTTTAATTTTTAACTCCAACGTCAGCCCGCCGCATAGAGTTTTTATTATTTGAGAAAAGTTTTAAAATTAGTTAAGTACAGATTATCATTCATATAAAAAGTAAAACAAAACTAATACGTCATTTAAGGCGTTTCTAATTACTCTAGATTTAGATTTTGATCAATAAATTAATTTTAATTATTCATTAAATATGTTTGGCAGAATTAATATTTTGCTCGTGCCTTTTTGCGTTATGACGTGACAGCTATTGCACATGCGCAGTAGAACTATGAACTATTAGTTAATCTGTGGATATGCTGAGCGCCCTTGAATAAGCGCCATTTTATTAATTTCTTGCTTGGTTCAGATATATTTTTTTATTTCCTCGCACAATGCATAGTAAAATGTTGTATGATACACGTGCGTAAGATGATTTCCGACTCGTGTCGATTTATCCACTCACTCGCTTCGCTCGCTCGTGAATAAAAATGCCACTCATCGGAAATCACCTACTTCCCGCACTTGTAGCATAAATAACTATTTTCTGAACCTATTAAAATCTGGCAGTTCAGCGCACGAGTGAACTTAAAGTACAGCCGCCTCTGCTGGTCATAGACTTTCGTCTTGAGACACTGTGGAGCTTATATTAATGGAGTAAAAACTACGAAATATAATATCGCATGATTCCCATGTCAATAATGTCCAATGAGCCCAAACACGACGCGACGGTGCTATCTTGTGTGGTTAAGGAGTTGCTATGGCCACCTTCCGGCTCCATCATGAGACCAGCTCCATAGTACCATATTATTTCATTTTTCCGAAGTTACTAAGTTTTAGCTTAATCGGACGTCAGGGAGTACTAGAAAAAACCGGCTAAGTGCGAGTCGGACTCGCGCACGAAGGGTTCCGTACCATTATCGCAAAAAACGGCAAAAAGTCATGTTTGTTGTATGGGAGCCCCACTTAAATATTTATCTTATTCTGTTTTTAGTATTTGTTGTTATAGCGGCAACAGAAATACATCATCTGTGAAAATTTCAACTGCCTAGCTATTACGACTCATGAGATACAGCCTGGTGACAGACGGACCGCGGAGTCTTAGTAATAGGGTCCCGTTTTTACTCTTTGGGTACGGAACCCTAAAAATGGATTATTAGTTACCGGACACACATACGAAAATAAAAGCTTTGCATACGAAACCGAAATAAACATACCATGGTCAAAAACCTAGCAAATATAAAAATCATGAAAAAATAAAACACGACTCGCAATATGGCGCTATTGAAAAACAGCGCGAAGCCTGCTGCTTTCCTATTGGCTGACGCCACGCGCCGGCGCGTGCCTATCTGACAGCTGGCGGAGTTTTTTTTTTATTTGACTTTTTTTTTGCTGCAGTCGCGTCCTTGTTCGGCCTTTTCGTAAGGAGTATAGTAGAAATGTGCCCGAAGCAGGTTTCGGGTCATGTTTGGTCAATGTCTTATAGACCGGCTGTCGAAAGGTGACAGTTGGCTTGAAAGTCTGACAGATGGAGTAAATTTTAGGATATTGATATTGCCATGTTTTTGCCGGTGTAATGGCATTGAATAGTGCATTCATATTTCGCCACAGGTTTCTAAAAATCTAATTCGACTTTTAAAAATCTAATAGTATAATATGCAACTAGTGAATATAGGATGGATTTAAAGCGAGCGCCATAGATGAATCACGAGCAAGTGAAGGATTCTAACGACTGAATCACGACCGTAGGGAGTGATTAGTGTTAGAATCCTGAGCGACGCGAGTGATTCATGGTCCTCGATATAAATCCGTTTTATTCAAGAGTTGCATACTATGAGAGCAGTGGTGGCCCAGTGGTATCGGCGGCGACTTACAAGTTGTAGGTCGTGGGTTCGAGCCCAGACAGGCGCTTTACTATGTGTAAATTATTTCATCACCACTGCTCTCAAAACGGTGGAGGAAAACATCGTGAGAATACCTAGAATCAAAAATTCGAAGACATTGGACATCCACCAACCCGCACTGGGCCCGCGTGGTGGATTACGGCCCATTCCCTCTCACAGAGAGGAGACCTGTGTCCCAGCAGTGGGAACATTAATAGGCTGATGATGTGTGCATACTATACTTTATACCATGACTACGAGAAAAAGAAAGATTTAAGCGAAAAGCAGAAGGAGTTTGTATATCGAGTATTCTTTGCGCAAGGAAGTTGTATAGCATTGAGATGGAGGTCGAATATGTATAATATTAGGTGTGTTTTAAATTCAAACACCAAAACAGTGACTAAAAGTGTTTAGGGTTCCGTACCCAAAGGGTAAAAACGGGACCCTATTACTAAGACTCCGCGATCCGTCTGTCTGTCTGTCCGTCTGTCACCAGGCTGTATCTCATTAACCGTGATAGCTAGACAGCTGAAAATTTCACAGATGATGTATTTATGGTGCCACTACAACAACAAATACTAAAAACCGAATAAAATAAATATTTAAGTGGGGCTCCCATACAACAAACGTGATTTTTTGAGATAATGTATAGAACCCTTCGTGTGCGAGTCCGACTCGCACTTGTCCGGTTTTTGTTTATGTTTTTTTTTTCATCATCGGACTACCAGACGTACGGCGATGCGCCAGCGGTACATGGTGGACATCCCACCCATACGCACAAAACGTTTTGGAAACACTTTTATTATGGGTACAGCTAAGGAGTGGAATTCCCTGCCGGACTCTGCTTCCCGACAACTACAATCTAGGAGTCTTGTGTATAGGTTATTTCTAGGCAAGCGTGCTTCACCGTCGACCACATCATCGCTTATCATCAGGCGAGATAGTGAACAAGCGCGAGCCTATAGTATATAAAAAAAAAAGAAAAAAAAATGGTTTAAATTTCAAGTAGCTTCAACTTTCCGACTCCTTGAAAATTCAAAGGTGCAATTTAAGTTACGAGTACAATAAAGTGAGAAATGAGTATAAGTATTAGAAAAAGTTTGAAAATGGCGCCGATGACAGAAAAATTGAAAGGAAACCGTTTGTCCTGGTATGGTCAAGTGATGAGGAGGGATGAAACGCATGTTACTACAATTTAAAACACCCCCGACACATTTTTATTTCATGCTACATAATTTGTCTAGTAGTAGACACGCTTCGATCGACAATCTATTGAACACGTAAGTATGTCATGATATCTTGCGAAAACAGCCCGATTATAAAACGCCCATAACTTTTGAACGGCTGAAACGGTTCATTAAGGTTACACTAGTCGAAAATTCTGCCATACAAACGTAGTCTAGGGATTATTCCACTGTTTGACGATGTACGTTCAAAATAAAAAGTGATATCAATTTGTCTCATCATTATCTAGCCCTGTATGGAAGCAAAAAAGTAAAAAAATAAAATATTTGAAAGTAATGAGCGTCGAAAGTTCCACATTTCCACACTAATTTTAACGCATTTGTGGGCGCGAATAAATACCATAGGAAGACGGAAAATTGCAAAACGGCCTCCATACAGGGATAGATTAGTAGTTCAACAATGCAAATAATGTTATTTTGAACAGACATATATACATAGTAGTTTTTTCATGTTATCTAGACTGCCAAAGGCCTGTTTATAAATTTTCGCGCGCTCGGTTTCGTCCTAAATCATTATCCATTACGCTACAAATTTGCAAAAGTGTGTATTCGTACGCGAACTAGCTTCTTACTGCTCATCACAGCATCTATCTCTTCCGCACGTTTTGTCGGTTGATATAAAATGCATTTTAATCCCGCGCACAAAAAAAAAAATTGTTCGTGCCGTCGACTTGTGTACCCTTAAACAAAGCTTAGAACACTCTCGATAAAGTATACTTTTAAACAAAAAACACGAAATAAAAATCGGTTTATCTGTTTCGGACACAGGTTACACACGTCAAAATTATAACACCCCTCTTTTTCCGTGGAGGGTAAAAAGACCTATGAATATAAGGCTTAACACGCACTGCGATTTTTATTCGCGCGAATTTTTTTTCCGCACATCTGTGACCTATGGAAATGTATGAAGCTGCACGCACTGCGGAAAAAAAATCGCGCGGAAATAATATCGCAAGAAATCCGTGTTTTGCCACAGAATCCATAAATTAGCGCTAATATTTTGAACTCTATGAACAGGTAGAAAGAGACAAAAATCGCGCGAAATTTTATCCGCAGTGCGTGTTAGTTAAATTCAGTACGCGGACAAAAATTCACTATACAATACACTGACAATACACTGCGATTATAATTCGCGCGAATTAAATTCGCGCGAATTATAATCGCAGTGCGTGCTAAGCCTAAATGTGGGTGGATGGACTGTGTGAGGAGTGACATGACGGAAAAGGGAGTCAGTGACAGCGTGACGGGGAACAGGACGGTATGGAAGAAGAAAACGTGTTGCGCCGACCCCAAGTAACATGGGACAAGGGCAGGAAGATGAAGAGGTATAAATTTCGAACCTACTACCTCTAATCCACTGCACCACAACGATATTGCGTACGTGAACTTTGCCTAAAATAGGTCTCGAACATAGGACTACAGGTTTTTACCCGACGAGGGTCGAATGAAGGTCATGTGTTTATCAGTCTATGTATGTATGTATGTTTGTTCCTATGTGGCACAAACATACATACATACGCAAACGCGTTGGCCGATTTTGATGATTCTTACATCAATCGATTCGTCTTAATCTTGCGAGTGTCACTGGCTACATTAAAATTGGAAAATAGAAAAATGGCGGCTTTTGGGCGCCATATTGTGGGGTATTTTTTTTTCCAATCCCATCGTGTGGGGTATCAAAATAAAGGGTTTTAAGAGGTGATTTCAAAAATATATACCACTTATATGTTTAAATGTACCTAATTATGAAAACAAAAACCTAAAAAGTTATAAATAAAAAAAGTTTATTAAAAAAATCAAAAAACCCGACTGCTTAAAAAGCGAACTAAAAAGACGTAAACAAGAAGAAAATCGTGCTGTGCAGTCGGAGGATACGTCTGGTTTTTGGTCAGCTAACTCGCGAATATGTGTTTTTTTTTGGTATTTTCAGTAGATTTGTTTTCGTGATGGCCACGAGGGGTTGCGAATTTAAATCCGGACAAGTCTCAATGTAACTTATATAAATTCATATTATAATATGTGAATAGATACCTTTTTCCAAAGTCTATGTATAAAAGCCCCTAAGTCGACCCACTGATCAAACATTGTGAAGAAACCTGGACTTGTAGTTTAGACTTATATTAGTCTGAAATAGCCAACCCGCATTGAACAAGGATAAAATATATGGATATCTCTAACTATTCTCAATCTCATTTTTTTTTTCTCTTTTAATTAGACTTTTTACAATATTTTTCAATCATCATTATAGCCCTTTGCTAAGAATAGTTACAGCACTGATTACAGTATTTGTGCCACATGTTAAATTTAGTGTTGTGGTTTTTTTTTTTTTCCTTTGTATAGATTCTTTTACCTATTGTGAATGTGTGAACATTGTAGGCTTTCTAGATTTCTAGATGATTGTTAACATTTGTTAACTTTTTATTTCGTGCATTATTTTTATTGTTTGTTTTTTTTTGTTTCAATTTCGTACGACTTATTGTCGGGCCTACGTTGTCCCCCTATATCCAAGTACTAATGCTGTAACATGGAAATATTGTAAACAAAACAATTTAAAAGAGTAACCATGGAGTTTCTTGCCGGTTCTTCTCCATAGGAAACGACTAACCCGAACCGTGCACCTTTTGTCGACGTTTTATAAGTGCCCATGTAGGCCTATGTAAAATAAAAATATTTGATTTTGATTTTTGATTTTGATAGTGATGTATTCTCGTGCTTCTTTATGAGAGAAAGGCGTTGCCCTGCAGTGGGACAGTTACAAGCTGGTATTATAAAGGATTATGTCCAGCAGCTAACTGTAAACTACTGGACAATAGGCAAAATTAATAGCCATATCATAAGCACTTCAACTCTTGCTAACATACAAAAGTACCCAACTCTGTTCTATTTTTTTAGATGGCAAGTAAAGCCATTCTGCCAATACTCAAGGTGTACCAACCAAAAGGTGACAACATCAATTCAAATATCGAACGCACATCAATAGTAATGACAGATGCGCGTGCGCATATGTGCCGGAAGTTCACGAGATGTTCGAAATTTGAATTACGGCTTCTGTTTATAATCATCTGGTGGATCAGCTGTTTGGAGGGGGTAGGATGAGGTCTTTCACCTTTGATTGACTTTGTATCCCCGGTTTTTGTAATAATCATTTGCTTCAAGTTTAAGAAGCTAGGTAATGTGACAAGCCAATTTCGGGCCTTGCGCTTCGTAAAAAGGCCTATATTCGTATGTAGGCCTTTTTACGTAGACTTAAGACGGTTTTAAGGGTTCCGTAGCCAAATGGCAAAAACGGAACCCTAGGATTCGTCATGTCTGTCTGTCTGTCCGTCCGTATGTCACAGCAACTTTTTTTCGAAACTATTAGAACTATGCTGTTGAAACTTGGTAAGTAGATGTATTCTGTGAACCGCATTAAGATTTTCACATAAAAATAGAAAAAAAATGTGGTAGATAGATAGATAGATAAATCATTTATTTAGTGCACACAAAAGACACAACACAACACACAAAATCTTAATAAAATTATTACAATTGTCATGTAGGTATGTTTAAAAACAAAGTGCCAACATAAAAAGAAAACGGAACCGCAATTTACCAAGTACGGAACCCTTCGTGCGCGAGTCTGACTCGCACTTGGCCGGTTTTTTTTGTATGAATTGGTTTATTCTCGAGGTGGTCATATTGTCACCAAATCAGAATCTGGTGATGGGAATGCTGGAAATCGAGGGAAATCCTCAAATATTATAGGCAGACATATTATAGCGTTTTTGGTATTTACAATAATATGGCAAGAATTTGCACTCAAAAAGTATCTTTTGGTGAAGTGGAAATGATGAAGAAGCGGCAAGTCGATTTTTTTTTGGAAAATATATAAATAGGAATGTTGCATTAGACATTTTTTTAAATAATTCGTTCTAAGAAAATTTTGAGTTTTATTTGTGTAACATAGTGTAATTAATTAATTTGTAAAGTGAAGTCTAACACGGACAAAAAAACGACAATCGCACCAAAACCGCCGGGCGTATTTGAATGAAATTGTCACCATCTCAAAGAGAATTTAATTATAGACATATAGGTAATTAAATTCTCTTAGATAGATTAGTAGTTCAACAATGCAAATTTTTTTTTTTTGATCAGATAGATTTAGTCGTTTTTTCATGATATCTAGACTGCCAAAGGTCTTTTTATAAGATTTCGCGCTCTCGGTTTCATCCTAAATCATTATCCATTTCGCTACAAATTTGCAAAAGTGTGTGTTCGTACGCGAACTAGCTTCCAACTGCTCATCACAGCATCTATCTCTTCCGCACGTGTTGTCGGTTGATATAAAATGCATTTTAACCCCGCGCACAAAATAGTTCGTGCCGTCGACTAGTGTACCCATAATAAGGAAAGTACAAACTACTAGTGAATTTTGGGTCGCGCACTCGCGCGGGTTTGAAACGAGTGGGCGTTTTGATGCTTCCCTCAAGGTCGTTGGTGACTATCGTCGTCTTAAAAACGTTTTATGCAGATAGAACGCGAGATAAACTGTGTGTAAGACTACACTCGTGGGTAACGAATATCTGTTTCTAGTGAAAATCTTCTAGAAGCTTATTTTCGATCGAAAATATTATTGGGATTAAGATGCAAATGCCTAACGAAAGATCAATATATTTGATCAGTTATGTATTCAAAATCAAAATCATTATTTTAATTAAAATATATTTATTAGAAATTGAAATTTAATCTATACATTTGACATATTATCTACTGCAATCAATAATTGAAATTGGAATTTAATTTGAACATTTAATATAGGTATTTAATTTTTATAGCAACAAATACATATATCAAAAAAAAAAATTGGAATGGAAAAAAATATTATGAAAGCTATGGAATAGTATGACATTGAAACAAATTAAAAAAGAAAAAAAATACTATACCTCTAAATACTAACTCTTTTTTAAATTATCACCATGTAAAAAAAAAATATTCTTATGTAAAAATGATAATGATATTATTCTTTAATGCATGAAATAAAAGGCTTTTTGTTTTTTATTTTATTTTATTATGTATTCAAAACAGATACATGATTGAATCGAAAACTGCAGGACAGTCACGTGAGTTTGTTTTTGGTTTGCTGAAAAAGCAGATATTTTTTTTTCACTCATGTAGGGTTGCCGGGCTTGATTTAAAAGGGTGTATAATTTGTTGGTTATTACCCCCAAATTTCGCCAGTTAGTCTTTCCAAGATAAATTCCTATCGTACCCCCTATTTTTAACCGACTTTCAAAAAAGGAGGAGGTTCTATGTTCGACTTCTTGTATGTTTTTTTTTTTATGTATGTTCACCGATATCTCCGTCAATTGTGGACCGATTTTGAAAATTCTTTTTTTTGTTTGAAAGAGTATGTTCCGAAATTGGTCCCATTTTCATTTAGTGAAGATCTGATAAAGAACTTCGAAGATATACAACAGAACTCTTCAATAAATAACGGAAAATCTCTCGGGATTGCTGCAATCGTATGTCTGTTTATTGTTTATACTATTTCATAACATAACATCACGCCAGTATGCTCTTAAGGGGTAAGCAGATCTCTCATTTGATCGGTTTTGTTCAAGTTTCATGATATTCGGGTAATCTATTCTGGCGTTATAGGAAACTTACTAAACAACTTGCCAATTAGGTAGGTAAAACTAAAAAGTGAAAAATAAAAAACTTTTTTACAAAAAAATACTACCGACTTCCAAATAAGAAAACTACAAAGTGAAAAATAACTTTATTTTTGGAAGTCTGTGTCCGTAACGCAAAAAAATGGTACCTACGAATGACACCGACTTCCAAAAATAAAGTTATTTTTCACTTTGTAGTTTTCTTATTTGGAAGTCGGTAGTATTTTTTTGTAAAAAAGTTTTTTTTGAATTAGGAATTCTATTCGTCAAATCTAATATATAAAAATAAGTTGGGTTTTCCTCCCTGACGCTATAACTCCAGAACGCACGAACCGATTTCCACGATTTTGCATTCGTTGGAAAGGTCTCGGGCTCGGTGAGGTTTATAGCAAAAAAAAAAAAAAAAATGGTAGGGTAGGTGTAGGGTAGGTGTATCTTGGTGTTTTTATGGCAAAACAAAGTTTGCCAGGTCAGCTAGTTTATTCTGAAAATTGTTAAAGTGCATTACTGTTTCACACGTTCTTAACTCCAAATAAATATTTCAATTCAAACCGGCCCAAAGACTAAAACACATTACCCATCCTTTTCCCAACACAGTCGGTTTCGTCTCCACGTGTCTAACGGCACCGTAACGACCTTTTTAGACCGTGGGAGAGCCAAAGGGATCACATTCATACAGCCGTTGAATAGGCCGCTTTAGCTATATAAGTAATGGCGCGTGGGTCGCTTTATTGTAAGTTTTACTTCTTTTTTTTATTTCGAATTTGGAATCTAAAATGATTTTGATTTTAGAATCGCTGCTATTATTTCGTAATTGTTTATTTTACTAATAGTAGTAGAACACTGAGCAAGGGGTTCGCTGGGGAACTGTTATTACTGAATTGAGTACAAAGCTGCTACTACTACCTCCAGCGCCTGGATTAGAGCGAAAGGAGCGGTCATTCTAGGCGCCAGTTGGCAAGGAGCGCCAAAAAGCCATAACAATTTCAAGATAAAATAATTTGATGGCGTTTTTTAAGAGGTGCGGGAGCAGTGTTGCCAGATCAGACAGTTAAAATCCCTAGGGTGACGCTGAAAAATCAATAGATTGCCTCTACATAAATTCGTAGAACTAAAGACTTTTCTAAGCTTGCATTTACGTGTGAATGCGTCGATCAAAGGGCGCTGAAAGACAATGTCGATCTGCCCTGATCAACGGCTAGGACCAGCGCAAACTAAGTCCAAGTTAGTTTGCGCCGGTCCTGGCAACGCTGTTGTTATACCTAAAAATAAATAAATAAATAAGTTACGACTGTTCCACCACTGGTCCTGCAGACCACCACTTTTCTCGTCATCATCAGTCTCATAGTCTTTTTAGGGTTCCGTACCCAAAGGGTAAAAACGGGACCCTATTACTGAGACTTCACGATCCGTCTGTCTGTCTGTCTATCTGTTTGTCCGTCTGTCACCAGGCTGTATCTCATGAACCGTGATAGCTAGACAGTTGAAATTTTCACAGATGATGTATTTCCATTGCCGCTATAACAACAAATACTAAAAAAATAATAAAATTAATACTTAAGGGGAGCTCCCATATAACAAACGTGATCTTTTTGCCGTTTTTTGCTTGATATTAATAACGGCAACAGGTGGACGCTTGAAATATTCACAGAATATTTAGTTGTATATTCACTTCAAAAAATAATAAAAATCCATATCATCCCATACAACAAACGTTTTTAGTGCCGTTTTTTGCGATAATGGTGCGGAACCCTTCGTGCGCGAGTCCGACTCGCATTTTGGCAGTTTTTTTTTTGTGAAGCCTGTTGTCTGACTACTGAAAAAAGGCCCCCCGATTCTCCCCCAGACTTTCCAGGAGACCTTTTCTTCATTCCTTTTAATGCGAAGGAAGTTCCTGAACCGCCTCAGAACTCAAGTAGGAAAATGTAACTCCAACCTGGCAAAATGGGGCTAAGGTCTATGGAACAGCGGCAGTGCATGTGGTCCCGTCCTGTGCCCCAAAACATGCAACCAGTGTGATCTATGCGCTGCCACCGATGACAAGGTGGCAGTTTTGAGCCAAACAGGATTGAACGACTGTCGTGGTAACGACACGACGAAGAAAAATGCGGATGAATGACCATACCATGACAACCGATTTTCAAATTACCGTGCGGTCAAGCGTTTTGCCATACCTATTATTGGAATCAAGTATAAAAGCTCAACAATGTTAAGATCCATTAATAATAATGTAAATTTTTATCCGTGGAGCTAGACAATTGGGCTTATCCCAGTTGTAAACGACCCTTTGTGCCTATTGGCCTTGTTTGTTCTATCTCCTGCTTGATATAGAGGGAAGTGGCATTTTGTTTTTGTTTTCCTACTCCTCCTTTATTCTTTTCTGATTAATTTTATTGCGGGATCCAAGACAGTTAAATTCATTCTCCAGAACTTCGCCGAGAATCATTGCCTCGGCGCTTTTCTGGTGGTCGCCACTATTGATTCTGGCTTTCAGGAGTTGCAGTGGTTTGGGAATAGTGCGGTGGGATTGTCCCAGTAAGAACCGATTTCCACGCAGTATTTCAATCAGGCGTCCAACCTGGTTTCAATGGAAAGCTACTAATGTTACATCATCATCATTTCAGCCGAAAGACATAGACCTTCTCCAAACATCGACACACTGAAATTCTGACAATCCAGGACAACCTGAGGGTCTTTAAATCAAGAGTGAGTAGGTTACTTCTAGGCAAGCGTGCTTCACCGTCGACCACATCATCGCTTACCATCAGGTGAGATAGTGGTCAAGCGCGAGCCAACCTACAATAAAAAAAACGCTATTGTTACAGGCCGGTAACAAATCACAGCTGATTTAAAAAAATAATTGCAATGCAACAGCTGATTGTCAGAAGAACAGGTAGTGTAGTTGCATAAGGAAAGAAAAAAGTGAAAAAAAAATTGTCTTTGACGGTCAATGACATTTTTTTTACTACAATTTGACAATTGACCACAGATTCCTTGAGCTTTTCAAGGATTTAAATAAAGAATGGCAGAAAAAAGTCTGATTAATTTTTAATAGCTTTTTGTGCAGGACGTAGCGTGTTCATTGGCCCCGAGAAAAGAAGGGCGTAAACCTTCTGGCCATTGCCGCTGAACGCCCCATCCACATCAACGAAAATAAAGGTTCTTGGATGCCTGGCTGCAGCAGTGACGAAGGGTTGCAAATCGACTCTAACGATTCAACGATGTGTTGGCTGTACTTGAGTTATTTCCAGATTCTGGGTTGCCTACTTCTGGATCAGCACTCCTGGTGTCCAGGTTCCGAGGTTCAGCTCGACAGGATCGAAAAGGGATGTCTTCATAAGGGTTGAAGTTGATGAATTAAATGAAACACTAAGTTATTCAGTACACGGCACGATTCTAGGGCTCTCAACAATTTCTGAGACGTGATTCTATATAAGAATTACTTCTTATTTACTAAGACAAGTACAAGCGACTAGCTTTGGATGACTACAAATTCTATTTGGGCCCGGGGGTTCTTTATACCCTCGCATCGTGCCATTATTGAGAGCCCCGCAAATTCTCGCCGAAAATAATTTTTAATTATGTAAAAACCCTTATACATATTTGGTAAATAGGGTTACCGCACCCCTTCCATGGTGCCATCAATAGCTGGATTTCTTCGTACTGTAACACAGTAACGCCCCCTATCTATGTATCTAATCAATATACCTAATTTCCAGGTATTGATAGCTTCCCTAGACTATTTACATGAAATTAAAGGACAATTCCCTTTATTTCCCAGTTAAAACCTTAATAGCTTTTAACCTAGCCTAAGGATATCTATAGGTTGGGTTGACCTGCTGGTGCCAATAGCAGGCTGTCTGTTGACGTCTAGAAAAAGCTTATTTTCGGGAATCTTCTATGGGATATCATCCCCTATGTAATGAATCTATAAATTCCTAAGTCATTTCACCGACTTTAGGACCTCCTACTTAGGCTTACCAGACAATCACCGCCTATTATGGGGATTCTGGTAGCCAATAGACCACACTTTACATTTCCAGTGCTTATGTAAGTCTATCTAGGTCATATGCACATAAGGTGCCTCGCTATGTACAAATTTGGCAGCTGGTCACTTTCTTTGCGCCCAGCTACCAGAGAAACTAGGTATAATAACACTAATAAGATTGGGACGACACGATGGTGCATTTAACGGGCCATCGGGAGGTCCCCAAAAATTCCTTATTTTCGGAATTCCCAGGGGTGTATAGTCCCAGGGAATGCCAAAAACTGACTAAAAATTACATTTCCAGAAACCTATTTTCTGGAATTGTACTTAAACTACTTGAGCGATTTTCGCTCCAAAGTGATGGCTTGGTAGCTAGTCCAGCAAGCCATCCGAAAGTACTTACACCATGAGTACATCTATTCCCTTCATGGAGTTATTCCACCTGAAGGGTCTACAATTTTCAACGTTTTACGTTGTTTACATTTTTCACGGCTGCCTATCTCGTTGACTATCCAAGCGATTCTTCCCATCTAGAAACCGCCTGGAAGCCCTTTTAGCAAGCTTTCCAATGGTAGTACTTTTACCAGTACACCTATATGTTTCTAGGTACTTAGGGCACCTAAAACCGAAAGCGATTACCAAAACCAGACAAACAGCAGTTTTTCTATTATATACTGACTTGATATCTCAAGTAAATGGGCTTTATATAAAAGACTTCGCTAACTATGAGGTGTATATAGGCTTCCTGTCTCGGTCTAGGTCCCCCATATACCCTAAAATGACCTGAAACCATATATTTGGTGTTTGAGATATCAAGTCAATATTCTTATTTACATAGCAGAAACTATGTGGTCTTCACATAGTTTCATCATTATGTACTGATTACATGTCCAGTACATAGGATAAGCCCTTAAAAACATGATTTTAATTACTATAATATTTTCAAAAAACTCCAAAACTATATATATCGTGGTGCTCCATCTGACGGGCCATTCGGAACTAATCCGTCGCCGAGCACAGACGTATCGTATGACAGAAATTTATGTTTTTTACTATGATAACTCTTATCAGTATGCTTTCTAATGATTTTACTCTGTTAAGGGTGAACTATTGAACCCTATGACATACTGACAAACACTAAAAACATTATACTACTATCTCAAAAAATGTAGGTAAAATTTTAGTATAAATATAGACGGGCCTCTAAAATTCATTTTAGTATCAGATGGCGCGCCGTGGTGAGCAGACATGTCTACACATACAAACTTTAACTTTTTATGAACCATTTAGTATGGTTGATGACGCTTCGTCGCGAACATATCTCCCGCCGTGCAGTGCTGTGTCGACTCGCTGTGTCGACTCGAAGTGTTGTCGGCGCGGCGCTGCATTCCTTCGGTGAGCGACGGACGGCATTTCTCGGCTGCCGGCCAGGCCCACCGAGAGGACGGTCGCCGCTCCGGCATCTCTGGTTACTGGGGCAGTGGGACGAGTTTCTTCACCGGACGCTTCAAGGTACCGCCAAGTGTGCGTACCTCAGCAGTCCGGATTTCTCCGTCGATTCCTGGATACACGGCCACAATGCGGCCTCGCGGCCACGTATTGCGGGGCAGCTGGCCGTCGGCTATCAGGACAGGGTCACCCACTTTAAATCTGGGCCCACTACTATGTGGCTCCCGCCGGTTTTGGAGCTCCGGCAGGTACTCTCTGACCCAGCGACTCCAGAACATATCAGCGAGGATCTGTGATCGTCGCCATATTTTCCTGCTGTCTATATCTTGCTCAGTGAACGTGCCAGGTGTAGGTAGTCTGGCTGACCCACCGAGCAAGAGGTGATTCGGTGTGATGGATTCGTCATCATCACCATCTACCGACACGTGTGTCAATGGTCGGCTATTTACAATGTACTCTGCCTCACAAATCAGTGTGGACAACACCTCTTCGGTGGGGTGTTTCTCTGTAAGTACATTGCATAGTGTGTTTTTAACACAACGAACTAGGCGCTCCCAGGCGCCTCCCATGAATGGCGCTGATGGCGTTATGAAGCGCCATACGATGCCTCTGCGACTTGCCTCTGTTTTGAAGGCGTCTCGCAGCTCTCTGTCGGCGCCGTGCATGTTGGTGCCATTGTCTGAGTGTATCTCAGCTGGGCATCCTCTGCGCGCGGCGAATCGGCGCAGCGCCAATATGGCGGAGTCTGCGCTAAGGCTGGCGGCGATTTCAAGGTGCACCGCCCTTGATGTGAGACACGTAAATAGTGCTACGTATCTCTTCTGATGCTGCCGACCGACGGTGACGGATAGCGGGCCGAAATAGTCGAGCCCGGTATATGTAAACGGCCTCTTATGGTGAGCGAGGCGCGTTTTCGGGTGGTCGCCGGTCGCAGGTACTGGTGGCTGTGCCTTGCGTATACGGCAATGCAGGCATCTTGCTATCACCTTCTTCGCTGTTGGTCGCATCTTCACGACCCAGTAGTGCTGCCGTACCTCATTAATTGTGAGTTCGGTGCCACTATGTTGTAGACTGCGATGTGTCCAGTCTATGTACAACTGCGTTATGTGATGGTCGCCATGTAATATAGGCGGGCGCATCACTTCTTCAGCTACCTCTTGCGTAGCTGCTATGCGACTTCTTAGTCGCAGCACGCTGTCAACGACCTGAATTTGTAAAGGTCGCAGCGAGCTATTTTTATTTATTTCTTCAACGTTCGCTAACTCTGAAGCGAACGATTGTTGTTGTGCGACCTGGACAAGTATTTTCTCAGCTTCTTGGAGAAATTCTGCTTCTATAATTTGTCTGTTGACCTGGGTTGGTGCTCTGCATGCCTGCTTCTGCTTCTGTGCAGGTACAGCAGGCTTCTGGCGCCAGTCTGGGTCCTTTTCAGCGTTTTTTCTCGTCCGTTTATAGGACGTTATCTCTGTTCTATTTTTGCAAAGAGATATAAAACGCAGAACTGTGGCGGTCGCACGAAGCAGTCGCTCCCATCTGGAGAATCTGCCTGGCTCTGGAACGGCTTCTATGAAGCTCTTCTTGTCCCCTTCTGTGACAACGAAAGTTTTTTCTTCTCCCGTGTCGTCTATAGTCGGAGGTTTCTCTGTGGGCCATAATTCGGGCCCAAGAGACAAAAATCTCGGCCCGCAGTACCACTCGTGGTCCGAGTTGAACCGCAGTGGCACGTCACGGGTTGCTGCATCAGCGATGTTCATCTTGGTGGGTATCCACCGCCAATCTTCGACTTTGCTATTGTCTTCAATAGCAGCTATTCGGTGAGCAACGAAAGGTTTGTATACTCTCGCTCCTCTTCTAATCCAGGTCAGTACGGTCTTGCTATCTGACCAATACGTTACTGACGTGGGCTTGCAGTCGTGTTCACTCATCACTGCTGCGGCTACGCGGGTTCCCAATACCGCGGCCTGAAGTTCGAGTCTCGGTATCGAAAGCAGTTTCAGTGGGGCCACCCGCGCTTTCGCCATAACAAGGCTTATTAAGTGCTTGCCTTCCACGGTCGTGGCCCGCCAGTATACAGCGGTAGCATATGCCATCTCGCTTGCATCAGTGAACACATGCACCTGCATTTCTATAGCGTCGCTATATCCAGGATAGCATCTTGGTACGCTAACGTTTTTTAGTTGGCGTAAATGTTGTACCCAAATTTTCCATTGTAATGCTAGGTCAACATCTAGCCTCTGATCCCAGTCGACGCCTCGCCTCCATGCTTCTTGCAATATTTGCTTCGCCTTGATGGTTACTGGTGAGGCGAGTCCGAGTGGGTCGTATAGCGACGCTACTATTCTGAGCGCCTCTCGCTTGGTGGGCGCCTCTCGGTCCAAGATACCCTCAGGCAGACGCGCGAGTGTGAGGTTGAAACCCAGCGTGTCTTCGCCTGGCCTCCATATGAGGCCGAGTATCTTTTCCGACGTATCTATATCTCCAATGGATACCATCTCAGTTTGTATATGCGATGGGTCCATCTTTTCTAGGAGCTGCGAGCTATTTGAAACCCATTTCTTGAGTTCAAACCTCGCCTGTAGGTGTATTTTTCGCACCATACTAGCGACTTCTGCCGCCTTCTCGATAGTTCTATAACTATCTAGGTAGTCATCCATATAATGACTACGTAGTATAGCATTCACAGCTTCAGGGTGCTTTTCTATATATTTGTTTGCGTTCCAGTTCTTTGCAAAAATTGCTGTGCAAGGCGAACTGGCTGCGCCGAAAATGATGGACGTCATTCTATATTCTTCTGGCGCTCCTTCTCTGCGGTTTCCCCTCCACAGGTAGCGAAGCGCGTCTCGGTCTTGGCTCCGCACCTTCACTTGCATGAACATCTCCGCTATGTCACCGGTTATTGCAACGCAGTGACGGCGAAACCGCATCATTACGCCTGGCAGCGACTGTAATAGGTCGGGCCCAGTTAACAGGAAGTCATTCAGTGACATTCCTCTCGATTTGGCGGCAGCGTCATGTACGATGCGAAGTTTGTCTGGCTTCATTGGGTTGAAGACATCGAAGTGCGGGAGGTACCAAGTTTTGCCCGGCGTGCTAATTGCGGGTGCCCTTTCAGCGTACCCTTTCGCAATTAGCGAGTCCATCTGGTCTGAGTATCTTCTTCGAAGTTCCTGGTTCTTGTCCAGCTTCTTTTCTGTTGAGACGAGCCTCTTCAGAGCTGTCTCAAAGCTATCTGGCATCTCAGCATGCTCATTACGCCAAAGCATGGCGGTTTCGATGTGTCCATTCTCTAATTGGACAGTTGATCGATTCAAAATGTCCTCTGCCCTTCTTGCTGGGTCAGAGGCGGGTCGCTGTGGGTTTATGCACAACGATTCTATCGCGAAATGTTCGCGCAACTGATGATCCAAATTATCATCAGTTGTTATTCTATTGACATGATGTACTTGTTGTCGTAGTAAACTACTGTGCGCGCCATGTAGTGTCCAACCCATCGCTGTAAGTGACGCAATTGGTTGGTGTCTTGGACCTCTGCGAATCTCGCTGGCCAATAACAAATGCCAGTTGTCTTGGCCGACGAGTACTTTTGGCACGCCATTGTTGTACATCAACTCTTTTCTCAAGTCGGTTAAATGCTTGCAGCGTGCGACAACCCTATCGCTCACTGTTTGTTTTGCCAAGCTGAGTTTAGGTATAGTACGTGCTTTGAACTGTACCCTTCTGTCTTGCGGGCTAACCAGCGTCACCTTGACTCTTCTTGAGCATGGGGTGGTGAGCATGGTGTTGCCTATCGCACCGATCTTGAGCGGGTCCACAGGGCCCTCTGCCCCGACTTGCCTCGCGATGTCTTCATCCATCAGCGAAACGGTGGACCCATCGTCTAGGAGAGCATATGTTGCCACCTCTCCCGCCGGTCCGATTACCCGGACCGGCACTATCTTGAGGTACGCCTGGCTCGATGGTGACCCGAAACTGGCCACCGTTTCCTGAGGATCCTTCCGGGATTCAGGAACATCGGGCTTCTTGTTGGCTTCCCTCTGCTGTTGCTTCTTCCTATGAAGAAGCCGATGGTGCGTATCTCTGCACCCGTCTTGGCCACATTGTTTTTTCTTACAAGTGTGGTTGCCTTGTCGAAGTTGAAGGCAGCGATAACATAGATTGTGTTTTTTCGCTAGCTCCCATCGTTTCTCGACAGCTACGCCCCTGAATTGTGCACATCCAGTGGCGTAGTGATGTCCCACGTCGCAAACACGGCATTTTCCTACCGGTTGGTCCGTAGCTATATGCGTCCTTTGTGTGACGCGTCTGTTGGTGTTCGCCTCGGCCGAAGCGATGCCTTCGGGTGGGGCGAATGGACTACAGAAGTGTGCCTGTTCAGATATAAAATCACTGAACAATGAAATATCTGGCACCGATTGGTACTTCTCCGAATATGATCGGTACCATTGTGCTCGTAGCGAATTGGGTAACTTCTCTGTTAACAATCGCATAAGCTCCGCGTTCATAAGGTAATGACCCTTTTTTAACGCGCGGAGCGTGACTACAGCACCTCTTACGCGACTTGCAAACGCGCAGATGTCTCTTGGTGACTCACTGCAGCGCGGCAGTCCGCGTAATCTATCTGTTTCAGCTTGCGCTATGGAGTCTGGACGGCCGAACTGCAGCTCGAGTTCCTTCATGATGTCATCGGGCCTGGCATGTCCGATGAGTTCTGAGCTGACGGTTTCCATTGCACGTCCATGTAAGCTTCTCCTCAGCCTCGCTGTATTCTCGACGTCCGTAAAATACGCTCGAGTTGTCTCATATATGGCCCGAAATGATAGCCATTCAGTATGAGAACCATTGAAATTCGGCAATGTCATGACGAATTTCGACGCAGAGGGGTTCGGTTGGTCCCGCTGTTCTATTTTTCTGTCGGCTAGCGACGCTATAGCGGACGTCAACTCCGTCAGGAATGGACGGAGACTATCCCTCTGACCTCCTGTACACTCAGCTGACGCTGCAACTGGAGGTTTTCGCACTTCTTTTTCTTTAGGATGCTGACCTTCTATTTGCGATTTGGTGGCGGTCGCAGTCAGGGGTCTATGCATAGAATTTCTGGTTCCCCCTTCCACGACGTTATCCTCCTTCTCAGGCTGAGGTTCTGGTGCCTCTTCTAGCCATGAACGCACGTACTCGTCATTCGAGTTTCTGTCATCCAAGTATTCAGCTTCGGAACCCTCTTCCTCCGCTCTCTGAAGTGCAAGTTGTGCAAGCTCCAACTTAATTTTGAGTAAGTCTTCGCGAGCTTTATCTATATTTTTTCGTGACTGAGTCACTCTAGTTGACGGCGGACGGCTATGTTCGATACGGGCGTCACCCCGGGTAGTCATCGGCATCGCTGTACGTCTGTCTTCTTCGGAAATCTTCTCTTTCTGAGAAGGTTTCAATGTTGTGTCTGAAGCTCCTTCTAATCTGGTTAATCTGGTAGAAACCGCTTGATCAGTTTCTATTGGTTGATGCGTCGGAGTGCTTTCAGTTTGAGGCGCTAGATGGCGCTGCTCGTCCGCCGGCTCGGTCCCTTCGGTTGTGGAAGGTGAACCCGGCGGCAGCTCATGTCTGATGCCAGCTGGCTGATCCAACTCCACGGTCCATGCCTCCGGCTTCTTGCCTTTGGTTCTGGTTATCGGCATTGTTGTTGAAATATTTTCTTTTGAAAACTCGAAGTTAGTTTTCAAAGATAAGTCCCAGTTCCGGGCTTCAGCGTTCAAACCGACGATCTCCAGAAGTTAACCTCCACTTCGATTGACTATAATTCAATCTTCAAATAAAAAATCACTAAAAACTTACGGTCAGTGATAAGTCTTCAGGAAACTTCAGGCATTTGCTATACAAGTTTATTTTTCCCATAAACGTGTATGTTCTATTTGATTGACTATGATTCAATCAAATTCTAAATCACCGAAAAGTCAAGGTTACTTTTCGGTGGTGATGCTTCATGAACTGCTTGTCCAAAGCATCAGAGCCGTGCATCAATCTTCAGAGCACGTATCTTGCTCGATTGAAGAAAATTCAATCTTCAAATAAATCACCGAAACGTCAAAGTTATTTTCAGTGATAGTGCTTCAGGAACCGCGTAGTCAGTACATCCGAAACGTATCTAAGTCTTCAGAGTACGTTTCTTCCATTCACTGACGAAAATTCAGTCTTCAAAATTTTCCTGAAAACCTAGGGGTTGTTTTCAGTCATAAGGCTTCAGGAATTATTCTTCAATCATCAAGGATGCACATCAGCCTTCTAAAACGCACGTCTTGTATTTTTCTGACGGGCGCTCGTTTTTTAAACAAATCGCTAAAAACATAAGGGTAGTTTTCAGCGATAAGTCTTCAGGAACTATTCTTGGGGCTTCAAGGATGCGCATCAGTCTTCATACAGCATTTTGCGGCTCACAGAAAATTTTTTCTATCTTCTTACAATTATTGAAAAAATAGGGTATTTTCAATAACTGTCTCCAGAATTTTACCTCTTGGATCCAGCGGCAAATAGGGCACGTAGGACTTGTTCCCTGCAGTGCACGTCGATTTTTGGTTTATTTGTGAAATTAATTTCTCCAAAATTCGAAAAATTAATTCCACCACTATTTCTTCCTGACGTCCTGGGGCGCTCCAGACTTCGAATTTCGGCTCAAACGGGTCAACGTTGTGTTGCACGTAGCCGACTTAATATGCAGGCACCCAGTTGTTTTTTCTGGATCTGCTGTTCCCGACGTCCTGGGGCTCTCCAGGCTCCAAAATTCGGCTCGCAAGGACCATTAAATGTGCAGGACGTAGCGTGTTCATTGGCCCCGAGAAAAGAAGGGCGTAAACCTTCTGGCCATTGCCGCTGAACGCCCCATCCACATCAACGAAAATAAAGGTTCTTGGATGCCTGGCTGCAGCAGTGACGAAGGGTTGCAAATCGACTCTAACGATTCAACGATGTGTTGGCTGTACTTGAGTTATTTCCAGATTCTGGGTTGCCTACTTCTGGATCAGCACTCCTGGTGTCCAGGTTCCGAGGTTCAGCTCGACAGGATCGAAAAGGGATGTCTTCATAAGGGTTGAAGTTGATGAATTAAATGAAACACTAAGTTATTCAGTACACGGCACGATTCTAGGGCTCTCAACAATTTCTGAGACGTGATTCTATATAAGAATTACTTCTTATTTACTAAGACAAGTACAAGCGACTAGCTTTGGATGACTACAAATTCTATTTGGGCCCGGGGGTTCTTTATACCCTCGCATCGTGCCATTATTGAGAGCCCCGCAAATTCTCGCCGAAAATAATTTTTAATTATGTAAAAACCCTTATACATATTTGGTAAATAGGGTTACCGCACCCCTTCCATGGTGCCATCAATAGCTGGATTTCTTCGTACTGTAACACAGTAACGCCCCCTATCTATGTATCTAATCAATATACCTAATTTCCAGGTATTGATAGCTTCCCTAGACTATTTACATGAAATTAAAGGACAATTCCCTTTATTTCCCAGTTAAAACCTTAATAGCTTTTAACCTAGCCTAAGGATATCTATAGGTTGGGTTGACCTGCTGGTGCCAATAGCAGGCTGTCTGTTGACGTCTAGAAAAAGCTTATTTTCGGGAATCTTCTATGGGATATCATCCCCTATGTAATGAATCTATAAATTCCTAAGTCATTTCACCGACTTTAGGACCTCCTACTTAGGCTTACCAGACAATCACCGCCTATTATGGGGATTCTGGTAGCCAATAGACCACACTTTACATTTCCAGTGCTTATGTAAGTCTATCTAGGTCATATGCACATAAGGTGCCTCGCTATGTACAAATTTGGCAGCTGGTCACTTTCTTTGCGCCCAGCTACCAGAGAAACTAGGTATAATAACACTAATAAGATTGGGACGACACGATGGTGCATTTAACGGGCCATCGGGAGGTCCCCAAAAATTCCTTATTTTCGGAATTCCCAGGGGTGTATAGTCCCAGGGAATGCCAAAAACTGACTAAAAATTACATTTCCAGAAACCTATTTTCTGGAATTGTACTTAAACTACTTGAGCGATTTTCGCTCCAAAGTGATGGCTTGGTAGCTAGTCCAGCAAGCCATCCGAAAGTACTTACACCATGAGTACATCTATTCCCTTCATGGAGTTATTCCACCTGAAGGGTCTACAATTTTCAACGTTTTACGTTGTTTACATTTTTCACGGCTGCCTATCTCGTTGACTATCCAAGCGATTCTTCCCATCTAGAAACCGCCTGGAAGCCCTTTTAGCAAGCTTTCCAATGGTAGTAC
Source organism: Orthosia incerta (assembly GCA_948252205.1). Classification (NCBI taxonomy): domain Eukaryota; kingdom Metazoa; phylum Arthropoda; class Insecta; order Lepidoptera; family Noctuidae; genus Orthosia; species Orthosia incerta. Next base: position 6,152,238 of record OX411769.1, read on the forward strand.
TTTTACCAGTACACCTATATGTTTCTAGGTACTTAGGGCACCTAAAACCGAAAGCGATTACCAAAACCAGACAAACAGCAGTTTTTCTATTATATACTGACTTGATATCTCAAGTAAATGGGCTTTATATAAAAGACTTCGCTAACTATGAGGTGTATATAGGCTTCCTGTCTCGGTCTAGGTCCCCCATATACCCTAAAATGACCTGAAACCATATATTTGGTGTTTGAGATATCAAGTCAATATTCTTATTTACATAGCAGAAACTATGTGGTCTTCACATAGTTTCATCATTATGTACTGATTACATGTCCAGTACATAGGATAAGCCCTTAAAAACATGATTTTAATTACTATAATATTTTCAAAAAACTCCAAAACTATATATATCGTGGTGCTCCATCTGACGGGCCATTCGGAACTAATCCGTCGCCGAGCACAGACGTATCGTATGACAGAAATTTATGTTTTTTACTATGATAACTCTTATCAGTATGCTTTCTAATGATTTTACTCTGTTAAGGGTGAACTATTGAACCCTATGACATACTGACAAACACTAAAAACATTATACTACTATCTCAAAAAATGTAGGTAAAATTTTAGTATAAATATAGACGGGCCTCTAAAATTCATTTTAGTATCAGATGGCGCGCCGTGGTGAGCAGACATGTCTACACATACAAACTTTAACTTTTTATGAACCATTTAGTATGGTTGATGACGCTTCGTCGCGAACACTTTTCTATATTTTTTATTGTCATTGTAGTCTTGACTGAATTCGAAGGCATGTGACATCCACCAACCCGCACTGGACCAGCGCGGTGGATTACGGTCCATTCCCTCTCTCACAGAGAGGAGGTCTGCGTCCCAGTAGTGGGAAAATTTAAAGGCTGATCAGACTTGATTGACTGCCACAATGGTCTAGCGATCGCTAATGTACTGCTAAACATGGTATCCTGCCTCCTGGATTTCGATTACCAGGTCAGGCAATAACACATTATTTCCTGAATTTCAATAGTAGCATGGAGGCTGTATTCATACTTGGTTGATGGCTGTAAGTTCGCATTAGATGTCATAGATAGATTAAACATTTATTTAGTGTATACAAAAGACACAGCACAACACACAAAATCACAATCTAATTTTCAATTTACACGAGGTATATAAAAAGTGAGAGAGGCCTATGCTCAGCAGTGGGCGAAGTCGGGCTGTGGATGATGATGATGATATAAAAACAAGGTGCCAACATACAAAAAAAGAAATAAATGAAAAATATCAAAAAACTGCTTAAAAGGTGAACTAAAAAGACGTAAACAAGAAGAAAATCATGCTGTGCAGTCAGAGGATACATACTCGCGACCTGGCTGGCCAAAATCAGATGTATACTCCGACTGCACAGTATGATTTTCTTCTTGTTTAAGTCTTTTTAGTTCGCTTTTTAAGCAGTCGAATTTTTGTTTTTTTTTAATTTACTTTTTTAGGGTTCCGTACCCAAAGGGTAACAAAAACCCGCCTGCTTAAAAAGCGAACAAAAAAGCTGTAAACAAGAAAAAATCATGCTGTGCAGTCGGAGGATCAGGGGGTCAGCCAGTTTACGAATATGTATCCTCCGACTGCACAGCATGATTTTTTCTTGATTACAGCTTTTTTGTTCGCTTTTTAAGCAGGCGGGGTTTTGATTTTTAAACTTTTTTTATTTACTACTTTTTAGTTATCATTTTTTTTTCGAATGACATTTAAACATAGAAGTAGTTTATATTTTTGTAATCTCCGCTAAAATCCCTTCATTTTGATACCCCACTCGAATGGTATGGAATAAAAAAAAAATTGCAAACCCCACAATATGGCGTCCAAAATCCGCCATGTTCCTTTTTTTTAACGGCACTTAGCTAAGAACACTTGGGCGGTCAAGACCTATCTAATGATGTCCTAATTATAAAAATCCGCCAAGTAGTTTGAAAGATATGAGGTAATAAAGAATATTACATACATACAAACATACAAGATACGCGCGAAAAACATAACCCTTACCTTGCAGCCGGGTAAAAACGGGACCCTATTTAATAGCAGTAATTTACTAAGACTCCGCGATCTATCACCAGGCTGTATCTCATGAACCGCGATAGCTAGGCAGTTGAAATTTTCACAGATGATGTATTTTTGTTGCCGCTATAACAACAAATACTAAAAACAGAATATAATAAATATTTAAATGGGGCTCCCATACAACAAACGTGATATTTTTGCCGTTTTTTGCGATAATGGTACGGAACTCTTCGTGCGCGAGTCCGACTCGCACTTGGCCAGTTTTTTATTTATAACTATTTAGTTATTTTTATTTTAGAATTAGTTACATTTACCATATACGTGTTACGTATTTTTGAAATCACCTCTTAAAACCCTTTATTTTGATACCACACACGATGGGGATGGAAGAAAAAAATATTGGGCCCCCATAATCATCATATCAGCCGAAAGACGTCCACTGCTGGACAAAGGCCTCCCCAAAGCACACACCGCCACATTGACCGGTCCCGTGCGTCTCGCAACCAGCGGATCACCGCAACCTTCACCAGGTCAGGCTTCCACAATATGGCGCCCAAAATCCGCCATTTTTATATTCTCTAATTTTAATGTAGCCAGTGACACTCGCAGGGTTAAGAGACGAATCGATTGACTTACATCATCAAAATCGGAAAACGCGTTTGGTCTCTAGAACGCCAAATAGGAACAAACAAACATACATACATAGACTGATAAACACGTAACCCACCTTCGGCAGTCAGGTAAAAAAAAAAAAACATCCAAGAAATAAAAAAATACTACCGACTGCCAAATAAAAACTACAAAGTGAAAAATAATTGTATTTTTGGAAGTCGGTGTCTTTCGTAGGTACCAATGTTTTGCGTTATGGACACCGACTTCCAAAAATAAAATTATTTTTCTCTTTGTAGTTTTTATTTGGAAGTCGGTAGTATTTTTTTGCAAAAATGTTTTTTTATTTTTCACTTTTTAGTTGTACCTACCTAATAGGCAAGTTGTTTAGTAACCTATAACGCCAGAATAGATTACCCAAATACCAAAAAACTTGAACATAAACGGTGAAATGAGAGATCTGCGTACCCCTTAAGAGCATACTGGCGTGATGTTATGCTATAAAATGGTAAAAACAATGAACAGACATGCGATTGCAGCAATCCCGAAAGATTTGCCGACATTTATTGAAGAGTTCTATTGTATATCTCCGAAGTTCTTCATCAGATCTTCACCAAATTAAAATGGGACCAATTTCGAAACATCCTCTTTCAAACAAAAGAATTTTCAAAATCGGTCCACATTTGACGAAGATATCGGTGAACATACACAAAAAAAAAATACACATAATGTCGAACATAGAACCTTCTCCTTTTTGGTAAGTCGGTTAATAAAAGTGACATAGTAACATACCTCCAATAGTGGATATAACGATTCAAACACAGTGCGGTGTGCGTCTCAAGGTTGCACCAAATGGGAGTCCAGCTCAGCACGTATCAGGCAAATGTACCTGACGCTGATATTCTGCTGGATCCCTGCATTGACATATGGTCGCCAAGCAGACGTGATATGTTGGTGTTGTTACAGTGTTATGACATACATACTCTTCGCGAGTATGTATGTCATAACAATGTCTTTTTGCTAGCAATTCACGTCTGGACGCTGGCTCCAAGCAACCACCTACTGTACCTCATTGTGACTCTTCGATGCCGGTGATCGCTGTGCACGCTAAAGAGGTCCGGAGAGTATTGTGCAGTCTAGACGTGAACAAGGCCAGCGGACCTGACGGCATTCCAGCGAGAGTGCTGAGGCAGTGTGCGCCAGAACTATCTCCTGTGTTGACTCGCTTGTACCGCCTCTCTCTTGTAAAAGGGACGGTGCCGAAATCCTGGAAGCTTGCAAATGTGCAACCAGTCCCCAAAAAAGGCAACCGTGCAGACCCTGCCAATTACCGTCCGATCGCCATTACCTCCATTTTGTCCAAAGTTATGGAAAGGGTACTGAACAGAAAGTTGCTGACCTACCTTGAAGACAACAATCTCCTCAGTGACCGTCAATATGGCTTTCGCCGGGGACGGTCAACTGGCGATCTTTTTGTGTATGTCACGCACTGCTGGGAAGAAGCCATCGAGAGACACGGCGAAGCACTTGCTGTATCGCTTGATATCTCGAAGGCCTTCGACAGGGTCTGGCACGCGAGTCTGCTCAGTAAGCTTCCTGCTTATGGCATCCCCGCTGGTTTTTGTAGCTGGATATCAGACTTCCTTAGCGAACGGTCGATCCGAGTAGTCATTGACGGCTGCTCCTCAGACCTTATGGCTATTGATGCCGGAGTACCTCAGGGGTCTGTTCTCTCTGCAACTCTTTTCCTGCTGCACATCAATGACCTACTTCAGCCTGGTATTGTTGGGTACGCAGATGACAGTACTGTTTCAGAGAGATACTTGTCCAGCGCAAAAACCAGCGTGGATGAAGTTCGTTCCTTGAGGGAGGCTATGGTTGAGCGGACAGATTTGACCTTAAGCCTTGTCTCCCAGTGGGGTGATGACAATCTGGTCTCTTTTAACGCCACCAAAACACAGGCGTGTCTTTTTACCGCTAAAAGGAGTCTGTTCGATCAGACGCCTACTTTTCGGGGTGCGTCTGTTCCTGTGACTGATCGGCTCGAGCTCCTAGGCATGGAGTTGACATCCAGTCTCAACTTCAGCTCCTCCATTGAGAACAAAGCCCAAATCGCGGCCAAAAAACTGGGCATCCTAAATAAAGTGAAGCGATACTTTACGCCTGGACAGCTTTTAACCCTATACAAAGCACAAGTCCGATCCTGCATGGAGTATTGCAGCCACCTTTGGGATGGTTCAGCTAAGTATCAGCTTGCCGCGCTTGACTCAGTGGAACGCAGAGCCAAGAGGCTCATTGGCAACGTTGAACTGGTGGACGCCAAGCTTCACAGCTTGGCTCATCGCCGCAAAGTTGCCTGCTTGTCGGTCTTCTACAGACTGTACTTCGGTGAGTGTGCTCAGGAACTCCACGACCTCATCCCACCAGCCCCCTTCTACCATCGGACATCTAGACGCACTGCAAGTTATCATCCTTACCTTGTTGCCATTCCACCAATTTGAACAAAGCGCTTCCAAACATCCTTTATAATGCGCACAGCGAATGAGTGGAACTCACTGCCTGCGTCTGTGTTTCCGAACGCATTCAACCCGAATCTCTTCAAAGTTAGAGTGAACAGGCTTCTTCTGGGTAAGCTCACTCCATCGTAGACTCTGTCTCTGTCACCTATGACCTAGACTAGAGTCAAGAGCAAACCCATTACAAATAAAAAAAAATAAAAAATGTCATGTATCATCATCATCATATCAGCCGAAAGACGTCCACTGCTGGACATCAGCCTCCCCCAAGCGTCGCCACATTGACCGGGCCTGTGCAGTGGTCCAGCGGACTCCCGCCACTATCACCAGGTCATCAGTCCACCTAGTGAGAGGCCATCTAACGCAGCGTCTTCCAGTTCGTGGTCGCTACAGAACTTTTCGGCACCATCGGCCATCCGTTCTGCGAGCAATGCCCTGCCCACTGTCACTTAAGTCTGGCAATTCTTCTGGCTATGTCGGTAACCCTGGTTCTCTTGCGGACCGGTTATCTACATTTCTGATTCGATCACGCAAGGAAGCTCCGAGCATAGCCCTCTCCATTGTCCTTTGGGTGACTGTAAGCTTTCTGATAAGACCCATTGTAAGCGACCACGTCTCAGAGCCATATGTCATCACTGGCAACACACATTGGTTATAGCCTTTCGTCTTAAGACACTACTAAGTTGTTATTAAGTACTAATATATTTCTGCATACCCCTTTGAGGACTACAGGCATGCTGTCCTAACATACCCACGTAAAGAAAAAGGGTAGGCAGGAACTCCAGAACAAAACCACTTCCCAGGTGAAGGGTAACCTATATTTCGGTTAGAAACAGGACGAATTCACAAAGAAGAACTACCCTGCAATCAATATTAAACCTTAACTAGAAAAATATTAAGTACAACTTCCAAAACACTTTAACACCTTAAGGTTGAATTTAGGGTAAAATATAATTTCCAACAACCGAAGTTCAGGACATTGGAATTTGGACTTTAGGATAAACAGATTAAGGTAGAATTTAACCGGTTTTCAACTCAGGTCAGATATTCTTCCACACCAGCTGGCAATCAGCTGTTGTCCAATACTTTAAATGGCTTTAAGCTTTCGTGTTAATTATAAAGTACATTGACCTTATTTTATTTTGCACCTGATCTTGGGGCATCAAACTGGTTCTTTTAAAATCACGCCGTATGGCCTGATGGGCTAGGCAGAGATGTGTAGTACAGTCGCATTTTGCTGGACCATTTTTTAAAATTATTTTTATAGGCTCGCGTTTGACCACTATCTCACCTGATGGTAAGCGATGATGTGGTCGACGGTGAAGCACGCTTTTTAGAAGTTACCGTGTTTAGGCTTGTTGGAGTTGTTATGAGAAGCCTTTGAATGATTTTTATGGTAATATAAGGTACTTACCAAAACTAAAAAGAGAGAAATAAAAAACACTTTTTAGCAAAAAAAAATAACCGACTTCCAAAACAAAACAATAATAATAACTTTCTTTTTGGAAGTCGGTGTCAAAAACGAAAAAAAATAGGTAAGTACCAAAGACACCGACTTCCGAAAAGAAAGTTATTATTCGCTTTGTAGTGCTTTGTTTTGGAAGTCGGTGGATTTTTTGCTTTTGTTTGAAAATCTAAACCAGGACTTCATACACGGCCAGTAGTGAGCACTTGCGACTTGGTCATTAAGCCAGACAGGACAACAATAACAAAAATAGGACAGCTATTAAAAACCAATTTGCCACTTTTTTTAAAGGCCCAAGTATCTGTGGTCAATCGGCAAATTGCAGAAAAAAAATGTCTTTGATGGTCAAAGACAATTTTTTTCTATCTTTTTTTCATAATGCAACTTCACTACCTGTTCTTGTGACAGTCAGCTGTTACATTGCGTTTCGTTTTGAAATCAGCTGTGATTTGTTACAGGCCGGATTACAATAGTCGCTTTCAAATCAGGATAGGTGGCTGATTGAAAAGTACAGCGCCTGCCTGGGTTCGAACCAAGGACCTACAACTTGTTAGTCACGTCTGTTACCACTGCTCTCAAAACGGCGAAGGAAAACATCGTGAGGACTGGCATGTCGATTGCCGGCACTGCCGTAGTCTGTATGTCCTGAACTCCTGATAGCTACAACCTGAGGGTCTTTAATAGCCGATTTCACCATTGAAACTAAACTCAGTTTATGCCAGCGGTTTATGCAAATACAGCGTTCTTATTGGTAGTTTCTCAGGGGTTTCAACCGATTTCGATTAAATTTTAGAGAGACTAACGGAGTCTTTTTACATCTCATGATTCCAGCCTCGGTAATACTTCCTCATGATTATAATCTTCTGGTACTTAAGTTAGTATTTACCGGTAATGATTCCAGCCCCGCAAATACTAAGACTTCTTTTTGATTCTGGCCTCCTGGTATTTTTTGGTTATAAATGCTTAAAATATTCAACATCTAACTAAAAAAGCAAAAGGTGAAGTTATATTTTTATCATGTTATGCAACTTTCAGCTATTGATTTTAATCGCGTTTTTGTCGTCCCAATACTAGTACCCATTAATCCGTAGGTGCCAAATGTAAAATTTTAAATAATAAATCAATCCACTCCATTTACATATTTATTACTAATCAATATACATATAATAAATCTGTAGAAAAGTAATTTTTGTACATCGAAAATATTTCCAAAAAAAATAGTTAGGGTGTTAAAGGATAACCAAATGAACCTATTTCCGGCATTTTTGGAATTTTTGTCTGTTTATTTGTGCACGCATCACGTGAAATGTACGAAACCAATGTCTATAACTTTTGAACATAAAAATTGTGCGTAACTTATAGAATTACTTAGTTTTTGTTTCATCGCAATCGGTTCAGTCTATCAAAAGTTAGATGAATTTAAAGTGTTCAAGAAGTAAAATTATTACAACACACGCAATTCAGATACTCGGACAGTTGAACACGATATTCGATAGATGGCGTTGTGCATTTGAAGTCATTTTCTGAATGGCGGTGTTAAGATTCTCCGCGAAAAGATAGGTAAATAAAAATGGTAGGTAGGTAAGTAGGGTAGGCAGGAAGGTAATTATAGTAGGGTTGGCAGACAAATGACGGGAGCGAAGCCGCGGGCACAGCTAGTAAAGAATATTTTTCCAATCTATCTAGCCTAAATTGACACCCTTTGAATTTATCCCAGCTGTTTCAGAATTCCCAAAGCTCGTTATTACAGCTGAAATTTTAATTCTAACACATCTAATGTTAGCAAAGATGCGGTCTATGATGCGGCACCATTTTTATTTTGTTCCGGGGTGGAAAATTCTCATTAGATTTCCTCTATGGTCGGAGGGGTCTGTTAGACTCCTGCTGACTAAAAACCACTGCGGTGTTCCATCTCACACCAACGCCGGGGGACGCGGGAATGTACATCATTCCGCAAACCCTGGCTAGCTTAGCCTTCCCTAGAAGTAATCTACTTACTCTAGTCTAGAATGCTTCCAGATTCTAGCTACTGCAAAATACAATCCCCAGGAGAATTTCAACTCCATATGATATCAAAAGGTGTGACAAAAACTTTTTTACAAAAAAATACTACCGACTTCCAAATAAGAAAACTACAAAGTGAAAAATAAGTTTATTTTTGGAAGTCGGTGTCCTTCGTAGGAACCATTTTTTTGCGTTACGGACACCGACTTCCAAAAATAAACTTATTTTTCACTTTGTAGTTTTCCTATTTGGAAGTCGGTGCTGTATTTTTTTGTAAAAATGTTTTTTATTTTTCACTTTTTAGTTGTACCTACCTAATAGGCAAGTTGTTTAGTAAGTTTCCTATAACGCCAGAATAGATTACCCGAATATCAAGAAACTTGAACAAAACCGATCAAATGAGAGATCTGCTTACCCCTTAAGAGCGTACTGGCGTGATGTTATGTCATAAAATGGTATAAACAATAAATAGACATGCGATTGCAGTAGTCCCGATAGATTTGCCGTTATTTATTGAAGAGTTCTGTTGTATATCTTCGAAGTTCTGCATCAGATCTTCACTAAATTAAAATGGGACCAATTTCGGCACATACTCTTTCAAACAAAAAAAGAATTTTCAAAAACGGTCCACAATTGACGGAGATATCGGTGAACATACATAAAAAACAACATACAAAAGTCGAACATAGAACCTCCTCCTTTTTCGAAAGTCGGTTAAAAAGCGAAGAAAGCCACACTGCTATAGAACCAATAATATGTTATCGATCCACGCCAGCCTAGAATAAACCTATTCACTCTGGCCTTAAAGACCCCCAGGTTATAGCTACCTGAAAATCCCAGCAAGAATGTTTCGGTCCTTCATCATTTCTGTCTTTACCGAATTTATTTAGGATCAGCCCAACAAGCCTTCTTTCATATTTCTCTATTACCCCCTTTCCAGACACCATAATTCACACAGTCCATCCATCCTTTTCTTAAAGAGTTTTCAGACCATATGATTTCAAATGTATGAACAAAAAGCAAGGTAAGCAACCCTGCTCCAGAACCAATGAACTGTCATTTGCCATTGCACAAATTCTCACAAAGAATTTTTTTTCAAACCTTTTCTTGCTCTACCTGTGAATCTTTAGAATCAGCTGATGCGGGATTGCGTCGCTTTCAATACAATCAGCTGAGGGATACAGTATCCTTTCGGCTTTCTATTCAAATCAGCTGACTTGTCTTGTATTCAAATTCATAATTTGTCACTTGGGAATAAGCCGTGCTTTGCTGATGGATCCGGTTCTTAGACACTACTACTACTGCTGAACATAGCTTCGATTTCAGTTACCTTACCCAGATCATAGGTCCACCTAGTGGGAGGCCTTCCAACGCAACGTCTTCCGGATCACAAGGCGTCTACTGCTGAATGAACATAGCCCCAAGTGTCGCCACATTGACTGATACCGTGCGTCTCGCATCCAGCGGAGTCCCGCAACCTTAACCAGGTCATCGGTCACCACTCCAGAACTTTTCGGCCCCATCTACCGTCCGTTCTGCGATGAGATGATGAGATGCAATGAGCTCTGTTCTTCGGGCTATGTCAGAAACTTTGGTCCTCCTACGAATATCCTCATTTCTGATTCGATCACGCAAGAAAACTCCGAGTATAGCCCCCTCCATTGCCCTTTGTTAGCCAATGAAAACCAATGTTAGCTCGTGGACTGTATTTTTAGGCGAATGGTTTAATGCCGTTAGATTACAAATTTATACTGTCCCGGACAAACGAATACTATTTAAGAAGAGATGTCGACTGGTGCGATGGGGTCCGTGGTAGCGGGGCACCCACTTTAAGCCTTCTGCTTCTTTAATTTCACTAATATCTCACCTGGACAAAATGCGCGCTCGCCTAGAAGTAACTTAGTGACTTGGGCCTTTAAGACTTCAGTATTAGGACTCTGGACTTGAAGATCCTCGGATTTAGTTAAGTACGTGCAAATAGCTTGGACTTTCTGTCTAACTGACCGTGACTCCTTCACAATTTAAAAGTACCTTCTTTTTAGGGTTTCGTACCCAAAGGGTAAAAACGGGACCCTATTACTAAGACTCCGTGATCCGTCTGTCTGTCTGTCCGTCCGTCTGTCACCATGCTGTATCTCATGAACGGTGATAGCCAGACAGTTGAAATTTTCACAGATGATGTATAACAACAGATACACATATATACACAACAACAACAGAATAAAATAAATATTTAAGTGGGGCTCCTATACAACAAACGTGTTTTTTTGGATAATGAGCATTTTTTGCGATAATGGTACGGAACCCTTCGTGCGCGAGTCCGACTCGCACTTGGCCGGTTTTTGGTATTTAGGCTCCCGTTTGACCACATGATCGTAAGCTTAGATGTAGACAGTGAAGCACGCTTGCCTAGAATTAAGTAATTCCAAAACATTTAGAGCTTATGGGTGGGATGTCCACCATGTATAATTCTCGCCAAACTCCTTGGCCGCCCTGAAGTTCGCTACAATGGCTGCGCAGTAGTAAATCTCATACAAAAACAGCAACGATCCGTGCCTTGCGCATTTGAAAGACAACTGCCGCACGGCCCAGAAATTTGCCGAGAACTATACCGATGATGGCGCATCGCCGTACGTCTGTAGCTGTAATTGTTTTGGAAATAAATTTTTTGAGATAAGGCTTTCAGTTCTGACCTAACTATAGGCAATCACAAATTACCCTGTCAAAGATTTACTCCATACATTAATACATAGGGACAAAAAGTGGATCCAAAGTCTCTGCTCCCGAACCAGCAAAAGTCATTTGATCATTGCACAATACATACAAAGAGATTTTTTTCAAACCATTTCTTGCCGTACCTGTGAATCTTTAGAATCAGCTGATGCGAGATTGCGTTGCCGTCTATTCAGTCAGCTGATGGGTACAGTATCTTTTCCGCTTTCTATTCAAATCAGCTGAGCAATGTTATTGTTAGAAGTAGTCTACCTTTGAATTTAAATGTATCGTCACGCTCTTTGAAACGATTGAAGTTCAGCTACGTGGTTACACTAGTCGAAAATTCTTCCATACAAACGTAGTCTAGGGATTATTCCACTGTTTGACGATGTACGTTCAAAATAAAAAGTGATATCAATTTGTCTCATCATTATCTAGCCCTGTATGGAAGCGAAAAAGTAAAAAAATTCAATATTTGAAAGTTATGAGCGTCGAAAGTTCCACATTTCGACACTAATTTTAACGCATTTTTGGGCGCAAATCAATACCATAAGAAGACGGAAAATTGCAAAACGGCCTCCATACAGGGATAGATTAGTAGTTCAACAATGCATATAATTTTATTTTGAACAGATAGATTTAGTCGTTTTTTGATGATATCTAGACTGCCAAAGGTCTGTTTATAAAATTTCGCGCGCTCGGTTTCGTCCTAATTCATTATCCATTTCGCTACAAATTTGCAAAAGTGTGTATTCGTACGCGTACTAGCTTCCTACTGCTCATCACAGCATCTTTTTCTTCCGCACGTGTTGTCGGTTGATATAAAATGCATTTTATCCCCGCGCACAAAATAGTTCGTGCCGTTGACTAGTGTACCCTTAAGAGATTGGGTTTTATCTATATAGAATGAAATTTACCTAAATAGATGGGGGATTACTCGAATAAATTGTTAATTACTACATACTTATAAGGCCAGAAAGATGATAATTTATTAAGTTCATTATTTCAGTGAATTTCGACATTTTTACAAGCTTTTAATTAACTTGTAATGTATGTATGTATGTAAATGTGTTCGGGTCAAATCTTGCAACTGAATTTTATAGCAGTTATCCTCCACCGATTAAGATGAAATTTTGCATACACGTTTAGTTTGGATGACAATGCATCGTTAGCTAAGTGACATCATTCTAACTAAACCCAATATGGCGGACGGCCCAAGATGGCGGACTAGTTATTTTTTTGCACTGCCATGATATGGGTATGAAATAAAAGGGTTTACTGAGGAGAATACGAAAAAGCTTGTTTAAAAAAAAAACAAAAATTGAATAAATTATTGTCTTGGATAGAGTTGCCGCGAATACTCGCAATTATTCGGTATTCGGCGAATAGTCGTCGAAAATAAAAACAAAAGAACTAATGAGTTAAAAATAATCATTTTTTTAATTATTTTCCTTAATAAAACAATACACAATATCAATTATTATCTGTAATATGTGCCTGTGCCTATCATATTCATGAAATTAAATTAGTAAGGCTTTTTAATTAATATTTAAAATCCAACAGAGGCAGATTGTGGTGCAAAAAAACATTTTTTTCTGCACGTTCTGGAGCAAGTCGGTTTCGTTTTTCCTCGTAAATTAAACCTGCCTCGGAAAATAGTCTTTCTGAATAAACAGAGCTTGCTGGTGTGATTAAGTATCGTTTAGCAAGCTTACTTAAAATAGGAAATCTATTCTTATTGATACTCAAAGCCAAATATTTTTAATGTGTTTTACGGTTTTTTTTTATGTCGAATAGTAATGTCGAGTTATTCGACTATTCCCCAAAGTGAATGGCGATTAATCGGTATTCGACTATTCGCTATAAACACTATTCGCGGCAACTCTAGTCTTGGACAATTTCAATTCTGTAAATTTTTCCAATCCAAAGAATATCACTTGTATAGAGTTTCATGGTCTCCAAGCAAGTATTTTCTAAAGCTACGATTTATGCAACATCCATTTCTCTGTCCGTCTCTTTGATAATTGTGACAAAAACTTGTCACAAAGGCAACTCAGCTGATTTGTAAAGGAATCGTCTTTCGGATCAGCTGATTGTAAGAAGCTTGCAGGTAGAGCAGTATTTTGAATGGATATGCAATAATGTTGCAAGAAAAAAGAATCATTGCGCTAAACATTTCTAAGGGTTTTGCAGTTTGAATTAGACAAAGGAGTATTCATGTCTTGAAGAGCAACAGGAAAGGGTTGTTAGCAAACTTATTAGCGAGTCAGTAATGTGGTACCTGTATGCGCTTAACCTGACTCTTACCTGATGGTAAGCGATGATGAGGTCGACGGTGAAGCACGCTTGCCTAGAAGTAACCTATTCACTCTTGACTTAAACACCCCTAGGTTGTAGCTATCGGGAAACACAGACTCCGGCAGGGAATGCCACTCCTTAGCTGTACGCACAATGAAAGTACATATATTCAAAATGTTTAGTGCGTATGGGTGGGATGTCCACCATGTACCGATGGCGCATCGCCGTATGTCTTGTAGTCCGATGATGAAACGGTCTAGGCGGAATTAGTTATCATTTTAATGGCACTGCATGGCGGAAGTATTCTCACTTAATTTCCTACCCAGAGCCCCAAAATCTAGTCAGAGCTACCTAGGAACCTGAATATGACTGGACGAGAGATCACGGCAAATTGTCACACGCTCGGCAGGTCTTGGTTGTCAGGAGGATCGGGCGAGACCTGCATGCATGGCCCTCACAACCGCTGGCAGAGACAAAAAAACTGGAGATAAATAGCCTCCTTCTGTGAGACCATGATGGTCCAGAAGGAGGTCGCCGAGCGGGATCTTGAGAGGGCCGATCCCACCCGGAGAAAAAGGCGTCGTGGAGGCACCCGCCTCGATGCCTAAAACGTTGAAACCCCACCTGCATCATGGGCAGGCGGGATTCCGGGCTCACGTGCGGTCAGATTGGGGATTCTGTCCGCCCACCAAGTGACTCCAGGAAAGACGGTGGCACAGTGATCACGTGCGGCCGTGTACAGCGAGTTTCAGAGGAAACGCGTTTTCAGTCTCTCCAAGGATGTGCCCTAACAAGCGTTGCACAGAGGGTTCATCGGATTGATCTAAAAAAAAGTCTTTTAAGAGCCCACGGAGCCAGTTAAAAAAAATAAGGTCAGTGTTGTAACTGCTTGAAAGGCCAACTTTACTGGAATGGCCTCGCTGATTTATCCTTAAATACCTGCCCTCTGAGTCTCAAGATCTTCAGTCTTAGAAGAAGAAAAATAGAATACATTTATTCAACAGAGACAACACAACATAACAAAGAAAAGTTGATTCAAAAAATCAAAAATTCCCGACTGCTTAAGAAGCGAACTAAAAAGATGTAAACAAGAAGAAAATCGTGCTGTGCAGTCGGAGGATACATCTGGTTTTGGTCAGCCAGCTCACGAATATACTTCTTAAGCAGTCGGGGTTTTTTGATTTTTTTAATTTGTTTTGTAATATTAAAGTACGCTCAGCTGATTCAAGAAAGATATTTTCCCATCAGCTGATCGACGCAGGTAGCTTGCATAAGTTGCGGTTTCAAAAAAAAATACTCATTGTGAAATGGTCGTCTTGGATTATTTACTTTATGAGATGTTAATGGTACCAACTGAGGTTAAAATCGTCTAAGCGCAAACTGTATAGTAATCAATGGGTTCCGTATTTAGGCAGAATTGAAAGAGGACGGTTGGAAACGTAAACCTCGAGAATAGCTTACAGGCGCCTCCATGTGGTCGAAACGAGACGAATCCATATCTATACTAATATTATTAAGTTTTGTATTTTTGTATGTAACGAATAAACCTAAAAACTACTGCACCGATTTCAAAAATTCATTCACTGTTGGGAAGCTACACTATCCCCGGGTGACATAGGCTACTTTTTATCCCTGAATTCCCACGGGAACGGGAACTACGCGGGTGAAACCGCGAGGCATCTGTTTATTATTATACTCGTATAACATTATGAATGCGAAAGTAACTCCGTCTGTCTATCTGTTACCTTTTCACGCTTAAACCGCTGAACGGATTCAGACGAAATTTAGTATGGAAATAGTTTAGAGACCCGGGGAAGGACAAAGGATAGTTTTTATTCCGGCAATCATCCTTAGAGGGGTGGACGTTTGTCAAGTTTGTACGGTGAATTAATACTTTGCAAATTTCTCAAGTAAGGCAGCCTACACACCTACAATATTATTGCACGGTTTTAAAAAAAAAATGGATATTAGAAGTATGTACTAATGGTACGCAGACGAAGTCGCGAGCAACAGCTAGTAATATTAGTATGAATTCAACAGATATGTTATTAGCGCGCGCATTGTGAAGACTCGAATACGTCCTAATTGGGACGTATCGTCTTTAGTCTATGTCACGCATGGCGACGAGTGATAGGCTTTGTTGAAACAAATACAAAAAAGACAACTGTACTAGAATATCATTGTATGGATTGATATTAGTATGGATTACTGCTTTTTACTGGTTAAAATACGTCGAAATGATTGCCATAATTATTTTTGATAACAATCGCGATCGGATTTGACCGTGGCTTCTATGGCGTAGAATAGGCGGTTACAGATCAGAATCTAAGTGCTCATAACTAAGGCCATTATTTCATATTTGTATGCAGACTACAAACTGGATCAAAGTGGCCTCACTGGGGGGAGGCCTACGTTCAGCTGTGGACGTCTCCCAGCGTCAAATAATGTGCTCATTAGTTTGTGAGTCTACAAGACCAGCAGAATTACTAATCCTTTTCTCGATTAAACTTTTAAAAAGTTGCATGAAATGTCAACTATACATCTGACCACATGTTCTTTCTACTTCTTTGTGCCTTTAATTTTTGTTTTTTGTTTCTCATTTTCCAATATACGTCTCCACCTTTCGTATCTTTTTGTTTCATACTGAACCCCAATTTATTTGATCAAATAACGAACGTCACTCCATTCAAAAATAACTCTTAACTTTCCAATATTAAAGTTTAAAATCGTTTACCATAGTTTCCGTATAATTAAAACAGTCTAAAATCAGTCTTCAGTCATTGAAAATAAAGTTGACTTTTCTATAAAGTTTTGGTAAGTCCATTTTGCAAATATTGACAATGAAAATATGCACGTGCGCTTGCATGGAGCGGAATTGAAAAAAAAGACAGGTACGCAATTTTACAGCTGATTGTCAGCTGTTTTGCGTTGAAAGTGGGATACTGAGTCTTATGCGGTAATCGTAAGGTTGATTTTAGTGTGGCAAACGAGTAATTTATTATTATTTGGAAGTATCGAGTACCTATAGGTATGAATGTTTTTTACTCAGGTTTTTTAAGAAGTACTAGGTTTTTGTTTGGACCACAGTTTTCTTTGTCTTCAATTGGCAATGTTGAGTATTTTAGAATCATATCGATTTGGTTAACAGGATGAGGAGCTCGTGGTTAAATAATAACAGCCGCACGGGTCGAACTTCAAGGTTAAGCAACGCTTGTTGAGGTCGGTCCGTAGATGGGTGACCATCATTTCAGCCGAAAGACGTCCAATGCTGGACAAAGGCCTCCCCCATACGTCTCCACATTGACCAATCCCGTGCGTCTCGCATCCAGCGCCATCCCGCAACCTAAACCAGGTCATCGGTCCACCTAGTGGGAGGCCTTCCAACACATCGTCTTCCGGTTGGCGGTCGCCATTCCAGAACTTTTCGGCCCTATCGGCCATCCGTTCTGCGAGCAATGTGCCCTGCCCACTTCTATATAAGTTTCGCAATTATTCGGGCTATGTCGGTAACTTTGGTTCTCCTGCAGATACCCTCATTTCTGATGCGATCACGCAAGGAAACTCCGAGCATAGCCCTCTCCATTGCCCTTTGGGTGACTTTAAGTTTTCTGATAAGGCCCATTGTGAGCGACCACGTCTCGGTCCCATAGGTGATCATTGGCAACACACACTGGTCATAGACTTTTGTCTTGAGACACTATGGTAAGTAAGTTAGACGAGAAGATACCGCGCAACTTCCTGAACGCCGCCCAGCCGATTCGGATTCGACGGTTGACCTCTTTCTCGAAGTTAGACCTAACCAACTGGACCGTTTGTCCCAGGTAGAACTAATCATCTACAACTTCGAGAGTAGAGTCTCCAAACTTGATAGGACTGGGTGTTACATGGGCATTCACCATGACCTTGGTTTTGTCCATGTTCATTTTCGGAAGCTCTACTGAGGTCATCGAGCATTGTACTGAGGCTCTCCATGGTCTCAGCCATGTCCACTATGTCGTCGGCAAACCGAATGTTAGTGATGTACTCGCCGTTAACCTTGATGCCGAGCCCCCTCCAGTCCAGAACCTTGAAGACATCCTCCAGCGCAGCAGTGAACAGTTTCGGAGAAATGACGTCTCCCTGTCTCACGCCGCGATGGAGAAGGATCGGTTTCGAGGTTTGATCCTGAAAACGGACTGACATGATGGCTTTTTTGTACAAATACTTTAACACCTCAATGGTAAGCATAACGTGTCAAAACTATAATAGATCGAATGTGAAAACCGGCCAAGTGCGAGTCGGACTCGCGCACGAAGGTTTCCGTACTTGGTAAATTGCGGTTTACGATTTATGATGTATTTAAAAAAAAAACTAACTAGACTATCGTTCAAACCAATTTTCGTTGGAAGTTTACATGGTAATGTACATCATATATTTTTTTTAGTTTTATCATTCTCTTATTTTAGAAGTTCCACACATTTTACCACTTTGGAAGTGTCTCTCGCGCAAACTGTTCAGTTTAGAAAAAAAATATATTAGAAACCTCAATATCATTTTTGAAGACCTATCCATAGATACACGTATGGGTTTGATGAAAATAAAATGAGTTTCAGTTCTAAGTGTGGGGAACCCTCAAAACTTTTCTATTTTTTTTTAACACGCTTTTATTAGCTTGGTATGTATCTATATATCAATGTAACGGAATCTTTGAACGTGATTTTCACCCCCTTCAAAAGGTGGGATTGATTTGAAACTTTGCACACTTATCAAGGACCGATGACAATGCAATAATTTGAAATTGCAATAAGGAAAATATTCCACGAACATTTTGTGATCTCCCTATGTATATTCCTATGCCTACCTCTTTGAGGAATACGGGCGTGATGTTATGTTAAATACTTTTATCTTACATAACCTGTTGTTCAAGCACCTGCTTATCACAATTATTAATAACAAAGAACTGATAATGTCTGATAAATTATCATTGACCTAGTTAGTTCAATTATTTAATAATTTTGATAATTTTATCAATTCTTTGCTGAATTGGCATCATCATAATATTTTCATACAAAAGAAGACCATTGCTGGACCTTGGCCTTTCCCAAGAATTGTTATATTGATTCTTCCTGTGCGTCTCGCATCCACCTGATTCCCGCAGAGTTAAACAGGTCATCGGTCCACCTAGAGGGAGGCCTTCCAAAGCTGTGCCTTCTGGTACACGGTCCCCACTCAAGAACTTTCATAATTACTTAGAACTGTCTTAATATTTTCTTTATTGCCATGTTTTTCAGTTTGAATCCTGGATTGGGCAACGTTTTACTGAATTTTTCCATTGGAATTTCTCATTATCATCAACATATCAGCTATGACCCACTGCTAGGTACAGGCCTGCTTTCTTAAATGCCTAAGAACAGATTAGTAAATAAAATACCTGGGCGACCGAGCTTTGCTCGGGTGAAAATACAGAAAACAATGTTTTCTATAAATGAAACCTAGCTAGATCGATTTATGGCCCCTGAAACCCTCTGCATACTAAATTTCATGTAAATCGTTGGAGCCGTATTAGAGATTCAGATTATATATAAACAAGAATTGCTCATTTAAAGGTATGAGGGTGTGCTATTATATGAAGACTTATGGCAAACCTGCCAGGGAATACTCTGGGGAATAATCCGTAACTTCTTCCCAATACAACATTCAGAAGAGCAGTGGTGGCCCAATGGTAATGGCCGCGACTTACAAGTTGTAAGTCATAGGTTCGAACCCAGGCAGGCGCTTTACTTTGTGTAAATTATTACATCACCACTGCTCTAAAAAACGGTGAAGGAAAACATCGTGAGGAAACCGGCATGTCTTAGAACCAAAAATTCGAAGACATGTGACATCCACCAAAATGCACTGGGTCCGCATGGTGGATTACAGCCCATTCCCTCTCACAGAGAGGAGGCCTGCACGCACAACGGACCAAATGCGAGTCTAAGTGCGGAAAAGGGGTACATCTATCCTACAACATTCAGAACAGAATAGGAAAATCCCCTTCCAAAATTGTTCTCTATTAGTTTTGTCTTTCCCATGATTGCATCATTTAAAATTTAAGCTATTAGTATCAATATGAAAACATGCTGAAGTGGGCAGTTCAGAAACTATGCTTAAGCATTTTTTACTCAGTATATACTATTATTGGAAAGTATTCAAGATAAGAATAGCTGAATATCCTTAGAAGCCATATTTTGCAATCTGTGGCTGAAAAATGAGTGGTAAAATCTGTTAAACTACCAGGCGAATAGAATCATAAAGATTTAACTTATTTCAGGGACTCACGTCTGGTAAATAAAGACTCTCAAAGAACCAGGAGATCAGAACAATGACGAAATTAATAGATAACCATAATTGATTGACAAAATCTATATTAATGTGATTGAAGCTAGTTCTCCATAAATAACTATGCTAATGCGATGCTTAAAAGTACTAAACAATACAGAGCTTTTTATGATAACACTGAATATGTCCCATTTATCAGTATGACTCATCAACATCATCATTTTAGTTTAAAGTTGTCCACTGCTGGACACTCTTTTGTAAGTTTTGTTTAGTCAATGCAGTTTAAAAACATATATATGTCAAAGGCATGTTGTTAGTTATCTTTACAATAACAAAACGATATAAATAAAGACAATCTTACCTAACTAGATAATATTTTGAAAAACCAATTGGATAAGTGAAAACTTTTTGAATAACATTCTTATTAGAACATGGAATAAGGGCGGGAGGATTATGAAGGTTATTTTTGGTAAATTGACTACAATAACAAATTTCGAAGACAAGTACGATACTAAACCGACTGTTGCAAATGTTTTTCTACCACAGAGGTTATAATCAGGAAACCCCATTCATTCCACTTAGATACCAATTAGAACATTCTGGCGCATATTTAGATTGTAATTAACAACACTTACCGGGCACGGTACTCCCTGTCTGACCCATATTTCGAAGTATTCTTCACAATCTTCGGTTCTTCAATTATCACAGATCAATCGCTATTTGTACAACGTTTATGTCCTTTTAACACATTTAGGGACTCTAAATGTCTCACAACACACACAAACTTGACCTATGAACTGCATGAACGCATGTTTACTATATTTATTTAAATAAAACAAGATTGTTGAGTTACGGTTCGCTATTAATCCAAATAGATCACGATTCGCGTAACTTATGCTCTATATTCGCTGAGGATTAACTTATACTCTGATACTATTAATATTGCACTCGTTATTGTATCATTATTGCGAATTATTAAATTATCTAAATAAATTAAAAATTACACGGCCACTGTGTCCACTTTGACAACTATCTTTTATTATTTGCGATTAAATCGCCGTTCGGATACTAATTACGTCATTTGCGAATAAATTAAACTGACGAGCAAAAATCGAAAGATTCATATTTTAAAGGAATATGTTCCAAATTTACACAATTTTTTTTATTTCTAACAAGCGTCAAAGTAGACAAAACATGAGATTGTAAAATACATTTTGAACAAATGATCTCTTTTGTAAATCATTTTTACTTCTTGGACATGTATCCAAACACAGTTAATATCAAATTTGTTATAATGTGTTATGTTATAGAAATTATAGAATTTTTATTCAATGATCTTCATTTACAAATGTTTTTTTATTTAAAACAAATAATGTGAGCAATTTTTTACTATGTTTTATAGCTGGCGAATAGCGCAAATAATATTGGTTAAAAAAAAGCGGTAAGTAGTAGAAACAGCATGGTAGAAGAAGTTTTTGGTTATCTGGTAACATTCAATCAATAAAAAAAACCAAACCAATTAACCAACGAATTATTTTGAAAAACTTCGTTGAATTGAATGTTGTTTGTTGTGTTGATTGTTTTGAATTGTTTTATGCAGCAAATAAGTGAAAATGCCTATTAACAATCAGATAACCGAAAAGAAAAAGGCTTTGTTAGCTTTAAAAGAAAAAGTACTAGACGACATCAAGTATTGTGAGAGGAGTATTGATGACGTTCGCGCCGCTATTAAAAGTAACAATTTATACTACGATCATGCCGATAGGTAAGAAGTGTAAATAAATTTAGACATGCTATTAGTACTCGCCCAATATCTTTATAAATTATAGCCTAGGTATGTGTAATTCTGATGTAGTTAGATTTCTGTAAAGTTCCATCAAAATGAGTTCAGTAGTTTTTGCCTGAAAGAGTTTACAAACATCCATCCATCATCCATCCTCACAAAATTTCTCGTTTTTAGCGCTTGATTAATTAAAAGAGATATTAGTCACTTGAAACAATTGTTTTTCTATTGTGTCTACTATTTAGCACTCAAAGGCTTAATAATAGTAGAATTTTATTACACATAGTTATTTTCTCAATATGCCTACATTCATTTCCACAAAAACCCCAGCAAAAATAAACTTTATTTTTACCAAAACTTCGGCACTCAACACCAGCAACTGCTGTGTTCTTTACTATCTCACTTGTCAGCCCACCTATGTTCTATGGGCTAAGCAGACGTGTTATGGATAGAACATAGAACCTGTGTTCCTTCAAATCCAACTTTTCATTCAAATCCAACCATTCATTCAATCAATATTAACCATGAATAGACTTCTTCAATATACACACGCAGCACTTTCCCCCATATTTATTGACTAAAGTTAAAAAGCTAAGCTATCTCTGTCAAAGGCCTCTTCTCATATGGAGTAGGCACAAGCATTGATCACCCTTCGTTCCCAAGGGTGTAGGCACAGGCAGAAATTTCAGAACATCACCTGCCTGAACATCCTTTCCTAACATACATACTCATTTTGCTAAGTAACTTAAATCCTTTAAAGAAACAATGAAATATATTTCATTTTGTTCTTTCACAGGTGATACTGACATGAGAATAAAATCTTTAATTATATTATAAAGAGAGCGCAAATTCTGTGAGATTGTTCATACGTAAAAGGGAGTGGGTGAAAACACTACACCTATTAGAAAAAATCTTTCTCCATTTGAATGGTACACTATTCCAGTCTGTTACCTTTTCACGCTTAAACCGCTGAACCAATTTAGATGAAATTTGGTATGGTGATAGTTTGAGACCCTAGCAGGGCCATAGTATAGTTTTTATCCTGGAAATCTTCCTTTAGGGGGAACGGAGGGTGGAAGTTTGTATGGTGAACTAATAAAATATTATTGTGTAATATAAATAAATAAGCTGTTACTAATGTGTTACAACAGCTAGTAGGGTATAAATTATTATGACTGGGGCAATGCTGGGCCAACATATAAATAAAAATTTAGAGGAAGTACCCCATGTGAGACCAAAAATGCTCCAATCTCTTCTTATCAACATTTTACAGTTCAGACTCTGAAGATGACTTCCCATCTGCCATCGAAATGGGACCTTCGATCCCCCAGCTGAAGCTGCAACATGCTATGCAGAAGACCTGCCTGCATGCCACCCAAGAGCTGACCAGCTTGACAATACTACAGTCAGCAGTTGATGTACTGGTGGAGGAGCCAAAATTTGAGGGGTAATTAGTATTTCCACTAATCAAGATTGCATTTGCATTAAGAAAAATGTTGAAACTTAAATTAATTGGCTAGATTTATGTCATCATCGTCATCACCAGCCTTTCTTTCTAACTGTAGGCCCTAAGTTAAGTGTCATGTAAGTCTTAAAACCAATTGAATAAAATAATCCTCTGCGGGAGAGAAGCTCGTGGCTAAATAATAACAACCACACAGGTCGATCTTCAAGGTTAAGCAACGCTTGACGAGGTCGGTCTGTAGATGGGTGACCATTTCAACATACCGAGTTTCCTCTGTGCCTCGGAAAGCACGTTAAGCTGTTGGTCCCGGCTGTCATTTGAAGATCTTTGACAGTTGTTATGGGTAGTCAGAAGCTTGCGATCTGACACCAGTCTGGCCAAGAGGTATTGTGTTACCCAGTTACTGGGTTGTGGAGGTCAGAAAGGCAGTCGCTCCATGTAAAACACTGGTACTCAGCTGAATCCGGTGAGACTGGCAGCCGACCCCAACATAGTTTGGAAAAGGCTAGGCAGATTGAATAATAAATAATCCTGTTCTAAAGAGAGTGCGATATAATCCACCATGAGGGCACAGCTGTGGTTCTAAGACATGCCAGTGACCTCACGATGTTTTTTTCACCTTTTGAGAGCTGTAATGATGAAATAAATTACACAAAGTAAAGCACCTGCTCGAGTTCGAACCCACAGCCTGCAACTTGTAAGTCGGCCCATTACCACTGGGCCACCACTTCTCTCGCTAGATTGATCTAAACAAAATGATTTTGTTACTAATCAAGTACCACTGTCTCATTTTATTTCATGGCCAAATTATCGGATATAATTCTATTTGCTGATGATACTTCGCTAATTTTTAAAATATGTAGATAGGAAAGATACGGATGTCTTACATGTCAATGAATGTCTAATTGTTCTCTCGGGATGGTTCGCAGCTAACAATCTTTTACTGAATGCGAAAAAAACAAAATGTCTAAAGTTCTCTTTACCAAATGTACCTCAACGTGATCTAAATCTAAATCTTGACGGCAAAAATCTTGAAATAATAACGGAAACTGTATTCTTGGGGATTACTATCGATTCAAAATTGCAGTGGGGCGCGCACATTAGAACTCTTTCGGGCAGGTTAAGTTCGGCTGCCTATGCAGTAAGGAAGATAAGGCAGTTAACCGATGTAGCCACAGCTAGACTAGTATACTATGCTTATTTCCACAGTATTATGTCTTATGGCATTCTGCTGTGGGGGTCAGCAGCAGACGTTGACTCAATTTTTATCTTACAAAAGAGGGCAATCCGCGCGATCTATAAAATGGGTCCTCGCGAGTCCCTCAGAGAAAAATTTAAAGAGATCGATATACTGACTCTACCTTCACTTTATATTTTGGAATGTATTTTGTATGTCCGCAAAAATCGAGGGCTTTTCAAAACTAGAAGTGACTTCCATAATTTAAATACACGCAGTAAGCACGAAATTGTAATACCCAAATTCAGATTAACGAAAACTAGCAAGTCTTTTCTTATAAACAGTATACGCTTTTATAACAAGTTGCCTAAGTCAGTTATAGAACTGACCGATGGAAAGTTCAAAAACTACATCAAACGTGTCCTTGTTAAAAAAGCATATTATAAAATCAAGGACTACGTTGAAGATAAAAAATTTGGCTTTGACACCCTCTGCGCATGCGGCTTCCCTGGTAACTCATAAACGGCACAAATATATGGATATCTCTAACTATTCTCAATCTCATTTTTTTTTTTCTCTTTTAATTAGACTTTTTACAATATTTTTCAATCATCATTATAGCCCTTTGCTAAGTTACAGCACTGATTACAGTATTTGTGCCACATGTTAAATTTAGTGTTGTGGTTTTTTTTTTTACCTTTGTATAGATTCTTTTACCTATTGTGAATGTGTGAACATTGTAGGCTTTCTAGTTTTCTAGATGATTGTTAACATTTGTTAACTTTTTATTTCGTGCATTATTTTTTTTTTGTTTGTTTTTTTTTTTCAATTTCGTACGACTTATTGTCGGGCCTACGTTGTCCCCCCATATCCAAGTACTAATGCTGTAACATGGAAATATTGTAAACAAAACAATTTAAAAGAGTAACCATGGAGTTTCTTGCCGGTTCTTCTCCATAGGAAACGACTAACCCGAACCGTGCACCTTTTGTCGACGTTTTATAAGTGCCCATGTAGGCCTATGTAAAATATTTGATTTTGATTTTGATTTCCAGAGAGCCTCCAGTAACAGAGCCAGGCACTTGGCGAGAGGTTATAGCAGAATGCAGGATAGACCTTGTGCCATTCACCATGACTTTCTTCATGCATATTCCTGTAAGTATCAGTCTCTTTTAAGATAAGCTGTTATTAAGCAATCTTCAACAGTATAGACTAGCAGCATTGTCCGAAGAATTTCCAAACATAAGGAACGGATGGATAAGGCCGAATGAAACTCAAAATCACTTTTCAATTTAACCATTTGAAAGGATATTAAATTAAAACAAAAGATGTAGCTAGTTGCACATTCGCAAGCATCAGTAGGTCTCTATGGAGAAGAACGTGCAAGAAACTCCGTTACATAATTAATGATAAAAAAATTTACAATATGAGTAAAAAAGCGTGCACGTAAAAGCGTCTAGAAACAACAAACAACTCAAAAATAAAATACTACAAGTAATAAAAAAACAGGCCAAGGCAGCTATTTTATAACCAATCCCAACCAACGGCGCCCGTTTACGAACATGACGCATGGATCGGCACCACTCAACTCAACCGTCAAGAAGGGAACCAAAGATCCAACACATGTAGCATCATCAAAGAGAGATTGGAGAGAGCATGAATAGCTCTGAAAGGGAAACCACGTACCATAAGACACAGTGTTAGTATCATCGGTCATCGGTTCACCTACTAGGTGTACTGATGACCTGACCGATGACATTAGAGGCCTATTTTGAAAAAAAAGGAAGAAAATTAATATTTTATGACAAGACGGAGACTCTTAAAGGAATACTACGTCAGTCAGAGCAGAGCTATTCTCAACATAATCTAGCTTTTGCCAGCGGCATCGCCCGCGTAAATGAAATTAGTGACTGTAGGTAGGCCTCCCAAGGTAGACAAAAGACCTGCTGAAGGTCGCGCGAATTCGCGGCAAACCCAGGACAGGTCGATGTGGCTACGCTTTGAGGAGTACTAGTCCTAGTGGACGGGTTTTAGCCGGAACGATCATGGTGATGATTAAGCATCAGTCACGAGTCCACAATGTTATTGGACTTCCAGTAAAAGGGTTTACTCGGTTCGTATTTTTTTTTTAATAAATACAGCGACGATTAGTTTTTTTTTGCACGCTTTTACAGATTTACTGTACCAAAATGTGTTACAAAACAAATTTAAAAAATTGAGTGGATGTCTTGGAAATTTAAAACAGCGCCATCTATTGGAATATATTTTAAATGATCCGTTCTAATAAACTTTGACATGTGAATTAAGAGCCCAATATTCCTTAATTTTGTGCTTAGGAGAGTTAATTAAACAAGAACATACATTTTTATGATCGTCTCTAGAAAATCTTAATATTTCACAAAACTCAATAACAAATCGAAGCTTATCACACCAACCAGTGCAACTTTTTTAAACAAATTTTCTTTCTTCGCGTTGGGTGCCCGTGCCCTTGGTAAGACTGGTGTCCAATTTTCTGGCTTCTTACTACCGGCTATTAAGGATCTATAAATAACTGAGCAACGATTAACGTGCTTTCCGAGGGACGGAGGAAACTCTGTAAAGACGGTCACCACTTACCGACCTCGGCAAGCGTTGCTTAACCTTGAAGATTGATCAGTGCGGTTGTTATTATTTAGCCGTAAGCGCCCCTCATTCCTTGTTAAGAACGGGGTTAAATAAAGATCTTGTAAACCTCCAAACAACAAAGGCATCCAACCCAAAATTGTCTCCTCGCTCGTCCATTTTAGTTCTGAACTAATATGCTTGTGCTATATGCTTACAGGAGCGCAAGTTCGGGCCGCCCTCGTACCGTGGTCTCCGCGTGGTGCCTGTCAAGCCTGCTCAAGAACTGGAGCTCTCAAAATCAGTGCTCAAAAGTTTGAAACTCCCAAGTGATGCTGTAGAGGTAAGGGTTCATTTAACAATACTTTGGAATGGCATTAGTAGTAGTAAGTAGCAGGTTGGATTTGTGTCCAGTTCCCCCTATTATATGGAATTTCAATATAACGTTTTTTAGGGTTCCGTACTCCGAAAGGAAAAAAAACGGAACCCTTATAGGATCACGGAACCAATTACACAGATAAGAAATAATAATCAGATAATAACGGATCCGAAAGGAACAGCAGAGTCTTTTAATAATTTTTTCATAGACCAAATTACTAATATACCTAATAACCCAATGCACGACGTTAAGAAAATAGACTATAACCCTAACTCAATATTTGTGCCACCAGTCATACCTCAAGATGTGATGAGAATAATTAAATCACTAAAAAATAAAAAAAAGCTTTGGTTATGACGGGATTTCCACTCAAGTCATAAAATTTGTTGCCAACAGTATAGCTGGCCCTTTATCGCATATTATTAACGTTAGTATATCATCAGGAACATTTCCTGACAAATTAAAAACTGTAATTGTAAAACCAATTCATAAAAAGAACAGTAAAGATGATATGTCGAACTATAGGCCGATAGCTTTACTATCAATTTTTTCTAAAATAATAGAAAAAGTCATATATGAAGCAATATTATCTTTCCTGACTAAATATAATATACTGTGCCATGAGCAATACGGGTTCAGGAAAAATAGAAATATAAACATGGCAATTTTTGACCTGTTAAATACTATTATGTCGAATGTTGATACTAAAACGCCTATATGTGCTATATATACAGATATGTCGAAGGCGTTCGATTATGTCAACCATAACATACTTCTTCAAAAACTGAACGCCTATGGCATTCGAGGTAATATACTGAACCTAATTAAAATATATTTATCCGGTCGCAAACAGATGACAGAAATTAACAAAGTATGCGTCAAGTCTAAATTAGAACAAAAATACGTGTCTTCCAATAGAGAAATTAAATTCGGTGTACCCCAGGGAAGCGTTCTTGGTCCTCCGTTATTTTTAATTTACATCAATGACCTACCGCGCCAAATCCACCACCCCATGGTACTGTTTGCCGACGATAGTACAGTACTCTTAAAATGTGACAATACTGAAAATTATGAAAATGATATAAACCACACCATTAAAATTATAATAAATTGGCTAAATACTAACAACTTGCAAATAAACATACAAAAAACAAAAATAATGCATTTTTACCAAAGACTTCGTATCAACGATCTAAATATTAATTATAATAGTCAAAATGTGGACAGAGTAGATGTTACAAAATTTCTAGGCATTTTAATTGACAGTCAACTGACGTGGAGGGCACAGGCAGAAGAAATCTGTAAAAAACTTAGCACATCTGCTTATGCACTCTATAATCTAAAAAAAAAAGTTAATATCAAAACAGTATTACTAGCATATCATAGTCTTGTCGTTTCTATTTTAAGGTTTGGTATTATATATTGGGGCAATTGTACCTGTACGGAACCGCACATTATTTTTCATACTCACGCGCCGTGCATTCTGTGCACTCAGCATTTCGTACCTATCACTAAGCTAATTTGTGTAAGTACATTAAATCAATAAATCAGTGTTCAACGGACATTCGCGGTGGTCGGTTTTATTTCATCATCATCCCCATAGAATCGCCCCGGTATCATCACTAAGTGCAGGGATCCCCTACATTTATTTTGGTCCTTCGAGATTAGCATCAGGACCTCGTCGCGGTACTTTGAGCTAGCGCGCGCACAGCTCAGTGGCAATCTCTCGCGAACGTGGTTCTGTGATCAAACCAGTGAGAAACTCTTTTTTTTCACTCTCTCATCCTATACTTGAGTTACACTTGACTTGAGCTTAGGTCAACAGCACGGTCGTGGTAAGGAAATCACGGCGTGATATCACCATCATCATCATCGGGCTCCCTGGAGCACATCATCGGGTGGCGCAAGGGTTCAGCGTCCGCAATCAGCATCGTCATCACGTGGATCATCATATTTCCAAGTAAGACTTTTCCTTTTACCTACCTACATCATGGAAGATCTTATTGCCCGTCAATCGGAAATCATCGCCAATTTTACTACCATCAAGGTCAACTTTAGCAAGGACTCGGATTCTCGCAAAACTACGGAATACCTCAGGAAACGTTTAGACGCGATAGACGACCTCTGGGGAGAGTTCGAACAAAATCATAAGCAAATATCGGAGCATAAAGATGCGGCGGTCGACTATTTCCTCGACAACACGTATCAAAAGGGCAAAGATCATTATCAATTTGTACGGAATCTCATTTCGTCTTACGGCAAATCAAACAAATCAACTCAACCTGATGGCAAGTTAGACGAACTAATATCGCTGCAACGCACGAACTTTAGGGCATTTACTCGGCTGGTCAAAGGTATCAAGATTGATCAGATATCGGACAAATGGGAACTTGAGGATGAGCTCAAAAACATCCAAGTAAAGTGGACAATGATAGATACGCAACATTTGCAAATCGATCATATCCTAGCTGGAGGTGACTTATCATACGACGAGGAGTTTAACCATCATGAATTGGTCTACAAAAACATCAAAAGAGAGCTGAATAAGAAAATCTCCTCAACATCTCATTTAGAGAGATCAACCCCGCACATTGATATACCGTCATTTAGCGGGAACTACACACAATGGCCAACATTTTATGACTTGTTCACCGAGACAATTCATAACAACAATTCGATCACGAAAGCTCAGAAGATGCAGCATCTTAAGGGAAAACTTAAGGGGGAGGCAGAGCGTATTATTCATCATCTCCATATATCATCAGATAACTACGATGCAGCGTGGGATATCTTACTACATCGGTACAATAATACTCAACTTCTTTTTACCAATCACATCGAAATCTTCCTTAATCAACCCAACATCCAAAGGCAAACATCATTAGACATCAAAGGTTTATACGATACCTCAACCGAATGTATTCACGCGATACACAATCTCGGTGCTGATACGAATACATGGGATCCGTTGTTGGTTCACTTGCTCTGCAAAAAACTGGACCCAGAAACATATGCTGGGTACAAAGAGGCACGCAGGAATCCTCGTGACCTACCAAAGCTGGAGGAATTAATGTCTTATCTCGAGAGTAAATTTACTGCTCTTGAACTCATTAAAACTACTAAGGAACCCTCATCATCAAGCAAAAGGAACCCAAATCAATCGCATAATAAGCAAAACTATAATAAAGGTTTCGCTAACAAAAATTATCAGGCCATCATTACGCAAACATCGAAATGCACTGTATGCAATTCAAATCATGCTCGCAATTTGCTATCGTGCCAAAAATTTATGAAAATGACATCAGATGTACAATTGAAATTGGTGACGAAATCAAATATATGTCGAAATTGTTTATTCAGTCACGACGGAAATCAATGCACTTCAACGAAACGTTGCAAAACCTGTCAAGGAGATCATCACACAATACTCCATGAAGCGTGTTGTGTCTCATCATCAAAATCGTCAAATAACCACCCTAACGTTAATCATGTCGCAGGGGAGGACGAAGAGTTATTGTTGACCACGCTGTCAATCAAAGTCAAGTGTTCCGACGGCAGCTACGTGTTCCTTAGGGCACTTCTAGACCAGGGATCACAAATATCATTAATATCGGAAAACGCTGTTCAGCGATTAGGGTTGCAGCGTCAACGATACAACGCATCAGTATCAGGGATAGGTGCTGTTACTAGACAAAGCAAAGGACGGGTATCAATCGACTGTCAATCTATCTACGGCGACTATCATTTTACTACAGAAGCACTGGTTCTGCCTAAAGTCGCTAACTGCTTGCCTGGTGCACCATTCAAAAAACAATCATGGCCTCACATTCAGCATCTTCAATTAGCAGATCCAGAATACAACGTGTCTAAGCCAATAGATATTCTCTTGGATGTGAGTATCTATTCTCAAATCATCATGGACGGTCTCATCAAAGGACCAGCGCAGGCTCCGATTGCGCAACAGACCGCACTCGGTTGGATCCTGTCTGGCAATGTTCGCACATTTAACTGTCATATCGCGACGAATGACTTCAAATTCAAATTCAAATCTTTATTGCATAACACATGTGTTTAACAAGGTCTTATAAATAGTAGTATAGTTCACATGGACCCTGTCGGGCACAGCAATTGAGTAAAACAATAAGTTCATTTAATTAATATTAGACAATTAGGAAGTTTAATTTTAATTTTAATGATGCTACAGATTAACAATTGTAACATAAAGAATGTCAGTTAAAGATTATGTACAAAAGTCAAATAAATGGTAAATGTCAAAACAAAATAATAAAAATCAAATAAAAATAGCAATGTCAACAAGATAAAATACAAAATAAACGTCAATATGTCGAGCACCTAGCATAATACAAACATAACTTGGAGAATTCTCAATTTTAAATGTCATTAAAATTTGTCAAAATACAATTAATTATGAATTTCCCTCAGCAAGATACCTTCCCAAAGCTGACATTTCAAATCAAAATGTTAACGTCTCCGGATAGTCACGTTCGAAAGTCATCATTAAAAAATTCATTCAATGTATAATAACATCTATCAACCAACAATTTCTTGATACGTTTAAGGAATATTTTTTCATTTTTCTCGATTTTAATGTCGTTGGGTATTTTGTTATATATTTTAATAGACATGACATTAGGGCTCGAGCTGTGTAATTTTAACTTTGACGATGGTATTACAAGAGTATTCTCAAAGCGTGAACGCGGTGCGTATCGGCGAGGTTGGTCATCAATTTTTTGGTAAAAGCTTGGGTTCTGTCTTACAAATTTACAGCTTTCTAGAATGTAGATGGATATCAGCGTTAGAATTTCTAGTTTCCTAAAATGCGGTCTACAGGTTTCATCGTTATCAATGTAAACCATTATTCTGATGCATTTTTTCTGAAGGATAAATAAATCGTTACTATCCACACTATTTCCCCAGAGAAGTATCCCGTACTTAAGCCATGAATATGCATATGCATAGTAAGTGGTTAGTGCAGTTTTCAAGTCAGTTGTTTTTTTGAGCTCACGTAATGCATAAATAAAGCTGGATAATTTCGATTTTACTTTCTGTATATGAGCTTTCCACGTCATGTGAACATCTAAGTCTAGACCCAACAAGGTAAAAGTCTTAACGCTTTCTAAATTTATACCGTTAAAAGTAAAATTAATCGATAACGGTTTTTTTTGGTATGGCCTAAATTGCATAATTTTGGTTTTTGAAAAGTTAATTTCAAGATTATGATCCTTCATCCAGTTTTGTACGTTTATCATTATATTATTTAAGTTTACGTGTAGGTGTTGAGAGTCAATACAGGAAGTCAATATAGAGATGTCGTCGGCAAACAGTACGCAGGATTCCGTTATAATTTTAGGGAGATCGTTGATGTAAATAGATTTTTTTAACACATCTGGGAATATACCCTCAGAAAATGATTGCTTAATTAACAAATAGAACGGTAATGTAAGCTCTTCAACGCACGTTTTTATAAGTATGGGGGGAAGCTCAACTTATCAGAACTATCAAAATATTGGGAGATAGAGGACGTAGAAACATCATCATCACCCCTTACCCGTGAGGAGCAGTACTGTGAAGAGTTTTATCAGCAAGCTACTCGTCGTTTGGATACTGGTAGATACGAGGTTGGCATACCCATGAAACCCGAATATGAAAATCAGCTTGGATCATCAAAATCTAAGGCTATCGCACAATTCAAACAGTTGGAAAGAAAAATGTGCAATAATGAATCATTTGCAGAAAATTATAAAACGTTTATGTCGGAATATCAACAACTGGGTCACATGTGTACGGCTAATAATGTCGATGAATCAAAACGTGCCGACTTCTTACCACATCATGGCGTAATGAAATTAGACTCAACAACAACAAAACTTAGAGTCGTTTTCAATGCGTCAGCGAAATCAACATCAGGAAAAAGCCTAAATGACCTCATGTGCTGCGGACCAAATCTACAAAAAGACCTCATGACACTCATCTTAACCTGGAGAACGTACAGTTACGTTATCACGGCAGACATAGAGAAAATGTTTCGCCAAATCATTATCAGGCAATCCGATCGTCATCTTCAATCAATCATTTGGCGGCAATCATCTCAAGAAATACTTAACGAATATCATCTTACTACCGTAACATACGGTACTAAGGCCGCTCCATACTTAGCGATGCGAACGTTAAAACAGCTGGCAATAGACGATGCCGACAAGTATCCTCTAGCTTCGTCAGCCCTGAGTCAATCATTTTATATGGACGATCTATTTAGTGGAGCAAATACCATTCAACAAGCGAAGGAGCTTCAGCATCAACTCATTGAGACGCTGAAGGGAGCTGGTATGAACCTCCGGAAATGGTCCAGTAACGTACCGGACCTCCTGGTAGATCTATCACCAGATCAACTCAACAACCCATTAGACTTCAAGTGCTCGGAAACAAGAAAAACACTTGGATTAAGATGGAACTCATCAACGGATAGCTTCACCTTTCAAAATCAATTGGATTATCACGATAAACGCGTCACAAAGAGACAGCTACTTTCGGAAATTTCAAAGATATTTGACCCCTTAGGCTGGCTGTCACCATTATCAATCAGAGCAAAACTGCTTTTTCAAAACGCATGGTCATCACATTTATCATGGGACGAAGAAGTTCCGCAACCGATTCAAGATGACTGGATTCAGATCAAGAATGATTTCAACACCATAGATCAATTTATCATTCCACGTTATCTCGGCAACACAAACCAATCATATCAAATCCATGGATTTTGTGACGCATCCGACAAAGCATACGCATGTGTTGTGTATGTAGTAGCTAAGGACAATAAGGGTGATCGCACATCAACGCTCGCTGTAGCAAAAACAAAGTTAGCACCACTGGCAAAAAAGGTATCATTACCACGACTAGAGTTATGTGGTGCGCTACTACTATCTCAACTTATCAAGAAAGTCATGGAACCATTATCAAATCAAGATGTGGAGATTTACGCCTGGACAGACTCGATGATAGTTTTAGGGTGGATCCAAGGCGACGTGAAGAAATGGAAACAATTCGTAGCTAACAGAATCAACAAAATCACTATTATCATTCCACCCTCAAGTTGGCATCATGTGAGGTCCGAAGAGAATGCAGCAGATTGCGCTACTCGGGGTCTGACGTCACGGAAGCTTTCAAGCCATCCGCTGTGGTGGCAGGGTCCGAAATGGATAACCAATTTCGAACAAAGCACCCTCCCTACCACCTCATATCAATCACCAGATTTGGAAACCAAGAAGCCTAGTGTAAACACGGCTTTATATCAAAATCATATTTCATTGATACACGAGTTACTACAGAACTACAGTTCCTTAACTCGCATTCTGAGAATCGTCGCTTGGGTCTCGCGTTTCATAACGCAATCACGAGGTAAACGCACATCAAAATCAGATGTTTTAACGTCATCAGAATTGAACAATGCATTGAATATCATTATCAAAGATGACCAACTAAAACAATTTCATGAAGATATATTGTTTATCAATCAAAAGGGGCACGTGCATCCAAGAAGCAAAATATCATGTCTTAATCCATTCATAGATGAACACGGTCTCCTTAGAGTAGGTGGACGACTGAAAAACGCACGCATCAACGACTCATCAAAGCACCCTATCATATTATCAAGCCACAGTCGTCTCACAGATTTAATCATTGATCAGGCTCATATTACCACATTGCACGGAGGCCCGCGACTGACACTTTCATACATCAGAGACAGGTATTGGATCATCAGTGGAATCCGTACCGTCAAAAGGAAGTTGAGATCATGCGTTAAGTGTCAGCGCTTTACTCAAACGCAATATCATCAAATCATGGCCGATCTTCCACAACCACGAGTCACCCCGTCACGACCTTTCTCTCACACCGGTGTCGATTTTACCGGACACGTCGAGCTGAAGGCTAATAAGGGACGTGGAATCAAAACCGTTAAGGGCTATATTGCTGTGTTTGTTTGTTTGTCTACCAAGGCTGTTCATCTGGAGCTAGTTTCTGATCTCAGTACTCCATCATTTCTAGCAGCCTTTCGTAGGTTTTCGGCCCGTCGTGGAACACCAAGTCACGTTTACAGTGATAATGGCACAAATTTCGTAGGTGCCAACCGTATCATAAAGAAGGAATATCAAGACATCATAGCCACAATCAACACCGATTTCTTCAATAACATCAATGACATGAACATAAAGTGGCACTTCAACGCTCCTGCATGGCCAAGTGCAGGCGGTCTTTGGGAGGCTGCGGTGAAAAGCCTCAAATATCATCTGAAACGCATCATCGGAGATCAGAAACTCACTTACGAGGAATTTACTACACTTCTATTTCAAATCGAGGCATGTCTGAACTCAAGGCCCCTCTGTCAGTTGACAGAGAGCCCTGAAGACGACGTTCTTACGCCAGGTCATTTCTTGATCGGCGGCCCGCTTCTATCTAGACCACAGACTGATCCAGATCACATAAACCAGTCAACTAGGTGGCAACTCATTCAATCAATGAACAAACACCTTTGGAAAAGGTGGTCAAGCGAATATTTACAGCAACTGCAGGCTAGATCAAAATGGCGTAAGCCAAGTAGGAACTTCGAAGTGGACGATGTCGTTCTTATCAAGGACGAAAACTTGCCACCCGGCAAGTGGGCGCTAGGACGTATTCAAGCAGTTCATCCTGGGAGAGATGGCTATGTAAGGGTAGTCAGCTTAAAAACCAAAAATAATATCATTCAACGTCCAGTCACCAGACTTGTGTTGTTACCAGTAAACGAGGATACAAGTCAGGATGAAAAAGTCAACCATCAAAACAAATCAGATGAGCGAAGCAAGAGAAAGCGACTTCCTCGCAACAACGTTTCATTGAAGAATCTATTCACTAGCTTCATATTACTATTTTTCATGTTATTATCATCGACTTCAGCGGAAAATATACCCAATCAAGAATCGTATAATCTGACGTCATTAGATCAGAATCAAGCTATTTACTTCGATAGAATATCCAATCTTCAGTACATCCAGGACGAATGGCGTCTAGTTGTCTACTACAATATGACGACATACTGGAAAGGGTTAGCCGAGATCAAGAGTTACGTCAATCATATCAAGTCATTATGCATAACTCAGGCAAATAAACAATATCAGAGTATCATTCATCAATTAGAGCACGAAATAAGTGACATTGAACATTATGATATGTTACTTAAATATCAAAGTCCAAAGAGGCTAAAGAGAGGCCTAGTGGACGGCGTGGGTTATATTGCCAACTCGTTATTCGGTGTACTAGACGAAAGGTTTGCTGAAAAATATAAGGGTGACATCGAACAGATCAGTCATAATGAAGCACATCTACAGAAACTTATAAAAAATCAAACAAGCATCTTAGAATCTGAGTTCAACATCGAACGCCGTAACGAGGATATCATGAATAAACAATTTTCATTTATCAAGCAACATCTACAACATATATCATCTGAGGTGAATAAGGTACGTCTCGCAAACGAAGATAGTCTTTACATTACCTCATCGGCACTAGCAGCATCAATAATTCTCAAAAATATTCGTTGGATTCAGCAAACGCTAATCGGAACCGTAACAGATATTTCACACGGGCGCATTGACAGCCATTTGCTGTCACCGGAGCAGTTATCGTATCAGCTGAGCACTATCTCCAGTCGACTGAATGGTAAACTTACGATACCTGTGGACTTAAGGAATGTCAAGGATTTGTACCGGTTACTAAAGGTTTCGGCTAGAGTCTTCTCTAACTACTTAATCATTGAGATCAAGGTTCCACTCATAAGTAACGAACTGTTTGAGTTGAACAAAATCATATCAATTTCGCAAAAGAGAGGACAACAATATTATCATCTCATTCCATCAGTATTCAGTACCGCTCATAGCCTACAATTTGCGCAAGGATACAGCATTTCTTCTATCAGAAGCAGACCTTCAATCATGTACTCATGTCCCTAACGATATCTTGTTATGTTCATTAAACATGCCCATCTACAATCTAAACATGAAACAATCAATTTGCGAAATCAAATTATTCAATAAAAAGCAACTATGCCACTCCGTAAAATCATCATGTGACGAGCAATGGATCAAATTACACAGGCCGAACAGCTGGTTGTACACATGTTGCTCGGAATGCCAAACTCGCATTATTTGCGCCAACGGAATCACAATGGTGAACCTTGTCGGCAACGGGATTATTACCCTAGGTCAAGGTTGCACATTGAAAGGAGAGACCTTCAGTATCTATGCCCATAACAATTTCATCAATCACGTGAATATTCATCATCACATCGAAGTCCCACAGGTGTCCGTACTAAACAAAATCATGAAAACGTCTGCGCCAGAGAACTTCAGTGAAGCTGAAGATCATCATCTCATTTGGAATAAATTAAGGGCTCAGATTGACGAGGTTAAGGAACAGTCATCTACAGATCTGAGCATTCACGACATTCATCACTACACTGTGTTGTACATCAGTGTAGCTTCGGTAATCATCTTGGGTGGCGTCGTCGTGTACCTCATCAAAAGCCAACGAAGTACGGGCAGGGCATCAGCGTCGCCGGCCCCCCAGGGCCAAGAGGCTCTCGGGGTGGGGCCTGTGGCGGTCGCACCGGCATCGCGTGGATCATCAGTGGCAAAGTGTAGTGAAGTGTTCACAATCAGTGGTGTAGACAGGGCTACCTCGCCCATGTGTACCGTAGAATAGTCGTTTAGTTAGTATTTTCACATTTGTATCATTAGCAATCTATATCATTTTATTTTACTATTTTACTTGTCTCTTAATTTAATTTTCTGTTAATCTATCATATCAGTTGTCTGATTGCGGGCAGGATGTACGGAACCGCACATTATTTTTCATACTCACGCGCCGTGCATTCTGTGCACTCAGCATTTCGTACCTATCACTAAGCTAATTTGTGTAAGTACATTAAATCAATAAATCAGTGTTCAACGGACATTCGCGGTGGTCGGTTTTATTTCATCATCATCCCCATAGAATCGCCCCGGTATCATCACTAAGTGCAGGGATCCCCTACAGTACCGATAGAGAGAGTATTTTTAAGGCCCAAAAACGCTGCCTACGAGCAATATTTAGTTTAAGAGTTACTGACAGCTGTGTTCCAATTTTTAAAAGTTATAATTTGTTGACATTTCCGTGCCTATACATTTTAGAAATTGCTCTTTTTGTTAAATGTAATGGACATCTATTTTTAACTTTATCGGAAAGCAGAATCCGAAACGTAACTTTGCGATCTCAATACCAAAACTTGTTACACACAGGTGGATATAGGACTGCTTTGTTGAGAAAAAGTATTTTTGGTATGGCACCGGTTATTTTTAACCACATTCCTAATTCCATAAAAGAGGAATCAGTAAAAACTTTCAAAAATAAACTAACTTTACTTCTATTAAATAAATGTTACTATTCCGTGTCGGATTTTCTAGCTGATAAATTTTAGTTGTATAGATATCAATGTAAGTATGTTTGATGATAAATTGCATCAATGTTTGTAAGTTTCATGATAAATTGCATCAATGTTTGCATGCCAAAATGGTAAATACCTACATTCTGAGCAAATAAATAATATTCTATTCTATTCTAAAATAATATTCTATCACTTTGTTGTCCGTCAGTCCGTCTCTCTGTCAGTCAAGACCCTTTTTCTCAGGAACGCGTGGAGGTATCAAGCTGAAATGTATATCAAATAATCAGGTCTACTGTCCCTTAAAGCTGTGAAAAAATCAAACTTCTAAGCCAACGCAATCAAAAGATACAGCCGTTTAAGCCGCAAATTTTCAACACTCGCAAGGGAATCGAAACCTACAGGGTACTTCCCGTGAACTCAGAATCTTGAAATTTGGTACGAAGCAACGTCTTATAGCACAGATAAAGGAAAAAATGCGAAAACCGTAAATTTTTAGCCTTTCATCATGAACGCGTAAAGGTACTAAATTGAAATTCAAATCAAATACTCAGGTCTATAATACTTTTAAGCTAAGGTTTGTACGGAACCCTCGGTGCGCGAGTCCGACTCGCACTTGGCCGGTTATTTTTTTTAAGAAAAAAAAGGACTGTCTGGGTATTAACTATTAAGGGTACACTAGTCGACGGCACGAACTATTTCGTGCGCGGGGTTAAAATGCATTTTATATCAACCGACAACACGTGCGGAAGAGATAGATGCTGTGATGAGCAGTAGGAAGCTAGTTCGCATACGAATACACACTTTTGCAAATTTGTAGCGAAATGTGTGGTATAGCGTGAGAGCGCGATAGAAATATATCTCACTCTCTCGCTCTGGCAGTTACGATCGGTGACACGTAGTTGTGCAATTAAATACGCATTTAATTAATACAGTGTTTTATTTTGCAAGATATTATAGTGGCGACGAGGATGGGATTAAATTATTGATAATGATTTAGGACGAAACCGAGCGCGCGAAATTTTATAAACAGACCTTTGGCAGTCGAAACAACGACTAAATCTATCTGTTCAAAATAAAATTATTTGCATTGTTGAACTACTAATCTATCCCTGTATGTAGGCCGTTTTGAAATTTTCCGTCTTCTATCTAAGCTCTCCTTAGTAGAGATTTTTAGTATAAAATCTATACTAAGGAGCGCGTTGAGTAACCGTTAAATGTCTCTGAGTGCGGCAGTTAGACATTCAGTATTACTGGCGAAATGACTGCATGTCTAAGAATGAATGTCTCATTCTTGATCAGAAAGTAATCCTAACTAATATTATAAATACGAATGTGACTATGTTTGTTACGCTATCGCACCTTAAGGTTACACTAGTCGAAAATTCTTCCATACAAACGTAGTCTAGGGATTATTCCTCTGTTTGACGATGTACGTTCAAAATAAAAAGTGATATCAATTTGTCTCATCATTATCTAGCCCTGTATGGAAGCGAAAAAGTAATAAAAGAAAATATTTGAAAGTTATGAGCGTCCGTACGCAAAATACGCGCTTGGTCGTGGAGTTGCGGAAACAGCCCGCCGAAAAAGGGGTCCAGGCTTATAGGACGCTTATAAGTTATGAGCGTCGAAAGTTCCACAGTTC
This sequence comes from Orthosia incerta, assembly GCA_948252205.1. Lineage (NCBI taxonomy): Eukaryota > Metazoa > Arthropoda > Insecta > Lepidoptera > Noctuidae > Orthosia > Orthosia incerta. The sequence goes on from OX411769.1 coordinate 6,192,717, forward strand.
GACACAAATTTTAACGCATTTTTGGGCGCGAATAAATACCATAAGACAGAAAATTGCAAAACGGCCTCCATACAGGGATAGATTAGTAGTTAAACAATGCAAATAATTTTATTTTGAACAGATAGATTTATCGTTTTTTCATGATATCCAGACTCCAAAAGGTCTGTTTATAAAATTTCGCGCGCTCGTTTTCGTCCTAAATCATTATCCATTTCGCTACAAATTTGCAAAAGTGTGTATTCGTACGCGAACTAGCTTCCTACTGCTCATCACAGCATCTATCTCTTCCGCACGTGTTGTCGGTTGATATAAAATGCATTTTAACCCCGCGCACAAAATAGTTCGTGCCGTCGACTAGTGTACCCTTAACGGCTGTACGGATTTAGATGAAACTTGGCATATGGATAAACCAGAACCTGGATTAGCATATAGGTTACTTTTCATTCCGGTATACAGCCCCCTTGGGATAATAAAACACATTTCACTCGGGCGGAACCGCGGGCAGAAGCTTCTTTTAAATAATTGTGTTTGTTTCAGGTTCTAAAAAGTTACGCGGCAGGATACCGCTCTCGACGTACCACACTGGCTCGCTTGGTCAATAAGTACACCAATGCTATGTTTATGGAGCCCCATGTAAGTTGAAACTTAGCTTTACCACAGATAATATAATACTAGCATATTGATGCCTCATGTAAGTTGAAACATAGCTTTACCACAGATAATATAATACTAGCATATTGATGCCTCATGTAAGTTGAAACTTAGCTTTACCACAGATAATATAATACTAGCATATTGATGCCTCATGTAAGTTGAAACATAGCTTTACCACAGATAATATAATACTAGCATATTGATGCCTCATGTAAGTTGAAACATAGCTTTACCACAGATAATATTATACTAGCATATTGATACCTCAAGTAAGTTGAAACATAGCTTTACCACAGATAATATAATACTAGCATATTGATGCCTCATGAAAGTTGAAACATAGCTTTACCACAGATAATATAATACTAGCATATTGATGCCTCATGTAAGTTGAAACATAGCTTTACCACAGATAATATAATACTAGCATATTGATGCCTCATGTAAGTTGAAACATAGCTTTACCACAGATAATATAATACTAGCATATTGATGCCTCATGTAAGTTGAAACATAGCTTTACCACAGATAATATAATACTAGCATATTGATGCCTCATGTAAGTTGAAACATAGCTTTACCACAGATAATATAATACTAGCATATTGATGCCTCATGTATGTTGAAACATAGCTTTACCACAGATAATATAATACTAGCATATTGATGCCTCATGAAACGCATTTTACTAAAAGAGTTATGAATATAAATGTGGATGGATGGAGAGGGAGGGGACGGCCAAAGAAAAGATGGATGGACTGTGTGAGGAGTGATATGAAAGAAAAGGGAGTCAGTGATAGCCAGAGGCGGCTGTACTTTAAGTTCACTCGTGCACTGAACTGCCAGATTTAAAAAGGTTTAGAAATAAAAAAAAATGTTTAATAATATCTGATTAACGATCTATTCAATATATACGAAATTATGACGAACAAATTTAAGCTCTTTGCTAAAGTAATAAGACGTATATTGCTGTAAAAAATACTCCCCGTGCGCTAGGCTAAAGCGCACGGCGAGAGTTCATACAATTCTATGAGAAACAAGCGAAAACGCCTGGCGCGTGAGACAGAGATAGTTCAATAGAAAATGTACGGCGAAATATGACCATTCTCGTGCGCCGCACCAGAAAACCGAAGATTACCGAGAGCGGGCGAGGTTTGACGAACGAAATTTATCTTAGGGTCGAGTACCAACATTAAAAGTTGTACAACGACGTAACTAGATGGCGTTGGCGTCGAATTAGAAGTCGCTAGCGAGATTGCTTGCCGATTTACATAGGCTGCTGTGAATTTTAGCATATCTAACACAATTACCCAGTGAGACGGAAAGGTGCACTACCACTACTATGATCCACCAGCCGCCACTGGTGATAGCATGACGCGGGACAGGACGGTATGGAAGAAGAAAACGTGTTGTGCCGACCCCAAGTAACATGGGACAAGGGCAGGAAGATGATGATAGATGCCTCATCCCGTACAAACACAGATGACCTCGCAATAGATACCGCTTGCCTACTGTTTTGTTTGATTCCGAGTTCACCAAATTTGGCGGCAGGCACGGGTTGCGCGGGGAGTGACAAGTGCGCCGTGATTGGCTATTCGAGGTCACGGTACCTGTCGTAGTGATGGGAAATACGCATTAAATGTCGATAAAAATATCGATATTTTTCAAACAGAGTATTTTATGTAAAATTTCTTAGGCGGTGATTTTATAATTACTTTAATAATAATAAAGAAAAAACATCAATCGAGAAAAGATTTTGATTTTGGCCAGAAGTGATTTAATTTAATTTTAATCCTATGTAAATAGGGTCACACTGAGCTCTTGTTATGAGTAGAGCACAATTAATTCAAAGTTAAAATAAACTAAATTGTTAATTTTTAAATAATTAATTAAAAAAAAAAAAACTTCTATATATGAGTTTCATTATACTAGTAAGTACAAATCTGCCTAGCCTTTTTCTCAACTGTATTGGGGTCGGCGTCCAGTCTTACCGGATTCAGCTGAGTACCAGTGTTTTACATGGATCGACTGCCTATCAGACCTCCACAACCCAGTAACTGGGTAACACGGTACCCCTTGGCAAGACTGGTGTCAGATCTCAAGCTTCTGACTACCTGTAACGACTGTCAAAGATCTTCAAATGACAGCCGGGACCAACGACTTAACGTGCTTTCCGAGGCACGGAGGAAACTCGGTATGTTGGAATGGTCACCCATCCACGGACCGACCTCGTCAAGCGTTGCTTAACCTTGATGATCGACCCGTGCGGCTGTTATTATTTAGCCACGAGCTCCGCCGACTTCTATATACCTAATTAAATATCGATCATCGATACTTTTCAATAAGCAAAAAATGTATTTTTCTCAACATTTTTACTTCGGTGGGAAAAAGATAGCAATATAATAATTCCGTATGAGTGAAAGGGACTTTCACAAAAGACATCAACGAGCGCTAGTGTAAAGTGTGCAATTTTGATTTGCTAACCATTATAACTTAACCTTTTTTAGATTGTTCAATATTTATTACTTTGCCTACCGGTGGAATGCTATCTCATCTTTTTTGAACTTGAAGGGCTGGTTGATTTTCCACACCATTTTACTGCACAATTCGTCTTTTTTTTAAGGCAAACCGTTGAAACTATTTTTTAAACAGAATTAAAACTAGAAATCGCTTGGGTCCCTACAGCTCTAATGTCTGGTCGACACTAAATAGATCATACCGTGCATTGAGTAATATCAGCCTAAATAAACTGATGTGTGGTGCGCGTAAGTTGTCTTCTATGCGGAATCTATTGGGAGGTAATCTGCGCGTACAAAGAAACCGCGCCGAAAGCGATCAGGCGTAGGACCAACGGCTTAAAGAGCGCACCGAGGCACGGGGGTCTCACAGCGCCAATTTTGGGGCTGCTACTGAGAAAATCCAAATGAAATAACACTATATCACTTCGCACTTGATGTGTTTTTTTTTTTTAAAGCAATCATCCAATGACTTCTCCCGCAATGGGTGAAGCGGGAGAGCGTGTCAGATGTTAACTGATTAAAACCCACCCATGTGCCTTCAGTTGCTTGAGCCAGGGTCGCGGTAACTCTTTCAAATTTATCCGCGACACTGCCCGACTTGGGAATCAAACCCTGTAAAACATTCCGCACACTCTTCGTCGCTCAGCTCCTTCCCATTACGCGAATTCACGCGTGACTTGAGTTTTGTTGCGTCTGGCTCGCTTGGTTTTGACATTTTCTTTTAATACTAGCTTCAGCCCGCGGCTCCGCCCGCGTTCAAAGTTAAAAAAAGTGTTATTTAAAAAAATATTTACTTACCTATCTATTTGATACTAGAAGTTCAAAAAAAATGCTCCGATCCCCACCAAACTACAGGATTATCCGCTGGGTCAATCTAAAAATTCTCTGAAAATTTCATTAAAATCGGTCCAGCCGTTTCGGAGTCTATAAGGAACATACATACATACTTTCTCTTTTATATACACCGTGAAATTTAAGTGGTTGTTTTCCCGCGGCAGAACGACTTGCCTTTAGGAGTACTTTCGAAGCATAGAGTTAAAGTAAAAAAATAACGATGTTTTTATTTTAAAATAATTTAAAAAATATTCATCAACTCGAAAAAGTGAGTAACAATAGTAACTTGTAGGTACTAGGTATTACTCGCGTCACCACCGTATTATTCATCGTAGTACCTAGTACCTACAAGTTACTATTGTTACTCACTTTTTCGAGTTTATGTTTTTTTTTTAAATTATTTTAAAACAAAAACATCGTTATTTTTTTACTTTAACTCTATGCTTCGAAAGTACTCTTTAAGGCAAGTCGTTCTGCCGCGGGAAAACAACCAGTTAAATTTCACGGTGTATATAGATTTTTCTAGGGTTCGGTACCTCAAAAGGAAAAAACAGAACCTTTATAGGATCACTTTGTCCGTCTGTCTGTTTGTAAAGACGTTTTATCTCGGGAACGCGTGGAGGTATCGAGTTGAAATTATTATTTATTTAAAAAAAACTTACTTCTAGATCAGCGCAATCAAGAGATACATATACATTAATGACTAAATGAATAAACTCCTTCAGGGAATTCTACTCCTTGTGTCTATAGTCTAAGCTTGTAATTAGCATGTGTAAATTTCGTTTTTTTTTGTTACAGGTAGAAGGAGGTTTCGTAATGAAATGTGCAGATCTTCTAGAAGTATCTTGGCGTTTGGACAATAAATGGTCGCCTGTGGCACCGTTCCATCATAGAATGAAGTTCGATTTAGAGTTTATGGGTGAGTTTTATCTTCTTTTTCTCGTATTGACTACAACTGTAAGCTCGCTAGTACGCGCTAAGAAAGTTCACCTGCCCTACGCAAGAAAAGGGATGTTTTTGGGGTAGAAAAATGATGATTCTATTTAGTCTGTGAGATTATCAAATTATATTGGACACGTATTCTTTGCTTTACCAAATCAATAAAAAATTACAAAGATACAGCGCATCAAAGTGCCGCAGTGGGGGCTTGTGACGTCACTATTTTTTTATTTTATTTGTCAGGGACAAAAAACAGTTACATGCCAAGCTTAACTAGATATTCTTAAATTAGTACAATACTTAGAAATACATTTATACAATTTTCCATGTTTATTTTACTACACATGTAACCCACAACATTGTCCATGAATTCACAAAAAAAAGTCAAAAGAAAACAAATAAAATATGTAACACTATGTCAGTATAAGTGTACTATCGGCGTGACGTCACATGATATTTCAACGCATTATATCGTAGTCACTTTATATTTACGTGTCTAAAGAAAAATACTTGTCCAATATTTTTTATTAATGTACCTGACGAACAAAAACAAATTTTCAGTTAACACCCTATTTGTGTCGTAAAAGACCATCATGTACACGAAAAGAAGTTTGTCGGACCTAGGCACGAATCTTGTCGAGCGCAGACAACACTTCTTGCTCAGCACCGTGCCAGTGAATATAGTTGGTGTGTAGAAACTAAACGAATTCTTGCGTAGGCCCAGTGAGTTGTCTTAGCGTCTACAAGTGGGCTTTATTCGAAGGCCACTTATACTCATGACGTGGTGGAAATCATATTCTAAAACTATGTTGTAATCGAATGTCTAATGGATCAAAATTAGCGAAGAAGGCGTGATCTCAATGTTGGCATTATGAAAAACGCCTTATTTAGCGAGGTATTTTGCAAAATAAAGGCCAATTTTTCAATATTCAGATAACTTAAAGACAAGAACTAAATAAGTATTCAATGAAACTGTAATTTTGTGTGACAAATCAAAGGAAGGAGCTCTTTTTCGGTCTCTACCAAGGCAATTTGTTTTTTACCTGAACCAGAAAAACATTTAAACTTGCATGTCTTCTCATTATAATAATCTCAATAATTCTATATATTTGCAGAGGAATCCTACATAAAAATAATAACACAGGCTCACAAGCAACTCCTAGACCCCACCTTACAAACGGACGAACGTACCCTACTCCTAGCCAAAATTATTACCACTTGTCTTGAAGCGCGGGGTCCAATAGACCCCGAATCGGACCTAGAGTCCAAAACTACAGAAAGAGACAACGATATTGACAAAATTGAGAGTGAGAATGAGAAAAGAGATAGCGAAGTCATGGCTCCACCGAAAAGTCTGCCCAAAAAAGGTAAACAGAAGAGTAAGGAGACGAATACTGCTCAAAAAAGAAGTATGGATGATGAAAATGGTGATTCTGGAGCTAAAAAGATGAGAAACGATGACCCTGAACCTAAGAAAAGTATTGTAGAAGGCAATAATCCTAGGAAGAGTAAAATGACTGAAGTTGCCACAGAAGGCGGTAAAAAAAGAAAGATAAGTGAAGCTAATAAAGTTGCTAATGCTAAAAATGTTAGAGACAGTGGCAATACCGAAGAAGAAAATGTTAATTCTAAGGATACTAATAAAGAAGATAAAACTGGAAATACCAAACCTAAGAATCCTAAACAAACTGAGAATAACGATAAAACTAAGAATTTAAAAGAATCCGAAGATAAAACCGCCAATACCAACTCGAAACCTAAAAATATAAAAGAATCTGTGTCTAATGAAGACAAAAATACTAAAACTAAAAATAAAGTTACAAAAGAAGCAGGCGATATTGCTACTAAAGAAATTAATCCAAAACCTATAAATATAAAAGAATCTGTTTCTAATGAAGACAAAAATACTAAAACTAAAAATAAAGTTACAAAAGAAGCAGGTGATATTGCTACTAAAGAAATTAATCCAAAACATAAAAATTTAAAAGAATCTGTATCTAATGAAGACAAAAATACTAAAACTACAAATAAAGTTACAAAAGAAGCAGGCGATATTGCAACTAAAGAAGTTAATTCAAAAACTAAAACTCCAAAAGAACCAACAAAAGTTTTGAAGGGGCCAGCTGCTAGTAATACTAAACCTAAAACTGTCAAAGAAACAGATAAACATCAAGAAAATTATGACAGTGAGAAACCTACACAGAAGAATACTAAAGATGTTGACAAAAATAAAGATACTGCAACCAAAAACAATACAAATAAGGAATCTAATACAGAAAAGGGTAAAAATAAGGTACAAGCTAAAAATGTAATTACGAAACAAACTGGTGATACAGAGAATAATAATCAAAATGCAAATAGTAAGAAAACTAAAAATATTGACAAAAAGAAAGCTAAAACCGTTGCTAACACAAAAAGCAAGGAAAATATAGATGTTAATATAGATGCTGAACGACCCAAAAGTAAGATTACAGAAAAAAACAAAAATATTGCGAAAGAAATAAATGCTGAAGCTAAAACTAATAAAATTCACAATAAACCCAAAAATACTGACATTGCTAAAGTAAAGAATGTTGCCAAAACGAATAATGACGACCAAGTAACTAAAAAAGCACCTGCATTAAAAAACAATATTGCCAGCACAAAGAATGATGAACGTCCCAAAAAGGTTACTGAAAAAAAGGGCATAAATAAAGAGAAAGTGACTGATATTGCTAATAAGGCTACCGATAAAAATATTAAAGAGAAAACAGTTAATGATAACGTTAAAAATGTCACCCAAACGGTTCAAAAAGTAACAGAGAGGAATGCTACAAATATAAGAAATACAGACAAAATATCTGAAATAGGTAAAGTTTCAGAAAAAATCATTAAAGACAAACCAAAACCAACTATGAAAGAAGTACCTCAAAAAGTATTTAGCAGTAATGTACTTAGTAAGAAAACTAAAGAACCTACAATAAGTACCAAAAACATAATAAAAAAACCACTAATCCCCAAGCTACCTTCACACAGGAATTCGTTGAAACCGCAAAATCCTCCAAAAATAATTAAAGCTAGTAACACTAAAGCTATCAGCACCGGCAACACTGAGAAAGAAAATGGCGGAAAGGGATCGAAAATTCCTCAGAAGAAATTGTCCATAATCAGTGAAGGTTCTTCTAAGAAAAATATGTTAAGGATTAGTCCTAGTAAGTATTAAAAATATAAACTTTAATATTATACTAGCTGTCCCACGCGGCTTCGATCCCGTCAAATGGCTACTTACCTACCCATCTAGATCTACCCTACCCACCCTAGATACATGATTGTTGCGTAACTTAAACCGTTTACGCAGCGCACGCAACGGAAGGAATAATTTTACCCGTTTTTGCAACATTTTTCATTTATGCTCCACTCCTATTGGTTGTAGCGTGATGTCATATAGCCTCCCATTCAACAAACGTGATTTTTTGCCGTTTTTTGCGATAATGGTACGGAACCCTTCGTGCGCGAGTCCGACTCGCACTTGGCCGGTTTTGCTATAATGGTACGGAACCCTTCATGCGCGAGTCCGACTCGCACTTGGCCAGTTTTTTACTGTACATAGTTTTGTGAATGCAACTTTAAACATTGCTGTTAAGGTTGACTTTGCATTAATGCATATTTATTTCAACTAGAATTCTTATAATTACCTAAACACAATTGGCGTCAGTTTTAAAGAGAAGTTTTGTATGGGATTGTTTATTTTTATTAGTAGATCGATCGCGTTCGGTTCCGTTCCACGGGGATAGATAGTGTTAGCAGCGACTTTCAAGTTAAGGTTACACTAGTCGAAAATTCTTCCATACAAACGTAGTCTAGGGATTATCCCACTGTTTGACAATGTACGTTCAAAATAAAAAGTGATATCAATTTGTCTCATCATTATCTAGCCCTGTATGGAAACAAAAAGTGAAAAAAGTAAATATTTGAAAGTTATGAGCGTCGAAAGTTTCACATTTCGACACTAATTTTAACGCATTTTTGGTCGCGAATAAATACCATAAGAAGACGGAAAATTGCAAAACGGCCTCCATACAGGCATAGATTATTAGTTCAAAAATGAAAATAATTTTATTTTGAACAGATACGTTAAGTCGTTTTTTCATGATATCCAGACTCCCAAAGGTCTGTTTATAAAATTTCGCGCGCTCGGTTTCGTCCTAAATCATTATCCATTTCGCTACAAATTTGCAAAAGTGTGTATTCGTACGCGAACTAGCTTCCTACTGCTCATCACAGCATCTATCTCTTCCGCACGTGTTGTCGGTTGATATAAAATTCATTTTAACCCCGCGCACAAAATAGTTCGTGCCGTTGACTAGTGTAACCTTAAAGGGTTTACTCGGTTTGTTAATATTTTTTCTTTAAATGCAGTGACGATAGTTTTATAGCATATTTTACACGTTTCTTCTCCATAGGAAACGACTAACCCGAACCGTGCACCTTTTGTCGACGTTTTATAAGTGCCCATGTAGGCCTATGTAAAATAAAAATATTTGATTTTGATTTTGATTTTGTTTTTACAATTTCATTGTACCAAAATGTTAAAATACAAATTTAAAAGAATCGAGTGGAATGCCTCAGAAATTTAAGACCGCGCCATCTATTGGATTCAATATGTTCCGTTCAAATAATCTTTGAAATGTGAATTAAGAGCCCAATGTTCCATAATTTTGTACTTAGGAGAGTTGATAAAACATTTTTTTTTTGTTATCATTAATAATTCTAGAAAATGTTAATTTTACACACAATAACAAATCGATGCATATCGTGCCATCTAGTGATATTTATTTGAACCAATTTATTTTCTGAGCTGCGGGACCCCGTGGCTATAGCTAAAATTCTTTTTTTTTATGGTTTGCGTCACATTTAGCGCAAAAAAAAATTGCTCTTAGACTATTTTATATTCTTAGATTGTAACAGTACAATTATTTACAGGAAAAATGCCATCTAATTTGAAGACGACATCCCAAAATATGGCGAAAATTACGAATATACCACGTAAGTTTTCATTTTTGAAACATTTCGTCTAGGGGTACCTCCTAGTCTGGGGAAGTACGGAGGTCATACATATTTCTGCAGCAGTTCTGTTTCTGTTCAGTTCAGGAGCAGTGATGGGCCAGTGATAGCGGCCGCGATTTACAAGTTGTAGGTCGTGAGTTCGGACCCAGGCAGACACTTTACTTTGTGTAAATTCACATTTGTATAAATCACCACTGCTCTTAAAACGGTGAAGGAAAACATCGTGACGAAACTGGCACTCACCAAACCGCACTGGGCCCGCGTGGTGGAGTACGTCCCATTCCCTCTTACAGAGAGGTGGCCTGTGTCCCAGCAGTGGGATCTTTAAATGGCTGATTATCGATACGGCGATTTTTATGGACAAGCAAGTAAATTATGATGTTGAACTATAAACTTCTTGTTACAGGGTTATTGAAAAAGCCGGCCACAAAGACGACGTAACGGATATTGTTAATAAAATAAAGTTGTGTGCCTTACTTATTAATGAAATGAATTATATTGTTAAGAGAAATCTGGAATTATTAAATAAAAATACATGTTTTTTACTTGAAAAATGTCTTTTATTACTAAAATGATTACTAAAAATTACATAAACTAACACCAGTTCAGGTGAAAAAATATATCGAGGCGTTCCAAATAAAACGCAAGTCAAGTGATGCGGTTGACTGTTTCATAGCTTCGCTACGCAACTTCGTACCTTGCAGCTTGCAAGGTACGAAGGTGCGTAGCGAAGCTCGCACGTAGTCGCTCCCATCTAACTACCTCGCACATTTTTTGGGGAAAGCTCCCTAAATGCGATATTATTAACTTAGAACAGAGGCCTTAGTGCGAGTTTTTACTCACGCTCAATCGCGTAAACGTTAACGCCAATTTGTATTGAAACTGGATAAGCGCCGTCTGGTGACAGCAAGGCAAAACCTCTTTTTTTGTATACATTTTGACATAAGAGATCGTTTACGTTATCACGAGTGAGTACGTTAAAAAACTCGCACTAAGCACACTGCTCATATTAGTTTCACCATAAATTTCGTTCGAGATGGTCATGAAAGAATTATATCAAAATATACTCATAAATTGGTTTCGAAATTGTAAATATTAAAATTATACTTAAATTCATTATACATGTCAAACTTATAGATAAAAAAACAATTACATAATAGGTATGTAAAGTCACACAATAATATTTTTCTTAATAGAAAATGGTTTACAAATTAATACAACGCCGAAAACGGATAGTTTTTGTGCGTATCGCCCATGCTGAAAATAAAAGAAAAACATAGTTTCATGATAAAATTTTCGAAATAGTATGATGCTCACTGCTCGTGGCAACTTAATAAAACATGTGTCATCCACCAATGCAGGACCCGCATGGTGGATTGAGGCCCATTCCCTGTGTCCCAGTCAAAGAGCTAGATCGAAGAGTTTACGAAAAATTCCCAAGAAAAAAATACCTAGTTCTCAAAATATGAACTCATTATATCTTTTAAAATAAGACCCTACTTAATCTGTGACTTGGCGACAAGCAAGTAAGCGACTAAATTTGGGAGAAAACAGATCTTCGCTAGGTGCTCTAGTTTATGAGATATAAATGTGGCCAAGCTGGGGAGATGCTCCCCAGATCGGCCACCTGTTAAACTCTTCTAACTTTTGAACCAGTGACCGACAAATTCTGATATTTGGCGACAAATTTCGACTAGTTCGCGACATTTTAGGATTTCGAACCGAAAGGGTAAAAACGGGACCCTACTACTCTCCGCGATCCGTCTGTCTGTCCGCCTGTCACCTGTATCTCATGAACCGTGATAGCTAGACAGCTGAAATTTTCACAGATGATGTATTTCTGTTGCCGCTATAACAACAAATACTAAAAACAGAACAAAATTATATTATATCTAAGTGGTACCGAAAAGCATGTTAAGCCATTGGTCCCGTGTGTCATTTGAACATCTTTGACAGCCATTATGGCTACTCAGAAGCCAGAAAATCAGACACCAGCCTTGCAAAGCAGTAGGTATCGTGTTACCCAGTTTCTGGGTTGTGGAGGTCAGACAGGCAGTCGCTTCATGTAAAGTTCTGTTAATAAGCTGGTAGTCGACCCGCAGCCGTATTGCGTAAGTATATTATCCAAAGCAAAAGAATCGATTCTTTCCCAAAACCAACTTTACGTAGTATGCACTACGAAAAGTCGTTTATGGGAAGGAATCAATTCTTTTGCTTTGGATAATATACTTACGCAATTCGGCTGCCGGAAAAAGTATATAACGATATTCGACCTCTCTTATAACTGCGTAAGGTCGCTGTATATCAGTAACACAGGACCGTTCGATGTGGCGACACTTGGGGGAGGCCTATGTCCAGCAGCGGACGTCTTTCGACTGAGAAAAAGGTACATAATAATTGATTTACTCACCCCTTAAAAGTAAAAGTGCGTTTATTCTTGTTGAGCGCGTTGAGTGCGTCTATTTTGGGCTGGTCCAGGTTGATGGCCAGAGCTTGTAGATTGTCCCACAGGTGGGCTGCCGACGAGGCCTTCACTACCACAGGGTGGCCACTGCCGAACTGGTAACTGTTGGATAAGACAATATAATTAGAACTTATATCTATGTTGCCTGAAAGCTACAACTTGGGGGTCTTTGAAGTCGAGAGTGAATAGGTTACTTCTAGGCAAGCGTGCTTCACCGTCGACCACATCATCGCGTACCATCAGGTGAGATGATGTGGGTCAAGAGGATGAGAGGTCAAGCGACAGCTTATCATTAATAGAAAAAAAACAGCCAAGTGCGAGTCGGACTCGCGCACGAATGGTTCCGTACCATTATCGAAAAGGCAACAGAAATACATCATCTGTCAAAATGTCAACTGCCTAGCTAGCCCTCTATGGAAACAAAAAAGTAATTTTTTTTAAAAAAAAAACGTTGCCAGGAATTTCTCCTGTATCGTGGGTGCGTTTACGAACATATTAATTCACATACACAAACACCCAGAGCCGGAACAACTATTTGTAGATCATACAAATAATTGTTCTGTGCGGTAATCGAACCCGCGACACGCAGCGCAGCAGTCAAACGCTCAACCACTGCGCCAACCGTGCGCCCAATTTGAAAGTTATGAATGTATGTCGAAAGTTCCATATTTCAACACTAATTTTAACGCATCTTTGCGCAGAAATAAATACCATAAGAAGAAGGAAAATTGAAAAACGGCCTCCATACAGGGATAGATTAGTAGTTCAACAATGCAAATAATTTTATTTTCATGATATCTAGACTCCCAAAGGTCTGTTTATGAAATTTCGCGCGCTTGGTTTCGTCCTAAATCATTATCCATTTCGCTACAAATTTGCAAAAGTGTGTATTCGTACGCGAACTAGCTTCCTACTGCTCATCACAGCATCTATCTCTTCCGCACGTGTTGTCGGGATAGCTTAAATGTATTTTAACCCCGCGCGCAAAATAGTTCGTGCCGTCGATCGACTAGGGGAACCTTAAATACATACATACAGTCGAATATAGAAACTCCTTCTATTTTGAAAGTCTGTTTAAAACCGTTAATATCATAGTTACCTAATGAGCAGCTCGGCAGGTGACATTTTTAGTCCGGAAGCCATCACTTTGACCAAGGCATCATCAATCACAGGAGTGTTGTGGTTCTTGTACTCGGCAGGCGTTCCCTGAAAAAACAGACTCCAATAATTACAATTACCATTTGTAAAAGAACAACTTCATGCCGCGTGGATGACAAGAATCCTACTGATATTATACATGCGAAAGTTTGGATAAATGGCTGTTTTTTACTCAATACCTACAAACCTCCTTGTCACGCCAGAACTGCTGAGCGGATCTGGAGAAATTTTGGACAGAGATAAATTATACTCTAGTAGAATGTTGGGTCTCGTTGGTGTGAAACGAGTGCGCGTTTTGTTCCCTCAAGGTCGTTGGCGACTGTCGTCGTCTTAAGTGACAGTGGGCAGGGCACATTGCTCGCAGAATGGCGACTGCGAACCGGAAGACGTTGCGTTGGAAGGCCGTATACAAGATGGACCGAGGACCTGCTTAAGGTTGCGGGAATCGTCTAGATGTGACACACACGTACAGGTTCGGTCAATGTTTCCACACTTAGGGGAAGTCTATGTTCAGCAGTGGACATCTTTCGGCTGAAATGAGGGTGATTATAAATGGAGAATTAAAACGTGATGCGCCGATCCCAAGTAACATTGGACAAGGGCAGGAAGATGATGTGTTAATAACCTGACAGTAGAACTTACCTTAGATCCGAGAACTCCATAACAGACGAGTGTGATGTTGCGTTCAGCGCAGAAAACGTGCAAGCGTTGTTGCGACAAGTACGGATGGCATTCCACCTGCAAATAAAATTAAAATTTTAGCGACATCTATGACGCTACATATGAACTAAATCACAAAATCCTGCATCGCGCAAGCGGAGTTTTCGGTGAGTTACACAAAGTTCGACAACAATCGTCAGGCAGTTGCCCGGACCAGACACAACACCCGTCTGGTTGGAGGACCATCCCTGTTCAATGGTAGAGGGGGATCCAACCTTCCAAAAAGGTTGTGGTCACGATCGAAAATTTCTGTACCCAGCTTCGGATAGGATCGATTATCTTTTTACAGAAAAGAAGTTACGGAGTAACAGGCTAGAACAGTTTAGGGGCAGGATGACCCTGGCAATCTATCTAAATCGGATATCGTCAGACTCCGGGCTGCTACCACAGATTAGAGAAGTTACTATGTAACAGATGCTTTACTCTCCGAGATCAAGTACACAATTTTGAACTCAATATCCGTGACGGTTGGGTTAAATATGTGACGGCTCGAGGCTGCCAAACTAAGGCCCCTACGCCCATCAACCACGCACGCGCGTGATCGGTGACAACCGACTGGCCGCTGGCGGAGCGGTGCCGGGACTACGCGAAAGGTACGGTCAAGTGAAAGAGGCCTGCTGCTACTGAGAATTTCCAGATAGAAAATCCAGCAACACTTGGCCGACCCGGGAATCAAATTCAGGACCTCATACTCAGCAGTATTGCGACCAGTAGGCCATAGAAACAATTTTACCTGATTAACCACCGGCTTCAGTCTTCCCTTATCCAGAATCTTCTGTATTTGTTCGGAGTTGAAGTTGCTGACTCCTATGCTCTTCGACAGACCCTTGGTCACCAGTTCCTCCATACCGAACCAGGCGTCCAGATAGTCGTGGTCGGAGTATTGTAGGACTCCGGCGATATACGGCAGAGCTTCGACACCTTCCTGTTCAGAAAATTAACAAAAATAAGCAAGAAAAGAGAGAAATATGCCCAGCAGTCGAAGTCAGGCTGTGGATGATGATGATTGACAATAAACAAACAGCTCGTATGCACTTTCTAAGTTTAGCTTGGACATCGCTGATATCATCATCAGCCAAAATACGACCACTGCTGGACACAGGCGTCCCCCAAGTGTCGCCACATTGGCAGGTCCCGTGAGTCTCGAGTCGAACCCCGCAACCTTCACCAGCAGCCTAATTGCGTAAGTAAATTCGGCAAGGCAAAGCGCAAAAAGTCGCGGTCGCAACTCCAGAACTATTCAGCACATCGGCCCACGGCTCATTTGATGGTAAGCGATGACGTGGTCGAAAAAGAGGTATGCCTTGACTCATTAATTCCTCGCACTATCTTGTAGGCAGTCTAAAAACAAAAACCGGCCAAGTGCGAGTCGGACTCGCGCACGAAGGGTTCCGTACCATTATCGCAAAAAACGGCAAAAAAATCACGTTTGTTGTATGGGAGCCCCCCTCAATTTATTTTATTTTAATTTAATAATTATTATTTTTTGAAGTGCTTAAACAACTAAATATTCCGTGAATATTTCAAGCGTCTAACTGTTGCCGTTATTAATATCGAACAAAAAACGGCAAAAATATCACGTTTGTTGTATGGGAGCCCCCCTTAAACATGTATTTTCTTCTGTCTAGCTATCACGGTTCACGAGATACAGCCTGGTGACAGACGGACAGACAGACAGACAGACAGACGTATCGCGGAGTCTTAGTAATAGGGTCCCGTTTTTACCCTTTGGGTCCGGAACCCTAAAAAAACGATGTGCCAGACTTACCTTAAAAGACATGGGGCAGTGTATCAAATACAGATCGAAGTAATCGAGCCCCAAGTTGGCCAGGGAAGCTCTACAGGTTACCTCTACCAAGTCTGTCTTGTGGTACGTACTCCAGAGTTTGCCAATGATGAAGAGGTCTTCACTGTAAAAATAGCGGATACAGGGTTTAAAATACGTATTGTTGCGAGCTGGGCTTCAGGGCTATATTATTCAAACAGTTGTTAAAGTACCTAGTTAAAGTGTAGTACCTACCAGTAATTAAGTGTTTAATTAGTCACACTTTATTACTCAAACAGTTCACAAACTAATTTATCACTTTGCACTCATTGAGCTAGGAAAAATATACATACATTAGCTTTTAATATGAGTGAAATACGATACAGAATTTGAAACATCGTTTTGTTTCATTCTTTCTAATGTAGTAATCGTATTTGACAAAAGAGAGAACAATATTTCAGTTGTTGCTCATTATAGCAACATTTTGTTATGATGTAGTGACAGTTGTAGGTACGTGCCATATTCGCCATTTTATGTGACGAATTTTGTGGTTGTGTTCGTGGTAGTCCTGCTGTCAAATGGTTGTTTACTTTTTGTATTATTATTGTGTGTGTGTTCCGTGATTAACACAACCATGGCATCGGCAGCCATTTTAAGTGCCATTTTAAGATAATTTGCCAGACGAAACCATAATAAAAATCAAATCAAATGACAAAATTTTAACGAATCCTCTTGAAATAGCACAAGTTTTTAACGATGGCTTTGTGGATTAAGTGAAACCTGTTACTAATTTAGACATTAATAAAAATAAACATAAAATAAGCAGTAGAATTACTTCTATGTTTATGTCGCCTACTATACCACAAGAAATTCACCAAATTATTATGTCGCTAAAGAATACGTCTAGCACTGGGTATGACGATATAAGTACATAAATTGTTAAACCACCATTGGGTATCCACAATAATTGCTCCTGTGTTGAGTCATCTCATTAATATGTGCATATGCCATGGTTACTTTCCAGAACAATTAAAAATAACAATTATAAAGCCTCTCTTCAAGAAAGACAACAGAGAAGATATGTCCTCCTACAGACCTATAGCGTTAGTACCAATTTTTTCAAAAATATTCGAGAAAGCAATATATTATCGACTTACTTCATACTTTGAGAAGAATTGCCTATTCGTTGATAACCAGAAAGGTTTTTAGGAAAAACAGATCTATTGACATGGCCTTAAACGATTTCTTACATATGGTTAGCAGCAGAGTGGATAAGAGGCTACCAACTCTGGCGCTTTATATGGACATGTCAAAAGCTTTTGATCGCGTAGACCATAAAATACTGATAAGTAAACTTAACGCATACGGGGGTAAGAGGAAATTTCAAATTTAATAGAATCTTATCTTTGTGATAGGCAACAAATAACGACAATTAGTAGAATTTATTAAAAAAACGATATAACTTATAAATCTAGCCAAAGAACAGTAAATTATGGAGTACCACAGGGTAGCGTACTCGGGCCGCCTCTATTTATTGTTTATATTAACGACTTTCCATCAGCATCATCATATCCTATGACAATGTTTGCAGATGACAGTACTTTTTAATATTGATGAGGCAAGCACATTAGAGACTGAGATTAATTCAACCTTATTGTCAGTTGTGAATTGGCTGCAAAATTATAATTTGGTTATAAATCTTGATAAAACAGTATTAATGAAATTTCAACAAAGAGTAAATCACAAATTAGACTTAAATTTTAAATATAAAGACAAAATTATTAATGAAACAAATGTGACTAAATTTCTTGGAGTAAACATACAAAACACTTTAAAATGGAATTCACATATTGACAAAGTATGCAGTAAGCTAAACCAACATTCCTATGCTTTGCACATATTAAGTAAAACGGCCAATCGAGCAACAGTCTTAACGGCGTATCATGGTCTTGTAGCCTCAACATTGAGATATGGAATTATATTTTGGGGCAATGCCACGGGTAAAGATATGGTATTTAAGTGCCAAAAAAGGTGCATAAGATCTATATATAATTTGCAGATGACAGACAGCTGTAAACCGTTTTTTAAAAATACGAAAATTTTAACTATGCCTTCGTTGTACATCTATGAAACGTGTATGTTCGTCAAAAATAATTTACATAAATTTGCTCGAGTCACTAGTCAGCGCCGCCGTTTTGATCGGTTACAAACAGTCGGATCTAGCACTGCACTATACGGAAATAGTATTTTTGTAATGGCTCCAAGGGTCTATAATAAATTACCAAAATGTATAAGGGATGAAGATAATATCCGCAAATTCAAAAGTAAATTGTATTTATTTCTAATAGATAAGACATATTACCTACTCTATCGAAGAATTTTTAAATGATAAAATATGACATTACTATCTATTCTAATTTACCATTGACATGCATGTAAAAATAAATTATAATTGATAAATTATTAAACAATAATACTTTTAATTGACATTATTTACAATATAATAAAATATGACGTTACTAATTCTTAATATAATTTACCATTGACATGCATGTGCAGAAAATTATAATTGATTTATTATTTATAAATAATACCTACATTTAATAGACATTATCTACTCGAACTTGACTTTGTATTGTATAGATTGAGATTTATTACTGAAAAACCTAACATATTTGTACACCAATTTAATTGGTAGGATATAGAGCTCGACTGAAATGTAAACATAAGACTTTTTTTGTAATACCTGTGTTCACGAATAAAGATTGATTGATTGATAAGGTTTAGGTAGGCACGTTTTTTTTTGTAGGTATTTCCAGTCCATACTATTTAATATGTCTATGCTTTGCACTACTTCGCTTTTGATCGCTCCGAATCGCTTTAAAATCAAAACTGCCTCCCGTCGATCCCAATCGCCCCATAAATAGCACGGGAAACGATTCTAGATAATTTTAGACTATTCTTGACGCGACGAGCACTTTTCAGAATGTTTGAGCACGTTCCCACGTGACGAGAACATTCCTGAATGTTCGGCTGTGTAAGGCTTAGAGTGTCAAGAACTTTAGAAGAAGATAATTGCCGCTAACTATTCGGAGATGGCCCTACTCGCTACGACTTGTTTCCTTCCTCTCGTCAATAGATGTCGCTACCTTGTCTTGTAACAATATTGTCTCTAATGGCAGTAGCATAATTAGTCTATAGGTAATGTTTCCGTTGGGAGATGGAGATATCCGTAATCACCACGCGGACACAGTGCAGCTTGATTCGAATATTTAGTTCTAGGACATGCCGGTTTCCTCGCGATGTTTTCCTCCACCGTTTTTAGAGCAGTGGTGATGAAATAAAATTAATTTTACAACTAATGTGCCTGCCCGCGTTCGTACGCACTACCTAAGACGTACCCTAAGTCTCGGCCGACAACTCTGAGCCATCACTGCTTCTTTAACAGTACTCTGATGAATTTTAAAACAGTTATCACCAACTGGATTGAATTTCAATCTATGGTTAGCAAACTGACATCATTCTAGATCCAGTATGGCGGGCTTGCAAACATGGCGGACCAATTATTTTTTATGCACCTCCATTACATAATACAGATACCAAATGAAAGGGTTTGCTGAGAGGAAAATAATAAAAAAAAAAATAGGTTTTTTAAAATTATTAATCTATTAATTTAACTTACCGTTTCACAGTGCCATCTTTAATTTTAGTTTGAATAGCCTCTCCTATTTCCTTCTCGTTGCCATAGATGTATGCAGTGTCTATGGCTCGGTAACCCAAGTCTATGGCAGTCTCGACAATATCCTTTAATAAGCGCGGATCCACCTGCGAATTGGAAAACATAACGAATTGGATAAGTTGGTGAAAGAGGAGGACGATCGCGGGTAAAATAATAACAGGCGCAAGAGTCGATCGCTAGCCGAGGTAGGTCCGTAGATGGGTGCAGAGCTGGGCAAACTACATGCTTTTCAATATAATTTAAAATACGAAATGTTTTTTATTTTTGTTTTTTTAGATATTTGAAATATAAAATATAGTATTTCCACATTTTTTATTTAAAATACAAATTACAGTCGATCGTCCAACGTGCAATTGATGTTACTCTGTGTTAATACAAAGAAATTTCGTGAAAATAACCTTTTGAAATGAAAATGACGATGTATTGACAAGATACATAACAATTTGACGTACGCGGTCGCCATTTTGCTTACGCACCCACAACATTGATAAAAGGGGAATGCCCATTTTGTAAGGGAACTTGGGCTCCTTTGAAAAAATGGTTGTATCTTGATGAATTTGGTTGTATATTGTAGAAAAAACACGTTATATTCATAATTAGAAAACATTTTTTATTTATTTTGTGGGGTTCACGAGATATAACGATGTTTCTGTTCTTGAAATGAACCCTTATTACAATGAAATAAGGTGCATACAAATGTCCAAGTGAAGAAACCTGATCTGTTGTTGTCTGTACATAAAGAGTAAAGGACACGGATGGAAAAAAACACAAAATATAAATCCTGTTTTTGGATAATATTGAAATCGCAAACAAGATACCTCATAAGCGGCCTGTGTATGGGCAATCTCCTTTGGTACTGAGATAGTTTATAGTCTGGAATAGCACATACTTTTTATCTCGGTATAATGCTCCCTTGGGATGATAAAACACTAACATGTGGTCGAAGCCGTTGGCAGAAGCTTGTTATATACATGTATAAGTTCACTGGAAAAACTGCTTTTATTGGGAAAAGTGGATAAAGACCACGCGGATGTCCACCAACTCGCTGGTCAGATTAAAAGCCTATATGAGTATGTAATTTAGTTAAAGAACAAATATACTCGTAGCTATGGGTGACAACACCTTTAAAATAACGACTTTCGTGTTGCGGTCATGTGAATTCAAGTCATATGACGTGGAAGACGTGGGTCGCGGATAAATATGAAAGAGAGTTACCGCGGCCCTGGCACAAGCAACCGGCGTGTCAGACTAAAACCCACCCGTGTTCCTTACACGGGTGGGTTTTAGTCTGACACGCCCTCCCGCTTCACCCAGAGCGGGAGAAGTCATTGGATGATTTCCAAAAAAAGCCAGCTGATGGTATCAATACAGTAACAATAGCGCTTGACAGGATAACAATAACGTATACGTCAGTTTCAAAAACGTGGCAGAACTACTGTCAATCACTGTTCCAGGACCAACAGTCGCGACATTTCCCAAATACAGAGGTAAACTGGAACCGGATATTCTTCTGTCTGAAGTAAGGGCCGCCATAAATCATCTTAAAACTAAAAAATCCGAGGGTAGAGACCGAATTCCCATAGAAACCATAAAGGCTTTAGGAGAACGTGGCGTCTATATCTTCCATGCCATTTGTAACAGAGTATTGCAGACAGGAACTTGGCCATTTGAATGGACTCATACATAAAAAAGGCTCCACAAAGAAATGTAACAACTATCGCCTTATTGCACTGATATCCCACGCCAGCAAAATCTTGTACATATTCTAAATGAGCGGCTGAAGGCGTATCTGTCCAAAGAAATCGCACCAGAACAGGCTGGATTTGTGAAGGGAAAGGGTACACGGGAACAGATTCTTATTGGTTGCCAGATTATTGAAAAAGCTCGTGAATTCAACAAGCCAACATACATCTCCTTTGTTGATTTCACCAAAGCGTTCGACTCGGTAAAATGGCCAATCTTGTGGAAACCTTTACTCCACACACACGCCGCAAACACCCGAAACACCTAGTTCATCTTCTGAGGAGATTGGACGAAGAAAGCACAGCCTCGGTACGAACAGGTGACATTCTCTCCAGTAACTTCCACCTCAGTGCAGGTGTCCGCCAAGGATGTATTATATCGCCGCTCTTATTTAATGTCTACACAGAGCTTATAATGCGCATAACTCTAGAACATTGGACATATGGGGTTGCTGTTGGTGGCTACAACATTGCGAATTTGCGCTACGCAGATGACACCACTCTTTTTGCATCTAATGCTCGCCATATTATGGAAGAACTCCTACGCAAAATGGAACAAGTGAGCCTTGAACTCGGATTAAAGATAAATCGCAGCAAGACCAAGGTGATGATTGTGGACCGTGCTAACAATAATTAGCCAGAAGTTACTCAGATCGCGAACTGCGACGTAGTCCAATCCTACGTATATCTTGGAGCTTTAATCTCGAACAACAGCGGCTGCATTGACGAGATAAAGAGGCGTATGGCGATCACAAGAACTGCAATGGACAAAATGAAAAAAGTATGGAGGAACAGAGACATCACCAAAGCCACAAAGACCAGGCTCGTGCGCACTTTAATTTTACCCATATTTTTGTACGCTGCAGAAACGTGGACGTTGCGGGAGGTGGAAATACAAAAGATAAACGCTGTGGAGATGTGGTGTTGGAGAAGAATGCTCGGAATGTCGTGGACCGAGTTTCGCACAAATGTCTCGATACTCCAAGAACTCCACATCAAGCAGCGTCTGTCCGCAATAGTACAGTCCCGAATACTCACTTTCTTCGGGCACGTTTCAAGGCGAGACAGTCAGTCCATAGAGCGGTTAGTCGGAAGGAAGGAAGGAAGAGTGGAAGGCACTAGACCACGTGGTAGGTCACCCATGCGTTGACGCATTACATCTGCCGCATATACTACCGATACTTCATGACGACCACGACCGCTCTGTCAAGAGCGTAACGACTAAGAAGAAGATACGTCAGTTTGACATAATATGTCGCAGAGATCAAGCTATCTTTTATGAAGTATAACTGATTATATGAATTCGGATAAATCGTACTAGATGGCGCGACATGTACACACAATTCAATGGAATTGTGTGTAAAATTAACATTTTCTGGAATTAAACATAAAAATTGTATGTTCTTGTTTAATCAATGGAATATTGGGCTCTTAATTCACATTTCAAAGATTATTTCAACGGATCATTTAAAATTGATGCCAGTAGATGGCGCATTTTTAAATTTCTGAGGCATTCCACTCGATTGTAAAAATTTGCATTGTAACACATTTTGGAGCAAAAAAAAAAAGGTAAAAACGTGCAAAAAAATACTATAAAACGAACCTTCACTGTATTTAAAGAAAAAAATATTCACGAGTCTAGTAAACCCTTTTACTTGCAAGTCGCTGCTAACACCATCTATTGCCGTGAAACGGGATCGCACGCGATTGATGTACTTACAAAAATAACAAGATTAATCAGATGAAAAACGCTAGTTACGTCGGCACGGTTTCTTTGTATGGGATGAGGCATCTGTATGCTAGTATTATATTATCTGTGGTAAGGGTTAATTATTTACGCAATACTGAAAAAAATTAAAGGAAATGTGTTATACTCGTTCATGGAGTTTTTCCTTTGCCCTGCCGAACTCACTTAGGCTGCAGGTCAGGGCGATTACGGGACTCAGAAGAGAATAAGTAGCCAAATGGAAAGAAATCAAAATCTGTCATCAGTGCCCTGTCGTTGAAAATCTTGGTCGCTCTACCAAAATCAATCATTAAGCAGCCTCAGGAGACTAAAAATCTGGTTAAGAAATACTAAGGGGGAAAATCCCTTCTATGGTCTGGCCATGATGAATGTGCACAGCAAACGAAGTGGTCGAGAAATTTACACAAAACCCCCGATGATTGAGCTCGTGGAACGTTACCCATTGGATTTTATACCGTTCTTATAACAATCGCCGTAGAGGTAAGACTCGCTGGTAGTCAGTTTTAAGTTCCTATGCTTTGACTGTATTTAAAATTCATACTTTTTCCCATCCTCCATATATCAACTTGCCCCCCCCCCCCTGGTCCATCAGCTGGCGACGCCCTTGCTTGGATGCAGCTCGTTAGTGAATCCCTCAAAGCTTTCCAAGACGCAAGACGGGAACGACCTTCAACAATAAAGAAATCAAACAAAAGATGTCTACTTACCAAAGCGCTTCCCAGAACTAGGACAGGAATTTGATTGCCGTCAGCTAACGGTAAGTACTGCATACTTTCCATTCTGCCGAATTTGATCTTGCCTTGTCTCAGCTCTTCAATCTTCTGCAGGTATACCTCTTCTGATAAAGCTGCTGGAGAGCTCTTCTTTGTGGTGGTGGTCGTTGTTATGGTTGTTGTCTCCTCTCTCGAGCGGGCAGTCTTACTCTGTAAGAACATACATCATCTTAATCAGCCTATTAATGTTCCCACTGCTGGGACATAGGCCTCCTCTCTCTGAGAGGGAAGGGGCTTTAATTTTTCACTTTTTTCATGCTGTGCAGTCGGAGGATACATATTCGCGAGCTGGCTGACCAAAACCAGATATATCCTCCGACTGCACAGTTTTTTTGTTTTTTTTTTAATTGATCTTCTTTATGCATACCTCTTCTGATAAAACTGCTGAAGTGGTGCTTTTCTTTGTGGTGGTGGTTCCTAAGTTTGTTGAGTCCTCTCTCGAGCGAGCAGTCTTACTCTGTAAAAAACATAGATTCAGATATTAGCGATCTTCCTACACATTTTTATTACAGTTTGGGAACAAAAACAGTGATAAAATGCGTGACTCAAGCCTATCACAGAGGCCGTGCTATTTATATCACAATCGAATCGCAAAGAATCTCGTTCGAAGCCTGAAGCTTTCAAGCTGGATTCCTGGATCCTGGAATGAACACTAACGTGGATAGCTGGAGCTGAGGTTAAGTGAATAGTGCCAGTTGAGGTAAACACCGTTGGAGACTGCTGGGGAGGTTGACACTTGAAAACAGTGAGTACAGTGAAAACTCATACAGAATCCAGTCCCTTTGTTTTGAAAGTCTGAAAGTAAACCTAACCCTAGATAAGTTTAAGCTAACCCTCCAACACTAAAGTCTGAAGCTGCGTGCGTGCGTGTCAAGCTTAGAGATTAGAGCTGACACGACCGGGCTGACTTCTGATGTAGGACTTGAGCTAGAGTCTGAGGCTAACCTACAGTCTTGAAGACTGAAGTTAACCTGCAGCCTTATTGCGTAAGTGAATTCTCCAAAGCAAACAAGTCGATTCTTTCCCAAAAACGACTTTACGTATTGCATATTACACTCTGAAACGGAAAGGTTATGCTCCTTTCCATTACCAATATTTTGACGTAGAATTGATTGTAAAGAATGAACGAAAGCGGAAGAATCGAGATAAAACTTCACTATTGGTATTGTGTAATGCAAAATATACAAATGTCATGTATATTTGACAAGCGTAAAACCCCATAAAACCCGTTAGTACTCTTTCCAAAATAAAAGAAATGATTCTGATGCTTTGAAGGAATCTACTCGTCTGCTTTGGAGAATTCACTTACACAATTAGGCTGCTGGAGTTTGAGGTTGGACTTAACCCAGAGTTTTGAAGTTAACTCGGAGTTTGGACTTAACCTTTCGAAATCTGAAAAGGAAGCGAACCCTCTTTGAGCTGACGTTCGATTATATTTATATCACACTGATAAACGATTTCTACTTAACTAAATTGCACGTAGGTTCACATGGGCGCAAAGCGATGCCATTCAACGATTTGACTTGCAATTTTCTTGGAAAATACTTGCGCGATATCGACGCAATTAAAAAATATATCCGGCCAATTGCGTGTCGGACTTCGCACATTAGGGCTCTATACCAGAGAAAAAAATTGATTTATCAATATATTGGTATTTGTTAGTAAAGAATACGTAATAATAAACATCACCAAATTTCAAGTTCGTAGCTCAATGGGAAGTTAAAAAAATCTTCGGAACAAAATACGTCGCGCCGTCAGTAAAATGCCTTAGCTCTCTTGTTATTTTACTACCCTAAAAACGTATTTTTTTTTACGTGTTTTTTAACTTTTTAGTTGTACCTACCTAATAGGCCAGTTGTTTAGTAAGTTTCCTATAACGCCAGAATATATTACCCGAATATCATGAAACTTGAACAAATTCGATCAAATGAGAGATCTGCTTACCCCTTAAGAACATACTGGCGTGATGTTATGTTATGAAATGGTATAAACAATAAACAGACATGCGATTGCAGCAGTCCCGAGAAATTTGCCGTTATTTATTGAAGAGTTCTGTTGTATATCTTCGAAGTTCTTCATCAGATCTTCACCAAATTAAAATGGGATCAATTTCGGAACATACTCTTTCAAACAAAAAATAATTTTCAAAATAGGTCCACAATTGACGGAGATATCGGTGAACATAAATAAAAAGAAATTGTAGAAGATAAAAATAAAAAACCAAAAACCAAATTCTTTTTTGAATTTTTCACATGCATTTTGAGGTTATGTGAAAAAAGTGTAAATACAAAAGTTGTAGATCTTTTTATTATCTACAACTTTACGATTTAACTTTTTTCCATAGATAAACCGTTTTCACCCTTAAAAACTCACCCCCTTCCACTTCCCGACCTCAGATCTCCCGTAATTTATTTTTCCTTTATTTTTTGTTATATTCTCTTCCTTTTCCAATGGGTTTCATCCTACTATATATTTTTCTTTTCAAAAATTATCGACCCTGGTCTATAAACGGCTAGTCGTAATTTTATGAAAAAATAATAATTTTACATATAAGACAATTTTCTTAATAATTTGATCTAAAAAAAATTTGAGTTTTATTCGTATAACATAGTGTAATTAATTTGTAAAGTTATGTCTAAAACGGATAAAACACGACAATCGCACCAAAACCGCTGGGCGCATTTTAATGAAATCGACACCATCTCAAAGACAATTTAATTATCTAAATTTTGATCCGAGTCTTTTTTTTTTAAGTCATAAAATAATAAGGAAAGTACAAAAAACTACAAAATTTTGGGTCGCGCGGGTGTGAAACGAGTGCGCGTTTTGTTCGCTCAAGGTTGTTGGCGACAGTCGTGGAGGGCATTTGTCTGGACCATAATATTGTTACGAGCTGGGGTTCAGGGATAAATTATTAATTAATTAAACAGCACACATCAAATATTTACACTTTATTACAAAAACTCTTCTTAAGGTTGCCCTAGTCAGTCATTCTTCCATACAAACGTAGTATGGCGAATACTCCACTGTTTAACGGTGTACGCTCAAAATAACAAATGATATCAATTTGTGTCATCATTATCTAGCCCTGCTTGGAAAAAAAAAGTAAAAAAAAAACGTGTATTTGAAAGTTATGAGCGTCGAAAGTTCCATATTTCAATACTAATTTCAACGCATCTTTGGGCGGAAATAAATACCATAACAAGAAGGAAAATTGCAAAACAGTCACCATACAGGGATAGATTAGCAGTTAAAAAATGCAATTAATTTTATTTTAAACAAATACATTTAGTAGTTTTTTCATGATACTCATCATACTCCCAAAGGTCTATTTATAAAATATGGTGCACTTGTTTTCGTTTTAAATCATCATTCATTTATTATTTTTATACCATGAGTGTGTATTCGTACGCGCACTAGCTTCTTACTGCTCATCACGGCGTCTATCCCTTTCGCACGTGTTGTCAGATGAGATAACATGCATTTTAACCCCGCGCACAAAATAGTTCGCGCCGCTAGGGCAACCTTAAACAATTCTATTACTTCGCACTGTTTTCTTTTTGATCGATCGCACTGTATCGCTTCTCAATCGAAACTGACTCACGACGAACCCGACCGCTATTCTTATAGCACGGAAGATGTTTTTAGGACGTTCCATACAGTTCTAGATACTTCGAGAATCTGCCAGAATAATCGACTTTCGAACTCATTTTTCTCGAAGCGACGAGAAACTTCCAGAATGTTCGGTTCGAAAATTCTGGAAAATTCCATTCGACACGAACTATCCAGAAGATTAGTTCCGCTATTTGATACTAGATGGCGCTACTAGTTACTACTAATTCTTCCTCTCGTCACTAGATGGCGTTGCTTAATCTTGTAAAAATATAATGTGACAAAATAATCGCAAAACCTAAAAAGGGGTTATTTTAGGTACCTTGTCCGTCTGTGCGTCTGTCCGTGTGTCACGACCGATTTTCTCAGGAACGGGTGGACCTAGCAAGCTGAAATTTATACCAGATACTGAGGTATATAGTCACTATTAGGTGTACAAAAATCAAGGTCCTGAGTCAACACGATAAAAAACAAATTTAGATTTTCGCAAAAACTTGTAAGTACCTAATAGTGAATTTACCTTAATTTTCAACATTTTGTTTTTCGGAATTTTCCCTTTACTTGTGCTGTAGATAAGACCTTGCTTTTGCTGCAAAAACCTGACTGCTTAAAAAGCGAACTAAAAATTTTTAAACAAGAAGAAAATCATGCTGTGCAGTCGGAGGATACATCTGGTTTTGGTCAGCCTACTCGCAAATACGTATCCTCCGACTGCACAGCAAGCAGCAGCATGATACTGTCACAAGCTAGGGCAACGCCATCTAGTGACGAGTAGAAGAACTAAGTAGTTACTAGTGGCGCCATCTAGTATCGAATAGCGGAACTAATCTTCTCGTTTCGAATGGAATTTTCCAGAATGTTCAAACATTCTGGAAGTTTCTAGTCGCTTCGGGAACAGTGAGTTCGAAAGTCGATTGTTCTGGAAGTTTCTCGAATTATCTAGAACAGTATGGAACGTTCTAGAAACATCTTCGGTGCTATATAAAGAGCGGTCGGGTTCGTCGTGAGTCAGTTTCGATTCGGAAGCGACATAGAGCGATCAGAAAAGGAAAATAGTGCGAAGTAATAGAATTGTTTAAGAAGTGTTTTTGTAATAAAGTGTGATTAATTGAAGTCTGCTGTTTAAATAATTTATCCCTGAGCCCCAGCTCGTAACAAATTAGTGTCGGAAGTGCGGGATAAATTATGCCGGTTCTACCAAAGGAAGGAACAGAAGGGATGCGCACCAGGAGTCAGCGCCAGCAAGATGTAGACCAGTGTTGCTGTGGAGACGCTCCCTCACCGTCATCAGGTGGACAGCGAGACTCCGCGGCTGCAGTGGAACCAGCTCAATCGTCGGCGTCGCCTGACCTAGCCGCCCTTATGACATTCATGCAGGAGCAGGCTCGCCGTTAGGAGGAGCAAGCTCGCCGCTTGGAGGAGCGGATGCAGCGCGACAAGGAGGAGCAGGGTCGCCGTCAGGAGGAGCAGGCGCGGCGCTTGGAGGAGCAGCTGCAGCGCGACAAGGAGGAGCAGGCTCGCCGTCAGGAGGAGCAGCTCTTGGTGATAAAGGACCTCCGCGGAGCCATCGGAAGGGAGATGAAAGAGGTTAAGGACCAGGTCCAGCAGCAGGAGATCCGCATCGCCGAGTTGGAGAAGATTGTTCGTGGGCTCACATCTGGCGGAGGAGCCGTGCAGCTGCAGTAGTTGCGCCCTCGCCGGGTGGTTTTAAAGTGCCACCATTCGACGGGTCTTCGTCATGGTCTGCCTACAAGATACAGTTCGAGGCCGTCTTGAAATCGAATAGGTGGACCAAAGAACAGGCCTTGACTGCCCTAACCTTGGGTCTTCGCGACCAGGCCTTGACTGTGTTAGAGGCACTTGGACAGAACTTTACTTTCGAGAAGCTTCTGGAAGCATTGGAAGCTATATACGGCGACGCACACCTGGAACATGTGTTTCGCGCCCAGCTGAAGGTTCGATCGCAACGTGTTGGTGAAACCTTACAGCAGTGGGCTTTGGAGGTGGAAAAGCTGGTCCGGAAAGCTTACCAGTCGTCACCTGTGCTTATTGACGGGAACCTCGTACAGGCGTTCACGGATGGGGTACGCGACCTGGAGGTTAGGGCTGCCGTTAAGGATAGGCCATTTTAAGAACCTTAAGAACGCCCTAGCCTACGCTTTGGAGGTGGAAGCTGTACGACGGGACGATCGAGCTCACCGCATAAGGGAGGATGTGTCTTCATCCCGGTGCTATAGCTGTGGAGAGAGAGGCCACATCCGGTTGAGCTGCCCGAAGCGAAGGAGCCCCCATTGTGGAATTCAGTTACCAGCAGCAGGAAAACCGGTAGATGCCAGGACTAAGTGGTGGTTGGTGGCTGGTGATGGAAGAGCCCCAAGAAACTCGATTTCAAAGATTGTGAGTCACAATCATGTGAAGGGAACAAAACACCACACGGAAATGCAGATACTCTCTCGCGTAGATCGTGTTCCAATCAATGTAAGCCCTGTGCCAGGCAAGAGGCTGAGCAGGTAACATTTGTGAGGATGTTGAGGACGGATCTTAGCGTAGATTGGAAGGGAATCTTGCAGAGTGCTCAGCAAGATGGCAGAGACATAAAACCGATCCTCGAATGGAAGAAATCAGGAGCTCCGAGGCCTCGGTGGAGTGATGTTGCAGCAATGAGTTCTGTCACCAAAAGTTATTGGGCACAGTGGGAAAGCTTGATTATCCAAGATGGAGTTCTGTGCCGGAAATGGGCGAGTACTTGCGGTGACCAGTGTCATCTACAAATGGTCGTACCTAAGGTTAAGGTGCCGGAGGTCCTACAGCTCTATCACAATGGAAGTTCAGGAAGTCACATGGGAGTTAAGAGGACTCTAATCAAGATCCGTGAACGCTTTTACTGGATCCATGGTCGAGAGGACGTTAAAGAATGCAAATGCACAAATTGTGCGGGTGCGCCTGTGAAAGGACCACACACTCGTAGTAGAGGTGCATTAAAGGTTTATGAGCACATTAGAGAGACCGGTCAACAGATGTCTGCGAGGATTAAGACTCGCTACGAACGGAAAGCGAACAATAAGGGCTTCGATGAAGGATCTCTGGTATGGTTACATACCCCGGTACACAGCAAAGGAAAATTGCCTAAATTGCAAGCAAAATGGGATGGACCATATCGCGTAGTTACCCAGATGAATGACGTCACCTACCGAATTCAAACGGGACCCCGAGGTGCATCATAGGTCGTTCATGTGGATCGGTTGGCCCGTTATCATGGGTCTAACAATGCTCGGGACGAGCATGTCTAAGAGGGAGGCAATGTCACAAGCTAGGGCAACGCCATCTAGTGACGAGTAGAAGAACTAATTAGTTACTAGTGGCGCCATCTAGTATCGAATAGCGGCACTACTCTTCTCGTTGCGAATGGAATTTTCCAGAATGTTCGAACCGAATATTCTGGAAGTTTCTAGTCGCTTCGGGAACAGTGAGTTCGAAAGTAGAT
Source organism: Orthosia incerta (assembly GCA_948252205.1). NCBI lineage: Eukaryota > Metazoa > Arthropoda > Insecta > Lepidoptera > Noctuidae > Orthosia > Orthosia incerta. Next base: position 6,223,913 of record OX411769.1, read on the forward strand.
TGTTCTGGAAGTTTCTCGAATTATCTAGAACAGTATGGAACGTTCTAGAAACGTCTTCGGTGCTATATAAAGAGCGGTCGGGATCGTCGTAAAAATTTTCAAATTGAAAAAAACATGCTAGAGAATATATTTTATCACATCTTATTTGTATATTGAGGAAATATGTAAATTTACCAAATCTCACCCTGAGATGTTTGAAAAACTGGGAGATAAATGTAAGTTCAGAAATAGATATCATAATAGATTAATTATTCCCAGAATGAAAACGGAACTACATAGGCGAAGTTGCTATCCTGCGTGTATTCAGATTTATAACAAGATTCCAAAACAAATTAAAGAACTTCCAATGGTCCGCTTCAGAAGGGCTTTAGCTTCACGCAGTTTACTAAGGAAAACCAAAAATTAAAACAAAAATTAAAGAACTCAAGAAATTAATTTGGGATTTCTTCAATTTAAATATAAATGATCTAATCGTACACTTACCAAAAATTTGCATGACATTATGCAATTTAGGCTACTTATACTACCATTGTAAGAACTATTGTAAACATATTTATCTGCAAATAAATCTTTGACTTTGACTTTAGCTGCAGCCCGCGACTTCGTCTGCGACAAACTCGTATAACTAAAAAAAACCGGCCAAGTGCGAGTCGGACTCGCGCACCGAGGGTTCCATACAAACCTTAGCTTAAAGGTATTATAGACCTGAGTATTTGATATGAATTTCAATTTAATACCTTTACGCGTTCACGAGGAAAGGGGTAGTAAGTTTAAAATTATTAAAAATATTTTTATTATATGATGTAACTAAAAATTTACGGTTTTCGCAATTTTTCCTTTATCTGTGCTATATGACGTTGCGTCGTACCAAAATTCAAGATTCTGAGTTCACGGGAAGTACCCTGTAGGTTTTGATTCCCTTGCGAGTCGAAAATTTGCGGCATAAACGGCTGTATCTTTTGATTGCGTTGGCATAGAAGTTTGATTTTTCACAGCTTTAAGGGACAGTAGACCTGAGTATTTGATATAAATTTCAGCTTGATACCTCCACACGTTCCTGAGAAAAAGGGTATTTCCTTTCGAGGTACGGAACCCTAAAAATCAAGGGTTTATTTGTAAGTGGAACCCTAGATCGTTTTCTAAAATAAAAGTAGCCTAAGTTACATATATAAATACAAAACATACATACAGACTTTTATAGATTATAAAAAAGAAACGTCATAGAACAATAGCTATCTTCCAATGAAAGTCACGTCAAAATCGGTCTACTCGTTTCGGAGATTACCCGGAACTATCATACAGACAAACATATTATTTATGACATTTATGTACCGTATAATCGCACCAATATTAACTATGTACTTTCATATGCATTTACTTAAAAGCTATTATTTTGATATTAAAAATAGACAAACACTTAATTTTTATTTATTTGTTTAAGGCGCCTCCCCGAGCAAAACGCCGCGCTTGTCGAATATTGTGCAGTTTTTAAGAGCAATCTACTCTGTATTTAAAAAGAAATATCAGTTAATAAAAATACGTTAAATTTCTACATAATGTTGATTCTAAAATGGTAGTACACTTTTTTTTTAAAGAGGTATATGTTTCACTAATCTCCTTCCAACAAAACAATAAAAATGTGAAATAATTATTGATATTGAATGCATCTCGTCCTAAAGTGTTCATTAATTATTTTTTATACTAACACTAATGGATAGACAATTTGATAACGAACATTTTGTAAGTTTAGTTTTTTTTTTAAATACCAATATTCGATTTTATAATGATTTTATTTTAAAATCTGTGCGTATTCATTACCGTTATTCATGCGCCACCAGTGCCGCTAGGCCAATAGGAATGCTCATATCTCATGCTGTATTTTTGGTCAGGTTACGGCCTTAAATGTAGGTACCTATATATTTTTTTTATTTTATTATATGCATTTATCTTAGCACTGGAAAGCCTTGTAGCAAATACACTTATGGAGCACAAACTGTAAATATTAAAGACTAAATATATTTGGCTTCACCGTTGTCAGCCATGTCCAATACAAACTTAGAAAGTACATATGAATTCGAAAAAGCCACATTGGTCCTTGCCCGGATTTGAACCGACGACCTCAAGCACGGGAGGCAAGGTCTTAGCCACTAAGCCACCACGACACTTACCAAGCCCTTTTATAGATGTGTAGATAAAGATTTGTAACCTTCATCAAGTCAATGATCTTTGGCTGTCTTAGGATGTGGCAATCTTGCGATGATTATAGTTTTAAGTTTAATAAATTTATTCATAAACTTAGGAATAGATACATTGCACGGTTAAGTGAGACAAGCATTAAAATAAAATAAAAATAAAATAGTTTATTTCTCTAACGGTTCTTTTACAATATTATTCAGTGGCTGGAACTACCCTTTTTTTTTTTCTTTTTTTTTTTGCGTGGAGAAATGCTCATGCATACTGCACTACCACGGGGAGATAGTGCAGTTATGTGGGACTCGAACCCACTAAAACTCCACGGTGTCCTCCAGTGCCGCTTATGGCGGGAACACGGGCACGCGTTAGCACTCACCGCGAACCCGCCGCGGCTGTCCGTCACCGGACCCTCCTCGGGGGGGTACCCCCCATCACCGGCGCACCAGAACACACTGAACGCCGTGACCACCCCAGGGACCAATTCAGCACATGGGTGCCAGACGACCCCGTGTATGGCACCCTTGGTCCCACTGTGACGGGTCGAGGCCCCGCCACCTACCATTTTGCGGCCGCAGAGGATAGGGAGAGCGGCTAACGCTATACCGACACTCCTCTTCCCCTGCGGCCCCACCGCATCCGCCATCAGACGGTGGCGACCCCGTCTAGGCCGCGGAAGGTAGGGTGAGCGGCGCACCGCAATACCGGCACTCCTCTCCCGCCGCGGCCTCCAACCCTCAGCCGCGATATCGTATGGGACCTGGGAATCTCCATAAGACATCGCGGCCCGCCTCAGTTGCGATGTCGCCTGTTACCAAGCGGCACCGCAACCTACTAGTTGGCCGCTACGTCGTCGGCTTAATCGCCAAAAGCCCTGACGAGCGGCCCCTCCTCGGGTTCCTCTTCGCTTCACCGTGGGTGACCAAGCCACGGTTACTGAGCCCCCCCGCCTCGACAAAGCGGGAACCCACCGGGGGGGGGCTGGAACTACCCAGGAAGCATGTAGTAATGCTTCGTATTGGGTGGTTCCGCTCCTCCCTTGGATCAATATACATATTTTTACGTAACTAGTTAACTAAACTATTTTAAGTAAATTTTACATCTATCAACAAAATTAATGTGAAGGCAAAGATACTGGTACGATTCTTTGTGTTTATGTGCAAATGTGTGTATGTATGTGTATGCGTGTGTGAGTGTGCCTTTATGATAGTTATTAAAACATTTAACTCTCATATAGTATCTGTGAATTATGCTCCTATTGGGAGATTTCTAGCCCTACGATGCAATTATCTTGGGATCGGCAAGTAGCACTAGAAATCATGAGTATTGTCGTATTTAAATAATAAGTTCTCTGTATCACAGTATCCAAGTGGCTCGAGTTCTTGGCCAATTGTTAGGGTTCCGTACCCAAAGGGTAAAAACGGGACCCTATTACTAAGACTTCACGATCCGTCTGTCTGTCTGTCTGTCCGTCTGTCACCAGGCTGTATCTCATGAACCGTGATAGCTAGACAGTTGAAATTTTCACAGATAATGTATTTCTATTGCCGCTATAACAAAAAATACTAAAAACAGAATAAAATTAATATTTAAGTGGGGCTCCCATACAACAAACGCGATTTTTATGCCGTTTTTTGGTCGATATTAATAACGGCAACAGGTATTATAAACAGGTATTACAACGAAATATTCACAGAATATTTAGTTGTATACTCACTTCAAAAAATAATTATTATTAAATTCAATTAAAATAAATTAAGGGGGCTCCCATACAACAAACGTGATTTTTTTGGCGTTTTTTGCGATAATCGTACGGAACCCTTCGTGCGCGAGTCAGACTCGCACTTGGCCAGTTTTTTTTTTACATTCATGGAATCGGAGGTTATATATTGTACATTTGTTGTGAAACCTATTATAAAGGTAGGCAGAGTGGGCTAGAAATTGACGTCTGGCAAAAAGAGTTCTACAGGGAGGAGTAGTGACTGCTTTACATTTCCTTCTACCTGTATGATAGGTCTTAAGGTTATACTAGTCAACGGCACGAACTATTTTGTGCGCGGGGTTAAAATTCATTTTAAATCAACCGACAACACGTGCGGAAGAGATAGATGCTGTGATGAGCAGTAGGAAGCTGGTTCGCGTACGAATACACACTTTTGTAAATTTGTAGCGAAACGCATAATGATTTAGGACGAAACCGAGCGCGCGAAATTTTATAATCAGGCCTTTGGGAGTCTGGATATCATGAAAAAACTACTAAACGTATGTGTTCAAAATTAAATTATTTGCATTGTTGAACTACTAATTTATCCCTATATGGAGGCCGTTTTTCAATTTTCCGTCTTCTTATGGCATTTATTTGCGCCCAAAAATGCGTTAAAATTAGTGTCGAAATGTGGAACTTTCGACGCTCATAACTTTGAAATATTTTCTTTCTTTACTTTTTCGCTTCCATACAGGGCTAGATAATGATGAGACAAATTGATATCACTTTTTATTTTGAACGTACATTGTCAAACAGTGGAATAATCCCTAGACTACGTTTGTATGGAAGAATTTTCGACTAGTGTAACCTTAATCTTTTATATAAAACTTTTATATAAAATAAAAATTAAATAAAACAAATTTACATAGTAACAGTTACGAATTTACTGTTGTATGGAGTTTTGATATCATTATGTAACTGGTAGAATACTGGTAGATACTGAACGTTTCTAATAAATTGTTGTTGGAACTTATTTGCATTTCATTAAATAAGTTCATCAGGTAGTGGAAAAAGAATCGTTCGTGTCTCGCATAGAAAGGCTTTTTTTAATACTCGAATGTAGCTTTCGACGTTCGCCTTCGACATAATTATTGGCTACATCGCTCGTGTTAAAATCTCGACCTTTTATGCTCGACACGAAATGTACTATTTTTGCTTATCGAAAAGTATCGATATTTAATATATTTATGAAAATAAAATAACGTGTTTTAAATTAAAATATGATTATTATTATAAAAATGTATTGTAGGTAGGGAAGGTCTTAATCTAGTTAGTGGGTGCAGTACTGTCCTTCTAGATAGGAGATGAAATCACCTGTGTGTAGAAGAAACAGATTGCGATCCCCTGTCGTAAAAATAAGGGTTGACTTATATCATGAACATGCTGTCAATATTTCATTATTAAAATCAATTAACAAAATAAAATAAAAAACAATATAACTAATTGTATTTAAATTAAAATTTTAGGTACTTAATCGAATGTCAGATAAGAATTAATAATTAATAAAATAAATTACTATAATTAATAAAATAAATTAATATATTTCTGTTGCCATGGTTGCCGCTTTAACAACAAATACTAAAAACAGAATAAAATAAATATTAAAGTGGGGATCCCATACAACAAACGTGATTTTTGTGCCATTTATTGTGATAATGGTACGGAACAATTCGTGCGCGAGGTCGACTCGCATTTGGCCGGTTTTTTTTAAATTTAGTTTGTCTGTTTGTTCCGGCTTAACTCCGAAATAGCTGGACCGATTTAGATGGTAAATTTAATGGCAGATAACTGATGTTAGAAGTAACTTATGCTACTTTTATTTTAGATTTTTTTTTATGGTTCCGCGTAAAGGTCAAACCGCACTACGCGTCAGCGGAGCGACGCGACGCGACACTTCCAAATATACTTTGTGTTTGTATGAGATAAACCGCACTACGCGGCAGCGGAACTACGCGACGCGACACTTTTCTCATACAATATATTTTGTCGTGTCGCGTCACTCCGCTGACGCGCAGTTACGCCTAGCGCGTAACTGCGTGACCTTTAAAAAATTAATATCCGTGTTATTTTTAACCGTCTTTCCAAAAAGGAGGAGGAAGAAGTCGCGAAAAGTCGGTGTTATAGAAAGAAGAAACGAAAAGAGGAACACCGACTTTCGAAAAAGAAATAATTTTTCACGTTTTTGGCAGTCGGTTGTATGTTTTTGTAAACAAGTTTTTTTATTACTTTTACCAGTTCGACGCGAAAGAAGTCGCGGGCGACAGCTAGTGTAAAATAAAGCCTTCAGACGGTCAATGATCTCTGGCTGTCAGTGTGTGGCACTCATGCGTACGGGTTATAAAATATCAATTTTCCAAAGGTCACCGTGTTACTCAATAAGTTATGGTGGTCAGGTACTCAGGTAAACAGTTGCTTCATGTAAAATCAATACATATAATAAATCTGTCGAAAAGTAATTTTGTACATCGAAAATATTTAAAAAAAAAATAGCCATGGCACGGGGTCTCATTGCTAATAAAGAAATTTTAGTTCAAATAAATCTCACTAGATGGCGCGACATGTACACACAATTCAATAGAATATAATAATTGTGTGTAAAATTAACATTTTCTGGAATTGAACATAAAAATTGTATGTTCTTGTTTAATCAACTCTCCTAAGTACAAAATTATGGAATATTGGGCTCTTAATTCACATTTCAAAAATTATTTTAACGGATCATTTAAAATTGAAGCCAGTAGATGGTGCATTTTTAAATTTCTGAGGCATTCCACCGGTTTTTTTTTTTTTTTTTTTTTTTTAATTATCAATAGGCTTGCGCTTGACCACTATCTCACCTGATGGTAAGCGATGATGTGGTCGACGATAGAGCACGCTTGCCTAGAAGAAACCTATTCACTCTTGACTTAAAGACCCCTAGATTGTAGCTATCGGGAAACACAGATTGTAACACATTTTTGGTGCAAAAAGACTGTAAAAACGTGCAAAAAAATGCTAGAAAACGAACCTTCACTGTATTTAAAGAATTAAATATTCACGAACCTAGTAAACCCTTTTACTTGCAAGTCGCTGCTAACACCATCTATTGCCGTGAAACGGGATCGAACGCGATTGATGTACTTACAAAAATAACAAGATTAATCAGATGAAAAACGCTAGTTACGTCGGCACGGTTTCTTTGTATGGGATGAGGCATCTGTATGCTAGTATTATGTTATCTGTGGCCAGGGTGTTAAAGGATAACCAACAGAACCTATTTTCGGCATTTTTGGAATTTTGTCTGTTCGTCTGTTTATTTGTGCAAGCATCACGTGAAATGTACGAAACCAATGTAAATAACTTTAATACATAAAAATTGTGCGTAACTTGAAGAATTACTTAGTTTTTGTTTCATCGCAATCGGTTCACTCTATCAAAACTTAGATGAATTTAAAGTGTTCATGAAGTAAAATGATCACAACACACCCAATTCAGATACTCGGACAATTGAACTCGATATTCGTTAGATGGCGTTGTGCATTTGAAGTAATTTTCTGAAGCCGCGGGCACAGCTAGTACCGTAATAAATTCAGACCAATATATGTTAATTTTTGGAGACGTGATGCGTACAGCTAAGGAGTGCCATTCCCTGCCGAAATCTTTATTTCCCGATAGCTACAAGCTAGGGGTTTTTAAGTCAAGAGTGAATAGGTTACTTCTAGGCAAGCGTTGCTTCACCGTCGACCACAACATCGCTTACCATCAGGTTCAGGTGAGATAGTGGTCAAGCGTGAGCCTATATAATCTATCTCTGTACCAATTTTCATCTAGATCCGTTCAGCCGTTTTGAAGTGATTGAGTAAGGCTACTACAAAAAAATCGCAGTGCGTGCTACGCACTGCGATTTTTAGTCTCGCGATTTTTTTTCGCCTATTCTGCGACCTATGGCATTGTATGAAGCTACAGGCATTGCGGTAAAAAATTCGCGCGGCAATAATATCGCAAGAAAGCCGTGTTTTGCAACAAAATCCACCGCACCGCCGCCGGATTAAATTCGCGCGAATATTTTGAACTCTATGAACAGGTAGAAAGATACATAAATCGCGCGGAATTTTATTTGCAGTGCGTGTTACTAAGATTCAGTAGGCGGACAAAAATTCGCGCGAATTTTTTAGTACGATTTGAACGCCTTTTTTTTTCCGCAGTGCGTGTGGCTTCATACATTTCCATAGGTCACAGAATAGGCGGAAAAAAATTCGCGCGAATAAAAATCGCAGTGCGTGCTATGCCTAACAAACAAACATAGATATTTCACACAGCACACATCCATATTTTCGCATTCATAATATTACTAGTTTCTGCCAGCGGCTTCGCCCGCGTGAACGTCCAAAATTATCCCGAGGGAACATATTCCCGAGATAAAAATTATCCTATGTGCTATTCCAGACTATAATCTATCCCTGTGCTAAATTTCATCCAGATCCATCCAGCCATTTTAGCGTGAAGAAGTAACAAACATACACACTCACAGACTTTCACCTTTATAAATTATAAAATTAATAGATTGTCAAAAAATAAAAGGCCCGTTTTGACAGTTATAAAAATACTTAATAATAATTAAACTTGATGCTTGCGAATGATACTCGTTGTTATAGTGTATGGGTATTATAATAATTAATTAGGATTATGAATTTGATTTTTTAATTTCTTACTTGAAAAGTTATCGCGGCATGCAAAATGAGAAACGTCAGCGGACTTGTTAGATTGTGACGACTTTAGTGTGATTCTAAGATAAGATATATACTTACGAACGCTAATATACACAGAGTCATCACTAAAATACTTTTACACTTCATTTTTACAGACTTATAAAAACTTTTTTTAAACAAAACAAATGGAGCAAAGTATGTCTATTTCATACCAAATCTAACGGCCACTGGTACACAAAACAAGGTAGCAACAGAGCAAATATTATTCACAAAATTGACAGGATTTGTTATACAAATATAAGTACCCACATTTTTAATAACTAGTTGACATTGGCACACTTTTTACTGTATGTACCTACTTACTAACTCGGTAAACATTGAATTCCGACACAAACTTATAAGTAAAAAAATGCCAAGTTCGGTAAAACAGTCTAGAGTTGATGGTGGCGCTAGATAAAAGAGTTTAGATCTGACTGGTCCTATAGTTTTTAGCACTGTAAATTGCACAACATAAATAAAAGCTTTAATAAAAACCGGCCAAGTGCGAGTCGGACTCGCGCACGAAGGGTTCCGTACCATTACCGCATAAAACGGCAAAAAATCACATTTGTATGGGAGCCCACTTATATATTTATTTTATTCGGTTTTTAGTATGTGTTGTTATATCTGTAAAAATTTCAACTGTCTAGCTATCACGGTTAATGAGATACAGCCTGGTGACAGACAGACAGACGGATCGCGAAGTCTTAGTAATAGGATCCTGTTTTTACCCTTTGGGTACGGAACCCTAAAAAATCATAAATTCTGACATCTAAAGAAGCGAACTAAAAAGACTTAAACAAGAAGAAAATCAACCAATACTTTGGTATTATTCACTGATCTAAAACAGTGTCCATGGAGTTTCTAGCACGTTTTTCTCCATTAGAAATCTGGCTAGGCTTTGGAATAAGCAATTAGCTTCATATTTTGGACTGACCGACTTCTTGACTATTCAAAGATTTCCTCAGGATATTATCCTTCACAGTTGTCAGCAATACCCATGGTAAACTTAGAAAATAAATAATGAATTTAAAAGGTCCCATTGGTAGTTGCCCGGATTGGAATCCACGATCTCAAGCCACTGGGCCACCGTCATGACATATACCATGCATATATGTATCATTTATATGTATTGTAGTACTATGTAGCATCCTCATAGGTCATTTTGTATAAATATGTATCTGTGTTAAATGAATTATGTAGATAATGCATTACCCACTTAAGTTGGTACTTACGTAACTATATTCATATTTAGATTCTATCTATGTAAGTCCCATTTGCGCTAAAAACTTAACTCAGAGTTAGTTGCTCAGGACAGGAGTAGACAGTGACCTGTCGCTGGCGACCGTCTTCGAGTCGATGGTCGGCAGCGAGGAGTCCTAGGAAGCGGAGGTATCCTTCTGCGAAACAGGTAGTCTCGCAGAAGGAGGTTGCGGAAAGGGAGAGGGAGATGCACCGGGTGTTGGCGGAGGGTGGACAACGTCCTCTGCCAGCCCCCCTTAATGGGTCCAGGGGCGACGGACCCTTAAATAACATTATTGAAGTTCATAAACTATGAGGGCACCGAACATTGAAGGACAAAATTAACTTTGCCGTTGGAAAACTGTAGTCCCCATACATCGACATAGCAGCGGTCAGTTTACCAACTGCAAATAAGTTATAGCAAAGTTATAGCAAATATTATAATGTTGGTGATAAGGTAATGCTCGTGCATTCTCTGTATGAGAAGAAGCCTGCCCTGCAGTTGGTATTAAGGGTACACTAGTCGACGGCACGAACTATTTTGTGCGCGGGGTTAAAATGCATTTTATATCAATCGACAACACGTGCGGAAGAGATAGATGCCGTGATGAGCAGTAGGAAGCTAGTTCGCGTACGAATACACACTTTTGCAAATTTGTAGCGAAATGGATAATAATTTAGGACGAAACCGAGCGCACAAAATTTTATAAACAGACCTTTGGCAGTCTAGATATCATGGAAAAACGACTAAATCTATCTGTTTAAAATAAAATATATGCATTGTTATAACTACTAATCTATCCCTGTATGGAGGCCGTTTTGCAATTTTCCGTCTTCTTATGGTATTTATTTGCGCCCAAAAATGCGTTAAAATTAGTGTCGAAATGTGGAACTTTCGACGCTCATAACTTTCGAATATTTTCTTTTTTTACTTTTTCGCTTCCATACAGGGCTAGATAATGATGAGACAAATTGATATCACTTTTTATTTTGAACGTACATCGTCAAACAGTGGAATAATCCCTAGACTACGTTTGTATGGAAAAAAAATTGAGTAGTGTAACCTTAACCTTAAATATCAACAGAGTGACTGTTACTGCTTAGCCACGGGCTTTTCGAATTTGTTAAATAATGAGAAGCCGACTCTAAGACTAAACCACATCACACTAAAATTATAAAGGCGAAAGTTTTGTGAGTGTGTGTGTGTGTGTTTGTATGTTTGTTGCTCAGTCACGCCAGGACGACTGAACGGATCGGGATGAAATTTGGCACAGAGATAGATAGAGTCAGGAATGTATAGGAAACTTTTTATCTCGGGAATCGAATCCGCTGGCAGAAGGTAGCGTAGTATAAATTTAGGAAAAACGAAAGTTTATCAGCCTAGGGTACATAATATAGGAACAGTCATTATGATTCAGAGTGATTATAGTCGTGGTGGCCCAGTGGCTAGGAAGTCGCCTCTCCTGCTTGACGTCGTGGTTTAAAATCCGGGCAAGTACCATTGTGACTTTATCAAATGCATATGCTCTTTCTAAGTTTATTTTGGACATCACTGGCAACGGTGAAGGAAAACATCGTGAGGAAAGCTGGACTTATAGTTAACTTTGAAATCGCCAACCCGTGCTCGTGCCTTCTCTGTATGAGAAGAGGCTTTTGCCCTGTAGTGGGACAGTTACAAGCTGGTATTATTGCAGTGTATAATTATCTTGAATTAATTTGTGGTCGACCATAAATCATCTGTTCCACATTTTTTTTTTCGTAGATAGGCTTGCGCTTGACCACTATCTCACCTGATGGTAAGCGATTATGTGGTCGAAGGTGACATTTTTGTTTATTGAACACTTATATTGTTCAAATATTCGTGTCCATTGTGTGTGATACCGCTGTTGTGAAATCGAAGTTCGAGTCTACAGCGATACCAATATCAAACAAGAACACGATCTCGGTTACTTATAGCAAAATCTTTCAATAATAGTAATACAAAGTTATTTAATCCATCAGTTTCATACATTTGAAAGTGGCCGAATTCAGAACTTTGTCTTCTAAACTACCCTTAAGGGTACACTAGTCGACGGCACGAACTATTTTGTGCGCGGGGTTAAAATACATTGTATATCAACTGACAACACGTGCGGAAGAAATAAATGCTGTGATGAGCAGTAGGAAGCTAGTTCACATACGAGTACACACTTTTGCAAATTTGTAGCGAAATGGATAATGATTTAGGACGAAACCGAGCGCGCGAAATTTTATAAACAGACCTTTGGAAGTCTAGATATCATGAAAAAACTACTAAATCTATCTGTTCAAAATAAAATTATTTGCATTGTTGAACTACTAATCTATCCCTGTATGGAAGCCGTTTTGCAATTTTCTGTCTTCTTATGGTATTTATTTGCGCCCGAAAATGCGTTAAAATTAGTGTCGAAATGTGGAACTTTCGACGCTCATAACTTTCAAATATTTTCTTTTTTTACTTTTTCGGCTTCCATACAGGGCTAGATAATGATGAGACAAATTGATATCACTTTTTATTTTGAACGTACATCGTCAAACAGTGGAATAATCCCTAGACTACGTTTGTATGGAAATATTTTCGACTAGTGTAACCTTAATTTGAATGTTTCTGACTGCCTATATAGGCTGTAACGAAAATGGGTAGTAAATATTAACCACTTCACACAGTTAGTATTTTTTTGTAAAATATATGTAATAATAAATATTATCACCAAATGTCAAGTTCAGAGGGCAATGGGAAGTTAAAAAAATCTTCGGAACAAAATTTTGTGTCAGACGATAGACGGAAAGACGGACATGTGAGTGACAGCAATATATAGGTCTCCGTTTGAACCCTTCGTGTACGGAACCCAAAAAAGAACTCACAAAAAAAAATTGCCTTCCATAGTAATTTTTATCAACTAATGATCACTTTGGATGGACACACCAATTTTCTTCAACTTCCTTGCAACAAAATTTGTTAATTTATATTTATGAGTAACAGAAAAGAAATAGATGTACAACATTTGAATAAAGTGTGACTCTGCTTGATTATGTTGAATATAAATCCAAAATTTCGCTTTAATGCATAACCTTTAGTCGACCCTTTGCGTCGCTCTTTTGCTTTGCGAACTTGACTAGCACACTGCCGTGTGCCCAAAAAATAGAAAGTACGTTTTTTATCAATTAGATATGATTCTTGCTTCATAACATCGTAACTGCTACTATATCTTTGTATCTCATTACCTGTTATGAGCCCTTTCACAAAATTGCGTTCTAATGATCAACACCGGGTTCGAATGGCCGATGTATCGCATTATGGCAGTTGAAAGTGATTGATTTGTATAAAATTTAAATTGGTACAATATTGGAGGAGAAAAGAGACGAGAGCCAAACCTCGAATTATGACTTTTCACTAAGGAAATTCAGTCAGCGATATCTGCCCCCGTTTCCTCTTAAGGCGCCTCCCCGAGCAAAAAGCCGCGCTTGTCGTTTTTGTGCAGTTTTTAAGAGCCATCTACTCTTTATTTAAAAGGAAATATCAATTAATAAAAATACATGAAATTTCTACATAATGTTGATTCTAAAATGGTAGTACACTTTTTTTTTAAAGAGGTATATGTTTCACTAATCTCTTTTCAACAAAACTATAAAAATGTGAAATAATTATTGAAAGCATGCATCTCATCGTAAAGTGTTCATTAATTATTTTTTATACTAACAGTAATGGATAGACAATTTGATAACGAACATTTCGTAAGTTTTATTTTTTTCAAAAGACCAATATTCGATTTTATAAATTTTATAAATTCGCTACCGTTATTCATGCGCAACCAGTGCCGCTAGGCCAATAGGAATGCTCATATTTCATGCTGATTTTTTGGTCAGGGTACGGCCTTAAATGTTAAAAACGAAAAATTTATGGCTGGAATTCATAACTAACATAGCATATGTAAATCAAATAATATTTTGCAAACAAAACTGCTCAAAAGGAGGTTCAATATTGATATTTTGGCATCGAGCGGGCGCACGGCCAGTACTGCGTTAATATTGGCTAGCGTATATATCACCTTAAGGTTACACTAGTCAACGGCACGAACTATTTTGTGCGCGGGGTTAAAATGCATTTTATATCAACCGACAACACGTGTGGAAGAGATAGATGCTGTGATGAGCAGTAGGAAGCTAGTTCGCGTTCGAATACACACATTTTCAAACTTGAGCGCGCAAAATTTTATGAACAGACCTCTGGGAGTCTGGATATCATGAAAAAACGACTAAACGTATCTGTTCAAAATAAAATTATTTGCATTGTTGAACTACTAATCTATCCCTGTATGGTGGCCGTTTTGCAATTTTCCGTCTTCTTATGGTATTTATTCGCGCCCAAAAATACATTAAAATTTGTGTCGAAATGTGGAACTTTCGACACTCATAACTTTCAAATATTTACTTTTTTGTTTCCATACAGGGCTAGACAATGATGAGACAAATTGATATCACTTTTTATTTTGAACGTACATTGTCAAACAGTGGAATAATCGCTAGACTACGTTTGTATGGAAGAATTTTCGACTAGTGTAACCTTAAGTGCGAGATCCACCTTCATCTAATATATATAAATAATTATGATAAGGAATATATGCTAGATAATATATAATGTTATAGGAAATCTATTTTCTGTAAAAACGAGGCATTGTATAAAATGCCTAGGAAGTCTATAGAGTTCCGGATTATTTAGAAAATGTGCGCAATGATAATTCTAACAGTAATTAATACACATATTTCCTAGGAAATGCATATATATCCTAGGATTTGTATAAGTTGTGTTTGTTGCATGCAACAGTTTAAGTATAGCATAAACTTATGCGTTGCTTATGCATACGCAGCCAATAGCCCATACATGCTAGTATTATTGCTTGGCGTTACGTTGACATCGACTCTCAATTTTGGCCCATTCATTGAGGCAAAGGCTCAGCTGGCTGCCAAGAAGCTGGGGATCCTTGCAAAGGTGAGAAGGTACTTCACGCCAGAACAGCTGCTCAGCTTGTATCAAGCGCAAGTTCGATCATGCATGGAGTGCTGTTCTCATCTCTGGGACGGCTCTGCCAAATACCAACTTGATGCACTAGAGTCTATCGAAAAGCGGGCCAAGAGGCTCATCGGCGATGAGGCATTGGTTAAGTCAAAGCTCCAGAGCCTTGAACATCGTCGCCCAGTTGCCAGTTTGTCGGTTTTTTATCGATTACATTTCGGGGAATGTGCGATGGAATTGCATAATCTAATTCCGCCCAGCCCGTTTCATCATCGGACTACCAGACGTACGGCGATGCGCCATCGGTACATGGTGGACATCCCACCCATACGCACTAAACGTTTTGAAAATACTTTTATTATGCGTACAGCTAAGGAGTGGAATTCCCTGCCGGAGTCTGTGTTTCCCGATAGCTACAACCTAGGGGTCTTTAAGTCAAGAGTGAATAGGTTACTTCTAGGCAAGCGTGCTCCATCATCGGCCACATCATCGCTTACCATCAGGTGAGATGGTGGTCAAGCGCGAGCCTATACAAGATAAAAAAAAAAAAAAGTATTATATATATTATCTGTGCCCATTCCACGGGGTCTCATTGCTAAGAAAGAAAATTTGGTTCAAATAAATCTCACTAGATGGCGCGATATGCACCTATCTGTTATTGAATATGTGCCTATCTGTTATTAACATTATCTGGAATTGAACATAAGCATTGTATCTAAGTACAAAATTATGAAATATTGGGCTCTTAATTCACATTTCAAAGATTATTTAAACGGATCATTTAAAAATGGATGCCAATAGATGGCGCGGTTTTAAATTTCTGAGGCATTCCACTCGATTGTTTAAATTTGCATTGTAACACATTTTGGTGCAAAAAAAACTGTAAAAACGTGCAAAAAAATACTATAAAACAAACTTTCACTGTATTTAAAGAAAAAAATATTCACGAGCCGAGTAAACCCATTTACTTGCAAGTTGCTGCTAACACCATCTATCTATCGCCGTGGAATGGAACCGAACGCGATTGATGGACAAAAAATAATCGGTTTAATCAGACGGAAAACGCTAGTTACGTCGGCACGGTTTCTTTGTATGGGATGTGGCATCTTTATGCTAGTATTATATTAACTAAGAGAGACACTTCTTACTGGCCTGGCCATTGTGCTCCTCACAAACCAATTTCGGATCCACCCTAGTATATAGTAAAGTTATTGTTACTGACACTTACCTCAAAAAGAGCAATTTTCTCCAGTACAGACATTTTCCTTGGCATCTCTTTGATATTGATTTCTGTTTTGACACTCTCTCTCCTACTGAAGTCCACTGACTTTATTCTCCCTACTATCCTTCTTACTTGACCATGCACTACATCTCCCAAATCCAATTCAGCTAAAGATTTGGCTCTTTTCAATTCTTCTGTAGATGTCTTAAAGTCTTCAATACCATATGCGCTTCTTGTTAGCGCATTGCCAGCTCTAGGTACATCAAAATTGAATCCATTTTCGTTTGTTACGTTTTTGGTAACATTGTTTTCAAAATCAGCTAGTTCTTGTTTGTAATCACTTGGAGATGTTACAAAGTTGTGTTCTAGTTGGTCGCTTTTTGGTACTTTATTTTGAACTATATTGGTGTCAAAACTAAGTTCATGTTCAGTTGCAGAGTTATTTTCGTTGTTTTCTGTTGTGTGAGAGTAACTTTCTTCAATTGTTTCTGCTGTTACTTCATAAGTATTTTCTGTAGATGTACTGGCAAAAGAAGAAACAGTCCTAGCTTCATGAGTTTTATGACCAATATCGCTTATAGAATAAGTCTTTGTCTGTAATTCGTCTACTCTCTCTTCATAATCATTGTCACCATCAGATTCTAGTGGAACAGGTGTGTTCATTGGTGTGTTAGTAGAATCTTGAACGCTACTCTTATTAGTAATAAAGAACATTTTTCTTTTTATGCTTCCAATAATGGAGTCTGTATTTGTTTTAACCACAACTGCTGGATTTTCATCTTCAAGTTCGGGGTCACTGAATCCCGGTGAGACCGGATTTGAGTCTATGGGAATGTCAATCTTATAAACATTATCTTTTAGGTCGTTAGCTCCTTTGGCAGTTTGATTTCCTAGGGCCTTATATTCATGTGAATTAAGACGCATAAGCATTGGCATAGGGTTGAATCGGGTTGTAGGTTTAAAAGGATCAATCTGGATAGCCCCTGGTAAGATTTTAGCGACTTCTGCCTTATTGTCATCTGCTTTTAAATCATTTTCTATTTCAGTAATTTTACCTTTTAAATTTTCATCTGTTTTAAAGTCGACTGGCGCTTGAAAAGTTTTCGCTTCTCCAACATGACTTCCATATGTTATAAAGTCTATTTTGCCAGGTAATGTCTTAGCGATTTCTTCTAAATGTTCGCCCTTTACAACATCAATTTTGTCAACTAATGTTTTGTTTACTTCGACTTGATGTTCCCAAGCTTTTAAATCAAGTTGGCCTACATTTTCGACACTGCTCTGGCTTGAAAAGGTTGTTTTACTCTCTGGTTGATTTTCGGTCAAACTAAAGTAAATATTATCTTGTATGGTTTCACTGATTTCAGCCTTGGATTCACTGGTTACATACCCCGTGTCAAAGTCAATTTTACCTTTTAATATTTTGGGTTCTTCAACTTGATTTTCTGAAGAACTGAAGTCGACTTTCGCTGGTAGTATTGTAGCCACTTCTTCTTGGCTACTAGCTATACTAAAATTTACTGTTTCTGGTAAAGTCCTAATTGTCGCTTCCTGAGTTTCATTGCTACTAAAATTTACAAACCCCTGTAATAGTTTTGCAGGTTTAGCATGATTTTCAGTAAAATCAAATTCGATTTTACCTGGAAAAGTATTAGCACCTCCAGAAGGACTAACAATCTGACCAATGGATTTTGTATTATTTGTTTTAGCAATTTCAGCTTTATATTCTCTGCTATTGAGCACGTTATTTCCTTGCACGATCTCAGTTACTCTGACTTGTCTACGGTCACGATTGAAGACGTCAGCTCTTCCCGAAAGCGCCTTTGCCATTTCAGCTTCTTTACTTTTTTTAGTGCCAGGTTTACCAACAAAGGTTTTGTTGGTTTCCACTTGATTTTGCCATAAACTAAGGTTGATTTTGCCTGGTTTTGGTTTAGCACTTACTTCCTTTTGACTGGTTTCTGGTTTTTTGTTATCCTTTGTAACTGAAGTATAGCCGAAAGCCGTCAAAGTTTTGGTAATTTCAGTTTCATTACTGACAGCTTCGATTTTGCCTGGTAACGTTGTTGCAACTTCAGTTTGTATTTCGTACGATTTAAAGTCTATTTTTGCAGGCAAAGTCGTGATATCATCAACCAGGTAACCTTGTGTTATACCTAGTAAATTGTCACTTACTACATTTTGATTATCGTCGATTTTACTTTCGTTTCTTTCTACTAAAGGTTGCGCAATTCCTTCGCTGTCAAAATTAAGTCTAGCAGGTAAAATGGTAACACGTTCACTTCCATTTTCTTCTTTTTTAAAGTCTATGTTTCCCGGTAAGTCGCTGCTTACTGGGACATGACTTTCATATGCCTTAAAATCAACCTTTCCAGGCAATGTCTGAGCAATTTCATTGAGATTTTCCTCTTTAAAAACGTCAATTTTATCAACAGTACTCTTGTTTATTTCAACTTGAGTTGACCAAATATTCAGATTAATCTTTCCAGGTTTAGTTTTACCTATTTCAGCTTCATAGTTAATTTTTGCCGGGAAGATTGTTGGCATCTCAATCACACTAGGCTCTCTTTGAATTCGACCTTTAGCATCCAGAGTTTTAGCAAATTCGATTTGGCTTTCTTGAGGTTTTAAATCAATTGTAGCTGGTAGTATTTTAACCGTTTCGAAATTGTTTGTTTCTTGTTGGGAATGAAAACTGGTAGCCTCTGTTTTAGTTTTCACATGTTTTATATCTGATACCTTAGGTCCTTCATTTGACCGATATTCAGTAACAACCTCTGGTTCATTTCTATATATAACTTCATTGTAATTCTCACCAATTTCTACCTTGCTAGTATCTTCAAAAGGTTCAGTTTGTGTTTGCTCTTTGAGCACTTCATCTACTATCTTGGGTCTGTCAGCACTATTTGTTCGGTTTAGGTTCGGTGGTACGTATTTGCATTTGATTCTGCGTGTTGGTGCTTCTATTACTTCCGTTGGGTCTTCAAGGCGCTGCAATAAATTTTGGTATTACTTTTGAGTTTAAATAATATCAGTGTCAGTGTTAGCAGTTTATTGGTTTAAAATTTATACATATATCAGGATAAGATATGGCTATGGTATTTAAGTCTCAAGTCTCTGTCAATTCAAGTTACAGTATGTCGTATATTATGTTGTTGCTAATTATAATTGTAATTTTGTATTACGCAGCAACAAAAATAGAATGCGCGGGTTAGTCTTATTACAGACTAGCTGTTGCCCGCGGCTTCGCTCCCGTGGACCACCCCACAGGACCCGTTTTTGGGATTAAAAAATAGCCTATGTCACTCAGGAATAAAGTAGCTTTCTATTGGTGAAAGAATTTTTCAAATCGGTTCAGTAGTTTCGGAGCCTATTCGGTACAAACAAAAAAACAAA
This sequence comes from Orthosia incerta, assembly GCA_948252205.1. Taxonomy (NCBI): domain Eukaryota; kingdom Metazoa; phylum Arthropoda; class Insecta; order Lepidoptera; family Noctuidae; genus Orthosia; species Orthosia incerta. The sequence continues at coordinate 6,243,487 of OX411769.1, forward strand.
AAAATCTTTCCTCTTGATAATATTAGTATAGATCTTGATATACTTACCTCAAAAATTGCAATTTTTGATAAAACAGACTTCTTTTTAGGAAGCTCCTTCTCAGGATCTTTCTTAGAAACGACCACAGTATCTTTTGCTATCTTATCTTTCAGCCTACTCACATTGCCTTTGAGTATCGTGACTTCTACAATATCACTGCCCTTGTCTTGCGTTGACAAATTTATATTTTCTATCACGCTCTTTTCAGTTATGATGGTTTTTTCTGTTTTGAGTTTATCAGAATCATGTTTTTGTATCGGATTTGTACCATCTAAGCTCATTTGAGTACCAATTTCATTAGATACCTTGAAGTCCTTTTCAACAATTTTACCTACTACACTCATCTGAGTACCAAACTCTCTAGATGCCGTTGATTCTCCATCAATACTCGAAACGACAGTTTTTTCAACCGTACTTATTTGTGTACCAAACTCTTTGGACTTAAAATCTCTATCTATAGCTGAACCAGCAGTTTTATTTGCCAAATTCCTGTCTTTAGCTAATTTGAAATCTTTATCAAATGGAGAATCAAAAGATTTACCTTCTACGCTCATTTGGGTACCAAACTCTTTGACAAACTTGAAATTCCTATCAACTGGTTTGCCATCAATACTCATTTGTGTTCCAATTTCTCTAGAGGCCTTAAAATCTCGGTCTACAGTCAAATCAATATTACTACTCAGAGTATACGTAGTTTTCTCTACGTTAGTAACTTGTTCTTCAGATTTGTATTCTGTCACCTTTTTAGTTGTTATTTTACTGGCGATATCTTTGACTGTATCTTTAATTTTACGTTCTAAGACTGGGTCTTTTGGTTTGTTATTTTGTGTATTAATTATATCATTTTTCTCAGTAGGTTTATCATTTACATCAGTTACTTCACTAATAGCGACTGGTGCTTCATATTTCCATTTGCCAGCATCTTTGAGTTCTTTCTTAGTAACTTTCTCACTGATGCTTCGCGAAAAGTTTTTAGTTTTTACTTCATCAGCAGGTTTCCATTCAATCGTCCTACTCATTTCCACATTTTGTATCTTACCTTTAGAGAAACTCCGAGTGACTTTAGTATAAACTGGTATACCTTTTGCACCTTCTTCTTGCTCAGTCTTCATAGTTTCTTTCTTCAGTAGTTTTGTACCAGGGCTTGATTTTTCCACAGCTGTAACGGTTTCTTTACTACTGCTTGCTTCTTTAATATTTCCCATTTCTCTGCTTATACCTCGTGTAAATCTTTCAGTTTTAACTGGAATTCCTGTAGCATTTTCTCTAACGTATGTAGTGATTTTCTTACCACCTTCATCTGTTATCTCTTCAATAGTTGTGACCCCTTTGATGCTATTTTGACTGTCATTACTTATTTCACGGCTGATATTACGAATTATCTTCTCAGTTACGACTGGTGTTCCTATTATCAGACTTTCAGTTGTTTTAGTAGTTATCGTGCGAGTTCCACCATCGTCTAGTTCTTCAACCGTCACAGTCTCTGTGCTGTTAATATTTTGACCATCTTCATTTATTTCATTGGACACACCATGAATTATTTTTTCAGTTTTCACTGGTTTTGCTTCAGCATTTTCTTTAACAGTAGTTTGATTAGTAATCACGTGACTATCAAAGTCATTAAATTCTGGATCTATTCTTGAATCTTCAATTTTATTTCTATACTCTCGTCTAATATCTTCCAAATTCTTACTCAATTCTCTGTTCAGATTTCTCTCCCTTGTCTCTTTACTCACAGTGCGATTAAATCTTTTGGTTTTATTCATTGTACCATCTTTTTTATCTAAATTTTCTTTGACAATGATTTGTGTTTCTTCAATATTTTCTTTTATTTCAATAGTTCCTGCTTTATTGTCAGCCACCACACGTTTAGTGATATTACGGAAATTCCTCTCGGGTTTTGCAGGTGCAGTTTTAACAGCAGTTTCCTTAAAAAATACATCATTATCCCCACTTTCCCTAATATCAATAGTTTCTGTAACTTCAATTTGCTGTTCACTACTCAAATCTCTGCTGTTACCCCTTGAAAATCTTTTCGTCCTAATGGTAGATGCAGTCACTTTAAATCCCCCATCTTTGAGTTTAGTTTCAGTAACTGTACTTTTTTCTTTAGCCCTATCAATTAACGCTCCAAGTCTACTTGACCCGACTTCATCTTTTCGTCTTAAAGCAGGTATTTTCGATACTCTGGAAACAGTTTGCTTTTCATGTTCATCTTCGTCATATGCGTGGATAATTTCTTCGAATTTAGTCTCGATTTTTTCTGGGTCTTCCATAGTAACTGATGGTAGTTTCTCTTCGACATCTTTCTGTTTGCTATCGACTATTTCTTCGTAGAGCTTGTCGAATTCGTCGTCTACTTGTGGTGTGAAATTGAGGGAGGTATCTCGCTTGACGGTGACTTTTTTGGCATCCTTAGTTAGCCTTGGTATGGATGATCTGCGAGGCTGAAAAAATATGAAAGGCAGATTAGATTTGTATATGAAAAAGTCTTATAAACTCCTGACTGCTAATAATGGTTGCAAGCTTGACTGGTCAGCATGGAGCCCAAAGTCCTGATCCCTATGTGGTGTACGGAAACCATTAGTGGGTTTTCCATTAACAATTTCTCAGTTTATATATTTTACCAACAAACACCAATATATTGATTAATATAAAAAGCCTTCATTTATCCTATTACAACTAACTTGATTTTGCGGTTTGGTACGCAACCTTAAATGTGCGAAGTCCGACACAGACCTGACCTGTTTTTTATTTTGTTGGCCGATGACCTGCAGCCTAATTGCGTAAGTTAATTCGGCAAAGCAAACAAGTTGATTCTTTCCCAAAAACGGCTTTACGTATTGCATATTACACTATGAAACGGAAAGGTTATGCTCCTTTCGATTACCAATATTTTGACGTGGAATTGATTGTAAAGAATGAACGAAAGCGGAAGAATCGAGATAAAACTTCACTATTGGTTTTATGTAATGCAAATGTCAAGTATATTTGACAAGCGTAAAAACCTTTCGTCGCTGTCATTGATATGTCCAATATTTTTTGGCGCCTAGGATTTGTCGTTGCACAATACCGAAAAAGTTGAAAGAATTGATTCTGATTCTTTGAAAGAATCGACTCGTTTCCTTTGCCAAATTCACTTACGCAATTAGGCTGCTGATTAGTGTTTCCGAAATCCGCTAAATGCGAGATGCACGGGTCCGGTCAATTTGTTGACCGATGACCTGGTTAGGGTTTCCGAAATCCGCTAGATGCGAGATGCACGGGTCCGGTCAATTTGTTGACCGATGACCTGGTTAGGGTTTCCGAAATCCGCTAGATGCGAGATGCACGGGTCCGGTCAACGGTGGCGACACTTGGGGGAGGTCTATGTCCAGCAGTGGACGACTTTCGGCTGAAATGATGATGATGATTACTTGATAGTAAAATTAACTTACTTGTTGTCCTCTCTCTTTTTGAGCTTGCCTTTCTTTCTTCACTCTTTCAACTGCCTGTCTCAATCTCAACATGGGGATCTTTGATTTTTTCTCATCTCGACTCTTTTCTGAAAATAAAAAGAAAATCTTAGTAGATACTAGCTGTTCAGGTGACTTCGCTCCCGTCAACTGCCTACCCTACCCTACTTAACTAACTATAAAAAAAAACTATTATTCTGCCGCGGAGGATCATAACACCGCCATTCAGAAAATGACGTCAAATGCACAACGCCATCTCTCGAATATGGAGTTCAACTGTCCGAGTATCTGAATTGCGTGTGTTGTTATATTTTACTTCTGGAAAACTTTAAATTCATATAGCCATATATAAACTAAACCAAAATATAAACCATAAAAATGAGAAATAATTATTGATAGCATACATCTCCTCGTAAAGTGTTCATTAATTATTGTTTATACTAACACTAATGGATAGACAATTTGATAACGAACATTTTGTAGGTTTTATTTTTTCTAAAAGACCAATATTCGATTATATAAAGATTTTATTCTAAAATCTGGGCGTATTTACTACCGTAATTCACGCGCCAACAGTGCCGCTAGACCAATAGGAATGCTCATATCTCATGCTGATTTTTTGGTCAGGTTACGGCCTTAAGGTTAAACTAGTCGACGGCACGAACTATTTTGTGCGCGGGGTTAAAATGCCTGCTATCTCATCCGATAACTCGTGCGAAAGAGATAGATGCTGTGATGAGCAATACGAAGCAAGTTCGCGAAGGAATTAGCACTTTTGCAAGTTTGTAGCGAAATTGATGATGATTTAGGACGAAAACGAGCGCGCGAAATTTTATAAACAGACCTTTGGGAGTCTAGATATCATGAAAAAACGACTAAATGTATATTTTCAAAATAAAATTATTTGCGTTATTGAACTGCTAATCTATCCCTGTATGGAGGCCGTTTTGCAATTTTCCTTCTTATGGTATTTAGTGCCGCCCAAAGATGCGTTTAAATTAGTGTTGAAATATGGATATTTCGACGCTCAAAACTTTCAAATATTTTTCTTTTTTACTTTTTTGTTTCCATACATTGATAATGATGATACAAATTGATATCATATTTTTAACCGACTTTCGAAAAAGGAGGAGGTTCTATGTTCGACTTCTTGTATGTTTTTTTTTTATATATGTTCACCGATATCTCCGTCAATTGTGGACCGATTTTCAAAATTATTTTTTTGTTTGAAGTAGTATGTTTCGAAATTGGTCCCATTTTAATTTGGTGAAGATCTGATGAAGATCGTCGAAGATATACAACAGAACTCTTCAATAAATAACGACAAATCTCTCGGGACTGCTGCAATCGCATGTCTGTTTATTGTTTATACCATTTCATAACATGACATCACGCCAGTACGCTCTTAAGGTGTAAGCAGATCTCTCATTTGATCGGTTTTGTTCAAGTTTCATGATATTCGGGTAATCTATTCTGGCGTTATAGGAAACTTACTAAACAACTTGCCTATTAGTGTAACTAAAAAGTGAAAAATAAAAAAGTTTTTAGCAAAAAAATACTACCGACTTCCAAATAATAAAACTACAAAGTGAAAAATAACTTTACTTTTGGAAGTCGGTGTCCATAACGCAAAAATATGGTACCTACGAAAGACACCGACTTCCAAAAATAACAGGTTCACTGTCCACAGACCACATACGGTCTGTAGAGAGACTTCCATATCAGTCCACAGACCGTATGTGGTATGTTCGCCCGTACAATTTCTAAGTCATCTGATACTGTGGACGTAAGGAGAAAGTCTCGTATTTAATGCGGACTTGGCAGGACACATCATCACAGGCAGGACATAACTGGACTTATGGACCATTCCTACTCTGGAGCCTGGACAGTGAACCTGATAAAGTTATTTTTCACTTTGTAGTTTTATTATTTGGAAGTCGGTAGTATTTTTTTGTAAAAAAACTTTTTTATATTTTGAACGTACGTCGTCAAACAGTGGAGTAATCCATAGACTACGTTTGTATGGAAGGAAGAATTATCGACTAGTGTAACCTTAATATGCAATACGTAAAGTCGTTTTTGGGAAGGAATCGATTTACGCAATTAGGCTGCTGTTCTCCTCTACAGATCGCATTTCTTAACCAGTTACAGCCGGACGTCCGGACATACGAATGAATTTATTCCCAAGCTGAACGGACACGCTTAGTTCGCGCTTCGTGCTCGCTCGTTCATATTTATGATTTGATCCACAACCCGCACTAGACCCGCGTGGCGGGGAGTTATTTGGCTGATTATGCTATCCTATGCTATGCAGATGCTGCAGCCGGGGTATATCTAAGAAAATCCTCCGTTACTGGTATCGAAAGATTCATGATTGAAAAACCAAACGTAATTATAGTGATGACTTGTTCAATTTTTAGGATTCCGTAGCTCAAAAGGAACAAAAAATCCATCATATGATCACTTCGTGGTCTGTCTGCCAAGACATGGTCAAGATCCTTGATTCCGGTACGGATCGAGGTATGAGGCTGAAATAAGTATCGAATTTAGCGATCAATAGCTTATTTGCAGTTGGTAAACTGACCATTTCGATGTACAGGGACAAAACTTTTTACCACGGCATACGTTGTTTGTCCCTCAATCCAGTTTATATTTTTGTTAGAGCATTGTACGAACCTACAAGTTTGTACGGAATCCTCGGTGCGCGATTCCCGACTTGCAGTTGCCACGTTTTTATTTAAAGTAGAAAAAAATATTTCCTTATGTATGGCTATTTAATCATAAATAATTTGTAGGTAACTTTAATAGCTTACCTTCCCCCTCCATCTTCTCTGTAAATCTCTCTTCTGTTCTTCTCTGACTTGTCTCTACAGTAACACTGCCTGGCTGTATGTTTGTCTGCGTCAAGGTTTCATCAACTTCGCGTGATATTCTGTGGCCACCATTCTCTGAGTCTTCTTCCTGTAAATAATAAAACTTAAATTTAATGGGATTGTGCTGTGAAAGGGTAGGATATGAAAATTTCGGCCGAAAGACCATTGTGACTCATCATCATCATCAGCCTTTTAATGTTTCCACTGCTGGGACACAGGCCACATCTGTGTGAGAGGCAATGGGCAGTAATCCACCACACGGGCCCAGTGCGGTTTAGTGGATGTCACATGTCTTTGAATGTTTAGTTCTAGGACATGCCGATTTCATCACGATGTTTTCCACCACCGTTTTGAGAGCAGACTGTTTTGACAGGTCTTATTGTGACTATTGACTGTCTATTGCTGGACATAGGCCTCCACCAAGCATCATCCCATCGACTGGTGGCTTTTAGAATCAAATGCATCATCTGGGGTTTTTACCAATCCAAAACCTTTCGACTCCGTCAGCCAATGGCATACAAAAATAAATGATCATATTACTAATAGGTAAGTACTCTACTGTTTGATATAGGCAGCTCCATTTTGCTTGATACTCAAGCATTCCTTTTCATACTGATCTATTTACTACCAGTGGGATCGCTGATGTGGTACACCTAGTTTAAGCTCGAAGCCGATTCTCACAAAGGCCATAAATTCTGCCTTTGGACAGCTACTGACAATATCCTAATTGAACACTCAATAAGCCTTAGCTCAACCGAGAACCTAGGCCTAGAACTACTGGTCCTAATATGCATCAAAAGGCAATGCCCTTACGTACTTTCGTTCCCTTACTACGTTACAGGGATCTCACAACAACTATGATCCAAGTGGGGACGGAAACAGACAAAAAGAGAATTATCCTTGCCTCTGCCTATCTCCCATATGAACAAAAGGAACCAGTAACACCACTAATCAGAAGACTGGTTAGTTACGGCAACCAAGAAAACCTCGACCTGATACTTGGCTGCGATGCGAATGCACACCACATCGTTTGGGGCAGTTCAGATGTCAATAAACGAGGGGAGGATTTGTTCGACTTCGTGGTAAGCTCTTCTTTACAAATCCTTAACGCAGGCAATAATACTTTCAGGACCTCGGCGAAAATTGAAGTTATTGACCTGGCACTGGCTTCAAACAGAGACAGCATTCATATAAAAAATTGGCATGTATCGGACGAAACCTTAGGGTTCGAAGTGTCCGAGTCATTTCTCGGCCCCTCCACAAGATAAGATAAAAATATGCATCAAAAGATTTTTATGCATATGATTTATAAGAGAGCTAACCCAACCTTTGAAGTTAGGCTTGTCGAGGTCAGTCCATGGACAGGTGTCAATTAGAGCAGTGGTGGCCCAGTGGTAACGGCCGCCACTTACAAGTTGTACGTCGTGGGTTCGAGCCCAGACAGGCGCTTTACTTCGTGTAAACTATTTCATCACCACTGCTCTCAAAACGAGGCAGAAAAATATCTTGAGGAAACTGGCATGTCGGTCAATTCGAAGTCATGTGACATCCACCAACTCGTACTGGGCCCGCGTTGTGGATGACGGCCCATACCCTCTCACAGAGAGGAGGCCTGCACGTACAACGGACCAAATGGGAGTCTAAGTGCGAAAAAGGGGGTTAATCTATCCTATCCTAGGTGACAATCCATGTTACTACGTGGAAACTACAATGCCTAGAGATTTGAATTGATTTGATTTTGCTGCTTATGGCAGCTATTATGCCTTAATTTTTGAGCTATAATACATAATCATATCTTCTTTCGTTCGGAAGATATGACTTGAGCAGCTGGGGTGCTGTCACTCCAGCTTACACATATTTGTCGGTTTAATGACTTATAGTGTATTTTGAAAAGAGATTCGAAAATTTTGCTGCCAATGGCAGCTAATATGCCTTAGTTTTTGAGCTATAAAACATAATCATAATTATGTTCTTTCGTTCGGAAGATATGACATGGCAGCTGGGGTGACATCACTCCAGCTTACACACACGTTTATTAATCGTAGTTTCAACACTTTTTAAGTATTATCATTCAATTCTTTTCTTGCTTGTGCAGCTATTATGTCTTATTTTTCTGAATATAGTCCAAAACCCTAACCTCACTGGTTTGCCTGTATTTAATGAAAAAGCCGGGGTGACGTCAAGGCTTACACATACTAAACAACTCATATTAACTAAGCTTTTGTGGCAGCTAAATTACGACTGGGCAATTTGATTGCAGCTATTATGCCTTAAATATTGGCATAGATAGAATTATTCTAACACTTATGAGGAAGCTGGAGTTATGCACATGACAATCCAGTACATACTGAGACATTCATGCTTCGGATAGCACGTCAAGCCGTTGAACCAAGCTGTCACAATAAGAAACCAGAAAATCTGACACCAGTCTTGCCAAGGACTTCGTGTTTGTTATCCAGTTACCTACTGGATTGCGGACCAGGGGCGGAGCTACGGCGGTATCAGCCGTATTAACGAGCCGTGTCTGTATTTTCTGATAGATACAACCTGGTCGTCTTTAAGTCAAGAGTGAATAGGATTCTTCTAAGCAAGCGTGCTACATCGTCGACCACATCATCGCTTACCATCAGGTGAGCTAGTGGTCAAGTGCGAGACTATGAATAATAATTAAATAAAAACCGGCTCGCGAGTCGGGCTCGAGCACGAAGGGTACCTTACCATTATCGCATAAAACGGCAAAAAAATCACGATTTTTGTATGGGAGCTCCACTTAAATATTTATTTCATTTTGTTTTTAGTATTTGTTGTTATAGCGGTAACAGAAATACATCATCTGTGAAAAATTCAACCGTCTAACTATCACGGTTCATGTGATACAGCCTGGTGACAGACGGACAGAGAGACAGACAGACGGACCGCGGGGTCTTAGTAATAGGGTCCCGTTTTCACCCTTTGGGTACAGAACCCTAAAAACGGTGTGATTTATACGAATCACGTCGCGCCATCAGGAAGCTTGCTCCTTACTCTCTTTACAATATTCATTTATCTATCCATTATGCGTTCTTGTGTTATCTTCAAAATACCTCTTTAGAGATTAGATTACGAGTTCTAAGCTTAGTCATTTATATATGGTGCATGTCATATTTATAAATGTCCTTTTGATTAATCAGCCACTGCTGGACATAGGCATCTCCCCAGTTCCGTCTTTACAATACCACCACAAGGGCCTTATGCCCTGGACTCCGGTTCATTGGAGGGTCCCCTAACTAAGTAAAAAAATAACAAAATACCAAAATAATGCTGCAATGGATGTGAAAAATGGTCTGCTTAAAATACGGTGATTGAGAAGTATACTATGCATTTCCTATTACGAGCCTTGTTTAATAGGATTATCTTGACAACATGTAACTACTTCAACAATTAGTGGTCTCGCGTGGAAAATTAACGTAGGTAATAATGCTGGAAGCACGAAGCATAATAAATTGACTTCAGGGCTTCAGTTTTCCCCGAACTTGGCGAGCCCAGGGGCCCCCGCTGCCCCCTAAATTCAGCCACAATATCTTTACCTACGGAGAGAGCAGTGATGGCCCCGTGGTATCGGCCGCGACTTACAAGTTGTAGGTCGTGGGTTCGAACCCAGGCAGGCGCTCTACTTTGTGTAAATTATTTCATCACCACTGCTCTCAAAACGGTGAAGGAAAACATCGTGAGGAAACCTGCATGTCCTAGAACCAAAAATACGAAGACATGTGACATCCACCATCCCGCACTGGGCTCGCGTGGTGGATTACGGCCCATTCCCTCTCACAGAGAGGAGGTCTGTGTCCCAGCAGTAATAGGTTGATGATGTGATGTGATACCTACGGCAGATTCTCAGCTCCGTATGTTGCCTGTCTTATTTATTTCTACCTAATTTCTGCCTGCGGCGTCACCCGTGTGAATAGTTTTTTATTATCCCGAGGGAACATTATACCATTATGCGCTATTCCAGACTATAATCTATCTGTGTGTCAAATTTCACCCAGATCCGTTTAGCCGTTCTCGCGTAATTGAGTAACAAACATCCATCCATCCAAACTTTCGCATTTATAATATTAATAAGACTAGATGCCGCCCGCGGCTCCGCCCACGTGGTATTAGAACTTGTCCCAATATCTTTATAAATTGTTGTCTATGTGTAAGTTTCATCAAAATCCATCAGCGAAGAAGTTCGAGATGGTCCGTTAACGGCACGGTTACACTTACACCACGGAAAGATGGAGCCAGGTGAATTTGGCTCTTTTTAGCGGAGAAAGGCACGCCTGGGTCTTAGCAGCATTAAAACTGACCAGGGGGATGACCATAAGCTCTTAGAGTAAGGTTGTTTTGATATCGAGTAAGTGACAGATGTATACATAAGTCATATATATCTGTCCCTCCTGTCGATCTCAAAATAACCTCACTCTAAGAGCTTATGGTCACCCCCCTGATTGGCATCACCCCATTCGGAGACCGCCTTAAACGACAGGTTCAAGCGTTCAACCATGGCCTCACGGAGAGACCGAATCTGAGGCCCAGTAGCCCGGCGTGCGCTGGACACGTATCTCTCAGCAACAGTGCTGTCGTCTGCGTACCCAAAGGGTTTTAGCAGATCATTAATATGCAGCAAGAATAATGTTTCCGAGAGCACTGACCCCTGAGGGGCTCCGGCGTTGATATCTAACTCAGCCGTCTATAAACAATTTTGATGTTGTGCTTTGACCAGAACTCTGCCACGTCGACATGTACTTAGATAAACAGGGTGTAATTGAAAGGTGTGAATGTTGTGATCACATTTCAAATACTGTTTCCGCATATAACAAATGAACAACATCCTCAAAAAAGTGTATTGTATTGTTTAGGGCGCAGGCCATATAGAAATGGCGTCGGGCTGCTTCCTATTACATTCAAATTTCATACAAAATGCATGGAAATAAAGTGCTGTGCAGTCGGAGGATACATCTGGTTTTGGCCAGCAAGCTCGCGCATATATGTATCCTCCAACTGCACAGCATGCTTTTCTTCTTGTTTATGTCTTTGTAGTTCGCTTTTTTTAAATTTGTCGCGCTTTTGCAGTCTCTACTTTCGTTTGCCAGACTCTACCAGACACACTTCCCTAGCACGCGCGAACTCTGCGCGCGAGCGGTGACAAAAGACCAGCGCGGCGGCGGAGCGGTGCCGGGACAAGTCGAGTGAAGCCTGCTAATACTGAGAGCTACTTGATTGGGTTTGGGTGTCAGTAAATGATGTTATATGGCTGCGGTCACCAATTACTTTAATTTCGGTCCGTTTCTTAAAATATAATGTCTGTCGCGGTCCGTAAGGTATACTAAATCCAACCACCTCAACATCGTCACGTGAATTTATTTTGTTATAATTGAATAATAAACTTAAATAAGTATAGTTACAATAACAATGAAGGAATAAAGCGAATGGACACTTGAATATTATTTTATTAAATAACTAGCGGATGCCTCGCGGTTTCACCTGCGTAGTTCCCGTTCTCGTGGGAATACAGGGATAAAAAGTAGCCTATGTCACCCGGGGATAGTGTAGCTTCCCAACGGTGAAAGAATGTTTGAAATCGGTGCAGTAGTTTTTAAGTTTATTCGTTAAATAGTTAATGAGAAATATTTACTCTTTACAATATTAGTATATATAAATCTAAATAAACAAATTTAATCAACGAAAGTACCTACCTAAGTACCAAGTATCTTTTCAAATATTAATGTTAAATAATGACATTTTTGACTTCGGATATCGACGACATTCTCTATGTTCGTATTCAAGTAAGACATGTAAAATACATTGTACTGTTTACATAAAGTTTAAACAAAATAGGTCGGCGGCGGCGGTCCGCCATTTAGTGACACCTGTCACAGACAATATAATACTAGCATACCCCTGTTTTATGGCAAAATAAAACGCAATACCACTTTCAATACTTATATTCAAGTTTCTGTACACTCGTAACGACAGTCTTACCAGGAGTAACGTCTTTTTTGAACAAATGTCTGTAACTCACCGCAATATCTTCAGTGACAGTTACTTTCTGTAACTTAATGTCTCCTTTAGTGAACGCAGATTCCTTTTTAGTAACAGTAATAACAGGCGAGTACGAGAAATCCGCACCTGTTATTTTTATTTCGGAGGTGTTATTTTCGGCCCCTGGACTTGCTGCTTTTTCGGAACTGGTTTTCTTGTGTTCCTCAGCATCTGTAATTTTTATTTCGGAACTGTTATTTTTGTTTTCCTCCGCACCAATTATTTTTATGCCGGAAATGTTATTATTCATAGTAACATTAAATACAGGTGCGAAAGTGAAATTCATACCTTCAGTGCGATTATTTTTGACTTCGTCCGCACCTGATATTGTTATTTCAGAACCGTTATCAGTTACGACGGGAGAGTACTCGAACTCCACATTTGTTACGTTTTCGAAACTGTTATTTTCGCCGTCGTATTCTCGGATTGTTTGCGTCTCAGGTACCGCTGCTTCTACATTTGGTGGATCATGATATTCTTTTTGAATTTTTATTACTGGTATTTCTGGTGCTTCCGCCATTTTTAATCTGAAATGACATTATTAGTTACAAGGGGCAGGTCGCATAAAATTAATATACTTATAAGCTACCTAGATCTCTTGGCTGAGCGATTCATATTATTATCATCATCACCTTACATCAATCCAATGCTGGACACACAGCAACAGAAGAAAGCTTATTCCCACAAATAAACCTGGTACTACCGTCCGAACTTGAGCCTTCCAGTTCCAATTATTTTAGATTTTCTAAAAGAAAATATCAAAAACACTTTTTCGACGTAAGGAACTCAACTTGCAAAAGCAGTTGCACGTAAGCCTATAATACTACTCTAATGAAGGATTCATTCAAGCGGACAGACATCTGCTTTAGCTAAGACATTGTGACAAGCCAACCATACTATTCCCAGCCACTGGAACTCCTAAAAGACAGAATCAACAGTAGCGACGAGTTCCAGAGAAACGGTTCAACTGACTTGGATCCCACAACCAGTGGCGGCCTTAGGGGGTGGCGAGCAGGACAATCACCCGGGGCCTCGCTAATGCTTACAATTGAAAATCATTATTTTATTCTTAACAAACAGTTACAGGAGAGCAGTGGTGGCCCAGTGGTATCAGCCGCGACTTACTAGTTGTTGGTCGTGGGATCGAGGCCAGGCAGGCGCTTTACTTTGTGTAAATTATTTCATCACCACTGCTCTCAAAACGGTGAAGGAAAACATCGTGAGGAATCCGGCATGTCCTAGAACCTAACATTCGAAGACATGTAACATCCACCCACCCGCACTGGGCCCGCGTGGTGGATTACGGCCCATTCCCTCTCACAGAGAGGAGGCCTGTGTCCCAGCAGTGGGAACATTAATAGGCTGATGATGTGATGTGATGTGATGTGTAACAAACAGTTATTCGTAACAGTAAAATAAATTTGGTTAAATTAACAACATTGCTAAAAGGACAAGGGTCTCTCGCAAATATCTGCCGCCCGCAACCTCGCAGTGGTTAAGGCTGCCTGTGCCAGAAACGAAATTAATCAGAAAAGAACAGCGGAGGAGTAAGAAAAAACCCAAAAGACCTAAGGTATTTCAGGAGCGTTGGTATCACAGTTAGGAAAAGCGTAAGCTGAAATGTCTCAATTGCCTGTAACTACACCCGCACACATACGCTTCAAACCGGAACACAGCAACGCTTGGCGGCAAAATATGCATGGACAGCAAAATACTCGTATGCATGGTAGTAGTAAGTACTTCCCCGGACGAGTTCGCGTACCAAGAGTTCTCGAAATCCATCTGCCTACCTTTTCCCAACCCAAGTTGCAGTTGATTACCACTATTTTACTTGAATTTATATAATTAGAAAAATGTATTATTTATATAAGTACTTACTTGTTTTCACGGCTCTCCTTGAGAAACTTTAACAACCTACTATGTTCCACTTCCATTGTAATGATATCGAGTTTATCGCATCGATAATAATAAAGATATCATGATTATTAATTTATCGCCTATTAATGTTATCTAGAAATTGAGAATGCCATGTTAAAAGTATGTAGATATAAGTAGCAGTACTTGTGGACATGTTATGACTATGAGTAGGTACAATGTACACTGATATTGACATCATTTATTGATATCATCGGCCTTTTAATTTACCCACTGCTGGGACACAGGCCTCCTCTCTGTGACAGGGAATCCACAATGCAGGCCTGGTGCGAGTTGGTGGTGGATGCCACATGTTTTCGATTTTTTGGACATGCCTGGTTGCCGGACATGCCATAGTGTACTTCGACAATGTACACTATTTAACAATATGAAAGATATTTTTGTTTGTATGTTTGTTTGTCTCGAATAGGCGCCGAAACTACTGGACTGATTTAAAAAATTCTTTCATGTATGGAAAGCAGCATTATTTCCGAGTCACATAGGCTATAACTTATTTACAAAAATTTTCGAGATCCTTATGAAAATTGCAATAATGTAATCCAAAGTAGCAAAATTTTGCCTATAAAAAAGCATTATTTGGCGTGCACTGAGAAAACTATTGATGATACATAAAAAATATGTACTACATGATTAAAGTAATCATTATTACCTACACAAAAAACTGCGAGAGAATATATCTCACAATCATATTTAAGTCACAATAGCAGCTTTGCTTAAAAAACAAAAGTTGGTTACATTCGTATTGTACCTAGTATGGTATTGCAAATTTGTAGCGAAATGGATAATGATTTAGGACGAAACCGAACGCGCCAAATTTTATAAACAGACCTTTGGGAGTCTGGATATCATGAAAAAACGACTAAACGTATTTGTTCAAAATAATTTTATTTGCATTGTTGAACTACTAATCTATCTCTGTATGGAGGCCGTTTTGCAATTTTCCGTCTTCTTATGGTATTTATTCGCACCCAAAAATGCGTTAAAATTAGTGTCGAAATGTGGAACTTTCGACGGTCATAACTATCAAGTATTTACTTTTTCACTTTTTTGCTTCCATACAGGGCTAGATAATGATGAGACAAATTGATATCAGTTTTTATTTTGAACGTACATTGTCAAACAGTGGAATAATCCCTAGACTACGTTTGTATGGAAGAATTTTCGACTAGTGTAACCTTAACAGGACCTTAATCGCCAGTGGCGCCAACTGGTGAGCACAAAAGTAGCTGCCCTCATTGCACCGCATTCCTTCCATGTGTCGTACTTGCAATTTAAAATATCGCCTATCAGTGTGATGTAGGTAAAACGAATAGCATCGAAATCGTTCAGTTATTTACCAACTTCCCAAAAAGGAGAAGGTTCTATGTTCGAGTGTATGTTTGTTTATTTCTTTTTTGGCCTATTTCGCCGTTAGTTGTGCCTTTCCCTAGGTAGTCCCGTATAAATTTGAGAACTTGTAAGATATGAAAACTGAACTCTTTAATAAATTACGGTAAATCTCTCGGGATTGCTTTAATCGCTTGTCTGTTTATCCACAACTAAAAAGTGAAAAACAAAAATCGTTTTTACAAAAAAAAAATACAACTGACTTCCAAATAAAAGACTACAAAGTGAAAAATAACTTTTAATTTTAGTAGCCGGTGTCACAGATAATATAATACTAGCATACAGATGTCTCATCCCATACAAAGAAACCGTGCCGATACGTAACTAGCGTTATTCATCTGATTATACCGATTATATTCCCGTTCCGTTCCGTTGCTAGGATATAAGAACGGAACCGAACGCGATTGATGTACAAAAAATAATCAGAATAATCAGAATAGAATGTCGGCACGATTTCTTTGTATGGGATGAGACACCACAAAAAAATAAAAAAAATAAAATAAAACAGTAACACCGACTGCCGAAATTGAAGTTATTACTCACTTTGTAGTGTTTTTATTTGGGAATCGGTTGCATTTTTTTTTGTAAAATCAATTTTCTTACTGTAAGTATTCCTCAAACTAAGTCCCAGTTTTTTATCCGTAGTTAACTCAACCAATGACTAAATATACAAATAAATTGTTTTAAATTTCGGTTTTAAATTTCGGTATTATCAATTGTAAATCTAACAAATGGTAATGGCCGATGAGCGTAGGCGGTTTAACGTATCTGAGGCAACACTCCACTTTGGCCCGGATTTCTTCTCACACGGGTGGCCGTAGCCTAGCCAGCTAAGGTCAATCGGCTGCGGGGTCCGGTCAGACGGTCCCCAGGCAAGTTCACTCCCATTCGCAGACGGTGGCGCTCGCTCGCATTGCTAGTGGTAGCGGTGTGTCATGCAGTCTCGTGAAGTCGTGAGCAACTAATGGAGGGAGCTATATCCCTCGACTAATCCCTGGTGCTACCGTAGCATCGCCACTTGAGCACTCCATGGCGGGTGGGGATAGTCGAGGGATGAAATAATTTTCCGGGATTTTTAAATAGATTTTCTTCTAATAAAAACCATAAGGCGAAAGGACCGGCGAAAGCTGGGACTGCGCTCCAAAAGGCGGGACCGGCGCAAGCCGGGTTCGCACTTTTTCTGACAGGAACGCTCAGAGGCGAGACTGCCGTGGGATCGTCTCGAGGTGGGGCTGTAGCGGGACTGTCAAATGACGGTACTGCTGCGGCACTGTCGAGGGTCGGCACTGGTGTGGGACCACCGAAGGGTGTAACTGTAAACCAGCCCACCGGGCATAAGGGTACTGCCAAAGCTGGCACGACACGTGACCCTTGCGTTAGAGATCGAATGACCTCGGACCTTGTGGCCACGGACGCGACCGACAAAGACAGCACCTCATCGTCTCCCGGCGGCCGGCATGAATCAGACTGGCTTCCGGTTGGACGATCTGGGGCGCAAAGGAAAAAGCACCAAAAGCTGAGACAGCAGGCGGCTCTAGACGGGACTCCTACGGAGGACCTATCAAAGAGACCGCGAGCTGTTCTCAGCGGTGACAGCGGGGACATGGCGGCCAAGAGGATGAAGACCCAAGGGCAATCATCCTCAACCGGATCCTTTAGGGATGCGGTGGCGGCTGTGAAACTCGCTGTCGTCACATTCAAGTAGCAGTACATGTATCCTGCGACAATTCCGATGCAGCTAGCTGGTTTCGGGGTGCCATCCACAATGTGGAACTTGGCTCCCGGAAACTCAAGGTCGTCGACGCCAAGGACCGATAAGCCAGTTAAAATGGCATGGAAGAGTCGCAACTTGCCGTTGCAAGACTCTGCCCGGGCCATTAGACTGCTCCAGCGGCTTAACCCTGCCTTGGGGACGGACGACTGGAAGAATGAATACTCTCACTGAGCAGACCGGCATCCGTTGTATCGTCCTCATGGACGGGGTATCCGCTGGGGTCAACAAGACCGCGGGCTACTCTCTTCCAGGAGGAATTGAACGATACTCGTTCAAGGTCCTGGAAGTGGACAAGGGAGAGGCACCAACTGCGGAAGCAGGAGTGGAGCCCTCCGAAGATGGTCCACCGCAGTGTGAGGAGGCCATCAACGAGGTCTCTGCTCACGACGTAGCGCGGGAGACAGAGATCCAGACCAGGCCGTCAGAGGCGTACCTCGAGGATAACATCCTTGAGGGCCTCGATACCCTGGGGATTAAGTCGCCAACTGCTCTCGGGGAGGAAGCGATGAAGGGGGAGCCTCAAAACTGAGGCACTCCAACAACGGCAAAAACCCATCAAGATATCCAAGATGGAGGGACTAAGGTGTGTACAAATTAATTTGCATCATTGCAGAGCCGCCACTGCCCTTCTGGCTCGGCAACTGAAGCTCAGTACATACGACGTTGCCTTGATACAGGAACCTTATTTGTATAAAGGGACTTTTAAAGGCTTAGGTGGGACAGGGGGCATGGTGCTCTATGACCGTCCAACTAATGACGCGAGGACTTGCATCTATATCAGGGGCGGTATAGAGGCAATGCCCTTACGTACTTTCTGTTACAGGGATCTCACAACAACTTTGATCCAAGTGGGGACGGGAACAGAGAAAAGAAAAATCATCCTTGCCTCTGCCTATCTCCCATATGAACAAAAGGAACCACAGTAACACCACTAATCAGAAGACTGGTTGACTACGGCAACCAAGAAAACCTCGATCTGATACTTGGCTGCGATGCGAATGCACACCACGTCATTTGGGGCAGCTCGGATGTCAACAAACGAGGACAGGATTTATTGCACTTTGTGGTAAGCTCTTCTTTACAAATCCTTAACGCAGGCAATAAACCTACTTTCAGGACCTCTGCGAGAACTGAAGTTATTGACCTGACACTGGCTTCAAACAGGGCCAGCGCTCATATTGAAAATTGGCATTTATCGGACGAAATGTCTCTGTCTGACCATAATTATATATGCTTTAGGTCTAGGACGGCGGGAGACGCCGAAACTAGACGAAGGAGAAACCCAAGGCATACAAATTGGGACTAGTACAGGAGGGACCTAAAAGTAAATTTAGGGTGCCCTAAAGATAAGCTTAATTCCATACTAGATATAGAATTTGAAGCGGACAGAATCAAGGTGGGCACCATCGGTGCACGGGAAGATAACTGCCCAGAGAAAAAGGCCTTTTGCAAAAAGGAACCATGGTGGACTCCTGAACTAGCTAAAATACGTCAGGAAACACGACAGGCCTCTAATGGAATCTCTCTTTCATGGCAAAAGCCAGGAAAGATTTTTCTGGCTATCACAGCATGCTAACGAGGTATAACACGGCGGTACGCAAGGCCAAAAGTACTTATTGGCGGCAGCATTGCACCTCCATCGAAACTCTGCCAAATGGAATGAGGTTGTGCAAAGCAATGTCCATGACCAAGACAAACCCACTATCATCTGTAAGGGATGAGAATGGGTATCTCACGGAAACTGGACGGGACACTCTGGGCGTGATGTTGAGGAGCCACTTCCCAGAATGTATACTGCGCGACAGCGATGAAGAGGAACCAGTCACAAGGGACGAGCTCACAAGGCACACGTCCAAAAAAAAAAAAAATAACTGGCTCACGGCAAAGAAAGTGGTAGATGAAAATAAACTGAAGCTGGCCATAGCGGGCTTCCAGGCTCTCAAATCCCCTGGTCCGGATGGCATCTACCCAATACTATTGCAAGAAGGGGCATCTGCTCTGATACCCCATTTGAGTAAGCTCTACAGAGCCTGCATAGCCTTTGGGTTTGTACCCAAGGCGTGGAGGTAGGTCAAAGTCACCTTTATACCGAAGGTAGGTAGACCGACTTATGAAGAAGCTAAAGCTTACAGGCCCATCAGTCTATCATCCTTTCTCTTGAAAGCTCTGGAGAAACTGTTAGACAGGTACTTAAGAGAGGGACCACTGAAAGTATATTCCCTCTACATAAACTACTATGCGCCTACAGCCCCGGCAAATCTACGGAAACGGCGTTGCACTATGTTGCGAGTCGAGCCGAGGCTGCGCTAGAGGGACAAGAAATCTGTGTCGGGGCTTTCCTCGACAAGAGAACATTCGAGTCCATACGCATTGCTGCAAAGGAGCATGTCATCAACGATACCACGTGCAACTGGATTGACTACATGCTGAGAAGCAGAATAGTCAGATCGGAACTGATGGGAGACAGACTTAGTGCAAAAACAACAAGAGTGTTGTGCGTGTTGTCCGCAAGGCGGAGTGCTGTCACCATTATTGTGGTGCTTGGTAGTAGACTCGCTACTTACCAAACTCAATACCGGACCATTCTACACAGTAGGCTATGCAGATGACATAGCTATAATGGTCAATGGTAAATTCCCGAACATAGTCTCTGGATTATTACAACAGGCATCGAGGATGACAGAGGTATGGTGTACAAACAACCACCTCTCTATCAACCCAAGCAAAGCAGTCATTATTCCATTCACGAGGAAGAGACAACTAGGAAACCTAGAAGAGCTCTCCCTCAATGGAATAAAGCTGCCCTGGTCCACCGAAGTTAAATATTTGGGTGTAACGCTTGATAAAGAACTCAGGTGGAAATTATTACGACTAAGGACTTACGAGTGTTCGGCATTTGTCGTTCCACCTACGGTAAAACTTGGGGGCTAAAGCCCAAAGTTATACGATGGCTGTACCGGACAATGATAATACCTATTATCACATACGGCAGCATAGTGTGGTAGCCAAGAACAAAGCTTGCCTCGTGCAAAGCGCCACTCACCAGGTTACAAAGAACAGTGTGTCTCGGCATCACGGGTGCTTTCAGGACAACACCTACGGCAGCGATTGACAGATACCTCAATATCCTTCCTCTGCATATGATGGTTGAAGTCGAGGCAGTTTTTTTTTTTATTCTATAGGCTCGCGCTTGACCACTATCTCACCTGATGGTAAGCGATGATGTGGTCGACGGTGATTACATCGTCTCGCTGTTGCTGGACTATGGGATGCCTCTAAGCCAAAGACTAACCATACAAAGTTCGACGAGAATGAAGGCCTGGATCGGGTAACAAGCATGTTATCCGATAAAATGCAAACTTTGTTTGTGTTTGAAAGGTCTTTCAAGGTCCAAATCCCTACAATAGAGGACTGGACGAAGGGACTTGATCCACCAGAACAAGATAGTCTGGTGTGGTACACTGATGGATCCAAAATGGAATCAGGTACAGGAGCGGGCATATACGCAATAGGCTATATACGCAAAAGGCTACAAATGTAGCAAAAGCTTAGGGAAGATGGGAACTGTATTCCAAGCAGAAACATATGCCATAATAACCTGCGCTCAAGAGAATATAAATAGAGGAACCAGAGGTAAATCCATATATATTCTTAGTGACAGTCAGGCTGCAATCAAAGCCATGGCATCCTACAAAGTGGACTCCAGACTTATTCTGGATGCTATCCAAACCCTAAACAGGTTTGGGAAGCACAACAGGGTAAGACTGATGTGGGTCCCTGGGCACAAAGGATTCCATGGTAACGAAGTGGCTGATGAATTGGCAAGAGAGGGCACAGCAAATGATTTTGTGGGTCCAGAACCATGTGTAGGCATTTCGACGTGTCTCGTAAAAGCCGTATTTAGGGAGTTTGCAGATCACAGACAGCGAAGTTATTGGCAGTCTAATACCGGTCTACAACACTCCAAGAAATGCCTAGGCTCTACGCTTAAGGCCCGGGAATGCATTTGGAACATGAGCAGGGGGCAAATCCGCTACCTGCTTGGGGCCTTTACTGGGCACTTTGGAACCAACGACATGCTCATGAAGATGGGTCTAACCGCGACACCCATGTGCAGGTTGTGTGGGGAATATACGGAACGCATGGAGCACCTTCTGTGCACATGCGATGCACTGGCTGGTAAGCGAATGAGCCTCCTAGGGGTTGGATATCCAAAACCAGAAGACTACAGGCTCATATCTCCTAATCTCTAATCGTTGTAAAACTCATTAAAACTGTTATCAACGAGATTGGGGAGGAGTAAGTTATCTAGGGGACCACAATAGATCCCAATGGGTCGAAGTGTCCGAGTTATTTCTCGGCCCCTCCATAAGATAAGATAAGATAACAAATGGTCAAACTTCAACTTATTTGACCATTAGTGATGCCAACAATTGAGAGAATAAACGCGTTTTACGGAAGTTTTATACCATTGATTAGCATTGTTATTTATAACCATTGGTTGGATCGGATCAGAAAACTGGGCCTTAGGTGGGTAAATAGTGTTTATTAACTATTGAGGTAATGAGGTATTCCAATACCCGATAGCACCAATTTTCACGTTGATAACAAATTGCAGCTGATTATGATAAGGGTGTTGCAAGGTCCTGACAAGCCGGCTGATTACATCAGTGCCGGTGTACCTACTTATAACCTGAGACTTGCGGCATTTTTGCTCCTCTAGGAATATAATCCTCCAGATCAGAAAACCCCAATATCACTTTTAGCTGTGACCAAGCACCTGTAGCCAAGTTGACAATCTACAATCTAAAAAAGGTAACAAGAATAAATAATGATAACTAAAAAGTTGTAAATTAAAAAAGGTAATTCAAAAATCAAAAACCCGCCTGCTTAGGCTGTCGGAGGATACATATTCGTAAACTGGCTGACTTCCTGATCCTCCGACTGCACAGCGTGATTTTGTCTTGTTCACAGCTTTTTAGTTCGCTTTTTAAGCAGGCGGGCAGGACAGGAGAATGATAATTGCAATGCTTGTAAAAGGCTGCTAAGTCTTAGTTCTCATTAGTACTAATCTATCAAAACACCAACATTATACACTTAGATCGCAATAAACGTTTTGACTTTGACTTTGGTTTTAAATTTTTTAATTAACTTTTTTTTTGGATAATATTGAAATCGCAGACACGATACCGCAGAAGGGAATTGTGTATGGGCAATCTTCTTTCATGATGATCAGTCGAGTAATTAACATTATATATGTCTGGATAAATGCAGTTACGATTAGCAGATACTTACACTACTTATCACAAAACCATGCTTTTTCCAAAAATATTCCTAACTAATCACTCACTTAATCTTTATGCACTTTGCTAAAACAATAATCCTATTATCACAAGATAAAATATATTTACGTAACGGTTTTGCCACTAAAAAACGTATCACTGCACTAAACTAAAAACGAAACTCACTAAAACGAATTAAATGATTTATAAACTTATTAAAATGTAACTTAAACTCGAATAAATGTAAATAAATAAAAAAACTAAAAAGACTTAAAAGGTATTTGTGTACTGGTTAACAGGTGAACACTAAATATTTTCGTAGTTATTTGCCGACTATCTTTGCTATCGTAAATTTTGAAATGATAAAGTAATGATAAATGTTTTTAGTCATCGATAACTAGACTTTAGGAGTGCTTAAGTAGTTGTTGTTGTGAATTCGACTACGTTTGCCCACTTGCAAAACTTTTATGATTGGTCAATTTTAAAAAATCACTTATAATCACGGATCTCCCTGAAGCGAAAACTTATCGACATGACGTGTATCCTGCCCATCCTAACCTATGGTGCTCTGACCTACTTTAGATGAATGTTCTTTAGGGTTCCGTACCCCAAGGATACGGAGCCCTATTACCTACTAAGACTCCACTGTCCGTCTGTCTGTCTGTCTGTCACCAGTCCGGCGAGCACGATCTCTGTGATAGGCTTGTGTCACGCATTTTATCACGGTTTTTGTTCCCAAACTGTGATAAAAATGTGTGACTCAAGCCTGACACAGTATGCCATGCTCGCCGGTCTGGCTGTGTCCCATGAACCATGATAGCTAGACAGTTGAAATTTTCACAGATGATGTATTTCTGTTGCCGCTATAACAACAAATACTAAAAACAGAATAAAATAAATATTTAAGTGGGGCTCCCATATAACAAACGTGTTTTTTTTTTGCGATAATGGTACGGAACCCTTCGTCCGCGAGTCCGACTCGTTTTTTGAAGACACTGCGATAAAATATTATTTTTGTTTGCAATCCCGATAGCAATTAAGTATCTACTAACAGAGGGGTGACCATAACTTCTTCATCATCAACCATTTAATGTTCCCACTGCTGGGACACAGGCCTCCTAGAGAATGAGCCTTAATCCACCACGCGGGCCCAAAGCACCCCAGCTTTTTCACCGCTATTTCACCGCTTTTAGTGGTGATGAAATAATTTATACAAAGTATAGCGCATGCGTGGGTTCGAACCCACGACCTACAACTTCTAAGTCGCGGCCGTTTCCACTTGGCCACCACTGCTACACCATAACCTTTCAAAGCAAGGTTATTTCCAGTGTGCATAAGAGACAGATGTAAGTACTTAAATGAATTGTATACATCTGTCCCTTTTTCACAGTCGAATCATTATGGTTTTGTCACGTACTACGTGGTACGGGGACAGATTGAAGTCTTCAAATCATAGAGCAACACTCCGCCGGTGGTCCGTGTTGCTATACGCTTCAAATCGAACTTATGCTGTCAAAGTAGGTATTACGGTTTCGAATTTGTAAATAACAGGAACGATACGGAATGGTTGTGAATAGCCATGCCGGTCGCAAAAGTTCCGCCTTGAGTTCTGTCAAAGAGCAATGGAGCGCATTTTGGGAATACATTAAAGTCAAAGTCAAAACGTTTATTGCGAACTAAGTGTATAGGTAGTTGGTGTTTTGCTATATTAGTGCAAGACTTAGCAGCATTTTACAAGCATTGCAATTATCATTCTCCTGTCATTATCATCCAAAATTAGCATGCATTTAACATTATTATTAAATAATTATTTTATTTAACATTGATAAAATTAAATTGAGAAAAATATAGTTACTTATGTCAAAAAATAAATGTCAAAAATAGTGAATCTAATACAATGAGGTAGGAAAACTATGGAGACGGCATCGGCATATTCTACTTTAGGAAGAATAGTTATACAAATATCTATAATATCGACACACGCATGTTAAAAAGCGTTTTGTCACTTTTTAACTAACCAAGAGCTGCATATGAAAAGAGTGACATCTAAATGTTTGTCAAGGACTAAACTTGGTAACACTTTTGAGTGACGTCAAAATCATGTCTATGCGTGACCGATCGCCATGTTGATTGCCGAAAAAATTGGTAGTTATGTGCCGTATATATACGTTTATCTGTGTAGTTGTGCAGTCAAACAGTTGAAAATGGGCCAATGAGGTTATAAGTCAGTGCAAATGGGCAGCCTTCTTAATTGCCCGATTTTTGTAGACATGCACGCTGATTTCGTAGGTATGGCAAGTCCATAAGTTTATAAGTCAGTGATCTAATACAAATAATCAGCAATATTAATGTCATCTTTTACAGGTACCTAGTACAAATTATATTTTTGTATGAAGTTAAATCACATCATCATCATATCATCAGCCTATTAATGTTCCCACTGCTGGGACACAGGCCTCCTCTCTGTGAGAGGGAATGGGCCATTATCCACCACGCGGGCCCAGTGCGGGTTGGTGGATGTCACACGTCCTCGAATTTTTGGTTCTAGGACATGCCGGTTTCCTCACGATGTTTTCCTTCACCGTTTTGAGAGCAGTGGTGATGAAATAATTTACACAAAGTAAAGCGCCTGCCTGGGCTCGAACCCACGACCTACAACTTGTAAGTCGCGGCCGATACCACTGGGCCACCACTGCTGCTGAAGTTAAATAGGATAGACTAATCTTATTGTTTGTATAGGACAGATCGCCACTTGAGATAAATGCCACGCTATGGGTGGGTGACGCCAGCTGCATGCACAGTGACCGCCGCTGGGCTGGTCTCCACAACTTGGGTTTTATCTCCACAAAATGGTCGGTGCCGCCGAGGCTGACTGCAGGGACTGATTTTGACGAGATTTTCATTGGCAGATAGCTGATGTTATAAAGGAGTAAGCTACCTTTATTTTTGAAAAAGAATGAGGGTTGCGCGTAAAAAAAAACCGTATTTTTTAATTGGACTAGCTTGATGCGGACGAAGTTTCGGGCAACAGTAGTCACCAATAAAACTTTTTTACAAAAAAATACAACCAACTTCCAAAATAAAAACACTACAAAGTGAAAACTTACTTCAATTTCGGAATTCGGTGTTCCTGTTTTCGTTTCTTCGTGTTTTGACACCGACTGCCGAATTGAAGTTATTTTTAAATTTGTAGTGTTTTTATTTGGAGAAAAGTTTTTATTTTTCACTTTTTTAATTGTGGTACATAATGGACCAGTTGTAGAGGCTATTTATAATGCCCAAAGTGATGCCAGAATAAATTTACCCAATAACATGAAACTTAAACAAAACCGGTGGAATGAGAGTATACCAGGGTAAACTGTTCACACCTGCGTACCACTTTAGATCGTACCAGTGTAATGTTATGTTATGAAATGGTGTAAACAATAAACAGACATACGATCGCAGCTATCCGGAGTAAATTGCCGTCATTTTTTGACGAATTCTGATGTACCTATAACTGCAAAGTTCTTCATCAGATCTTGATGAAATTTAAATGGGACCACATGACAAGCTCCGTCTTTCAAATAAAAAAAGAATCATCAAAATTAGAGATGTGCAACTCGAGTTACTAACTCGAGTTAACTCGAGTTGTGCCTGACTCGAGTTGACTCGAGTTATCTTCCGAACTCGAGTTACTATCAAAAAACCTAAAATAAAAAAAAAACATGAGAAAAAGTTTTTTTTTTTAATAAATAACTCGATCGAAAGCTACAATTGTAAAAGTCAGTATTAGCTGCAACCAAAATGATTTGTTGTGATTGTGATAATTTGTGAAAGCTGCTGTATGTGTATAACTAGTTTTGTTTTTGATTATATTATATAATTCCTGGGCAAAGGCTTCCCCCATTCCTTTCATCTCCTTCGATGTTTTGCCTCATCTCGCCAATTCTCAAGGAAGTTATCCAATTATCTGTCAAATATGTAAAAAAGTGATTTGTAACTAATAAATAATTAATTCTAACTTAACTTCCTTCGTTCTACTAACTCGAGTTGCGTAACTCGAGTTCAACTCGAGTTATGTGAATTTCAACTCGAGTTAACTCGAGTCATACTTATCCCGAGTTGGCCCATCACTAATCAAAATCGCTTCACCTAGTAATCAGTTCTGAGTTAACACATTAAAAAAATCTCCTCCTCCTTTTTGAAGGGTTCCCCTCCGGTGTTTCCACTTTTACCTTTTGTTAGTCGCCGTTCTTTCATTCATTCGTAAAAAAAATACTTTTTACAGTATCTCTAGGTACCTACATAAAGGTGTGGCCAAATGACTTAATGAATCGCCTGATTCAGGAAGTCCGATAAGATAATGTTACAGAATTACTTTGTTCTACACTTGTCACCTTATCGTTAATAATTAAATAATGAACATGGGTCGATCAATCAAGGTTAAGAGGAAATATGGGCAGAGAGCGCCGACTGAATTTCCTTAGTAAAAAGTCATAATTCGAGGTTTGGCTCTCGTCTCTTTTCTCCTCCAATATTGAACCAATTTAAAAGATATTCCATGAACTGGTAAAGTAAGATATATACTATGTCCCTATGTTTTCCTTTTTTCATTTATATTTTTCAATTAATTTGTACACTAAGCCTCTGTTGACAGCGCAATTTTGAGCGTTTTTTGAGGGCTGCTAGAGCCCTCAAAAAATGCTTCTAAAGATAATGTATCATCAAAAAGGAAACAAAACACAGGGACATAGTATATATCTTCAATTTTCAGTTTACGGAATATCTTTTAAATTGGTCCAATATTGGAGGAGGAAAGAGACGAGAGCCAAACCTCGAATTATGACTTTTTACTTAGGAAATTCAGTCGGCGCTCTCTGCACCCGTTTCCTCTTAAGCTTGGTCCCAGCTGTCTATGACAGTCGTTATGGGTAGCCAATAGTAGGTATGGTAATAATCAAGAAGGGATAAAGAGGGGTGTTATAAGTTTAAAGTTTGTATCTGTGTAGAGTGTATCTATCTGTGGCATCATAGCCCCTTAGCGGATGAACTGATTTTAATTAAGTTTTTCATCATAGCTCCTAAGCGGATGAACTGATTTTAATTAAGTTTTTCATCAAAGCTCCTAAGCGGATGAAATGATTTTAATTAAGTTTTTCATCATAGCTCCTAAGCGGATGAACTGATTTTAATTAAGTTTTTCATCATAGCTCCTAAGCGGATGAACTGATTTTAATTAAGTTTTTCATCATATCTCCTAAGCGGATGAAATGATTTTAATTAAGTTTTTCATCATAGCTCCTAAGCGGATGAACTGATTTTAATTAAGTTTTTCATCAAAGCTCCTAAGCGGATGAAATGATTTTAATTAAGTTTTTCATCATAGCTCCTAAGCGGATGAACTGATTTTAATTAAGTTTTTCATCATAGCTCCTAAGCGGATGAACTGATTTTAATTAAGTTTTTCATCATATCTCCTAAGCGGATGAAATGATTTTAATTAAGTTTTTCATCATAGCTCCTAAGCGGATGAAATGATTTTAATTAAGTTTTTCATCATAGCTCCTAAGCGGATGAACCGATTTTATTAAGTTTTTCATCATAGCTCCTAAGCGGATGAACTGATTTTAATCAAGTTTTTCATCATAGCTCCTAAGCGGATGAACTGATTTTAATTAAGTTTTTCATCAAAGCTCCTAAGCGGATGAAATGATTTTAATTAAGTTTTTCATCAAAGCTCCTAAGCGGATGAAATGATTTTAATTAAGTTTTTCATCATAGCTCCTAAGCGGATGAACTGATATTAATTAAGTTTTTCATCATAGCTCCTAAGCGGATGAACTGATTTTAATTAAGTTTTTCATCATATCTCCTAAGCGGATGAAATGATTTTAATTAAGTTTTTCATCATAGCTCCTAAGCGGATGAAATGATTTTAATTAAGTTTTTCATCATAGCTCCTAAGCGGATGAACCGATTTTATTAAGTTTTTCATCATAGCTCCTAAGCGGATGAACTGATTTTAATCAAGTTTTTCATCATAGCTCCTAAGCGGATGAAATGATTTTAATTAAGTTTTTCATCATAGCTCCTAAGTGGATGAACTGATTTTAATTAAGTTTTCCATCATAACTCCTAAGCGGATGAACTGATTTTAATTAAGTTTTTCATCATAGCTCCTAAGCGGATGAACTGATTTTAATTAAGTTTTTCATCATAGCTCCTAAGCAGATGAACTGATTTTAATTAAGTTTTTCATCAAGGCTCCTAAGCGGATGAACTGATTTTAATTAAGTTTTTCATCATAGCTCCTAAGCAGATGAACTGATTTTAATTAAGTTTTTCATCATAGCTCCTAAGCGGATGAACTGATTTTAATTAAGTTTTTCATCATAGCTCCTAAGCGTATGAACTGATTTTAATTAAGTTTTTCATCATAGCTCCTAAGCGGATGAACTGATTTTAATTAAATTTTTCATCATAGCTCCTAAGCGGATGAACTGATTTTAATTAAGTTTTTTTTTGTTTGTAAGATGAATTTGCCATCAATAGACCAATCACATGCGAGATGAAAGACGCGTTGTGGATTTCCGTATGTGTGATTGGCCGATTGATGGCGGTGAAATCCTTTGCCTTGCTGAATTCACTTAATCAATTAGGCTGTCGGTCATCGGACATATGGGGATAAGACCAGGGAATGTGGGACTTTGCCTAACTAAAGCCACCTTGGTGGTCACCATCAGCAAAGAACCTCTTCAAAGGCCACCACAGAACCCCCTCACTCAGTCCGCCAGACACCTGTCGAGTCACATCCCTGGAGAATGTGTAAGGTAGTTATTGCAGACCAAAATATGCTGTGCAGTCGGAGGATACATCTGGGTTTGGTCAGCCAGATCGCGAATATGTATCCTCCGACTGCACAACATGAGTTTCTTCTTGTTTACGTCTGTTTAGTTAGCTTCTTCAGCAGTCGGGTTTTTTAATTGTTTGAATTAACTTCTTTTCCTCAGCGGAATCACGATGGCATTGACACGTTTAGCTTAGCACGCACTGCGATTTTTATTCGCGCGAATTTATTCCGCTCATTCTGTGACCTATGGTATTGTATGAAGCTGCACGCACTGCGGAAAAAAAATGCGCGGCAATAATACCGCAAGAAAACCGCGTTTTGTCACAGAATCCACCGCACTGCAGCGCGGATTAAATTCGCGCGAATATTTTGAACTCTATGAACAGGTAGGAGACAAAAATCGCGCGGAATTTTATCCGCAGTGCGTGTTAATCAAATTCAGTACGCGGATAAAAATTCGCGCGAATGAAAATCTAAATGCGTGCTAAGCCAAACTTATGTAACAACTAACAAGCATGTAAAAAACTCAGCTATGCGAAACTTAGCTTAGCTCTGGTAGGTATACCTTAAGGTTACACTAGTCGAAAATTCTTCCATACAAACGTAGTCTAGGGATTATTCCACTGTTTGACGATGTACGTTCAAAATAAAAATTGATATCAATTTGACTCATCATTACCTAGCCTTGTATGAAGCAAAAAAGTAAAAAAAGAAAACATTTGAATGTTATGAGCGTCGAAAGTTCCACATTTCGACAATAATTTTAACGCATTTTTGGGCGCGAATAAATACCATAAGAAGACGGAAAATTACAAAACGGCCTCCATACAGGGATAGATTAGTAGTTCAATAATGCAAATCATTTTATTTTGAACAGATAGATTTAGTCGTTTTTTCATGATATCTAGACTGCCAAAGGTCTGTTTATAAAATTTCGCGCGTTCGGTTTCGTCCTGAATCATTATCCATTTCGCTACAAATTTGCAAAAAACGTGTATTCGTACGCGAACTAGCTTCCTACTGCTCATCACAGCATCTATCTCTGCCGCACTTGTTGTCAGTATAAAATGCATTTTAACCCCGCGCACAAAATAGTTCGTGCCGTCGACTAGTGTACCCTTAATACCAACTGCAAGGCAGGCTTCTTCTCATACAGAGAATGCACGAGCATTACCTTATCACCAACATTATTTGTTCTGTGTCTTTCACTACACAGTAAACACGCTTAAAAGCTTACGGAGTTTTTATCAAAATCGTGAAATGATGAATATTAAAATATATAATTAAAATAAATTGTAGTTCTAAAAACTAAAAAACACGCTTTAATGGTAACTTGAACTCAAAAGTCGCTAATATCCTGAAGATCTTGGTAAGGCTAATGGGTCAAACTATTTAAACGCGCACGGTAGAATCAACTTTAATGAAAGTTTGTAAATTTGAACCAAGTTGAATAAACATATTTGACTTTGACTAAATTATTGCATTGTCATCGGTCCTTGATAAGTGTGCAAAGTTTCAAATCAATCCCACGTTTTGAAGGGGGTGAAAATCACGTTCAAAAATTCCGTTACTTTGATACATACCAAGCTAATAAAAGCGTGTTAATAAACCAGTTGGACCACGGGCCTTGATACAGTTGTCCAATCAATATTATTAGTTGGACAACTGCCCCTAAACGGAAAATAAAACACTTGTTAAACTAATGAATCATTATATTTTCATAAAATGTTACAGGTAGGTACCACAAAATTACGTTTAGGGACAGTTTCATCATCTCTGGATTAGCCTTGGTTTGATTATCTGGCAAATAGTGCTTATCCAGAGGTGGTAAAAAAAAGACTTCAGTTATAAAATAAGTCTATGGTTTATGACCCCAAAGCTCATTTTAATTTGACGTTGAATAATTAAATATTAAACTGTCAGATCCATTACAGATAGTCATTTTAATATTAATACTAAATCATAGGCAAAATTAAACAATTTCGCTATAATATGACAAGAGTTTATACAAAGTATTATGGTATTAGTACAAAATATTAGATATTTTTACTTTATATACTATACTTATACTTCACTACTACTTATATACTTTTTTTACTTACAAAACATAAATTTTTAGTCTGGCAAACGAAAGTAGAGACTGAAAAAGCGCGTCAAATTAAAAAAAAACGTACTAATAAGACATAAACAAGAAGAAAATTTTAGAAAATCATGCTGTGCATTCGGAGGATACATCTGGTTTTGGCCAGCAAGCTCGCGCATATGTATCCTCCAACTGCACAGCATGATTTTCTTCTTGTTTATGTCTTTTTAGTTCGCTTTTTTTTTTAATTTGACGCGCTTTTTCAGTCTCTACTTTCGTTTGCCAGACTTTATTCCCCGAAGGATTAGCAGTTAACCCATTACCGCCCGCCGTACACACACGTGTACACTTATATAAAAATATTCCTGGACACAATCAGTCTTATTAATAAAAATGGCGTATTCCCAGCTTACTCCGAAGTTACTCTTGGACTAACTAATCCCGGAGTAACTAAGGATTAACATAGATCTAGCAATGTTATTAATAAACATGGAATAACCTCGGACTAACTATTCATTTCTTAGTCTTGGATTTACGCGTAAGCTCTGGCAACACAGTTGAATTTAAAAGTAAAAAGAATGAACTAGTGAATGAAAAATAAGCAAGTTGAAGACATTATGTAGAAAAAAAAACAAAAAATGACATCTGCCATAGAGATTTGACAGTAAAGGTGAAGGATCCCTCCTTTTCAAATTATCGTATTACCCTTAAAAATTACATAAAATGATGATTAATTAATTTGTAATTTCGTTGACTAAAGCTAAACAGCTGCCAATGACCTTATTTTTTTTTAATGTTACACATCTACGAAATAAAAATCAGAGTCTATGTAATAATTGTGGTTGCGAGAGTTTTTGGCGGGATTTTTTCGAGTGTAGTTCAGCGGCTGTTAATATTATTTGCAATTTTATTCCTAATGGATATTGTGATATTAAATTGGTGTAGTTTTATGTCTCAACTTTCTACGCAACTGATCAATCTGTGAAAGCATTGACAGAAGCGATCTCGGGATAGTGGAGCGGCGAATTTTATTGTAGTATTGACTACCTCCCGCAAAGCTTACAGCCTTCTTAGCAGCCTTCCCAGGCTTACTGGGAAGGCTGACTTGATACAATTTGCTGCCAAATACTCCAAAAAACATTAGAATCTTTTGCATCCGCATTCTAATGCATACTAAAGAATTCAAGAAGGATAATATGCACTGAACACGAGGCGGTATGGTCTAAGACCTTAGCCTGCCCGAATAGGGCGATGCAAAAAAATTAAAAAAATTGTGGCTGCCATAGTTACACTACTCTTATTCCGACCTTAAACTAGCTGGCACCATGGTTTAACTTTTAGTCTGAGACTAGTGTCAGATTAGTATAATCCCTCCTTATTCCGTGTTTATTAATACGGATTTTTTTTAGTACCAACCTAATACTTGGAATAAAGTTATTCTTACCTTAGTCCACGTTTATTAATAAGACGGAATATGTGTA
The DNA here is from genome assembly GCA_948252205.1 of Orthosia incerta. Classification (NCBI taxonomy): domain Eukaryota; kingdom Metazoa; phylum Arthropoda; class Insecta; order Lepidoptera; family Noctuidae; genus Orthosia; species Orthosia incerta. The sequence continues at coordinate 6,276,690 of OX411769.1, forward strand.
GGTCTGGACACAAGTATATGTGTAGGTACTATTGGTTTTATTTTTTAACTGACGCGGGTTGTTGAATAAACCTACTGACGCTTGCGAATGTGCAAATGGATTCATCTTTTTTTTGATTGACAATTCAAAAGTATATATTATGGTTTACATGAAAGTAAAGTATTTTTAATTTGTATTTTTTTAAATCAAATTTCATATGTTTGGAAGATTGTATTTTCCTAATAATAAAACAAAGACGTAGCTCATCATTTTGTTGTTAGCGATGCGCTAAATGTCTCAAAACTCTTTGCGTAGAGCGCTCAGCTTTGGAAAATTTCACACTTGATCCGTTCGTTGTACACGCCCGTGTACACAGGTCAGTTTACAACTTTTTTTTTTTTACTTTCCTTGGTTACTATTAGTTCATTTAATTAAATTTACAATAAAAAATATACTGTAATTTCACTATGGGCGTTAATGGGTTAAGTCCCTTTTAAAAGGGGGCCAGTCTATTGTTATCAACCACGAATCTAGACTCTGGATACATGTCTTAAAATTTTTCGTTCTAGGACATCACTTTTTTTAAGAGCAGTGGTGATTTACACAAAGTAAACTGCCTGGGTTTGAACCCATGACCTACGTAAGTCGGGATCGCTACCACTGGACCATCACTGCTCGATAATATAATTTAAATAATATAGTTTCAAATATTAGAACTTTTTACTTAACATCTAAATAAACTTAAAATACATGGCTAACATGTACATACATTGAAATCTACTTAATTGTCTATAATTTGAAAGGCCGTCAAGATTACAAACTAATCATAAAAATACGGTTTACACATGGATACTCCATGCAAAAAATATAAATTTTATAATAATACATGACACCAGATTATCGTGAAAACCGTTAGTTAATAATAAAATGCGTAAGATTGTAAACTCCTTCTTTTCAATAAGGCACAGGATACATTCGATCTTGGATGGGATTTATTGTATTTGAAAATTTGTATTTTTTTTTTTGGGTCAATCCCACTGCACTATTCCCAAACCACTGCAACTACTGAAAGCCAGAAGCAACAGTGGCGACCACCAGAAAAACGCTGAGGCAATGAAGCTCAACGAAGTGCCGGAGAATGAATTTAACTGTCTTGGATCCCGCAACGAAATTAATCAGAAAAGAATAACGGAGGAGTAGGAAAAAATATATAAATTTCCACTTCCCTCCATACCAAGCAGAAGACAGAACAAACAAGGTCAATAGGCACAAAGGGACGTTTACAACTGGGATAAGCCCAGTTGCCTAGCACCATGGATAAAAATTAGGAAAATTAGGGTTGTTTTTGAAATTATCAATTAACAATATATTATTATCTTGCAAGGTTGCTAGGGACAGAAAACAGTGGCAATTGTTAGAGGAGACCTTTGCCCAGAGGAAAACTGAATTGAGAGATATACTTTGAAAAGAGACAATACAAACGAGAAAATAACTGAGATTCAGGATGGAAAGGCTTAATAATTAATAATAGAAAAATTATTAAAAACTTATGGTGTTAGAAACAATCTGGTGACTTGCACAGTTATATCACAAAATTTATGAACATAAAAGCTTGTGAAACAAAGAAAATTGAAAATTAACAGAATTGCTTACACAAATTGTAATAACATATCTGTATCAAATAACTTGGATTTAACATGAAACAAAAAATTAAATTCTAAAAATATTCAAAAGCTATCCTCCATTTGAACAATCCGTTTTGCAGCCCGTTCAACCAACTCCATTTGAACAATCCGTTTTGCAGCCCGTTCAACCAATTTTCACTTCTATGACATTGTAGACATGACAAAGGGCAGCAATAGTAAACAATTTAAATTGGTTTACGTAATTGAAATCCAAATCGGTTGTATGGGTTGTAAAAATGGATTCTTTAATTTCTAATGTTATTTCAAATAACGTATAATGCTAAAAGGTATAAAAGAATCACCAATAACATTTTAAAACAAACAGCACATTTTACAAATTACCAATATTTTTTTAATCAGGTCCGCTGACTATCACACACACTGTTTCAAATCATCATCACATAAAATAACATTGTAAGATCATGAATAGAATCATTAATTATCCGTATGATAGCTGGTACACAGTTATAAACAAATTTAAATGTCTTAAATATTACTTATAGCTAGATTACATGGGTATAATAGCCAGCGAGTCCCAAACTAGACAGCTAGCCTGTGGACTCGGAAGTTTGTTACCAGGGTAGAGACAAGTGTAATGGTGCACTATTATATATGTGTGTGTAATGAATGTAGAAACATATTACAAAATAGTAATGAAATATAAACTAACGTACGGGACACTGAAGTTAATCCCAGTATTCACATTCCGGATCGTCATCTGGTAAGTAGTCTTTTTGTGATATTGGTGTTGGTTTACTCAAGGCTCCAATAGTAGCGGTCTGCACCTTTGGCTTGGGTTTGTCTACAGGTTTATCCGGACAATTATTGTAATGATGCTCCTTGAGGTGCTCCGGGAAACGATGGCAGGCATTAAATGGGCATATCCAATAATTTGGATAGTCCTTCTGGCACTTCATTAGGTGATGAGGCAAACGGTTCCAACGTATACGATGGGCGGCATTGTATGGACATGACGTGAATTCTTCGTTATCCATTCTGGTGTTTCTGAAAAAAGAAAATATAGATTAGGTAAGGTGATCTGCACCCTAATTCTGTAAATTGAGTAGCGCACGGTATGCTTTCCTTGCATTCACCTCTATAGACAGCGTAAAACGTACAATGAATACTGTTAAAAAATTAATGGGAAGGAGTGTACTTTGTGCTGTTAAAACAGATAAGCAAATAGGGTGAAACGTACATGATGTTTACTCATTGTTCACAATCATGTTGTTTTGATTACTTTGCGCACTAAAGCAACCCTAAAAAACCCTAGAAAAACAACAAATGTTTAAAGTCGGCACAACTTAATTTTTTTTTATGTTTACTCATTGCCAAAATTTGAACTTGGAATAGTCTATGGAGTTTTTTCCATGTTATCCAATCTATGCTTAGGAATGAGCAAATATCCTAACTTTCAGAATAGCAGACTTGATGAAATGCTTTGAGTTACAGGTTACCTATCAAATAACACCAGACTGTTACTGTCCTAATGCAGGGCAAAGGCCTATCCTTGAGCTTGCTCAAGGAACCTTCCTTGTGCAAGGTCAAGGATGGTTCCTTGAGGGCGATTTCAGGTTTCCTCACGATGTTTTCCTTCACCAATGTCAGTGATACCCAAGACAAATTTAGAACTAAAACGAAAACGGAAAAACTCTTTTGAAATAAAATTCCTGAATGAGCTTCGATCGTTCTAGAACACGGGACTTAGTAATAAAACTCTGAAGCTACACATTCGATCATATTACAAGGAATTATTATTATAGTAAATACCATGTTTGTTTTAAAATGTCGAAAAAACTTACATGTTTTAAGTGATGAAAATGGATTAATACCTCAATGGCATAAAAGTAATATAATTTAGATAACTTTGTAACTAATTAAGCTCAATCCAAGTTCAAATCCAATATTTTCCAAATTCCAAAACCAAACACCATCAAACTTTATGGCCGGCCCGCAAGTGACAGCCAGGGTTACCAACTCGAAGTCCTAAAAAAAAACCCTAAGATCAAGATGAAATACCCTTAAATAGCAATAAATCAATGATATTCTAGTATACTATACAGATATGAGCGCATGCATTGTGAAGACTCGAATAGGTCCTAATTGGGGTCTTTAGTCTATGTCACCCATAGAATATAGAGAGATAGGCTTCGTTGATACAAAAACAAAATTTAAAAAATGCCATCGTGTGTATTTAGAAAGAGTGCCAATTATGATACCAAAGTACATAAAACAGAAAGTATCTCATACGAAAAGTGTGTAGGTATCTGTGCTGCCTCTGCTATGCGGAACACTTTTTTCGGTTGTTTTGTGAGTGTATAACGTATCTGTTTTAGAATATCATTGCCCTAAATGCAATATTCAAAAGCCCCAAAATAAAACCCTGTATTGGGTACCTATTCAAGGGTATTAAGTGAATATCTCGTTTTTCTAAGGTAAATAAAATATGATTTAGATTTACTTACTTTTTATTAGAACTTATTGTATTGAATTAAAGATCTATCATCATCTGCCTAGCATTTTCCCAAATATATTGGGGTCGGCTTCCAGTCTAATGTCAATAATTATTATGTTTCTCATTGAATATTAATTTGTATAATTGTATTCTTCTTTAAACTAAATTTCGATTATGTAAAAAGAATTTAAAAAAAAAATACTATTTCATTCCTTTATGTAAAATGGGTGATCTGTAATAGTGCTTACACACGTCCGGATTTGTCCGGCCGGACCACGGAATTGTGGTCGGAGCTAGTCCGGCCAGACCATATCCGAGCGTGTGTAAGCACTATTACAGATCACCCATTTTTTTTGGTCCGTAGGACATTATCATTATTAATTGACTCCGTCTCGGCCCACACAAGCGTGTGTAAGCGAGAAAGGATTTGAGGATGGAGTTAGTCCGGCCGGACCATAGCATTGATGCCTAGTGCTTCCAAGAGAGGGAGGAGAGGGATCTAAGGTGTATGGAATCCGAGAGTTGTATTCCCACGGATTCCATAATCTCCCCTCACTTTACATGCATGACTGCACATTTGTCCACACCAAATTCCATCCTGATGGCGTCACTGAAGGTTTCTGTTACCTTCAGTAGCTGCATCAGTTGAAAGTTGTTGGTGGCAAAGAGCTTCAGATCATTCATGTAAAGGAGGTTTGATATGACCTGACCACCTTTTCTCAACCGATAGCCCAGACCCGAACCCTCCAGCAGAGTACTAAGAGAGTTCAGGGCTAAACAAAACCACAGAGCACTCAGACTGTCACCCTGAAATATTCCGCGCTCGAACTTTATAGGTTCGCTGTTTTCCTGAATCCTGTCGACATCCTGGATAGTGAAGGACCGTCTTCTACTGCCCTATACATGACTCAAGAAGGCGCGCAGAGTTGCATAAATTTTAACCTTTTGAACGCCAATGTCGGCTATAGCCGACATGAGCAAGCGTGCCCTGTGCGCCAACGACGGCTATACTCGACAAAAAACAGGTCGCAGAAAAATACTTGGCGTACAGGGCATAGGAATACCGATATGGCGTGGCGGTGAAAAGGTTAAACAACTCGGGCACCCTCATGAGCCATGTTTGTGTCACTGAGTCATTGGCCTTCTTCTAATCTATCCAACATGTCGCCAGATCCTTGCGGGAACGCTGAACCTGTTGGCTAATGGCAATGTCTACGAGGAGCAGCTCCATAGTACCGCGTGATCTGTTCCTACATCCATTCTGAGAAGCAGACATGATGGAGTTATTGTCAATAATTATGTAGATTAGTTTTAGATTATTATTATTAATAAATCGTTCAAGTGCCGACTTGGCATTTCATTTGAGCTTTCGGAATTCTTGAGATATGTGTGTGTAGGTACATGATTACAATAAACAACTGTTACGGCGATGGTGTAAATGTCAACATCATTAAACTTTGCAGCACTAAATTTGGGGATAAGAGACCTATGTTGTGACAGCAGACAGAGTGAGTGAGTCATGATCTAGGAAAAATGTCATGAGTGAGTGACAAAAGTTTTATTTTTGAGATATGTGTGTGTAGGTACATGATTACAATAAACAACTGTTACGGCGATGGTGTAAATGTCAACATCATTAAACTTTGCAGCACTAAATTTGGGGATAAGAGACCTATGTTGTGACAGCAGACAGAGTGAGTGAGTCATGATCTAGGAAAAATGTCATGAGTGAGTGACAAAAGTTTTATTTATCTGTAATAACATACTCAGTGGAGCGGAGGTTATTACTAAAGACGGAAACACACATATCTCGAGTCTGCCATGACTACAGACCAAAGATTACTATTCTATTATATATGCTTCAGACTCGTAAAATTAAAACCCACAGCAGTCTCAAAACGTATTAAGTAATCAATATTAAAACGTAACAACACAATTTTGTAGGCGCAGTTAAATAAAGCCCGCGTCGTAGAGTTTCGTGTCGAAGCTCGACAAAACACTCAAAAATTCTTTACGGTGTTTTTTTATTTAATATGCTCGCGAGCAAGCATTGGCTTGTTTAACCGAGACTAAAGCGAGTGATGCAAGCCCATTCTCAACAAAAGGGCAATCTTATTTACGAGTCAAGCGACCTGAAAAACGAGCGAGCACATTTTTTTAATTTCTTTTTTTTTTCATTGGCGAATCGACATGGCCAGCTACAATTGTGCGAACTTTGCTTATGAGTACAAGTACGAGACTACGAGCAGAGTGAGCGAAGCAGTCATCCTTCCTATTAGTTCCCATGTCAAATTTCGATACAATTTCGTTACATCTAAACCATACACTCGCGCACGGTGTCACAGACCGAAAGTTATGTAGGTATCGAGGACATAATAATATGGAAATAGAAAAGATGCTTTCTGAAACTAGGGAACGACCTTTAACAAAAATTTACAATCATTTAAGTATATTTTGTAATAGTCGCCGAAAAATAGGACGATTTTCGCAAGAGCTTACAAAATACATGCAAAAATGCACTTTTACAACAAAGCAAACGTTTAAATCAGATATTTAAGTAGGTACCTACATAAAGAACTGTATAAACAAATATTCATCCTTACAATTTCAGCACAAAGCCATAGAAAATTGTAAGTAGGTACCTGTGCCTGCGCCTACGTCTCTCAAACCGATTGTCGCGAAATACGACCCTACGTGCTACTCTCACAAACGCATTTTAGACCCTAAAATAAAATAAAGTGTTTTGTCGATCTTACAGAACAACGCGCGGGTATAAGAAGGTTATGATTCGAACGAGGGAAGTGAATAACGGTGTACATCAGAATCGCGGGTGTACTTTTCAGATTTGCCTAAATTTATTGCAGTTATTTGGTACCTTCTGTGTACCTTAACGTACCTCTCCCGAAAATCTGTGTACCTACACCCGTAAAATTATATTTTAAAAATTAGGTACACCCGCCATACTGATGTCAGAACCGCGGGTGTACTGCTAACCAGTATATGTAGCTAAGTGCGCTGTATAAGTAAATTTGGTACCCCTTGTGTACCTGCAGAAACACGTATTTAATAAACAAAATACTGTAAGGTTGCTGCGAAAAGTAAAAAACCGATTTTCTTTCTTTGACGTTGTTACTACTTTATAATACTTCCTCATGATTATAATCTCCTGGTACTTAAGTTAGTCTTAACTGGTAATGATACCACCCTCGCAAATATTACTACTTCGTCATGATTCTGGCCTTCTGGTAGTTTGGGTATAAATGCTTTTAATTTTCAACATCTAATGTTCAATTCAACAATGTTCAAAAATAGGCAAAATTTGGTTTGTTTTTCTAATAGGTTTTTTTTTTAATATTTAACTTGTTTTTAAAACTGAAGATTGTTATTTTTAAACGACTGCCCAAAAAGGAGAACCTTTTTGGGAAGTCGGTTAAAAATAACCTTGACGAAGTAATCATGACGAAGTAGTAATATTTGCGAGGGTGGCATCATTACCAGTTAAGACTAACTTAAGTACCAGGAGATTATAATCATGAGGAAGTATTATAAAATAGTAACAACGTCAAAGAAAGAAAATCGGTTTTTTACTTTTCGCAGCAACCTTACAGTATTTTGTTTATTAAATACGCGTTTCTGCAGGTACGCAAGAGGTACCAAATTTACTTATACAGCGCATTTAGCAACATATACTGATTAGCAGTACACCCGCGGTTCTGACATCAGGATGGCGGGTGTACCTAATTTTTAAAATATAATTTTACGGGTGTAGGTACACAGATTTTCAGGAGAGGTACGTTAAGGTACACAGAAGGTACCAAATAACTGCAATAAATTTAGGCAAATCTGAAAAGTACACCCGCGATTCTGATGTACACGAATAACGCGTTTCCATTGCATTAAAAGTTTGGTAGGTATAAGCGAATGAAATCTTACAATATTTTACAAAAAAAACGATAACTTACCTAGGGATCTCGGAGCGAATAGCAATTTACACTTCGAAAACTTAACAGAAGTAATCACAATAAAAAAAGGACTTATAGCGAGAGCTAGCGCTAGAATCGCACAAGTATACCCAGCAGCTATCCTTTCGGTACTGAACTACTCTAACTCTACTGAGTTGAATACGTAGTGAGTCAAGCGGTACAGGCCTGCAGGGTGAAGTGTTGAGGTTGGAGGAGGGGTGGTGGCACCGCATTGTTTCGCGGCTTGCTTCTATCTACCTGTACCTACCTTCTGTAAGCAGTGCCATTGTTCTAATTCCAAATAAAATAAACCGAGACAAGTATTACGATTACTTTTTTATTGTTCATACTATCTACCTGTCTTCGTCTCTTTCTTCTGTAAGCCCTGACATTGTTCTTATTCCAATGATAAGCCAGGTCAAGTCTTAAGGTTTTTTTTATTGTTTTTACTCGTGGTATATTTTTTGGGTACGCTGTCTATGTACGCTGTCTACTTATTGTGTAATTAGAGTTCAAGCTGCGGCAATAATCTTAGTTCTGCTAAATCCCAAGTGCGACAAATTAGCTGTCAAAGGTACTCTCACGTACCTAAAGGTGTAGGTCAAGTTTATTCTTAAATAAATTGTGCACGACAATGTCCCCATAAAATTCACGAATGATCACTAGTTCTCAAGATTTATGGCGAAGGAAGTTTTAAATAGAAAAAAAAAATGCATGAAAAATGTCAAAATGTAGGTACAACAAGTTAAAAAACCTAATAATTATGAGTTAAAAAATAACTTAGACAGTCAATAGACACTATATTCTATTGAATACCTTGACGATAGTGCAAATTATGTAAAAAAACGTTCTTTCAAAGTATTTTCTTAAACGATTATAATATGTTGTTCGTTCCATGAGAATTTAATCTTTAAAAGTAGGTATTTCAAGTGCTTTATTTACATTTTCGGATAATTTTTCTTGTAAAATTTAGAAACTGTAAAAATATATTTTCTGAAAAAACTTACTTTTTCTGACTTTATTGTTTCGGTTCGGACTCTATTGTTCTTACTGGCAATTTATAATGTACACCAAAGATTACATAGTCAACAGTGATTTAAATGATTAGTTATAGTTTTTGGCAACCGTTGTTTTATAGTTCTCTCTCGGCGTTCTCGCCAAACTTCTCGGCCGCCCTGAAGTTTGGTATTCTGATGCGCAAGCGGTGCTGTTTTTGTATGAGATTTACTACTGCGCAGCCATCGTAGCCAACTTCAGGACCGCCAAGAAGTTTGGCGAGAACTATACCTTGCAGCGATCCATGCGGCTTATTCAGCAATTATATACCTTTAACGGGTATTTGGTGCTATAGACTAACTTCGGACGAAATTATCGACGAATCATTGGCCGACTCAACTTTCAACACTAATTTTGAATATTATTGAATCTCTGCTTAAGGGCCGATTTCACCAATGAAACTAATGGCGATTATTTTAAACTAAACTCAGTTTATGCAAACAGCGTTCTGATTGGTAGTTTCTCAGCGGTCTCAACCAATCAGAAAGCTTATTTGAATAAACTTGGTTTAGTTGGTGAAATCGGCCCTAAGAAGTTTCATTCAATAATTAGGTATGTGTAAGTAAGTGGGTATGTAAGTAATTCTTTATTTTGCAAATGTGGGTTACATAGTGATAAACAGATAAAAAGTATGTTCGGCCATATTTTACCAAGAGGCATGCAAAAGTTACAATTTGACGCTAAAAATATAAATAAAGGCATTAACAGACACACCGAATAGTTTTAAATGATAACTTATTATAGCTAGGTCACAGTAACACAATTTATATATATTACAATTATACATTTCATTGCATTTGTATATTCACAAACAATTCTGTAGACTGTAGGAAAAGTGTAACATTTTTGTTTATACGGACTATTCATAAATTTTCGAACTTGAAATTTATAATTTCAGAACGGATCATATACCTTCAAATTATATAAATGTCAAAGTCATCAATCAATTTTGAATTTGAAAGGTGCCACTGTAGCTAAAAACATTTTTAAAACTTTGAAATACTTACATTTATTAAAAATAAAATAAATCCTACCCGATACTACCCGATATGAGTACCCCAAATAAACGCAAAGACGCCATGGAAGGTAGAAAACAATTTCAAACAGAGAAATCCTTCATTTTCATTAAATCTGGATTGAATTTTAACAACCATTTCCATATTTGTCCCTTTTTCAGATAACAAAACAGCTAAAAGACCTAAAATGGAATGTCCTTATGGAGATAAATGCTTCAGACTGAATCCTATACACTTCAAAGAGTACAGCCATGAACATTGTAAGTATGTAAATAAACGGTTTTCTTGATCGCAACACAAATGCCATAAGGAAAATAGTATATGAGTAACCTGAGCTAGTGCCTCTAAATTAATAAATTAGCTCTGTGTCCATTAGCGTATCCACTGAAAAACATTATAGTTCTTGGTGTTTCCTAAGTGTTAGTTAGGTGTCCATATTTTGCCAGTTATGATAGGTAAGGTTCCATGTAAAATTGGATTAGTCATATTAAAAAAGTTACCATTTTCATTTGTACAAATCTTACCCTGTCCTGATAATTACAAACAAAACAAAAAAAATTGGTTGTCTGTAAAGTCGGTTTACGGACGATAGTTTAACGTGACAACGTCATAACAAAACATTGATGAAATGATTGCATACTTAACGATACAATTATTAAGTGTAACGTTACAATTATAACGTTACAATGAGTGTAACGTTACATTGAGCGTAACGTTACATTGAGTCATCCTTTTTCGTGCGTGCAGCTGGCGTTCATTGATTTATTAGACGTTGTCACATCAAAAAAATAATTGTCAAGTAGTCTTTCTGAAGTGTTCTAAATTAATATTTATTTTTCCTTTGCAAAGGCGCCTTGTAAACAAAACGATTTTAAATATAATTAATATTCTATTTTCTTTCTTTTAGAAAAAAAGGTCTGTTATCAAAATACATAATACAGACTCTTTTATTCTAACAGTCTGCAGTAAAGATTTCAATATTATTGTAAATTTTTATCCATTTTAATTTTCAGTGGAATCAATCCTAGACTCATATACGGGTACCGGAGACTTCCCGATCCCCGCTAAGCTGTTCAGTCAGAAGCAGATGTACATCGACCAGCTGAAGATGATCCTACACAAGGAGCTGTATACTCCAGGCAAAAACTTTGAGCCAGAGCAGAGGTGAGTTAAAAAATAATGATAAGATAAAAACTAATTGTAAAAATATTATCTGCCTGACTTTAAATGGGCCCCCTTTTTCGCACTTAGACTCCCATTTGGTCTTTGTGTGTGCAGCCCTCCTTTCTGTGAGGGAATGGGCTGGAATCCAACACATGGGCCCAGTGCAGGTTGGTGGATGTCACATGTCTTCGAGTTTTTGGTTCTAAGACATGCCATTTGCAATGTCGTTTTAAACGGTTTTGAATGTACTTGCTTATACACAGCTAAATCTCATATAATTCATCTACAGCACATCTTCATCCTCAAAAGAAGACCCAGTTCCACAGTCAGAACAGAAGAGCACAGAAGAGAAATCAAGATTACAAGTCAAACAGAGGGACCAGAGTAAATCACCAATGAGAAGTGGGGAGAATAGTAAGAGAAGTGAGAGTAGAAGTGGGGAAAACGGTAAGAGAAGTGGGGAGAACAGTAAGAGAAGTGAGAGTAGAAGTGGAGAGAGCAGCAGAGCATCTGGCAGTAGTAGTGGAGAGAGCAGGACTGCATCATCTTCTAGTGGGAGAGAGAGTAAGAAAGGTGAGATTTTTAAAACATCTCTATCACTACATAGTCACGGGGTCTCACCGACAAGAAAGAAAATTTGGTTCAAATAAATCTCACTAGATGGCGCGATATGTACCGATCTGTTATTGAATGTGTGTAAAATTAACATTTTATGGAATTGAACATAAAACTTGTATGTTCTTGTTTAAGGTTACACTAGTCGAAAATTCTTCCATACAAACGTAGTCTAGGGATTATTCCACTCTTTGACGACGTACGTTCAAAATAAAAAGTGATATCAATTTGTCTAATCATTATCTAGCCCTGTATGGAAGCAAAAAAGTAAAAAAAGAAAATATTTGAAAGTTATGAGCGTCGAAAGTTCCACATTTCGACACAAATTTTAACGCATTTTTGGGCGCAAATAAATACCATAAGAAGACGGAAAATTGCAAAACGGCCTCCATACAGGGATAGATTAGTAGTTCAACATAGCAAATAAATTTATTTTGAACAGATAGATTTAGTGGTTTTTTCATGATATCTAGACTGCCAAAGGTCTGTTTATAAAATTTCTCGCGCTCGGTTTCGTCATAAATCATTATCCATTTCGCTACAGATTTGCAAAAGTGTGTATTCGTACGCGAACTAGCTTCCTACTGCTCATCACAGCATCTATCTCTTCCGCACGTGTTGTCGTTTGATATAAAATGCATTTTAACCCCGCGCACAAAATAGTTAGTGCCGTCGACTAGTGTACCCTTAATCAACACTCCTTAGCACCAAATTATGGAATATTGGGCTCTTAATTTATATTTCAAAGATTATTTGAACGGATCATTTAAAATTGATCCCAATAGATGGCGCAGTTTTAAATTTCTGAGGCATGCCACTCGATTGTTTACATTTGCATTGTAACACATTTTTACGGCAGTTGCTGCTAACACCATCTATCTATCGCCGTGGAACGGAACCGAACGCGATTGATGGACAAAAAATATCAGTTTAATCAGATGAAAAACGCTTGTTGCGTCGGCACGGTTTCTTTGTATGGGATGAGGCATCTGTATACTAGTATTATATTATCTGTGATATAGTATAAAACAAAGTCGCTTTCCGCGTCTGTTTGTATATCTGTTCTCTTCACACACACACGTTCCCTTCTGCTAAATCCTTCGGGAAATATACGCTTATATATTACTCAATTTCTTCAAGAAATCTTTCCTTTTCAGATAGTGACTACCGACCCATAGTACAACCGACCCGCCGCCCGGAAGATTTCTTGTCTGTGGTCCGTCCTAGAGGCAAGATGGCCGCCAAGCACGCTGCTAGCGCCCCCTATCACATCTTCTATACAACTATCACGGATGCTAAGGAGACGCATGGACAACCTTATTCTATTACTTTTCAAGGTAAATAAAAATATTCTCGCCCCTTATATACGCGTTTGTACATAATCATTAGGGAACATACCCATACTACAAGACCCTTTCAGGGGGGAGGGGGTCTTCAAAATACCACGCTTTGTCACAGGGGCGGGGGAGGGATCTTAGATTTTCGTCACGTAGTCAATATCCTATATTAAATATTAAAAAAACCGGCCAAGTGCTAGTCGTACTCGCGCATGAAGGGTTCCGTACCATTATCGCATAAAAACGGCAAAAGAAACACGTTTGCTGTATGGGAGCCCAACTGAAATATTTATTTTGTTCTGTTTTTAGTATTTGTTGTTATAGCGGCAACAGAAATACAACATCTGTGAAAATCTGTCTAGCTATCACGGTTCATGAGATACAGCCTGGTGACAGACGTACAGACAGACAGACGGATCGCGGAGTCTTAGTAATAGGGTCCCGTTTTTACCCTTTGGGTACGGAACTCTCAAAATGGCACACACTCTTGGCGAGGCAAATAATTATTTATTTAACTTCTCTTTGCAAACAAAATATGATTTAAGACCCTATTTATGACTTACTAAGTGAAAACAAGAGGGGGAGGCCCCTCCTCCTTCCCGTCTTCTTTTCTCGCCACGGCCACAGGTTCGCGACGCTAAGAAAGAAAATTTGCTTTAAGTTACTGTCACTAGATGGCGCGATATGCATCGATTTGTAATTGAATTGTGTGTAAAATTATTTTTTTATAGAATTGATCAAAAAAATTGTATGTTCTTGTTTAATCAACTCTCCTAAGCATAAAATTATGGAATATTATGGCTCTTAATTCACATTTGTAAGCCCAACCAAGATACAGAAGAAATGCCCAGCACAGTATAAATATGGACGAACAGTACGGAAACTACATACAAACGCTCGAAACTGCACTCTCATACAAACATGCGCATCGACGAGACCCCTAAGCGGCCCGCACTACTGACAGCATCGCGAAAACTGCTTAGAGGTCTCGTCGATGCGCATGTTTGTGTGAGTGCGCCGTTTCGAGCGTTTGTAGGTAGTGTCCGTACTGTTTGTCCATATTTATACTGTGTTCCCAGTTTAGTGTAATTGAATTTTTACAGAAATCCTGGACCGCAGTTTAGGCGAGCTAAAATGTTCTTTACAAATTAACTTCATGGTGGAAATTGGATGGCTTTTAGCTCAATACTACTTCGCTGGTTATAGGTATGTTATATTTACATAACATTTTATTTATTAAAATAATTTATTTATTTCAACAGCAGTACGCTTGCCCTTTTATCATGTCGGACTTAAAAATAAGTGCCTCGTCGTTCAAGCTTGATTCTCGGGACGATCAAAGTGTTATGTTAGTGGAAATGGATTTGTGCATGGGACTCAAAAATAACTAGATGAAATTGGTGTACAGTATACCCCTGCTAACCCCTTCAGGGATTTAAATAGATGAAAAAAAAATAGAATTTCATCTACAAATTGAAATGGTATTCATTCCGAATTCAATCTTAACTCGTATTAAATAAGGTCCAATTTCTTTCAGCGAGAAGAAGCTAACAATTCTGTACGGCGAAGAAGGCGATGACCTCAAAAACATAAAAAAGAAGAAACCTCAAGTAGATGCGCATTATGTCACAATGTCTACTCCCTTCGGAAAACACCATACGTAAGTTAAACAAATATCGTCTTTATGTCTGTGTAGATTAAGTTGACTTCAGAATGACTAGAAGTAATAAACAGATTTATAAAAAACATCATACGCACGTTACACAAATGTCATCTTTATATCTGTGTAGATTAAGTTAACTTCGGAATGACTACAAATAATAAAAAACTTTTTTACAAAAATTACAACCGACTTCCAAACAAAACTTTTTAGTTGTGGTACATAATGGACCAGTTCTATAGGCTAGGTACCTATAACGCCCAAAGTGAAGCCAGAATAGATCCAATAACGTGAAACTAAAATAGACAAAACCGGTGGAATGAGAGTATACCAGGGTGAACTGTTCACACCTGCGTACTCCTTTAAAGCGTACCAGTGTGATGATATGTTATGAAATGGTGTAAACAATAAACAGATATGAAATTGCAGCTATCCCGAGTGATGTGCCGTCATTTCTTGAAGAGTTCTGATGTATATCTCCGAAGTTCTTCATCAAATCTTGATGAAAATTAAATGGGACCACATGACAAACACCAGCTTTCGAATAAAAACAGAATCATCAAAATCGGTTCACCCAATAAAAAGTTCTGATGTAACACACATAAAAAAAAAATACAATCGAATTGATAACCTCCTCCTTTTGCGAAGTCGGTTAAAAAGACAAAAATTCCTTTCCAAACAAAAAAAAACTTTTTTTGAACAAGCTTTTTAGCTTACCGTGCATTGTCATCCAAACCAAACGTGTATGCAAAAAATCATCTTAATCGGTCCGATCCGAACATAATATATACAAACACAAATTGCAAGTTAATAAAAAGCTTGTAAAAACGTCATACGTAAGTTACGGTATTTTATTACCCCGCACTATTTCGCTTTGGATCGCTTCGTATCGCTTTCAACTCGAAACTATCACAAGATACGGAACAAAAAAAACAGTGGAAGTGCAATGTAGCAAAATTACTATGGGAACCGCTGTCGCCAAACGCACACAAATAAACTGATAATCATACATATAATGCACTACAAATAAGCCGATCGTTTGATTTGTCGTTTTAATTTTAGTCAAAACAAGCATAAGTCAAAGATCCTACACCAAGAAAGAAATCTTCACACTCTTTAAATAGGATTTATTTTGCGTTAGTGCAGTAAGTATTTACGACGTTTTGTAATCTAAAGTCAAACTATATTCTATTGCCAAGTAAATTCCGCTACCCGACCATAGATGGCGGTATTCTCAGTGGTTGCAATTTGATGTAAGGTTGACATTCGTGTCATAGATCGCCGGATCTTCTGCTGCTCAACCATGGAAGTAACATTACATTTTTAATTACATTATCGATATCGATAGATACCAGATTTCTTAATTCGAAAAAATAAATCTTGTTTCGAGTTCAGTAAAACTGTAGGATGAATGGCGTAGTATTGTGTAAACATAAAATATTCTATGTATAAAAATCTATTACTTTTTGTTAGTCTCGCCACGGGGTCTCATTTCTAATAAAGAAAATTTGGTTCAAATAAATCTCACTAGATGGCGCGACATGTACACACAAGTCAATAGAATATAATAAAAGTGTGTAAAATTAACATTTTCTGGAATTGAACATAAAAATTGTATGTTCTTGTTTAATCAACTCTCCTAAGTACAAAATTATGGAATATTGGGCTCTTAATTCACATTTCAAAGATTATTTTAACGGATCATTTAAAATTGATGCCAGTAGATGGTGCATTTTTAAATTTCTGAGGCATTCCACCCGATTTTTAAAATTTGCATTGTTACACATTTTGGTGCAAAAAGACTGTAAAAACGTGCAAAAAATACTATAAAACGAACCTTAACTGTATTTAAAGAAAAAAATATTCACGAACCTAGTAAACCATTTTACTTGCAAGTCGCTGCTAACACCATCTATTGCCTCGATCGGGATCGAACGCGATTGATGTACTTACAAAAATAACAAGATTAATCAGATGAAAAACGCTAGTTACGTCGGCACGGTTTCTTTGTATGGGATGAGGCATCTGTATGCTAGTATTATATAATCTGTGGTCTCGCTAAAACTCAAAAAAGGCTTAATATAATAAATCAACTTCTAAAACATGTTCAGAGAAATCTACCCGTTGCATCTATCCATTTCTCTTTGACGCTAGCTTCTTTGGGAAATCTAAAAATCAGAAGGATTTTTCATTTAGTGATTTCAAGAAATTGTTGCACAAACAATCATTGTAATAATTATTATGCATGCAATACAGCATACTTCAATTTTTTTGGAAATATTGAATCCACCTAATGTAAAAGAAAATATAGGTGCCTATTTTCTTTTATCGATATCTATCTATAAAATCAATACCAGACCCGACTACATCCCTAATTGAGTAGCGAAGAACTTTCGAGAACGAAATAGTGAACTGTTCACTTTCTGTTCCGTGATCACAAGACGAAACCGATCGCCCTTTATATAGAACGGGGGAAGTTTCTGGAACATTCCAAACTGATCTAGACTCGACGAGAACCCTCTAGAATGTTCAACTGAGGCAGAAATTTCAGAAGAACTTCCGAGATCGTTCTCGACGTGACTAGAACTTTCCAGAATGTTCAACACGAACATTCGAGACGATAACTTACGCTATTCGATACGAGATAGCGCTGCTAGCTACTACTATTTCTTCGTCACGTCACTAGATGGCGTTGCCTTATCTTGTAACAATATTAATAAATATATTGTATTTTGTTTCAGCAAAATGATGATCCTCTGTTATGAAGACGGGTCTCTCCGAGTGGTCATATCTACTGCTAACTTGTATCTAGACGATTGGGAGAACAGGACGCAGGGGTAAGAAATCTATACATCTATATATAGCTGTTGCC
Organism: Orthosia incerta; assembly: GCA_948252205.1. Lineage (NCBI taxonomy): Eukaryota > Metazoa > Arthropoda > Insecta > Lepidoptera > Noctuidae > Orthosia > Orthosia incerta. The sequence continues at coordinate 6,294,491 of OX411769.1, forward strand.
CGCGGCTTCGCTCCCGTGGACCACCCCACAGGACCCAATTTCGGGTTTAAAAAATGGCCTATGTCACTCAGGAATAATGTAGCTCTCTATTGGTGAAAGAATCGTGCTTCACCGTAGACCACGTCATCGCTTAACAACAGGCGAGATAGTGGTCAAACGCGAGCCTATAGTGAATAAAAAAAAAAAAAAAAAAAAGAATTTTTCAAATCGGTCCAGTAGTTTTGGAGCCTATTCGGTACAAACAAATAAACAAACAAAAAATCTTAATAATATTATATATTAGTATAGAAAGAGAAAGTATGTATGTATGATCCTTATATACTCCGAAACGGCTGGACCGATTTTAATGAAATTTTCAGACAATCTTTAGATTGACCCAGCGGGTAATCCTGTTTGGTGGCGATCGGAAACTTTTTCTTGAACATTGAACGCGGGCGAAGCTGCGGGCAGAAGCTAGTATTTTATAAATAGCTTCTGCCAGCGGCTTCGCTCGCGTAAATTGTGTTTTCATGTCCCAAGAGAACATTGTACCGGGATAAAAAGTAGCCTATGTGCTATGCCAGACTTTAATCTATCCCTTTACCATATTTCATCCAAATCCGCTTAGCCGTTTTGGCTTGATTGAGTAACAAACATACATCCATCCATCGATCAAAATTTTCGCAATTATAATACACATCAATAGGATATTATGCAACTAGTGAATAAAGGACGGTTTTAAAGCGAGGGCCATAGATGAACCACAAGCAAGTGAAGGATTCTAACAACTGAATCACGAGCATAGCGAGTGATTCAAGTGTTAGAATCCTGAGCGACGCGAGTGATTCATGGCCCTCGATATAAATCCGTTTTATTCAAGAGTTGCATACTATATTTTATACCATGACTACGAGAAAAAGAAAGATTTAAGCCAAAAGCACAAGGAATTTGAATAAATAAATGTTTTATTACCTTCAAAATATACAAAAAATGTGAAAACTCAGGGTTTCACATTTTTTGTAAATTGAAGCTGAGCTAGGTAACAGCATGTGTTTCAGGGGCCAGTGACCACCTCCGTTACGTTACATAATTATAATTAATTAAACACCAATGCAATTAATATTAGAATTACAATCCAAATTAGTATTCACTAAACATCACAGACTAAAATCAAAATCATTATTAAAATCCTAAATATTAACAAACTCAAAATTAAATCGATGAAGGATTTTGAAAGTCGAATATTCTTTGCACAAGGAGTTTGTATCGAGTATTTTATGCGCGAGGAGGTTGTATAGCATCGAGATGGACGTCGAATATATATTAAGTACATTTGTATAGTGGATCAAGTACATTTATAACTAAAAAAAAAAAACAGCTAATAATGACCAAATCTAGTCTTCTAGACAGCCTTCTTAGTTGAATTCCTATGTTTAAGGGTACACAAGTCGACGGCACGAACTATTTTGCACGAGTTGTCGGTTGATATAAAATGCATTTTATATCAACCGACAACACGTGCGGAAGAGATAGATGCTGTGATGAGCAGTAGGAAGCTAGTTCGCGTACGAATACACACTTTTGCAAATTTGTAGCGAAATGAATAATGATTTAGGACGAAACTGAGCGCGCGAAATTTTATAAACAGACCTTTGGCAGTCTAGATACCATGAAAAAACGACTAAATCTATCTGTTAAAAATTAAATTATTTGCATTGTTGAACTACTAATCTATCCCTGTATGGAGGCCGTTTTGCAATTTTCCGTCTTCTTATGGTATTTATTTGCGCCCAAAAATGCGTTAAAATTTGTGTTGAAATTTGGATCTTTCGACGCTCATAACTTTCAAATATTTTATTATTATTATTTCGACTAGTGTAATCTTAAGCTAACAACTTTTCTCTATATTTTGTAAAAATTAAGAATATTTTTTTTTTTTAAATTGTGGGGAATTAACCTAAGTTAATGTTGTCAATTAAATGACAAAAAAAGGCAAACATGAGTTTTTATTTGTAAATGTAAAAATATAAAACCGGCCAAGTGCGAGTGAGAGTGCGGACTCGCGCACGAAATGTTCCGTATCATTTTCACGTTCACGATCACGTTTGTTGTATGGGAGCCCCAACTTAAATATTAATTTTATTCTGTTTTTAGTATTTGTTGTTATAGCGGCAACAGAAATAAATCATCTGTGAAAATTTCAACTGTCTAGCTATCACGGTTCATGAGTTACAGCCTGGTGACAGACGGAGAGACAGATAGACAGATGGACCGTGTAGTCTTAATAATAGAGTCCCGTTTTTACCCTTTGGGTACGGAACCCTAAAAAAAATTCTGTGTTGCCACCATTGACACGAATCAAACAATCCAGTATAATGTTCCCTTGTGATAAGAAAACACTTGAGTTATATTATTAAAACACTTATACACTTATACTTATCAAGAGCAAACCCATCACAAATAAAAAAAAAAAAAAATAACGCGGGCGAAGCCGCCGCAGAAGCTAGTATAAAAATAATAGTTATTATTTAGCGTATTCAATCATGTATACCATTCTTCTAGCCTCTGGTTCAGTCCCGCCTGCCCGGAACTGCCCGCAGACGCGATGCCTCATGATGGAGAGTCGCCCACGCAGTTCAAGAAGTGTCTGCTGAGGTATCTGAACCACTACCATCTGCCGCAACTCGCGTACTACGTCGAGAGGGTCAAGAGATGTGACTTTAGTCATATTAAGTGAGTATTAATCTATACTTATATATATATAATATTATAAAGCTGAAGAGTTTGTTTGTTTGTTTGTTTGAACGCGCTAATCTCAGGAACTACTGGTTGGAATTGAAAAATCTTTTTGTGTTGGATAGTCCATTTATTGAGGAAGGTTATAGGCTATATAACATAACGCTACAACCAATAGGAGCCGAGTATAAATGAAAAATGTTGCAAAAACGGGCAAAAATATTCCTTTTTGAGAGCTTTTGTTGCGTGCGCTGCGTAAACGGTTTAAGTTACGCAAATATAATGTATAATGGAATTGTTTTTCTTTAAAAAATAAAAATAAAAGTCCGCGACAGCATATGTCTATCTTTTAAGATTGACTCACAATAGCAGCTTTTATGTTCTAAATTTTAATTAGATCGCCGCCGCCGGTAGAAACAAAAGTTTACAGGTTACATTCGTATAGTAGTAAGGGTAGGTAGGGTAGGTTAGGTAGGGTAGGGTAGGTAGAGTAGAGTAGGTAGGGTAGATAGGGTAGGTGGGTAGGGTAGTTATGGGAAATAAAAAAAATAGGGTAGGTAGGTAGGACGTAGGTAGTTAGGTACCCAGTTGACGGGAGCGAAGCCGCGGGGGTCAGCTAGTAACAAAATATAACCGATTTTCATCAAACAGCTAAGAGCACTCTCGACAAAGTCACCTTTCAAACAAAAAAAAAATCCGACCAATTGCGTGTCGGACTTCGCACATGCGGTGACGCTGAGACACAGGCGGCGTAGTGCACCGCAGCGCACACAGGGCAGACGATTGGTTTGTTAGTAAAATATACGTGACGAGGTGGACGATTTGTTAGTTAAATATACGTGACGAGGTGGACGATTTGTTAGTAAAATATACGTGACGAGGTGGACGATTTGTTAGTAAAATATACGTGACGAGGTGGACGATTTGTTAGTTAAATATACGTGACGAGGTGGACGATTTGTTAGTAAAATATACGTGACGAGGTGGACGATTTGTTAGTAAAATATACGTGACGAGGTGGACGATTTGTTAGTAAAATATACGTGACGAGGTGGACGATTTGTTAGTAAAATATACGTGACGAGGTGGACGATTTGTTAGTTAAATATACGTGACGAGGTGGACGATTTGTTAGTAAAATATACGTGACGAGGTGGACGATTTGTTAGTAAAATATACGTGACGAGGTGGACGATTTGTTAGTAAAATATACGTGACGAGGTGGACGATTTGTTAGTTAAATATACGTGACGAGGTGGACGATTTGTTAGTAAAATATACGTGACGAGGTGGACGATTTGTTAGTTAAATATACGTGACGAGGTGGACGATTTGTTAGTAAAATATACGTGATAATCAAATCAAAATCGTTTATTCTCAGGCATGTCACCCATAAATTTAAATGTATTAAGTCATAAAATTAAAACATAAAAAGGGCATCAAATTTTCCATAAAAATCAAATTCAAATTCAAAAGTCATTTATTCAAACTAGGCTGAGAATCAGCACTTTCCGAACGTCAAAATTACATAAGACAGTCCCCCAAAAACGCCCGCCCTTCACCACTTCCTAGTGCTTTTGCTGGGAAGAAGAAGTGGCGCAACAAACTCCCCAGCAGCACAGCTGTCTGTTCAGTTAGAAAAAAAACAAAAACTTGATTCTATACAATAGTATGCAAATAATTTACATTACTCAACACAAAAAATTAAAATAAAATATATTTGCCATAATGACAGCTAGCACACGCCAATATACCAACAAAAACATCGAAATCTAAACTCAAGCGAAAATAAAAACTAAAAATAAAAACGTAAACGGAAACGGATCATTGTCAAATTCAAATTTTAAATTAATCAGACATAACAATAACACAAAATAAAAAAATAAAATAATAATCAAATAATAAAAATTAACAAATAATTTGCAAACTAAAAATTTATAAAATAATAATAAAATTGAAATAAATAATAATAAAATTAAAAACTTGAAATTTGGTGATAAAATAATTATCATCAAGTTTCAAGTTCATAGATAGGTCAATGAGAAGTTAAAAAATTCTACGGAACAAAATTGTGTGACAGACGACGGACAGACAGACAGACACGTGAATAGGGCTCCGTTTGACCCTTAGGGTACGCAACCCTAAAAATATCCAAAATCGGTTCACCCGTTTAGGAGCTATGATGCCACAGATAGAGATACACACGTCGAACTTATAACACCCTTCTTTTTCCGTCGTCGTTAAAAAATCATCATCATCATGTTTCCCGATAGCTACAACCTAGGGGTCTTTAAGTCAAGAGTGAATAGGTTACTTCTAGGCAAGCGTGCTCCATCATCCTTCACCATCCTTGTTTGTTCTGTCTCCTGCTTGATATGGAGGGAAGTGGAAATTTGAACTTTTTCCTACTCCTCCGTTATTATTTTCTGATTAATTTCGTTGCGGGATCCAAGACAGTTAAATTCATTCTCCGGGACTTCGTCGAGCTTCATTGCCTCGGCGCTTTTCTGGTGGTCGCCACTGTTGATTCTGGCTTTCAGGAGTTGCAGTGGTTTGGGAATAGTGCGGTGGGATTGTGCTCCATCATCGACCACATCATCGCTTACCATCAGGCGAGATGTTGTGACTTATATTGGCTAAAAAAAAAAACATTTCAACCGAAAGACATTGCCACATTGACCGGTCCCGTGCGTCTGCATTCAGCTGATCCAAGCAACCTTCACCAGGTCATCGGTCCACCTAGTGGGAGGCATTCCAACGCTACGTCTTCCAGTACGCGGTCGCCAATCCAGATCTTTTCTGCCCCATCGACCATCCGTTCTGCAAACAATGTGCCCTCCCCTGGCACTTAAGTTAAGCAATTCTTCGGGCTATGTCGGTAACTTTGGTCCTCCTGTGGATATCCTCATTCCTGATGCGATCGCACCCGGAAACGCCGAGCAATAGTAATACTATTAAAGATATTTGAATTCGTTCTTTCTGTCAGCTCGTGGGAGCTCGTGGCTAAATAATAACAGCCGCACGGGTCGATCATCAAGGTTATGTAACGCTTGACGAGGTCGGTCCGTGGATGGGTGACCATTTCAACATACCGAGTTTCCTCCGTGCCTCGGAAAGCACGTTAAGCCGTTGGTCCCGGCTGTCATTTGAAGATCTTTGACAGACGTTACGGGTAGTCAGAAGCTTGAGATCTGACACCAGTCTTGCCAAGAGGTACCGTGTTACCCAGTTACTGGGTTGTGGAGGTCAGATAGGCAGTCGCTCCATGTAAAACACTGGTACTTAGCTGAATCCGGTAAGACTGGAAGCCGACCCCAATATAGTTGGGAAAAGGCTAGGCAGATGATGATGAATTCGTTATTTCTGTGTACCAGCTAACAACTGGATAATAAACGAATCTATATCTATTTCAGCGTGTTCTTGGTAGCATCAGTCCCGGGTTCGCATTTCGACCTAGACTGGGGCATGACCCGGATTGGTTCGCTGTTGAGGCAACACTGCTGCGTGCCGGCTGAGGAGACGCGCCAGTGGCCACTCATAGCGCAGGCTAGCAGCATTGGTAGCTATGGGAAGGAGCCCAAGGTAAATGTTATGTATGTATGTGTTGCCCGGGTTAGCTCACTGTTCAGGCGACACTGCTGCCTGCTGGCTGAGGAGACGCGCCAGTGGCCGTTCATAGCGCAGGCTAGCAGCATTGGCAAATGTATAAAAAATAAAAAAAACCGCAGATTATTTGATATTGAATTTGTGAAAACCAAACCAGCTGGGTAGCTAGCGCAATATAGCTAGAGAAATATAGTTAGAGCTAGTGAGCTAGAGCAATATAGATAGTGCTGGTGAGCTAGAGCATAAACCTAGAGCTGGGTAGCTAGAGCTGGAGAGCTAGGGCAATATGACTAGAACAATATAGCAAGAGCAATTTAGTTAGAGCAATATGGCTAGAGTAATATAATATAGCTAGAGAAATATTGCTAGAACTGGCGAGCTATCAATATTGCTAGATCTGGGTAGCTAGAGCAGTATAGCAAGAGCTAGAGCTGGTAATATATTGCTCTCTAGCTCACCAGCTCTAGTTCCGGAGCTAGATCTGGTGAGCTAGAGTGGTTACCTATCATAAGTTCGAAAAATATTTGACCGAATTTCATTTCACCTAAATCTTTTTAACTATTATCGTTTCGTTTATCTTTAAAAGTCAGTCAGTCAGTTTTTAAGTCGTTCAGTTTATAGAATATCTTTTAAATTGGTCCAATATTGGAGGAGGAAATAGGCGAGTGCCAAACCTCGAATTGTGACTTTTTACTTAGGAAATTCAGTCGGCGCTCTCTGTCCCCGTTTCCTCTTAAGGTTACACTAGTCAACGGCACGAACTATTTTGTGCGCGGGGTTAAAATGCATTTTATATCAACCGACAACACGTGCGGAAGAGATAGATGCTGTAATGAGCAGTAGGAAGCTAGTTCGCGTACGAATACACACTTTTGCAAATTTGTAGCGATATGGATAATGATTTAGGACGAAACCGAGCGCGCGAAATTTTATAAACAAACCTTTGGGGGTCTGGATATCATGAAAAAACGACTAAACGTATCTGTTCAAAATAAAATTATTTGCATTGTTGAACTACTAATCTATACCTGTATGGAGGCCGTTTTGCAATTTTCCGTCTTCTTATGGTATTTATTCGCGCCCAAAAATGCGTTAAAATTAGTGTCGAAATGTGGAACTTTCGACGCTCATAACTTTCAAGTATTTACTTTTTTGTTTCCATACAGGGCTAGATAATGATGAGACAAATTGATAACACTTTTAATTTTGAACGTACATTGTCAAACAGTGGAATAATCCCTAGACTACGTTTGTATGAAAGAATTTTCGACTAGTGTAACCTTAAGTTCCAAGTTCAAAATGTTCTGTATTATGACGGATAGAGTTCGGAGTTAGTGAAATTTCCCGGATTCGGATCGGATGTAGTGCGTAACCGCCGCTTATCTATGAAAAAATAAATGTGTTCAATAAATAAATAAATTATATTACTTGTTTCCATAGTTATGGCTCACCGGGGACTTCCTGCACAATTTCACTAAAATCAAGAATCAATCTCAACTGTTATCAAGTCCGCCTGAATTGAAGATTGTGTACCCATCATTAGGTAAGACCTTTTTAGTAACAAGCTTTTAAATATAAATATTTAGCACCTCGGGTTTTAGTTACTCGAATAAGATTTTGTTAATTCTAATCTGTATTGTTACCAGAAAACGTACGACAATCCCACGACAATCTCCTGGGCGGTGGATGTCTGCCGTATGCGGGAGACGCTCACGCTAAGCAACCGTGGTTGAACGCTTTTTTGTAGTAAGTATAGCATGTTTTGTAGTAGTTCAACAGAAAACGTACGACAGTCTCACAACAGTTTTCTGGGCGGTGGATGTCTGCCGAATGCGGGAGACGCTCACGCTAAGCAACCGTGGTTGAACGCTTTCTTGTAGTAAGTATACCATGTTTTGTAGTAGTTCAACAGAGAACGTACGACAGTCTCACGACAGTTTCCTGGGCGGTGGATGTCTGCCGTATGCGGGAGACGCTCACGCTAAGCAACCGTGGTTGAACGCTTTCTTGTAGTAAGTATACTATGTTTTGTAGTAGTTCAACAGAAAACGTACGACAGTCTCACGACAGTTTCCTGGGCGGTGGATGTCTGCCGTATGCGGGAGACGCTCACGCTGAGCAACCGTGGTTGAACGCTTTTTTGTAGTAAGTATAGCATGTTTTGTAGTAGTTCAACAGAAAACGTACGACAGTCTCACGACAGTTTCCTGGGCGGTGGATGTCTGCCGGATGCGGGAGACGCTCACGCTAAGCAACCGTGGTTGAACGCTTTCTTGTAGTAAGTATACCATGATGTTTTGTAGAAGTACTACAGTCTCACTACTGTTTCCTGGGTGGTGGATGTCTGCCGTATGGAGCGGACGCAAACGCTAAGCGACCGTGGTCGAACGCTTTCTTGTAGTAATTATACCATGTTTTGTAGTATTTCAACAGAAAACGTACGACAGTCTCACGACTGTTTCCTGGGCGGTGGATGTCTGCCGTATGCGGAAGACGCTTACGCTAAGCAACCGTAGTTGAACGCTTTCTTGTAGTAAGTATGCCATGATTTTTTGTCGTGGTCCAACAGAAAACGTACGACAGTCTTACGACAATCTCCTGGGTGGTGGAGTGTAGTAAGTACTAGCTTCTGCCCGCGGCTTCACAATCAAAAATGTGTTTAAATATCCTATGGGATCATTATACCGAGTTTATTGTGTTAACCTATCTGTGTGCAAAATTTCATCCAACTCCATTTGCGTGATTGAAACACAAACATGCAAACGTTAATATTTTATTACTGTGTCGTTAGATGACGACACGGTTGGCGTAATGGTTGAGCGATCGACTGCTGCGCTGCTTATCACGGGTTCGATTCCCGCACAAAACAAATATTTGTAAGGCCTACAGATAGTTGTTCCGGATCTGGGTGTCTTGTGTATGTGAGTGTACCCACGATACAGGCGGAAATTCCTAGTGTGGGGCAATGTTTAAAAATAAATTTAAAGCTTTTATTTTAGTTTCACCTGTCCCGGTTTCTGTAATCAAATCTTGTAAGTTAAATATGACCCTCTTCCCAGATTCGGACGATTGAGCTGAAATCTTGTGCACCCTTTTGTTTCTCCAAAATGCAATTTTTTTATATAAAAATCCATTTTTTAGCCAATGGCAAGCAAATTCGACCGCCAGGAACCGAGCAATGCCTCACATAAAGTCGTACACGCGGTTCTCCAACAACAAAGCTGCTTACTATCTCCTGACGTCAGCGAACATCAGCAAGGCCGCGTGGGGACAAGTGAACAAGGGCAACGGAGCTCTCAGGATCATGAGCTATGAGGCTGGGGTGCTGTTCCTGCCTCAATTTGTGGTGAGTAACCTGGATCTTGTCTTATTGAGGTTTCAAGACCTTTAATGGGAACATGTGACGTAGCTAAGTAATAAAAACCGCAAAATCTGCCCGAGGCTTTTCGTGATACCCAGTAACTGGGTTGTGGTAGTCAGGTAGGCAGTCACTTCATGGAAAATACTGGAGTTCTGTTGCATCTGGTTAAAATATTGCACCAGTCATTCAAAGTATTGTCGTGTTACCCAGTAACTGGGTTGTGTAGGTCAGATAGGTAGTCTTTCCATGTAAAACACTGGCATTCAGCTGCATCTGGTTAAAATAAGGCAGCAGTCATGCCTAGAATTATCGTGTTACCCAGTAATTGAGTTATGGGTGTCAGATAGGCAGTCACTTGATGTAATACACAGCTATTTCGACTGCATCAGTCTTGCCAAGGCTTGTCGTGGTACCCAGTAACTGGGTTGTGGCGATAAAATAGGCAGTTGCATCATGTAAAACACTGGGCTTTAGCTGTATAGCGGATGTACGGGGTGAAAGCGAATTTTACAGACGTCACTAAGTTGAATCGACCTAGATAGACCGCTTAGATAGTCATCATGTTGAGGGGATGAATGCAAGGCGACTAACAAAAAGTATTTACAAGGCAGACGTGAGTTAAAACGCCGGGCAACGCCTAAGGACATACACAAACTTTATGAGCTCAGACCTCCACAAACGATTTACTGGGGCACATGATAACTTTGCAATGGGCTGACCATATTGTAGAACCGATGACCGTTGAGGTAGACGGGTGCTTGAGTGGAGACCACGAATGGGTAACCGTAAGGTTGGTCGCCCTCAGTTTAGGTAGAGCGACGATCTTTACAGGGTAGCTGGTAGCAGCTGGATGAGAAATGGCGAAAATCGATATAAATTGCGTGCAATTTGAGAGGCTTATGTCCAGCTGTGGACTGCTGTATGCTGATGATGGGATAGGATAGATGGACTGACTCCGTTTTCCGCACTTGGGCACCCATTTGATCCGTTGGGCGTGCAGACCTCCTCTCTGTGAGAGGGCATTGGTCGTAATGCACCACGCGGGCCCAGTGCGGGTTGGTGGATGTCACATGTCTTCGAATTTTTGGTTCTAGGACATGCCGGTTTCCTCAGGATGTTTTCCTTCACCGTTTTGAGAGCAATGGTGATGAAATAATTTACACATAGTAAAGCGCCTGCCGGGGTTCAAGCTTACTTATTTTTTTTGAAATTATTGTTGCAGATAAAAGAAGATTTCTTCCCTCTGCAGCAAAACGCGAGGAATCGTCTTGTAATCCCATATGATTTACCGCCGATCAAGTATACTCCAGAAATGTCAGTTTGGGTTCAAGATTACCTCAGATAGACCTAACCACAGATAATATAATACTAGCATACAGATGCCTCATCCCATACAAAGAAACCGTGCCGACGTAACTAGCGTTTTTGTCTGATTAATCTTGTTATTTTTGTAAGTACATCAATCGCGTTCGATCCCGTTTTACGGCAATAGATGGTGTGAGCAGCGACTTGCAAGTAAACCAGTTTACTAGGGTCTGAATATATTTTTCTTATTTAAAATTTAAATGTGAAATGTGAATTAAGAGCCCAATATTCCATAATTTTGTACTTAGGAGAGTTGATTAAACAAGTACATAAATTGTTGATGTTCAATTCACGAAAATGTGTATTCTATTGAATTGTGTGTACATGTCGCGCCATCTAGTGAGATTTATTTAAACCAAATTTTCTTTCTTAGCAATGAGACCCCGTGACCCAACTAAGGAGAGGTTTCTGAATTGAGTATTTAGAAACCTCTCCTTAGTTGGGTCACGAATTAAGAAAGTCAAAACACGGGTTAAGAAAGTATCAAAACCGGCTTTAATAACATAATATCAACTCAACGTGATGTTAAATCTAATAAATGGCCGCACCTAGAGTAACTTATTGATGTGATTCCATTGTTAAAATTATTATCATGTAAGTTGTATTTTTGTACAAAAAAAGGATGATTGAAAATGATTAAATCATTTGTTTTATTGTATGTTTTTTGTTTTATTTCTTGCTAGCGAGCCGCCCCGCCTTCGTACGGCACAAATTATATACAAAACCGGCCAAGTGCGTGTTGAACTTCGCACATTTCGGGTTCCGTATTAATTTAACAATAGTACATTGGCAAACGAGCTATGCTCGGGTCAAAATAGAGAAAACGACGTTTTCTTAAAATGAAACCTAGCTAGATCGATTATTCGCCCCTGAAACGCCCTGCATACTAAATTTCATGAAAATCGTTGGAGCCGTTGCCGAGATTAAGATTATATATATACATACATATATACAAGAATTGCTCGTTTAAAGGTATTAGATAGATCAGATAATAGTATTTGTTAGTAAAATATAATAATAATAATAAAGCCTTTTAATCCGAAATTTTACAATTTTTCTTTCTATTAGTTAATCACTAGTACACTAATCATAATAAGTCCCTAAGTTCGGTGTGCCTTACGGCATAAGCCTCCTCCAACGTCTGCCACTGTTTCCTCTCGGTTGCAATTCTTAGCCAAAGGGGACCCAGAGTCAATTTCAGATCATCTGCCCATCTTCTCATTTTGCGACCTCGGCTCCTTGACCCGTCTCTTGGATACCAGACCGTTACCTGCTTGCTCCATTTTTCATGTTTACAACGGAGCATATGCCCTGTCCATCTCCATTTTAGTTGATCAATACGTGTTAGTTCCTTTCCATGGCTCGTTGACATTTTGCATTCTTCTCCATAACAAGCTACTTTCCGAATGCACGGTAGAATCAACTTTTATAACTTGTAAATTTTAATGTACCTAACGTTCAAAAGTGCCGCTTGGTGGCCTACTTGAAATAAAATATCTTTGTCTTTGCAAGTTTTTCTCTTTGATTTTTTGTCAAAGCCCAGGTTTCACAGCCATATGTGATGCAAGGAAGAATACATGTATCAAAAGTTTTTTCTTTATCTTGATGCCGAGTTCCTTGCTTTTCATTATTTCTTTCAAAGCCCAATTTTTTTTCCACCCAGTAGCGATTCTTTATCAATTTCTTTGGACATTTGGTCGCTTCGAGATATGATCTGACCCAGATATACATATTCCTCAACATATTCTAGTTTTTGTCCGTTGACAATTATGTCTGCAGCTGTTGTGTTTGTCATCATTTTTGTTTTGCACGAGTTCATTTCCAGAATCCCATCTAAGACAAGAAACTCTAGAATTAATTGAAGAAAGAAGGAATCTAATAGCAAAAAAGAAGAAGAAGTAAAACGTTAAAGATATTTCGCACTTAAGCAAATGTATTCGAGTAAATAAGAGGAGAGACAGGAACAATAGAAGAATCAAAACCCTAGAAAACCACATTATCAAAACGGAAGAACAGAAGCTAGTGATGAATTAACTTACACAAAAAAAGCGATGAGAGCAATGGTGGCCCATTGGTAACGGCCGCGACTAACAAGTTGTAGGTCGTGGGTTCGATCCCAGGCAGGCGCTTTACTTTGTGTAAATTATTTCATCATCACTGCTCTCAAAACGGTGAAGGAAAACATTGTGAGGAAACCGGCATGTCCTAGAACCAAAAAATCGATGACATGTGACATCCACCAACCCGCACTGGGACCGCGTGACTACGGCCCATTCCCTCTTACAAAGAGGAGGCCTGTTTCCCAGCAGTGGGAACATTAAAAGGCTGACGATGATGGTGATGAAAGCGTTGGAAGTTAAGCTAATGTAACCTGGGGGTCTTTAAGTCAAGAGTGAATAGTTTACTTCTAGGCAAGCGTGCTTCACCGTCAGCCATATCATCGCTTACTATCAGGTGAGATAGTGGTAAAACGGGTGATAAATAATGAAAAAAACTGGCCAAGTGCGAGTCGGACTCGCGCACGAAGGGGTGCGGAACCCTTCGTGCGCGAGTCCGACTCGCACTTGGCCAGTTTTTATTTTATTTTATTTGTGATGGGTTTGCTCTTGACTCTAGTCTAGGTCAAAGGTGACAGAGACAGAGTCGACGATGGAGTGAGCTTACCCAGAAGAAGCCTGTTCACTCTAACTTTGAAGAGATTCGGGTTGAATGCGTTCGGAAACACTGACGCAGGTAGTGAGTTCCATTCATTCGCTGTGCGCATTATGAAGGATGTTTGGAAGCGTTTGGTGCGAATTGGTGGAATGGCAACAAGGTAAGGATGATAACTTGCAGTGCGTCTAGATGTCCGATGGTAGAAGGGGGCTGGTGGGATGAGGTCGTGGAGTTCTTCAGCACACTCACCGAAGTACAGTCTGTAGAAGACCGACAAGCAGGCAACCTTGCGGCGATGAGCCAAGCTGTGAAGCCTGGCACCCGCCAGCTCAACGTCGCCAATGAGCCTCCTGGCTCTGCGTTCCACCGAGTCAAGCGCGGCAAGCTGATATGAGATAGCTGAGCAATCCCAAAGATGGCTGCAATACTCCATGCAGGATCGGACTTGCGCTTTGTATAGGGTTAAAAGCTGTCCAGGCGTGAAGTATCGCTTCACTTTATTTAGGATGCCTAGTTTTTTGGCCGCAATTTGGGCTTTGTACTCAATGGAGGCGCCAAAGTTGAGAAAATTTGTGCCAGTATTTTTAATTGTTTTTCATTATCGCAAAAAACGGCAAGAAATCACGTTTGTTGTATGGGAGCCCCCTTAATTTATTTTATTTTAATTTAATCATTATTATTTTTTGAAGTGAATATATAACTAAATATTCTGTGAATATTTCAAGCGTCTACCTGTTGCCGTTATTAATATCGAGCAAAAAACGGCAAAAAAATCACGTTTGTTGTATTTGAGCCCCCCTAAAATTTTAATTTTATTCTGTTTTTAGTATTTGTTGTTATAGCGGCAATAGAAATACATCATCTGTGAAAATTTCAACTGTCTAGCTATCACGGTTCATGAGATACAGCCCCGTTTTTACCCTTTGGGTACGGAACCCTAAAAAATATGAAAATACACAGTTAAGGTTCCCCTAGTCGACGGTACGAACTATTTTGTGCGCGAGGTTAAAATGCCTGCTATCTCATCCGGCAACACGTGCGAAAGATATAGATGCTGTGATGAGCAGTAAAAAACTAGTTCGCGTACGAATTAGCACTTGTGAAAATTTTATCTAAATGTATGATGATTTAGGACGAAAACGAGCGCGCGAAATTTTATAAACAGACTAGATATCAGAGTCTAGATATCATGGAAAAACGACTAAATGTACATTTTCAAAATAAAATTATTCACATTCTTGAACTACTAATCTATCCCTGTATGGAGGCCGTTTTGCAATTTTCCTTTTTCTTATGGTATTTATTTCCGCCTAAAGATGCGTTGAAATTAGTGTTGAAATATGGAACTTTCGACGCTCATAACTTTCTTACTCCCAGCCCATGCCAGCGCTGCTGGATCAACCCATAGCAGCGCCCATTCCAGCGCCCATTCCAACCCCAGGCCCAGTAGCCACTGCTGCCCCCACGACCGCACAAAGCCGGAAGGTGGCTCCCACCACCACCGACGCTAAGCGCCCGCCCCCTGTCGCCCCCTCTGGGCACAAGCCATATCTGAGCGTGGCTGTAAACATCATCAACGCGTACTCCATTTGGATGACCCCTCAGGCCCGTGCTCTGGATGCAGAAATCCGGAATGCAGGCCCTCTTGACCCAGTTTCATGCAGTGCCATCTTCTCGAGGTACGAATGCATCACTAGGGAACTAGATAGACTCGTCTACAAAGGCGGTCAATGGGTTCGTAACTAGTACGAACATTTCGACAATAGAACACAATATCAACCGTTTCGTTCCGCCCTCGCCGCCGAGGCTCGTCGCGACGTCCCTATAAATTATGAAGCCAGCCCGCGAATGCTGTGCCATAGTTAAAGTAGCTAGTTTACAAATTGGAGTTTCTTGTCCGTTCTTCTCCACGTAGGCTTTTCCGAACGGATGGTAGAATCACTTTATTAGATCCAGCCTTAGCTGTCCCTCCAAGTGACGCCCTGAGCCGAGGTGTCGACCCCAACTGGGGTAGCCCTCAGCGTGTCGCATTATGTTTAGCTTTTTGAAGCCTGGCTGGAGGCTAACTAGATTAGTCTCCACAGGGAAGCCCGCTTAAGCAGTAGTCGGTCCCTTTGATTGAACTGCGAGACGCCACGTATTAAAAAAAAAAAAGCTCATAACTTTCAAATATTTTTCTTTTTTACTTTTTGTTTACATACTGGGCTAGAAAATGATGAGACAAATTGATATCATTTTTTATTTTGAACGTACATTGTCAAACAGTGGAGTAATTGCCAGACTACGTTTGTATGGAAGAATTATCGACTAGTGTAACCTTAAGAAAAGAGTTAACAATTAACGTGAAAGTGATTACAAACCAATCAACTTCCAATTATCTCTTACATACTTTTAACCGATTCGTTTAGTACAAGCTAATAAATAATTCACATCCTGTATATCCGTTGTTACTTATACAGAGTCTTCTTCTTCTTCTACCTAGCGTTTATCCCGGTTGCTCATCCTGCCCAGCGCGGGAGAACCCAGGGTCCGCTTTCCTACTCTTCCTCCTCCACTTTGCCCGGTCTTCGGCATCCCTCGCAACTAGCCCATTGGCGCGCATGTCATCCTGCGCGACATCAAGCCAGCGTTTCTTGGGCCGTCCTCTGCTCCTGGTGCCAGGTAGGGTCATGTCCAGGCATTTGTTTCCCACGTAGCTTGCCGGTCGTCGTAAGACGTGGCCGTACCAGTGGAGGCGACTTTCCTGCAGCTTGTCAGCAATGTCACGGACATGGAGGCTGCCACGGATGTACGTATTCCGTACACGGTCTTTCCGCGTGACGCCACACATCCACCGCAGCATGTTCATCTCCGTGACATGCAACAACTGCCGGTGTCGCTCCAACACCGGCCACGCCTCACTGCCGTACGTAACGACAGGCCTTATGATGGTCTTATAGACCTGTCCCTTCAGCTTGACCGGCATTTTGGGGTCACAAATGACACCCGTCACCTCGCGCCATTTCGCCCAAGCCGCTGATACACGGGCCTTGATGTCGCGATCGATGTCCCCGGACGCATCAAGCACAGATCCGAGGTACCTGAAGTTGTCCACGCACTCGACGGTGTCGTCGCCTATACGGAGAGACGTCAGATCTGTGCTGTTGCAGGCCATATACTCCGTCTTCGTCACGTTTAGCTTCAGCCCGCCGTTCTCAAGCGCCTCCCTCCATGCGTGCACGCGTCTGGTGAGCCGTCCCTTGTCCCCATCTACCAGTGCGATATCATCAGCGTACATAAGCAGCCAAGGCTGCGGTAGTTTCTGTACGCTGGCTGACAGTTCGTCTAATATCACACTGAAGAGATAGGGGCTCAAGACGGAGCCCTGATGCACGCCTACGGTTATGGGGAAGGGGGTGGTATCACCAACAGCGGTCCTGACTATTGAATCGGAGTTGCGATACATGTCACGTACGATTTCCACGTAGGTCTCTGGTACCAACTTCGACCGCAACGCCCACCAGATCATCTCCCTGGGAACACAGTCAAAGGCCTTCTGCAGGTCTAGGAATAGAAAATGCAGAGGCATATTCTTTTCCCTGTGCTTCTCCATGAGGATCCTTAGGGCGAATATAGGGTCCATGGTACCGCGTCCTGGTTGGAAACCGTACTGGGAGTCCGACACTGTACACTCCTGTCGGATCCTGGTGTCAATAATGCGCTCGAAGAGCTTCATGGTGTGTGACATCACCTTTATACCGCGGTAATTACCGCAATCCTGAACGGACCCTTTACCCTTGTGGACCGGCGTTATTATACTAAGCCGCCACTGATCGGGCATTATTCGGTCGCTCAGGATTCTATTGTAAAGGTTAGTAAGAATGCACACACCACGAGCCCCCAACGCTTTCCACGCTTCAATTGGCACCTCGTCCGGTCCGACAGCTTTCCGATTCTCCATGTGACGAAGCGATGCGAGGACCTCGTCAGGTGTAATCGGTGGCACGAGTCCATTGTTCGGGAGTTGTTCGGGAGGGTGCACTTCCCGGTGCTGAGTATTCAGCAAAACGTGGAAATAAGAGCGCCATCTCTCCTTCACCGCACGATCATCGTACAGGAGCTCGCCATTAGGGCCGTTGACGCTGCAGCAGCGAGTAATATCTTGCGCTGCTTTGGCCCTAGAGCGCGCCAGTTTATATATGAGCTTGTGCCCCTCAGGAGTGTCTAACTTAGCATATAATGGTTGCAAGTGGACACGCCTGGCTCTGGCTACAGCTTTCTTGGCAGCTCTTTTCGCTGTCCTGTAAGATGCGCGATCTTCAGGAGATTTGGTCGCTTGCCACGTCTTGAAGAGCGCTTTCTTCTCCCGTAATGAACCCTGGACTGTGGCGTCCCACCACCAGGTCTCCTTGTCGATTTTGCGGCCCCCTTTCGCCACGCCGAGAACTTGCTTTGCCGTCTTTGTGATTGCTGTCTGAATCGTTTTCCAGCACTCTTGGACGGACTTGCCTGCTGTGTCGAGACTAATATCCCCAGCGGCAGAGTCAAACTCTGAGTATCTGGTTTGATCCAGCAGCCACCACTTGATTTGACGGCGGCAACGTTCGGCGTGTCTGCGACGGGGTTTTACGCAGAGGTCCATGACAAGAAGTCGGTGTTGGGCAGTGAGACACTCACCGGGTATGACCTTACAGTTGGCCACGCGACTGATATGGCTTCTCCTGGTCAGTAGATAGTCGATTTGAGTGGCGTTCCGACCGCTCCTGTAGGTAATCAGGTGCTCGGTTTTCTTTTTGAAGAACGTGTTCACCACGGCCAGGTCAGCTGCAGTGCAGGTTCTGAGAATGGTTTCCCCCTCTGCGTTTCTTCGGCCGTAACCATAGCCGCCATGGACACGTTCATACTCCCCCTGCACCTCGCCTACATGCCCGTTCAGGTCGCCACCCAAAACGACATCGTGGGACAACGGTATGCCGCGTAGTACATCTCCGAGCCGATCCCAAAACAGCGTCTTATCCGCGTCGCTGCAACCGACCTGTGGGGCGTAGGCACTTATTAAGTGGGTCACGACCCCCTCAATAAGCAACCTTACTACCATAAGTCGGTCGCATATGCGTCTAACTTCCAAGACGCTATCGTGGAAATGCTCGGCGAGCACCACTGCCACACCGTTCTCCCCACCAGAAGAGCCTGTATAGATCAGCTTGTAGCCGTGCCCAATATTCCGGCTCCTGTTGGCCTTCCACCGTGTCTCCTGCAGGAATGCCACTGACACTTTACGCCTGGCAAGTATGGCCGCAAGTTCTACGGAGCGTCCCGTAAGCGTGCCAATGTTCCAGTTTGCAAAGCGAATCTTCGTAGTTGGTGCTAACGTCTTTAGCCGGGCTCGCACGGGGCCCGGTAGCCCTCGCATACTTGTCGCAGGGTTAAGGCGATCCCCATGCGCGTCGTTATGCGGCGACGCCCTAGCCCTAAACGTATATCTTTTTCTTTTCCTATCCATTTTTTTTAAAGTGGCTTTGTGCCAATTACCGGGGCGACTGCCGTCTGACCCCCGAACCCCTAGGACGAACCCCAGAGGAGTGGCATCGCCAGAGCCCTTTCCGTTGTCCAGCAGGTGCGCCACGTGCAGGCGAGGTTGGCTTGGGCTCCAGTGGTCTTAGCGGAGCCCCTTACACCCTTACACCCTGTTACTTATACAGAGTGATGTAAGTTATCAACATAAGGTGGAACGTGTTGTTCAATAGGTAATGCGTAATTTAGACGTTTCTATTTTGGCAATAAATTAGTATTTTTATTACACGCTTTTATTTGCTTCACCTGTTTTCATGTATGTCTATATAAAACGCAATCTTTGAACGTGAGTTTCAACCACTGGATATCGTCACATTAAATTGATTAAATTGTGGAGTATCCCCATCTAACTAGGTTGTGCCTGCAGCGACCCACCTGGTTTCCTAGTCGATTTGAGATTTCCAGGTGGGCAGTTGGTGGCCCGCAGGGAGCTTTTCTGCAGGCTCAATATAGTCAGCTGGAGGGGGGTGTCTGAGGAGCCATAGATTTTCTTTGTTTCGCTTAACTCGTTGCCATTACTTGATTTAGTGAACGACAGGAAGCTGTTTCGACTTTTTAATCTACCCGTTGGCTTCTCCACGTTATATTAAGGATGTCGTTTGTCTGTCTCTTGCTTGTGCTTCTCTGAATAACATGCCACTTCTCTTCGGACATCCGGAGGGGCTATTCCTGCAAGCGGGTATAGTGCAGCCGGTGGGGTTGGTTTTAAGCACCCTGTAATAATCATGCAAGTCTCATTGAGAGCTACATCCTCTTGGGAATGGGCGGATCGATGCCACACTGGGCATGCAAATTCCCCAGCCGAAAAGTAGAGAGCTAAACCGGATATACGAAGGACATGTGGAGAGGCACCCCAGGTATGTAGTAGATGTTAGTTCTTAGCTATGTTTGATGAACATCTGTTCAGGCGTTCAAAAGTTATGCGCATTTTACTCTTAGAATCGCGGTTTTTAGGGTTCCGTACTCAAAGGGTAAAAACGGGACCCTATTACTAAGACTCCACGGTCCGTCTGTCTGTCTGTCTGTCACCAGGCTGTATCTTATGAACCGTGATAGCTAGACAGTTGAAATTTGCACAGATGATGTATTTCTGTTGCCGCTATAACAACAAATACTAAAAACAGAATAAAATAACAAAAAACGTATTATTTTTGCCGTTTTTTGCGATAGTGGTAAGGATTCCTTCGTGCGCGAGTCCGACTCGCACTTGGCCAATTTTTGAAAGGTGACTTTATTGAGAGTGTTGTTAGCTGTTTGATGAAAATTGGTTTAGGCGTTCAAAAGTTATGCGCATTTTTTTTTAAATCGGGATTCTTTTTGCGAGATATCGTATCATTATTACGTGTTTCGATATATATGTCGGGTTTAGTCAAAAGTACGGGAGTCAGAACAAATCACAAGCACGCCCCTAGCGGCAATCAAGAGCAACTACGCATTGGCGCGCTTTTATTAGCACTTGCGCGGTGCGGAATAGGACAGTTGAGTACTGACAGCCATAGAGCTAAGACGTCGTAGAATCAGTGTCGATCCGTAATATTAGTCAGCAGGAATGTAACTTGTGTCTATTTGAATAAACCCAGTGTATCGAATAACTTATGTGATTTCATTTGCACGATTATACCCACCGACCTGCCCACACACGATGTCTTAACCTAAGGGAATACATCCTGACTTCCCGATGGTTTACATCTATCGGCCAGCCTTGATGCGACATATATTTGATCGAAGTGATGCGAATAAATAACTGGCCCCTAAACTCTATGAACGGGGAACATTGCATTTTGCATCGCTAGCATTATTGTTACAAGAGTCCCTACACTATACTTAATAAAAGATAGCTTGATATCTGCGACAGCTGTCAGTATCAATACAGTAGCAATAGCGCTTGGGTTTTTAAGCGGGCTTTTTTCGAGTGAAGTTCAGCGGCTGTTAATATTATTTGCAAATTGATTCCTAGTGGATATTGTGATATAAAATTGGTGTTGTTTTGTGTCTCAACTGTCTACGCAACTGGACAATATGTGAAATCATTGACAGAAGCGATCTCAGGATAGTGGAGCGGAGAATTTTATTGTAGTATTGACTACCTCCGTTAAGCTTACTGGGAAGGCTGACTCAATACAATTTGCTGCCAAATACTCCATAAAACATTAGAATCTGTTACATCCGTATTCTAATGCATACTAAAGAATGTTAAAATTGCACTGAAGACCAGGCAGCATGGTCTCAGACCTTAGCCTGTTCCCTCAGGAACAAATACAAAAAAAAAAGCAATAGCGCTTGACAGGCTAACAATAACGTCGTAAGAATAACTTATACGTCAGTTTGACATATGTCGCAGAGATCAAGCTATCTTTTATGAAGTATAATTATTATCAATCAAACTAAGTACCAAACCTACTCACACAGCATAATTAGAAGTATGAACATTATGATGAAACGTGTTTATTAGTGCAGTCACCTGACCGCGTTACGACAACCTGGTTAAATGCAACTCTGAACACGCGACGGGCGATACTTGAACACTTCTTTCTTTAGAGATTACGGGCCATACTAGTTACCTTATAAATTTAAAGGCTTTCGGGCTATTCTTTTATTTCCTTGAAGTTTTAATTATTAAACGACTTACCAAAAAGGAGGAAGTTATCAATTCAGATGTTTCAATTTTTTTTATTTATGTTCGGGCATAACTCCGTCATACCCGTCCGCGTACCCTCCCGGCGCTCGGCGTTTCATTCACGTATGCCTTAGCACAAGATAGATGAGCCCCCTTTTCCGCACATAGACTCCCATTTGGTCCGTTGAGCGTGCTAGCCTCCTCTCTGTGAGAGGGAATGAAAAAAAAATCCGCCCCTCACTGTTCCCGCCGCAAAGGTGTCCATAGATCTTGCTGCATTGTCACGTTGGATAGCAATGGCTAATCTTTGCACCAAGAACGAGCCGGAGCGAGAGCCAAACACCAAAAAAAGCCTAAGTAATTAAATCAAACAATTACATGCAGTCACAGCCGTAACGACTGGCCACGGGAACTTTAGTAAGCACCTTTTTGTCTTAGAGATCACGGACGAATCACGTACAGAGCATGCATGGAGGTGTACGAGTCAGCAACCCACCTGCACCCAGAGGCGGCTGTACTTTAAGTTCACTCGTGCACTGAACTGCCAGATTTGAATAGGTTTAGAAATAAAATAAAAATGTTTAATAATATCTGATTAACGATCTATTCAATATTTACGAAATTATGACGAACAAATTTAAGCTCTTTGCTAAAGTAATAAGACGTATATTGCTGTAAAAAAATACTACCCGTGCGCTAGGCCAAAGCGCACGGCGAGAGTTCATACTATTCTACGAGAAACAAGCGAAAACGCCTGGCGCGTGAGACAGAGATAGTTCAATAGAAAATGTACGACAAAATATGACCATTCTCGTGCGCCGTCCCAGCGAACCGAAGATTACCGAGAGCGGGCGAGGTTTGACGAACGAAATTTATCTTCGGGTTGAGTACCAACATTACAAGTTATACAACGACGTAACTAGATGGCGTTGGCGTCGAATTAGAAGTCGCTAGCGAGATGGTTTGCCGATTTACATAGGCTCCTGTGAATTTTAGTAAAATCTAGGACAATTACCCAGTGAAAAGAAAGTGCACTACTACTACTATGATCCACCAGCCGCCACTGCCTGCACCTAAGCTGTCCAGTAATAGCTGGTTACAGGGCCACATACCTCGTTGACTAATTACAGGAGATAGTAAAAAAGTCAAAGTCAAAGCACTTTATTTCAAGTAGGCCAGTTACAGGCACTTTTGAATTGTCAAAAGACAAAATAAAATATTACAAAATTATGGTGCTACAGTCCCAGTCACAAGACATAATAACTGTGAAAGTACCGTAGATGCCCATTCCAAGGCGTAGATCTCTATGGAGAAGAACGGGCAAGAAACTCCATGGACACTCTTTTTCAATTAGGTAATTATAGGCGACATAAAGGCGCTGCTGGCATTCCTCGAGGAGCTGATAAATCCCACCCGTACGCAAAATACGCGCTTGGACGTGGACTTGCGGACACCAGCCCGTCTTTACCTTAAATTAAACAATTAAAATGTTATAGTTTTGCATCATATTTCGACCAATACAGGATGTTAGGTCCTAGATGGCTATGCAGAATCTATCTAGATGTTATAAACCGACCAATTTGGTACGTTTGGGTACGTTAGGTCACACACAGAGTAGGTTTTCGTTCCTACTCGTCCGGACAGACGGATCGACGGCACTCGACGATTCTGCATCATCATCATCAACATTTCAGCCGAAAGACGTCCACCGCTGGACGAAGGCCTCCCCCAAGTGTCATCACATTGAGCGGTTCTGTATGTCTCGCATCCAGCTGATTCCCGCAGCCTTATTGCGTAAGTGAATTCGGCAAGGCATAGAGCAAAGATTATGAACAATAGACCAATACATAGACGGAAATACACATCGCGATCGCGAGAGATTTTTATAAAACCTACAATAAAGTATATTCTATTCTATTCTATCACGTGTTTCATCTCGCATGTGATTGATCGATTGTTTATACTCTTTGCCCTTTGCCTTGCCGAATTCACTTGCGCAATAAGGCTGCAGGTCAAGCTTTCATCATACATTATATCTTACTACCATTATAAACGAGAAAGTTTGTGAAGATAGGTGGATGGAGGGATGTTTTGTTATTCACGCAAAAAAAATACTAAACGGGTTATGATGAAACTTAACTAAAATATCGCTTATACATCAGAATATCACATAGACATAGGTTTTTAAAGATTCTAACGACCCGCCCCGGCTTCGCCCGTTAAATTTTTCTCACAAAAACATTTCTCGTTTCAAACTCATTCTATTAGTGAAAACCGCATGAAAATGCGTTCAGTAGTATTTGAGTTTATCGTGTACAAACGTGGCGGGGGACTTTATAATATGTAGTGATTGGTTGAAGTACTGAAAAGATCTTGTCGCCGCCGCGGCTCGAGCAGCGGGCGGCAGCTAGTATAATAATAAAACATGCCTTAAAGTCGCCGCCCACGTAATCCTGGAATGCGAGGCCGTGGCTTCTCAACGCGAAGAAACCCTCGGAACAGTGAGGTCGCTCCGTGAAGCCTGTGAAGCTCCCAGGAAGCTTCTGTGCTTTTGGGCGGAGCTGGGCTGGCTATGTTAGCCGGTACCCACACGCACAACGGACCAAATGGGAGTCTAAGTGCGGAAAAGGGAGTCCTACTACTACTACTACTACTACTGCCTTAAAGTCAAACCGTGGTTATCGCAGTTCAAAGTGACTCGTTTCATAAAACGGCAATTTCATAGGTAAATTATTTGTTTATTTGTAAGAGGTAATTGATAGAAAGCAGTAGGTACTATCGCAGATTGCTCTAGGATACTTATCATCCTGGCAAATGCACTAAAACCGGACTACAAGACATACGGCGGTGCGCCATCAGTACATTGAAGACATCAAAGCCATACGCACTAAACGTTTTGGGAATACTTTCATAGTGCGTACAGCTAGGGAGTGGAATTCCCTGCCGGTGTCAGTGTTTCCTGATAGCTACAACTTCGGAGTCATCAAGTCAAGAGTGAATAGGTTACTTCTAGGCAAGCGTGCTTCACTGTCGACCACAACATCGGTTACCATCAGACGCCCTAGACAATTGACATTCTACCAATGAAAGCGTGACGATAGAGATTGGATAAAAGACTAAAATGTTTGGGAATGTCAAACGCTACCAAAATTTCACGTTCAATACCTTACATTTTGGCATTTTGACCATCATCATCAGCCTTTTAATGTTTCCACTGCTGGGACACAGACCTCCTCTTTGAGAGGAAATGGTCTATAATCCACCACGCGGGTCCAGTGCGAGTTTTCCTCACGATGTTTTCCTTCACTGTTTTGAGAGCAGTGGTGATGAAATAATTTACACAAAGTAATGTGCCTTCCTGGGTTTTAACCCACGACCTATTGACACGTACGTCGGGGCCGTTATTACTGTGCCACCACTGCACTATAGCCATCGTTGACATCGAATGACACTTGTGTAGAGGCTCTTGGGGGCTACCATTAGTTCTTATAGCAAGGTTATTTTCATAGTGCGTTAGGGGCAGATGTATCTGACTGAATACATCTGTCCCTTATGTACAGTGTAAATAACCTTGCTCTAAGAGCTTATGGTAGCTCCCTTTGTGAAACAGTGGCCGAACGCGAGCGTAAAAAAAATAATGGTTCCTTTAGGACAGAAAAAAAGCGCCTACTGAGCAAAATTATTATGCTGAGATATGTTTCCAAAATCGCAGTCAGTCACCCTGTATAAAAGATTAACTAAGATTCAATTAGGTGCCTAACATATGACCCTGAGTTTGGTCCTAGAAATCGGAACATCTTACTAGAAAAGTAAATTGTAGAAGGTCTAGTACGAAAACAAAGACCTGTACCAAACCAACAGACGTATAGCCAGAGAAATAATTGTTTGTAGCGCCATCTATACAATCACATACGAACTACAAGATGATCTGACGTCACAGTAATCCTCAATCGCGCAAACAAAGTTCTCCGCGTGATTTGAACATACGAGTATAATTAGACTAGCTTATGCCGGTGGCTTCACCCGCGTGAAAGTCGAAAATTATCCCGACGGAACATATTCCCGGGATAAAAATGTAGTAATAATGTATCCTTTGTGCTATTTCTGACTATAATCTATCTCTGTGCCAAATTTCATCCAGATCCGTCCAGCCGTTTGAGCGTGAAGAAGTAACAAACATACAAACACACCCAAACACTCACAAACTCACAACAAGACGTACGGCAATGCGCCACCGGTACATGGTGGACATCCCTCCCATACGTACAAAGCGTTTTGCGAATATTTTCATTGTACGCACAGCTAAGGAGTGGAATTCCCTGCCGGAGTCTTTGTTTCCTGATAGCTACAACCTTGGGGTCTTTAAGTCAAGAGTGAATAGGTTACTTCTAGGCAAGCGTGCTTCTCCGTCGACCACATCATCGCTTACCATCAGGCGAGATAGTGGTCAAACGCGAGCCTATCGATAAATAAAAAAATAAAAATAATTAACTTTATAGATATTAACTTTATTGATAGTTTCAACCTTAGTGAAGATTGTGAACTGCGAATTGTTGTCAAAAGTCACCCCTGATTTTATCAACTCGATCAAAATGAACGAACAACAAACAGCTTGTAAACAGTCGATTATCGATAATCAACAACAACTACAACCAAACCAACTACAACCAAACCAACTCAACCAACCAACAACAACAACAAAAAGAAAAAGCAACAACAACAATCAATCTGCCTAGAAGTAGCAGTATTTAAGATAGACTGATTGCTTATCTGACCTCCACAACCCAGTAATTGAGAAACGTTACCCCTTGGCCAGACTGATAGTGTCAGATTCCAGGCTTCTGACTACTCGTAACGACTGTCAAAGATCTTCAAATGACAGCCGGGACCAACGGCTTAGCGTGCTTTATGAGACACGAAGGGATCTTTGTATGCTAAGACGGTCACCCATCCACGGACCAACCTCGGCAAGCTTTGCTTAACCTTGAAGGTCTATCCGTGCGGGTGTTATTATTTAGCAAAGAGCTCCTCATTGATCTGTCGTAAAACGTTGTGTAAATTCTTTAGACCAATCCATACTAATATTCTACACTGTGTCTTCGTCTATCGCCCAACTTTCCTGTTGCAGGTCTGCTGGCAGGAATTTCTATTGAAATTAGCATTGCCTTTGTGCTTTTATCTATCTGTATTATTTCTTTTCTCTGTAAAGTGTTTTGTGTGTACATACATAAAAAAAATGCCCACCCCCCGGTGGATTCCCGCATTTTCGAGCTGTAACCGTGGCTTGGTCACCCACGGTGAAGAGAAACCCGAGGAGGGCCCGCTCGTCAGGGCTTTTGCCGATAAGCCGACGACGTAGCGGCCAACATGTAGGTTGTGGTGCTGCCTGGGCGACATCCCAACTGAGTATGGGGCCTCCCAAACATACGATATCACGGCTGAGGGTTGGAGGCCGCGGTGGGAGAGGAGTGCCGGTATTGCGGTGCGCCGCTCTCCCTACCTTCCGCGACCTTGACGGGGTCACAACCGTCTGATGGCGGACACGGTGGGGCCGCAGGGGAGGAGGAGTGTCGGTATAGCGTTGGCCGCTCTTCCAATCCCCTGCTGCCGAACAATGGTAGGTAGCGGGGCCATTGACCATGACCCGACACAAGGGGACTCAGGGTGCCATTCACGTGATCGTCTGGCATCCATGTGCTGGTTTCGTCCCTCGGTTGGTCACGGCGCTCAGTGTGTTCTGGTGCGCTGGAGGGTCTGGTGAAGGACAGCCGCGGCGGGTTCGCGGTGAGAGCTAACGCGTGCCCGTGTTCCCGCCATAGGAGGACACCGTGGAGTTTTAGTGGGTTGGAGTCCCACATAACTGCGCTATCTCCCCGTGGTAGTACAGAATGCATGAGCATTTCTCGGCGTTAAAAAAAAAATTTGGCCAATAAGATTGGTGAGTACATATGAACCTTCTGCGTTCTTCCTATATACTATAATTTCACTACGATCTTCAACCATCCATCAACTAGTTGCGTCCCGGTCTATTGGGCCTCTTACGACATAAGTGTATATGTATGTGCACATTTCATAATTGCAACGCATTTTCTGTCTGTCTATCACACAGTGAGGTTGCGTTCAAAGTTGCTGTTACAAAAATGAGGGTGAGTTTTTTTTATTGTGTAGTATATGTATTTTTTGTTTTTTTGTTTTATATTAATTTTTTTTTTATATTTAATAGTTATTGACCTAATAATTTTATTAAAAAAAATTAGTAATATTATATTAATAAATCTGAAAAAAAAAAATATAATATAATATAGTGCTATTTATTTTAGTTTTATAACTTTTAAACCGCTAACAATCTAATAATTAATCGGTTGAGGTTATGTACTTTAAAATTCAATTGCAAGATTTGACCCGAACATACTTACATAGATTGCAAGTTGAATAATTTAACAAAATAAAAGCTAGTAAAAAACAAACATGGTGGATTTTGGGCGCCATATAATATTGTGGTGGTCCCAATTTTTTCCTTCCAAACCCATCATGTGGGCTATCAAAATGAAGGATTTTAAGAAGTGATAAATAATATATACATGCACTTATCGTGTTCAAAAGCAATTCGAAAAAAAAAAAAAGTTAATTCAAATTGCGAACTAAACTTAAGCAGTCACGATTTTAGATTTTTTAAATAACTTTTTTTTAAAGCGACTATCTGGCCTCTACATTACAATTACTGGGTAACACGATATCCATTGGTAATACTGGTTTTATTTTATTTTGTTAAGCAAACCAAAAGTACAATTGTTTAAAACCATCCAAAAAACAACACATTTAAAGTCCAAATGACCTACATAGCAAAATTAATAAATTGTAGTTCTAAAAACTAAAAAACACGCTTTAATCGTAAATTGAACTAAAAAGTCGCTAAACCTGAAGATCCTGGTAAGGACACTGGGACAAGCTATTTAAATTATTGCATTGTCATCGGTCCTTGATAAGTGTGCAAAGTTTTAAATCAATCCGACGTTTTGAAGGGGGTGAAAATCACGTTCAAAGATTCCGTTACATTGATCCATAGATATATAGATACCAAGCTAATAAAAGCGTGTTAAATAAATTGTAGTTCTAAAAACTAAAAAAAAACGCTTTAATGGTAAGGATAATGGGACAAACTGTTTAAATTATTGCATTGTCATCGGTCCTTGATAAGTGTGCAAAGTTTCAAATCAATCCAACGTTTTGAAGTGGGTGAAAATCACGTTCAAAGATTCCGTTACATTGATCCATAGATATATAGATACCAAGCTAATAAAAGCGTGTTAAATAAATTGTAGTTCTAAAAACTAAAAAACACGCTTTAATGGTAAGGATAATGGGACAAACTGTTTAAATTATTGCATTGTCATCGGTCCTTGATAAGTGTGCAAAGTTTCAAATCAATCCAACGTTTTGAAGTGGGTGAAAATCACGTTCAAAGATTCCGTTACATTGATCCATAGATATATAGATACCAAGCTAATAAAAGCGTGTTAAATAAATTGTAGTTCTAAAAACTAAAAAACACGCTTTAATGGTAAGGATAATGGGACAAACTGTTTAAATTATTGCATTGTCATCGGTCCTTGATAAGTGTGCAAAGTTTCAAATCAATCCAACGTTTTGAAGTGGGTGAAAATCACGTTCAAAGATTCCGTTACATTGATCCATAGATATATAGATACCAAGCTAATAAAAGCGTGTTAAATAAATTGTAGTTCTAAAAACTAAAAAACACGCTTTAATGGTAAGGATAATGGGACAAACTGTTTAAATTATTGCATTGTCATCGGTCCTTGATAAGTGTGCAAAGTTTCAAATCAATCCAACGTTTTGAAGGGGGTGAAAATCACGTTCAAAGATTCCGTTACATTGATCCATAGATATATAGATACCAAGCTAATAAAAGCGTGTTAAATAAATTGTAGTTCTAAAAACTAAAAAACACGCTTTAATGGTAAGGATAATGGGACAAACTGTTTAAATTATTGCATTGTCATCGGTCCTTGATAAGTGTGCAAAGTTTCAAAACAATCCAACGTTTTGAAGGGGGTGAAAATCACGTTCAAAAATTCCGTTACATTGATCCATAGATATATAGATACCAAGCTAATAAAAGCGTGTTAAATAAATTGTAGTTCTAAAAACTAAAAAACACGCTTTAATGGTAAGGATAATGGGACAAACTGTTTAAATTATTGCATTGTCATCGGTCCTTGATAAGTGTGCAAAGTTTCAAATCAATCCAACGTTTTGAAGGGGGTGAAAATCACGTTCAAAGATTCCGTTACATTGATACATTTTTACATTGATACATACATACCAAGCTAATAAAAGCGTGTTAAAAAATAGAGAATGTTCTTAATAATATAGTTTTATTGTTTGTTGCAGTTAATATGTTTTTGGTGTTTTCTCCTGGCGGCCGCTGTCCGCGCTCAGAACAATGGATATTACGCACCACAGACCTTTAGACAAGTAATATTTTTATTATTTATGTTATCGGGTTGATATATTTTAGGTCTACAGAGGAGTGATGGCCCAGTGTTAACAGACACGACTCACGTGTCCTAAGTCGTTGGTTCGAACCAAGGCAGGCGCTTTACTTTGTGTCAATTAATTCAACACCATTGCTCTAAAATCGGTGATGGAAAACATCGTGAGGAAACCGGCATGTCCTAGAAACAAAACATCGAAGACATGTGATCCACCAACCCGCACTGGGCCTGCGTGGTGGATTAAGGTCCATTGCCCTCTCTCACAGAGAGGAGGCAATGGTAAGACAAAGACAAGACATAGATATTTTATTTCAAGTAGGCCACCAAGCGGCACTTTTGAACGTTACATTTTACAAATAATAATAGTTGATTCTACCGTGCATTCGGAAAGTAGCTTGTAATGGAGAAGAATGCACAAGAAACTCCATAATTACACTTTTAAAAAAAAAAAAATTTTTTACAATATTTAGGTACATAAGTACATACCTTGTTGAATGAAATTGAGTTTATACAACACAAATATATTTATACAGTCTTCAGAAGGTCCAACAATAATTCAAAACAATAATGTTCTGCATATCACTTGTTTTTGCGCCCTAGTGGATGTGGAGCAGGACTAGCATTTAGCCAATCATTTTCATCAGTGATGTAATCCCCCAACTTATAATATGCCAGCCTGCATAGTGTGCGTTTTATACAAGTTTTAAATTTCGTCTCATTCAGTTCAAGAATGTGGGGAGGCATTTTATTGTAACATTTTGGTGGAGGTGTCCTAGCAATGGGAACGTTAAAAGACTGATTATGTATGTATGTATGGATGAAAAACAAGCTGGCGGCCCACCAGTCGGTATTATGGTCACCTCCGCCTCTGGATCTGTAGATAGGGCCTTACCATGACGTATTAAATCTAGGGATGGGCGACACTTTTCAAAAAGATCGATTCTTGAATCGATTCGAATCGAAATCAGAAAAATCAATCCACAAAAAATCGAGTAGGTACTAATAAATACATTTTTCAAAAATCGATTTTTTTTCGAATTGCTTTTCGCGTTTGTATTTTTTATACAAATACATATAAATTCCAATTACTGAAAATAAAAAGAAAACCATAATAATAATCCATCTTTTAACTAATTAAAGTTGTTTTTACAACAAAATTAAATTATCAGATAAAAATGAAACATATATTTGAGTTACATTACGGGTAGTCAGAAGCTTGAGATCTGACACCAGTATTGTCAAGGGGTACCGTGTTACCCAGTTATTGGGTTGTGGAGGTCAGATAGGCAGTCGCTCCATGTAAAACACTGGCACTTAGCTGAATCCGGTAAGACTGGAAGCCGACCCCAATATAGTTGGGAAAAGGCTAGGCAGATGATGATGACGTTTGGGTTACATTAAAAAGTTTTCAATTAAACTGAAAATTATTCATTAATTTATGTGTTTGTTCAGTACATTCAATGATTCAACAAATTTTCAACAATATTTTGGTTCATATAAAAACAACAAAATAAAATTTTGATTTTTTAGGGTGCACCTTTTGTCGACGTTTTATAAGTGCCCATGTAGGCCTATGTAAAATAAAAAAAATAAAAATATTTTGATGATTTTTGATTTTGAAATATCGATTCACTGAATCGATTCAGTACAACATATTGATTTAAAAAATAATATTTTTTTGGTCCGAGCCACCGAGAGCCGAGCCCCCGAGATCGCCATACCTAATGCAAATCTATCACGGTTTCACTTTGAGAGAGACAGCCATACAAGACAAATAGCACTGTCCCTCTTTCACAGTGAAACCATGGCAATTCCTTAAAGAGATATCCTTTAAAACACACATTAAAGTAGTCACAGTGAATCTTTGTGTCTATGAAGTTGGCTGCAAGACCCTGCGCAGTAGCTATTTTTGTGTCAATGTTGAAGGTGACGATAGCTTTGTATAACTGCCTCTTTCACTTGCTTACGT
Source organism: Orthosia incerta (assembly GCA_948252205.1). Lineage (NCBI taxonomy): Eukaryota > Metazoa > Arthropoda > Insecta > Lepidoptera > Noctuidae > Orthosia > Orthosia incerta. The sequence goes on from OX411769.1 coordinate 6,326,851, forward strand.
TTGTCGCATCGTGCTATCTCGCTTACTCTATGCAGTATACTCGATGAAAAACTGTTTCTTGCGCAATGATTCGCAGAGCCACAGATAATATAATACTAGCATACAGATGCCTCATCCCATACAAAGAAACCGTGCCGACGTAACTAGCGTTTTTCATATGATTATACCGATTAGTTTTTGTAAATCGATCGCGTTCGGTTCCGTTCCACGGCGATAAATAGATCACCATATATGTCGGTGGAACGGAGCTGGAACCGAACACGATCGATGTACAAAAAATAATCGGTATAATCAGTATTGAACGTCGGCCCGGTTTCTTTGTATGGGATGACACACCACTGGCAGAGCCTAACTTCAGAGTCATAAATATCCGCTGTGACTTATACAGATATTTTCCATCCCAGAGAGAAAGCTGAAATAAACAAAATTCTTATATGCCTGTGAGTATGAGTGGCACTAGCAAAATTTTTAAGTGGTACGAGATCTTAAAGTGGTGGGCACCACTCCAAACATTTCGTGTTCTTTCCATCTAGTTGATTTATGTGAATTTATTATTATTGATCACTATCTCAGCTTCCCTAGAAGTAACCTATTCATTCTTGGCTTAAGGCGCAGACACCCCTGAGTAGCTGATTTTAAAATGAGAATCACGTCTAAATGGCTAGTCGTAATTTTTTGAAAAAAATATATGTTGTATTAGACTATTTTCTTAATAATTTGATTTGAGCAAATTTTAAGTTTTATTCGTATAACATAGTGTAATTAATTTGTAAAGTTATGTCTAAAACGGACAAAAACACGACAATCCATACAACACACGTGATTTTTTGCCGTTTTTTGCGATATAGGCCAGGGCAAGTCAAGAAAAAATTAAATGGCAAAGTTGTAGGTAATAAAAAGATCTAAAACTTTTGTACTTACACTTTTTTCACATAACCTCAAAATGTAACCTGTAATTTTTTTGGTTTTTTTTTCACCTTATTTTGACTTAATTTCAAAAAACTGCCCTAATTTTCAATCGTAAATTCTCCCGTCAAAATATCTGCTTTTTTAAAAAGTCGGTGTGTTTGGGACATGTAAAGGTAAGTTTTTACCAAAATTTGTGAAAAAAAAATTGTAAAAGATAAAAAAAAAAAACAAAAACTTGGTTATTTGAATTTTCACAAGCATTTTGAGGTTATGTGAAAAAAGTGTAAATATAAAAGTTGTATCTTTGTATTACCTACAACTTTACCATTTAATTTTTTCCATAGGACTTGTAGTTTTGCCGAAAATCGAGATAAACCATTTTCACTCTTAAAAACACACCCCCTTCCACTTCCCGACCTCAGATCACCCGTAAATTATTTTTCCTTTATTTTTTGTTATATTCTCTTCCTTTACCAATAGGTTTCATCCTAACTACTAAATTTTTTTTCTATTCAAAAATTATCGACCCTCGACGGAACCCTTTGTGCACGAGTCCGACTCGCACTTGGCCGGTTTTTTTATTTTTATCTGGTATGTTTGCCGATTTCTCCGTCAATTGTGAACCGATCATGAAAATTATATTTTTCTGTTTGAAATAGAATGTTCCCAAATTGGTCTTATTTTAATTTGGTGAAGATCTGATAAATTCTTCTGGAAAAATAAGTTATTTTTCACTTTGTAGTGGAGGTATTTAAATATTATTTGAAATACAATTGTATTTTTTTGTAAAAAAGGTTATGGGCAACGGATGCCCATAACCTTTTTTACAAAAAAATACCAGTGCCATCTGGCACCTAGAGCGACCGCTCTTTCGGCCTACCTTTGCTTTAAATTAAAGCGTGTTTCTGGGTCGGGTTAAGGTCTATCCACACATATCAGGGCCGTGCCCGGGACGTGGACGGACTCAAAAAAATATCGGTGTGTACATTTTATATGAACTCATTTACACTCGTCCGTGCACGGGCCAGTGACGGAGCTTGAATGCCTGGGCCCGGCCCTATCACGTCCCGGGCACGGCCCTGATATGTGTGGATAGACCTTTAGCCAGTTTTCCTAGGCCCACTTGTCAGCCCGCCGCATAGAGTTTTTATTATTTGAGAAAGGTTTTAAAAATAGTTAAGTACTATCATTCATATAAAAGGTAAAACAAAACTAATACTTCACTTAAGGCGTTTTTAATTACTCTAGATTTAGATTTTGGTCAATAAAATTAATTTTAAATATTCATTAAATATGTTTGGCAGATTGAATATTTTGCTCGTGCCTTTTTGCGTTACGACGTGACAGCTATTTGCACATGCGCAGTAGATATGAACTATGAACTATTAGTTAATCTGTGGATATGCTGAGCGCCCTTGAATAAGCGCCATTTTATTAATTTCGTGCTTGGTTCAGATATTTTTTTTTTATTTCCTCGCACAATGCATAGTGAAATGTTGTATGATACACGTACGTAAGATGATTTCCGACTTGTGTCGATTTATCCACTCATCGGAAATCACCTACCTTCCGCACTTGTAGCATAAATAACTATTTGTGTTTTTTAGAGTACTTTTCTTTATTATTCCCGGCATATTTTGGACGACTGACATTTTGTCAGCAGCCATCTTTTATACCCTGATTAATTAATTGTGTATGACATAGTAGCCGCTGCGTTTGTTACAAATAATTATCAATCGGAATTTACGTTTTACTTTTTTTTTTATTTATTTACATTTTAACCCTCGACGCGTGTTGCTGTGTATCTGTGTGTCTGTCTGTTGCATCATAGCGCCTAAACGGATGAACCGATTTTGATTTAGTTTTTTTTTTGTTTGAAAGGTTTTTATCGAGAGTGTTGTTAGCTATGTTTGAATAAAATCTGTTTAATTTTGGAGTCCATTCTTTGTTAGTACACAACCTTATAATTAATTTTAGTAATCAGTACATGATACGAAAACAATTTAATGAATTTATAATACTTACAGATATCCAAACATAAATTAAATAAGAATAACTCAATTTTAAATTACTATATAATTAGATAAAAGTTGGTGTCCATAACGCAAAAAAATTGTACCTACGAAAGACACCGACTTCGAAAAAAAAGTTATTTTTAACCGACTTTCGAAAAAGGAGGAGGTTCTATGTTCGACTTCTAGTGTGTTTTTTTTTTTTTTTTTTTTTTTGTTTATGTTCACCGATATCTCCGTCAATTGTGGACCGATTTTGAAAATTCTTTTTTTGTTTGAAAGAGTATGTTCCGAAATTGGTCCCATTTTAATTTGGTGAAGATCTGATGAAGAACTTCGAAGATATACAACAGAACTCTTCAATAAATAACGGCAAATCTCTCGGGACTGCTGAAATCGCATGTCTGTTTGTTGTTTATACCATTTCATAACATAACATCACGCCAGTATGCTCTTAAGGGGTAAGCAGATCTCTCATTTGATCGGTTTTGTTCAAGTTTCATGATATTCGGGTAATCTATTCTGGCGTTATAGGAAACTTACTAAACAACTTGCCTATTAGGTAGGTACAACTAAAAAGTGAAAAATAAAAAAAACTTTTTTACAAAAAAATACTACCGACTTCCAAATAAGAAAACTACAAAGTGAAAAATAACTTTATTTTTGGAAGTCGGTGTCCATAACGAAAAAAAATGGTACCTACGAAAGACACCGACTTCCAAAAATAAAGTTATTTTTCACTTTGTAGTTTTCTTATTTGGAAGTCGGTAGTATTTTTTTGTAAAAAAGTTTTTCACTTTGTAGTTTTCTTATTTGGAAGTCGGTAGTATTTTTTTGTAAAAAAGTTTTTTTATTTATCACTTTTTAGTTGTACCTGCCTAATAGGCAAGTTGTTTAGTAAGGTACCTTTAACGCCAAAATAGATTACCCGAATATCATGATCACCCCTTAAGAGCGTACTGGCGTGATGTTATGTTATGAAATGGTATAAACAATAAACAGACATGCGATTGCAGCAATCCCGAGAGATTTGCCGTTATTTATTGAAGAGTTCTGTTGTATATCTTCGAAGTTCTACATCAGATCTTTACCAAATTAAAATGGGACCAATTTCGGAACATACTCTTTCAAACAAAAAAAAGAATTTTTGAAATCGGTCCACAATTGACGGAGATATCGGTGAACATACACAAAACATACATAATGTCGAACATAGAACCTCCTCCTTTTTGGGAAGTCGGTTAAAAACAACTATTAAATACAGATAAAAAATCTGTTAATTACATTAAATTCGGTTTAGCCGTTCAAAAGTTATTTGCATTTTACTCTTTGAATCTGGATTTTTTGCAAGATTTCGTGTCATTATTACGTGTTTCGATAGATTTTTCATTGAAGCGTGTCTGCTACTAGGTATATTACATCATCATCTGCTTAGCCTTTTCCCAACTATATTGGGGTCGACTTCCAGTCTTACAGGATTCAGCTAAGTACCAGTGTTTTACATGGAGCGACTGCCTATCTGACCTCCACAACCCAGTAACTGGGTAACACGGTACCCCTTGGCAAGACTGGTGTCAGATCTCAAGCTTCTGACTACCCGTAACGACTGTCAAAGATCTTCAAATAACAGCCGGGACCAACGGCTTAACGTGCTTGCCGAGGCACGGAGGAAACTCGGTATGTTTGAATGGTCACCCATCCACGGACCGACCTCGTCAAGCGTTGCTTAACCTTGATGATCGACCCGTGCGGCTGTTATTATTTAGCCACGAGCTCCTCTAATAGGTATATTATATGTAGTTTAAAAAAAAACGGGGGTTTTTTAAATTTGTATTTTTATCTTGTTGTAATTGCCCTCAAGGCCTCAAGCATGTTATCAAATACATCATCTTAGTACGCAATGCAATAACCAAAAATCGCTCCAAAGAGCTTAAAGAATTCAGACACAATAAAACTACATCCGACTTCCATAAATATCATATCGGTTACCCATCACCGTCCAAACCTAAGCAACGGTTGCTTAACTCTTTAATTAGACCACTTACACACATTGCGTTGTTTTACTAAATACTTGGTGAACTGTAACCAAATAGCTTGGAGCCACTCGTGTGAAACTTCTAATTAAGAGTTGAGTAATTATAGATTAAGTGGTGGTGGCGTAGTGGTTACGGCCCCGACTTACGAGTCGAAGATCGTGGGTTCAAACCTACCAAATTATTTCATCACCACTGCTCTAAAATCCGTGAAAGAAAACATAGTGAGGAAACCGGCATCTCGTAGAGCCAAAAATCTCGGAGATATGTGACATCTATCAACTCGCACTGGGCCCGCGTGGTTGATTAAGGTTACACTAGTCGACGGCACGAACTATTTTGTGCGCGGGGTTAAAATGCATTTTATATCAACCGACAACACGTGCGGAAGAGATAGATGCTGTGATGAGCAGTAGCAAGCTACGTAGTACGCGTATGAATACACACTTTTGCAAATTTGTAGCGAAATGGATAATGATTTAGGACGAAACCGAGCGCGCGAAATTTTATAAACAGAGCTTTGGCAGTCTAGATATCATGAAAAAACTACTAAATCTATCTGTTCAAAATAAAATCATTTGCATTTTTGAACTCCTAATCTATCCCTTTATGGAGGCCGTTTTGGTATTTTCTGTCTTCTTATGGTATTTATTAGCGCCCAAAAATGCGTTAAAATTAGTGTCAAAATGTGGAATTTTCGACGCTCATAACTTTCAAATATTTCCTTTATTTACTTTTTTGTTTCCATACAGGGCTAGATAATGATGAGACAAATTGATATCACTTTTTATTTTGAACGTACATTCTCTAACAGTGGAATAATCCCTAGACTACGTTTGTATGGAATAATTTTCGACTAGTGTAACCTTAAGAGGAAATATGGGCAGAGAGCGCCGACTGAATTTCCTTAGTAAAAAGTCATAATTCGAGGTTTGGCTCTCGTCTATTTCCTCCTCCAATATTGGACTAATTTAAAAGATATTCCACAAACTGGTAAAGATAGATATATACTATGTCCCTATGTTTTCCTTTTCTCATTTATATTCGTCAAATTTGTACACAAAGCCTCTGTTGACAGCGCAATTTTGAGCATTTTTTGAGGGCTCTAGTGCTTCTAAAGATAATAGATTAAAGATAATATCATCAAAAAGGAAAACATAGGGACATAGTATATATCTTTAATTTTCAGTTTACGGAATATCTTTTAAATTGGTCCAATATTGGAGGAGGAAAGAGACGAGAGCCAAACCTCGAATTATGACTTTTTACTAAGGAAATTCAGTCGGCGCTCTCTGCTCCCGTTTCCTCTTAAGTCTCATTCCCTCTTAAAGGGAGGAGGTCTGTGCTCCAGCAGTGGGAACGTTAAAAGATTCTGGACTGGAGAGGGCTAGGCATCAACGCCAATTGTCGAGTACATCACACAACTTCTTCATTCCTTCGTTTTGCCGATGATATAGTGGTCATGGCTGAGACTATGGATGACCTCTGTGCAATACTCGATGACCTCGGTAGAATTTCCGAAAGAGTGGGTCTTAAAATGAACATGGACTAAACCAAGGTGGTATTGAATCACTCCTATCAGATCGGAGACGACTAGAATTGTTGACGATTATGTCTGCCCGGGACAAACAGTCCAGTTAGGTGGATCTTACTTCGTTCGGGAAGTTGCAGATCGTTTTTTTTTTTAAAGGAAACGGTGCAACCGCACTAGGAATTTCTTCCTGTATCTTAAGTGCGTTTACAAACATAAACTCACATACACAACACCCAGAGCCGGAACAACTATCTGTAGGTCAAACAAATATTTTTTCCGTGCGGGAATTGAACCCGCGACAAACAGCGCAGCAGTCAATCGCTCTACCACTGCGCCAACCGTACGCCCCTGACTCCGTAACCTCTCTCAAGATTTAAGCAATTTTTAAGCACATTTTGGCATCCGATTGTGCTAAAACTTGGGGTAATGTAAATTTGGAAACATTGAAATAATATGTTACTATGGAGCTGGTCTCATGATGGAGCTGGAAGGTGGCCATAGCAACTCTTCAACCAGACAAGATATTAGCATCATCGAGTTTGGGCTCATTTGATGTGTATTGACAGGCGATATTACGAATTTTAGTATCTTTCAGTTCATAAAGGTTGTTTTAAAAATACAATGTTAAGTTTACACTAGTCGAAGATTCTTCCATACAAACGTAGTCTAGGGATTACTCCACTGTTTGACAATGTACGTTCAAAATAAAAATGATATCAATTTGTCTCATCATTATCTAGCCCTGTATGTTAACGAAAAGTAAAAAAGAAAAATATTTGAAAGTTATGAGCGTCGAAAGTTCCACATTTTGACATTAATTTTAACGCATTTTTGGGCGCAAATAAATACTATAAGAAGACAGAAAATTGCAAAACGGCCTACATACAGGGATAGATTTGTAGTTCAACAATGCATATAATTTTATTTTGAACAGATAGATTTAGTCGTTTTTCCATGATATCTAGACTGCCAAAGGTCTGTTTATAAAATTTTGCGCGCTCGGATTCGTCCTAAATCATTATCCATTTTGCTACAAATTTGCAAAAGTGTGTATTCGTACGTGAACTAGCTTCCTACTGCTCAACACAGCATCTATCTCTTCCGTACGTGTTGTCGGTTGATATAAAATGCATTTTAACCCCGCGCACAAAATAGTTCGTGCCGTCGACTAGTGTACCCTTAATATTTGTAACACTTTTTATCAAACAATATATATATTTTTTTATTTATTAATTTAGTATCTTCCAGTTTATAAAGGTTGTTTATAAAAATACAATGTTAATACTTATTCTATAGAAGAAAGCTGATTTCTTAAATAAATCAGGTCATAACTTATGCGCCACCTTGTATTTGACAGGTCGAGCCGGTTCTCTTCAAACCGTTGGACAGGCCTTGGAACCAAAAGATTCCTGTAAGCATAAGTTATATTCAGGTCAAGACCTAAGGATAGTAATATGACCTATCCTTTAGAAAATAATTTGCAATATACTTTGCACTCTTCTCATCATCATTACAACCGAAAGTTATCCACTGCTGGACATATGCCTTCCACAAGCGTCACCACATTGACCGTCCCTCGTCCAGCGGACTCCCATCACCATCACCAGGTCATCTGTCCACCTAGTCGGAGGCCATCCAACGCAGCGTCTTCCAGTTCGCGGTCGCCACTCCATAAATTTTCGCCCTCATCAATCTTTCATTCTGCGAGCAATGTGCCCTGCCCACTGCCACTTAAGTTTCGTAATTCTTCTGGCTATCTTGGTAAATTTGATCCTCTCCGGATATCCTCAATTCTGATTCCTTCACGCAATGAAACGCGAGAATAGACCTCTCCATTGCCCTTTAGGTAACTAAGCCTTCGATGAGACCCATTGTCAGCGACCACAATGAATACATGAATACAATCATGTTATTAGCCTATAATTTTTCCACTGCTGGGACTCAGGCATCCTCTCATAATTATCACGATAGTTGAGCTAAGTGGCGTGAATCCATGCGACATGTTCGTGAACGGGCGCCGTCAGTTGTGAGTGATCATAACTTAGCTGCCTCGGCCTGTTTTAACTATTTCATTTTTGTGTTGTTTGCTTTACCCTAGACGCTATTACGTGCACTACTTTTACATCGTTCTCACATATATGTTACTAGCTGTTCCCCGTGGCTTCACTTCGCCCACCCCACAGGACCCGTTTTTGGGATTAAAAAAATAGCCTATGTCAATTTTTAGGGTTCCGTACCCAAAGGGTAAAAACGGGACCCTATTACTAAGACTCCACGATCCGTCTGTCTGTCTGTCCGTCTGTCACCAGGCTGCATCTCATGATCCGTGATAGCTAGACGGTTGAAATTTTCACAGATTATGTATTTCTGTTGCTGCTATAACAACAAATACAATAAATATTTAAGAGGGGCTCCCTTACAACAAACGTGATTTTTTTGCCGTTTTTTGCTCGATATTAATAACGGCAACAGGTAGACGCTTGAAATATTCACAGAATATTTAGTTGTATATTCACTTCAAAAAATAATAATTATTAAATTAAAATAAAATAAATTAAGGGGGGCTCCCATACAACAAACGTGATTTTTTTGCCGTTTTTTGCGATAATGGTGCGGAATCCTTCGTGCGCGAGTCCTACTCGCTCTTGGCCAGTTTTTTTGTTATAATGGTACGGAACCCTTCGTGCGCGAGTCCGACGCACTTGGCTGGTTTTTCAAGCACTTCCTGGCATCCGATTAAACTGACACTTGGCGTATTTATGTAACTTTGTAAACATTTAAATAACATGGTACTAAGGAGCTGGTTTCAAGATGGAGCCGGAAAGTGACCATAGCAACTCCTCAACCAGACAAGATTGCACCATCGTTTATGGGCTCTTATATGTATTGTCAAGCGACAAAGCTCCAGAGACTTGAACATCGTCGCCGAGTTGCCAGCTTGTCGGTTTTTTATCGATTACATTTCGGGGAATGTGCGATGGAATTGCATAATATAATTCCGCCCAGCCCATTTCATCATCGGACTACCAGACGTACGGCGATGCGCCATCGGTACATGGTGGACATCCCACCCATACGCACTAAACGTTTTGAAAATACTTTTATTATGCGTACAGCTAAGGAGTGGAATTCCCTGCCGGAGTCTGTGTTTCCCGATAGCTACAACCTGGGGGTCTTTAAGTCAAGAGTGAATAGGTTACTTCTAGGCAAGCGTGCTCCATCATCGACCACATCATCGCTTACCATCAGGTGAGATGGTGGTCAAGCGCGAGCCTATATAAGATTAAAAAAAAAAAAAAAAAGTTATTACATTTCGTACTTTTTAGGCCATTAAAAGCTTGAATCTTTTTTTTTATGTACTTTTTTATTCCTTTTTTGTCCCTCAGAATGACCCCTACCAGAGGGGGCTGTTTTCCCCGGCTCCAAATGATGTCAACGCACAGAGCACCACCGTGGTAGACCCTTGGCGACCGGCTCCCGTCAACGAGCAGTGGAAAGGCAACCAGGGTATGACATGAAAACTGACGTAGAACTTAGGATTAAAAACGTTTCATCATCATCATATCAGCCGAAAGACGTCCACTGCTGGACATAGGACTCCCCAAACGTCGCCACATTGACCGGTCCCAGACGTCCCTAATCCAGCGGACCCTCGCAATTTTCACCTGGTCATCGGTCCACCTGGTAGGACGTCTTCCAACGCGTCTTCCGGTAAAAAAACGTTTACTGCAAGCTTTTTCATACAATATTTTAAGTTTAAAATATTGATGTTAGTTGAGACCTTTAAGAGTTTAAAACGATTTGAATCATCCAATTTTAAGTTTTCCAAGAAAAAATTAAATGGCGTTTTAATTTAAATTTTGTTAGTCTCTTTTCATTTTTCCTGTTAACATAACTAAACCGCAGACAATGTAGAACCAAACCACAGATAATGTAGAACTAAACCATCTAAGTATACTCTCTTTAAAGAAGATTGCCCAAACACAAGTTTCTTAAAAAATATCGTGGGCCCATTTAAAGAAAAAAAGTTTTTTTTTTTATTTGTGACCCGCACAGGCGACACGAGAAATAAGCATATAATTTTTTTTTTTTTTTTTTTTAAAAACGTTGCCCCACACTAGGAATTTCTTCCTGTATCGTAGGTGCGTTTACAAACATATAAACTCACATACACAACACCCAGAGCCGGAACAAATATCTGTAGGTCATGCAAATATTTGTTCCGTGCGGGTATCGAACCCGCGACACGCAGCGCAGCAGTCAATCGCTCAACCACTGCGCCAACCGTGCGCCCAATTAAACAATAATGAAAAATAAAAACCCCGTGCGAGACCAAAAAGGCTAGATCTCAGCATGAAAGGTTTTTTTTTAAATATCATACTAAAAATTAATATTATTTAAAAATCGTATTTATTTGTTATGATCTATCTTTCCATCCTTGTCTTTCACATTATATTAATTCAACAGCACATCAGGTTATTTCACTTTGACATTTTTATAAACCTTATTGCATTGTAATAAGGGTTAATTTCAACAACACATAAATAATCGTAAACCTCGTAAACCTGTTTGAATAAATTAAAAATATTTTCTAAAATAATGTATTTGTTATTTCTACAATATAAAATCAAATGGGCCGAAATATCCTAACAGAATGAACTTCTCCTTTTCAAGTCATGTAGTATACTTACTCCTGCTTGTGTTTGCGTTCAGATCGTGACTCCACTTCAGGCGCAGGTCCGCTCAACCCCAAGGCCGAGGCGTGGCGTCTCCCGTACGGCGGGCTGACGAAAGAGCAGCAGGCTGCCATCCTTCATCACAAACAGTCTTTGACTTCAGGTAATTATTTTAAGAAAGAAGATATTGCCCATAATAAAAACAATAATAAATGTTTATTTCATTCCATGCAAGCAGTTACAATGATGACATCATAAATCGTATAATTAAATTCGCAATAATTGAAAACTGTTATAAATAATAACTGAAATATTTATTTTAATAATAATTGAAAATTTCGTTAAATAATAATTTAAACATTGTTTTAAATAATATTTATAATAAAAAGTGAAGAAATAATATGACAAATTAAATATTGCTATCCACTTTATAAGTTTGTATGGATTTGGCCCACTAGTATATGATAATGTATATTAAGGTTACACTAGTCGAAAATTCTTCCATACAAACGTAGTCTAGGGATTACTCCACTGTTTGACGATGTACGTTCAAAATAAAAAGTGATATCAATTTGTCTCATCATTATCTAGCCCTGTATGGAAGCGAAAATGTAAAACAAGAAAATATTTGAAAGTTATGAGCGTCGAAAGTTCCACATATAGACACTAATTTTAACGCATTTTTGGGCGCAAATAAATACCATAAGAAGACGGAAAATTGCAAAACAGCCTCCATACAGGGATAGATTAGTAGTTCAACAATGCATATAATTTTATTTTGAACAGATAGATTTAGTGGTTTTTTCATCATATCTAGACTGCCAAAGGTCTGTTTATAAAATTTCACGCGCTTGGTTTCGTCCTAAATCATTATCCATTTCGCTTTAAATTTGGAAAAGTGTGTATTCGTACGCGAACTAGCTTCCTACTGCTCATCACAGCATCTATCTCTTCTACACGTGTTGTCAGTTGATATAAAATGCATTTTAACCCCGCGCACAAAATAGTTCGTGCCGTCGACTAGTGTTTTAATAATAATATTACACATTAAAAATTAACCATTTTATTCTAATATTAAAAAAAATATGCCATAGAAAGAAAACGGAAACGCCTAGGTCCACTAAGTCGCCACGGACGTAGGAGAATACTGGTCCCGTCACGTAAAAAGAACGCGGCCTTGAATCTGCGCAGTGTGCGATTTTTCGATCCAACTGGTGGTAAGAAGGGGTCGCGACGCGACGGGGGAATTCTCCGCCAGTGTTTCTGTGCGCGCACGCTATTGGTTCGTCAGTTGAGCCATGCTACCCGCGCAGAGATGAGGCTCCGTCCGCTCCCAAAATACAGTCGCACAGACAACTTTATTTGCACGACGATGGTTTTAAAAATGAAGGAAAGAAAAATGATTTATAGTATTTATTGTTTTATGACGAAAGAAGTTGAGAAAGGAGCAGTTGATAATTTATAATGATAAGATATTTATATATTTATAATAACACGATCGAAATAAAATATAATCCATAGAGTAAATAATAATTTAAATCCAGCCTCTTCCAAAGTATTAAGTAGCTAGTAAGTACCTATTATGACTCTACAATAAAACAAATACTCTTATATTATAAAACAATATCCTAGTACTTTAGAACGCGACTGTACCCATACGCAGATACATCCCCTCCACTGTCGCTCATTGTTATTTTTACGTGACGGTACCTGTACGTCACGTTGGGCCGTAATGAAGCCATCGATCGTTGTGTGGATAAACAGACCAAAGATTATAATATTAAAATCTAACCGGACCAATGACCCCTATCCACTCATTAGACAAACGCTCTTCTGCTGCTTATGCTGTAAAAAAGCTATGCTTTTTTCATTTCTATGAACCTTTCTGCCTTGTTCAAATTCTCAACTTTCTAGACGGTGCCTTCCGCTTCGAGTACGCGTCGGACAACGGTCTGGCGGCAGGAGAACAGATAGAGCCCGATGGCTCCAGGGTCGGCGCCTACCAGTACAAGGATCCCAGTGGACAGCTGGTCAAACTCAAGTACAGAGCTGGCAAGGATGGCTTCCAGGTAGGATAACTGTTTGGAAAATTGTCAAATGTCTGTACATGTCCGGACAAATCTGGACGGATGGTAACCCTATTTCCAGGTACCAGTCAACATCAGCGGTTCTCAAACTTGTTTGGCGACGGACCCCTTTTGAGACACCAAATATATTTTGAAATCGAACATTTCTAGAATGAACTCGATTCTAAGTTTATCTTAACTAATCTATACTATTTATAATATAATAATATTATTATATTTCGTTTATTTAATTATGTACACATTTTAAATTTACATTTTTAAATATTTCTTTATAAAAACAAATCATAAAAAAAAAACATTTAAAAATATAAAAAATAATGGTTGTCCGCCGGTATCGGGAACAGGGTCCAAGATACCGGTGGTTAGGGCTCCAGAGACAGGAACCTCCTCACAATGCGAGCCGTATCGAGGAGTACTGCCTTCTGTATCAGACCCTTGATCCAACCGCCCAATGACAGCCTCGACAGATGGTCGTCGAGGCTCTTGGCCATCAGGCCGTTGGCCGTCACGACAATCGGCACAATGATCGCCGAGTCCACATTCCACATGTCGACAACCTCGTGTGCTAAGTCAAGATACTTGATTTGTTTCTCTTTCTCAGCTTTCACGAGGTTCTCGTCATGCGGGATGGTGACATCGATTATCATTGTGCGGCGCGCTAATCGGTCTATCACCACTATATCCGGCTTATTGGCAACAATAGTCCTATCAGTGATGATAGACCGATCCCAGTACAACGTGACATGGTCATTTTCGAGAACTGGGTCGGGCACATACTTGTAATACGGTACCTCCGATTCCACTAGATTGTACTTCAAAGCAAGTTGCTGGTGAACAATCAATGTTATTATTAATATAATATAATAATATTATAAAGAGGAAAGATAGTTGCGTTTCAAAAAATTCAAGTGCGTATCGGTCGACTTGCATCGCATGGCGTTCGTGTGATTTAGTGATATTTGCAATGTCGCTTAGTAAAAATCGATTAATATTCATCATAATATCAGCCGAAAGACGTCCACTGCTGGATATAGGCATCCCCCAAGCGTCGCCACATTGACGGGTCCCATGCGTCTCGCATCCAGCGGATCCCCGCAACCTTCACCAGGTCATCGGTCCACCTGGTGAGAGGTCTCCCAGCGCAACGTCTTCCGCTTAATATTGCTGTGATAAAAAATCGAAATACATCGCGCCATCAGGGATGGGTCTTGCTTTTGCATTTATAATGGATAGCATTTTAAATAGATAATAATTTTCTAACTTCAGTTGCGAAGTTGGATTTTATAATTCCTTTTTCAGTTCCCAGTTAGTCCTTATTGAGTTTAAGTCAAGAGTGAATAGGTTACTTCTAGGTAAGCGTGCTTCACCGTAGACCACATCATCGCTTACCATCAGGCGAGATAGTGGTCAAACGCGAAAATTCATGTAACAACAACAAAACCCTTTTCTTAGTCCGCATTATTATGCAACTTCGGAACCCTATTACTGCGGGTGACCTGACACGCACTTGGCCGGATTTTATTATTTATTTTTAAGTTTTCTTGTGACAAATAAATGTGTTTTCTTTCTTTCTTTCTTTTTCTTTCTTTCCTTCTTTCTGTCTTTCTTTCTTTCTTATGTATGGATTAGAAATGAAGCACAAGCGAAAGACGACAGAGTGACATAATGAGTATAGATGACGAATCTTGTCAAAGCAAGGAACTAATGCATGGAAAATAGAGTATCTGCCACAATAATATGCCTAATTTTACGACAATTCTACCTGACTTTTAAATCTTTGCAGATTCTGGAAGGCAGCCACTTACCCAAGAGTCCGGAGCCAGTTCCTCCTTCCAACAACGGAGGTGAGTATCAATACCAAATGTTACTCAGTCCATCTGCTGTTTTATATAACATGTATAGCAGGGTTACCAATTACTTAAATTTGGGGTCCGTTTTAAAAATAATTTGATCGTCGCGGTCCGTAAGGTTAAAGCCAGCTTTCGCCCCGGGCTTTACATCGTCATGTGTATTTGCTTAGTTAAAATTGAAATGATAAACATAATTATGAAAATTTAGATACAATATAGATAAAGATGACAAAGCGCGGGTTTAATTATTAAATTACGTACTCATGGAACGCAAGTAAATTATGTTGTACAGTGCGTGCCACGAAATATGAGACTTGACACACCACGTGGTTTGACTTGCGCAGTAGACGATTTATAGGTCTCTTTATCGGTATGAGGTCTGAGTGTGAGAGGCGCGGTCAAGTCTCATCTTTCGTGGCACGCACTGTACTGTTTGCTTAAGGTTACACTAGTCGAAAATTCTTCCATACAAACGTAGTCTAGGGATTATTCCACTGTTTGACGATGTACGTTCAAAATAAAAAGTGATATCAATTTGTCTCATCATTATCTAGCCCTGCATGGAAGCGAAAAAGTAAAAAAATAAAATATTTGAAAGTTATGAGCGTCGAAAGTTCCACATTTCGACACTAATATTAACGCATTTTTGGGCGCAAATAAATACCATAAGAAGACGGAAAATTGCAAAACGGCCTCCATACGGGGATAGATTAGTAGTTTAACAATGCATATAATTTTATTTTGAACAGATAGATTTAGTTGTTTTTTCATGACTGCCAAAGGTCTGTTTATAAAATTTTGCGCGCTCGGTTTCGTCCTAAATCATTATCCATTTCGCTACAAATTTGCAAAAGTGTGTATTCGTACGCGAACTAGCTTCCTACTGCTCATCACAGCATCTATCTCTTCCGCACGTGTTGTCGGTTGATATAAAATGCATTTTAACCCCGCGCACAAAATAGTTCGTGCCGTCGACTAGTGTACTCGTCGGCGGTTCGGATCCGGACCGCGGCCCGCCATTTGGTGACCCTGATCTATAGTATGATTCACTTTGTAACCAAGTAAATAGGTACATCTTATTGATAATACCTGGATTCCAAAATATATGAAATAAGTATATTTTTAGATATTTAAACTTTTACCATCAAATGAACTTGACCGAATAATTTATGTGTACACCCGAAACGTGGTGGGGTACTGATTCAAAAGTGCCAGTTCCGAACACGGATCCGTAAACCTTATTTATTCCTTACAGTGCTTATCGGCACCGCGGTACCAAATGGTACCGGGGAAGCGACGGAGCCGCGGAGCGCGGGTTCCACAGAACATATATACCCTAAAGGAACGCGAGTTCGCACTTCACTCGCTCACTCGGTTCGTCATGTCGCTATAGTACCAGTACGGTGCACTCTAATTTCTATAGGGCTAGAGTTTAATATGGATTGACTGGCACGCATAAAATGTGATTTTTGTGTCATTTTAGTCGCCTAAAAGATTGACGCCGCACAGGTCGATCTTCTAGGTTAAGCAACGCTAGCCGAGATCATCCCGTGGTTCCATCGTGTACCATTTTTACATAGCGAGTTTTCTTCGTGCCTTGGAAAGCTATTCAAGCCGTTGGTCCCGGCTGTCAAGAGTGCCGTTTCATTCCAGATTTTGCCAATAATTTCTAGAAGTCAGATAAATGCAAATAAAGAAATCAACATCTAAGGTTCTATCTCTAAGGTTTTGAGATGTATAGCGAAAGGTACAAAAATAAATAATAATGAATACTGTTCGTTTCGATTTACGCAAATGTCTTTAAAAGTAGGTTTATTGACTACAATTTTTCGTAGAACGGATTGTTCTTCTTGTCAAACAAAAACATGAAAAAACCATTAATTATTTGATTAATTCACGAAAGTTCTAGAAGAATAATAAAACTGTAATAATTAATTAATGAATATTTGAGATGTATTGGTATAGTTACAAAAATAAATAATAATGAATACTGTTCGTTTCAACTTACGCAAATGTTTTTAAAAGTAGGTTTATTGACTACAATTTTTCGTAGAACGGAATCTTATGTTCTTCTTGTCAAACAAAAACATGAAAAAACTTTTAATTATTTGATTAATTCACAAAAGCTCTAGAAGAATAATAAAACTGTAAAATTCATTAATGAATATTTGAATGTTACGAGCTAGTGAAAAATTTCTAAACATGCTTAGGGCAGTTGTTTAGCCATGTCCTTTAAATCATATGAATAAAATGACCTACTGTAAAGTCTGTAAACTGTTGAATTCAAAATGTCCAACGAACTAAATGAATAAAATGTTCTGGAGGAACCGGCGAACCAAAATGACCGAGTGAGTGCCGGAGCCAAACGGTGCAAAAGGAATAACTAAGGTGTACCGGTTCCGGATTCGGAGTCGGACTAAGTGAATCAATTCACGTGCCGGAATAATGATTACCCAAACGATACCATTCCTTTATGAATGACCAGAGCCGAATTGCGTAAGTATATTATCCAAAGCAAAAGAATCGATTCCTTCCCAAAAACGACTTTTCGTATCAATATGCACTACGTAAAGTCGGTTTTGGGAAAGAATCGATTCTTTTGCTTTGGATAATATACTTACGCAATTAGGCTGCAGAGGTCTAAGTGCGAGTTTCTTAACGTACTCACTCATGGTAACGTAAACGATCTCTTATGTCAAAATGTATACAAAAAAAGAGGTTTTGCCTTGCCGTCACCAGACGGCGCTTATACAGTTTCAATACAAATTGTAGTTTACGTTAACGCGATTGAGCGTGAGTAAAAACTCACACTAAGGCCTCAGTGTGCTTAGTGTGAGTTTCTTAACTTACTCACTCGTGGTAACGTAAACGATCTCTTATGTCAAAATGTATACAAAAAAGAGGTTTTCCTTACCGTCACCAGACGGCGCTTATCCAATTTCAATACAAATTGACGTTTACGTTAACGCGATTGAGCGTGAGTAAAAACTCGCACTAAGGCCTCTGGTTCTGCCCACGGCGTGACTCGCGTAAAATGTATTAATTATCGGGATAAAAAATATTGTATGTGTTCATCCAGGTTATAACCTATCTGTGTGCAAAATGTCATCCAAATCACTTCAGTCGTTTTTGCGTGAATGAACACACAAACATTCAAATTCTTTAGACTAAAAATTTATGATTAAACGCGTTTTACCGAAATTTGAACATTGGCTAAAATATATAACCACTGGTTGGATTAACAAATAATCAAAAAACTGGCTAGGCGCGTAGATTTTCAAGCTGCGTAGATTATAAAGCACCACAAACATTTTGATGATGTCAAACTGATCAAATGGTAGAGTTATCTGTGCTTAACTCCATTTGAAGGTACCTCACATTTGTACATGAATTTTATTTTCACTTTGTTTTAATATGCTATTTTGGTGTACACTATAGTACATTATGGTACATTATATTACCGCTGAGGCGCCATTGAGACCCGAGCCGTAGCTCGTAGGTGAGGGTCTTAAGAGAGCCGAGGACGGTAATCATCAATACACACGTGTATCATACGACGTTTTTCAACACACTTGTGAAGAAAATAATACTAAAAATCATTTTTAACAGTAAAAACGAGTTGTAAAATTTTTCGCAATGGCGGGCAAAATTAATCAGTTTTCCTATGCGCGCGCATTTAACAATGGCGATCGGCCATAGACTAAAAGAATGAGGTTTCTTATTTTTTTGGTTTTTCGTGGATAGTGTTTAAGCCACGTACAAAATAGGGAATTATTAATTTTTCTTAATTACAGAGCAAATAAAATTTATATTTGAGTTAAATGAAATTATCTATTAAAATACGAAGTTGCATGAAATGAGCAAGCAATAGGTACATTAATTTATTTGTACTATTGAGCACGATCTTTTTTGTATCGAAACTTTTTTAAGAACAAAACAACTCAACCAATAAATTAAAAAAAAACTCTATAACTCACTTGTGAATAATAGCAATGAAAAAGTCACAGTTTGATAGCAGGTATCATTATGTGCCTAATTGCGGTGAAATTAGAGCCACTTTATGAGCAAGTGTGTTCAAAAAGAATGTATAATTAAGAATTATGGTACGGTAGCTTCTACAGTTAGGTGTTCAAATCAAAACGTTAACAAGTACGCCCTCTTTCAGACAACTACTACCAACAGGCGTACGCACAACAGAGGCAACAATACAACCTACAACAACAGTACAACCAGCAGAAACCAGAACCACAACAACAGAATTGGGGACAAAACCAGGTATGGAATACTTTCATTGTGCGTACAGCTGAGAGGAATTCCCTGCCGGAGTCTGCGTTTCCCGATAACTAAAACCTCGCGGCCTTTAAGTCAAGAGTGAATAGGTTACTTCTAGGCAAGCGTGCTTCACCGTCGACCACATCATCGCCTATCATCAGGTGAGGCATTCTATCTTTTCTGATTATTTTATTGTTGTTTCAGGGTCCCGTAAATGAACAGCGTCCAGCTGGTAATCAGTACTTTGTGTCGAATTGGAGACCTCAAGGCGAAGATGATGGCCAGGTAAGGAAATAAAGAAAATCTAAAAATTTAAGAGGAAATATGGGCAGAGAGCGCCGACTGAATTACCTTAGTAAAAAGTCATAATTCGAGGTTTGGTAAAGTAAGATTTATACTATGTCCCTATGTTTTCTTTTTTTTCATTTATATTTGTCAAATTTGTACACTAAGCCTCTGTTGACAGCGCAATTTTGAGCGTTTTTTGAGGGCTACTAGAGCCCTCAAAAAATGCTTCTAAAGATAGATAAACACAGGGATAAACACAGGGACATAGTATATATCTTCAATTTTCAGTTTACGGAATTAATATCTTTTAAATTGGTCCAATATTGGAGGAGGAAAGAGACGAGAGCTAAACCTCGAATTATGACTTTTTATTAAGGAAATTTAGTCGGCGCTCTCTGCCCCCGTTTCCTCTTAAGAGAAGCGCCGCCAATAAGTTATACAGTAAGCAGGTATACAGGAACATCAAGTTCCGATTTGCTGTCAATGAGAAATGTGCAGCAGGCACTTTGAATAGCAATGCTGATTCTATTATTCTGGCAATATCTAACTGTATTAATAACTCACTATTTTTGTTTCAGTACCGTGAAAATGAAGTGGAGAACCAAAATAAACAACCACACAGTTTCGGCGACGGCTTCGCGTTCGCGTTTCAAGGATAAATACAAGACGGAGAATTATAACATTATAACTAACGATATTTATTATGCATGTACAATGTGTCCGGACTTGTAGTAATAAAACTTTAAGGCCGTAAAATACACTTAATTTTATCAATAAAAACACTCCACATAAGGCGTGCAATCACCGAACCCTCAAAAATAGAGCAATTTGAATAAATGACTTACTTATTACGAAATGCACATAGTCTAACCACCATAAAGGTCAGACCGCGAAGGAGCGACGCGACAAAATATATTGTATGAGATAAAGTGTCGCGTCGCGTAGTTCCTCTGCCGCGTAGTTCGGTTTATCTCATACAATATCATACAAAGTATATTTGGCCATGTCGCGTCGCGTAGTTCCGCTGCCGCGTAGTGCGGTTTATCTCATACAATATCATACAAAGTATATTTGGCCATGTCGCGTCGCGTCGCTCCGCTGACGCGTAGTGCGGTTTGACTTTGTAACAAAGGCGAACATTTAGACCCGATTTTTCAATAGAAATGGCCGTTTGACATATTTTCTATACAAAAGTTGTCAAACCGCCATTTTTATTTCTTAGTTAAAAGTTATCAGACTGAAAAATCGGCACTAAATATTATTTTTACGGCCATAGCATATAGAAGCTAAAAAAATTCAACAAACACTCAAAAGATAAGCGATTTTTGTATTAGCCAGTAAACACAATTTTTAAACGTATTTTCTCAAGATTTTATTGCTTTTCTTAAAATTCTGCAATTTTTTTTGGGATTAACACGTGTCTTCTATGGTCGTTTTTTGGAAGTCTCTGACTTAGTCTATAAATTGTAAAAAGAATCACAGCTCTAAGCTAATTAGTTAAAATTTTATTACGGCCTAAAAAGAACCCCAGTGCATTTTTGCCTTGTATTTTTTGCAGAATTTTTGGAAATGCATTATGAAAGTGTGGGTATTAAACTCCTTATGCGCGGTGTTTTTACAAGCTTTTTACTAACATGCAATGTATGTCACATCACATCACATCACATCATCAGCCTATTAATGTTCCCACTGCTGGGACACAGACCTCCTCTCTGTGGGAATGGGCCGTAATCTACCACGCGGGCCCAGTGCGGGTTGGTGGATGTCACATGTCTTCGAATTTTTGGTTCTAGGACATGCCGGTTTCCTCACGATGTTTTCCTTCACCGTTTTGAGAGCAGTGGTGATGAAATAATTTACACAAAGTAAAGCGCCTGCTTGGGTTCGAACCCACGACCTACAACTTGTAAGTCGCGGCCGATACCACTGGGCCACCACTGCTCTCAATGTATATATACTTGTTGTATGTTTGGGACAAATCTTGCAACTGAATATAAAAGCGGTTATCCTCAACCGATTTAGATGAAATTTTGAATACACGTTTGGTTTGGATGACAATGCATGGTAAGCTAAAAAAGTTTTTTTAATTGGATAAAAAATTTATCGTTAAAATTAAGTGTATTTTACGGATTAAAGTTTTATTAATAATTAAGTATTTTACGCCTTTAAATTTTTTTGCTACAAATCCGGACACATTGTTTGTTAGATTATGATACAAGTGGTTGCAAGCGGTATGAGGTGCTGGGTTCGATTCCCGGGTCCGGCAAAGTGTAATTAGGTGTTTCCATCTAAAATTTCTCAGTTTCAACCTGAAGTCTGGTTTTGTGCATAGCGGGCGAACCTATTGCCAATAACCGGGCACAAAATCAATATGGAATCGAATAGAATATTATTATTTAAAGTCTCCGTCACGAGAAGCTATACATTTTGCAAACACACATTCACGTTCCAACACAACAACACACACAGGCAATGATAATTCTATTTATTCCGCCAGTGAGATTATCAAATAATATTTATTGGACACGTATTTTTTACTTTAAAAATAAATAAAAATTGATAAAGATAAAATGCATCAAAGTTCAGGAGTGGGGGCTTGTTACATCATTTTGTCAGTATAAAGTATAGCACACTGTGAGGTCACACGATATTTCAACGCACCATTTATTCAACAATCGTCTTAATTTTTTGTTTACGTGGCAAAAAAAAAGTACCTGTCTAATATTTTTAGGTTATCTAACAGATAACGGACGGACTAAATAGATAGAGTCTGGCATACGAAAGTAGACACTCGAATTATTTGCAAACTTTTTATATGGCAATGCTATACTAATGTCAACCCCAATTTCCCGTATGACGCTACTAAGTTGATACTTTGTTTTAATTCGTAATCACTATTTATCTTTATGTAAAAACATTTACTCTATTTAATAATTTAAAAAGTTTCATTATTAATGTAGAAAACAATGATTCCTGTGACTCTTATGAATCTTTTCACATGGAAGTCTTAGATTCAGATTTTGATTGATAGTGAATAAACCAAAATTATTATAGAATACTGTTGCTTTTTTTTATTCAGATTGATATATCTAAAGTATTACCTACCTAAATGTACCTATAGTATTTTTATTCAGACGAAGTAATATAAATAATTCTAAAGTATCAAATTAGGTTATTCCAGGTATTTCATACTAGTTTTTGGGGTTGCTATGCTGATATTATTTAAATTTGCCGCGCTTTTTCAGTCTCTAAATTCGTTTGCCAGACTATATGTCAACTACCGTATTACACAAGCAACTTTGAGTTATTGAATTTGGGATTATTTGTTGTTGATTGAATTGTCGCTACGTAACTTAGTAGGCGTTCTTTATTTACAAAATTTATAGCATCTCGTGACGGGGACTATAAAAATGGCTTTGAGGCTCTCGGATTTTTAGTCGGACCGTGTTCGATTTTCGTTGGAGAGGGAAGCCGAACTAACTGAATATAATAAAGTAAATATGAAACGTGAAACAGAATGTGTGAGCATGGAAATAAGAGTAATTTTTGAGTGTGTTAGCGAAGTCAAAGTTCCATTTCAACCAAACTTTTTTAAGGTACTTTTTGCGACTCAAAAATCAACTCAGAACACATAGTTTTTAAGTTGATAGTTGAGTAAAGGATTTTGAGTTTCAGTTGTACCTTGTTCTAAAACAAATATATATAGATGTCGTTAGTTATAAGCTTATATCTTTTAACTTAATGTACCTACTTTTTACATAAGGCTGTACTTATAATTGATAAGTAAATTATATACTGAACACTTTTTTAATTGTTCTTTTATTTCCCCGACCTGGGAATCAATCCTAACACCCCATTCAGATAATCGCAATGGAGAAGTGACGACTAAACAGATAAAACTGCCTGCTTTTTACCCGAATGCCGAAGAAGGGTAATGTGTTTATCAGTCTATGTATGTATGTATATATGTATGTATGTTTGTTCCTATGTGGCGTTCTAGAGACCAAACGCGTTGACCGATTTTGATAGTTCTTACGTCAATCGATTCGTCTTAACCCTGCGACTGTCACTGGCTAAATTCAAATTGGAAAATAGAAAAATGGCGGCTTTTGGGCGCCATATTGTGGGGACCCAAACTTTTTTTTTCTGCCAAACCCATCGTGTAGGGTATCAAAATAAAGGGTTTTAAGAGGTGATTTCAAAAATGTATATATCACTTATATGTATAAATGTACCTGATTAAAAAAAAAGTAATAAATATAAAAAGTTAATGAAAAAAATCAAAAGTAAAGTAAACTTTACATCTTTTTAGTTCGGTTTTTGAAGCAGTCGGATTTTTTGATTTTTTTCATTAACTTTTTAACCTACTTCAAAAAGACGGAGGTTCTCGATTCGGTTTTTGTATGTTTGTTACGCGATTATTCTGCCAAATGAACCGATTTTGTTTTTTTTTAAAGCTGTTGCTTTTCATGTGGTCCCATTTAAACTTGATCAAGATCTGACAAGTACTTTTTAAGTTATCCTTAATAATGCGTATTTTAATGGTAATATAAGGTACCAAAACTAAAAAGAGAAAAAAAACTTAATAACAAAAATATTAAACCGACTGCCAAAATAAAACACAACAAAGCGAAAAATAACTTTCCTTTCGGAAGTCGGTGTTAAAAAACCGGCCAAGTGCGAGTCGGACTCGCGCTAAGGGTTCCGTACCATTATCGAAAAAAACGGAAAAAAAAACACGTTTGTTGTATGGGAGCCCCACTTAAATATTTATTTCATTCTGTTTTTAGTATTTGTTGTTATAGCGGCAACAGAAATACATCATCTGTGCAAATTTCAACTGTGTAGCTATCACGGTTCATGAGATACAGCCTGGTGACAGACGGACAGACAGACAGACAGACCGATGAGACCGATGAGGTCGTGGAGTTCATGAGCACACTCGCCAAAATACAGTCTGTAGAAGACCGACAAGCAGGCAACCTTACGGCGATGAGCCAGGTTGTGAAGCTTGGCATCCACCAGTTTGACGTCGCCAATTAGTCTCTTAGCTCTGCGTTCCACCGAGTCAAGCGCGGCAAGCTGATATTTAGCTGAGCCATCCCGGAGGTGGCTACCATAACAAACTCTCTTTGGGCATGGACGGTATAATCAATTATTATTAATTTATTAAATGGAGGAGCTCGTTGCTAAATAATAACAGCCGCACGGGTATCATCAAGGTTAAGCAACGCTTGACGAGGTCGGTCCGTGGATGGCTGACCATTTCAACATACCGAGTTTCCTCCGTGCCTCGGAAAGCACGTTAAGCCGTTGGTCCCGGCTGTCATTTGAAGATCTTTGACAGTCGTTACGGGCTTCAGATCTGACACCAGTCTTGCCAAGGGGTATCGTGTTACCCAGTTACTGGGTTGTGGAGGTCAGATAGGCAGTCGCTCCATGTAAAACACTGGTACTTAGCTGAATCCGATAAGACTGGAAGCCGACCCCAATATAGTTGGGAAAAGGCTAGGCAGACGATGATTAAATGTAAATGTTGACATTCAAAAGTACCGTTTCATAGCTTAATTGAAATAAAAGACTGACGTTTTTGTCTTCATTAACTTTCTGACTTCTAAAAACTTTATACATTATTTGGAGAGTAATGATTTTGAATTAGTCCCAGTTTAACCTCAAACCTTATAAGCCAGTCTATATGACTCGTAAAAGGAATTCCTCGGGATCGAAATAAAATCAATTAATAAGTATATTTCAATTTGTACGCGCTATCCACGTCGCCTCCGTCGCCTGTTGAACGTCTTAGACGGGGCTTACATGCCGGTTAGAATATGGATGTTTCCTGTGAAAATAAACATCAGCTAGCTTATCAGAATCCAATGTTAAAAAGTGGTCGCAGGTGCGTAGCCATCCTAGAGACAAAACTGAAATGTTACTAGTGTTCCCTTTAAGGTTACACTAGTCGACGGCACGAACTGTTTTGTGCGCGGGGTTAAAATTCATTTTATATCAACCGACAACACGTGCGGAAGAGATAGATGCTGTGATGAGCAGTAAAAAGCTAGTTCGCGTAGGAATTAGCACTTTTGCAAGTTTGTAGCAAAATGGATGATGATTTAGGACGAAAACGAGCGCGCGAAATTTTATAAACATACCTTTGGAAGTCTAGATATCATTATAAAACGACTGAATGTATATTTTCAAAATAAAATTATTTGCATTCTTGAACTACTAATCTATCCCTGTATGGTGGCCGTTTCGCAATTTTCGTTTTTCTTATGGTATTTATTTCCGCCCAAAGATGCATTAATTTTTTTTGTTGAAATATGGAACTTTCGACGCTCATAACTGTCTTTTTTTACTATTTTGTTTCCATAAAGGGCTAGATAATGATGAGACAAATTGATATAATTTTTTTATTTTGAACGTACATCGTCAAACAGTGGAGTAATCCCTTGACTACGTTAGTATGGAAGAATTATCGACTAGTGTAAGTTTAAGGTCCTTACTCCGCTTTAGTGCCGTAAAACGGTAACTTTCTAAAGCATACTCCTTAGTAACGGCTAAGTTAAAAGGATTAAAAAAAAAAAATTGTTTCATGTACATTATTTTTAACACATGGTTTTTTCGTATAACAAATAGTTATGCTTTAAAAAAATAATTAACAACACGCTAGTTTTTCGCTACTTTTGGATACTCCTCCAAAACAACTTGGATGTTTAAAAATATTTTTACACAGAAAAATTTATGGCTGGAATTTCTTCGTAACTAACATAGCATATGTATCAAATAATATTTTGCAAACAAATCTGTCCAAAAGAAAGTTCAATATTGATATTTTGGCATCGAGTGGGCGCACGGCCAGTACTGCGTTATCACTGGGCCGTGTATGTCGCCTTAAACTCGGAACACTGCAACGCTAGGTGGCAGAAATATATTTATGGTATGGTGGTAGCACTGCCCGGACGCAAAGAGTACACTTATACATCATCGCTTACTATAGGTAAGTGAGATAGAGGTTAAGCGAGAGAAAAAATAAATCCAGTCCCTGCTCTCGACTCCGTTCGCTTGGAATTTAACAATATCATTTTGAAATTACTGCTTGTTATTCTGAAGCGAATCAATCTGCCTAGATATTTCCCAAATATGGGGATGGGATTGGCTTCCAGTCTAACCGGATTCAGCTGAGTACCAGTGTTTTACATGGAGTGACTGCCTATCTGACCTCTACAACCCAGTAACTGGTTAACACGATACCTCTTGGCAAGACTGGTGTTAATTTCAGGCTTCTGGCTTCTGGCCATCTTAAATGGCAGTTAGTAGGCAGGCAGTTATCTTTAAATGGCAGCTGGGACCAATGGCTTAATGTGCTTTTCGAGGCACAGAGGCAACTCGCTATGTAAAGATGGTCACCCATCCATGGAGCGATCTCGGCAATCTATCTATTATTCTGATGTGTTTATTACCTATTTTACTGTAAAGTGTAATCGAGAGCGAAGTCGTTATTAATATATCTAGATCGGCTTTAATGACTCACATTATCTTTTACTTGATAAATTTGTCTTCACATCACACATCATCAGCCTATTAATGTTCCCACTGCTGGGACACAGGCCTCCTCTCTGTGAGAGGGAATGACCCATTATACACCACGCGGGCCCAGTGCGGTTTGGTGGATGTCACATGTCTTCGAATTTTTGTTTCTAGGACATGCCGGTTTCCTCACGATGTTTTCCTTCACCGTTTTGAGAGCAGTGGTGATGAAATTATTTACACAAAGTAAAGCGCCTGCCTGGGCTCGAACCCACGACCTACAACTTGTTAGTCGCGGCCGATACCACTGGGCCACAACTGCTCTAATTAGCTAATTTATCTTCACCAACTATTAAAATAAATTTGAAAAGTTCAGTAAAAAAAATATGCAGAAAATTAATTTTCCCATACATTTATTGATTCTTAGACGGCACGAAGTTCTCCAGGGGGATGACCATAAGCTCTTAGAGCGGTATCAATTTGAGATCGAATAAGGGACAGATGTATCTGACTAGTATACATCTGTCACTTACTCGATATCAAATTGATACCGCTCTAAGAGCTTATGGTCACCCCCCTGGTCAGCTTGTTGTATATTAATAATAGTAGGACTTCATACGTATCTATATTCTTTCTACAATAAAGAGCAATGAATTTTATCTTACTTACCGCCATGTGAACCTCCCTGAACTGAAGTGCTTGGCATTATCCTTAGTATTTGACCTCCCCTCCTTTCATAGACTAAGATAAAGAGAGGACACTTCAATGAACCATTTAGGCACGGTTTTCGTGTCGAAATTTTTTTCACATTTAAACACGATTTTTTATAACAAGGTTAAACATAAGTTGGTTTCGAAATCGCCTGTTAAGATTACACTAGTCGAAAATTCTTCCATACAAACGTAGTCTAGGGATTATTCCACTGCTTGACGATGTACGTTCAAAATAAAAAGTGATATCAATTAGTCTCATCATTATCTAGCCCTGTATGGAAGCAAAAAAGTAATTTTTTTTTGAAAGTTATGAGCGTCGAAAGTTCCACATTTCCACACAAATTTTAACGCATTTTTGGGCGCAAATAAATGCCATAAGAAGACGGAAATTTGCAAAACGGCCTCCATACAAGAATAGATTAGTAGTTCAAAAATGCAAATAATTTGATTTTGAACAGATAGATTTAGCCGTTTTTTCATGATATCTAGACTGCTAAAGGTTTGTTTATAAAATTTCGCGCGCTCGGTTTCGTCCTAAATCATTATCCATTACGCTACAAAATTCCAAAAGTGTGTATTCGTACGCGAACTAGCTTCCTACTGCTCATCACAGCATCTATCTCTTCCGCACTTGATGTCGGTTGATATAAAATGCATTTTAATCCCGCGCACAAAATAGTTCGTGCCGTCGACTAGTGTAAGCATCAATCTCGTATCTGGGCTGCATTATATCATGATATGTATAGGTATATTCTTTGTTCGAGATTATAAATAAATATATTAGAATAACCCCTGATGGACAAAACCCATTAATACTTTTCCTGACTTGGGAATCAAACCCAGCTTGCCAGAAATCGCGCTTGCGATGGCTAGACCAACAAGACCATGATTATATGCTGAGAATTTTAGATAAGCAGTTTTGGTACTCGAGTATCTGCCGTGCGTGTATGACTAGATGTATGAACTTACATGAAGCAAAAATACGAAGCGTAAGGATCGTAGCAGGTGGCGTTCCGCAGTTTATGCCTACCTCCATGGGAAAATAGCGTGAGTTTATGTATGTTAATCTGATTTCTGACATGAAAATCAAAAAGCAATCAAATACAAGTTTTTAAGCTGACATGGTCACAATCATTATCGCAAAAACGGCAAAAAGTCGCGTTTTTTGTAAGGGAGCCCGCTTAAATATTTATTTTATTATGTTTTTAGTATTTGTTGTCATAGCGGCAACAGAAATACATCATCTGTGAAAATTTCAACTGTCTAGCTATCGCCGTTCATGAGATACAGCCTGGTGACAGACGGACAGACAGACAGACGGATCGTGGAGTCTTAGTCATAGGGTTCCGTTATTACCCTTTGGGTACGAAACCCTAAAAAGTGTTTTCAAAATCGGTCCACAATTGACGGAGAAATCGGTGAACATACAAAACCAAACAAAGTCAAACATATAATCTCTCTCCTTTTTGGCAAGTCGGTTAAAAAGCAGCCTTGCATGAAAAATAAATAAAAATAATGACAGTATTCTACCTAACGCCCCTTCTATACCCCCAACTCTATCTCCCTAGGGGGTTCAATTATCATCCCCTTTTATTACCAGTGGCTGCGGTAGACACGTTCAATTTTATCCTCGATAGCCCCCATTGGGGTAGTCAGGAATATATTAGGAACGCTTTGTATGCCCCCCAAGGGGTGAGGGCGAAATGATTATTTGAATGATAGTAAAAATGAGAGTTTTGGCGTGGGTAGTGCATTCAGAAAAGGTTGGGAAACTCTTTTTATTTTTTGTGGGTAGTTAAAAACTGCTTAGGGGTTTTCATAACTTAAGGGAACACTAGTCGACGACACGAACTATTTTGTGCGCAGGGTTGAAATTATTTTTTTATCAACCGACAACACGTGCGGAAGAGATAGATGCAGTGATGACCAGAAGGAAGCTAGTTCGCGTACGAATACACACTTTTGCAAATTTGCAGCGAAATGGATAATGATTTAGGATGAAACCGAGTGCGCGAAATTTCATAAACAGACCTTTGGTAGTCTGGATATCGAAACGTATCTGTTCAAAATAAAATTATTTGCATTGTTGAACTAATAATCTATCCCTGTATGGTGGCCGTTTTGCAATTTTCCGTATTCTTATGGTATTTATTTGCGCCCAAAAAAGCGTAAAAATTAGTGTCGAAATGTGGAACTTTCGACGCTCATAACTTTCAAATATATATATTTTTTAATTTTTTGCCTCCATACAGGGCTAGATAATGATGAGACATATTGATATTTTTATTTTTATTTTGAACGTACATCGTCAAACAGTGGAGTAATCCCTAGACTACGTTTGTATGGAAGAATTATCGACTAGTGTAATCTTAACATAGCTTGTATTCCCTGAAGGCGTAGTCAGAGTTGTAACTTTAGGCAATTCATATTTTTTTTTAGTCTATAGCCAACGAGATGGTCCACGGAGTGTATTTTAATCTGTAGTTCACACTATAGTTAGTTTATTTAAAGTTCTCATCGTTTAACTAAGCGAATACTTTCATATATTGTCAAGTGCTTAAAAATTTAAAAACATAATAGCATTGGCAGAAAATAAAAATAATCAAAGACATTCTACCTTTTTTTCATCGATTGTTTGCCGATATTTAACCCAGTTTTTAGGGTTCCGTAGGTAGCCAAATGGCAGAAAACGGAACCCTTATGGATTCACCATTTCTGTCTGTCTGTCCGTCCGTATGTCACAGCCACTTTTTTCCGAAACAATAAGAACTATGCTGTTGAAACTTGGTAAGTAGATGTATTCTATGAACCGCATTAAGATTTTCACACAAAAATGTAAAAAATACCAATTTTTGGCGTTCCCCATACTTAGAACTGAAACTCAAGATTTTTTTTCATCATACCCATACGTGTGGGGTATCTATAGATAGGTCTTCAAAAATGATATTGAGGTTTCTAATATTTTTTTTTTCTAAACTGAACAGTTTGCGCGACGACTTCCAAAGTGGTAAAATGTGTCCCCCCCCCCTGTAACTACTAAAATAAGAGAATGATAAAACTAAAAAAAATATGATGTACATTACCATGTAAACTTCCACCGAAAATTGGTTTGAACGAGATCTAAGTAAGTAGTATTTTTTGAATACGTCATAAATCGTAAACCGCAATTTAACAAATACGGAACCCTTCGTGCGCGAGTCCGACTCGCACTTGGCCGGTTTTTTGTTTAAAAAGAGTCATCATTCAAAAAATTCTATTCATAACATTTTTATGAAGCATAAATACAGGTTGTATTATGAACACCATACATATTCACATACAGGATGTCCTATTCGCAGCATACATATTCATGTACAGGGTGTGCTCGTGCGGATATTGATCTAACATTCCTGGTGGCACATCGCGCGTGCCGCGACGATGGAGGGTTTATTAAATAACTCGCGCCTCCTGAATTCTATTGAGAACGGACCGTCAGGGGGAGAATATGATGAAGAAAAATGTAGGAATTTTTGTTTTAGGTATTACTTACGTAAAACATTTTTCTTTAACTTTTCTTTAAAAGTGGTAATATATATAATATAGTAGAGATTAATAAAATCAAAAAACCCGACTGCAAAGATGTAAACAAGAAGAAAATCATGCTATGCAGTCGAGAATACATTTTGCGAACGGGCTGATATCCTTTCTTCTTATATTTATTCGAGTGTTATTTAGTCATGGTGACAGCAAACGTGGTATATATTTTTGTAATCTCATCCAAAAACCCTAAAAAAAAATATTGCAACACACAATATGGCGCCCAAAATCTGCCAAGTTCCTTTTATTTAACGGCTCGTATCTAAGAACACTTGGGCAGTCAAGACCTATCTAACGATGTCTTAATTATAAAAATATGTCAATTGATTTGAAAGATATGAGGTAATAATGAATATTACAAAAATACTTACATACAAGATACGAGCGAAAAACATAACCCTTGCCTTGCAGCCGAGTAAAAATATGTAGGATTATTGTTTGTTTTGCTGATGGTCTATATGATATTTTGGCATTTATAAAACAAGTTTACGTCTGCCCAAGTCTCTGAGCACTACAGACGTGATCTTGATTTTGGCGCATGGCTAGTTCAAATTTACATAATACATCTAATGGCTTCGTTTTAGTAAAGTTTAGTAAAAGGACTTTGGAAATATGGTTGTCCCGCAAGCCTCTGTTGAAAAGGGAGGATCCTCCGACCAGACGGGTGCTGTGTCTGGTCCGGGCAACTGCCCGACTGTTGTGGTTGGACTGTTGTATGTGTTCAAATCTCGCCAAAAACTCTGCTTGCGCGATGCAGGATTTTGTGTGACATAGGGTTGCTACGTCGTAGCTAAGTTTGCTACGCCGTAGCTAGGTCTGCTACGCCGTAGAGCGGTTTGCTACGCCGTAGCAAAGATTGCTACACCATAGCAGTTTACGCATTCGAAGCAAAAATCTAACCTGTGTATCATTAAGTTGTTGGCCTAGTAATATCATCATCATCAATACATATAATAAATCTGTAAAAAAGTAATTTTTGTACATCGAAAATATTAAAAAAAAAATAGCCAGGGTGTTAAAGGATAACCAACAGAACCTATTGCCAGCATTTTTGGATTTTTTGTATGTTTGTCTGTTTATTCGTGCACGCATCACGTGAAATCTACGAAACCAATGTAGATAACTTTTATACATAATAATTGTGCGTAACTTGAAGAATTACTTAGTTTTTGTTTCATCGCAATCGGTTCACTCTATCAAAAGTTAGATGAATTGAAATTGTTCAAGAAGTAAAATTATCACAGCTCACGCAATTCAGTTACTCGGAGAGTTGAACTCTATATTCGATAGATGGCGTCGTGCATTTGAAGTAATTTCTGAATGGCGGTGTTAAGATTCTCCGCGAAAGAATTATGACCTGTGATGATGACTATAAAAAACAATTGGAAGGTAGGTAAGTAGGGTAGGCAGGAAAGTAAGTAGGGTATGGTTGGCAGACATATGACGGGAGCGAAGCCGCGGGCACAGCTAGTTGATAATATGAGCCTTTATTCAGACACATTTACATGTTGACACAATAATTTTACTTAAATGTATGACCCTGGTGAGTCGACAACTTGATCTGTTTGCCCATATTACGCAAAGGCCTTCTCCATTTCTTGTCTATTCTATCTAATGCTATCCTCGTCCAAGTTTTCCCTGCTGTTGCTATTATGGCATCGTCCCATCTTCGAAACTATCTACCACGTTTCGTTTTTGCGTTCCTGGTATACCAAAAATCTAAGGTTTTACAAAAATTTTCAGTACATTTTATTATGTGGCCTGTCCATTTCCACCAGTTTCCGAATCATCATCATCATCTGCCTAGCCTTTTCCCAACTATATTGGGGTCGGCTTCCAGTCTTACCGGATTCAGCTAAGTACCAGTGTTTTACCTATCTGACCTCCACAACCCAATAACTGCGTAACACGGTACCCCTTGGCAAGATTGGTGTCAGATCTCAAGCTTCTGACTACCCGTAACGACTGTCAAAGACCTTCAAATGACAGCCGGGACCAACGGCTTAACGTGCTTTCCGAGGCACGGAGGCAACTCGGTATGTTGAAATGGTCACCCATCCACGGACCGACCTCGTCAAGCGTTGCTTAACCTTGATGATCGACCCGTGCGGCTGTTATTATTTAGCCACGAGCTCCTCATATTAATGAGTGTGACCGTGTCAGCTTAAAAACTTATATTCCGAATCCTGGTTATGACATCGTCTACTTTCGTGCATTTTCTTGTCTTGTTTCTTATTCTGTCACTTTTCCTGATATTTATCATTTTTACCTGATATTCACGTTTCCATCACTGTCTGGCGGGTCTTTGCTTTGGCGTTTTGTGCTTTAGTGACCTCCTAGTATTCAATCGCAAGAAAAACTAACGAACTTGGACTTCTGAGCGACCAAATGTTATTAAGTTTTCAGTCGATTTTTGCCTGGTTGATAACAGAGTTTGAGTCAAATAACAGAGCTGTCCAAGTAATAATAATAATAATAATAAAATGTTTATTTATCTCCACAAATTACATCCTTAACTTAGCTGTTATATTGACAGATATTTAGATATAATTAAAATCGTAATTTGTGAGAGATCTGGATTCTAAACTAAGCCTAGGCCTGTATTTCAGAACTCCAGGCCCCTCATTACATCGTTATACATAAAGATTGTCAACATGGAACTAATAGGAAATGGTGTGTGGATGGTGCGTATGTGTGTGTGTGTGTGAGTGCTCACACACTCACGTGTGTGGTGTGTTTGTATGTATGTGTTTGTGTTTAATGCATAATAATTTATTGTAAATTTAAATATTATATAAATATACTCGTACATAGAACGTATACATGTTATAAAAAAAAAGTAAGAATACCTATTGTGCAGGACGTAGCGTGTTCATTGGCCCCGAGAAAAGAAGGGCGTAAACCTTCTGGCCATTGCCGCTGAACGCCCCATCCACATCAACGAAAACAAAGGTTCTTGGATGCCTAGCTGCAGCAGTGACGTAGGGTTGCAAATCGACTCTAACGATTCAACGATGTGTTGGCTGTACTTGAGTTATTTCCAGATTCCGGGTTGCCTACTTCTGGATCAGCACTCCTGGTGTCCAGGTTCCGAGGTTCAGCTCGACAGGATCGAAAAGGGATGTCTTCATAAGGGTTGAAGTCGATGAATTAAATGAAACACTAAGTTATTCAGTACACGGCACGATTCTAGGGCTCTCAACAATTTCTGAGACGTGATTCTATATAAGAATTACTTCTTATTTACTAAGACAAGTACAAGCGACTAGCTTTGGATGACTACAAATTCTATTTTGGGCCCGGGGGTTCTTTATACCCTCGCATCGTGCCATTATTGAGAGCCCCGCAAATTCTCGCCGAAAATAATTTTTATTTATGTAAAAACCCTTATACATATTTGGTAAATAGGGTTACCGCACCCCTTCCATGGTGCTATCAATAGCTGGATTCCTTCGTACTGTAACACAGTAACGCCCCCTATCTATGTATCTAATCAATATACCTAATTTCCAGGTATTGATAGCTTCCCTAGACTATTTCCTTGAAATGAAAGGACAATTCCCTTTATTTCCCAGTTAAAACCTTAATAGCTTTTAACCTAGTCTAAGGATATCTATAGGTTGGGTTGACCTGCTGGTGCCAATAGCAGGCTGTCTGTTGACGTCTAGAAAAAGCTTATTTTCGGGAATCTTCTATGGGATATCATCCCTTATGTAACGAATCTATAAATTCCTAAGTCATTTCACCGACTTTAGGACTTCCTACTTAGGCTAACC
The DNA here is from genome assembly GCA_948252205.1 of Orthosia incerta. NCBI lineage: Eukaryota > Metazoa > Arthropoda > Insecta > Lepidoptera > Noctuidae > Orthosia > Orthosia incerta. The sequence goes on from OX411769.1 coordinate 6,362,107, forward strand.
AGACAATCACCGCCTATTATGGGGATTCTGGTAGCCAATAGACCACACTTTACATTTCTAGTGTTTATGTAAGTCTATCTAGGTCATATGCACATAAGGTGCCTTGATATGTACAAATTTGATAGCTGGTCACTTTCTTTGCGCCCAGCTATCAGAGAAATTAGATATAAAAACACTAATAAGATTGGGACAACACGATGGTGCGTTTAACGGGCCATCGGGAGGTCCCCAAAAATTCCTTATTTTCGGAATTCCCAGGGGTGTATAGTCCCGGGGAGTGCCAAAAACTGACTAAAAATTACATTTCCAGAAACCTATTTTCTGGAATTGTACTTAAACTACTTGAGCGATTTTCGCTCCAAAGTGATGGCTTGGTAGCTAGTCCAGCAAGCCATCCGAAAGTACTTACACCATGAGTACATCTATTCCCTTCATGGAGTTATTCCACCTGAAGGGTCTACAAATTTCAACGTTTTTACGTTGTTTACATTTTTCACGACTGCTTATCTCGTTGACTATCCAAGCGATTCTTCCCATCTAGAAACCGCCTGGAAGCCCTTTTAGCAGGCTTTCCAATGGTAGTACTTTTACCAGTACACCTATATGTTTCTAGGTACTTAGGGCACCTAAAACCGTAAGCGATTGCCCAAAACCAGATAAACAGCAGTTTTTCTATTATATACTGACTTGATATCTCAAGTAAATGGGCTTTATATAAAAGACTACGCTAACTATGAGGTGTATATAGGCTTCCTGTCCCGGTCTAGGTCCCCCATATACCCTAAAATGACCTAAAACCATATATTTGGTGTTTGAGATATCAAGTCAATATTCCTATTTACATAGCAGAAACTATGTGGTCTTCACATAGTTTCATCATTATGTACTGATTTCATGTCCAGTACATAGGATAAGCCCTTAAAAACATGATTTTAATTACTATAATATTTTCAAAAACCACCAAAACTATAAATAACGTGTGGTTCCCTCTCACGGTTCATTCGGAACTAATCCGTCGCCGAGCACAGACGTATCGTATGACAGAAATTTATGTTTTTACTATGATAACTCTTATCAGTATGCTTTCTAATGATTTTACTCTGTTAAGGGTGAACTATTGAACCCTATAACATACTGACAAACACTAAAAACATTATACTACTATCTCAAAAAATGTAGGTAAAATTTTAGTATAAATATAAACGTGCCTCTAAAATTCATTTTAGTATCAGGTGGCGCGCCGTGGTAAGCAGACATGTCTACACATACAAACTTCAATTTCTATGAACCATTTAGTATGGTTGATGACGCTTCGTCGCGAACATATCTCCCGCCGTGCAGTGCTGTGTCGACTCGAAGTGTTGTCGGCGCGGCGCTGCATTCCTTCGGTGAGCGACGGACGGCATTTCTCGGCTGCCGGCCAGGCCCACCGAGAGGACGGTCGCCGCTCCGGCATCTCTGGTTACTGGGGCAGTGGGACGAGTTTCTTCACCGGACGCTTCAAGGTACCGCCAAGCGTGCGTACCTCAGCGGTCCGGATTTCTCCGTCGATTCCTGGATACACGGCCACAATGCGGCCTCGCGGCCACGTATTGCGGGGCAGCTGGCCGTCGGCTATCAGGACAGGGTCACCCACTTTAAATCTGGGCCCACTACTATGTGGCTCCCGCCGGTTTTGGAGCTCCGGCAGGTACTCTCTGACCCAGCGACTCCAGAACATATCAGCGAGGATCTGTGATCGTCGCCATATTTTCCTGCTGTCTATATCTTGCTCGGTGAACGTGCCAGGTGTAGGTAGTCTGGCTGACCCACCGAGCAAAAGGTGATTCGGTGTGATGGATTCATCATCATCACCATCTACCGACACGTGTGTCAATGGTCGGCTATTTACAATGTACTCTGCCTCACAAATCAGTGTGGACAACACCTCTTCGGTGGGGTGTTTTTCTGTAAGTACATTGTATAGTGTGTTTTTTACACAACGAACTAGGCGCTCCCAGGCGCCTCCCATGAATGGCGCTGATGGCGTTATGAAGCGCCATACGATGCCTCTACGACTTGCCTCTGTTTTGAAGGCGTCTCGCAGCTCTCTGTCGGCGCCGTGCATGTTGGTGCCATTGTCTGAGTGTATCTCAGCTGGGCATCCTCTGCGTGCGGCGAATCGGCGCAGCGCCAATATGGCGGAGTCTGCGCTAAGGCTGGCGGCGATTTCAAGGTGCACCGCCCTTGATGTGAGACACGTAAATAGTGCTACGTATCTCTTCTGATGCTGCCGACCGACGGTGACGGATAGCGGGCCGAAATAGTCGAGCCCGGTATATGTAAACGGCCTCTTATGGTGAGCGAGGCGCGTTTTCGGGTGGTCGCCGGTCGCAGGTACTGGTGGCTGTGCCTTGCGTATACGGCAATGCAGGCATCTTGCTATCACCTTCTTCGCTGTTGGTCGCATCTTCACGACCCAGTAGTGCTGCCGTACCTCATTAATTGTGAGTTCGGTGCCACTATGTTGTAGACTGCGATGTGTCCAGTCTATGTACAACTGCGTTATGTGATGGTCGCCATGTAATATAGGCGGGCGCATCACTTCTTCAGCTACCTCTTGCGTAGCTGCTATGCGACTTCTTAGTCGCAGCACGCTGTCGATATTTTTTTCAAAATTCGCTAACTCTTTAAATTGGCGTAAATGTTGTACCCGGGTTGTAATGCCAGGTCAACATGTAGCCTCTGCTTCAGCTACGTTTTGCGTAGCTGCTATGCGACTTCTTAGTCGCAGCACGCTGTCGACGACCTGTATTTGTAAAGGTCGCAGCGAGCTATTCTTATCTATTTCTTCAATAGCGTATCTATCTTCAGGATAGCATCTTGGTACGCTATCGTCTTTAAGTAGGCGTAAATGTTGTACCCGGGTTGTAATGCCAGGTCAACATCTAGCCTCTGATCCCAGTCGACGCCTCGCCTCCATGCTTCTTGCAATATTTGCTTCGCCTTGATGGTTACTGGTGAGGCGAGTCCGAGTGGGTCGTATAGCGACGCGACTATTTTGAGCGCCTCTCGCTTGGTGGGTGCCTCTCTTGGTGGGCACCTCTCTTGGTGGGCGCCTCTCTGTCCAAGATACCCTCAGGCGGACGCGCGAGTGTGAGGTTGAAACCCAGCGTGTCTTCGCCTGGCCTCCATATGAGGCCGAGTATCTTTTCCGACGTATCTATATCTCCAATGGATACCATCTCAGTTTGTATATGCGATGGGTCCATTTTTTCTAGGAGCTGCGAGCTATTTGAAACCCATTTCTTGAGTTCAAACCTCGCCTGTAGGTGTATTTTTCGCACCATACTAGCGACTTCTGCCGCCTTCTCGATAGTTCTATAACTATCTAGGTAGTCATCCATATAATGACTACGTAGTATAGCATCCACAGCTTCAGGGTGCTTCTCTATATATTTGTTTGCGTTCCAGTTCTTTGCAAAAATTGCTGTGCAAGGCGAACTGGCTGCGCCGAAAATGATGGACGTCATTCTATATTCTTCTGGCGCTCCTTCTCTGCGGTTTCCCCTCCACAGGTAGCGAAGCGCGTCTCGGTCTTGGCTCCGCACCTTCACTTGCATGAACATCTTCGCTATGTCACCGGTTATTGCGACGCAGTGGCGGCGAAACCGCATCATTACGCCTGGCAGCGACTGTAATAGGTCGGGCCCAGTTAACAGGAAGTCATTCAGTGACATTCCTCTCGATTTGGCGGCAGCGTCATGTACGATGCGAAGTTTGTCTGGCTTCATTGGGTTGAAGACATCGAAGTGTGGGAGGTACCAAGTTTTGCCCGGCGTGCTAATTGCGGGTGCCCTTTCAGCGTACCCTTTCGCTATTAGCGAGTCCATCTGGTCTGAGTATCTTCTTAGAAGTTCCTGGTTCTTGTCCAGCTTCTTTTCTGTTGAGACGAGCCTCTTCAGAGCTGTCTCAAAGCTATCTGGCATCTCAGCATGCTCATTACGCCAAAGCATGGCGGTTTCGATGTGTCCATTCTCTAATTGGACAGTTGATCGATTCAAAATGTCCTCTGCCCTTCTTGCTGGGTCAGAGGCAGGTCGCTGTGGGTTTACGCACAACGATTCTATGGCGAAATGTTCGCGCAACTGATGATCCAAATTGTCATCAGTTGTTATTCTATTGACATGATGTACTTGTTGTCGTAGTAAACTACTGTGCGCGCCATGTAGTGTCCAACCCATCGCTGTAAGTGACGCAATTGGTTGGTGTCTTGGACCTCTGCGAATCTCGCTGGCCAATAACAAATGCCAGTTGTCTTGGCCGACGAGTATTTTTGGCACGCCATTGTTGTACATCAACTCTTTTCTCAAGTCGGTTAAATGCTTGCAGCGTGCGACAACCCTATCGCTCACTGTTTGTTTTGCCAAGCTGAGTTTAGGTATAGTACGTGCTTTAAATTGTACCCTTCTCTCTTGCGGGCTAACCAGCGTCACCTTGACTCTTCTTGAGCATGGGGTGGTGAGCATGGTGTTGCCTATCGCACCGATCTTGAGCGGGTCCACAGGGCCCTCTGCCCCGACTTGCCTCGCGATGTCTTCATCCATCAGCGAAACGGTGGACCCATCGTCTAGGAGAGCGTATGTTGCTACCTCTCCCGCCGGTCCGATTACCCGGACCGGCACTATCTTGAGGTACGCCTGGCTCGATGGTGACCCGAAACTGGCCACCGTTTCCTGAGGATCCTTGCGGGATTCAGGAACATCGGGCTTCTTGTTGGCTTCCCTCTGCTGTTGCTTCTTCCTATGAAGAAGCCGATGGTGCGTATCTCTGCACCCGTCTTGGCCACACTGTTTTCTCTTACAAGTGTGGTTGCCTCGTCGATGTTGAAGGCAGCGATAACATAGATTGTGTTTTTTCGCTAGCTCCCATCTTTTCTCGACAGCTACGCCCCTGAATTGTGCACATCCAGTGGCGTAGTGATGTCCCACGTCGCAAACACGGCATTTTCCTACCGGTTGGTCCGTAGCTATATGCGTCCTTTGTGTGACGCGTCTGTTGGTGTTCGCCTCGGCCGAAGCGATGCCTTCGGGTGGGGCGAATGGACTACAGAAGTGTGCCTGTTCAGATATGAAATTACTGAACAATGAAATCTCTGGCACCGATTGGTACTTCTCCGAATATGATCGGTACCATTGTGCTCGTAGCGAATTGGGTAACTTCTCTGTTAACAATCGCGTAAGCTCCGCGTTCATAAGGTAATGACCCTTTTTTAACGCGCGGAGCGTGACTACAGCACCTCTTACGCGACTTGCAAACGCGCAGATGTCTCTTGGTGACTCACTGCAGCGCGGCAGTCCGCGTAATCTATCTGTTTCAGCTTGCGCTATGGAGTCTGGACGGCCGAACTGCAGCTCGAGTTCCTTCATGATGTCATCGGGCCTGGCATGTCCGATGAGTTCTGAGCTGACGGTTTCCATTGCACGTCCATGTAAGCTTCTCCTCAGCCTCGCTGTATTCTCGATGTCCGTAAAATACGCTCGAGTTGTCTCATATATGGCCCGAAATGATAGCCATTCAGTATGAGAACCATTGAAATTCGGCAATGTCATGACGAATTTCGACGCAGAGGGGTTCGTTTGGTCCCGCTGTTCTATTTTCCTGTCGGCTAGCGACGCTATAGCGGACGTCAACTCCGTCAAGAATGGACGGAGACTATCCCTCTGACCTCCTGTACACTCAGCTGACGCTGCAACTGGAGGCTTTCGCACTTCTCTCTCCTTAGGATGCTGACCTTCTATTTGCGATTTGGTGGCGGCCGCAGTCAGGGGTCTATGCATAGAATTTCTGGTTCCCCCTTCAACGACGTTATCCTCCTTCTCAGGCTGAGGTTCTGGTGCCTCTTCTAGCCATGAACGCACGTACTCGTCATTCGAGTTTCTGTCATCCAGGTATTCAGCTTCGGAACCCTCTTCCTCCGCTCTCTGAAGTGCCAGTTGTGCAAGCTCCAACTTAATTTTGAGTAAGTCTTCGCGAGCTTTGTCTATGTTTTTTCGTGACCGAGTCACTCTAGTTGACGGCGGACGGCTATGTTCGATACGGGCGTCACCCCGGGTAGTCATCGGCATCGCTGTACGTCTGTCTTCTTCGGAAATCTTCTCTTTCTGAGAAGGTTTCAATGTTGTGTCTGAAGCTCCTTCTAATCTGGTTACTCTGGTAGAAACCGCTTGATCAGTTTCTATTGGTTGATGCGTCGGAGTGCTTTCAGTTTGAGGCGCTAGATGGCGCTGCTCGTCCGACGGCTCGGTCCCTTCGGTTGTGGAAGGTGAACACGGCGGCAGCTCATGTCTGATGCCAGCTGGCTGATCCAACTCCACGGTCCATGCCTCCGGCGTCTTGCCTTTGGATCTGGTTATCGGCATTGTTGTTGAAATATTTTCTTTTGAAAACTCGAAGTTAGTTTTCAAAGATAAGTCCCAGTTCCGGGCTTCAGCGTTCAAACCGACGATCTCCAGAAGTTAACCTCCACTTCGATTGACTATAATTCAATCTTCAAATAAAAAATCACTAAAAACTTACGGTCAGTGATAAGTCTTCAGGAAACTTCGGGCATTTGCTATACAAGTTTATTTTTCCCATAAACGTGTATGTTCCATTTGATTGACTATAATTCAATCAAATTCTAAATCACCGAAAAGTCAAGGTTACTTTTCGGTGGTGATGCTTCATGAACTGCTTGTCCAAAGCATCAGAGCCGTGCATCAATCTTCAGAGCACGTATCTTGCTTGATTGAAGAAAATTCAATCTTCAAATAAATCACCGAAACGTCAAAGTTATTTTCAGTGATAGTGCTTCAGGAACCGCATAGTCAGTACATCCGAAACGTATCTAAGTCTTCAGAGTACGTTTCTTCCATTCATTGACGAAAATTCAGTCTTCAAAATTTTCCTGAAAACATAGGGGTTGTTTTCAGTCATAAGGCTTCAGGAATTATTCTTCAATCATCAAGGATGCACATCAGCCTTCTAAACGCACGTCTTGTATTTTTCTGACGGGCGCTCGTTTTTTAAACAAATCGCTAAAAACATAAGGGTAGTTTTCAGCGATAAGTCTTCAGGAACTATTCTTCCGCGTCAAAGACGTAATCCAATCTTCTGAACGAGTATTCTTGGTTGAATAAACAAGCGTTCAGTTCTAGAACAAATCACTGATAACATAGGGTAGTTTTCAGCGATAAGTCTTCAGGAACTATTCTTGGGGCTTCAAGGATGCGCATCTGTCTTCATACAGCATTTTGCGGCTCACAGAAAATTTCTTCTATTTTCTTACAATTATTGAAAAAATAGGGTATTTTCAATAACTGTCTCCAGAATTTTACCTCTTGGATCCAGCGGTAAATAGGGCACGTAGGACTTGTTCCCTGCAGTGCACGTCGATTTTTGGTTTATTTGTGAAATTAATTTCTCCAAAATTCGAAAAATTAATTCCACCACTGTTTCTTCCTGACGTCCTGGGGCGCTCCAGACTTCGAATTTCGGCTCGAACGGGTCAACGTTGTGTTGCACGTAGCCGACTTAATATGCAGGCACCCAGTTGTTTTTTCTGGATCTGCTGTTCCCGACGTCCTGGGGCTCTCCAGGCTCCAAAATTCGGCTCGAACGGACCATTAAATGTGCAGGACGTAGCGTGTTCATTGGCCCCGAGAAAAGAAGGGCGTAAACCTTCTGGCCATTGCCGCTGAACGCCCCATCCACATCAACGAAAACAAAGGTTCTTGGATGCCTAGCTGCAGCAGTGACGTAGGGTTGCAAATCGACTCTAACGATTCAACGATGTGTTGGCTGTACTTGAGTTATTTCCAGATTCCGGGTTGCCTACTTCTGGATCAGCACTCCTGGTGTCCAGGTTCCGAGGTTCAGCTCGACAGGATCGAAAAGGGATGTCTTCATAAGGGTTGAAGTCGATGAATTAAATGAAACACTAAGTTATTCAGTACACGGCACGATTCTAGGGCTCTCAACAATTTCTGAGACGTGATTCTATATAAGAATTACTTCTTATTTACTAAGACAAGTACAAGCGACTAGCTTTGGATGACTACAAATTCTATTTTGGGCCCGGGGGTTCTTTATACCCTCGCATCGTGCCATTATTGAGAGCCCCGCAAATTCTCGCCGAAAATAATTTTTATTTATGTAAAAACCCTTATACATATTTGGTAAATAGGGTTACCGCACCCCTTCCATGGTGCTATCAATAGCTGGATTCCTTCGTACTGTAACACAGTAACGCCCCCTATCTATGTATCTAATCAATATACCTAATTTCCAGGTATTGATAGCTTCCCTAGACTATTTCCATGAAATGAAAGGACAATTCCCTTTATTTCCCAGTTAAAACCTTAATAGCTTTTAACCTAGTCTAAGGATATCTATAGGTTGGGTTGACCTGCTGGTGCCAATAGCAGGCTGTCTGTTGACGTCTAGAAAAAGCTTATTTTCGGGAATCTTCTATGGGATATCATCCCTTATGTAACGAATCTATAAATTCCTAAGTCATTTCACCGACTTTAGGACTTCCTACTTAGGCTAACCAGACAATCACCGCCTATTATGGGGATTCTGGTAGCCAATAGACCACACTTTACATTTCTAGTGTTTATGTAAGTCTATCTAGGTCATATGCACATAAGGTGCCTTGATATGTACAAATTTGATAGCTGGTCACTTTCTTTGCGCCCAGCTATCAGAGAAATTAGATATAAAAACACTAATAAGATTGGGACAACACGATGGTGCGTTTAACGGGCCATCGGGAGGTCCCCAAAAATTCCTTATTTTCGGAATTCCCAGGGGTGTATAGTCCCGGGGAGTGCCAAAAACTGACTAAAAATTACATTTCCAGAAACCTATTTTCTGGAATTGTACTTAAACTACTTGAGCGATTTTCGCTCCAAAGTGATGGCTTGGTAGCTAGTCCAGCAAGCCATCCGAAAGTACTTACACCATGAGTACATCTATTCCCTTCATGGAGTTATTCCACCTGAAGGGTCTACAAATTTCAACGTTTTTACGTTGTTTACATTTTTCACGACTGCTTATCTCGTTGACTATCCAAGCGATTCTTCCCATCTAGAAACCGCCTGGAAGCCCTTTTAGCAGGCTTTCCAATGGTAGTACTTTTACCAGTACACCTATATGTTTCTAGGTACTTAGGGCACCTAAAACCGTAAGCGATTGCCCAAAACCAGATAAACAGCAGTTTTTCTATTATATACTGACTTGATATCTCAAGTAAATGGGCTTTATATAAAAGACTACGCTAACTATGAGGTGTATATAGGCTTCCTGTCCCGGTCTAGGTCCCCCATATACCCTAAAATGACCTAAAACCATATATTTGGTGTTTGAGATATCAAGTCAATATTCCTATTTACATAGCAGAAACTATGTGGTCTTCACATAGTTTCATCATTATGTACTGATTTCATGTCCAGTACATAGGATAAGCCCTTAAAAACATGATTTTAATTACTATAATATTTTCAAAAACCACCAAAACTATAAATAACGTGTGGTTCCCTCTCACGGTTCATTCGGAACTAATCCGTCGCCGAGCACAGACGTATCGTATGACAGAAATTTATGTTTTTACTATGATAACTCTTATCAGTATGCTTTCTAATGATTTTACTCTGTTAAGGGTGAACTATTGAACCCTATAACATACTGACAAACACTAAAAACATTATACTACTATCTCAAAAAATGTAGGTAAAATTTTAGTATAAATATAAACGTGCCTCTAAAATTCATTTTAGTATCAGGTGGCGCGCCGTGGTAAGCAGACATGTCTACACATACAAACTTCAATTTCTATGAACCATTTAGTATGGTTGATGACGCTTCGTCGCGAACACCTATAATTGACACACCCTGCTATCTTGCTACATCGAGTAATTTTTCTGTTTCCATATAATTGAGTTTAAGTAACCATTTTATAATTTTACATTTACATTCAACTTTATGACAGTTCGCGATCTTTATAATTTTATTCAAAGTAGCTACATACTGGTCGGAGAATATCTGAACAGTTGAGACAATAGTTTGAGTTCATTGACACGAAAGACGAAGAATGACAAAGTCAAAGTCAAATGTATTTATTTCAATTGGGCCAGTAAGCGGCACTTTTGAATTTCATACATATAACAAGTAATAAAAATTGATACTACCGTGCATTCGGAAAAGTAGCTTGTTATGGAGAAGAACGCAAAAGAAACTCCTCTTTTTAATAAATAGGTGTTTTACAATATTTAGTTCATACATGAATAAATTCATATATGTGAGGACGATGCTCCCAAAAATAACACTACGTACAGGTATAAAGTAATAAAAGCGTTAACAGGTAAATTAATTAAATTGATAATTAGGAACATGGTTCTCACATACTTAAAAATATTGCAAACAGGTAAAATGCCTAATTCAACAACAACGGAACAGTGTGTGAGTCAATTTCTATAAAAATAATATTGTTATTATTTGTATTAATATACAGACGGACTGGAATCTCCCCCTTTGACAGGAGACTTGAACAAAACTGTCGAAATATCTTATCCGATTTGTTACCATGTGGTGAAGCTGTCAGCAGTCTTGGGCACCATAGCTTGTGTGGGCGATTCAATGAAAGATCGAACCTCTTCTCATAATAGTTTCTTCATCCTCAACTATATTAAGTATACAGAAAATATACCGTGTCGTAACAAAATATGGCGGTGCATTGGTTTCCCAAAAAGGCTATTTAAAGTGAAGTGAAGTTGCAGCGAATATCGCCGACGTAGCAAAGTGAAAGAGCTGCGTTCCCGCGTAAACAGCCTGTTTTGCTGCAAGAGCGTGGGCCGCATAGCACGGCACGCCAGCATCAACGACATCATTCGTCGAATCCATATCACTGCCGGCGTACCAGCTGTATTAGAACCTAGCGGCTTGGTACGTGACGATGGGAAGGGACCAGATAGCGTGACGTTGGGGCCGTGGAAGTTAGGTAGGCCTCTGGTGTGGGATGCAACCTGTGGCGACACCCTTGCGCCATCTTATACGGCGGGATGTGCTGGCACTGCTGCTGCAGCTGCTGAGGGCCTCAAGCGGCGCAAATTCAGTAACCTAATAAGTAATTACAGTTTTGAGCCGTTTGGGGTCGAATTGCTTGAGTCATGGGGCCCGAGTGCACGTCTCCTTTTTAAGGAGATTTCTCGCCGACTGATCGACAGTGTGCGTGACCAGAGGCCTGGCTCGTTCTTTGTGCATTGCCATTCAACGTGGCAATGCTGCCAGTCTTCTAAACACGTTCCCGGATGACAGCAATGTGGAGGGGTACCTTTCTTTAGTATATTTGTTAGTTAGGTTTAGTATAAGTGAGTATAGTTTAGTGTTTAAGTATGTACATATTTTGTAAACTGGAAATAAAGAATATGTCATGTTTAATCAACTGTCAAAATGTGGCTGTATCCTCTTTTGTGAAAATCTCCGTAATGCTATGATTCATTGCATCATTTAATGACTCAGCTTTTGGTCATAATTGCGACAATATCCCACTCAAATCCTAAATCATAGACACAATAACTCAACCTAATGAATTGACTACCATCTGCAGACAATTTTCAACTTTTACCCCACAAAACAAGGTCCCATTTCCTTTGCAAAAATTTTCATTTCACTGACTCCGAAGAATTTTGAGGATATCCAATGTGTTTTGGAGTCTGTTGTGTAGTTATTAAGGTTGGGTTTGAATTGAAAGGGTTCTGCTATAAATATAAGGGTCGAATTTAACATAGATAAAGTATTTAGATGTATAATCAAATTGAAGCTGAAATAAATTCAATACTAAGTCGATATGGACTGGGAAATTATGTATTCTATTGTCTCGTGCCAGCGGGAGTAGCACGAGAATAGATCGTGACATCATCAGCCTAGATTAGGCATGAGGCATTTCATTCCTAACGGTGGTCCCCCGACCACACTTTTTTTTTTATATCTCTTACTGTATGTCAAATGTTTTTCTCGAAAATTAAAAATGTAAGTGCAACACAGTGACATTTTTGTAACAAATGTCAATAATTTTGGACTTTTAACAATCATCGCTGATATAAAATTGTGCGCACGGTTGGCGCAGAGGTTGAGCGATCGGCTGCTGCGCTGCGTGTCGCGGGTTCGATTCCCGCACGGAACAAATATTTGTATGACCTACAGATAGTTTTTTCCGGCTCTGGGTGTTGTGTATATGTTTGTAAACGCACCCACGATACAGGAAGAAATTCCTAGTGTGGGGCAACGTTTTAAAAAATAAAAGTAGATAGTAATAGAATGTGAAATTATTCAGGTAATTAGAAATGCATAAATAGCCTATAATGTTACCACTGCTGGGACACAAGACTGCTCTCTGTGAGAGGGAATGGGCCACGGGTAGATGTCACATGTCTTCAAATGTTTGGTTCTACGACATGCCGGTTTCCTCACGATATTTTCCGCCACCGTTTTCAGGGTTCCGTACCCAAAGGATAAAAACGGGACCCGGAATTAAGACTCCGCGATCCGTCTGTCTGTCTGTCCGTCTGCCACCAGGCTGTATCTCATAGATAGCTAGACAGCTGAAATTTTCACAGATTATATATTTCTGTTGCCGCTATAACAACAAATACTAAAAACAGAATAAAATAAATATTTTAGTGGGGCTCCCATGCAACAAACGTGATTTTTTTGCGATAATGGTACGGAACCCTTCGTGCGCGACTCCGACTCGCAATTGGTCGGTTTTTATAGCAATGGTGATGAAATAATTTACACAAAGTAAAGTACCTGCCTGGATTCGAACACAGGCATATGAGGAAGCACGTAAGTCGGGGCCTTTGCCACTGGGCTACCACTGCTCTAATCTACCTTTCAGGACTTTATTCCACCGTAATATCTTATATAGCACCCTATTCAATGCTTATTCTGTTGAAATAGCTAGAATATTCACTTCTAAACTGATTCTGTTAAAGATTAGTTCAATCTAGGATGAGGCACGCGCGTTGCTAGGCAACCAGTAAGGTGTACTTGTAAGTTAGTTCGAAGTTTAGATGATCATTGATTTTTAACCGACTTTCGAAAAAGGAGGAGGGTCTATGTTCGGCTTCTTGTATGTTTTTTTATGTATGTTCACCGATATCTCCGTCAATTATGGACCGATTTTGAAAATTCTTTTTTTGTTTGAAATAATATGTGCCGAAATTGGTCCCATTTTGATTTGGTGGAGATCTGATGAAGAACTTCGAAGATATACAACAGAACTCTTCAATAAATAACGGCAAACCTCTCGGGACTGCTGCAATCGCATGTTTGTTTATTGTTTACACCATTTCATAACATAACATCACGCCAGTACGGTCTTAAGGGGTAAGCAGATCTCTCATTTGATCGGTTTTGTTCAAGTTTCATGATATTCGGGTAATCTATTCTGGCGTTATAGGAAACTTACTAAACAACTTGCCTATTAGGTAGGTACAACTAAAAAGTGAAAAATAAAAAAACTTTTTACAAAAAATTACCACCGACTTCCAAATAAGAAAACTACAAAGTGAAAAATAACTTTATTTTTGGAAGTCGGTGTCCATAACGCAAAAAAAATGGTACAGACCTTCGAAAGACACCGACTTCCAAAAATAAAGTTATTTTTCACTTTGTAGTTTTCTTATTTGGAAGTCGGTGGTATTTTTTTGTAAAAAGTATTTTTTATCTTGTATCAATTTGCTGTTGATTTTGACATTGTTAAGTCAGGTACATGGTTAGGCTCTGTCATAAAAATAACCTCTACATAATAGAATTTAAGAAAAAAAAAACCAGCCAAGTGCGAGTTAGACTCGCGCACCGAGGATTCCGTACAAACCTGTAGGTATATAAGTGAAAGTTCACCCATCACTACAATCGAGGTAATAAGTTAAAAATTATAAAAAAAAACAGTGATGTAACTAAAAATTTAAGGTTTTCGGAATTTTTAAGGGACAGTAGACCTGAGTACTTGATATAAATTTCAGCTTGATACCGCCACGCGTTCCTGAGAAAACACCAGAAGACACCAGAGGTGGCCACATCCTCACACGAAAAGAAGAAAACTGTACCTATAAATGTCGTTTGTTGACTTGAATGAGTCCTGGCAGTGGAGAGTAAGTTATCTGTCTCAAATGTCTCTCTGTTGGTGGCATCTGTGTTGGATAGCTACAACCTCGGGGTATTTAAGTCAAGAGTGAATAGGTTACTTCTAGGCAAGCGTGTTACACCGTCGACCACATGCTCAGGTGAGATAGTGGTCAAGCCTGAGCATATAAATAATATAAAAATAAAACTGTATACAGACATGCGATCGCAGCAATCCCGGGTGTTTTTCCGTCATTTATTGAAGAGTTCAATGGGACATCTCCGAAGTTCTTCATCAGATCTTCTCCATTCCTTGAATTTCTTTTGTACCATCTTTGGTATAGAAAGATTGTTGATAAAAATTTTATATACTCATTCTTCATTTTTTCTTTAAAAATATAATATATATATAATAGTAATATGCTTTCGTGAAATAAAGACAAAATTGCGTTTTCTGAAATAACAAAAAACAACATTTAAAGCCTTTACTTCTAGTTTAGTTTATATACTACTTATTTATTGTTCCACGTTTTTCCAATTAACATAACTTAGCTTTAGCTTACTAAAAATTACATCAATTTTGACAGTTGGTGTCACTGACATTACAATGACATCTATTAGAGATCTATAGATAATAAATCCCTAAAGAATAGGAATGACACTAGTGTAGTCATATTCTTTACATCTCCCACCCTCGGAGAGAATCAATCAAAATGATTATTCAATTAAGAGCTAACCCTTACTGGAGATAATTTTGTAACATGGTAGAAGTTTGACTCCACCTTCTTATGTCCAGCATCAACTTCAAAGATCGAATTTGACATCTTTCTTAGAATTTTGTATGGTCCGATCCTTAATTCATCCATTTTCTTCCTATTTAGCCGGTTTCCGTTTTCTACATATACTCTATCGCCCACTTCGAATTCATATTCTTGTCTATGTAGATCATATATTATTTTATTATAGTTGTGAGATTTCATTGAATTTTCAAATGCTAGTTCTCTGTCTCTTTTGAGATCTTCTATTGTGCATCTTGATTTCAATTCCGGTGGCAAAATATCCATTTTCTCTCCTTGCAAAGGATGGGGTGAACTTAGTGACTGTATGTTCTGTGTTGTTATATTTTTCTACACATTTTTGTGCAATAGTTGTCCAAGCTGTTTTCTTGTCCCCTTCGTTTATTTTGCACCTTATCCTATTTACTAAAGTTTGGTTTAGCCTTTCATTAAGGCCATTTGATAATGGTGCATCCACAGCAGTGAATACCATTGTTATGTTTTTCTTTTTCAGAAAGTCTTTAAATTCTTTGGAATTTATGCCAGGGTATTGGTCTGTTAATACCATATCAATATGATTGCTTTGTGTCACTTTTTTTATCAACTTGATAAAATCATTGGAGTTTTGATTTTTTGATGTCAAAATATAAGCATATCGTGTAAAATGATCAACCAGGAGATGTAAGTATTTTTTTGTAGACCGTGATCCTCCGAAGCCTCCAATTGTGTCAATTGATATAATTTCAAATGGGCGTGTTGCTGGGCCTAAATGGGACATCAAACCAAATTTTGAATTCCTTCTTGATTTGTTTTTTATACAAATGTCACATTCATCACAAATTTTATTAATATTTGTGATGATATTCTTTGCTGTATAGAAAGGGGTTATTTTATTTATCATCTGGGTTCTCCCAATGTGGCAGTAGGTATTGTGGACATTTCTAATTAGTGTTTTGCTAAATGCTTCTGATAGTATTTTTTTTTTTTCCTTTTATTCTTTTTGTAATAAATGTTATTCTCCAGTATTAACTTTGATTGTCCATCTTGTAGATTTAGATTTGTGTGTTGGTCCTTTTTAATATCTTCCATGTTTATTAAGTTTACAACTTTTAAAAAATCTTCAGTATTGTCATGAGGTTCTAAGACTGGATTTCTGCTTAAGCAGTCTGCTTCTTGATTTGACTGTCCCGGATTATATTTTATCTTAAAATTGTATTGGGATAAATAATATGTCAAATCACCCAGTTCCTCATCAGTTCTAGACTTGATGTTCAGATTTTCCAATGGTTTATGATCTGAATATACTATAAATTCTTTATTCATAAGCCAATGTTGCCAATATTTTATAGCTTCCTTAATTGCCAGGCATTCTAAATAAATTGCCTTCTTTTTCTTTTGAGTGTCTTTCAATTTCTTTGAAAAGTAGGCTACAGGTTTATTTACTCCGTTTTCATCTTCCTGTTTTAACACAGCTCCCACTCCTTTAATACTGGCATCAGTGTAAATTTTTATTGGTTGTTCTGGGTCAAATATTTTTAGAATTGGTTTCGAGCATAGTAATTCCTTTATTTTATCCAATGATTCCTGACATTCTTTGGTCCATATAAATTTTACATCTTTCCGTAATAAATTGTGTAATGGTTCCAGAATAATTGCATTGTGTGGTACAAACTTATGATAAAAGTTTACTTTCCCAAGGAACTGGCGTATATTTTTCCTTGTTTCTGGAATGGGGAAGTTTCGGACAGCTGTTAAATAATCTTTAAGAGGTCTAACTGAATTATTTTCTATTATGTGTCCCAAATACTTGGCATGATTGTTTGCAAAAGTGCATTTCGAGAATTTCAGTCTAAATCCTTCTGTTTGTATTGCCTCAAGTAGTTTTGAGATATGTATTATGTGTTCCTCGAAACTTTTAGAAAAAATTAGGATATCGTCGATGAAATTCACTGCAAAATCTGTGAGTTTATGTTTTCTTATTATGTTTCTCAATATTCTTTGGAAAATAGCCGGCGCTGTCTTTAAACCAAATGGGAAGCATGTCCACTGGAAATGGCCTTCTTGTGTGACGAATGCTGTCTTATATCTATCTTGAATTTTCAACGGAATGGACCAAAATGCTGAATTTATATCAAAGGTAGAATAATACTCACAGTTTACAGTCTTTACCATCAAGTCTTCAATCAAGGGGAATGGCTGTGATTGAGGGACAATAATTTTATTCAATTCCCGGAAATCAATACACAGTCTTGATCTTTTCCCATCTTCTTTCTTATACGCCAGGGTAACCGGAGCAGCAAAAGGGCTATATGATTCCTCAATTAAGTTGTTCTTCAATAGTTTTGATATTTGATTTTCAATTTCTTTTCTATCATCAACTGTGCATCTGTATGGGCGTTTGTAGCAATATTTATCTACTATTAAGTCTATGTGTGCTTCATAATCTCGTACCATACCAACGTCATATTTGTCCTTAGCAAAGACTGGTTTGTATTTTTTTATTAATTTATCAATTTCAGTTTGTTTACATAAATCTAGGTGGTTTACTGAAATTTCAAATTCACTGAAATTAATATTTTCATTGAAATTTACTTCACATCCGTTTATATGGTTCATTTCTTGTTTCCGTACCTCAGAGTATAGAGAAACATCTTGTTCATATTTGTCACCTAGTACATCAGGAATGTCGACTTTCATTAAATTGAAAATATTAGTTTCGGAGTCTTTATTTTTGTTATCCTCTTCATTTTGAATTTTATTCTCTTTTTCTGGACATTGTATGATATTCAATTTTTCATTTTGGATTAATTAAATTTTTTTTATACAATCCAAACCAATGAGAAAATCATAGTGAAAATTTTCACTATCTACCACAAATATATTCATTTTTCTTTCAATGTTATAAATTTTTATTTTCAATGTTACCATACCACAAAAGGTATGGTAACATTGAATTCCTTTTCACCATTAATAGTTTTCAAGTTTGCTGTTTGTTTATTAAGTGTGTTTTCTTCTTTTTCACGTATTTTCAATAATTTTGCATTAATTAATGACACATTTGAACCAGAATCATCAATTGCGGTAACTTTTAAACTGTCATTTAATAATATGTTTACTTTTATTAATGGTGATACTTCTAGTTTTTTGGATTCTCCTTATTTAGTTCAATTTCTAATTCAGAGTTATTCACACTTTTTACAACTGATTTTTGATTTTTTCCATTAAACCAGCAGGTTTACTCAGGATGAAAACGTTTCCCTTTTTTATCAGTGAAACAAATTTGGCATGGTTTCTTTTCTTATTTTTTTTTAGTTTTTATGTCAGAGTATGTGTAGTTCTTCTTTTCATATTTGTTCCTCCCAACAAGATGTTCTAATTTGCCTATCTCATTGTAAAGATCTTCGGTTTCTTGTAATGTCTCTCGGTCAATTTTGTCACTTAGGTAATTAGGCAGGCCTGCGGCTATAAGGTCTATAAGAGTACCAGTATCAATTGTCTTTCTAACCTCTAATAGCAATTTTTCTTTTTTCAGTGCATATTCAAGCAATGTACCCGTTTGATATTTAAATCCAAGAGCATATCTGATCGGCGACCAACCCTTGTTCCCAAATGTTTCACAGAAGTTTTTTTCCCATTTAATCCACTCTGATTCTACTGTAAATTTAATTAACATACAACTGTACCAATTCACACTTGAATATTCTAAAAATTGTTTTAAAATTTCAATTTTTTTCCTGTCTTCATCAATATGGAAACGTTCACATTCTTTGTTGAAGTCCTTAATCTATTGGTGAGCGTTTGCATTTTTACCAGTGAATTTTTCAATCACAAAATCTTTTGAAATTTGCCCCAAATTTTGAGTTTCAGATTTATTTTTCTTATCTTCGAGTAATTTCTCTAATAGTTTCTCCAATGTTTCATTTGAGCTTCTAGTCAAAGATTTTTGATCATTTATGTTTTCCATAATCTCTTCAAGGTAAAAATCATTAAACTGTATATTTTGTTCTTCATCTAAATATGTCTTTGATATCTCATCAGTTAAAGTTATCCATATTTTTCTTGCCTGATGTCTTTTATTCAATGTTTTTCTTATCTTGGCATAGTTAGATGTATTTATTATTAAATGTAAACTTGCAGGTTGATATTCGGTCGGTATGCCAAAAGTTTGACCATCAGGTGTTCCTATTGAGGTTATGCAAATAATGTTTGATTTTCCATCTGATGCTGTTTTCACACAAAAATCGAATCTTAACTTCTCCATACTTCTTGAAATATTCGCAGAAAATGTTGTTTTATAATAGTAATATGCTTTCGTGAAATAAATACGAAATTGCGTTTTCTGAAATAACAAAAAACAACATTTAAAGCCTTTACTTCTAGTTTAGTTTATATACTACTTATTTATTGTTCCACGTTTTTCCAATTAACATAACTTAGCTTTAGCTTACTAAAAATTACATCAATTTTGACAGTTGGTGTCACTGACATTACAATGACATCTATTAGAGATCTATAGATAATAAATCCCTAAAGAATAGGAATGACACTAGTGTAGTCATATTCTTTACATATATACTTATATATTTACTTATAATATATTTTTCAACACACTTGCTCATAAAGTGGCTCTAATTTCACCGCAATTAGGCACATAATGATGCCTGTTATCAAACTGTGACTTTTTCATTACTATTATTCACAAAGTGAGTTATACAGTTTTTTTTTTAATTTATTGGTTGAGTTGCTTTGTTCTTAAAAAAGTTTCGAAACAAAAAAGGTCGTGCTCAATAGTACAAATAAATTAATGTACCTATTGCTTGCTCATTTCATGCAACTTCGTATTAATTTCAACTTGTACGTGCTTAATAAATAAAACTTTCACTCAAATATAAATTTTATTTGCTCTGTAATTAAGAAAAATTTAAATTTCCTATTTTGTACGTGGTTAAAACTCTATCCACGATAAGCCAAAATAAAAAGAAACTTCATTCTTTTAGTCTATGGCCGATCGCCATTGTAAGATGCGCGCGCATAGGAAAATTAATTAATTTTGCCCGCCATTTTGAAAAAAATTCACAACCCGTTTTTACTGTTAAAAATATTTTTTTGTATTATTTTCTTCACAAGTGTGTTGAAAAACGTCGTATGATACACGTGTGTGTTGATGATTACCGTCCTCGGCTCTCTTAAGACCCTCACCTACGGCTCGGGTCTCAATGACGCCTCAGCGGTAATCACCAACATTGCACACTTGTACCATAATGTACTATTATAGTGCCCAGTTGACGGCGATACGCGCACATATTACAGACTTGTGTCTTACGTATAAACTTAACTGGCGACATTCATTTCCATCTTTAGTGTGTAATGGAAAGGTGCGATCATATTTTAATAAAAACCAGCCAAGTGCGAGTCGGACTCGCGCACGAAGATTTCCGTACCACTTTCGCAAAAAAAACGGCAAAAAAATAACACGTTTGTTGTATGGGAACCCCACTTAAACATTTATTTTATTCTGATTTTAGTATTTGTTGTTATAGCGGCAACAGAAATACATCATCTGTGCAAATTTCAACGATCTAGCTATCACGGTTCATGAGATACAGCCTGGTGACAGACAGACAGACAGACAGACGGACCGCGGAGTCTTAGTAATAGGGTCCCGTTTTTACCCTTTGGGTACGGAACCCTAAAAACTGCTTCTGCGCATGTATATGAACAACTATCTACAAGAAAGGATAATTCTCAAAAAAAAAAATATCTTCCATAAATTTTTTTATCATGTGACGACAACTTTATTTATTTACTTAAGTGCACACAAAACACTTAACAGAGAAAATAAAGAATACAGATAGAAGAGCACAAAGGTACTGCTTATTTCAACAGAAATTTCTTCCAGCAGACCTGCGACAGGACAGTTGGATGATCAAATATCAAATCAAATATTTTATTAGAGCATTAAACATGATTACAGATTATTAGTAATCGTTAACAGCTACATTAGTGTGAAACTGTGTTTGCATAGCAAAAAAAATTCTAAATCTATGGTTTTAGCCATTAGCGCCCATTTTTAACAAAAATAAATTACAATTACAACAAATTAAAAACTACCTAATCATTACAAAATTATTCAAAATATTATAACATCAATAAAAATAAGAAATATAAAAACATCAGTAAAAATAATTGGTAAAAAATAAACAAGTCAATAAAAATAATAATTATACACAATAAATTTTATATCAAATTCAATACATTGCATTAAAATACTTTTGCAAGAAAATACAGCAATTACAAAATTGTTAAAAAATTTGGTCAAGATCTCCAGTTCTCTTAGTGCATGTGTGTGTGTGTGTGTGTGTGTGTGTGTTTGCGTGTGTGTGAGTGTGTGTGTTCGGAAATATGTTTATAAAAGGTATATAATTACTACTACGGAGGAAGACACCCAGGCAGACCGTGTATATATATAGTCCATCATAATCTTTGGTCGTAGGTAAGTATCACCCATTCATCAGAATTTCTAGCTCCTCATACATTCGGCTTTGGAGCCACTTGTCGGTGACAGCTTTGCACTCCCGTAAGGTAAGTGGATAGATATTTAAAATTTTATTTATTTTGTTGTCTAAAAACGGTCCAAAGAAAAAGTGATAGACGAAGACACAGTGTGTAGAAAGGAATAAGTGAAACTTAAAATAGACTATAATAACTTAACTAATTATATATAAATTACACATATACCTTAACTAAATATAAGTACATACATATAATATACAAAATTACAATATGGTAGAGAGATAATGTTCTTTATATAGAAACTACTAGAACTTTATATAGAAACAATCCTTATTTTTTGAGAATTGTATTTAGGTTAAAAAATATTGTACCTATGTGCTATGCTAGACTATAATCTAACTCTGCATCAAATTTCATGCAGATCCGTTCAGTCGTTCTGGCGTGTTTGATAAACAAACATTTATCCATCCATCCATTTATCCAAACCCTCGCATTTTTCATATAAATAGAAAAGTACAGTACCCATGGCCATTTATTTACATAAATACAAATTTACATAGTATACAAAACTTAATAAACAAAAAACTGCAAGACCGTCGTCAAAAAATTCGTCCAGGATATTTCCTGTCCAGGAAGAATTTTTTGACGACGGAAAGAAGGATTATACCCTACACCCAAACACAACCAATTCTGTTACATGGTGACGACAGGTTTACCATCTATACACCTCTGCTAACCCCTGCGGGTAGCAGGCGTGATGTTATATTAAATCTATAAGTACGCATAGTTGGGGCAGATCCGATGATTAGTCGCAAGTGCAGATCTGTGTAGCGCCCAGTCGCGGTGGCGGCACAGGGAAACTATGGAGTCGAACACATACTTATGTAAGAGCACAATGACTATATTTCCGCTCTGGTGTATCCGCCACTTGCATGTGGAGTTGCCCACAGCAAACCATGTTTAAATTTATAAATAAAGGCACGGACGTCATGTCTGTGGATTCTTTGTAAGGAAGGAGTGGTGTTTAGCTGGTAGGTACCTAAGTGGGTCCGACACTGCCCTCGTATGTGAGACAGCTTGGGCGTCCAATGAAGATTTCCCATTCCTGCCGAAAAAAAACAGGTACTTTTATTGATTTTACTTCACTGGCAAGGTCGAAGGCAAGAAGCCGAGGGGTCGCAGCTCGATTAGATATAGATGATCTGACCAAATCCGTGCAACGCTGAAACCCAAGCTGCACGATGGACTTTGCGACGCCAAGGACAGACACAGATGGAGAAACATCATCAAATAAAAGACGATCTTCTGTCGTCCAATCACAACGCTCAGTTATGAGGAACACGAGGCAAGGAGTAGGGGTGTCTCGCGTGGATTTACGTTTTAGGCACTTAAGGACGCACCCTAATTGCTCAGGAACCTGGCGTCGTCGGCGTATTTAAGTGCACTGATAAATCAATGTTAAATGTTTGTATAAAGTTGTTTAGTTCATAAGTGTTATATTGAGTACAGCAAACAATTGTTAATGAAAAAAAAACCGGCCAAGTGCGAGTCGGACTCGCGCACGAAGGGTTCCGTACCATTATCGCAAAAACGGTTAAAAAAAAACCACGTGTTGTATGGGAGCCTCACTTAAATATTAATTTTATTCTGTTTTTAGTATTTGTTGTTATAGTGGCAACAGAAATACATCATCTGTGAAATTTCAGCTCTCTAGCTAACACAGTTCATGAGATACAGCCTAGTGACAGACGGACAGACAGACAGACAGACGGATCGCGGAGTCTTTGTAATAGGGTCCCGTTTTTACCCTTTGGGTACGGAACCCTAATAAATAAGGGGTTAAGTTCCATGTATAATATATTTTATACTGGCAAATGTATGTATGTATTTTAACTTTTTTGTATAGCTGTACGATTAAGATTTACTTACGATTAAAAAAATTATCATCACATTTGTAGTATGTTTAGATATTTTATTTATAATGATTATATTCCTAACTAGCTGTGCCCGCGGCTTCGCTCCCGTCTTCTGTCTGCCAACCCTACCCTACTTTCCTTCCTGCTTACCCTACTTACCTACCTACCATTTTTGTTTCTATAGTCATCATTCTTTCGCAGAGAATCTTAACACCGCGATTCAGAAAATGACTTCAAATGCACAACGCCATCTATCGAATATCGAGTTCAGCTGTCCGAGTAGCTGAAGCAATTCACGCGCAAGTGTGTTGTGATAATTTTACTTCTTGAACACTTTAAATTCATCTAACTTTTGATAGAGTGAACCGATTGCGATGAAACAAAAACTAAGTAATTCTTCAAGTTACGCACCATTTTTATGTATTAAAAAGTTATTTAAATTGGTTTCGTACATTTCACGTGATGCGTGCACAAATAAATAGACAAACAGACAATAATTCCAAAAATGCCGAAAATAGGTTCTGTTCCTTTAACACCTCGGCTTTTTTTTTAGAAATATTTTCGATGTACAAAAATTACTTTTCTACAGATTTATTATATGTAATAATAATAATAATTGATAATATTTATCCACTCCATTCCATTCCTGTCTGTCCATCTGTCCCTAAAGGACTTTAAGTGTTAGAGAGAGAACGCTACATTTAAAGCGAGAGCGAAACAGATCTCTCGGCTTAGGACTAGGGTGGCTATCCATCAAGATTTTATGAGAATCAACCAATACAAGCCGCGAATTACGGCCCCAACTTGCGTATTGCGATGGGGCATTGGTTAAGTCAAAGCTCCAGAGCCTTGAACATCGTCGCCGAGTTGCCAGCTTGTCGGTTTTTTATCGATTACATTTCGGGGAATGTGCGATGGAATTGCATAATCTAATTCCGCCCAGCTCGTTTCATCATCGGACAACCAGACGTACGGCGATACGCCATCGGTACATGGTGGACATCCCACCCATACGCACTAAACTTTTTGAGAATACTTTTATTATGCGTACAGCTAAGGAGTGGAATTCCCTGCCGGAGTCTGTGTTTCCCGATAGCTACAACCTAGGGGTCTTTAAGTCAGTGTGTCAGAGTGAATAGGTTACTTCTAGGCAAGCGTGCTCCATCATCGACCACATCATCGCTTACCATCAGGTGAGATGGTGGTCAAGCGTGAGCCTAAAAAAAAAAAATTGTAGGTCGTATATTCATCGCCACTGCTCGCAAAACGTTGAAGAAAAACATCGTGAGGAAACTGGTATGACTTAAAAAAAGAGTTCGAAGAATTGTAACATCGATCACTCTTCACTGGGACCACATGGTACATAATAGCCTACTCCCTCTCTATGAGAGGAGGCCTGTGTCCCAGCAGTGGGAACAATATAAGGCTGATGATGATGATGAACCAAATAAAGTAGTGTCAGGAATCATTGTTAAGAAGCTCGTCCGCGGAAGTACTATAACCATACATATTTCTGTAAGTTTTTTTTTTTTTTAAACGTTGCCCCACACTAGAAATTTTTTTCTGTATCGTGGGTGCGTTTACAAACATATAAACTCACGTACACAAACACCCAGAGCCGGAACAACTATCTGTAGGTCATACAAATATTTGTTCCGTGCGGGAATCGAACCCGCGGCACGCAGCGCAGCAGTCAATCGCTCAACCACTGCGCCAACCGTGCGCCGAAAGTGTTGCCGTGTTCCGACTTGAAGGTTATGTGTGCCGGTTTAGTTCTTTGTCTTTTTAGCGTGTCTATGGCAAATACTTATTTAAATATTTATGTCTGGCCCAGTATTCAGCTAAGGCAACACCATTGGCTGACGCGGCCATAAGGTTCTCACATGTACAGGACGAAAGATAGGCCATGCTCTTCGGTGTAGTTACTATGTTGGCCACACATAGTACCCATGTGTGTTCGTCAACTCGACTCCACCTCGATTTATCAAATTGATAGTTAGAGCGGTTTCAGACTAGCGTTTTTTTCTAAGCAACCAAACTACTAGGAGATCAGAATCATCACCACGGGATCTGGAGGCAAAAGTCCTCGCGCAAATATAGGCATGGCGCGCGGAGAAGAAATGCCGGGGCGAATCTCCGCTGCCGCAACAAATCACGGCTCGTCGGACAGAGCTCCGACAAGATCTCATGGCGACATGGAGAGGGCGACTGTAGCAACCCAACGCTGGGCATGCCACAATAGTGGCGATAAGGCCCTCTTTGAGGAGTGGCTTGAGAGGCGTCACGGTGTCCTCACCTTCCGCCTGACGCAGGTCCTCACCGGACACGGCAGTTTCGGGCGGTTCCTGTTCAGGATAAGGCGGGAGGCAACGCCCGGGTGTCACCATTGTGCGGATTGCCCGGACACGGACACGTTAGAACATACGGTGGAGGTCTGCCCCGCTTGGGAGGATCAATGTCGTGTCCTCGTGGAGGCTATCGGCGGTGGTGACCTCTCGAGTCCGGCCCTAGTTCAGGCCATGGTACGGAGCGAGAGGCCATGGGAAGCTGCCACCTCCTTCTGCGAAGCAGTAATGCTCGCGAAGGAGGAGGCAGAACGCGTGAGGGAGAGACAACGGAGGCGCCCTCACGCCCTAAGCCACCGCAGGAGACGCCCCGGGCGTCGGGAGTCGCATGCCGATGCCCGGCCATCGTAGGCGCGGGCTTGCGGACGGCTAGTAATGGGTAGCTCGCCGCCCGATAAGGACCAGGCCCGAGTCGACGGCGCGTAGTGTTCCACGCGCGCCTCAATGAGATGTCAGCAAAATTGACGGTGTCCGCTACGGCCGATGCCTGTCTGGGTCGCGGATAAATTTGAAAATAGTTACCGCGGCCCTGGCTCAAGCAACTGAAGGAACACGGGTGGGTTTTAGTCAGTAAAAGTCTGACACGCCCACCCGCTTCACCCAGAGCGGGAGAAGTCATTGGATGATTTCACAACCCACCAAAAAAAAAAAAAGGAGATCAGAATCATGAAGAAACAAAATCTATGTTAACGCTAGCGAAGCCGCTGGCCAAAACTAGTAAAAAAATTAAAACACATAATGTATGGTTAACCCACAGTATGACTTCAGAATAGATATCGTGTTACGCGCTATCTTTTACGAAGATTTTCTATTTACAGCTTACAGGCGCTTCGTCCGATTTCAAATCGGATCGGATTATGAGAATCAAGATTAATTAATTTTATCATCGTACTAGTGTCCCGCCCTAGCCTGACCTGGATCACAATAATCAAGTAACCTTTAAAACGGTGGAGGAAATCCAAAAATTCGAAGATATGTGACGTCCACCAACCTGCATGGGCCCAGTGCGGGTGGATTACGGCCCATTTTATCTCACAGAGAGGAGACCTGCGCGCACAACGGACCAAATAATATTCTAAGTGCGGTGAAGGGGGCCCATCTATCCTACCCCGAGGGTCTTTGTTGGAAGCGTATGATAGCGACACAGTTGACACAAGAAGAAGCAGACGTGAAGACGAACAGAAGATTACAAGAAGTCGTGTTGCAGCGACCTCTAGTAACCTTAGCCACAGATAATACACACATCAACACGGTCTAGGGATATTTAAAAAAAAGCGAATTACTATCAATGTGTTAATTATTTATATGACATGTATATATTTAAAAGATACGTTATTTAATATTCTACCATTTTTTAATAATGGTTAAGGTACTTCGATTAAAATTTCAGGATTTTATGGAAAAAATATGAAGCATAGACGGAAACCGTATATGAATTAACTTTTAATTTATGAGTCAAAACTGAAATAAATAGAAAAATCATTTAATTTGTGTTTATAAACTTGAAGTTGTAGTCTGAGAAAGCGCCCATGATGTTCATAACACATCGGCAACGATTCGGCATGCTCAGAACAAGGTTGTCAATGTCTTGCTGCGGAATATTGTCCCATGTCCTTCTGAGGTGCGCAAAAAGTTGATCTTCTGTAGCCCGATTTTCAGGAACTTCCTTCAGAGCTCTTCTTTGCAGCATAACCCACGCATGCTCAACGGGATTTAGATCTGGCGATTGAGCAGGCCAGTCTAAGGCCGTAACATTGTGTGTATGTAACCAAGCTGCTACCGTTCTCGCCGTGTGTGCCCGGGCATTGTCGTGCATGAGCAGGAAATCTTGCCCCATTTTTGTTCTGTGGGACAAGATTACGGGCCCCAGCACCTGTTGGACGTCTCGTTCTGCCGTCATATTGCCCCGCACCCAAACGAGATCCGTCCGTCCTCCAAGACGAATTCCTGCCCAAACCATAATTGTTCCTCCTTGGTATGGGTGAACTTCCTGAGGGTTCTGAAGACGGCTCCATCGTCCAGGAACTCGCCAAACACGCGTCCTTCGTGAATCTGGATGGAAGCCGAACCTGGATTCATCCGTGAACAGCACATTGGACCGTTGCTCACGGCCCCAGTCCACGTGGTTCCGAACCCATTCTAATCGTCGTCCACGATTGCCTCTCCGTAAAGGTGGGACCCGGAGTGGTCTACGAGAGCGTAGATTGTTTTCATGCAGTCGCCTTCTTACTGTTTGGTCACTCATAAGCACTTGGTGTTCCACTCGCAGCCTTTGGACCAATTGAGTCGCCGTTGCATTTGGTTGAGCTCGCGCAGTAATTTGCAAAAATCGGTCTTGTCTGGGGGTAGTGAAGCGACTTGGTCCCCGATGCCTCTCCGCTACTTCACCTGTAGCACGATAGCGTGTCCACAATCTTGAAATTACATTTTGGTGGGTCCCTATGGCCTCAGCAACATTACGCTGAACAGACCCAGCTTCCAGCATTCCCACAGCTCGTAACATCTCCGCCCTCATCAAATGTTGGCGTTGCATGACTACAATACCTCAATTTTAACTTACTCTTTCGTTTAAAAATGAAAAAAAACTGTAACTAAACGTAATTCGTATTGTTTTCTAAATTTCGCACAAATGAAAATTCCCTCTCCTACACATCAAGACATTTTTATGCCACCGAAACAAAAGAATTTTCAAAAATTTGAATTTGGAATTAGTCTGAGATAAATTACAAACAAATCGGTGTATAAAAGATTCCAATGCGGCCAGTACTTTTCGAGTTATTTATTTGAGTATGAAATATCCCTAGACCGTGTTGATGTGTTTATAATACTAGCATACAGGTGTCTAACTAAGGTACGTAACTAGCATTTCTCATCTGATTATACCGATTATTTTTTGTAAATCGATCGCGTTCTGTTCCGTTCCATAGCGATAGATAGATAACCATCTATATCCGTGGAACGGACGGACGGACGGACGGACGGACGGACGGACGGTTCGTGTAGTAGCTTGAACTCATTTAACACAAGTGGGAATTTTAGTGGCTGACGAAGACTGTCGCAGAGACTCCTTACAGCAGTTTACTTACTGCAAATATTTTAGCACAAAAAATAACATAAGATATCAAGGTGAGGTTGGGCAAGCGCCCCACTTTGCCCCACTATGGCTGCGCCCATAAATGTGAGTGTACTAAACACCTTTACCAACCCTCTTCGAAAACAGGTTCAACAAAATCCTTCGTGCGACCTCAGAAATTGATGGGTGACATTGAAATCATGCGTAGGTCGCAAATAAGAGATCATTTGTCATTATTTTTGCAAAGCAGGAACAGCATATTTACCAAATTGTCTAGTTCTGACAACACTTTGAACGGTGTATTCACGAACATGAGCCAAAAATATTTAGTGGTCAAGCGCGAGCATATAGAATATATTAAAAAAAAATATATGCAAATTGGGATGATGCTTGAAAATTATAATTTAGCCCGCCTGGTAAATCAATAAAAAATATACACGTATTTGTTCTATTGTAACGTATTATAAAAAAAATACGATACAATACAGTGCGTTCAAATTTCGCGTGACGACACGTTTTAGTACATTTTCTACACAAAAGTGACATCACATTTTATACTCAACTACCCACCCACTCAATGCATTTTATCCCTGTCAATTGTTATTGATTTGATAAAGCAGAAAACACGGGTTCAATATTTTTCTATAACCTGTCGGATTAAATAGATTTTTTTTTTACCCAGCAGGAATCATCCCTATGTGTAGCTGTATAAAACAGCTTGCGTTACAAAACAGCGCTGACTCGAAGTTGTTCTTTGACATTCGTTACGGATAGTCATAATACCATTGCGTTATATATAATAAGGACAATGGGACCACGCATTAAATGACTACTTAAATCTAATATATATATTATATCTAATACCTTTAAACGAG
This sequence comes from Orthosia incerta, assembly GCA_948252205.1. Lineage (NCBI taxonomy): Eukaryota > Metazoa > Arthropoda > Insecta > Lepidoptera > Noctuidae > Orthosia > Orthosia incerta. Next base: position 6,391,753 of record OX411769.1, read on the forward strand.
CAATTCTTGTATATTTGTATATATAATCTGAATCTCGGAAACGGCTCCAACGATTTTTATGTAATTTAGTACGCAGAGGGTTTCGGGGGCTATAAATCGATCTAGCTAGGTTTCATTTTTAGAAAACGTCGTTTTCTCTATTTTCACCCGAGCTCAGTCACCCAGGTACTAATTATAAATAGAAAACCCAAATTTTGTGTTTGTTCAGACGTGTAGAGTAATCTCTGGAACCACTACACATATTTAAAAAAATCTTGCAGCATTTGAAAGGTACATTATTCCAGATGGTAATTCGGCTATACATTATTATGATCCGGGTGAAGCCGGGGCGGGCCACTAGTTATAATTAAATGTATAATCTGATGTCAAAAGCAACCCTCTTTTTCTTGATTCTACTGTCCATTCGGAAAAATAGGTTGTTATGGAGAAGAACAGGTAAGAAACTTCACAACAACTCTTTTAAAAAAAGTGTTTTACAATATATACATACTGTAGCGTGATCGCTACAAGACGCTTTGCTTTAGCCTTTTTTTTTAATTTGTCAAAGCAGGCTAGTTATAATTTTTCAAATTTTCTTATTTCGTTTGTCAAGAAAACAGAAGACGATTTTTTTTCTAAGACTGTCACAAAGAATTTTGATAAAAATGTTTTGGCTCTGTTATCCACTACTAAATTTATTATTGGTATTTTTTTTAAAGTAACTGTTTAATAGTTTGTTTTAAATTGCCAGCGACAATATGACCATAGCTATGTCCATTCTTGTACGGAAATGGCAGGAAACCATTCCTTGTCGTTAGGCCAAGGGTACGTGATATTCGGGTCCACGGGCGCGCCGGAGCTTGCGGACCGCATGTTTCTGTAATTGAGCTCTGTCAGAGACACCAACTATCGTTTCGCTACCAGGACATGCCTCATAGTTGCCGTTCGACAGATTGAAGAATAGGGCAGTCCAGCCAAAACAATGATGACAAGCTTATCATAAATATAACCATGTCGCTGACAAGTGTTTATGCATCATGAATCAAAACTGGTATGTAATGACTATTCTTACTAATTGTTCTTTTGAATGTCGATTTCTTCTGGTATTTCAGACCCTTTTGGTTCCATAATTTTGATGGTCAATTTCCTTGTCTGTAGATATCAGTTGAGCCGACTTTCGGCTCTTTACCCCGGGACAGAACGAACTACCTCAGGAGTACCTGCAGTCTTCGGGGTTCCGAACATCTTTCAACGGGTTCCGTACATATTCTATTAAAGAAATCGTGAATGGTTGAAGAGGTTCTACGGAAGACGGTTTGGTTCATCCAATAACAATTGTCTGCTTTCATATTTCTTTGAAATTTTTGTTTATATTTATGTAGCTTACATTTTAAGTTAGCGTACTTAAAAACTTTTATTACCTTACTTGTGTCATGTTACGGTATCGTACTTTAATTTAATGCTTAAGCCATCATTGGACTGGTTGCAACTATGTCTGAAGATTAGGCACGTGATTTCCGCTTTATTCTTTTATGCCTTGCCATAATTTCACTCATATGTTTATTTTACTAAATACTAAAAATAATTTAAACGATATTGACTATTGCGTCATTCCTTTTTTAAAATAACATGTTTACATTTTTACTATTTTCATGTTTTCGGTGTTTGTGTGTTTAATTCAAAATTATACGTTATCGTTGCGTTAAAAAAGTTTATTTATTTTTATTTAATAACGCTACAAATGGCGCCCGAACTAAAGTAAGTTTTAATATTCATGTTACTACTGAAGTATATATTCTTTTTCATTATTGTGTGTGTGGTGCTCTTCGAGCAATTTTTAATTTTATCAAGTTTCAGAACCTGGAAATTTTCTTAATGTTGAATTGGATTCTGTGGAGTATAGCACTATTTCTACTTTTACCCCTTGATCGGATGAGGCGTCAGGCAAAATACGTTTTCTTTTGCTTGTGATGTATTTGTCTTATATTCTGAATTATAACTTGTTATTGTAAGTCAATAAAGAACCTAATTAATATGAAATAACTTTTATTTCTGTCCTCACATATTTTTACATAACCCTGAGTTTTATTTAATTCCCTTAGCTAGCAGTAGATAGAACCCGTAGTGAGTGCTTGGAAGTATGAACGTTTAGGCTTCGAGTATAAAGGTAAGCTTGGATTACAAGGTTGTTTGCTAGTTATCTATTTATTATTATTTTTTGATTCTTAGCCCAGCTATAGCGTTTTCCTCGTCTTACTCACCATACTCGTTCCTTGTTCATAACATTCGATGTTTAACACTTTCCAACTTTGGGTAACATACTCGTGTGATGTGGAAGGCGTGTTTCATCACGTGTTATTGGCCAGACTCTAAGCATTTATTTTTAGCTGAAAGTTGGGTTCATCACGCGTTGAACTTTTTCTTCCCTGCCGAGGCTTGTGTGAAAGTTGCAGTCGATCTATCTATGGCTTTTCTCAGAAACCTATAACATTTTTTTGCCTTTTATCTATACATTGTTATTACATGTCTTTCCCTGCTTATCCCATAGACATTTTAGTCGTTAATATTTGATATTACAGTGGTCAATATAAAGTTTGTTGAATCTTAAACTCAAATCTCTCTCCCACATTTCTCTCCTTTACAAATTGCCTTATAATTTCAAAATGGTTATTTAGATTCACCAGAATCCTTTCGAAATATTAGTTTTACTCTTAATGCTATGCATTGTTACCATTTTTTGCCAGTTTATTTACATAATTTAATGTAAATTTTTCAAATTATGTATATTGTCAACCTTCTCCATTTCAAACAATCAACTCGTTGCTAGGCAACAGACTGATATTTTCACCGCAGTTGACACTTGGTGATGTTTATTTTGAAATATTTGTTCCCTCTAGTGATGTACCGGTGTCGATAAAATCTCTTATCGATAAAAATTTATGAGATGTACACGTGTCGATAAAATCTTTTATAGATATTTTTTCAAATTATTTATTTTTTTCGAAATATCTGTTACACTGCCTGTAGTGATGTTCTTTTTAGCCTGCATGATTTTAATCATTAAGATTTTCTTACCTAGCCTATTATCGATAATCTAGTATTTAGCCCTTACTTAAGACTTATTTTTTTTACTTTAGCTTATAGTCTCTTTATTTTGTCTCAACCTTTCTCTTTTGCCTTTGTATCTTATTAGGTAATTTTAAGGTATCTGTTAGGCTATAGCGATTAATTTAGTTTAGGTTTAGTGGACGTTTCCTAAGCTCGCATCAATAAGGGGCGTTAGTTTTGGCTATCTATCTTGTTTGATCTTTGACTCAAGTCACATATTTGTGCTGGAGTCTTATATTTTTGTCGTGGACGTGTTGTTGATTTGGGGACTTATCTTTGAACTCGAGTTCCACCTCCTTGTTGTACCTTTGGCTCAAGTTGTATCTTTGAACTTGAGTTTTGTTTTGGTCGTTCCTTTGACTCCTGTTCCATAGTTTGAACTGGAGTCCCATGTTTTATATATAGGTTGTAAGCTTTTACTCTGATCCTACGTCGTTTTTTATTTTGACTGAGGATACATTTTTTTTTTTTTGTCCGTTGTCGAATTTCAGGCCAAGGTTTTTCTTTTTCCGAAGCTGTTATTTCTGACCGAAGACGCTTTTTAACTGGAAGCAACAGTTAAAATTTATTTAGTTTGTCTACTAGGGTCTAGGATATTTTCTTGGTATTGAGTTGGGCTAGGTAATTTCATCTAATTTTATCCTCTTGATTATCACAGTTAGGGTTGTCAAACCTTTCTAGGGTTGGCAATCAATTTTTTTTTTTTTTGCTGGAAAGAGGGTATTGTAGCGTGATCGCTACAAGACGCTTTGCTTTAGCCTTTTTTTTAATTTGTCAAAGCTGGCTAGTTATAATTTTTCAAATTTTCTTATTTCGTTTGTCAAGAAAACAGAAGACGATTTTTTTTCTAAGACTGTCACAAAGAATTTTGATAAAAATGTTTTGGCTCTGTTATCCACTACTAAATTTATTATTGGTATTTTTTTTAAAGTAACTGTTTAATAGTTTGTTTTAAATTGCCAGCGACAATATGACCATAGCTATGTCCATTCTTGTACGGAAATGGCAGGAAACCATTCCTTGTCGTTAGGCCAAGGGTACGTGATATTCGGGTCCACGGGCGCGCCGGAGCTTGCGGACCGCATGTTTCTGTAATTGAGCTCTGTCAGAGACACCAACTATCGTTTCGCTACCAGGACATGCCTCATAGTTGCCGTTCGACAGATTGAAGAATAGGGCAGTCCAGCCAAAACAATGATGACAAGCTTATCATAAATATAACCATGTCGCTGACAAGTGTTTATGCATCATGAATCAAAACTGGTATGTAATGACTATTCTTACTAATTGTTCTTTTGAATGTCGATTTCTTCTGGTATTTCAGACCCTTTTGGTTCCATAATTTTGATGGTCAATTTCCTTGTCTGTAGATATCAGTTGAGCCGACTTTCGGCTCTTTACCCCGGGACAGAACGAACTACCTCAGGAGTACCTGCAGTCTTCGGGGTTCCGAACATCTTTCAACGGGTTCCGTACATATTCTATTAAAGAAATCGTGAATGGTTGAAGAGGTTCTACGGAAGACGGTTTGGTTCATCCAATAACAATTGTCTGCTTTCATATTTCTTTGAAATTTTTGTTTATATTTATGTAGCTTACATTTTAAGTTAGCGTACTTAAAAACTTTTATTACCTTACTTGTGTCATGTTACGGTATCGTACTTTAATTTAATGCTTAAGCCATCATTGGACTGGTTGCAACTGTGTCTGAAGATTAGGCACGTGATTTCCGCTTTATTCTTTTATGCCTTGCCATAATTTCACTCATATGTTTATTTTACTAAATACTAAAAATAATTTAAACGATATTGACTATTGCGTCATTCCTTTTTTAAAATAACATGTTTACTTTTTTACTATTTTCATGTTTTCGGTGTTTGTGTGTTTAATTCAAAATTATACGTTATCGTTGCGTTAAAAAAGTTTATTTATTTTTATTTAATAACGCTACAATACATACATTAATTCGTATACGTGAGGACAATGCACCCAGACTAACACTTCTATATCACTTATCTAGACACACAGAAGCGTGTCAAGCCAAGTTCAGGCAGAAAAGTAACTGACGCGACTAACAAGTAAATTCATTCATTTGATAAATAGGAACATGGTACTCACATATTTAAAAATATTGCAAACATAGGTATTTACCTATGTTTGCAATATTTTTAAATTGCAAACATAGGTATTTTTTTTTTTTTTTTTTTTGTTGAATTAGGTAATTTTACCTAATTCAACAACAGCGGAACAGTGTGCGAGTCAATTTCTTAAACGTAAGATGACAATGATGATTGGTCACATATCGCTTCCTCGAACTTCTTTGGTCTTTGGTTTAGTGACCATAAATACATAGTACGATACTAAACCACCAGATGGCGTACCAGTAAAACATTTAACGATATTTTCATTATTCTTGTATGTGATGCTATCGTAAAACTCATTTCAACCGAAGATGCCAACTAGAACTGCAACTATGTGATTTTTTAATCACATAGTTGCAATAATACAATGTATTTCTGATATTACATAATATCACACCTGTAATCTCCGAAGGGATCGACGGAGGTGCATCATAGCACTCCCATGTTTCAACAGTTATGTATTTATTTATCACGAGGAGCTCGTGGCTAAATAATAACAGCCGCACGGGTCGATCATCAAGGTTAAGCAACGCTTGACGAGGTCGGTCCGTGGATGGGTGACCATTTCAGCATACCGAGTTCCTTCCGTGCCTCGGAATGCACGTTAAGCCGTTGTCCCGGCTGTCATTTGAAGATCTTTGACAGTCAGAAGCTTGAGATCTGACACCAGTCTTGCCAAGGGCACAGATAATATAATACTAGCATACAGATGCCTCATCCCATACAAAGAAAACGTGCCGACGTAACTAGCGTTTTTCATCTAATTATATCGATTATTTTTTGTAAATCGATCGCGTTCGGTTCCATTCCACGGCGATAGATAGATCACCATCTATATCCGTGGAACGGAACGCAACGGGACCGAACGCGATCGATGTACAAAAAATAATTACCGTGTTACCCGTTACTGGGTTGTGGAGGTCAGATAGGCAGTCGCTCCATGTAAAACACTGGTACTTAGCTGAATCCGGTAAGACTGGAAGCCGACCCCAATATAGTTGGGGAAAAAGGCTAGGTAGATGATGATGATTTATTTATTTATCTATTTATTCATTTATTTATTTAATTATTTATATATTTAGGGACAAGAAACAGCAGTTATGTTTAAGTCCTATGTAAGTGTCCTATGTATGTGTCCTATGTATGTGTCTTATGTAGCTACTCCCTGTTTCTTCCTCTCGTCTATGGATGGCGCTATCTTGTCTCGCAACAACACAGAACAGGGGGGTGACCATAAGCTCTTAGAGCGGTATCAATTTGAGATCGAATAAGGGACAGATGTATCTGACTTGTATACATCTGTCACCTACTCGATATCAAATTGATACCACTCTAAGAGCTTATGGTCACCCCCCAGGGTTTTCCAAGTGGGCCTGGACGGCCAAATCCGAAATTATGAAGAAGAGCGAAAATCACTCAATGAAGTTTCGTGCCCGATTTTGATGAAAACTGAAACATTTGGTTTTTGAAAAATCAATAATCCTAGCCAGGAATCAGATCCGTTGCTTATGAAATAAAAACACGCTTTATTAATACACCATCCGTACTCCTTGGGTGCTCTAGCGGAGCTCCATATCGTTGTCAATGTGGTGAAGCAGTCGACAGCCTCGGTCACCATGACCTATCCTGCAATAGGAGCGCTGGCCGGATAGCACGGCACGCCAGCATTAATGACATCATACGTCGGGCTCTTGTCACCGCCGGGGTGCCAGCTGTTTTAGAACCCAATGGCTTGGCACGCGACGATGGGAAGAGACCAGACGGAATGACCATAATGCCTAGGAAGGTGGGTAGGCCTTTGGTGTGGGATGCAATATGTGTCGACACTCTTGCGCCATACCATCTTCTTAGCACTGCGGGCTGTGCTGGGGCGGCTGCTGCCGGTGCAGAAAACCTCAAACGGCGCAAATATAACAACCTTATTGGAAGTTATATGTTTGAGCCGTTTGGGGTTGAAACATTAGGTCCAAGGGGTCCGAGTGCGCATCGAGTTTTTCTAGAAATTAGCACAAAGCTCGTCGACTCTTCACGTGACCAGAGGGCTGGCCTTTTCTTCGGCCACAGAATCAGCACTACCATCCAACGTGGCAATGCTGCCAGCGTTCTGGGCACGTTTCCCGTTGACATCGATGTGGACGAATTTTTTGATGCACAATGAGCTCTTTTTGTCTCCCTTTTATATTTGTATATAGGTTTGTTTTTTTTACAATATTCAATTGTATTTATGATAATAAATGTGTTCCTTACTTGAAAATTGTTTTAAATTTATAAATGCGGAACTAACTCTGTATGTCTATTTGTTACCTTACCACGTCTTAAATACTCAACGGATTTAAATGAATCTTGGCACACGGGTAGACTATGAACTGAATTAGTTTTTATCCCATGCATAAGTTCCCATAGGACAATTTTTACGCGGACAAAGCCAAGATAGAAGCTTGGTTTAAATTAAAAACAGTTGTATGCTTTCCAACCACTTATAGGACCTACTTAACAGTAAAAAAATATAAGTATTAGTAACTAGTGAACTAGAACAAAAGATTCTAGTGACTTTAAAAGAATGGAGTGAAGTTGCAAAGCCACAGAAAATAAATGAAGTCGCCTCGAGAGACCGACTTCGTGTTAGAGAGAGACAGCGATGTGTGCATGTAGAATGACGTCGGTTTGTCTATCTGTATATAATATAATATATAATGTTTTTATATAGTTTATTTAATTTCAGGCAACTAAGGTCCATAGATAAAATACACCATACAATAATGAGGGTACATCATTGAGGCTATAATATTATTATTTTAGCTTCAGTAATGTAGACTTCACACGGGTCGATCTTCAAGGTTAAGTAACGCTTGCTGGGATTGGTCCGTGGATGGGTGACCAACATACCGAGATTCCTGCGTGCCTGGGCAAGCACGTTAAGCTGTTGGTCCCAGCTGTCATTTAAAGATCCTTGACAGTCGTTAAGGGTAATAAGAAGTAAAAAACCGGTCAATTGCGAATCGGACTCGCGCACGAAGGGTTCCGTACCATTATCGCAAAAAATGGCAAATAAAAACACGTTTGTTGTATGGAAGCCCCACTTAAATATTAATTTTATTCTGTTTTTAGTATTTGTTGTTATAGCGGCAACAGAAATACATCATCTGTGAACATTTCAACTGTCTAGCTATCACGGTTCATTAGATACAGTCTGGTGACTGACATACTGTCGAACCGCGGTGTCTTAGTAATAGGGTCCCGTTTTTGCCCTTTGGGTACGGAATAACGGTCCCTGTCCGTTACAAAATTTTAATATTAACCTTGTACAAGAAAATCTCTACTAACATCTCTAATAACACCAAGAAGAGACTCGTTAGAACCCTGATATTCTCAATTTTCTTTTACGGCTCCGAATCTTGGGCAATTCGCTCGGTGGATCGAAGAAAAATTGAGGCTTTCGAGATGTGGTGCTGGAGGAGCATGTTGCGCATATCATGGACAGCAAAACGCACAAATAAGTCCATTCTCGACCAATTAAACATCAAAATCAGACTCTCCACGATCTGCTACCAAAGAGCCCTAATTTTACATCGCCCGGAGACAGCCAGATAACCTATACTGGTTGTTGTAGGAAAAGTGGATGGGGAAAGGCCACGCGGACGCTCACCCACTCGGTGGTCAGACCAGATCAGGGCGATTACGGGACTTACTGCCCTGAGAAGAGCCGAAGACAGAGTGACAGCTCGTCAATGACTCCGTGAGAGATTTCCAAGACGGGCACGACCTTCAGTAATGAAGACAACGAATAAGAAGAAGAACAAGGAAATCTAATACTACAGTACTTTAGTAGTAATTAAACACTACAAGAATGTTTATTCTTGAGTGCATGTGTGAGTGTGTTTATAAGTGTGTGTATTATATGCGAGTGTTTGTGTGTGTGAGTCTTTGTAAATGTGTATGGATGTGTGTGACTGTCTGTACCTATGTGTGTGTGTATTCCTGTTTTTTTGATTGGTAGGTCTTTCAAATTGTTCCTCGACCGGTCACCGTCGCCCACTGAGGTACTTTTCGGTTTCATCATAAGTTTTGTTTTGAAGTCGACAAAGTTCGGATAGACAGTTGTACCATGTAAAATACTGAAACTCAGCTGAATCCAGTTAGAATGGAAGCTGACCGCAACATAGTTGGGAAAAGTATAAGCAGAAAACGTTTGCAATAAAATATTATCCCAAGCGAAGTCACGTGGAAATGCAAGCGATATAACGTCAAAACCATGGGATCGGACTTCTAAGTGATGACAGAGACGGGCACACATTTTGCCACGTGTTAGACAAGGACGGGGGAGAAATTAAGTACCGAGCGTTGTTCTACAGGAATAAGTGTGGAAGTGCACTTTTGTTGTTTAATTTTATGTTGAAACTTTGATTGGATTAGTAGTATTCGTGTTTCAGGATCAGGGGGTGACCATAAGCTCTTAGAGCGGTATCAATTTGAGATCGAATTAGGTACAGATGTATCTGACTTGTATACATCTATCACTTACTCGATATCAAACTGATACCGCTCTAAGAGCTTATGGTCACCCCCCAGTTGTTTATTGTTTATTTATTACTATCGACCCGCCGCGACTTTGCCTGTGACAAATTATATACATGACATAAACCTTTCTTGTTTCTCACTCTTTCTATTGGTGAAAACTGCATGAAAATCTATTCAGTAGTTTTTGAACTTATCGCTAACAGACGCGATGGGGTACTTTGTTTTATAATAAGTAGTGATGATGATTAATATTTTGGTATCCAAGTGAAAAACTTCTACAATCCAGTAAGTGGGCAACATGATATCACTTGGGAAGACTGGAGTCGGATTTTTTGGCTTCTGAGTTTACGTAACGCCTGTCAAAGATCTTCAATTGACAGCCGGGACCAACGGCTTATCGTGCTTGCCGAGACACGCAAGAGTCTCGGTATTTAATGGATGGTCACTCATCCACGGACTTCTCTCAGCAAGCGTAGCTTACCCTGGAAGACCGACCCATACGCAGAGTTGGGCAGTATTTCAAATACTTGTAACTAAAATACGTAATTGGTATTTGTAATTCAATTACTTCTTCATTTAATTTGTAATTGGTATTTCAAATACCTGACGCTCAGGTATTTTGTAGTTAGTATTTGAAATACCTCAGACAGGCGCTTTACTTTGTGTAAATTATTTCATCACCACTGCTCTCAAAACGGTGAAGGAAACCATCGTGAGGAAACCGGCATGTCCTAGAACCAAAAATTCGAAGACATGTGACATCCACCAACCCGCAGTGGGCCCGCGTGGTGGATTACGGCCAATGGGCCGTAATCCACCACGCGGGCCCACTGCCTCCCCTACCTACCCTCTCACAGAGAGGAGGCCTGTGTCCCAGCAGTGGGAACATTAATAGGCTGATGATGTGTGATGTGATTTGAAATACTTATGACTTCAAAATACATTTGAATAATTGAAATGTATTTAAAATTTAGCGATTTCATTAAAGGGTGTGGTCTTCAGAAAATTGTACTCAATAGCTTTCGTAAGATTGCAGTAGTGTAATAATGCATAAAAAATTAAAGTATTAAATAGTGATAAATGGCGATCGAGTACGTCAAATTGTCAAGTATCTTGTCAAGTGTCATTTTCATTACAAACGGTTATTTTCACGAAAGTTAAGTTTATTAGTACGAATATTACGATGGATGATCGACTGTATTTTGTATTTTAAATAAAATATTTAAAATACTGTATTTTACATTTCCAATACCTACACGACTTACAAATATTTTGTATTTTAAATACATGCGAGATAGTATATTGTAATTTGTACTTTAATTAAAGCAACGCATGTATTTTGCCCAGGAGTTTGTGGCTAAATAATAACAGCCACACAGGTCGATTACAAGGTTAAGCAACGCTTGACGAGGTCGGTCAGTAGATGGGTGACCATTTCAACATACCGAGTTTCCTCCGTGCCTCGGAAAGCACGTAAAGCCGTTGGTCCCGGCTGTCATTTGAAGATCTTTGACAGTCGTTACGGTAAATCAGAAGCTTGAACTCTGACACCACCTACCTAGTTACCTAGTTACTGGGTTGTGGAGGTCAGATAGGCATTCGCTCCATGTAAAACACTGGTACTTAGCTGAATCCAGTGAGACTGGAAGCCGACCCCAATATAATTGGGAAAAAGGCTAGGCAGATGTTGATTTTATGTTGCCAATACCTACATGACTTACAAATATATTGTATTTTAAATACATGCGAGATAGTATATTGTAATTTTTTTTATGTGTTTGCTCTTGACTCTAGTCTAGGTCATAGGTGACAGAGACAGAGTCTACGATGGAGTGAGCTTACCCAGAAGAAGCCTGTTCACTCTAACTTTGAAGAGATTTGGGTTGAATTCGTTCGGAAACACAGACGCAGGTAGTGAGTTCCATTCATTCGCTGTGCGCATTATAAAGGGTGGACTTTAATTAAAGCAAAGCGTGTATTTTGCTCAGCTCGGTCCATACGGCTGTTATAACTTAGCTACGATTTTTTTAATCCTTTCATCACTAACTTCCATTATATTCGCCAAGATAAAACTCATAAATCAAAAACGTAATGAAAAAGTGCATTTACTCCATTTTCCCCGATAGCACTCCTCGCATTTTCAGCGGAAACTTATCGAAAACCTGTAGCTTTTGTATTGACTTCACACGAATATCAACTTTATTTGTTTAGTTATACATTTCAAACTCCTTTGCAGTCTTCAGTTGTGTTGGGAAATTCTAAGAGACAATGGAAATTGAGACGTAGGATCGGTGAAATAAGGTGGTATTCTGAATGGAGCAGTCTTTAGAAGCTGATAAGACGCTACCAGTCGTCTCGGACCCCCCTCCCCCCTTTGACGTCAACTATTGACTTATATAAGAGGGGCTAGCATAGTATAAGTCAGAGTTCAAAATAATTTGGTCTTCTCTGTTCGGGCATCGGAGATCTCTGGGTCCATCTCAGTCGCTCCGCCAGCTTCGCGCGGTGCGGACGTGAATCACTAGTTAGTATTAATTTTTACAAAATATTATTTATATTGCAGAATAATTATATTTTAGTTTGTTTGTCCAAAATGTCGGTTGGTGTCTACAAGTTTAATATTTAGGGTGAGTATTTTTATTTATTGTTCAGTAGAAGAGGCAGATTTTGTTGAAAACCGTCATTATTTTTTCGTTTAAAAAGGATGTTAATATAATAATCTTATTTATTGTTAGTTTTGTTAAGTCTACGTAAAATATTAATCCTTTAAATATCAATCTAAATTAATATATGTATATATCAGCGACGCACAAAAGCATTTGACAGTTATGGTCACATTGTAAATTATAAGTAACCGCAGTTTTAACAAGTGATATCTTAACAATTCTCTCACCAAATAAATTTCTTTTGAATTAACTGGCAAACAACACGTTTTACAATTTATGTCTTAAAAGGATTTTTTTTTTGTTTTTCATCTCTAAATATACTAAAACAGGGATGTTATGGATGTGAAATTTCGTATCTGGATACGGATATTGAAATAATATTAGGTATATAGCGGTATATATTTTTATTTTGGATAACCGATCGACGGTTACAGAGCTCCTTAGTATCCTTGGTATAAAACAAAAGTCGCTGCCGCGTCTGTCGACGTAATTTTTGTTTCTCCGCTAAATTCTCCTAAACTGCGCAACGAATGTTGATAAAGTTTTCAAGAATAGAAATAGTGTTAAATGAGGAAGGTTTGTGTATATAACTTGTCCCGTGCGACGCCGGGGCGAATCGCTAGTAGTTTATAACATACTTTATAAACTTTTTTTTATCTTATATAGGCTCGCGCTTGACCACTATCTCACCTGATGGTAAGCGATGATGTGGTCGATGATGGAGCACGCTTGCCTAGAAGTAACCTATTCACTCTTGACTTAAAGACCCCTAGATTGTAGCTATCGGGAAACACAGACTCCGGCAGGGAATTCCACTCCTTAGCTGTACGCATAATAAAAGTATTCTCAAAACGTTTAGTGCGTATGGGTGGGATGTCCACCATGTACCGATGGCGCATTGCCGTACGTCTTTTTTTTTTTTTTTTTTGGGTGGGAAATCATCCAATGACTTCTCCCGCTCTGGGTGAAGCGGAAGTGCGTGTCAGACTTTTACTGACTAAAACCCACCCGTGTTCCTTCAGTTGCTTGAGCCAGGGCCGCGGTAACTCTTTTTCAAATTTATCCGCGACCCAGACAGGCATCGGCCCTGTCAGACCCCGTCAATTTTTTGCTGACATCTCTTTGAGGCGCGCGTGGAACACTACGCGCCGTCGACTCGGGATTGCCGTACGTCTGGTAGTCCGATGATGAAACGGGCTGGGCGGAATTAGATTATGCAATTACATCGCACATTCCCCGAAATGTAATCGATAAAAAACCGACAAACGACGACTATGGCATCCAAATACAATTAAATCAAAAACTACTAAGCCTAAATAATTTATACCAATTATATGAAAACATTTTTAAACAAGCTTTTTAGCTAACCGTGTATTGTCATCCAAACTAAACGTTTATGCAAAGTTTCATCTTAATCGGTTGAGGATAACTGCTTTAAAATTCAGTTGCAAGACCCGAACATACATACATACATTGCAAGTTAATAATATAATTATAAAAAAATGCTGCAACAACAAAAAAAAATGGTTTATTTTTGTAGAAAAAAAAATATATGTGGGTCTAAGAAGATTTTTTTTTAAGATTCTACATTTCGACCAGCTTATACCCGACGCTTTGTTTGCGTTATTATAGAATTTGTCAATCAATTCTAGTTGTCGATTAAAAGAAAAATATTCTTCGTGATTCTAATCACCTGCTAGTCCTTAATACTTGCACCTAATTGCGTGAGTGCATTCGACAAGGCAAAGGGTTTGACCGCCATCAATCAACCGATCACATAGACGGAAATCCACATCGCGTCTATCACCTCGCATGCACCTGGTGTCCTGATAGTTTGTGAGTCTTTACCGCTCATGATTCCAGTCTCGGAAATTATAATTTATAATTTTCCTTCAAGTTTTATGCAAAAAGAAGTAGCTTGTAGCCATATCCAGAGTCCCATCTATCGCTATATCAAAATTCATCAAAATTGGTTCAGCGGTTTAGACATGAAATCGTAACAAACAAACAAAATCATTTTCGCATTTATAATACTAGTAAGGCGCTTAGTTGGGCTTCGCCGGCATGATAGTCGGATATTATTGCATGGGAATAAAAAAAAATTGTGCTATTCCAAACTATAATCTATCTCTGTGCCAAATTTCATTCAGATCCGTGCATCAATTCTGGCGCGTTTGAGTAACAAACATCCATCCATTCAAACTTCCGCATTTAAGTATAAGTAACTAACTTCTGCCAACGGCTTAGCCTGCGTGAACGTCGAAAATTATCCCGAGGGAACATATTCCCGGGATAAAGTATTCTATGTACTATTCGTGACTAAAATCTATCTCTGTGCCAAATTTCATCCAGATCCGTCCAGCCGTTTGAGCGGGAAAAAGTAACAAACATACAAACACACTCATAAACTTTCGCCTATGTAATATTATTGTTATATTAATAAGAAAGTAATAAGTTAAACCTTTTGGAAATACTTTCAATGTGCGTACAGCTAAGGAGTGGATTTCCGTGGAGTCTGTTTCCCGATAGCTACAACCTAGAGGTCTTTAAGTCAAGAGTTAATAAGGTTACTTCTAGGCAAGCGTGCTTCACCGTCGACCACATCATCGCTTACCAACAGGTGAGATATTGGTCAAACGCGAGCCTAAAATAAAAAGTGTTTAAAAGATATGATCCCGTTCTATTCTATATCCTGCTTGATAAGTCGGGGTATCTCTGATGGTACTAGTCTTCAGTGCTTGTGCAGCATCTCTCCGCAGACCATGGCCCATCGCGGAGGGCGCAGCATGCCCTGCCTTTTCTTGTCTTGCGAAGACCTTATGAGTGCGTCACCGAATGGTGTTGCCGTGGCTGAATTCTGGGCCAAACACAATATTTAACTTTTTATATTTGCCATCGACACGCTAAGAAAACGAGTAGGGAATTAGAATGTACGAGGAGGGATCAAAAAGTAGTGAGAATGAGATAGAATATAATGACTATTGATAACTTAATAATTTATTGTTCTACATAGTTGACGAGTCTCTCTACACACCGAGTCCAACGCATTTCCAAGGCTTCAATCCCATTCACAAAAACAGTTTTGTCTTGGTCCTGCAAAAAGCTCTCCACGGCATCCATCACCTCGTTATCGTCTTCGTACCTGTTTCCCCTTAAGTATTTTTTCAATTTAGGGAAAAGATGAAAATCGCTAGCCGCCAGATCTGGTGAATAAGGGGGGTGGTCAACCAATTCGAAGCCAGCTTGCTGAATGGCAGCCATCGCAACTGCCGATCTGTGCGCGGGTGCGTTGTCGTGATGAAACAGCACGCTCCTTCGAAGTTTCACTCTCCTTTTCTCTTTGATGGCATTCCTCAACCTGGGAATTAAAGCTGCATAATATTGGCCTGTAATAGTGGTTCCACGATCCAGGTAATCAGTCAACAATATCCCTTCTGAGTCCCAAAATATTGAGGCCATAACCTTGCCAGCCGATGCCAGGACACGAAACTTCTTCGGGATCGGTGATGATGGCCGTTTCCATTTCGAAGATTGCTGTTTTGTCTCGGGATCAAAATGATGGACCCATATTTCATCCATTGTTACGAAACGAGACAAAGTTTTCAGAATCTTCTTGAAACTTGTCCAACAATATCTTCGAAATATCAAGTCGATTTTGTTTCGGACTGTCGGTTAACATACTCGGCACCCATCTTGCGGAGACTTTTCTCATATTCAAAGATTGTTTCAATATGGATTGAATACTTCCATATGAAATGCCCGTTTCATGAATTAAGTATCGGATGGTAACTCTTCGATCGCTCAATACAATTTTCTCGACTTTCGCAACATTTTCTTGGGTGACTGACGTCGATGGACGGCCGCAACGATGTTCGTCTTCCGTGCTCGTTCTCCCTACTCGAAATTGAGAAGCCCACCTTGCGACAGTGGAATACGGCGGAGCAGACTCTCCTAATCTTGCCTCCAAATCGCAATGAATCTCTTGCGTCGTTAACTTTTTTAAACAGAGGTATTTAATAACGGCTCACACTTCGTTTTTCTCCATTTTCGAGAACACGTTCCGACACGAAGCAAACAAATGACTACATTCAGAAAAAAACAAAAGAGAATCGAAGATTTTTTTCATTATTAATATTACAAATATGTATCTGAGCTATGCCTGCCAGTATTTCTTTTTCTTACCAAGGAGTATGTCGTTCTCACTACTTTTTGATCCCTCCTAGTATATGTTTCGGAATAGCTCGCTTTTAATTTCTGATCAGTTTCGTCGCGGGATCCAAGACAGATTCAAGATCATTTATTTGTGGAAACATGAGTACACATACAGAGCATGCAAGTTATTAAATTACATTATAGATTAAGATCAGTCATGTTTGGCCTTAGTGGCGTACAAATATTAAAATTTCAGCAATAAAAGTCATTGGATAAAGTATTAGATTAAATAAGAACAAAATAGTAAATCACAATTTCGAAAACAAATAAATTAAATAAATGGTCCTAGTGGTAACAATCATTAAATGTCAATTAAAGTTATACAATGTCAAATGTCAATTAAAATTATCCAATGTCAATTAAAATTAAAATTATCCAGTGTCAAATGTCAAATCAAATGTCAAATGTATTTATTTCAATAACAATATTATGTTTCTCTAAGTACCTACAGATTACGTCAAAGATGTATTGATAACATTGGATACACGGCATTAGATGTTGTCATTAAGAAATTCTAGAATACTGTAGTATGCTTTCCCTTCTAGCAGTATCTTTAATTTATGTTTTAATTGACGGACATTAAGCTCCTTCCAACTATTTGGAAGTTTATTAAATACTTTAGGGGCCATACAGAAAACACTCTTGTGCATTAATGCTGTTTACGAGCTGTGCAGACAAATAATACTGTCATCGCGCCTACTATGGTTGCGGTCGACCACTTCTGATTGACGTGGAAATAAGTGTCGATTTGATTTTACAAACACGACAATTTCTAAAATGTAAAGGGAAGGCAGAGTTAATATTTTATATTTTTTTAAATAGGGCTTACAACTTTCGGTTGACTGTAACTTAAACATAGTCCTGATGCATCTTTTCTGGGCTTTAAAGGGTATGTCCATCACAGATCAACCGTTTTACCGGGACTTTTCTGATGGTCAACAATGTTGATACTAGCTTTCTGGAGTTGCATCGGTTGGGAATTGTGTGACGGGCTTGTCCTTAAACAAACTGTTTATCCATTGTTTAGACACTCTTTTTAATGTTCCCACTGCTAGGACACAGGCCTCCTCTCTGTGAGAGGGAATAGGCCGTAAACCAACACGCGGGCCCAGTGCGGGTTGGTGGATGTCACATGTCTTCGAATTATTTGGTTCTAGTATATGCCGGTTTCGTCACGATGTTTGCCTTCACCGTTTTGAGAGCAGTGGTGATGAAATAATTTGCACAAAGTAAAGTGCCTGCCTGGATTCGATCCCACGACCTACAACTTGTAAGTCGCGGCCGTTAGCACTGGGCCACCACTGCTCTTAAAAAAAGGCTAATGGTAGACATTTTTTAAGATTTTATATCACACTAGCTCTTCCGCGCGGCTTCGCTCCCGTGGGCCGCCTCACAGGACCCGTTTTCGGGATTAAAAAATAGCCTATGTTACTCAAGAATAATGTAGCTTTCTATTGGTGACAGAATTTTTTAAATCGGTCCAGTAGTTTCAGAGCCTATTCGGTATAAACAAACAAACAAACAAAAAAAAAACTTTCCTCCGTATAATATTATATTATTAGTAATTAGTATAGATAAATTATGGTCTACATTTGATAACAGAGGTTAAACGTCTCCTAATTGGCCTATTTCATTAAAATTAATTAATTTAGATCTCAAATTAAACAATGAATGAGTACAATAACAATTTTTTAACCGAAAATATTTTGATAACCTGATACAGTTCATTTTTAACGGGTCAGATAAATCCTACAATTTAAAATCACTAGGTTCTGCCCGTGGCTTTGGCCGCATAAAAAGGGATCTATTGTCCCGAGAATACATTATACCGAGATCAAAAGTAGCCTATTTGCTATTGTTGACTATAATCTATCTCTGAGCTAAATTTCATCCTGATCCGTTGAGCTGTTCTGGTATGATTGAGTAACAAATATCCATTCATCCATCCGTCCATCGCAACTTGCGCATTTGTAATATTAAATAAGTAATTAAGTAAAGTAGGATAGGATAAATGGGAATGTTTGTGAGTATGTATGTTTGTTACTTTTTCACGCAAACTGAAAGTTGAGTAAATCGTTGCTCCACTCTAGGTATTTCTTCCTGTATCGTGGATGCGTTTACAAACTTTTAAACTCACATACACAAGACACCCAGATCCGGAACAATTATCTGCAGGCCATACAAATAATTGTTCCGTGCGGTATTTGAACCCGCGACACGCAGCACAGCAGCCGATCGCTCAACCACTACGCCAACCGTGTCGTTAAGTTAGTATTTTATTTCTTTTTTTCTTATTAATTTATTAAATTTTTAATATTATAAATTATTATATTTTTAACAAAAAAACCCCAAATAATAGTACATTATGGTACAAGTGTGCAATGTTGGTGATTACCGCTGAGGCGCCATTGAGACCCGAGCCGTAGGTGAGGGTCTTAAGAGAGCCGAGGACGGTAATCATCAATACACACGTGTATCATACGACGTTTTTCAACACACTTGTGAAGAAAATTATACAAAAAAATCATTTTCAACAGTAAAAACGAATTGTGACAATTTTTTCACAATGGCGGGCAAAATTAATCAGTTTGCCTATGCGCGCGCATCTAACAATGGCGATCGGCCATAGAATAAAAGAATGAGGTTTATTTTTTTATTGGCTTTTCGTGGATAGTGTTTTAGCCACGTACAAAATAGGGAATTTCAATTTTTCTTAATTACAGAGCAAATAAAATTTATATTTGAGTGAAAGCTTTATTTATTAAGCACGTACAAGTTGAAATTAATACGAAGTTGCATGAAATGATATATATAGGTACATTAATTTATTTGTACTATTGAGCACGATCTTTTTTGTATCGAAAGTTTTTTAAGAACAAAGCAACTCAACCAATAAATTAAAAATACTCTATAACTCACTTGTGAATAATAGCAAAGAAAAAGTCACAGTTTGATAACAGGTATCATTATGTGCCTAATTGCGGTGAAATTAGAGCCACTTTATGAGCAAGTGTGTTGAAAAAATAATAATTTATTTTCTTCTTTTAATAGTGTAGTCAGTTTACATCGAAATACGTTATAGATAAGAACAACACAAGCAAGTACTAATCTACGCGAGCAGAGTCGCGGGTGGTTGCTATAGTATAACATAAAACAGCAGCCTAATCATCATCATAATCATCAGCCTATTAATGTTCCCACTGCTGGGACACAGGCCTCCTCTCTGTGAGAGGGAATGGGCCGTAATCCATCACGCGGGCCCAGTGCGGGTTGGTGGATGACACATGTCTTCGAATTTTTGGTTTTAGGACATGCCGGTTTCCTCACGATGTTTTCCTTCACCGTTTTGAGAGCAGTGGTGATGAAATAATTTACACAAAGTAAAGCGCCTGCCTGGGCTTGAACCCACGACCTACAACTTGTAAGTCGCGGCCGATACCACTGGGCCACCACTGCAAATAAGCCTAATTGCGTAAGTGAATTCTCCAAAGCAAAAAAGTCGATTCTTTCCCAAAAACGACTTTACGTATTGCATATTACACTCTGAAACGGAAAGGTTATGCTCCTTTCCATTACCAATATTTTGACGTAGAATTTATTGTAAAGAATGAACGAAAGCGGAAGAATCGAGATAAAACTTCACTATTGTGTAATGTTCGAGTTTGATGAAACATAACGCAGTTGATGAACTTCAACTCAAAGGAGGATGTTTGTACTTTTTCCAAATTAGTTTCGCAATACTGTAAAAGTTGAAAGAAATGATTCTGATTCTGTGAAGGAATCGACTCGTTTGCTTTGGAGAATTCAAAGTCAAAGTCAAACGTTTCTATTCAATTAGGCCATTAAGCGGTACTTTTAATGTTAACAATTAAAATTTACAAGTAATGGAACTGGAATTTCCGATCTGATTTGCATCGCGCATTTCTGCAATATTACATCACACTTGTTGACGCCACGTTTAGTCAGCTCTGAGACTAGGTCTTTTATTACTCAGACACTGAACGGAACGCTCCGAAATAGTACAATCGTTCAAATGAACTAAACAAACAATCAATAAAACATTTTACAATAATTTAAATGTCATCAAATTTTGCAAAATTTAATGAATTGTTGTTTATAGATACGAATAAGTGATTGAAACGAATCGGGATTCAATCGTTTTCTTGTATGCCAGATCGATCCATGTCACTATTCCTAAAAACACGTCCAATACGGCTGACTACCGTTGAAGGTATGGTCACCTGAACCAACGCTTTACCGGATGAAATCGTATCGCAGCAATTTGCATCACAAGTTCCTGCGATGCGGTATCGTATCCATCGCATCGAAGTTATGTGTGGGAGCCCTAACTTCAAAGGTGCGGTGCGATGCGATCTGACGCCGTATGTATATACACGGACGGATGCATGTCAAAACTTGTTCATTTGGATTCCCAAATCTTGTCTCAGACGGTTGATTTCATTACTAGCCTACTCGGTTCTATCTTAGAACCATTTTGCTTTTCTCCAAACACCGAGGATGAGGTTAAAAAGATGATCCTATCCATAAAATCCAAGGCTGTGGGCCATGACGACGTCAGTCGTTACATGGTCTCCTTGATCCTCGACTGTCTTCGCCCACCGATTACCCACATCATCAATTTTTCTCTCGATGCCGGACAATTCCCATCCCTGTGGCGTATGGCATACGTACACCCACTTCCTAAAACTTCAAATCCCTTCCTGCCTAATCATTTTCGTCCAATTTCTATTCTCCCTTTCCTATCCAAAGTGCTCGAGGCCTGCGTACACAAGCAGTTTTCGGGATTTATTTACCGAAACAACCTCATAAGCTCATTCCAGTCTGGATTCAGACCTGGACACAGTACAGCCTCTGCTCTCCTTAAAGTGACTGGCGACATTAGAGAAGCTATGGAGAATACTAAGGTAACTGTGTTAGTATTAATTGATTTCTCAAATGCTTTCAATGCCGTCAGTCAAGACATACTCCTTTCTATCCTCTCCCATCTTATGGTTTCTTCCGAGGCAGTGGAATGGTTCTCCTCTTATCTTCGGGGGCGTCGGCAGTCGGTTCGCGTCGATGAGAGTTCGTCGAATTGGCGTGACCTGGATGCTGGTGTTCTACAAGGCGGTATTCTATCTCCATTATTATTCTCAATTTTCATCAATTTGATGATCTTCAACTGTATACAGCGGCGCGGACAGAAGATTTATCAGACGCCATAGAGGATGTAAACCGGGACTTGAATGCTATTAAGGACTGGTCTGACAGATTTGGGGTGTCCGTAAACCCCACAAAATGCCAGGCCATTGTAATTGGAAGCTCGCGCTTGATGGGTAGAGTGGCGGTAGGCTCTCTTCCACCGATCTTTTTCAATGGTTTCGTCATTCCCATTAGTCCTAGCGTGAAAGATCTCGGTTTGCATCTTGACTCGACACTTGGCTGGCAAAGTCAAGTATCTAGTGTCAGTCAGAGAGCCTACGGTACTTTGCGATGCTTGTATCGTTTGAGGCGGTTTTTGCCTGTAAAGACGAAGACAATGCTTGTGCAGGCTTTAATTTTCCCAGTCATCGACTATGGGGACGTGTGCTACTTTGACTTGAACGCGGTCTTGCTGGACAAACTGGATAGGGTCTTGAACAACTGTATTAGATTCATATTTAATCTTCGGAAATATGACCATGTATCTAGCTATAGGTCCGAGTTAAAATGGTTACCCATTCGCCAGAGAAGAAGATTACGCGCTTTGACCACGCTTTTATCTCTACTCAATTCGCCCACCCCTCCTTCCTGTCTTATCTCTAGCTTTCAATATCTAAGTTCTTCACACGCTCGCAATCTGCGTTCTTTCAATAATCTCCTCTTACTCTGTCCCTCTCATACTACTGATTTTGTTCACTCTTCCTTTCATATCCAGTCAATTCTTTTTTGGAATGTGCTTCCTTCCGAGATCAGGGCGGCCACCAGTCGGTACGCATTTAAACGGCAATTGCGGATTTATTTATTTTCAACACAAATAAGCTGAGTCATCTCACTTTCTTCTTTTCTGTTTCTTCATAAATATTTATAATATGTATATTTATATAGATATATATTATATACAATATATATGTACGTGTATTTTACCCATTTTAGTATAATAACTTCTAGCTTTTTATTATTAAACTATGCACCTGCCATGATGTCTCTTCACCACCCTAGGTTGACTGGTAGAGAATGCCTAAGTCCGCCTTTGTACCTTTGTGCATGAAGTCTAAATAAATAAACAAAAATGGAGGACAGAACAGGTGGAGCGAGCGTGTCCTGCACTGGTACCCACGAAACGGAAACAGGCGCCGCGGCAGACCATTGCAACGAGCAGGGATAGAGTGGACAAGAACGGCCCAGAATAGATTTAGATGGAAACAGTTTGAGGAGGCCTTCATCCAGAAATGGATGACCCCTTAATAAATTAAAATGAAAAATATATATAGGGAAATAAAGGCTATTGTTACTTTATTTTTTATTTATGAAAAATGGAATGTCGTGCATTCCATTCTGCAAACAGTTTTTTTTAATGTATATCAAAATGAATCAACTCTATGGAATGCCGCGGCATTAGAACACAATAACAAAAACGACGCATATGATGCATGGAACCGAATAAAAAACTGTATTAAAGAATGGTACTTTTCCGATTAAGGGAACACTAGTCGACGGCACGAACTATTTTGTGCGCGGGGTTAAAATGCATTTTATATCAACCGACAACACGTGCGGCAGAGATAGATGCTGTGATGAGCAGTAGTAAGCTAGTTCGCGTACGAATACACACTTTTGCGAATTTGTAGCGAAATGGATAATGATTTAGAACGAAACCGAGCGCGCGAAATTTTATAAACAGACCTTTGGCAGTCTAGATATCATGAAAAAACGACTAAATCTATCTGTTCAAAATAAAATTATTTTGCATTGTTGAACTACTAATCTATCCCTGTATGGAGGCCGTTTTGCAAATTTCCGTCTTCTTGTGGTATTTATTTGCGCCCAAAAATGCGTTAAAATTAGTGTCGAAATGTGGAACGTTCGACGCTCATAACTTTCAAACATTTTCTTTTTTTACCTTTTTGCTTCCATACAGGGCTAGATAATGATGAGACAAATTGATATCACTTTTTATTTTGAACGTACATTGTCAAACAGTGGAATAATCCCTAGACTACGTTTGTATGGAAGAATTTTAGACTAGTGTAACCTTAAGGAAACAAAATAATACGTTCTCTTTTGTGTTACATTTTGAAATGACAAAATGGCTTCGAATCTAGACACACGCAGACCGACACGAACCGTGGAAAAGCAATTGGTGCGCGTTGCGTGGGTGTCAGTGGTCGGCTCGGCATGATAAAATCCGCAGGATCACGCACCGTCCAAAGCCGGCGTTAGATGAGTCTTGCTAGCTACTGTGCGCAATTTTCTTTAATATTCCTCTTCTTATATAGAGAAGGCACAAGCATTGATCATCACGGTAGCTCACAGTGTTTTGGCGATTCCAGGCTTATAAGTCCTGCAGCCTAATTGCGTAAGTGAATTCGGTAAAGCAAACAAGTCGATTATTTCCCAAAAACGAGTTTACGTATTGCATATTACACTTTGAAACGGAAAGGTTATGCTCCTTTCCAACACTAATATTTAACGTAGAATTGATTGTAAAGAATGAACGAAAGCGGAAGAATCGAGATAAAACTTCACGATTGGTATTATGTAATGCAAATATCAAGTATATTTGACAAGCGTAAAACCCGTTTGTACTCTTTCCATATTAGTTTCACAATACCGAAAAAGTTGAAAGAAATGATTTTGATTCTTTGAGAGAATCGACTCGTTTCCTTTGCTGAATTCACTTACGCAATTAGGCTGCTGGTCGCGGATATATTTGAAAAAGAGTTACCGCGGCCCTGGCTCAAGCAACTGAAGGAACACGGGTCAGTAAAAGTCTGACACGCCCTCCCGCTTCCCCCAGAGCGGGAGAAGGCATTAGATGATTTCCAACCAGAATAAAAAAGGCTTATAAGTCCTCTCTTACGAAGTTAAGGGCCTTGAGTTTTCTGAAAAACAATTTTCGCAACTGTAATCTTTTTAAAATATTTATAGAAGGATAAATACTGAGTGCTTCCGAACGGAATTTTAATATCAACCGTGGGTTCCGTATAATAAATTTATTTATACAAATTCGAAATATGGATAGTATAGGTGTACCTCTGCCTAACTCAACTTGTATAAAGCGCAAGTTGGGTCATGCATGGAGTACTGCTCTCACCTCTGGGACGGATCTGCCAGGTACCAACTAGATGCACTTGAGTCGATTGACAGACGGGCCAAGAGACTTAACGGCAAAGATGCGCTGGTCAACTCAAAGCTCCAGAGCCTTGAACACCGACGACGAGTTGCCAGCCTGTCGGTTTTCTATCGGTTACATTTCGGAGAGTGTGCGATGGAACTTTTTTTTTTTTTTTTTTTTTTATTGGGACAATCCCACCGCACTATTCCCAAACCACTGCAACTCCTGAAAGCCAGAATCAACAGTGGCGACCACCAGAAAAGCGCCGAGGCAATGAAGCTCGACGAAGTCCCGGAGAATGAATTTAACTGTCTTGGATCCCGCAACGAAATTAATCAGAAAATAATAACGGAGGAGTAGGAAAAAGTACAAATTTCCACTTCCCTCGATATCAAGCAGGAGACAGAACAAACAAGGCCAATAGGCACAAAGGGTCGTTTACAACTGGGATAAGCCCAGTTGCCTAGCACCACGGATAAAAATTTGCATTAATATTAAGGGGTCCTACATTGTGAGCTGCTATATTTGTTTCCAATAATAGGTATGACAAAAATGCTTGAACGCACGGAAATTTGTTCTAGTTTCCACAAGGTCCGTATAGTAAACAACTCCAGATGCAGCCTGTACATTATTTAACATAAAATTGCGCTCATTCTGCCAAAGAATACACCCCCATAAGATATGATGTGCAGATTGTACATATTCGCAGTCAGACGTAGAACACTGACATAAAGGTGAGGCAACGAGCTTGAAGGAAAATAATTTACTTTTTAAGTTACCATGCCCTGTGAGAAATTGGGCAACACAGTGATCCACCTCCAGCCACGTTCTGGCGAGCCGCACGCGAACGGATGGAAAGAATTGGTGGAGGTGTCGGCCCTTGATGGAATTATCCCACCTACATTGCCATTCGGATAAAAGTTCCTCCCAGACGTCAATATGTGGTTTAAATAACCTAGAGATTTTCTCACGGTCACACCGAGTTAAAAAGTCCGCGTCCATGGTCTCTCGTGCGGAATAGTACATTGCAGCGCGTCGCTGCACTTCAAGGTCGACCGGAAGTACGCCAGCAAGTACCGGTAAGGCTTCAGTACTAACCGTCCTGTATGCTTTGCATAAGAATATCAAAGCCAAACGCTGGCTTTGAAGTAATTTACGTCGTACCGCCCCTATTGTGGCCCTATCAGCCCAAACAGGCGCACCATAGCACATACAACCCAAGTAAGTAGCCCCATAAATAGTCTTTAAGGTTAAAAAAGACAGACCCCACGTAGATTTAGATATTCTCGTTAAGGCATAGAAGTTCTTTTTTGCTTTTTCACCGACTATTTTAATATGATCTATAAATGCAAAATTCCTCTCTAATACTAGACCAAGATAGCACACGGACTGCTTCCTTTTTACGGGAACGTTATTAAATTTTATAGTAGGACACGATTTGAGATTACCTTTCAAAATGAGTTGATAAGTTTTGTGCGGAGCAAAGGTCAGGCATGGCGGTTTCGATCACCCCACTGAGATATTAATCGTAGGCAAGTGTCAGCCAAGTTCTCGAGTCCAGCTCGAGTACTTGATTGAATGAGCAGAAGACCGTCGTCCGCGTAACCGGTTGATGAACAGCCGCTTGGAAGCGGAATCGCGAGGAAATCATCAAAGCCTAAGTTCCATAAAGGTGGACCAATAACCGAACCCTGAGGACATCCCATGGTGAGAGACTTCGACATGGAATGATGACCGAGTTTAAGTTTCGCGGAACCATTTAAAAAGTAAGAGTAAACTAAATTGTATATATTTCTATAGCAGCCCCGAGTTTTCATTTTAAGTAATAGCATTGGCCACCATGCGTTATCAAAGGCCCCAGAAATATCTAGAAAAATCCCAATTACGTACTTATGTTCAGATGTATTAACAATTTTCCTAACAGTTAGGGCCGCGTCTACGGTAGATTTTCCCATAGTGAAACCGAATTGATTGTTATGAAACTTTGGTCCGTCCGGTAGCAAACGTGGAACGATAAGGCGCTCCAGGAGTTTGCCCAAAGATGGAAGTAATGTTATGGGCCGGTATGACTTTGGGTCGTCCGGGGGTTTGTCGCCACTTTTCGGGATGATTCGTATAAATCCACGTCGCCAAATACGAGGAAATACGCCCTCTGCAATACAACGGTTGTAAACGGTTAAAATCGCATCACCGGCTGTTTTACACGCTTCTATAATCATCCGATTAGATATTTTATCTTCACCTGACGACTTGTTGAGTGGTAACCTCTTGACAACGTTAATAAATTCGTTAGGGGATGGAAGGTCTGACGCTGGTGATTCAGGTGGTACAGCTGCCCACGCTCTGATCTGTTGATGGTAGTCGTTGTCATTAGAAAGTAAGTCATCAGGTATAAGAGTGTTCAGCAAAGCTTCAGTTGTCTCCTCAATACCGGCGGTTTGTTTATTATTTACTTTAATGTTCTGAACAAACGCGAGGTCGACTGATCGATTGGCTTTAAACTCATGATATAAAGGAGACCACGGACCCTCTTTATCTATTTTTTCTACTATTTTACGCAATAAATTACCCTTAGATTTTTCCACCGATGCTCTGTAGCGGGACCTGGCAACTCTAAAAGCATTCAACGCAATGGAAAGAGGGTCACCGGTGACCTTACGTTTTTTAAGCTTGTTAAGATGTTTACGCGCTCGGCGATAACCCTTACGCTGTTCAGTTAGGTAGTCACACCACCAATCGCATCTACGTACATTGGTCATAGATCCACGACCAATGGCAATGTCAGCACAGTAAGTAAAGGTGTCTGACATAATTTCAGCACTTTCCTCAGCTGACAGCCCATCACGAGTGAAATCTTTGGCGTGAGACGCAAGAAGCGAGCTAAAGAATTCCCAATTCGCACCCTTACATTTATACCTAAAGTTACCAATTGCATGTGTCGTACCCTGAGTAAAAACCGGAACAAATTCGTACACGATCAAGCGATGATCACTACAAGACGCGTCCGGTAGGACACGCCACCTATCCAAGCGTACGTCTGCACTAGACAGTGTGACGTCAATACAAGATTCGCCCATTTGGCTGCAAAAAGTTGGTGGTGCGTCAGGGGTATTATGAATAGTCAGATTCATTTCAGCAATGAAATCTTCAACAGCGCAGCGTCGTTCATAATCCGTAGACCGAACTTTGCCATACTATAAAGTCGAAGACGCATTAACATCAGCGCCAACGATAACTTTGCAGCCCGCGAGCGACTGCAAGACGTGACGGAGATTATGTATATGAGGAGCAACAGGGTCTGAATATTGAAAGTAGCAGCTCACAACGTAAACTTTAAAAGAAGACGATGAGACCTCCGCAACGGCACAATGGGGTGTCATAAGGTTACGCAAAGACGTTACTGTGAAGTTAGAAGAACGGGCCACGTAAATTCCGGCTCGTGCTTTGGCATTCAACTGTACTACTTTGTGACGTAAACACGCGTTTTGATATTGTTCTTGAACAAGCACTATATCTAAGTTATAATCGATAATAAGTTTGTCTAGTTCAGAAGTCGCCACCCTATCGTTGTGGAGATTTAATTGTCCTATGGTTAATCTATCCATTATTTTAGTAGTTGGTGTTGAGGATAAGTTGTTCGAGCTTAAGTTTATAAGTTGCACACTCGTGTGATCCACAGCGATGGTCATATGATTTCTTGGAACGTTTACAAGCAACGCAAGACGGTGTATAATTTAAATTGTCCTTATGCGGGCAGTCTTTGGTTTCATGTGCCTCAGAGCAATTAGCGCAGGTAGGTGATTTAAGGTGGTGCGATGGAACTGCACAATTTGATTCCGTCTAGCCCTTTCCATCATCGGACTACAAGACGTACAGCAATGCGCCATCAGTACATGGTGGATATCCCACCCATACGCACAAAGCGTTTTGAAAATACTTTCATTGTGCGTACAGCTAAGGAGTGGAATTCCCTATTTTTTTTTCACTAGTCTTTGTTTCCTGATAGCTACAACCTTGGGTTTTCAAGTCAAGAGTGCATAGGTTGCTTCTAAGCAAGCGTGCTTCACCTTCGACCACATCATCACTTAACATCAGGCGAGATAGTGGTCAAACGCGAGGCTATAAAAAAAAAAAACTCTTCGCAGAAAACAAGCGTGATGTTACATATTTAAATCTTGGCTCTCCGTAAAATTTGCAAAGTCATTATTATTAATTACTAGCTTCTGCAAGCGGCTTCGCCCGCGTGAAACTCGAAAATTATCCCGAGGGAACATATTCCCAGGATAAAAAGTATCCTATGTGCAGTTTTCTTATTTGGAAATCGGTAGTATTTTTTTGTAAAAAAGTTTTTTTATCTGTTTGATAATTCAAAAGTATCTTTAAGGTTTAGTTGAAATAAACTATTTTTGATTGATTTTTATATTTGGAAGTTGGTTGTATTTAAAAAACCGGCCAAGTGCGAGTCGGACTCGCGCACGAAGGGTTCCGTACCATTATCGCAAAAAACGGCCAAAAAATCACGTTTGTTGTATGGCAGCCCCACATAAATATTTATTTTATTCTGTTTTTAGTATTTGTTGTTATAGCGGCAACAGAAATACATCATCTGTGAAAATTTCAACTGTCTAGCTATCACGGTTCATGAGATACAGCCTGGTGACAGACGGACAGACAGACAGACAGACAGACGGATCGCGGAGTCTCAGTAATAGGGTCCCATTTTTACCCTTTGGGTACGGAACCCTAAAAAATTATTTTTCTCTCTTTAGTTTTGGTAACTAGTAGCAAGCCTTATCTAGACACGCGGCAGCGTGTCAAAGTAAGTTCAAGCAATAAAGAAACTGGCGACGCAGCAGCTGTGTGTAAGAAGAATTTGGAGCCTAGAAATGTACAATACACAGACATGCGATTGCAGCAATTACGAGATACTTGCCGTCATTTATTGAAGAGTTTTGTTGTATATCTCCAAAGTTCTTCATCAGATCTTTACAAAATTTAATGACTAACAAAACCCGACTGCTTAAAAAGCGAACCAAAAAGCTGTAAACAAGAAGAAAATCATGCTGTGCAGTCGGAGGATACATGTTCGCGAGCTGGCTGACCAAAACCAGATGAATCCTCCGACTGCACAGCATGATTTTCTTCTTGTTTACGGCATTTTGGATCGCTTTTTAAGCAGTCGGGTTTTTGATTGTTTTAATCAACTTTTTTTATTTATAACTTTTTAGTTATTTTTTTTTAGAATTAGGTACTTTTAAACATATAAGTGTTTTATATTTTTGAAATCACCTCTTAAAACCCTTTATTTTGATACCCCACACGATGGGTTTGGAAGAAAAAAATTATTTGGTGCCCCACAATATGGCGCCCAAAATCCGCCATTACTTTATTTTTCAATTTTAATGTAGCCAGTGACACTCGCAGGGTTAAGACAAATCGATTGACGTAAGAACCATCCAAATCGGTCCACGCGTTTGGTCTCTAGAACGCCACATAGGAACAAACATACATACATAGACTGATAAACTCATTACCATCCTTCGGCAGTCGGGTAAAAATATGTGACCACCTCGGGAAGGTACTCTTTCAAAGACAGACCAAATCAGTCCTCAATTAACGAAAGAAATTTGTAAACATACTCAAAAAAAAAACAAAAGCCAATGTAACGTGGGATTATGAGCCCGACGTGAAAACACGTGGACAGCGAGGGCCGGTACCTGACCGCATCCCCGCTGTCACACGGAAAAGCCCACGCCCAAATCACACACCAACAGCACACGGGTCGCCGGTACATGGACCGCTCGGTACACGTGGAGCCGGCGACACCGATCACAACACGCGAGCAGCCCTATTGGTCGCCGGGACGCACTCGCGCGTCCCTAAGCGAAGCCGGCCACTCTCATCAGCAACAATCACCAAGACCACGAATTTGTCGGAGCTTCACCCCATAAAACCTCCTCCTTTTGGAAAGCCAGTTAAAAATAGGCACCATTGAAATACACAAATCATTTACACAAAAAGATTCTTAATTGGGTCCCCAATTTTCTAAATAAAACCGTCATGGACTAATTCCTTTTAAGATTTTCTTATTAATTGTAACCTTTTATAAAACGATGCCTTTACGCCAAAAAATCTTCTCGTTTTAAAGACCTATTAAATACAGAAAGAATGTAAAATTTATAAAAGGGTCTTTTTATTCTATTGCGGAACTCTAAAATGTAAAGGAAATATTTTTTTAGTTGCCATTTTTGCGTGGGATGGAGATCTGTAATTAATTTATCAAAAGATAAAATGGGGGTGTGTGAATACAAAAATATTAAATTCATTCAAATTTTTTGCTTACGAGCTGTTAATGAAATATTCATTACTTTTTCATACGTTGTCTTATCGGATTTGTACAAAAATGGTGGCTGAGAAAATTTTATTGGTGTATAAAATTTTGTTTCTTTGATTTTTCCGACGGCTTTGTCTGCGTGAATGTAGGTCATGACCTACTCGAGTGTACAAACTTCATCTAAATCGGGCAACGAGCGGGTGGTTGATCAGAAAATATCCAAACATATTTGTCTTGATACCTATTTTCGTTTTAGTCGCAACATATATTATTTACGTAGTGGTTTATATTATCTTTCTATATTTGTTTTATGTTTTTGTATTATATTAGACACAACATGCTTTGGTTTCCGTACGTCACGTCCTAGGCGACCACTGAAAATCAGCGCCGTGCTGTGGGTCTCCCACGGCACAGCAATATGCTGAGTGGAAGCCTTCTTGTCACAGTCACGACATGTATCTGCTTGTACTTACTCATCATCCTAGTTCTGTACTCAAATTTGGTATTTCATTTTAATCTTACTTTTCTTTACTAACATAATTTGAATACTTACTAATATTGGATACCGTTAAGGGTTTAATTTAAGTTTTCTTTCTTTCAATAATTAAACGGATTTTGTGTCTGCTATTTAACATCCTACATAACCCTAAAACGCCATCCTACCTCCGTGAACGCTTCTCCTACTCCCGTCTTGCGGATGCACCTTGCAGGTCGCATCTTAAAAATCTCCTTGATACTCCTTCCCACACAACCAACTTCTACTCCTACTCCTTTACTGTGCACGCGGTGCGTTTGTGGAACTTGCTGCCGCCTGACATTAGGCGGCCAAACTCTTGCAGTTTTCAAAAGAAGAGTGAAAGAACACTACCTTTCCATTCCGTCATAGTTGTATATAATCTGTATAATTATCTTTTAATATATATTTTTATTTATTTAGTATTTTAGTATTTTTGTATTTAGTATTTTTAGTATTTACTTATAATTATGTATGTTTACGACAGTATATTTTATTTGTTATATTGTATATTACCTACATAAATATGAATTGTTTTATGTATTATTTTTCACCTCCACACACATTGTCTACATCTCTTTTTTTGTCATTTTCCTTTCGCAGGTATGCTGGAAGAGATTTCATTAGAAATAAGCATCACCTCTGTACCTATTTTTCTGTTCCTTCTTCTTGTCCTTGTATTATGTGTGTGTACAAAATTGTTAAATAAATTATTATTAGAAGCCGCCACCGGCTCCACCCAAGTGGAATTAGTATTTCACCCGTCATTATCATTTCAGCCAAAATGCTGGACATAGGCCTTTCCTAATTGTCACCGCACTGATTAGTTCTGTGCATCTCACATCCACTGGGTTCTCGCAGCCTTGACCAGTTCGTCACTCCACCTAGTGGTAGGCCTTCCAACGCTGTGTCTTCCGATACGCGGTCGCCACTACAGATCTTTTCGGCCCCGACGACAATCTGTTCTGCGAGCAATGTATTTCACCCAATCTCTTTATACATGTCCAATATCCCAATATCTTTATAAATGTCTATGTGTTATTTTACTGTAAAGTTTCACCAAAATCAGTAGAGTACTTTTTGCGTGGGGTAACGAACAGAGGCTGACAATAAAATCAAAATCAAAATTTCTTTATTCAATTAAGCCATTAAGAGGCACTTTTAACCTCAAAAATTTAGATTTTAATAGTCCATTCGGAAATGTAGCTTTTTATGGAGAAAAACCGACAAGAAACTCCACACTTACTCTTTTAAAAAAGTGTTTTACAAATATTTGGTTACATCATTCTTGTTCGAAAAATACATGTATGTGAGTACGATGTAAAAAGACGTGTACGTAAAATAGTCTAGAGTAAAACAAACAATTAAGAAATACAATAAGACTTTTACATTTATACAGAACATTAAAAGAATCAAAATGCTACAGCTAAATGCAGACAGCTAAATTATCCACTCTTGTACGAGTTTTTAATCTACTAAAAAGTTCCCCTTTTTTAAATAAAACGCTCAGAACAATTTTTACAACCCGGTTTCTTTACGGAACGCTAAAAAAGATTAATACTGTCATCAAACGAGGGTGGTAGCGAGATTGATTTCTCCAGAGATAAAACTGAGATAGAAAAGTAGCCATTACGAGATTAGGAAACTGGACTGACAGATAACTGAGATTTTTAAAGCTTGGATTTTTTTACCCGGCTGCAAGGAAAGGGTTATGTTTTTCGCGCGTATCTTGTATGTATATATGTTTGTATGAATGTATGTAATATTATTTATTACCTCGTATCTTTCAAACCACTTGACGGATTTTTATAATTAAGACATTGTTAGATAGGTTTTGGCCGCCCTACTGTTCTTAGATGCCGTTAAAAAAAAGAAACATGTCGGCTTTTCGGCGCCATATAGTAGGGGTTGCAATGATTTTTTTCTTCGAAACCCATCGAGTAACCCAAAATGAAGAGTTTTTAGAGGTAGTTACAATAGTTATTTATGCTACAAGTGCGTAAAGTAGGTGATTTCCGATGAGTTATATTTTTATTCACGAGCGAGCGAAGCGAGTGAGTGGATAAATCGACACGAGTCGGAAATCATCTTACGCACGTGTATCATACAACATTTTACTATGCATTGTGCGAGGAACTAAAAAAAATATATATGAACCAAGCAAGAAATTAATAAAATGGCGCTTATTCAAGGGCGCTCAGCATATCCACAGATTAAATAATAGTTCATCATAGTTCCTCGGGCATATCTACTGCGCATGTGCAAATAGCTGTCACGTCGTAACGCAAAAAGGTACGAGCAAAATATTCATTCTGCCAAACATATTTAATGAATATTTAAAATTAATTTATTGATCAAAATCTAAATCTAGAGTTATTAAAAACGCCTTAAATTAAGTATTAGTTTTGTTTTACCTTTTATATGAATGATAATCTGTACTTAACTAATTTTTAAAACTTTTCTCAAATAATAAAAACTCTATGCGGCGGGCTGACGTTAGAGTTAAAAATTAAAAAAGTACAGGAAAGTAAAAAGCACTAGTAAAAAAAAGTGACACTTTCCGCACAGCTGGCTGCTTGGACAACGCTCTTTTCGAGGACATGCATTGTAAAAATATATACCACTTATGTGTTTAAAAGTCATTCGAATAAAAAAGTATAACTAAAAATATGTAAATAAATAAGTCAATAAAATAACATAATATTAACTTTTTTGCTTGAAAGTTTTTTGTTTTCGGAAAGACGTTTGTAGTTTCTGCATACTCTGAAGATTAATAATGATTGAATATTATTTTATAAAGAGTGTTTGTTAATTATTTATACAAATATAAAGTGAGTCTTGATTTATTTATGTCATATCTCTTAACTCTGACTCCTAAGGTTTTTTGATCCGTGGTTAATTCAATCAATGGTTAAAAGTACTAACCAATTTTAAGCATATGAATTCATTCATTCAGTTTATATGAATTCATCTTGTCATTGCACAGCCAATATTATTTTTTACTGTGATCTTAATAACTTTTTTTTACAAAAGGAATATTTAAGAGGAAACGGGGGCAGAGAGCGCTGACTGAATTTCCTTAGTAAAAAGTCATAATTCGAGGTTTGGCTCTCGTCTCTGTCCTCCTCCAATATTGGACCAATATAAAAGATATTCCGTAAACTGAAAATTAAAGATATAAACTATGTCCCTATGTTTTCCTTTTTGATGATACATTATCTTTAGAAGCACTAGAGCCCTCAAAAAATGCTCAAAATTGCGCTGTCAACAGAGGCTTAGTGTACAAATTTGACAAATATAAATGAAAAAAGGAAAACATAGGGACATAGTATATATCTTACTTTACCAGTTTGTGGAATATCTTTTGAATTGGTCCAATATTGGAAGAGGAAGGAGACGAGAGCCAAACCTCAAAATTATGACTTTTTACTAGGGAAATTCAGTCGGTGCTCTCTGCCCATATTTCCTCTTAAGGATCGTAGCTGGTGGCATTCTTTAGTTACTTACCACCCTCATAGAAAATTACTTCATAAATGTACGATGTAATAACTTTTTCATTACTCATACTCTGAAAGTAGGTCTTAAGTTGCCTGAGGAGCGGATTGAAAGTAATACTTTTCAGCCCTAGGGAGAATCGCTTTCAACTGACAGCTGTCAAATTATTTAAAAAAAAAATTAGTTCCTTTTCACATATCTATTGAACCTTGTTCCAACTTTCTATACAACCACGAAGTAAAATTGAAATAACTTAAAGTTAAGTATTGATTAAAGAATATATATTTTTTGAATAACTTTATTATAATTTAGTTTCAACAATTTCTTTAAAATAACTTAGATTTGGGCAAAATATTTACCATTTTTTCAATGATGAAAATAAAAAATAATGGCTGAATAGCAGGCCGGCCACAGAAAAAAAAAACAAACAAAATAGGCGGGAAAGCGGCAATCATTTTTTCTTTAGCTAATTCATGTTTTTATTTTTATTTCCTTGTATTTGTAATGAAAAGCACAGTGTTTACCTCGGGTTAAAGACTTATTTAGTCCCTCGAACTATTGGCGCCCTCACTTCGTTCCGGGCGCCAAACCCCGTCTCGGGACTAAATAAGTTACTTTCACCCCTAGGATAACAATGTACTATTATTTGTTAGTTGACAGGTTTCTCAGTCGCAACATACTGTATACTTAGCTGTGCAAGTAAGGCTTTTAATACAAATACATAACTTGTTCGACTGTATGAATAAACGAATACAAAAAGAAATAGCCCACCCGAATATAATTTCTCCCGTGATCCATCACACATTAGGGTCGCAACCCGACTTAGGTTTGATACAGATGAAAAGGGTCGCGCAGAGGTTTGATTTAGGTCAGCCTCTAGCCTCTCACCTTTATAATGCGCCAGACTGCCTTTCTGATCTCCACAACCCAATAACTGGGTAACACGATACTTAAAGTCAAAGTCAAATCATATTTTTTTTCAGCCCATTAAACGACTTTTGAATGTTAAAATCAAAAGTTTTGTAAATAAATATAATTCAACTAGCTGTTCCCCGCAGCTTCGCTCCCGTGGACCGCCCCACAGGACCTGTTTTCGGGATAAAAAATAGCCTATATCACCCAAGAATAATAATACCAAAAGTTGGAGCCGTTTCCGAGATTCAGATTATATATATGTCGCATCAAGTGTGTGGGTAGTTAGCTGGCGCAATCGTGAAAATGAAATCACACAAATCATTCGATACACTCAGTATATTCAAATAGACACAAGTTACATTCTTGCTTACTAATATTACGGATCGACACTGATTCTACGACGTCTTAGCTCTACGGCTGTCAGTACTCAACTGCCGTATTCCCCACCACGAGTGCTTATTAAAAGCGTGCCAATGCGTAGTTGCTCTTGATTGCCGCTAGGGGCGTGCTTGTGATTTGACTTTACGTCCGTACTATTGACTAAACCCGACATTTATATATGCAAGAATTGCTCGTTTAAAGTTATTAGATTAGATTTCAGACTACTATCTACTCTAGCATATCGAACGATTTTTCTGACTTCTGACCACCAGAACGACTGTCAAAGATCTTACTAACAGGACCAACAGTTTAAAGTGCTTCCCGAAGCACGGAGGATGTCTTGGTATGTAATGGAATGGTCACATAAAAATTAAATTATCTCATCCGAATATAATTTATCTGCTGATCCATAACACATTAGGGTCGCGACCCTCTGAGGTTTGGTACAGTTCAGGGGTTCCCAACCTTTTTATTAACTTGGGACCACTTTGATTTCTTCGCTGTTACTGTGTTGATCTATAAAAAATAACTTAGCAAAAAAAAAAAACAATTAACTTCCTAATAAAAACACTTCTAAGTGGGGATGGGATTGGAATTCGGTGGCATTATTTTGGTAAAAGTTTATTTTTAATTTTCACCTTTTTGTTGCACAAATAAGGAGTGCATCTCATGACAATTCCAATAAGCCTAAACACGGCTAGAATACATTGTTTTGTTATGGAATTCCGGCGCCTACTTTTCAACTCAAAAATAATATCATTCATATTCACGCCTTTTTTCCATGGGATAGGCAGAAACTACAGAACACCACGTGCTGCGATTCTTACATACTTCTTTTGCTTTATTTAAGATCATAAATCTATACACGCACGCTGGACATGAGTACTGCGGACCTGGACTTTCTAAAGAACATCACCGATCCGTGTATGTCCTTATAGGGCGTCCTCTACTGGCGTTTCCACTAACGTAAATACCTTTTTTTAGTCGCCTTTCATTCATCCTCTCAACATGGCCGGTTTGGCCAGCTAAGCATACTATCAATACATATAATAAATCAGTAGAAAAGTAATTTTTGTACATCGAAAATATAAAAAAAAAAATGCCAAGGTGTTAAAGGATAACCAACAGAACCCATTGCCAGCATTTTTGGTATTTAGTCTGTTTATCTGTTTATTTGTGCACGCATCATGTGAAATGAAACCAATGTAGATAACTTTGATACATAAAAATAGTGCGTAACTATATTGCGTATTACTTAGTTTTTGTTTCATCGCAATCGGTTCACTCTATCAAAATTTAGATTTTCAAGAAGTAAAATTATCACAACACACGCAATTCAGACACTCTGACAGTTGAAATCGATATTCGATAGATGGCGTGGAAGTAATTTTCTGAATGGCGGTGTTAAGATTCTCCGCGAAAGAATGATGACCCTAGAAAAAAAATTGGTATGTAGGTAAGTAGGGTTGGCCGACAGATGACGGGAGCGAAGCCGCCGGCACAGCTAGTTATAAATATTTGTAAATAATAACATAGTAATTTTTAGTTGAAAAGTTTACAATTTCACACAGTTTTCGCAGACCAGTGTGTGGTCCGCCAACCACAGTTTGAGAACCAATGATAAAGATGAAAAGGGTCACTGAAACGGTTCAAAGGTTTGAATTAGGTTAACCTCTAGACCTTTACATTTCATTTATATTATATGGCTTCCAGGCGGCCTGGATGTGGCTGAATATTATATTCGGGCAATTTTATTATAGTGCGCGCGAAACTAGTTGGCCGCACCTTAGGTGACGACAGGGGTGAGCAAGAAGGTAACGGTTTTCAAAAATGAAAGCCCAATGACATTAAAACATTTTTTTAATAAATCCACAATATATTTCAAAGAATATTATAAATATAATAAGTTTTGCTAACCACTAAATATACCGACAATGCTGATTAAAATGTAAGTCTTACAATAACGTTATAGAACATGTTTTTGTGATTTTTAAATAGAAAGTCACAGTTCTAAACTATACATACATTTACTTTACACTATAGTTTTTTTTTTATTTGTAATGGGTTTGCTCTTGACTCTAGTCTAGGTCATAGGTGACAGAGACAGAGTCTACGATGGAGTGAGCTTACCCAGAAGAAGCCTGTTCACTCTAATTTTGAAAAGATTCGGGTTGAATGCGTACGGAAACACAGACGCTTCCACGGGTTCCATTCATTCGCTGTGCGCATTAGGATGTTTGGAAGCGCTTGGTTCGAATTGTTGGAATGGCAACAAGGTAAGGATGATAACTTGCAGTGCGTCTAGATGTCCGATGGTAGAAGGAGGCTGGTGGGATGAGGTCGTGGAGTTCTTGAGCACACTCACCGAAGTACAGTCTGTAGAAGACAGACAAGCAGGCAACTTTGCGGCGATGAGCCAAGCTGTGAAGCTTGGCGTCCACCAGTTCAACGTCGCCAATGAGCCTCTTGGCTCTGCGTTCCACTGAGTCAAGCGCGGCAAGCTGATACTTAGCTGAACCATCCCAAAGGTGGCTGCAATACTCCATGCAGGATCGGACTTGTGCTTTGTATAGGGTTAAAAGCTGTCCAGGCGTAAAGTATCTATGAAGATTTGGTATGCAGCTGAAAGTTGAAAGATTTGCAATGTGCAATCTTGAGTTCCCTTTTATTTACTATTTACATTCTACCTACGACATAG
The DNA here is from genome assembly GCA_948252205.1 of Orthosia incerta. Classification (NCBI taxonomy): domain Eukaryota; kingdom Metazoa; phylum Arthropoda; class Insecta; order Lepidoptera; family Noctuidae; genus Orthosia; species Orthosia incerta. The sequence goes on from OX411769.1 coordinate 6,431,031, forward strand.
ATGGGACGCTTGTGAGCCTACCAGACTTGCTTTTAGTTACTCTTAACTACATTTAATTCTTTTCAAAATATTGAGATTTCTGAAAACCATTATTCGTGGCCATTTTATTTTATTTTTTTCTTATTTTGCTTCTTGTTACGACAATGTCAATGGGTCAGTGGGTCATCACACCCTTGTCAATGGGTCATCCCGGGTTTTACTGGCGCCCCGGCCTCTCCGTCCCACCGCTCACAACTAGTGAGCGGCCAACTAGTTCCGCGCGCACTATAGCTGATTTTAAAAAATAGGTTATATTATCGGCAACCTCTATTTCGTGTTGTTTTGACGATTTATCGGCATCTTTTGTTTATATTTTATTTATTTTTTTATTCTGTAGGCTCGCGCTTGACCACTATTTCACCTGATGGTAAGCGATGATGTGGCCGACGGTGAAGCACGCTTGCCTTGAAATTACCTATTCACTCTTGACTTCAAGAATTCCAGATTGTAGCTGTCGGGAAACACAGACTCCGGCAGGGAATTCCACTCCTTAGCTGTACGCATAATAAAAGTGTGCCCAGAACGTTTTGTGCGTATCGGTAGGATGTCCACCACGTATCGATGGAAGTATACGGAACACGGTGTAAAGTCCCACAGCCTCCCTTGAAAGGGAATAATCGTCCGACCAGACGGGTGTTGTGTCCTGGTCCGGGTATAGTTCGTTCAATCCACGAAGACTATATGATTAGTCTATTCTTTTTTATATTATGATAATGATAAGTCTATTCATTGTAGTGTGCGTGTGCACTCATAGGTAATTAGTGTGTACCGATAACACTCAAACATTGACAGAATCTTGCACACATCCTTACATAGTATAAAACAAAGTCGCTTCCCTCTGTCTGTCCCTATGTATGCTTAGATCTTTAAAACTACACAACGGAGCCGCTGGCAGAAGCTAGTATACTATAAACGGTTAGGAGGAATAGTGGTGGGGCGCCTCTTCGTGGATTGAACGAACTATAACCGAAGGACTGTTGTATGTGTTCAAATCGCGCCGAAAACTCTGCTTGTGCGATGCAGGATTTTGTTTTATAGTTCGAATGTGACGTCATAGAAATTGTTACAATTTCATAATAAGTTTCGAGATTTTTTTAACTCGTTTCTTCAATAGATAAATGATTTTATTTCTGTAAGTTGGTTTGTACAAACACTTTTACATGTCGATGATATTTTTAAAACTAGATGAGGTCGGCGTTTCCTATCTGACTACTCTGAGAAGAAAGGCCGAAACAAACTCAGAGGTCACAGTCTCTTTTAAAGTCCAGACAAAACAAAAATCTTGGTTAGATCATGTGAAGACCATGTAGATTGATGTCTGAAATGGTCTTTTGAGGAAAGAACCAGCCAGATTGAGTGGACCTGTCCAGTCAGTGCACGCATTTGTCAATAACCGAGCAGCTCAACACAGAATTTAAGGTGCTCAATAGATATAATAACATCTTGTAACTGTCGTACTATAAGGCAAGGATTTCTACTCATTTGAAAGTCACGAGCATTGGAAGTAAAGATTGTTATTGTAGGTATTAGAGTAATACTAAGCTAAAGAGCAGTGGTGGCCCAGTGGTATCGGCCGCGACTTACAAGTTGTAGGTCGTGGGGTCGAGCCCAGGTAGGCGCTTTACTTTGTGTAAATTATTTCATCACCACTGCTCTCAGAACGGTGAAGGAAAACAACGCGAGGAAACTGGCATGTCCTAGAACCAAAAATTCGAAGACATGTGACATCTACCAACACACACTGGGCCCGCGTGGTGGATTCTGGCCCATTCCCTCTCACAGACTGGAGGCCTGTGTCCCAGCAGTGGGTACATTAATAGGCTGATGATGTGATGTGATGTGATGTGAAGCTAAAGAGAATAGAAACCTACCTCACCTACCTCGCTACCTGCGTCAGTGTTTCCGAACGCATTCAACTCGAATCTCTTCAAAGTTAGAGTGAACAGGCTTCTTTTGGGTAAGCTCACTCCATCGTCGACTCTGTCTCTGTCACCTTTGACCTAGACTAGAGTCAAGAGCAAACCCATCACAAATAAAACAAAAAAAAAAAACATATCCACAAAACAACGAAGCCTTATAAACGTAAAATATGTAGAAAACCTCTTGAAATGCTAGCAGTATTGAAAAAAGTAGCCTATGTGCTATTTGAAAAGAAAATAAAGAAAATGTACTTATTTGCTACAAAACGACATACAAACATTTATAAATTTTGATTAAACTAGACCAGACTATAATCCAGACAATACCCTATGTCTGTGCCAAATTTCATCCAGATCCGTTAAGCCGTTCTGATGTGATTGAGTAACAAACATCCATTCAATCAAACTTTTTTTGTCGAGCGGTTTGAAAGGGCAATCCCTTTTGTGACGCTACGAGCTTGCTACGGCGTAGCACGCGTTGCTACGGCGTAGCAAACATTGCTACGATCGCGTAGGTCGCAGGTTGTAGTCTTGATATTATATAGTATTTAGATTTTTTTCTTTATTTGCGTGATAATTTCAAGCTCACTAGTTTTTCAGTATATTCATTTTCAGAACTCGCCTCTCGTGCTTGAGGTCGTGGGTTCAAATCGAAACAATTTCCATTGCGACTTTTTCAAATTCAAATCTACTTTCCAAGTTTATCTTTGATATCGCTTATAAAGGTGAAGGAATATATCTAGAGGGAACCTGGACGTTATAGTTGGATAAGTCTGAAATCACCAATCGTGGTGGTCAATGCTCAGGCCTTCTCTGAAAGAAAAGAGCCCTTTGCCCTGCATTGGGACAGTAACAATCTAATACTATTCATTGTGTGTGTGTACTGAATACTAATCTTAAAATATTATAAAGAGGAGACTCTAGAAGTAGCTGGTATGTTTTCTTTTTATTCGCTATAGGCACGCGCTTGACCACTATCTCATCTGATGGTAGGCGATGATGTGGTCGACGGTGAAACACACTTGCCTAGGAAAAACCTATTCAATCTTAACTTAAAGACCCCTAGATTGTAACTATCGGGAAACAGACTCCGGCAGGGAATTCCACTCCTTAACTGTACGCATAATAAAAGTGTCCCCAAAACGGGTGGGATATCCACCATGTATCGATGACGCACATCACCGTACGTCTGTTAGTCCGATGATGGAACGGGCTAGGCGGAGTTATATCATGCAATTCCATCGCACACTCTCTGTGTAACCGAAAAAAACCGACAAGCTGGCAACTTGGCGACGATGTTCAAGACTCTGGAGCTTTGACGTGACCAGTGCCTCATTGCCGATGAGTCTTGGCCCGCTTTTCGCTATTCTGTAAACATCTCACCGTGAAATCGTAGGAAATGAACTGTTACTTCACTTTGACTAAATGGATTGAGAACTCATTTCATGATCACTTCACCTTAGTATTCACGGTAAGAATCAACACACTTCACACTAAATATTATAAAGGTGAAACGTGTGTGTGTTTGTTTGTGTTTGTGACTTGTTCACGCTGAAACGGTTTGACGGATCTGGATGAAATTCGGCACAGTGATAGATTATAGTCTGAAACAGCACATACGATACTTTTTATTCCGGCAATATGTCCCCTTTGAATAATTTTTGACATACACGCGGGTGAAACCGTTCGCAGAAGCTAGTTTTACATATAATAGCACTGCTGACCCAATTACACACATTGCTCATTGCACATTGCTCACAGACCGGATAGTCGATAAACGAACTGTGTTCAAACAGCCCATTACTCTTTAGGTTTTATTTTACGATATTCATCATCATCATCATCATATCAGCCGAAAGACGTCCACTGCTGGACATAGGCCTCCCCCAAGCGTCGCCACATTGACCGGTCCCGTGCGTCCCGCAACCAGCGGATTCCTGCAACCTTCACCAGGTCATCGGTCCACCTGGTGGGAGGCCTTCCAACGCAACGTCTCCCGGTTCGCTGTCGCTACTCCAGAACCTTTCTGCCCCATCGGCCATCCGTTCTGCGAGCAATGTGCCCTGCCCACTGCCACTTAAGTTTGGCAATTCTTCGGGCTATGTCGGTAACCCTGGTTCTCTTACGGATCTCATCATTTCTGATTCGATCACGCAAGGAAACGCCGAGCATAGCCCTCTCCATTGCCCTTTGAGTGACTGTAAGCTTTCTGATAAGGCCCATTGTAAGCGACCACGTCTCAGAGCCATATGTCATCACTGGCAACACACACTGGTCATAGACTTTTGTCTTGAGACACTGTGGTAAGTAACGATATTCAGAACAAAGTAATGAAAAGTCTTTGACTTTGTTTCAGCTGTGACCGCATTTTTGTTGAATATACCAAAGATGCTTTTAAAAGGCTCGCTTTGCCAACATTTTGTCCGTACTAAAAGTCAGACACAATTATGAGGAAAATTCAAAAGTTTATCAAAGGCTAAATTGTTGGTTACGGGTAAAGAGAGGCTGGTGTAACAACCATCGCGCCTGTAGTCTCTGAAGGGACATTCAGAGGTGGAAAAACACCCAAGTGTTGACTCAGTAAAGAAAGAAAGAAAGAAAAAGTATTAAGGTTACACTAGTCGAAAATTCTTCCATACAAACGTAGTCTAGGGATTATTCCACTGTTTGACGATGTACGCTTAAAATAAAAAGTGATATCAATTTGTCTCATCATTATCTAGCCCTGTATGTAAGCAAAAAAGTAAAAGTAGAAAATATTTGAAAGTTATGAGCGTCGAAAGTTCCAAATTTTGACACAAATTTTAACGCATTTTTGGGTGCAAATAAATACCATAAGAAGACGGAAAATTGCAAAACGGCCTCCATACAGGGATAGATTAGTAGTTCAACAATGCATATAATTTTATTTTGAACAGATAGATTTAGTCGTTTTTTCATGATATCTAGACTGCCAAAGGTCTGTTTATAAAATTTCGCGCGCTCGGTTTCGTCCTTAATCATTATCCATTTCGCTACAAATTTGCAAAAGTGTGTATTCGTACGCGAACTAGCTTCCTATTGCTCATCACAGCATCTATCTCTTCCGCACGTGTTGTCGGTTGATTTAAAATGCATTTTAACCCCGCGCACAAAATAGTTCGTGCCGTCGTCGTGGTGGTGGTCGTGTGTGTGGTTAGTTAAGTGTAAATACATGGGGTATAGTCCTCGCCAAACTTCTAGGCCAATGCCGAAGGCAAGCTTGAAGTTAGCTTTCCGATTCCGATAACGCCCTAGGTAATCCAGAGCTTATTGCCATTCTCTGGGTGAATGTACAGACAGAGTTTTTTGGAAGGCTCCCGAAAGCCTTCCAAAAAACTGATGATGAAGGAGGATTAGGATCGATAGACCCCCTTTTCCACTCGACACTACGTTGTGCGTGCAGGACTACTCTCGGAGAGAGGTCATGGGCCGTAAACCACCACGCGGATCCAATGCGGGTTGGTGGATGTCACATGTATTAGAATTTTGGGTTCTAAGACATGCCGGTTTCCTCACGATGTTTTCCTCCACCGTTGTCAGTGATGTCCAAATTAAACTTAGAAATTAAATAAATGAAAAAGTCACGTCAAAGCCGTGAATAGATAAGATCATCATACCAATTCATCTTAAATCCTCTCAAAATGAAAACTTCAACTAAAATCATTGAGACATTCAAAATTAATTATTCACACAAAAGCGTTGACGGGCCGGAAACGGCGCCATATTTGTGGAAACGGGTCGTTAGCGTCGTCGACTCACTTCCTGTAGCCATCTTGAATACGTCACCGGTGCCATTGTGCCCGTCATTTGTAATTGTTAATTGGATAAATTTCTGTTAAATGGGGATTTTAATAGCAAAAGTGTAATTATCGGCCTTTTAATGTGCCTACTGCTGGGACACAGGCCTCTTCTCTGTGAAAGGGAATGCGCCGTAATCCACCACGCGGGCCCAGTGCAGGTTGGTGTCATAAGTCTTAAAATTTTTGGTTCTAGGACATGCCGGTTTCCTCATGATGCTTTCCTTCACCATTTTGAGAGCAGTGTTGATTAAATAAATTATACAAAGTAAAGCGCCTGCTCGGGTTCCAACCCACATGACCTATTAACTTGTAAATCGAGGCCGTAAACACTGGTCCACGACTGCTCTTAGCACCAAAAGAGTATTTAGGTTTGTATTTAAAATGCCTATTTATTCAAATACTATAGTAAGTACAGTTGTCTGTTTGTTTGTTATGTTGTTACTCCTTAATCGCTGAACCAACATTGAGGAATGTTGGCAGAGAGATATATTGTACATTGGAGAAGGATATTAGTCACTTTTGGTGTGTCAAAGCTAGCAAGTTTTTAACCCACTACCAGGTGTTCGATCGAGCTAAAATTGCACACACAAACCTACTTTCTACTTATCCTTCTAGTATTCTAAATGTGACAGTTTGTTAGTATGGATATTTTTTACTCTTCCACGCAAAAACTACTGAATCGATTTTGATTAAACTTTACAGTATATAGTTTATGTCATCAGAATAACACTTCCGACTTTTATAACTAGGTACATCAACGTTGACATTATAAATGTCAATGTTTGGAAGAATGTTTGTTACTATGTTACGCAAAATACATCTGAAAGTATTTTGATGAAACTTTACACCAATTTATAGCTTACTAGCTTCTGCCCGCGGCTTCGCCCGCGTTCAAAGTTAAAAAAAAAATGCTCCGATCGCCACCAAACTTTACTACAGGATTATCCGCTGGGTCAATCTAAAGATTCTCTGAAAATTGCATTAAAATCGGTCCAGCCGTTTTTGAGTCTTTATGGAACATACACACATACTTTCTCTTTTCTATACTATAATACTATATCTATACTAATATGATAAAGAGGAAAGATTATTTTGTTTGTTTGTTTGTTTGTACCGAATAGGCTCCGAAATTACTGGACCGATTTAAAAAATTCTTTCACCAATAGAAAGCTACATTATTCCTGAGTGACATAGGCTATTTTTATCCCGAAAACGGGTCCTGTGGGGGGGTCCACGGGAGCGAAGCCGCGGGCAACAGCTAGTATATATATATATATGTCGCAAATAGGAGGGCTATCTTGGATAAACACTCGATCTTGTGGGCTTTCGTGGGTATAATTATGCATGCTACAAAGCAGGTAACTTATGCCGATTTGGAGATAGTCCTTGTTCCAATCTTATCAAAGCAGCGAATTCGGCCACCTATTCGTTTCGCTTTCTCTCAACAAAACATACTTTCAAGTTTATAACGCCACACTTTAGGCTACTTCTCAATTATTTCCCTCACAACTCTGTTTTCAACTTTTTGCAAACGCGCTCCCGCGCGTTCCTTTTTCTAACTCTTTTTCAACCAAACATGGCGGCCGACCTCGCTCAGGTCGCCATTATCCTTGGCTACCCTGCTTTCATTGGTTTAAGAACACCTCGGGCAAAGTTCACAGCTTTTAACATCCAATCAAAATCGAGTATTTTGACATAAGCCAAATAAAGTGTTGTCAATCGAATAAAATCGAACTGAGATTGAATCGTAGGCTAAATGTTGCCAATTAAACAAAACCGAATTAATAAGTTCACATGCGTCATACTTCTCCGTTCTAGATTACTAGTAATTATACCTTCCTCCTACATATAGAAGATATGAATAACACATCCTACTAATATTAAAAATGACAAAGTTTGGATGCATGGATGTTTATCACTCTTTCACGCAAAAACCACTGAAAGTATTTTGTTGAAACTTTACAGTAGTGTACCTTACGCATCAGAATATCAAATATGATACTTTTTTTATCTCGGGAGTATTTTCCCTTGTATATTTGGGCTAATTTTTGAGATTCGCGCGCCGCTGGCTGAATGTAGTAGGCCAATGATCTACTCCAGACTATAATTTATCTCTGTGCCTTCATCTAGATCTTCTAGCGTGGTTGAGTAACATCCATCCATACTGCATCCATACAAACTTTCACATTCATAATTTTACTAGCTTCTGCCAGCAGATTCGCCCGCGTGGAAGTCGAAAATCATCCCGAGAGAACATATTCTCGGGATAAAAAGTATTCTATGTGCTGTCCCTTCTATAGTCTATCTCTGTGGCAAATTTCATCTAGATCCGTCCAGCCGTTTGAGCGTGAAGAAGTAACAAACATACACACACACACTCACCAGCTTTCGTTTTTATAATATTACTGTGATATAGTGTTATATGTAGTAGGATAAAGATATTTGGGGAAGTAGCCAGTTATTAGTATTTTCTTCTCAAATCGATGACAAACCCTTTAGAGCTGTTTAAATCGGTTGCGTACCCATGTAGGCCGCTATAAACACAATTTGGAAAAATGGAGATTTATAGACCTGTTTGATACCCAGTGCGAGTGCGATGCTCCTTTGCAGAAAATGACACATGACGCAGTGTCGCAAGTGCTCGAACGCCTGCACTTTGGAAGACCTTATGCTCGATGACGCCGCAATGAGGGTGTACGTTTGAATTTGCCGCTAGGGGCGCTGGTAAAGAGTGAGGTCTTCAAAATGACAAATGTCACCGTTTTTTTTGGCTTTTTGCGCGAGTTTATTAAATACTTATTTATTGTTGTGAATATTTACCAAATATGGCAGGTTAAGATAGATATGGGTTTAAGCAACCACTGCTTTAATGGAGTTTTATGTTTCGAAAATTTTTATCCTCCTTTTTATCGAAAAAGGGGTTTGCGCAATCGCACTTCTACGACTTTAGAAATGATATAATTTCAAACTTTGCTCCCTTGCGCGTAATAACAACGTTTAACAGCTTTATTTCAAGCGATATATACGCCACAATGTTAACGCAGTACTGGCCGTGCGCCCGCTCGATGCCAAAACATCAATATTGAACCTCCTTTTGAACAGTTTTGTTCGCAAAATATTATTTGATTTACATATACTATGTTAGTTATGAAGAAATTCCAGCCATAAATTTTTCTAAGTAAAAATATTTTAAACATTCAAGTCATTTTGGAGGTGTATCCAAAAGTAGCGAAAAACTAGCGTGTTGTTAATTATTTTTTTAAAGCAAAACTGTTTGTTAAACGAAAAAACCATGTGTTAAAAATAATATACATGAAACAGTAATATTTTTTTTTTCAAACCTTTCAACCTAGCCGTTACTAAGGAGTATGCTTTAGAAAGTTACCGTTTTACGGCACTAAAGCGGATGTAGGCCCTTAAGGACCTTACTCGCCAGTGGCGCCAACTGGTGGGCACAGAAACGGTAGCCCTCATTGGCGTGTCCACCTACTGGGCCCAACATTTAAAGAGTTTTTAGCGTAAAAATTGTTATTAACGAAGAACTTTTTTGCAGGAACCTTCAAACCATCACCATGGGCGTAGCATCAGATGGCTTTACCAGCAGATGGCGGGCGAAGATTGCCGCCTTGAGGGAGTCTAGGAAGCTAGTCCTGGTCATCGTCGCCATCGCTCTACTACTTGACAACATGCTGCTGACTACCGTCGGTAAGTTTTAGTTTCTAAACGTACTTCTCTGATAAAAAACACTGTGCACCTGGCGCTGTCACAGCCCTCTGACGTTCGACTCTCATTATTTGCGCACGAGTGAACGAGGAGGGCCGCGCGGGTAGGCGGGAGTGGGGTCACAACCCAGAGAGGTGCACACATATTTTGATCGTTTAATAGGATATTGAAAAGGCTTAAACGTCGGTAACTTTAGCTACCAATCGTAGGTAAATAAAAAAGAATGAATGAATAAAGAAGGTACTGAAATATGAATATCTCTTGGATAATTTTATTCGAAAGCGAATTCATTTGTTTCGAAATTCTAATCAATAGGGTTGATGACTAAAAAAATATTTTTAGTCTGACAATTAGATTTCCAAAAACTTGTGGACTCGTATTTTTCTTTTGTCACGTTAACAAAAAAATATGACGATACAGTGAATTAAAATATCGCATGACGTCGTGCCTTGGTACACTTTTTACATAGAAGTTACGTCACAAGTCACGCCCGAACTTTGATGCGCTTTATCTTGGTGAATTTTTATTGATTTGAATAAGCAAAAAATACGTGTCCAATATTTTTTGATAATTTAACCGGCGGACTAAATATAATTTGCTGCTTCGTACCCCGTCATAATCCCTATTGTTTCAATGAAATTACACGAACACCTAACACTTGACTTCTGGAATTTGAAGTTAAGTGTTTGTAAAATTCTACTGTAGCCTAAACCTATAAAATTAACGTAACATGAACAACGCGTTACACATTAAACGCAAACCTGAAAAGAGGACACTATACACATCCTGTTGAATACAGGCCTGCGGATCACAAAGCCAATTGGGGCCCATGGCAATGCTTCGAATCTTGGAACCTACAAGGTCTATACCCGCGAAACCTCGATACGCGGCAGCGGTAAACTAGGGGTTTGTTCTTTGAGATACCGATTCCTGTCAGACAGGTGGAAAGTGATACAAGCATGCACAACTTACAACTACTAATCACATTTGTTCCCGTGGTCTCCTGGTTCCATGTCCAATCCCGCGCCCAGTCGAGTTTTATAGCGGGAAACATATATAATAAATTTGGGATAGCCGACGTGGTCTGGACAGACAGCTATACACGTGCCCGACAAAAATACTTCGCTGCGCGCGAAATATATCGAAAAACAAATGCACGGGCGACTCACAATACTACTCACGGGTCGCGAACGCAATTTCGAACAACGATTGGCTGGTTATAAAAAACAAGACCAAGTTGTCACGTCTCGTGATTTCAATCACATTTTTGCAAGTCAGTGTCGACTGTCAACTGTCAACTTCAACCCAACCAAAACTGTCAATATCGATGACAGCGAGCTGACACAGTGTTGCAACAAAATACCAAAAAAAAAGGAACGAAAACTTAATCGGTTTCGAACACATCCTTATGAACAGCTTTTGCTATGGAACCAATTAAGAAATCGCGATTATTATGTTATACCTCTAAAGACACTAATGCAACTCTTTCTTGGCTTCATTAATTGTTATTATCTAAACACCTAAGTTTGCCTTACCATTCAAATAATCTTTTACTCCCTCTCCCTCCATGAATTCGTTTAGTTTTTCCCAGAGAATCTTTTCTCAAGAAAGATGGGCTATTATTCGATCTAATGAATTGCAGATGAAGTAAACCACTCTTGTGATTGTGTGAGCGCCATCTTGGATTTCTCACCATCTTGGATTGTGCGGATGGTTAGGAGGCGGTTCGGATTTTGAATTGGAAAGAGGTATTATAGAATAAAATTATAGTGTGAATGAAAGGAACGAATAATAAAAATCCACTACAGTGCAACATTTTCCTTCGATTTTCAAACTACTGCTCATAAAATATTTTTTTAATTTTTATAGCACACTTTTACTTTTTAATTTATTGGCGCTTATGGGCTCATTGACTTATTATAGATAAGTAGTGTAGTACTTATTATTGTCATTATCTATGGAGGCGCGCGCTGCGCAGTCATGCGCAATCAGTGCAATGAGCATCTAAATTGCCCGCCATACGAGTACCACATATTTTTCCGTTTCCACTTTTGTTTTATTTCTATTGTATGATTTAAGATAAAATAGTGTATGCAACGGCAACTAATTAGGTATTAAAACACTCGCGTGTTAATAATATGACCATTGCATAAACTACTATTTTTTTAATTTATTATCCACGAATATAAAGGACGTGTTTATACAATATTTTTTGAATTCATATTTGGAACATTACGTTGTGAGTGTAGGTAATGGTATTTACAAGTCAGAATTGAATGAAAACGCCGGGAGGAGACACCCTAAAAGGACATAAATGGATCTTATGGCATCTTATGATTTTCTTCAGAAAGGCCAGGTGCGCAGTACTTAAAACCGGCGTGTGTATGACTAAAGTCGCCGCCAAATAACAAAAAAATAAAAATCGTTGACACGTATCCCTTTCACTTGACATTTAATAATTTAATATCTCATAAACGCGTGGATCGATTCACATGATTTAAACGGACCTTTAATTTGAAACCAAAATTATCAAAATGAAACAAAACAAAATCATTTTATTTTTATTTTACATAGGCCAACATGGGCACTTATAAAACGTCGACAAAAGGTGCACGGTTCGGGTTAGTCGTTTCCTATGGAGAAGAACCGGCAAGAAACTCCATGGTTACTCTTTTAAAAATTTTGTGTTTACAATATTTCCATGTTACAGCATTAGTACTTGGATATGGGGGGACAACGTAGGCCCGACAATAAGTCGTACGAAATTAAAAAAAAAACAAACAAAAAAAATAATGTTAAACGAAATAAAAGTTAACAAATGTTAACAATAATCTAGAAATCTAAAAAGCCTACAATGTTCACACATTCACAATCGGTAAAAGAATCTATACAAAGGTCAAACAAAAAAAAACAAATAAAAAATAAATAAAAAAAACACATCACTAAATTTAATATGTGAAACAAACATGTTTTCAAGTTAAGTAATTATACTTTTTGATAAAGTCGGTTCAATGAATTTTATTTTTATGTTATCTAGCGGAGACTTTAGAGGTATGGACCTAAAGGAGTATATTATAAGAAAAAAAACTTTTTACAAAAAAATACTACCGACTTCCAAATAAAACTACAAAGTGAAAAATTACTTTATTTTTGGAAGTCGGTGTCTTTCGTAGGTACCAATTTATTGCGTTATGGACACCGTCTTCCAAAATAAAGTTATTTTTCACTTTGTAGTTTTATTTGGAAGTCGGTAGTATTTTTTTGTAAAAAGTTTTTTTATTTTTCACTTTTTAGTTGTACCTACCTAATAGGCAAGTTGTTTAGTAAGTTACCTACTCGTATAACGCCAGAATATATTACCAAAATATCATGAAACTTTAACATAACCTGTGAAATGAGAGATCTGCGTACCCCTTAAGAGCGTACTGGCGTGATGTTATGTTATGAAATGGTATAAACAATAAACAGACATGCGATTGCAGCAATCCCGAGAGATTTGCCATTGTTTATTGAAGAGTTCTGTTGTATATCTTCGAATTTCTTCCTCAGTCCTTTACCAAATTAAAATGTGACCAATTTCGGAACATACTCTTTCAAACAAAAAAAGAATTTTTGAAATCGGTCCACAATTGACGGAGATATTGGTGAACATACACAAAACATACATAATGCCGAACATAGAACCTCCTCCTTTTTGGGAAGTCGGTTAAAAATAAAGTAAGGATCGAATAATATATAATTATATAGATAACTAGCTGTTTCCCGCGGCTTCGCTCCCGTGGACCACCCCACAGGACCTGTTTTCGGGATTAAACAATAGCCTATGTCACTCAGGAATAATGTAGCTTTCTATTAGTGAAAGAATTTTTTTAAATCGGTCCAGTAGTTTCGGAGCCTATTCGGTACTAACAATATTAGTATAGACTAGCTGTGCCCGCGGCTTCGCTACCGTGCCTACCAACCCTACCCTACTCACCTTACTGCCTACCCTACATACCGATTTTTCTAGTGTCATTCTTTCGTGTAGAATCTTAACACCGCGATTCAGAAAATGACTTTAAATGCACAACGCCATCTATCGAATAGCGAGTTCAACTGACCAAGTAACAGAATTGCATGTGCTGTGATAATTTTACTTCTTGAACACTTTAAATTCATCTAACTTTTGATAGAGTGAACCGATTGCGATGAAACAAAAACTAAGTAATTCTTCAAGTTACAATTTTATGTGTAAAAGTTATCTACATTGGTTTCGTACATTTCACGTGATGCGTGCACAAATAAACAGATAAACAGACAAACAGACAAAAACTTCAAAAATGCTGGAAATGGGTTCTGTTGGTTTTTTTCGATGTACAAAAATTATTTTTCCACAGATTTATTATATGTATTGATGATGATGATATATATATGTATTAAAATATATAGATAGCAGCCGTGAGTCTGGACATGTATATGTTTGATTTTAATACCTCCCCCCCAATTACATGAGGCTTAGGTAAATATAACTGGCGAAATATAGGTAACTCTGCTCTGCTGAGATAGGAGCCTTTTTGGTCTCGCACGGGGTTATTTATTTTTTATTATTGTTTGTGTTTTTCTTATCTCGTGTCTCTTGTGCGGGTCACAAATAAATATTTTTAACAAATAAATTTTCTTTCTTTCTTTAACCTTTCAGGGAATACAGTCATGAAGTTACCTATATCATATTATGTTGTTCATACCGTGCAGTGTCTCTTAAGAGTGCCCTAGTCGGCGGTACGAACTATTTTGTGGCCGGGGTTAAAATGCATGCTATCTCATACGACAACACGTGCGAAAGAAATAGACGTTGCGATGAGCAGTAAGTGTGCGTACGAATACATATCATGGTATAAAAATAATAAATGGATGATGATTTAGAACGTAAATGAGCGCGCGAATTTTTGTAAACAGGCCTTTGGGAATATGGACATCATGAAAAAAACTACTTAATGTATCAAAGTCAAAGTCAAAGTCAAAGCACTTTATTTCAAGTAGGCCAGTTACAGGCACTTTTGAATTGTCAAAAGACAAAATAAAATATTACAAAATTATGGTGCTACAGTCCCAGTCACAAGACATAATAACTGTGAAAGTACCGTAGATGCCCATTCCAAGGCGTAGATCTCTATGGAGAAGAACGGGCAAGAAACTCCATGGACACTCTTTTTCAATTAGGTAATTATTACAAATCATTTGTTACATCATTCATGTTGAGATTACACATTATGTGAGAACGATGTAGAAAGTTAAAAGTGTCCATAGTAAATATAAAAAGACAATTCAGAAATAAAATTTGAATCAATTAAAATAAACCATGGCAGCTAAGAGATGACCAGTCCCAACCGACAGCGCCCGTTCACGAACATGACACATGTATCAGCACCATTCAGCTCAACCATTTTGAAGGGAGCTAAATGATCCGACACACGCGCCACCATCGGCGAGACATTTGAGTGGGCATGACATACTCTCAACCACCGGAGTCATTCAAGTCAATAGAAGACGTAGGTATCTAGACAATGATAGCTCTGAAGTACATGGCACTCACACAATGCTGGCTATGCTGCTATATAATACTGGAAAGATTAACTCTATATAATGCAAAGATAGTAGCAATCTTCATCAGCTCCGACAATAACAGTAAACGATACCTACGATAGTCTAACCAAAAAATAAAATTTAAAAAATACACATAAAAACGAAATTAAAAAATAATAATATTTAACCTGACAGCAAGCTAATTTTGGTAAAAGAACACGAACATTGTCTTGAGTTCAACACAGCGACCAACTATGCTTATCATCTAAATAGTCATTAATAGAATAGTATGCCTTAGAACAGAGATTAGCTTTTACCTTTGCTTTAAATGCGTTAAATGGCAAATCTAGAAAAGAAGACGGTAACTTGTTGTAAAAAGTTATACCAACCCCAACGAATGAACTATGCACCTTATGAAGTCGATGAAAGGGAGCTCGTAATTTGTCCTTATTTCTGGTGTTAAAGTTGTGAATATCACTATTGTTACTGTACAAATGAATGTTCTGCCTAATATGTAAAATTATCGTATATGAATATGCGTTTTCGACGCTCATAATTTTCAAATAAATGTGTTTTATACTTTTGTTTCCATACAGAGCATACAGAGCTCGATAATGATGAGACAAATTTATATAATTTTTCATTATGAGCGTACACCGTCAAACAGTTGAGTAATCGCCATACTACGTATGTATGGAAGAATTACTGACTTTACGATATAGATGTTGTTGAGGGGTCTGAAGTGAGGGATTGATGTGAAACCTCATGATGTTTGTTTACTAAAAGAGAAAAAAAATGTTTTGGAAACACTGTTGTGCCAGTGTACAACGTCAGTATGTCTGTTTGTACGATTGTTTTGAGAAACACGTTTATTCTCAGTTACAGTTTTTAACAAAATTAATTGAAATAAAAACATACAAACTTCCACATTTATAATTTATATTAGAAGGATAACATCCATTTTTAACCGACTTTCCAAAACGGAGGTCTTGTTTTTGTGTATTTTCACCGATTTCTCTGTCAATTGTAGACCGAGATTGAAAATTATTTTATTGTTTGAAAGAGTATGTTCCAAAATTGATATTTTTTAATTTGGTGAAGATCTGATGAAGAACTTTGGAGACATACAACAAAACTCTTCAATAAATGACGGTAAATCTCTCGGGATTGCTGCAATCGCATGTCTGTTTATTGTTTATACCATTTCATAACATAACATCACGTCAGTACGTTCTAAAGGGGTACGCAGATGTGTACAGTTCAACTTGGTACACTCTCATTTCAACGGTTATGTTCAAGTTACATGATATTCGCGTAATCTATTCTGGCATTTTATGTACCTTACTAAAGAACTTGCATATTAGGTACAACTAAAAAGTGAAAAATAAACCTTTTTACAAAAAATACTACTACTTTGTAGTGTTTTTATTTGGAAGTCGGTAGTATTTTCTTGCATATTTTTTTATTACATTATTTTATTTGCTTTGACCTGTCCGTTGTCTGTAATCATATCTTACAAATTAAATTTGAACCCCTTCCCAGTTTCAATTGCACTGAAATTTTGCACATACTTTTTTTCTCGTGACAATGCAATGTAATATATAAAATACTAGCTGTCCCACGCAGCTTCGCTCACGTCAACTGGCTACCTATATACCTATCTACCCTATACCTACCCTACATACATGATTGTTGCGTAACTTAAATCGTTTACGCAGCGCACGCAACGGAAGCTCTCAAAAAGGAATATTTTTGCCCGTTTTTGCAACATTTTTCATTTATGCTCCGCTCCTTTTAGTCCTAGCGTGATGTTATATAGCCTATAACCTTCCTCGATAAATGGACTATCCAACACAAAAATATTTTTTCAATTCCAACCTGTAGTTCCTGAGTTTAGCGTTCAAACAAACAAACTCTTCAGCTTTATAATATTGATGATGATGATAACTAGCTGTCCCCCGCGACTTTCGCTCCCATCAACTGGTTACGTAACTTTAACCGTTTACGCAGCGCACGCATCGGAAGCTCTCAAAAAGGAATAATATTTTCCTGCTTTTGCAACATTTTTCATTCATGCTCCACTCCTATTGATATAGCCTATATAACCTTCCTCGATAAATGGACTATCTAACACAAAAATATTTTTTCAATTCCATCCAGTAGTTCCTGAGATTAGGGCGTTCAAACAAACAAACTCTTCAGCTTTATAATATTAGTATAGATTAAAAAAAAATGTGCAAGCTTGTTTTTTCAATTTTAAAATCGAATCTTTTTTCGTACAATAGGCCCTTGTTACCTTTACTGTATGAACATGCCACAAATTCCATATACGAGGGGAGGCGGAATATTTTTTTAAAATACATCTTCCTTTTACCCGACTGCCGAAGTAGGGTAATGTGTTTATCAGTCTATGTATGTTTGTTCCTATGTGGCGTTCCAGAGAACAAACGCGTTGGCCGATTTTGATGATTCTTACGTCAATCGATTCGTCTTAACCTGTTTGTGTCACTGGCTACATTCAAATTGGAAATTTCAAAAATGGCGGCTTTTTGGCGCCATATTGTGGGGGCCATATTTTTTTTTTTCAATGGCCATTGTGTGGGGTATCAAAATAAAGGGTTTTTAGAGGTAATTTCAAAAATATACAACACATATGTTTAAATGTACCTAATTCTAAAAAAAAATAACTAAAAAGTTTTAAATAAAAATATTAATAAAAAAAACCCGACTGCTTAAAAAGCGAACTAAAAAGAGGTAAACAAGAAGAAAATCATGCTGCGCAGTCGGAGGATACATCTGATTTTGGCCAGCCAGCTCGCGCACATGTATCCTCCGACTGTACAACATGATTTTCTTCTTGTTTACCTACCTCTTTTTAGTTCGCTTTTTAAGCAGTCGGGATTTTTGTATTTTTTTATTGAAAAATATATTTTTATTCTATGTAAGTTCTAGTTGACCTAATTAATCTGCCAGACAATACCGTTCTTGACTCTGCGAAAAAGACCTACAGATTTTTTAATTACTTATGAAATCTTAACTTTAAGTTCTTCAAAACTTGAATTCATCTCACAAAGGAACTGTAGTAATCAAATCCTCCATCTCAAACATACAACCTCGCTTCTCTCAAGTCGGTTCAGTACGGAAGCTGGGGCAATTTCCCCGTCGGCGAGATCAAAGTGAAATTCACTTAGACGCCTCATCAAAAGAGCTGACTACTAGTGTTGGGGCTTCGTTACAAGATTGTCGATGAAATTGCGGTTAACGGAGTTTAAATTGAGTAGCTAGTAGCATTTATGAAGTAAATAAGTAAAGGTAAACTGGACTAGGACTGACTGACTGGACTAAATTATTTACTAACTAGCTGTCCCACGCGGCTTCGCTCCCGTCAGCTGGCTACCTACCTACCCTACATAACGTAACTTTAACCGCTTGCGCAGCGCACGCAACGAACGCTCTCAAAAAGGAATAATTTTGCCCGTTTTTGCAACATTTTTCATTTATGCTCTGCTCCTATTGATCTAGACTATAACCTTCCTCGATAAATGGACTATCCACACAAAAAAAATATTTCTATTCCAATCAGTAGTTCCTGAGATTAGCGCGTTCAAACAAACAAACAGACTCTTCAGCTTTATAATATTAAGGCGCCGATTCCCTTGAGTAGCTGATTTTAAAATGATAATCACGTCTAAATGGCTAGTCGTAATTTTTTGAAAAAAATATATGTTATATTAAACTATTTTCTTAATAATTTGATCTGAGCAAATTTTGAGTTTTCTTCGTATAACATAGTGTAATTAATTTGTAAAGTTATGTCTAAAACGGACAAAAACACGACAATCATACCAAAACCGCTGGGCGTATTTTAATGAAATTGACACCATCTCAAAGACAATTTAATTATCTACATTTTTATCTGAGCTTTTTTTTTTAAAGTCATAGAATAATAAGGAAAGTACAAAAAACTACTAAATTTCGGGTCGCGCGGGTGTGAAACGAGTGCGCGTTTTGTTCCCTCAAGGTCGTTGGCGTTAGTCGTCGTCTTAACGAGCTGTCCCCCGCGGCTTCGCTCCCGTCAACTGGTTACGTAACTTTAACCGTTTACGCAGCGCACGCAACGGAATCTCTCAAAAAGGAATAAATTTCCTCGATAAATAGGCTATCCAACACAAAAAGATTTTTTCAATTCCAACAAGTAGTTCCTGAGATTAGCGCTTTCAAACAAACAAACTCTTCAGCTTTATAATATTATTAATAATAATAATAATCAGTTCTCGAAAATGGCAATATCACATTGTACTGGGGTCGGTCCATCATCACAGACAGGACTATTGTAGCCAACAAGCCTGATTTTGTGGTGGTAAACCGAATCGAGAGGCGTACAATGATTGTTGACATTACCGTCCCGCATAACGGGAACCTCGTGAAAGCCGAGAAAGATAAGCAAATCAAGTATCTTGACTTGGCTCGCGAGGTTGTCGACATGTGGGATGTCGACACAGCGATCATTGTACCGATAGTCGTATCAGCCAATGGCTTTATAGCCACGAGCCTCGACCAACACCTTAAGAGGCTCTCGTTAGGCAGCTGGGTCAAGGGCCTGATCCAGAAAGCAGTACTGCTGGACACGGCTCGTATTGTTAGGAGGTTCCTCTCTCTGAAGCCCTGACCGCTGGTAGATTGGACCCTGTTCCTGATACCGGTGGGCCTCTATTTAAATAAATAAAAAATAAATAAAAACATAATAAACAAGAAAAGAAATTGAATAAAGGAAATAATAATATAAGTATAGACGTATATATTTGTAACTGGATACACATATGAATTATAAAAAGTTTGTATAAAAGGAACATCAAAATAGAACCGTATTCGTTATTTTAAGGATCTGCAAAATTATTTTTGATTGTGTATCAAACCTTAGTTAAAGGTACAGTCAAGCAAGTTGATTCATGATACATTTAGCGTATACTTCTTTTGAAAATTTCAAATTTAAACATCTTATGGCGTTTGTTGACTTATTTTTAGGGTTCCGTACCCAAAGGGTAAAAACGGGACCCTATTACTGAGACTTCACGATCCGTCTGTCTGTCTGTCTGTCTGTCCGTCTGTCACCAGGCTGTATCTCATGAACCGTGATAGCTAGACAGTTGAAATTTTCACAGATGATGTATTTCAATTGCCGCTATAACAACAAATACTAAAAACAGAATAAAATTAATATTTAAGGGGGGCTCCCATACAACAAACGTGTTCTTTTGCAGTTTTTTGCTCGATACTAATAACGGCAACAGGTAGACATTGTAGTAATAGTTCAAAAAATAATAATTATTAAATTAAAATAAAATAAATTAACGGGGGCTCCCATACAACAAACGTGATTTTTTTGCCGTTTTTTGCGATAATGGTGCGGAACCCTTCGTGCGCGAGTCCGACTCGCACTTGGCCAGTTTTTTTTAATGGGTATGTATTACCTCAAAACTTTTTACTTGGTGAATCAATTTTGGATGATTACCTTTTTATTTGAATGTTGTAATAATACTGAATGCGTTTTTTAATACAAAATCAGTGGGTTCGGTTCCTGGTTAGTAATATTATTTCAAAAATCTAATGATGTAAAGGGTGTCTCAGTAAGAGTGCAATTTTTTAAATTGTTTTTTTTTTGGGGTTTTGTGAAATCTCTCTGTATTCGCATAAACCCGTAACAATTCCTGAGCTCAAATCGGAAATCCAACGCGTCATCGATGAGATACAGCATGGAAAATTTCATGTAAAGAATAATAGCCTTTCATCGGAGCCGTGGGGGTCATTTGCCGGATATTTTATTCCATACTTAATCGGCACATGTGTGTTTTACAATACAATACAAATATCACAACTCTTTCATAAAATACTTGTTTTTTTTTTAAATGAAAAAGTGCACTCTTACTGAGACACCCTTTAGTTTTAGTTTTCACCAAAATTGGCCTCGTGACTCCTTTGAGTGGGTTTCACTATTTATCATAGTTTCGGATTTGGAAATCCACGCCCATTAAAAATACTCTTTGTATAAAAGCGCGACCGTATTATGTACACGTGACCAGTGAGCACTTTTCCCATAGACCACGATGTGGACGATTTTTTTGACGCCCAGTGAGCCCCTTCCCCTCTCGATATAAATTTTCGACATAGACAAATTGTCGCTGTCCTCTCACTAATCGAGACAGGGTCCTCGTAGTCGCATTTCAAATCATATTTCGTCGAGTTTTCACCCTTTTGCTTCGGGGGTAGCGTTTAACTTTGTTAAATAGTTGGAAATTGCCTTTCGGTTGCAGCTCGGGTTTATTATACCCGCACAGAGAGATATGAGAGTTTGTATTCAGATTCAGACTGTTGCTTTGATGTCCTCTTATTGTATAAGTAATAATGTTTTGTTTAAAAAAGTTTTTGAACTTCTTCTTCTTAGCGAGTCGATGGCAAAAAACTCTTTTTACCCGGCTGCAAGGAAGGGTTATGTTTTTTTTTTTTTGTTTGTTTTCGGCTCGCGTTTGACCACTATCTCGTCTGATGTTAAGTGATGATGGGGTCGAAGGTGAAGCACGCTTGCCTAGAAGCAACCTTTTCACTCTTGACTTGAAGACCCCTAGGTTGTAGCTATCAGGAAACAAAGACGCGAGGGAATTCCACTCCTTAACTGTACGCACAATGAAAGTATTTTCAAAACGCTTTGTGCGTATGGGTGGTATATCCACCATGTACTGACTACTGATGGCATGTATCTTGTATGTAAGTATGTATGTATATATGTATGTAATATTTTTATTACCTCATAGCTATCAAACCACTAGACAGATTCATATAATTAAGACATCGTTAGATAGATCTTGACCGCCCAAGTGTTCGATAGGTGAAGTTTAAAAAAAAACAAATATGGTGGATTTCGGGCGCCATATTGTGCGGGTACCAATTTTTTTTTCTTCCAATACCATCGAGTGGGGTATCAAAATGAAGGGTTTTAAGAAGTGATTATAAAAATATTATGTCACTCATATATTTAAAAATAATTCGAAAAAAATATGATACCTAAAAAGTTTTAATAAAAAAGTTAATTTAACAACCGGCCAAGTGCGAGTCGGACTCACGCACGAAGGGTACCGTACCACTATCGCAAAAAATGTCGTATTTGTTGTTATAGCGGCAACAGAAATACATCATCTATGAAAATTTCAACTGTCTAGCTATCACGGTTCATGAGATACAGCCTGGTGACAGACAGACAGACAGACGGACCGCGGAGTCTTGGTAATAGGGTCCCGTTTTTACCCTTTGGATACGGAACCCTAAAAATCAAAAACTCGACTGTTTATATCTTTTTAGTTCGCTTCTTAAGCAGTCGGGTTTTTTATTTTTAAATTAACTTTTTAGTTAGTTAAATGCCTTTCCTGGACGAGAATTCAGCCACAGCATGGCCCTTCGCTGACGCAGTCATAAGGTCCTCACGTGAACAGACTACAGGACATGCGATACAAGACGAAAGGTGGGCCATGGTCTGCGGGGAGACTCCGCACAAGCAACCATCCAAGAACCCCCATCTATGGAGATGGTCTTTGCTGCGGCCGACCTGTGTGTGGAGTCTGTTCAGAGTTTTCAAGGTCGGCCAAGCCAATGCGTGCCCAGGCATGAGGGTTTTGAACTGAAATATACTGTATATACATCCAATCAGCCCAAAACAAGATGGTGCTATTTTGTACGGTAAGGAGTTGCAATGGCCACCTTCCGGCTCCATCATGAGACAAGCTCCATAGTACCATGTTATTTTAATGTTTTCAAAGTTAGTTTTTAGCTTGATCGGTTGCCAGGAGATGCTTAATAAATGGATGCGTTTGTATGTGTGTCCTGCAACTATAGTATAGTTGCAGGACACACATACAATCGCAAGGTAATATAAATCTTGTAAAAACCGGCCAAGTGCGAGTCCGACTCGCGCTCGAAGGGTTCCGTACCACTATCGCAAAAATCGGCAAAAAAAAACACGTTTATTGTATGGGAGCCCTACTTAAATATTTATGTTATTCTGTTTTTTTTTGTTATAGCAGCAACAGAAATACATCATCCGTGAAAATTTCAACTGTCTAGCTATCACGGTTCATGAGATACAGTCTGGTGACAGACAGACAGCCAGACAGACGGACCACGGAGTCTTAGTAATAGGGTCCCGTTTTTACCCTTTGGGTACGGAACCCTAAAAACGTTCAGATAAATTGAGAAAGTCCTCCTTCTTTTGAAGTCGGTTAAATATAGTTCCTAATCCATTGCTTCGTATGTTGAACTCGTCTACTCGTCACACGCAATCAATACTGTTAAATTTTCAATGTGAAAGAGTTGTAAAATAAGTGCTCCGCCCCCCCTGTAACTTCTAAAATAAGAGAATGATAAAACTAAATAAAAATATGATGCGTATTACCATGTAAACTTCCACCGAAAATTGGTTTGAACGAGATCTAGTAAGTAGTTTTTTTTTAATACGTGATAAATCGTAAACCGCAATTTACCTAGTACGGAACACTTCGTGCACGAGTCCCAAATGTACTTGGCCAGTTTTTCACAATGTCCGTTTTGAGAGCAATGGCGATGGAATAAATTGCACAGTGAAAGGTGGATTTGATCCCACGACACGTAGTTCAGAGGTATATATCATGTGGAACATCACAATCGCAGCCAAAAATGGAAAGATCAAGATTTCCTTTTAACTTCGAAGTTTAACTTACCTTTATGCCTAAAATATCCTCAATTCCTTGCATTAAAATCCTCATTAAATCTGTAGCCCTAGTACTCCAGTCCGACCTATTAACCCCACAAGTGCTTCGGCAAAGTTCGTCAGTTTCCGACGAGAGCCGACCGCGTCATATTCGGAATTAACTGTCGTTTCGGGGACCCTTGACGGAGCAAAGGGCTTTTGAAATTTGGAATGTCGATCGGCTGTTATGGTGGTTCGTGCTGATTTTTATCGACTTCCAAAAAAAAGGAGTTTATCAATTCGACACGTATGCATGTAATATTGTTGGAATTGCACAATATTCACACATGTTACTCTATGTGGGCTTCACATGTGTGCCAAATTTCATAAGTGTGTTTTTATGTTTGTCCATGCATTTCTCCAAAACTAGTAATCGGTTGATTTCTCGCAGTTTCAATCAAAGTGATCCGTATCCTGTGGAAACTAAACTAAGCATCCAGCCAGGCACAAAGTACTAAACCTAAGCGACTACACTGAGGGCTACCCCAGGTGGGGTTCGAACCTCGGTTCAGGGCGTCGCTGGAAGGGACAGGGGAATGACTCTCTCCGTCTCAATCGAATTAGAAACGGAGTTTAGCAAAGCTTTAGGTAAGCTAAAGTCATTTTAAGGAAGTATGGACATTTTGGGTAAAAACCGATACTATTTACAAAAAAAAATTTGACCAATTATTGAAAACGTAATCTAGCAAGTGTTACACCATTTTTGAATCCTTATTAAATGCGCCAATTTTTCATGTTACTTGCCAAACTAGCGTAGTACATTTTTTTTTCAGTACAATCAGTTAAAGTTGGGCGAAACAGTAAATTTGAATAATTTGGTTTTGAAAAAGTTTAATTTTCTTCTAAGTAGGAGGAGTTGGCTTTAAATTTTAGGCAAAAATCTACACAAGCATTATTCAAGATTACATAATAATAAAAAAAATTGATAAATTATGGGATTTGTAGCAATTGGAGTTAAAGAACCATTACAGGGATTGATTTTTTTAGTAAATTTTTAAAGTGACCATATATTTTTAAAAACATGAGATAGATTTTTTTTCGTATTTTTCTGAGAACTGTTATAACTTGGTCTATCACCCATTTACGGCTTGACGTCGATTTCTGGGACACCCTGTATAGTATAGATATGTCGCATCAGGCTGGCCGATAGATGCAAACCATCGGGAAGTCAGGATGTATTCGCTTAGGTTAAGACATCGTGTGTGGGCAGGTCGTTGGGTAGAATCGTGAAAATGAAATCACACAAATTATTCGAAACACTGGGTTTTTTAAAATAGTCACAACTCATAGTTACAATATTGCTTACTAATATTACGGACCGACACTGATTCTACGACCTGTTAGCTCTAAGGCTGTCAGTACTCAACTGCTATATTCTGCTGTCCCCACCACGAAATTGGTTAGAAAAAGCGCGCCATTACATAGTTCTTGATTTGCCACTAGGTGGCGTGCTTGTGATTTGACTTTACGTCCGTACTATTGACTAAACCTGACATATATATATTTATTTAGGTATTTATCTTACAAAATGTGTATGTTATTTAATTAAAGCAATTTTATTTGTTTTTTTTTTTACCACCGTTAAACAATGCACCTACCATGTTTTCTCTTCACCACCCTTGGTTGACTGGTAGAGAATGCCAAGGCATTAAGTCCGCCATTGTACCTTTGTGCATGAAGTTTCAATGAACAAATAAAATCGTGTATTCATTTGCTGAGAGACACTGAGAGGAAGAGAATAGACGCTCTGGAAATGTGGTGCTGGAGAAAAATGCTTGGAGTGTCGTGGACTGAGTTTCGCACTAACATATCCATCCTTCAAGAACTCGGTATCAGGCAGCGTCTATCGGCTATAGTCCAAGCTCGAGTACTCCAGTTCTTTGGACACGTGTCCCGACGAGGCAACGACTCTATCGAGCGGCTTGTAGTTCAGGGTAGAGTGGAAGGAACGAGAGCGCGTGGCAGGTCGCCCATGCGATGGACCGACCAGATTAAGTCTGCAGTGGGTGGCCCATTGCATGAGTGCACACGAATAACAGTCGATAGAGAGGGATGGCGTCGTTAAACATATTATGGCAACCCGAAGTCTCACTGCAACATGATGACCACGACCGCTCTGCCAAGAGTGTACCGACGAAGATGAAGAGATTCAGTTGCATTGATTTGACTGGCAGCTGAACGCTACGCAGATGACTGATGAATTTGTATTGAGGACCATTGCTTATTTACCGACTGTCTCGACAAGTTGAGGTTACCTAAATTGTGGAGTTTCTTGTCCATTCACCATCTCCATAAAGGTGAACGCGCACCTAGACGCACTGCAGGAGCCGCACGCGCTGCAGTCATCGCATTTTATAAATCTTTATATGAAATCGTGTGTGCACTTATACGAATAGTCTACTGCAGCATCGTGGTAGCCTAAGCAGCACCTTAAACGCGTTGTTGTGTTGAACATGCAATGCGTTTTATGTTCCCAATGTGTAGTTAACCCACAGGCTGCACGGATATAGTTATTTATGCTACAAGTGCGGAAAGTAGGTGATTTTCGATGAGTGGTATTTTTATTCACGAGCGAGCGAGGGGAGTGAGTGGATAAATCGACATGAGTCGGAAATCATCTTACGCACGTGTATCATACAACATTTTACTATGCATTTTGCGAGGAAATAAAAAAAAATATCTGAACACATTAGTTTTGTTTTACCTTTTATTTGGATGATAATCTGTACTTAACTAATTTTTAAAACTTTTCTCAAATAATAAAAACTCTATGCGGCGGGCTGACGTTGGAGTTAAAAATTAAAAAAAGTACAGGAAAGTAAAAAGCACTAGTAAAAAAAAGTGACACTTGCCGCACAGTTTGGCTGCTTGGAAAACGCTCTTTTCGAGGACATGCATTGTAAAATTGTTTGCCTTTAAAAGTGTAACTTTCACTAAATAAAAGGTACACAACCTATTCAACCTCGTTCCGGTATTAAAAATAACATCTTCTCTTGCAGTGCCAATCATACCGGAGTTCCTCTACGACATTCGTCATCCTGATGCGCCACTCTCCATGACCCTTGAAGACATCACCCTGCCACCACCATCACCGACTCCATACTGCCCCTGCCTGCAAGTCAATAACACCGGCCTTGTACAGAACGAGACGCAGACTCGTAAGTATTGCTATCCTCTTCTTTTAGCTATGTTAATTTTAAGTCAGCTACCTTGGGATCGTGTCACCTAGTTACTGGGATGTGGAGGTCAGATTGAAAGCCTACCCTTATTTAGTTGGGAAGAGGCTAGGCAGATGATGACGTCAGCTTAAATAGTGGGTTTAAAACGCTAGTTTTAGAATAAAAAAAAAAACCTTGGTCGGAAAAGTCGTCATGTTTGCTTTTTGTTGCAGTGAATCTGACAGTACAGCGTGAGGAAAGGCATCAGGAGTTGATCCATGAGACCGTGGCAGTTGGCGTCATGTTCGCCAGCAAGGCTTTTGTTCAACTGCTCGCCAATCCCTTCGTCGGACCACTCACACACAAGTAAGATACTGGAACATATTTAGTCCAAAGTAGGGAAAGTCATCAGGAGTTGATCCATGACACTGTGGCAGTTGGCGTCATGATCGCTAGCAAGACTTTGATCAAATTGCTCCCCAATCCATTCTTGGGACCACTCACACACAAGTAAGATTCTAAGAATATTTAGTCTAACGTGATTAAAGGCTTTACGAGGTGATCCATGAGACCGTGGCAGTTGGCGTCATGTTCGTTAGCAAGGCTTTGGTCAAATTGTTCGCCAATCCATTCTTAGGACCACTCGCACACAAGTAAGATACTAGAACATAATATTTAGTCCAACGTGAGGAAAGGCATCAGGAGTTGAATTGGCGTCACGTTCGTTAGCAAAGTTTTAGTTCAACTGCTCGCCAATCCGTTCGTCGGACCTCTCACACAAAAGTAAGTTCTTTTTGCCTATAACCATCAAAGCTTAGCCCACGTGAAAAGAGTTTTATTATCCCAAGGGATCATTATTCCGTAATGAAAAGTACCATATGTGTTAATCCAGATTATGAACTAGGTATCTGTGTGCAACATGTCATCCAAATCTCATGTCAAATAACTTTCATATTTGCAATACTAGGTACGTGTGGAATCGCCATGAAAGGAATTTACCTTCTGTAGAAGTAGCACATATAGACACGTCGATCTTGCCCTGATCTTGGGAAAAACACTTTGAGTCCGATGTTGTCACTGATATTTTAAGCAGGGGCGGCTGTACTTTAAGTTCACTCGTGCACTGAACTGCCAGATTTTAATAGGTTTAGAAAAAAAAATGTTTAATAATATCTAATTAACGATCTATTCAATATTCACGAAATTATGACGAACCAATTTAAGCTCTTTGCTAAAGTAATAAGACGTATATTGCTGTAAAAAACTATTCCCCGTGCAGTAGGCTAAATCGCACGGCGAGAGTTAATACAACTTCTACGAGAAACAAGCGAAAACGCCTGGCGCGTGAGACAGAGATAGTTCAATAGAAAATGTACGGCAAAATATGAACACTCTCGTGCGCCGCACCAGCGAACCGAAGATTACCGAGAGCGGGCGAGGTTTGACGAACGAAATTTATCTTTGGGTCGAGTACCAACATTACAAGTTGTACAACGACGTAACTAGATGGCGTTGGCGTCGAATTAGAAGTCGCTAGCGAGATGCTTTGCCGATTTACATAGGCTCCTGTGAATTTTCGTAAATCTTACACAAATACTCAGTGAGACGGCAAAGTGTACTACTTCTATGATCCACCAGCCGCCACTGATTTTAATATATGTTTATAGCAGTAAATATGATAGTGGTATGATATGTAATTTTAGATATGGTAGTACATACATAAATAAACTAACGCCATTTTACCCGACTGCCGAAGGAGGGTAATGTGTTTATCAGTCTATGTATGTATGTATATATGTACGTATGTATGTATGTTTGTTCCTATGTGGCGTTCCAGAGACCAAACGCGTAGGCCGATTTTGATGATTCTTATGTCAATCGATTCGACTTAACCCTGCGAGTGTCACTGGCTACATTAAAATTGGAAAATAGAAAAATGGCGGCTGTTGGGCGCCATATTGTGGGGGCCCAAATTTTTTTTTCTTCCATACCGATCGTGTGGGGTATCAAAATAAAGGGTTTTAAGAGATGATTTCAAAAATATATAACACTTATTTATTTATTTATACTTCATGCACAAAAGGTACAATGGCGGACTTAATGCCTTAGGCATTCTCTACCAGTCAACCAAGGGTGGTGAAGAGATAACATGGCAGGTGCATTATTTAATAATACAAATAATACCAGTTATATTTAACATACTAAAATAGGTAAAATACACGTACATATATATATATATATACCATAATATATACTTATATAAATATATATATTTATAAAGTAACAGAAAAGAAGAAACTGAGATGACTCTGCTTAGTTGTTTTGATAGTAAATCCGCAATTTACGCTTGAATGCATACCGACTAGTGGCCGTCCTGATCTCGGGAGGAAGCGCATTCCAAAGAAGAATGGACTGTATATGAAAGGAAGAGTGAACAAAATCAGTCGAATGAGAAGGACAGAGTAAGAGGAGATTCTTAGAAGAACGCAGATTCCGAGCATGTGAAGAACATAGATATTGAAAGTTAGACATAAGATAGGAAGGAGGGGTGGGAGAATTGAGTAGGGAGAAAAGTGTGGTCAAAGCTCGTAAACATCTCCTCTGGCGAATGGGCAGCCATTTTAACTCAGACCTGTAGTTCGACACATGGTCATATTTTCTGAGGTTAAATATAAATCTGATACAGTTGTTCAAGACCCTATCTAGTTTATCAAGCAAGACCGCGTTCATGTCAAAGTAGCACACGTCACCATAGTCAACCACTGGGAAAATTAAAGCCTGCACAAGCATTGTCTTTGTCTTTACGGGTAAAAACCTTCTCAAACGATATAAGGATCGCAAACTGCCGTTGGCTCTCTGACTGACACTGGCTACTTGATATTGCCAACTAAGTGTCGAGTCAAGATGCAAACCGAGATCTTTCACACTAGGACTGATGGGAATGACGGAACCATTAAAAATTATCGGAGGAAGAGAGCTAACCGCCACTCTACCCATCATGCGCGAGCTTCCAATCACAATGGCCTGACATTTTGAGGGGTTTACGGACACCCCAAATCTGTCAGACCAGTCTTTGATAGCATTCAGGTCCCGGTTTACATCCTCTATAGCGTCCAATATATCTTCCATCCGCGCCGCTGTGTACAGTTGGAGATCATCGGCATAAAGATGATACGAACACCGAAGACAGTGGGTTAAAAAATTAATGAAGATAGAGAATAATAATGGAGATAAAATACCGCCCTGCGGAACACCAGCCTCCAGATCACGCCAATTCGATGAACTCTCATCAACGCGAACCGACTGCTGACGTCCCCGAAGATAAGAGGAGAACCATTCCAGCGCCTCGGAAGAAACCATAAGATGGGAGAGGATAGATATGAGTATATCGTGACTGACGGCGTTAAAGGCGTTGGAGAAATCAATTAATACTAATACTCTAAATAATGTCGCCAGTCACTTTAAGGAGTGCGGAGGCTGTACTGTGCCCAGGTCTGAATCCAGACTGGAAGGAGCTTATAAGGCTGTTTCGGTGAACAAACCCCGAAAATTGCTTGTGTACGCAGGCCTCAAGCACTTTGGATAGGAAAGGGAGGATGGAAATCGGCCGAAAATGGCTAGGTAGGGAGGGATTTGAAATTTTAGGAAGTGGACGTACATAGGCCATACGCCACAGGGATGGGAATTGACCGGAATCAAGGGAAAAGTTGATGATGTGGGTAATCGGTGGGAGAAGAAAGTCGAGGATCAAGGTGACCATGTAACGACTAATGTCATCATGGCCCACAGCCTTGGATTTTATCGATAGGATCATCTTTTTAATTTCGTCTTCGGTGGCTGGAGAAAAGCGAAATGGTTCTATGATAGGAACGGGTAGTCTAGTAATGGAATCAACCGTCTGAGACAACATTTGGGAATCCAAATGGCTAGTTGTTGTGAAGTGACGGTTGATTTCATCCAGGCCAATCGTCCTGGGGAATGCCATATGACGATTCCTACCTATACCGAGAGTTCCTAGGAATTTCCAAATATCGGCAGGAGAAGAAGATGAAATGTTTTCGAGAATATGGCGGCGCTTGGCGTTACGTATCATCTGATTACACCGATTTCTTGCAGCTCTGAAGAGGTTCTTATTATCATCACTGCGATCCTTCTTAAATTTCCGAAAGGCGCGATCCCTGCATCTCATCGCCACACGTACTCCCGCCGTCAACCAAGGAGCAGGTGGACGCCTAAGTTTTATTTTCTTTACAGGAGCATGTCTGTCGTAGAGGGCAAGGATCGACTGATTAAAAATACGCAGTTTGTCGTCAACCCCTTTTGCCGCTGCAAGATGTCCCCAATCAAGTTCCGACGCATCCTGACGCAGCTTCTCAACATCCATGCGCGCAAAACAACGCATGTGCAGAACTTTAGGGAGAGGTTTAGGTGGTTTTAGGACATACGAGAGGAAAATGAGGTCATGGTGGGAAAAGCCAGGTGCAGGACACTGACCATGAGAGGAAACAAGAGAGGGGGTGGACGTAATGATTAAGTCGAGCCACGTGTCATCGCCTGAGACATTTAAATGAGTGGGCTGCAGTGGAAGAACATGGAGACTAACGGACTCAATGATGTGAAGGAGTTTACGGGAACGAGGAGATGGACGACTAAGGTCAGTGTTGAAATCGCCCATGATGACGCAATGTGCATACTCCGACCCTATCGATTCCAGCGCCAATTCAAGGTTGGAAAAGTAGTCAACGGCGGGCGGACAGTAGACTACACCAAGTAGGGTCTTGACACCTTTGACATAAATTTCCAGAAAGAGGAACTCAGCAGAAGAACTGTAGGGCGAAGGAGAAGACGCAATGATTTTGAAAGGGAAATCACTACGGAGATAGATAGCGACACCACCTCCTCCCTTTCCAATTCTATCATTACGGATGAGAATGAAACCGGGAAGAGGGTAGGTGGTAGAGAGAAGATGAGGTTTGAGCCAACTCTCCGAAACCAGCACGGCGTGGATATTGGCGTCAGAAAAGGTGTCGAGTAAATCACCGTAGTGACTTGGCACACTCTGAGCGTTAATATGGCAAACATTAAATAAATGACCTTTCTGTTGATTGAAGGTCTGACGCACAAAGCCACCAAGGGTGTCGGTCAAGGAAGTAAAACTTGCATTAGCGGAAGACTTATCGGATTCAATAGCTGAGTAAAAAGAATCATCATCGGAAGACATATAATAAGAATAATATAAATACCTAACAAATATAAAATTAAACTATAGCTAAAGACTATCTTGACGGTGCAACACCATTATCTGAGCACCACCCACCAGCCCACCAGTATAATATACATACAGTACTACAACATAAATAAAAATAAGAAAAATAAAACAATAAAAACATGAAACTAATATCAAACTAAAATCATTATACAAGCTAGGAACGAATCGATAGATAAATGATACAGTTACATTTAGAAATAACGTAGTTGACAATACACAAAACAGACTTTTGACAAAGTAACATATTTTAGCAAGAACGAAACGCAATTGATAGAACACAAAACAAATCCCTAAACTAAAGAGGAACATAGTTACCAATGATTTACATAAACGACTTTATAATGACACTGATATATAAATTCAAAACAAAAGATCATTTCATGTTTCTACACAAATACCCTCAGAAACATTAGGAAACATAAAATAAAAAACATTAAGTGGTTAGACTTGACGGGTACTAAAAAGAAAAAACAACCAATTCATGATTCTACACAAATACCCTCAGAAACATTAGGAAACATAAAATAAAAAACATTAAGTGGGTAGACTTGACGGGTACTAAAAAGAAAAAACAACCAATTCATGATTCTAAACAAATACCCTCAGAAACATTAGGAAACATAAAATAAAAAACATTAAGTGGGTAGACTTGACGGGTACTAAAAAGAAAAAATAACCAATTCATGATATGTTTAAATTTAACCAATTCAAAAAAAAAAAACTAAAAAGTTATAAATAAAAAAAGTTAATTCAAAAATCAAAAAACCCGACTGCTTAAAAAGCGAACTAAAAAGACGTAAACAAGAAGAAAATCATGCTGTGCAGTCGGAGGATACATCTGGTTTTGGTCAGCCAGCTCGCGAATATGTATCCTCCGACTACCGGTAGGCAGACACTACAGAACGCCACCTGCTACGATCCTTACATAATTATTTTTCTTCACTCACATTAATACATCTAGTCATACACACACGCCGGTTATGAGTACTGCGCACCTTGCCTTTCTGAAGAACACCACCTATAAGGTCTATGTACGTCTTACTAGGGCGTCCCCTCCCTGCGTTTCCCTTCACGTCTGCCTCTCTTTTCAATTTTAGTCACTACATTTTCTTTTAAGGGTACACTAGTCGACGGCACGAACTATTTTGTGCGCGGGGTTAAAATGCATTTTATTTCAACCGACATCATATGTGGAAGAGATAGATGCTGTGATGAGCAGTAGGAAGCTAGTTCGCGTATGAATACACAGTTTTGCAAATTTGTAGCGAAATGGATAATGATTTAGGACGAAACCGAGCGCGCGAAATTTTATTAACAGGCCTCTGGCAGTCTAGATATCATGAAAAAACGACTAAATCTATCTGTTTAAAATAAAATTATATGTATTGTTGAACTACTAATCTATCCCTGTATGGAGGTCGTTTTGCAATTTTCCGTCTTCTTATGGTATTTATTTGCGCCCAAAAATGCGTTAAAATTAGTGTCGAAATGTGGAACTTTCGACGCTCATAACTTTTAAATATTTTAATTTTTTACTTTTTTGCTTCCATACAAGGCTAGATAATGATGAGACAAATTGATATCGCTTTTTATTTTGAACGTACATCGTCAAACAGTGGAATAATACCTAGACTACGTTTGTATGGAAAAAAATCGACTAGTGTAACCTTAAACCACAACGTTGTCTTATTACATCATTCCTCAATCTAATGGTAATATATGATCTTATTGTTTCATTTATTTCTCGTCTTTACTTATTTAAGTACTACTAATAATATTGTTAAGGGTTGGTATATATGTATGTCGTTATGTGACCAATAAACACTTTTTCTTTCTTTCTTTCTATATCATCCTGTACACACACATTTCGTTTCAGGATCGGCTACAGCGTCCCAATGTTTACCGGCTTCATTCTGATGTTTCTGTCAACCTTGAGTAAGTATAACTAATTATTAACCTTAATTGCACAGTCTATAACTTTTTTCAGCGTTTAGCTTTGATATTCTTATGCAAAGCATACAGGACGGTTAGTACTGAGGCCTTACCAGTACTTGCTGGCGTACTTCCGGTCGACTTTGAAGTGCAGCGACGTGCTGCAGTGTACTATTCCGCACGAGAGACCATGGACGCGGACTTTTTAACGCGGAGTGACCGTGAGAAAATCTCTAGATTATTTAAACCACCTATTGACGTCTGGGAGAAACATTTTATCCGAATGGCAATGTGTACCTCCACCAATTCTTTCCATCCGTTTGCGTGCGGCTGGCCAGGACGTGGCTGGAGGTGGATCACTGTGTTGCCCAATTTCTCACAGGGCATGGTAACTTTAAAAGTAAATTATTTTCCTTCAAGCTCGTTGCCTCGCCTTTATGTCAGTGTTCTACATCTGACTGCGAATATGTACAATCTGCACATCATATCTTATGGGAGTGTATTCTTTGGCAGAATGAACGCAATATTATGTTGAATAATGTACAGGCTGCATCAGGAGTTGTTTACTATACGGACCTTGTGGAAACTAGAACAAATTGCGGTGCGTTCAAGCGTTTTTGCCATACATATTATTGGAATCAAAATAACAGCTCACAATGTTAGCACCAATTAAAAATAATCCCAATTTTTATCCGTGGTGCTAGGCAACTGGGGGGGTGACCATAAGCTCTTAGAGTAAAGTTATTTTGAGTGTGCGTTAGGGACAGATGTATACAAGTCATATACATCTGTCTCTTACACACACTCAAAATAAACTGGAAACAAAAACTACAAACTACAAATGTCGTCGCCAAATTGACCAGTCCCAGATCATCGGTCCACCTTGTGGGAGGCCTTTCAATGTAACCTCTTCTGGATTAATCAATCTAGCCTAACCGATAATTGTTTCCTCAGTATTCGCCTTTGGTCGTTCATACTCGGTGCTCTTCATTGCTCGAGCTCTGCAAGGCATCGGCTCTTCGTGCTCGTCTGTCTCGGGTATGGGCATGCTGGCTGAACGGTACCCTGACGACAAGGTAAGGATTACACCTAGTCACATCTATTTTGTACTTCATAATATGGTTAGGATTATTCCCTGCCGGAGCCTGTGTTTACCGATAGCTACAACATAGAGGTCTATAAGTCAAGAGTGAATAGGTGACTTCTAGGCAAGCCAGCTATACCGTCGACCACATTATTGCTTACTATTAGGGGAGATAGTGATCAAGTGCAAGCCTGTCTAAAATAAAACAAGCAAAAGTTTAAAAACTGTAACACCTTATTCATCAAAGTCGAATGAATAGTTTAGGCACTACGGAGGAACATACTTAAATACAAATCTACATAGAGTGCAAAAAAATCATAACCCATCCTTTTGGCTTCGCCGTAGTCGGGTAAAAAATGTTTTTTTTTGTTATCGGAGGGAAGCCTTCTCAAGGCGCATAGACATTTAGGGAAAATACATTTTTTTTTTGTGTGGGATATCATCCAATGACTTCTACCGCTCTGGGTGAGGCGGGAGGGTGTGTCAGACTTTTACTGACTAAAACCCACCCGTGTTCCTTCAGTTGCTTGAGACAGGGCCGCGGTAACTCTTTTTCAAATTTATCCGCGACCCTAGGAAAAAAGTATTGTAAATAGTGTAGGCTTTTTACTTCTCTAAAACCACCCCGAAGATGACACTCAGAATTTAGAAAAGACAGCAGTCGGCCGACTGATCTCTACGGATTTCTTAGTTGATGAACAGCATTTGAAGAGAGTGGAGAGAGTTGCCTATGTAATGAGAGTCTACCTGAACTGTCAGCCGACCAGCCGACTAAACAAGCCAAGTGTGAGTCGTGATAAGAGCGCCATACTGATGTAGCAGTCGATAGAATAGTTTAAAAGGCAATCGTGTGACCCATCAAACTTTTTTATCGGCCAATACCGAATCGTGGTAATGTGCGCACTTGCGTATTTCCTCACAGTGATTAAAGGCCCTAATCCAAGCCAAATTATCGGCTGATTAAAAGTCCGTAGTTGGCGGGGGCTCTTAAAGCAAGATCAGAAATATTTATTTGAAAAATTGTGGTCATCATCATCAGCAGCCTTTTTGATGTGCCCACTGCTGGGACACAGGCCTCCTCTCTGTGAGAGGGAATGGACCGTAGGTAATCCACCACGCGGGCCTAATGCGGGTTGGTGGATGTCACATGTATTCGAACTTTTGTTTCTACGACATGCCTGTAGGAAACATGTTTTCCTTAACCGTTTTGAGAGCAGTGGTAGCGAAATAATTTACACAAAGTAAAGCGCCTGTCTGGGTTTGAACCCATGACCTACAACTTATAAGTCGCGGCCGATGTCACTAGGCTACCATTGCACTCAAAAATTGTGGTCAACATCGACACTTTGAAAAATTGTGGTAATGGCAGTTCAATTATCCTAGGCGATCGAGCTCTGCTCGGGTAAAAATAGAGAATATTTCTTTTTCGAAAAACGATTTTACCAGATATCAGACCTAGCTATATCGATCTTTTCGCCACCGAAAACCTGTATATTGCAAGTTTAATCGAAATCGTTAGAGCCGTTTTCGATAACGTTTTATTTAAATATTGCTCGTTCTAAAGTATAGGAATAGGGATGACAATTTTCGAAGAATTTCAATATTTTTTTTGTATTTTAAAAATATTTTAGATAGATCATCATTTCAGCCGAAAGACGTCCACTGCTGGACATAGGGTTTTTTTAGATAGATAGATAAAACATTTATTTAGTGCACACAAAAGACGCAGCACAACACACAAAATCACAATTAAATTTTCAATTTACACGAGGTATATAAAAACAAGATATTCTTTTCTTTTTTTATTGTAGTCATGAGCAGCAAAATAATTTAAAGTACCAGGTTCCCATAATATGTAAGAGCTAACGTAAACTTTTATTCACAGGAGCGTGGCAACGCTATGGGCATAGCACTCGGCGGTCTGGCTCTCGGCGTCCTGATTGGTCCACCCTTCGGAGGCCTCATGTACGAGTTCGTTGGAAAGACTGCCCCGTTCCTGATGCTGTCAGCTTTGGCACTGGGAGACGGATGTGAGTTTCATCAATAATTAAACTAGCTTAACAAAAAAAAATTAACAGACTTCCAAAACAAAACACTACAAAGCGAAATATAACTTTCTTTTCTTCGATCAGTGACTTTGTTTTTTTTTTCATTTTTGACATCGACTTCTAAAAATAAAGTTAGGTATATTCCGCTTTGTAGTGTTTTTGTTAAAACGTATATTTTTCTCTTTTTCAACAGAACTCTTCAATAAATAACGACAAATCTCTCGGGATTGCTGCAATCGCATGTCTGTTTATTGTTTATACCGTTTCATAACATAACATCACGCCAGTACGCTCTTAAGGGGTACGCTCTCATTTCACCGGTTATGTTCAAGTTTCATGATATTCGGGTAATCTATTCTGGCGTTATAGGTACCTTACTAAACAACTTGCCAATTAGGTAGGTACAACTAAATAGTGAAAAATAAAAATAAACTTTTTAACAAAAAATACTATCGACGCCGACGTCCAAATGTAAAACAACAAAGTGAAAAATAACTTTGTTTTCGGAGGTCTGTGTCTGTCGTAGGTACCAATTTTTTGCGTTGTGGTTTTTTTTTTAGAATCTCATCGAAACATTATCCAACTATCACTAAATTGATTCTGTCAGTTTGTTGAAATGGTCACCCATCCACAGGCCGACATCGTCAAGCGTCGCATAACCTTGAAGATCGATCTATTCTTTTGTTATTATTTACCCACAAGGTACTCCAAGTAAAGTGTACATTCCATATACCGTAATCCAAGGCGAGTAACAAGATTCTCGCTCATTTTAAACAATAACCGCAATAATTCATTTCCTACTTTTGCCGTGAGTGGGCGGATAATATGCGCATCGCGTCCATTGTTGGCTGTGATACGAATTAGCGGATAGACGCTGTCTTGGTATAGCTAGCGCCGTGACTTACCGCGACGGCGCAACCAAGCTCATGATCCTGAGAGCTCCGTTGCCCTCGTTCACTTGTCCCCACGCGGCCTTGCTGATGTTGGCTGACGTCAGGAGGTATGCAGCTTTGTTGTTGTCGAACCGTGTGTACGACTTTATGTAAGGCATTGCTCGGTTCCCGGCGGTCGATGTTGCTTGCCATTGGCTGATAAAAAAGTTTTTTTTTTTACCATTAAACAAGTTTTTATAGAGCAGTGGTGGTCCAGTGCTGACGGCCCCGACTTACAAGTTGTAGGTCGTGAGTTCGAACCAAGGCAGGCGCTTTGACGTACTTGACTTAATGACTTAATGTAGTGGCGTCCACAGTAGTTCTCCATCGCGATCGGTCTTGAGCTTCACGCTTCACCTCGCTCCACGTCATACCGATGCTCGTCGCTTCCGCCAACACGGTGCGATGCCAGGTTTGACGGGGACGGCCACGCTTTCTTTTGCCTTGGAGATTCTAATCCAGCGCTTCGGTATATGATCAGAATCCCTTCGCAGCGTATGGCCAATCCAACTCCATTTGCGACGCTTGATCTGGCAGTCGATCGGGCTCTCGCGGCATTGCTCCAACAGCAGGCGCTTTACTTTGTGTAAATTATTTCATCACTACTGCTCTCAAAACGGTGAAGGGAAACATCGTGAGGAAACCGGCTTGTCCTAGAAACAAAAATCCGAAGTCATGTGACATCCACCAACTCGCACTGGGCGCGCGTGTTGGATTAATGCCCATTCCCTCTCAAAAGTCTCACAGAGAGGAGGCCTGTATCCCAGCAGTGGGAACATTGATGATATGCCATAGCTCGAGTGTGAGGCTTTTTATCCCGATATAATGTTCCAAGGGATGGTAAAACACTTTTCAAGCGGGCAAAGCCGTTGGTTGGAAGTTAATGTTCCATAGATTATAAATTCACGGATAAAATATAATTTCTCTAAACTCCATTTGAAATAACATAAGACTTGAAAATAATCCTTTTTTAACCGACTTACCACAAAGGAGGAGGTTCTATGTTCGACATTATGTATGTTACTTTTTTTTTTTGTGTTTATTTACCGATATCTCCGTCAATTGTGGACCGATTTTGAAAATTCTGATGAAGAACTTCGGAGATATACAACAGAACTCTTCAATAAATAACGGTAAATCTCTCGGAATTGCTGCAATCGCATTTTTGTTTATTGTTTATACCATTTCATAACATAACATCACGCCAGTACGCTCGAAAAGGGTACGCAGATCCCTCATTTCACCGATTAGGTTCAAGTTTCATGTTATTCGGGTAATCTATTCTGGCTTTATAGGTACTTACTTACTATACAACTGCCTATTAGGTAGGTACAACTAAAAGGGGTAATAAAAAAAAAAAAAACTTTTTTGCAAAAAAATACTACCGACTTCCAAATAAAAAACTACAAAGTGAAAAATAACTTTATTTTTGGAAGTCGGTGTCTATATAGCATAAAAATTGGTACCTACGAAAGATGAAAGACACCGACTTCCAAAAATAAAGTTATTTTTCACTTTGTAGTTTTTTATTTGGAAGTCGGTAGTTAGTATTTTTTTGCAAAAAAGTTTTTTTTACAGCCCGTTTAACCGATTTTGACTTCTATTGCGTTGATGATATGACACATGGCAGCTGTAGTAAACAGTTGGTATTGGGAACAGGTTTATGCTTTTAATGCCATCCATAAGTTTGAGTGGCCCAGTAGCTAAGACCTCTTGTGTTTGAGGTCGTGATTTCAAGGCCGGGCAATACCAATGTGACATTTTCAAATTCATATGCACTTTCTTAGTTTATCCTGGACATCGCTGACAACGGTGAAGGCAACATCGTGAGGAAACCTGGACTTATAGTTAATACATTATATGTTTGAAATCAACCCATCTTGAGCCAGCGTGGTGACCATGCTCGAGCCTAGAGGAGACGAGAAGAGGTCTTTGCCCTGCCGTAAGCCAGTTACAGGCAGTGCCCCCAAAAAGTCGTGCAACACATGTTTTGGGATTAGAACTAAACATCGGTTGAACTGACTATAATTATAATTTATAATAGGTTATGTGCAATTTACCTAATTGTAATTGTCATTTCTGTGTATATAAATTTCATTAACCCACTCATGGTGACTTCGCTGACGTTGACGTCGACGAATTAAATTTCAAAATCCTCCATTTTTTTAAACGCGTCTTCTCTCTGTTCCCTGCACATCAAGACCGGCAGCGTCCGATGTCGGCAGTAGTATATATAGACGAATATCCGAGACAGTCGTCCGATGAGTTTCGACGCGAAATCGGCCGATGACTCGGTTCTGGTGTACCTACGCGTATCGTTGAAAGGATTATAAAAATCCAAATGGAGTAAAGAGCCTCTTGTATACGTAAGTAACACATTCTTGTTGTTCCCAGTACTTCAGCTGATGATCCTGCAACCCGGAGTAGTTCGCCAGGAGACGGAGCCTCCTTCCCTGAAGGCTCTCGTCTGCGATCCTTATATCCTTATTGCTGCAGGTTTGTACTCCATCATCTTGTGCCGACCTTACAACTATTTGACGGTACGGTTGGCGCAGTAGCTGAACGATTGACTGCTGCGCTGCGTTTCGTGGATTCAATTCCCGCACGGGGCAAATATTTGTATGGCCTACTAATAATTGTTCTGACTCTCGCTGTTTGTGTATGTAAGTTTAAATGTTTGTAAGCGTAACTACGATGTAAAAAATATTAGAAAACAAAGGAATGAGAAGCCACCAAAGATAGTTTAAAAAAAAATATGCCACATATTTTTTTTAACTTCCCATTGACCTATGAACTTGAAATTGGATGATAATGTTTATTGTTACGTATATTTTACTAACAATTAATACTAATATTTTGATAAATCAGATTTTTCTATGAAACGCCCTAATTTTTCCTATTACAACCAACTTGATTTTGCGGTTTGGTACGCAACCCTAAATGTGCGAACTCCAAATCGCACTTGGCCAGTTTTTTTATTATACCACGGGAGCGAAGCCGCGGGCAACATCTAGTCCCCCACAGGACCCATTTTCGGGAATAAAAATAGCCTATGTCACTCAGGAATAATGTAGCTTTCTATTGGTGAAACAATTTTTCAAATCGGCCCAGTCGTTTCGGAGCCTATTCGGTACACACAAACAATAAAAAAATCTTTCCTATTTATAATATTAAGGTTACACTAGTCGAAAATTCTTCCATACAAACGTAGTCTAGGGATTATTCCACTGATTGACAATGTACGTTCAAATTAAAAAGTGATATCAATTTGTCCCATCATTATCTAGCCCTGTATGGAAACAAAAAAGTGAAAAAAGATAATATTTGAAAGTTAAGAGCGTCGAAAGTTCCAGATTTCGACACAAATTTTAACGCATTTTTGGGCGCGAATAAATACCATAAGAAGACGGAAAATTGCAAAACAGCCTCCATACAGGGATAGAATAGTAGTTCAACAATGCAAATAATTTTATTTTGAACAGATACGTTTAGTCGTTTTTTCATCATATCCAGACTCCCAAAGGTCTGTTTATAAAATTTCGCGCGCTCGGTTTCGTCCTAAATCATTATCCATTTCGCTACAAATTTGTAAAAGTGTGTATTCGTACGCGAACTAGCTTCCTACTGCTCATCACAGCATCTATCTCTTCTGCACGTGTTGTCGGTTGATATAAAATGCATTTTAACCCCGCGCACAAAATAGTTCGTGCCGTTGACTAGTGTAACCTTAAGTATAAAAGTATAGATTATATTATATGGTAATATAGTATAGTATAGTTAGGCTCGCGTTTGACCACTATCTCACCTGATGGTAAGCGATGGTGTGGTCGAAAGTGAAGCACGATTGACTTAAAGACCCCAAGTCTACCCCTTCGATGAACAAAGGCGTTACATTATTTTGAATTTCAGGAGCCATAACCTTCGCCAATGTGGGCATTGCGATGCTGGAGCCAAGCCTTCCGATCTGGATGGCTGATACCATGGAAGCTCGACGCTGGCAACAGGGGGTCGCCTTTCTACCGGCCAGCATCTGTTATCTGATTGGTAAGCAAGATCCTATGGTATTAGGTCTAAAGCCCATATTCGAAATCAGTTTTAGGAAGAGTCGAGTGGAGGCGTTCGTCTCAGTCGTAGTAGTGGTGGCCTATTGGTTTCAGCTCAGACTTACTAGTCGTGGGTCGCGAGTTCAAGACGGTGGCATAATAATAACGTGCTGCCGTGCACAGCGAGGCTCAGCAAAGACAGTTTTTCAGTCTTCTCTAGGATGTGCCTTAACAGGCGATGCACAGAGAGGTGTTTCCGAGGTGGTCTTTTAATAGGTCACTGTTCATGTGCTGATGATTATCAATAGGGTGGTTTTAGTGAGGTAAACATTCCACATTCCCTGGTATTTACCCCAAAAGTCCAGGAGACTTTTTCGTGTATCCCAAGACAAAAAAGTCGTGATTTCGAACACAGACAGGCACATAACTTTGTGTAATTTATTTCATTAACACTGCTCGCAAAATGGTAAAGGTAAACATCGTAAGGAAGCTGGCATGTCCGAGAACTAAACAGCGTGAGTAGAAGACATGGTACGAGTATACCTACAGCAACTCCTTCTTACACAGAGGAGGCCCGGCCCATCAGTGGTGGATATTTTATAGGCTAATAAATGCCATAGAGTTCAGGAACTGTATATCAACTCATTCATAGAGTACAAAGTGGTTGTTATAAAAAACCCATTGTATTCAACTATAGTTTAGTTGAGTAGTGGTTGCCCAGTGATAAGGACCCCGACTTACGGGTCGTAGGTCGTGGGTTCATTAAACCCACGCAGGCGCTTTACTTTGTGTAAATTATTTTATCACCACTGCTCTAAAAACGGTGAAGGAAAACATGTGGTGAGGAAACTAGCATGTCCTAGTACCAAAAATTCGAAGACATGTGACGTCCACCAACCCGTAATTCGCAACTAACTCACCAAGAGGAGACCTATTTCCCCGCAGTGGGAACATGAAAGGGCTGATTATGATATTTTGGTTGCAGGCACCAACCTATTCGGTCCTCTGGGCCACAAGATGGGGCGCTGGTTGGCAGCTTGCTCTGGATTAATCATCATTGGCCTATGCCTTATTCTGGTAAGTCACCAAAGCATAAAACGTGGATCCACGCGTTAAAACCAGCCGGTGGATTCTGTAGACATCACAACGTGATGATGAGCTCGAAGTGAGCTGTCATTCCAATCGATATGCTACGGTTTGACAGCTTGGGTCGCGGATTTGAAAGAGAGTTACCGCGGCCCTGGCACAAACAACTGAAGGAAACCGGGTGGGTTTTAGTCAGTAAAAGTCTGACACGCCTTCCCGCTTCACCCAGAGCAAGAGAAGCCATTGGAAGATTCCCCACAAAAAAAAAAAAAAAGTGTTTGACAGCTCTTTTCGAGTTCACTTCACATAAGGGTCAATCTATCTGTGGTGGTGATTGTATTTCGGAAATGCCAAAATGTTTGGGATTGATCACGTGCTATTTTACCAAACGCTATCGCGACGCTTTCGTTGGTAGAATGTCACTTATCTAGAGCCTCAGTTAACTAATGACTCCAAGGCCACTTGCGCGTGCTTGGGTTATACTAAATAACTCGGTGTTAACAGCTAGCTCAGGGTTAATCAGGTCCACAGACATAACATTTAAGTAAGTCTTATTCCTTGGCAAGATTCTAATAGAAGCACAGATAATTTATTTTGCAATGCATGTCCTCGAAAAGAGCGTTTTCCAAGCAGCCAAACTGTGCGGAAAGTTTCAGTTTTTTACTAGTGCTTTTTACTTTTCTGTATTTTTTAATTTTTAACTCCAACGTCAGCCCGCCGCAAAGAGTTTTTATTATTTGAGAAAAGTTTTAAAAATTAGTTAAGTACAGACTATCATTCATATAAAAGGTAAAATAAAACTAATACTACATTTAAGGCGTTTTTAATTACTCTAGATTTAGATTTTGATCAACAAATTAATTTTAAATATTCATTAAATATGTTTGGCAGAATGAATATTTTGCTCGTGCCTTGCGTTAAGACGAGACAGCTATTTGCACATGCGCAGTAGATATTCCCGAGGAACTATTAGTTAATCTGTGGATATGCTGAGCGCGCTTGAATAAGCCCGCCATTTTATTAGTTTCTTGCTTGGTTCAGATATTTTTTTTTTCCTCGCACAATGCAGAGTAAAATGTTGTATGATACACGTACGTAAGATGATTTCCGACTCGTGTCGGAAATCACCAATCATCAATCACTTGTAGCATAAATAACTATTTCTATATAGCTGATGTTATGAGGAGTAACTTAGGCTCCTTAGGTGCATTTAAAAAAAAGAATTAGGGTTTCGTATAAAATACATGTCTTTTTTTTTAGTTTAACGAAGTCACGGAACAGCAAGTAAAAACAAAAAAAAAAACAAAATTTACATGATCTAGAAAGGTACATTAGAACTCGTACTGGCCTTAAGTGTAACTTTTAATTTAACAGACTTCCAGAAAGGCCATTTTTGTCTTCTTTTGTTCCCAATTCGTCTGTACCATATATTTTATGTGTGAATAATTTATTGACATGAAGATAAATATTGATGAAAACCACTTTCTCTTTTTCACGGTTTACTAATGATAAGCATAAAATATATTGTCATACTTTACATTAGCATAACGAAATTCAGCATA
The DNA here is from genome assembly GCA_948252205.1 of Orthosia incerta. Lineage (NCBI taxonomy): Eukaryota > Metazoa > Arthropoda > Insecta > Lepidoptera > Noctuidae > Orthosia > Orthosia incerta. The sequence goes on from OX411769.1 coordinate 6,475,982, forward strand.
ATGATCATTACCTACGTATAATATTATTAGGCATAAATGTTTTGTCACAATGTATATTGCCATAAATACTGTTGGCATAATAATAATTAAGCATAATATTATAAAGCATAATGTTATAAACGCATAATGATATTTACAGAATGTTCTTTGGAATAAAACAAACATGTTTGCGGCTCAAGGGCAGCTAAATAATTATGCCTAAAAATGTATCCAACTCCAATTTATGCCAAAACAAATTAAACCAAATGAAAGTCAAAGTATTATTGTGCCACAGTGTGATTATGCTAATAAAGTTATGCGAAAATGTTATGCCAAACAATATTATGTCTTAAAACTTTATGCCAAAAGGGGGATTCCCATTTTCACAAAGTAATCAGAAGTGTGGCAGAAGAAATGGGAGACTTATGTGTAAAACTGAAATACTTTGTACCTGCCGTCCAGATCCCAATGGCCCGAAAACTGGAGCACCTGATCATCCCCAACGCTGGTCTCGGCTTCGCTATCGGCATGGTAGACTCTTCCATGATGCCCGAGCTTGGCTTCCTGGTCGACATCCGACATGCAGCCGTCTACGGCTCCGTGTATGCCATTGGAGACACGGCCTTCTGTCTTGGATATGCTGTTGGTGAGTTTTTGTTTTACTATTGATAGGCTCGCGTTATTTTATTAACCGACTTCCCAAAAAGGAGAAGGTTCTCAATTCGATTGGTATTTTTTTTTTATGTATGTACACCGATTACTCAAAGACGCCAGGACCGATTTGGCAAATTTTTCTTTTGTTTTAAAGGGTATACTTTCCAGTTGGATCTATAGTCATCAAGTCAGGATCTGATGATGGGATCTTGGAGATATCGAGGGAACTCCTCAAATATTATAGGCATACATATAGCGATTTTGGCATTTTCATCATCAATGCAATGATTTGCACTCAGAAAGTAACATTTGGTGCAGTGGAACTGGTGAAGAAGACCACCGATGGCCAATTGAACTCCTTAATGCTAATATGTCACAGGACGACGATATCTCAGATAGTTAAACGACTATGATGAAGCAAATACTTATAAATAAATGGTACTGATGAAAATGGTACCATCGAACTAATCTGATGATGAAGCCGGCAGGTAGGCACTGGGCCTCCGAAATGAAACAATGTAATCCTAGTCGTGTTTGGGCTTATTGGAATCGTCATGAGATTTACTTTGGCTGGCGGATGATATTTATGGCAATTGGAGGTACCTATTAAAACTTAAAAGAGATAAATGAAAAACTTTTTTACAAAAAATTAAACCAAATTCCAAAAAAATCCTTTCAAAGTGAAAAATAACTTTCTTTTCCGAATTTGGTGTCGAAACACTGAAAACAATGGCACCTACCAAAGACACCGACTTCGGCAAAGAAAGTAATTTTTCACTTTGTAGTGTTTTTTATTGGAAGTCGGTTTCTTTTTTTTATCACTTCATGTAACGGCTGCCAAAGATCTTCAAATGATAGCCGAGTCCAACGGTTTAACGTGCTTGCTGAAGCACGGAGGAAACTCGCTATGCTGAGGACGGCCGTTGGTCGGAGATCATCCCCATCCACAGGCCGACCTCAATAAATATATATATTATAAATTTTTGTCCTGTAATGATTAAATGGTGTACAATAAAGTGCACAATAAATAATAAAGTTAACCCTACCCTCGTGATATCCGCAGGACCGGCACTCTCAGGCGCCTTGATGAACAGCATTGGCTTTGAATGGATGCTCGTCATCATTGCAGTCCTCAACTTCGCCTACGCACCTTGTCTGTTGTTCCTGAGGTCACCACCAGCTACCAATGAGAAACAGGTAATCACATACATACACAAACCCACACTTTTTTTCAGGTAGTAACTACAGAACGACATCTGCTAAGATCCTTACAAACTTCTTTTGCTTCACATTTTTTGAACAGGTTGATTCTACTTCGCTACTCGTCAGGTAACTCGCGAGTCTAGGCACTAAGCAAGCCGCTTCATCATATCAGCCGAAAGACGTTCACTGCTGGACATAGGCCTCCCCCAAGCGTCACCACATTGACCAGTCCCCGGGGCGTCTCGCATCCAGCAGCTCCCCGCAACCTTCACCAAGTCATCGGTCCACCTGGTGGGAGGCCTTCCAACGCAACGTCTTACGGTTCGCGGTCGCCACTCCAGAACTTTTCTGCCCCATCGCCATTCGTTCTGCGAGCAATGTGCCCTGCCCACTGCCACGGCTATATCGGTAACCCTGGCTCTATTGCGGATCTCCACATTTCTGATTTGATCACGCAAGGAAACTCCGAGCATAGCCCTCTCCATTGCCTTTTGGGTGACTGTAAGCTTTCTGATGAGGCCCATTGTGAGTGGCCACGTCTCAGAGCCATAGGTTATCACTACACACACTCACAACAGGGCAACACAAACTGGTCATAGACTTTAGTCTTGAGACACTATGGTAAGTTGGACGAGAAGATATCGCGAAACTTCTCTAACGCTGCCCAGCCGAGCCGGATTATACAGTTGACCTCTTTCTCGAAGTTGGCCCTACCCAACTGGATTGTTTAGCAAGCCGCCTGCCAGTGGGTTTTCGGCCTAACGTTCATACATCAAGTCATACACGCCGGTTATGAGTAATGCGGACCTGGCCTTTCTAAAGAACATCACCAAAAAGATCCATGTATATCCTTTTACGGCGTCCTCTAAGTACAGTCTTCATTTCAGCCTGCCATCACCCACTACTGGGTATTTCTGCCACACTTCTGATTGTTTTGAGAAAGAGGGTTTATGCTGTTCATCATCTGTAACCCCATCTTAATCTTACGCTGTACCACTGCTAATTTTAACACAATAGCACTGTTCCAGCAGCCTAAATGCGAAAGTGAATTCGGCAAGGCATATTTATATTTATTTATTTATTGGCCTATCTACAATTGTTACACTGTTTATTCTAAAAATACAAACAATATGATACAAGCATAGTATACAATATGATGCGATAGACACAGCATGCATTTAGGTATTGCCAAAAAATACACTCTTCCGAAAAGAGTATCTTCACCAATGAAAGCGTCCAATAATTTTTGACAATACCTAATAAGAGAATTTGTCATATTCTTTCATAGGGTCAAACCCCGCCTTGCCGAATTCACTTACGCAATTAGGCCGCACCTTTTAGGAAGCTTACACCACGTCTTTGGATAATTATGTAGTTGACACCTCCCACTGCCACATAACAAGCTAAGGAGTGGAATTCCCTGCCGGAAACTTTGTTTCCTGATAGCTAGCAACCTTAGGGTATTTAACTCAAGAGTGAATAGTTTACTTCTAAGCAAGCGTGCTTCACAGTCGACCACATCGTCGCTTACCATCAGGCGAGATAGTGGTCAAACGCGAGACAAAAGTATAAAAAAAGAGATTGTTCGAATTCAATCTGTCGTGCCTTTTCCCAACTTTGTTGGAGACCAGTCAAACCACATGCAGCTGGTACCAATATTTTTCATGGAGCGACTGCTTATCTGACCTCCACAATCCAGTAACTGTAACACGATACAACTTGGCCAGACTGGTGACAGATTTTCAGGCTTCAAAAGCTAAGACCTAGAAATGGTATTCGGGAATGATGGTCTTATGCCCGGATACCGACGTGATTTCTGAGCGTCGCGGTGATAGGGCACCCATTCACGTACCATCCTCGACAAGATTTGCTTAACCTCTAAGATACGGAGTTTTTTATTATACGGATCTTGAAAACTAGAACAAATTGCCGTGCGTTCAAGTGTTTTTGCTATACCTATTATTGGAATCAACTATATAAGCTCACAGTGTTAGGTTTTTTTTTTAAATTTAACTTTTATCCGTGGTGCTAGGCAACTGGGCTTATCCCAGTTATATACGAACCTTTGTACCTATTGGCCTTGCTTGTTTGCCATCTGTCTCCTGCTTGATATGGAGGGAAGTAGAAACTATGTTTTTGTTTTCCTACTCCTCCTTTATTCTTTTCTGATTCATTTCGTTGCGGGCTCCAAGACAGTTAAATTCATCCTCCGGGACTTTGTCGAGCTTCATTGCCTCGGCGCTTTTCTGTTGGTCGACACTATTGATTCTGGCTTTCAAGGGGGTGACCATAAGCTCTTAGACTAAGGTTATTTTGATATCGCGTAAGTGACAGATGTATACAAGTCATATTCATCTGTCCCTTACACACACTCAAAATATCCTTACTCTAAGAGCTTTTGGTCACCCCCCAGGAGTTTCAGTAGTTTGGGAATAGTGCGGTGGGATAGTCCCAAAACAAAAAAATATAACCTTTAAGATGGACCCGTGCAGCTGTTATTATTAAATTTTTTCGAACAATCTAATGTTTATTTTTTTATCTTTTCAGAGCCTTATAGTAAGTGAAAAATCATCAGTCCGTTACGTGAGCTATCAAAACGAAGAAGAAGAATAGAAACGCCACTTGCCGCCATCTTGTTCCCGCCAATGAAATCCGCCATTTTAAAAAAATTGGAAGTTCTGTTTTAAAATGGGGTTTGCTTAAGACGTCCTTGGAGTCAGTTTAAGGAATATAATATTTATATGTATACTGTAGATTATTGCCCAAAAATGTATATTTAAATCATATCTGATATACATATATTATATTAGATTATATTTTATGTCTATCCATATACAATCTATTTAGATACTTCTCTGTACTCTTCTGACCAATTTTTGCTCTGTGACCTGTTGAATATAAATGTGTGTATATTTTGTGTATACTAATGGTTTGTATGTATAAATATATATATTTATACGAAAATGTTGTAAGAATAAATAAACGTTAAAATTTAAATCAAAATGTACGACTACACAATAAAATTTGCCGACGGTATGGTGATTTCTTAAATATATCATTTAATGACATCTAAGCAAAATAATAGGGTCCCGTTTTTACCCTTTGGGTACGGAACCCTAAAAATTAAAGCTTTTATGATGATAACTCGAAACTTGATGAAACTTAAACAGTTTCGTATAAAAATATATCGTAGTAAAATCATCGTATGTATCATGCTAATAAATCAGGGTGTACATTTTTAGCTGAGTAAATACATAATATTTTAATCGTATTTATAGATTTTATGTATACTCAACAAAATATCAAGTTTTTATATAGAACGTACTATCAAAAACATTCAAATTTTAAATATACAAAATTTTGAATACGTTCATAATTTTGTATCCATTTTCAACCAAAATTGATTTTTAAGTGGACTTATTCGAACTCCTTTTTTACTTATAAAAATATATAAATGGCATAATCGCATTCAAATAATAATATAATATACATTCATAATATACGGCTTAATCGTACATATTTATAACATGCATATGTATGAATATATGAAATTTACATATACATTTATTTCGCAAAGGTGACTTTGACAATATTTTTCATTGTACATTTTTAAACTTAAATATTTACAAAATATTTATAGACAATAAATTGTTATATTTTGCATTGGGTAATTTTTTTTAAATGTGTAGGGTAATTCCATTCTACTCGAGATTATTACGTTAAAATTTGCTACTTTGTAAGTTTCAAAATATTTTTTAATTACCTAACAGAAAATAATAAAACATGTCAAGGATATATACAACATGGCAACATTTTTTTGTTGGGTAATGGACCAAAACGACGTAGTATTTTTATGATTTTTAATATGAGCTTAAATATATTGTAAATAATGCAATAATAATTTAAATGACAATATTTATCACAATAATATGCTTAATGATATTTAATGTACATACATTGTTCGTGTTTTGAGAATAACCGACGTTAATGAACTAATAGATAGAACTCATTCTCTTCAAAAATAAAATATTTGAGATCGTCGCAGATTTTTCTTTAATATCTATTTGCCATCATCTCAACAACATTTTATAAATTTTGCTTTTTTAATATAATGGCCGGTTATTCAAAAAACCTTGAATACAGTTACTTACTGATAATGTTTTAGTAGAAATTAAATATGATGCTTCGCATTTTAAAAATATGAATATATCGAAGTACTAAACAAAATTTGGTATACACAATAAATATAATAATTAAGCTTGTGTATCAATGATTTACTTTTCATGTGAATATTGCGAATATGAATGATTGTAAATATAATATAGTCGGTAACTTTATAAATATTAGAAATGTATAATATGTAATTTAATGCATATAATAAATATATGAAGATTTCAAACTGTTTCTGGATAAAATATTTTTATTGAATAACCAATTCTTTAGCCAAATTATGATTACGATATGAAACTATACTATAAACTCTATCGGTTTTGATATTTAAATCATCGTGGTAACTTTGTAGGATCATTGGCATTATTAGCAATAATGCATTTCAATGCAATTCTAAATAAAATATTATTCACACAATCATTATAAAATATGTATTCCAATATGACTAAATTCTTTCAACGTTGCTTATTAGAAGCTTAAACTAATATATATCCAATTTAGAAGTAGAATAACAAATTAAAACTTACTGTGTCTAAATATAACTCTTGAATTCGATGGACAAATTTCTTCATTTGTGTCTCATTGGAAAAGTAACTTAATAAATTAAAAAATACACTATTAGGTGATATTATCACCAAATCTGAATCCTTTTTTTCTTATTTCAATATTTTATCTATTAAATCCTAAATAGAAATTGCTAACGTTTCAACGATCTTAATCGTCATCTGCCCGCCTTTTACCTTCTATATATGTGGGGATGGCATCCAGTTTGAGTATTATGTTATAATACCAGTATTTTACTATAGAGCGACTGGACTAACCTCTACAACATATTTAATGGTTGCTGTCTCCCTTGGGGTCTTAATAGGTTCTTTCATTTTCTCGGAGCCACGTTAAGAGCAAATCGTGTATGGCTGCACGTTTTGTTTGTCGAAAATGTTGAAAAATGTCCATTTAATTTATTTTTCTTAATAAACTTAACGAATCTTTAAATTAATATTACTCTTGACTCCATAAAATTAAAATAAGCAGAGTTAATAAAATCATCGTTACTATATTATTCATAACAAAATTGAAGTATATAATCACGTAATCTTCCAGTGTTAGATGTTTAAATACGTATAGGTACATATAACACACATTTATGCATATGAATATATCTAACTTATATATATATCTTCACATATTTACGCTACAAGCCTTGCATCTTATTCAAAATCTATTTATCTATGCTCATTGTCATAAAAAATATTCAAACTTTGTGTATCACTCATTCAACGAATATATTTATGTATTTACGCATTAGTCGTAGAAAAAAATTGTAGTAATATCTAATAGTCAAATAAAAATCCGTAGAGTAAAGTAGAATTAATACTTTGATGTAGGTATTTTTAGTAAATATTTATTAACATAATTTAGTCTTACACTCATTCATATTCGATAATTTTTTACAAAAAATTTGCAATAGCTGGGTTTGGGTCCTGTAACAGAATTATGTATTTTAATCATTTGTCGTATTAAATGAACTGACAAATAAATTACCTTCATCGTTTTTAGTAAATAGGTTTTATTTGTTTTTAATGTTTAATTGTAATTAAGTAGACTTGTAGTGTTGTTTCTTTTTGAAGTTATTTTGTCTAAATACCATAGCCTTAATAGAAAGCGATAATTGCACGAACTAGCGATTTCTCGCGTTATTTTATATGCATAGTCAAGTACTTTAGAAAAAATGAGGGCCCCACTATTGCACTTATGTGACATTGAAAGGGAAGTCTTATAAATATGTCAAGAAATCGTTAATATAAACGCCGCTGCTTGTATTATTTATATATCGATATGACTCAAAATTTACTAGCTCATATTTTGTAGGCAAAGAGGCCGATTAAGAAAAATGGCACCATGTAATTATTACCCTTAATCTGTTTGGTCAAAATTCAAAATACAAAACTGTGATCGCTGCTGATATTCGTGCGACAATCATTTTCTATTATCTCTAGGACCACAAAAATAATAATTAAAATGTATATTTTAATAATAATTTTGCTCGTAGGTAAATTGAATAAGTCGTTGCATATATCTCTTACATTGAATAATTAGTATTTTATTTACAATACAACTTTGAAAAATAACATTTTATCTTATTAAATAAAACAAAATAACTTAGTGTTAGTACAAGAGCCTTGAGCTGAAAGTGTATCGTAGTAATAATTTGGGAAAAATTGTAAAATAACAAACAATATTATATTTATATAATATATTTAATATACATATTATTACGTATACATATTTTAATGTCATAAATTATATAAAATATAAATAATTCGGGGAATGTGCGATGTGTGACAAAATATTCAACTTTATCCGATCGGAAAAAATGTAAAGAGATGTAGGATAGAAACATATTTAGAATAGATATTATATCATAAAGCAAATTTATATTAAGCCAAATAATATATTACTGCTTTTTAACACAGATGTAGACATTCATTATAATTATTTTTACGTTCTATGAGTCCACGTTTTCTCACGATGTTTTCCTTCACCGTTGTCAGCAATAATTATGACACGTGCGTACGGTCAACAGCATGTTGCAGGTCAAAAATATTTTCAAGCTCAATCATGTGAACCATAGAACTAACTTACAAAATATGATTCGGAAAGCAAAAGCAAAAAAATTCTCATACTTAGGTACTTTCTCACGTGAAGCCGTTGATCCTGCACCCAATTTCACTCCGGTCTTGACGGATTAATTTCCCATCAGACTATGAGAGTCAAGCTTCTATCAACAATATATTGTCGATCGTCCTTCGATCGACATTAGATTGTTGATGGAAGATCAAGGAACATAGAGAGCATCTGTTTTTTTGTTGCGTCTGTAGTGGGCAATCCTCATTGGAAGCCCAAACTGGTACAAACGAGCCAGTCTGGGCAGTGTCGGACTCACTTAGGTGGCTACCAACTAAAACACTACAACTTCCTTACTTTGCACAAACATGGCGTCCGTGCCTTCATTTATTATTTTAAACATGGTTTGCTGTGGGCAACTCCACGTGCAAGTGGCGCCTAATTAGTTATTATTGGTCTATATTTATCTACAATTACTTATTTTACTGGGTGTTGGTTCGAGTTTTGCTGTGTTGAGAGTTTGACTGAGAACTTGTTAGGTGTTATTTTTGTGGGGTTTGCTGACCAGGGACTTTGCTAGCCCCAGTAATGCCTCTACGACATCTGTGTCTCGATGCTGCACTTTTATTTTAAGGTTAGTCTCCACTGCAATTGGCCGCCATGATTGAAATTCGGCCAGTAGGACTATTATTATTAAGTTTGTATATTCATATGTTATTTCTTTATCAAATATTAACATTTCGCACATTACCCGAATATATTAGAAAGTGAAATTCTGTCGCAATTTCACTAATATATTATATAACCCTTAAATGTGATAGATTAGTGATATTTTCTGCTTTTAGATTTTTAATATAACTTTAAGTACGTTAAGTAGATATTTCAAATATAATATATTTGTTAGATGTGTGATAAGCTATAGGTATACATATTGTTTTTTTTAATGTAAATTGTTGACCGTTATAAATTTAATTTGTTTACTGAGTTCTCAATCTTTTTTACGTCTTACAATATATAGGTACATAAATTGTTTGTGAAATTTTCCTCTGGTCTATACTGGCCCATAATGATTTATAAGACCTAAAAGTTGGTTTATTTTTCCAACATTCGAGAGGTTGAGAATTTCAAAATCGTTACGTTATTTTTGTAACTGTTATTTTAATTAAAGTTATTGTTAATTGTGTTATTTAGATATAACATATCTAGTCCTGCCCTGAATGTCTAAATCTTTAACTTAGATATAAGTTTAAATTAAAAAAAAAAAAATACTTACTGCGCTTGTTCTGACTTGACTTAGCCGACTTATGCTTAAATTTTCGTGCATTTTTCATCAAAATTTCAAAAAAGAAACTTGGTTAAATGTCAAAGTTAAACTTGGCTAAACGTCATAGTGACACTTGGAACTTGGCTAAATGTCAAAGTGACAATTTAGAACTTGACAACATATCATTATAAAATCTAAACATTAGAGATTTGGCCAGGTCTTTATCATCACCATTATCATACTTAGGGCGCAGTTCCCATTGAGAGCTATTAAAGCTAGAAGCCATAACTTGGAACACAATAAAAAAGTGGGCCTAAGAAAAAGAAGAACATAAACTGTCTTTTAGTAAATGATCTTATCTTATCTTATAATTCTCAATGGGACTGACTAACGTTCACATCATTATATTTTAAATAGCTATGTTTTTAAGTAACTTGTCCTATGAGATGACAATAAGAACTTGGCCAACTTGCCAAGCGTGAAGTTCAAGCTCTGGAGACAATAATAAGCGCAGTGCTAACGTGTTGGACTATAATTTATTAAAAATGTGGGTATATGAACTAATTTCAGGCGTTTTATTTCTTATTTCCTAATAAAACCTATTCGATATCGTAAGTGTGAATGCTGAGCGTGAGGTCCCGGATGCGTATTTATGTTTCCGTGTCCAATAGGGGGCAGTACTGCCTTGAAACATGCACGGGTTTGTTACGCTAACTCACTTTCCAAATCCGTGTTCCATTTACTCCTATTGTAGAAGGTAATATACGGTCAACTTAACTGCGCGTCTGGATAGCTCGGCTACTCCCGCCTATCCCCGGCGCCCCGCGTTCTCCTCGTGCGCCAATAGCGAGAGTCGAACATCAGAGTGACGTCACACGCAATGCACGTTAAGCCGTTGGTCCCGGCTGTTATTTGAAGATCTTTGACAGTTGTTACGGGTAGTCAGAAGCTTGAGATCTGACACCAGTCTTGCCAAGGGGTACCGTGTTACCCAGTTACTGGGTTGTGGAGGTCAGATAGGCAGTCTCTCCATGTAAAACACTGGTACTTAGCTGAATCCGGTAAGACTGGAAGCCGACCCCAATATAGTTGGGAAAAAGGCTAGGCAGATGATGATTAGTTGACATGTGGCGACGTTTGGGGGAGGCCTATGTCCAGCAGTGGACGTCTTTCGGCTAATATGATGATGATGACATTCGTTTTAGTACAGAATAGGTGAGTACGATTACTATTGAAGCAACAAAGTCGACAGCTCCTATTTCTGTCTGCAGGGTCTAAAGTGACCTAATGGGGTGCCCTAAGCTCCCGAGCTCGCTTCGCTCGCTCTTGGACTAATTCACTAACCATAATTATCGAATTGCCCAAACGTTACGAATCAATATTCATAATGACCAGACAATGTCATAAATATAGAATTTTAAATCAGTATTCATTACATTGCCCGATTTGACTTGACTAGATTCATAATGCCCGGGCATTATACATAGTGCCCTAATTAATCACTTGGTCCATGACAGATACATGGAATACATACAGGGAGTTACGAAAAGGTGCGATCATATTTAAAGAACCGCTCCTTCTGCCTATTGAAATACATTCAACCGACAGAGCAGACCAGTTGGCTAAAGATGCAGCGCTTAAATTGAAGAAGAGGCCAGATTACGACCAGCGTCCCCGGTCACGCTTGACGAATGGAATCGGAGGTACAGGTCCGAGAACACAGCCAGCGTAACAAAGTATTTTTTCCAGACGTCATCCAAGCCTATAGACTCGTTAGAGACCTAGGACCGACAGGGACACTGACACAAGTTTTTACAGGACACGGTGGGTTTTTAGAATACTTGTACAGGTTCATGAACAAAATTTGTTCCAACTGCTGGTGAGTTAAAATTAAAGTTTGCTGCAGCGCTAAAATATTTATGTTGTCTAGTCAAACTATTAAAACATGCAGCGCTAGATCGCTTATAGAGTTTTGTTTACTCGCGATCAAAACTTGCTGAACGAAACGCGTGAGCGCCATGGATTTCACAGTGTAAAGTAAGGTGTACGGATTGCAGTACAGTTCAGTCGAACAGAGTGAGTGTTCGGTTCGCCAAATCTAGTGCGTAGTACATATATATCGATGCTTCTGCCCTTGTAAATGAACAAGTTTTTTCAAGGAAGTCACAGAAAATTCTAAAAAAATATATAAAAATATTGTGTCAGTTCCGACCAGGGTTGGAGCTAGGGGGGCGAGCTGGGCAAATGCCCATAACGACATTAATGAGGGGCGGCCAAACTGTATTAACAGCCCTTTACATTTCATCAGAAAACCTAACTTATTCGTGGTGTGGTGCTAAAATTTTATGCTCGCTTCGCTCTCGAATGTTATTGGTTCTTGTTGTTCATTCATCATTCATTCATTCATTCTTGGAAAAGTTGGGGCTATCTGTGAAAGAGATTGTTTGGCCGGGGCCGATTGTCCGGCTAAGACCGACTGTTCGGCAAAGACCGATTGTTCGGCTAAGGCTGAGGCCATCCGCCCGAGGCAAGGCTTCGATGTGTGGAGTTAGCTGGCTGCCCTGCGTCACTTCAGGATGACAGGCGTACTATTTTTTTATACTTTCATTATTTTGTTCTTCCACCCTCAACATAAAAAATATTGAACTTAGATCAAAACTTATATTTTTTTGAGACGTGTTTCGGGGCGATTAGAAGAATAAACCACTTGTATATTGGAATCTTGCGCTTTATTTTTCTCGAACCGATCCTACGTTACATGGTTATTATGATCACACCTGAACAAAATAGTTGTATTTAGCTAAATTGGAAGGCCTCCCATTAGATGGACTGATGACCTGGTGAAGTTTGCGCGGGGATCCGCTGGTTGGGAGACGCACGGGACCGGTCAATGTGACGACACTTGGGGGAGGCCTATGTCCAGCAGTGGACGTCTTACGACTGAAGTGATGATGATTGACTGAATGAGCCAACTCCAACGGACGGGAAGAAGCAAGGCAGATGATGACTTCTTTATTCACTAGCCTGGCTTGGAGTGGCAGCTCGCAGTGATTTCTCCAAACTCCTCAAAGATGGAGTGATACTGCTGCCTAGGTCTTCGACAACGCTTGATAGATACACTGGAAATAGAAGAAAATACAATTTTAAGTACTTTGCTAAGTTGATGAGACAGTGGTTAAGTCGTCGGTTTTCGTGCTTGAGGGGTTCAAATCCGGGCAAGTTCAATTCATTTGTACTTTTTAACCGACGAAAAAAAGGAGGTGTTTCTCATTTTTTTTATGTGTGATCACGCATAACTTTTTATAGAGTGGTCCGATTTCCAAGAGTTCTTTTTTAGGGTTCCGTACTTCGAAAGGAAAAAACCGAACCCTTATAGGATCACTTTGTTGTCCGTCCGTCCGTCTGTCTTGTCTGTCAAGACCCTTTTTCTCAGGAACGCGTGGAGGTATCAAGCTGATATTTATGTCAAATACTCAGGTCTACTGCCCCTTAAAGCTGTAAAAAATCAAACTTCTAAGCCAAGCATTCAAAAGTTACAGCCTTTTATGCCGCAAATTTTCGACACTCGCAAGGGAATCAAAACCTACAGGGTACTTCCCGTGAACTCAGAATCTTGAAATTTGGTCTTATAGCAAAGATAAAGGAAAAATTGCGAAAACCGAAAATTTCTAGTTACATCATCAATTTTTTTTTTTTTATAATTTTAAACTTACTACCCCTTTCCTCGTGAACGCGTAGAGGTATTAAATTGAAATTCATATCAAATACTCTGGTCTTTAATACTTTAAAGCTGAGGTTTGTGCGGAACCCTTGGTGCGCGAGTCCGAGTCGCACTTGGCCGGTTTTTTTTATTAGAAAGAGTATACTTCAAAGGCCATCCCATTTAAATTTGATAAATAATATCCACCCCTAAAGATAGAAAAAAGGGTCTATGGATAATTTGGTCACTGAATTTGCAATTGTGAACCGATTCTGTTGAAATTAATTAATCAAAAATAGTGGAGCGCCTGGGGGTTTTCACCTCGGATTAGAGTTATAGTGAATGAATTAATATGATTGATATGGGATATTGTTTTTTAAACTATAAATTGCAATGTTTACCCAAATTTTTTTTGTGCACTTTATTTTTTCATTATTTAAACAAATTATTATAAAAAATTAATGTTTGACCATATATTTTCGCTTTAAACAGGATTTTTTTTTTATTTATATGTTAAATCTTACCTGAGTAGACATCTAGGAAAATTTTTCGAATATATCTGTGTATAAAAATAGCAGTAGGGATCTCGTACAGGTAGAAAAACATGGAGGGGAGAGCGGAGCGACTGCTGCTATGTACAATGGAATTTCTCGGCTAGGTTAGTTGCAAGTTCGACGTGAAGATTTCACGTCCAACACAAAGAGCTGAGGCAAGGATCTTGGATCTGGACGATGCAGTTACGTCAGAAGAAGTTACAGCTGCTATTGCTGAGGCTGGCTGGTGAAAAAGTGGTTTATACTGCAGTGTAGCATGTTTACAGTGCAGTGGAAATAGTTGTTCCAATACTTCACCTATTATACAGATAGATGAAGTAGAAGAAAATATTTAATGTAGACAACAATGTAATATATTTAAATAAACAGATTTTGTACTAATTTTTTTTTTCTTTTCATTAGTCGTAATAAATTACCTTATTTTTTTAAATGTACACATATAATTAAACTGGCCGAGAAATTCCATTGTACATAGTAGCTGTCGCTCCGCTCTCCCCTCCATGTTTTTCTATCTGTTCGAGATCCCTACTGCTATTTTTATACACAGATATCTTCGAAAAATGTTCCTAGATGTCTACTCAGGTAAGATTTAACATAAAATAAAAAAAAATACTGTTTAAAGTGAAAATATATGGTCAAACATAAATTTTTTATAATAATTTGTTTACAATGCATGTACTCGAAAAGAGCGTTTTCCAAGCAGCCAAACTGTGCGGAAAGTGTCACTTTTTTTTACTAGTGCTTTTTACTTTCCTGTACTTTTTTAATTTTTAACTCCAACGTCAGCCCGCCGCATAGAGTTTTTATTATTTGAGAAAAGTTTTAAAATTAGTTAAGTACAGATTATCATTCATATAAAAAGTAAAACAAAACTAATACGTCATTTAAGGCGTTTTTAATTACTCTAGATTTAGATTTTGATCAATAAATTAATTTTAATTATTCATTAAATATGTTTGGCAGAATTAATATTTTGCTCGTGCCTTTTTGCGTTATGACGTGACAGCTATTGCACATGCGCAGTAGAACTATGAACTATTAGTTAATCTGTGGATATGCTGAGCGCCCTTGAATAAGCGCCATTTTATTAATTTCTTGCTTGGTTCTGATATATTTTTTTATTTCCTCGCACAATGCATAGTAAAATGTTGTATGATACACGTGCGTAAGATGATTTCCGACTCGTGTCGATTTATCCACTCACTCGCTTCGCTCGCTCGTGAATAAAAATGCCACTCATCGAAAATCACCTACTTCCCGCACTTGTAGCATAAATAACTATTAAACAATGAAAAAATGAAGTGCACAAAAAAATTTTGGGTAAACATTGCAATGTATAGTTTAAAAAACAATATCCTACGTCGATCATATCAATTCATTCACTATAACTCTAATCCGAGGTTTTACGGTTTTGAATGCTCCAGGCACTCCACTAAAAGCAAAAAAAAATTAGTTCAGCATTTTGAGGCGGTGCCAAACACACTATCAACGAATATCAACCTAGTTACAATCATTCTAGGCTTTAGGTAATTAATTTGCATGTTTGTTTGTTTGGAGCCATCTCAAAATGCTAGACCAAAAGCTATTTATTTTTATTTTTAACACGCTTTTTTTATTAGCTTGGTATGTATCAATGTAACGGAATCTTTGAACGTGATTTTCACCCCCGTCAAAACGTGGGATTGATATGAAACTTTGCACACTTATCAAGGACCGATGACAATGCAATAATTTAGTCAAAGTCAAAGTCAAAAATATTTATTCAACTAGGCCAATAAGCGGCACTTTTGAACGTTAAACAAAAATTTAAATTTTGAAGTAATAAAAGTTGATTCTACCGTGCGCGTTTAAATAGTTTGCCCATTAGCCTTACCAAGATCTTCAGAATTAGCGACTTTTTAGTTCAATTTAAGCGTAACCATTAAAGCGTGTTTTTTAGTTTTTAGAACTACAATTTATTTGCTTTTCAGGTAGTTATTTCGTCGGTATTTTTTTTGTTTAAAATATTTTTAAAGTGTATCTTTAACATCGCTTACATCGGTGAAAGCAAACATCGTTTGAAAATCTGGTCTTATAGTTACAATAAGTTCGAAATCCAAACAATTTGTGTTTATTATGCGTACAGCTAAGAAGGGGAATTCCCTGCCGGAGTCTATTTCCTGATAGCTACAACCTAGGGGTGTTTAAGTCAAGAGTGAATAGGTTACTTCTAGGCAAGCGTGCTTCACCGTCGACCACATCATCACTTCATCATCGAGATAGTGTCGAGATTGTTATGTCTATATATTTAGTTTATTATTTTGAGTATATATGTTATAATTATATAGTATTTATAGTTTATATATATATTTGCATAACCCTTATTCGTTTAACTGTCAATATTGCACCTACCACTAGTTGTATCTGCATCACTCTGCATCACCCAAAGGTCGACTGGTAGAAAATGCCTAAGGCATTAAGTCCGCCTCTGTACATTTGTGTGCTTGAAGTATTAAATAAATAAATAGTGGCCAAGCGCGAGCCTATCAATACATATAATAAATTTGTAGAAAAGTCGATTTTCTACATCAAAAAATATTACTAAAAAAACTAGCCAGGGTGTTAAAGGATAACCAGCAGAACCCATTTCCAGCATTTTTGTCTGTTTATTTGTGCACGCCATTACGTAAAATGTACGAAACCAATGTTGATAACTTTTACATAAACATTGTGCGTAACTTGAAGAATTACTTAATTTTTGTTTCATCGCAATCGGTTCACGCTATCAAAAGTTAGATGAATTTAAAGTGGTCAAGAATTAAAATTATCGTAACACACGCAATTTAAATACTCGGACAGTTTAACTCCGTATTCGATAGATAGTGTTGTGCATTTGAAGTTATTTTGTGAATGGTTCTACGCGACAGAATGACGCTACAAAAAAAAATTGGTTGGTAGGTAGGGTAGGCAGGAAGGTAAGTGTAAGTAGGGTACGATAGGCAGGCACTAGGCAGTCTGTTGACGGGAGCGAAGCCGCGTGCACAGCTAGTCTATAATAAAACTAAAATTAAATCAAGGAACACACCAAGGAACTGCCACTATTCAAACATAAATTAC
Source organism: Orthosia incerta (assembly GCA_948252205.1). Taxonomy (NCBI): domain Eukaryota; kingdom Metazoa; phylum Arthropoda; class Insecta; order Lepidoptera; family Noctuidae; genus Orthosia; species Orthosia incerta. The sequence continues at coordinate 6,493,227 of OX411769.1, forward strand.
GTATTTTTTTAATTGACAAAGCTTACTACACGATCCAAGATTTTCTTAATAATTAGTACCTACTACAATCTGTCACCATGCACCTAATACGTATTTTGTAAGATTTTCTTTATATGTGATACCTATGATTATGTTGCATGTTGACTTAATTATTGTATGCCTACTAGGCAGGACATAATGGAACTGTAATTTACCTAACATCTGTCTGTATAACCTATGCCCACAATAAAAAGATTTGATTTGATATAAAATCTTACCAATATCATTGAGACATCGTTTGGTCCCCAATGCATCCATATTTCTAATATTTAGGATTTTTTCAGCATACACTTCACAGGTATGTGTGCACACCTGAAAATAACACACATAACATTACACCTGTAAACCCCGAAAGGGTAGGTAGGGACCTATAGTACACCAAAATTTCGAAAGTTATGTTTTTAAGGTTGCCCTAGTCGATAATTCTTCCATAGAAACCTATTTCGGCACTTACTTACTCCACTACTCCACTGTTTGACGGTGAACGTTCAAAATAAAGAAAAATGTAAATATTGTAAAACACTTTACCTACACTCACAATGTAATGTTCCAAAAAAGAATTCAAAAAAGATTGTATATACACGTACTTTTTTCTTTCGTGGACAGGTAAAATTAAAAAAAAAACCATTACAGTGCAACATTTTCCTTCGATTTTCAAACAACTGCATCATAAAATAACTTTTCAATACAGTTGTTAAACATGGCGTACTTTCAGAGGCTACAATTATGATTCGAAAATTACATCTTTCGCACAGGCATCTTTCTATTACGCGGTCGTGACTTTTGTTTACGAGCTCGATCATTAGTTTTGCAGTTGAGTTTTAAATTTATAAGTCAACTAGCTGACCCGCGGGGCTTCAACTGGCTACCCTGCCTATCCAGTCTACCCTGCCTACACTGCCTACCCTGCCTCTACCTACTCTACCTGCTCTAACTACTCTACCTGCTCTACCTACTCTCTACCTACTCTACCTGCTCTACCTACTCTACCTACTCTTCCTACTCTACCTACTTTACCTACTCTGCCCACTCAACCTACTTCACCTACTCTACCTACTCTACCTGCTCTACCTACTCTACCTACTCTTCCTACTCTACCTACTTTACCTACTCTACCTACTCTACCTACTCTACCTACTCTACCTACTCTACCTACTCCACCTACTTTACCTACTCTGCCCATTCAACCTACTTCACCTACTCTACCTACTCTTCCTACTCTACCTACTTTACCTACTCTGCCCACTCAACCTACTTCACCTACTCTACCTACTCTACCTACTCTACCTACCCTACCTACTCTACCTACTCTACCTACTCTACCTACTACCTACTCTACCTACTCTACCTACTCTACCCACTCTACCTACTCTACCTACACTACCTACTCTTCCTACTCTACCTACTTTACCTACTCTGCCCACTCAACCTACTTCACCTACTCTACCTACTCTTCCTACTCTACCTTCTCTACCTACTCTACCTACTCTACCTACCCTACCTACCTACCTAATAATTTTCTATCTATCATCAATAGTTTTTTCAGCGCACGCCAATGAATGAATTTTATATGCAACATTTTGCTACCTTGTTTTCTTTGTAAAAAAAATATGTCCAGTTGCAAAAACGCGCCATTTTCTGAAAATGTTATTTTTGTGAATAAACAAATCTAATTCTTTGATTTGTTTTTACTATTTCCCACAACTGTATTGAAAAACGTCGTGTGATACACGGGTGTGTAGGTTATTGCAAACTCGTGTCATTAAAAACCCTCGCCTTCGGCTCGGGCTTGTTAATAACAGCTCGTTTGCAATAACCTACTTTCCACCCTTGTATCACAATGTACTATTTATCTACACTCACAACGTAATGTTCCAAATATGAATTCAAAAAATATTGCATAAACACATACTTTATATTCGTGGATAGGTAAACTTAAAAAAAAAAACCATTATAGTTCAACATTTTCCTTCGATTTTCAAACAACTGCATCATAAAATAACTTTTTTTCTATTACGATACAGGACAAATCGAAGAAGTTAATCACTAAGGAGATTCCATTAATTATTTACATTTTTTGAAATGCCATTTTTATAGTACCTAATAAAAAAAAAATGATTCCAATTGTAACTTGTCTGTGACAATGCCCGCTTTAGGCTTATTACGCACCGCGATTTTTATTTGCGCGAACTTTTGTCTCTTTCCACCTGTTCACAGAGCTCAAAATATTCGCGCGAATTATATTCGCGCTGCGGTGCGGTGGATTCTGTTGCAAAACACGGATTTCATGCGGTATTATTGCCGCACGATTTTTTTACCGCAATACGAGTAGCTTCATACAATTCCATAGGTCGCAGAATGGGCGGAAAAATTCGCGCGAATAAATATCGCAGTTCGTGTGCTAAGCCTTAGCGCATGCGATATCACGATATCACGACTTTATGGCATGGAAAATGCAAAAAAAAAAAGATTAAGTAGGTTAATCCCAAAATGTATGAGTGTAGATAAAGTAGTGTATGAAACTGCACATAACTAGGTATTAAAACATTCGTGTGAATACTATTAAAAACCTCGCCTACGGCTCGGTTTTTAAACTCACACTCATGTTTTAATACCCCTTATTATGCAACAGTATCATAAACTACTATAATTTTTTATAGCACGCTTTTACGTTTTAATTTATTGGCGCGTATAGGCTCATTGACTTAATGTAGAAAAATAGTGTCATTGTTTATGGATACGCGCGCTGCACAGTCATGCACAATGAGAATCTAAATTGCCCGCCATACCACATTTTTTTTTTCCGTTTCAACTTTTGTTTTATTTCAACTGTATGAGTGAAGATAAAATACACTCGTGTGATACTATTATCACCTACAGTCATGTTTTAATAATCCCTATTATATGACCGTTGCATAAACTACTATTATTTTAAAAGAGTAAGTGTGGAGTTTCTAGTGCGTTCTTCTCCATAAAAATTTACCTTTGCGAATGGACAGTAGAATCAATTATTATTATTTTTAACTTTAAATTTTTGACATTCAAAAGTGCCGCTTAATGGCCTAATTGAAATGAATATAGGAGGCGAGCTTCCATCAGATCAAATTCGGTGACAGGCAAAAAGAGATCATGAACTATTTTTGGGCGAAGTTAAAATGCATGCTATCTCATCCGACAACACGTGCGAAAGGGATAGACGCTGTGATGAGCAGTAAGAAGATAGTGCTCGTACGAATACACTTACTAATATGTAGCCAAATGGATTTTAAACGAAAATGAGCGCGCGAAATTCTATAAACAGGCCTTTGGGAATATGGATATCATGAAAAAACTACTGAATGTGTTTGTTAAAATAAAATTATTTGCTTTTTTGAACTACCTGTATGGTCACTGTTTTGCAATTTTCCATCTTCTTATGGTATTTATTTCCGCCCGAAAATGCGTTAAAATTAGTGTTGAAATATGGAACTTTCGACGCTCATAACTTTCAAATATTTGTTTTTAGGGTTCCGTACCCAAAGGGTAAAAACGGGACCCTATTACTAAGACTCCGCAATCCGTCTGTCTGTCCGTCTGTCACCAGGCTCTATCTCATGAACCGTGATAGCTAGACAGCTGAAATTTTTACAGATGATGTATTTCTGTTGCCGCTATAACAAAAAATACTAAAAACAGAATAAAATAAATATTTAAGTGGGGCTCCCATACAACAGACGCGTTTTTTCTGCCGTTTTTTTGCGATAATGGTACGGAACCCTTCGTGCGCGAGTCCTACTCGCACTTGGTCGGTTTTTTTTTTACTTTTTTGTTTCCATACATGGCTAGATAATGATGAGACAAATTGATATCGTTTTTTATATTGAACGTACATCGTCAAACAGTGGAGTAATCGCCATACTACGTTTGTATGAAAGAATGACCGACTGGGGCACCCTTAAAGCCTAGAAACAGTTGAAATGAGATTGTAGTTTACTTACTTCTGATAAAAACTGTAGTGGTGCTTGTTTCTCGGAGAGATGCATCTCAAGATGCTGTGGCAGTGTCATCAGATACTGTCCAATCTGTAACGAATAAGTATCAAGTAAAAAAATATATTTTAAAACAAGCTTCCCTGTCGGAGTCTGTGCTTCCCGATAGCTACAACCTTGGGTACTTTAAGTCAAGAGTGAATAGATTACTTTTAGACAAGCGTGCTTCCCCGTCGACCGCGGGCCTTAGTTAGAAGTTTAGTTTTGTGACTTTGCCAATGATTAATGCTCGTGCCTTCTCTGTATGAGAAGAGGCCTTTGTCCTGCAGTCGGACAGTTACAGACAGTCGTGTATTTTTATTAAAATAACTAGCTGACCCGGCAAACTTTGTTTTTCAATAAAAACACCAAACATACATCTACCCATGCATTCATACCCTCCCTAACCCTAACTTACCTACCCTACCTACCTACCTACCTACCCTACCTATATAGGTCAGGTACAATTTTTTTTTCTTTATCTTTTTTTTCGTAAGGTCTTTCTCAAATACAACAAAAAAAGTATAAGCAAAATCTGTCCAGCCGTTCCAAGGGAAATAGGTATTCATTTTTATATATATAGATATAAATATAATAACAGTGGGCAGGGCACATTGCTTGCAGAACGGATGGTCGATGGGGTTGAGAAGTTCTGGAGTGGCGACCGGAAGACGTTGCGTTGGAAGGCTTTCCACTAGGTGGCCGATGACCTGGTGAAGTTTGTGGGAATCCACTGAAAGTGGCTACGCTTGGGGGAGGCCTATGGTCAGAATTGGACGTTTTTCGGCTGAAATGAGAATGATGAATATAAATATTTACCTCAGTAATATACTCTTGTGGTGACAGAGCGAAGTCCGGCAAGTCCGTTGATAACGCGTCGTTGTTGTTCCAAACAGACAATTGAGGTATTTTCTCTGTAAAAATAAAATATATATATCAATATTTAATTCTACTAATATTATAAATTCGAAAGTAAACGAAAACGCGCTAAACCAATTTAGATAAAATTTGGTATGGATATAAATTCAGAACCGGGAAAGGACATATAGTATTTTTATCCCGGCAATCATCCTTAAGAGGGTGGAAGTCAAGTCATTCAGATGAGCAGTGGTGGCCCAGTGTTTACAGCCGCGACTTACAACTTGTAGGTCGTGGGTTTGAACCCAGGCCGGCGCTTTACTATGTATAAATTATTTCATCACCACTGCTCTCTAAACGGTGAAGAAAAACATCGTGAGGAAACGAACTTAGAACCAAAAATTCAAAAACATGTGACATCCACCAACCAGCACTAGGCCCGCTTGGTGGATTACGGCCCATTCCCTCTTACAGAGAGGAGGCCTGCACGCACAACGGACCAAAAGGGGTCCGATGGTCGTCGCTTCAGCCTGTACGGTGCGTCGCCAGGTTTGACGGCGACGGCCAAGTTTCCTTTTCTCTTGAGGATTCCACTCCATGACCTATTTATGAATGTCATCGGAATGCCTCCAGAGCGTGTGACCAATCCATCCATATGACCTTGTAGCTATATATTATCTGCATAGTCTTACCTAACTGAACATCAATGGGGTTCCTCAGTATAGCTCTGGCTAAGTTTCTGAGCTGCTCCTTAGTGCGCCGAAGGACAGCAGCGGAGGCCGGGGGCTCCGTTCTGAAGGCCGAGAGGCGCTGTCTCACGTCGGCTTCGAGGAGTAGGGTAGGCAGATCGTGAAGGGCGTCTGCATCTTTTGATTCTGAAAGTAAAATTAAATTCTTATCATCAATCAATACATATAATAAATCTGTAGAAAAATATTTTTTGTACATCGAAAAAAAAAACAAAAAAAATAGCCAGGGTGTTAAAGGATAACCAACAGAACCCATTTCTAGCATTTTTGGAATTTTTGTCTGTTTGTCTGTTTATTTGTGCACGCATCACGTGAAATGTACGAAACCAATGTAGATAACTTTTATACATAAAAATTGTGCGTATCTTGAAGAATTACTTAGTTTTTGTTTCATCGCAATCGGTTCACTCTAACAAAAGTTAGATGAATTTAAAGTGTTCAAGAAGTAAAATTATCACAGCTCACGCAATTCAGCAGTTACTCGGACAGTTGAACTCGCTATTCGATAGATGGCGTTGTGCATTTTAAGTCATTTTCTGACTCGCGGTGTTAAGATTTTACGCGAAAGAATGACACTAGAAAAAAATATTGGTATGTAGTATGTATATTTTGAGTATGTGGAGTAGGCAGGCAGGCTGGTAAGTATGGTAGGGTTGGCAGGCAGATGACGGGAGCGAAGCCGCGGGCACAGCTAGTTCATAATATTAGTATGGACACAGATAATATAATACTAGCATTCAGATGCCTCATCCCATACAAACAAGCCGTGCCGACGTAACTAGAGTTTTTCGTTTGATTATCTGATTATTTTTTGTACATCATTCGCGTTCGGTTCCGTTCCACGGCGATGAATAGATGGTGTTCACAGCGACTTACAAGTAAAAGTTTACTCGGTTCGTGAATGTTTTTCTTTATTTACAGTGACGATTTGTTTTATAGTATTTTTTTGCACGTTTTTTACAGTTTCATTGCACCAAAATGTGTTACAATACAAATTTAAACAATTCAGTGGAATGCCTCAGAAATTTAAAACCACGCCATCTATTGGCATCAATTATAAATAATTCGTTAAAAAAAATTGAATTAAGAGCCCAATACGCTATAATTTTGTGCTTAGGAGAGTTGATTAAACATAAACATACAATTTTTTTGTTCTATTCCAGAATATGTTAATTTTACACATAATTCAATAACAAATCGATGCATATCGCGCCATCTAGAGGGATTTATTTGAACAAATTTCTTTCTTAGCGCCAAGCCGCTTTGAGCAAGCGTGGTGAATTGGTGATTAATGCTCGTCCTTCTCTGCAGCTGCCCTTGTTTTCCTTTAAGAGTGTATTGCAACTCATGTTACCCAGTTACTGGGTTGTGGACGTCAGAAAGGCAGTCGCTAAATGAAAAAAATATAAATCTCGGAGATGTTCATCTTAGGAACTATCTGGAATAATCTGGATGCGTGACCGTTCAATGTGACGAATTACGACACTTGGGGAGAGGCCTATGTTCAGCAGTTCTTTCGGCTGAAATGATGATGGAATCTATCTTGGATAGGTCCGCACAAAATAGGTCGGCGTTGCAGATCCGGAGCCGGACCGCGGTCCACCATTTGGTGACCCCTGCATAGCACATTCACCCATTCCGCCATCTATTAATACACACCCCTATTCCTCTCAATCCTTCCTATCAAGATAGAAAGAAATAAAACGTATTCATTTGTCACCAAACGACATACATAAAAGAATATGTTTTTTTTTTAATCTATAGGCTCGCGTTTGACCACTATCTCGCCCGATGCCAAGCGATGACGTGGTCTACGTTGAAGCTCGCTTGCCCAGAAGAAACCTATTCACTCATGACTTAAAGACCCCAAGGTTGTAGCTATCAGGGAATAAAGACCCCGGAAGGGAATTCCACTACTTAGCTGTGCGCACAATGAAAGTATTAGCAAAACGCTTTGTGCGTATGGGAGGGATGTCCATCATGTATCGATAGCGTATGGCCGTGCGCATTCCATTGAATACGCAGCTAAGGGGTGACATTCCCTGCCTGTTTTCTGTTAGCTACAACCTTGGAGTCTTTAAGATTTTGACGGGACTTTCACTGGTAGATAGCTGATTATACAGGCCTACAGGTTAAGTAGACCTAGATCCTTTAAGAGGTTGTAGTTTTCATCATTCCTGACCGATTTGACAATGAACATCGTACCCCAAACTATACCGTTACCAAGATATTGGAAACAAAAGTATTTTTTTTAAATTGCCCCTTTTTGTCTATTGGCCTATTTTTTGTATTTTTTTCCACAAAATTATTTGTGTTTGCGATTTTTGTGTAGTATATAAGTTACTTTAATATTTTCAAAACAAACATTGCAGTTAACTGAACCGACTGGAGCATAGTAGATGACTAATAGTAATTGTAATAAAAGAAATCGTATCTTTTTTTCTCTCCGAGTTATTTAGAGAAAAACCTATGAAAGTTATGCTGCAGATGTGCTTAAAAATATCTACGGTTCATTAGCTATCCAACAAAATATAACAAGCTAGGGTATGATCAGAATTCTGATTCACAGAATATAACAAGCTAGGGTATGTTCATCAAAAAAACTTTGATGAAAAATTCACAGTTCCTGTGGGCAAATAAAAACCGGCCAAGTGCGAGTCGGACTCGCGCACGAAGGGTTCTGTTATATCTTAAAATACACGCGAATGCATATAAAATAATAATGATGACCACGCTGGTCGTTACACGTGGAACCATCTTTGCATTGTCAGCGTTTACGACACATCGCTAGTTTTCTAGAGCCGGATAGGCAGTGTGTATTTGAACGTCGTCGCGGATACGTACTTTTATTGTATTTACTGAAGGTCAATTAAAATTCTATTCCAGTGCTTAATTAATTGTTTTTTTAAAAACCATTTTAAGAACCACCCCGTAACAGTGGTGTCAGAAGTGGGATACTCAGCAATCGTTGGCTGGTATCCGTTATACGATCCGCGGAGTGCGTCTTGACAAACTCTTTCAAAATCCTTCGAACTCTTACTAACTCTTACAAAATTAGTTGGTGTGCAAATCACAAACTCTACGAATTCCGAGGAACTGCGACAGTAAGTCTTACCACGTAAGCCTGCCACCCTCTGGCCTATCACCACCACGTGGTGCCACGTGTCTGCGCCGTGTGACTTCACAACGTGATTAAGCCTGTTCGTGCTTCTTATCTGACGTTGGTGTCAGGACTCGCAGCCACCACCCTACCCAACTAGGCACTTACCTGGTTTACCTGGTGCCGTCGCCGTCGGCTCCGCTGCTATACACGTTGTCTGTGCGACACGTGTCCGCCGCCGCTCACTTTGCCGCTGCCGACGAAGTCCCGCTGCTGCCCTGGTTCCTGTTGAGCTGCGAGTGCAACATACCTGCTCTACTCAAAATCTACGATGTCCACACTCCTTCTCGCGGTGCTGCTGTGAGTCGAACATTTGATAATTTGTTATTGCTCAACCTTGTCTCAAATAGTATCTATATTATTTGTTTTCCTTACAAATCCTTATTTTATCGAATATATTTATTTACCTTCTTTTGATCGTTAGTCAACTTATGACCAAAATGAGTAAAACTGAAATCTCGCTAAGCGAACAATATCCTATTAAAATTCTTTGTGATTTTATTGATACATACAATGGAGATCGTGAGACCTTGTCCGCATTTCTAACTAATTGCCAAAATTCACTAAACCTAGCATCCGAGAGTCAGAAAAAATTGCTCCTAAAATATATCCTATCCAAATTGCGAGGCAAAGCTCAAATAGCCTGCTCAAACAAAGTTTTCGATGACTTTGATTCGTTGCAGTCATTCCTTCGCCAAAATTTTGGTGAAAGGAAACATTATAGCCATTTATTCTTCGAGTTGCAATCTTGTAGGCAACAACAAAATGAGTCAGTGTCACAATTCTCTTTGCGCTTGGAAACCTGTCTCACCGACATGCAGACCGAAATTCACAATTCCGAAACTACTAAGAAAGATCTGTCAGGTAGAATCGCAATGACGGAAGACCTAGCTCTCCACACTTTTATTTTTGGCTTAAAACCTAACCTCAGTAATATGGTGCGGTGTAGAAATCCTAAAACTCTGAATGATGCTATTAACATCGCGATCGAAGAAGAAAAAATTCAAAATTTCTCTCTAAAAATCTCCCCAAAAATCGCTAAAGCTTGTAAGTTTTGTAATAAACCTGGTCACTTAGAAAACGAGTGCCTGAAAAAAAACCGATTTCGGTCACAACCTCCAAACTCGTCTAACTCTCAATATCAACAAAATTCTCAGCCGAGTCAATCAACAGACGCAGTCTGTAAATATTGCAAGAAACCGGGCCATGATATCTCTCAATGCTATAGGCGCAAATATAACAATACTAGAAAGAATAACCCTTCGATTCAACATAACGTTATGGCTTTACCCGATCATGTTGAATCGCAGGAAGAAACTGAAGAATGTGCTGACGATTTAAACTAAACAGTCGGGTGTCGCTAGCGTGCCGCACTACGCCCGACCGTATTCAAGGCACAACAAAATCTCGCATTACAAACCCACAACTTCATTTAAATCATAATCAATCTAAATCTTTTAAATCAATTGTGACCAATCGACCGGGTAACCAGCCCCAAACTGAAGGTCAACTTCTAACCCATCCGGCTAATCGACAGGGTAGCCAGTCCCAAACCGAAAGCCACTTAAAATCTCGTGTTGCCATGCGACAGGGTAATCAGTCCCAAACCGAAGGCTACTCAAAATCTCGTGTTGCCATGCGACAGGGTAACCAGTCCCAAACCGAAGGCTACTCAAAATCTCGTGTTGCCATGCGACAGGGTAACCAGTCCCAAACCGAAGGCCACTCAAAATCTCGTGTTGCCATGCGACAGGGTAACCAGCCCCAAACCGAAAGCACACACACCTCAAACAAATCTCAACATATTCCGTCAGGAACCTCTGTCTCGTTGAGTCCTAATGCCCTACAAAACCAGGAGTCCGTCACTCCAATTCATGAAATTAAATCTCACAAAATCTCTCTACCCCACGTATTTCTCAATACCAATTTTTCAAACAAACCTCTGTGTTTTCTTATCGACACTGGAGCTAGTGTTAGTATTGTTAAGCTTCAAAATTTTAATTCTACACCATCCTTATCCAGTGATAAAATTAAACTCAAAGGTCTGAGTGAAGACGACTCCTGCTACGAAACTTTAGGGTCATTCACCATCGATTTCGAATATATTCTCCCTCCAAATTCTAAAGTCTGTTTTAGTCACACTTTCCACGCCGTCAGTGATAAAGTACGGCTTAATTACGATGGCATATTAGGTAATGATTTCTTACAAAAACTTGGGTGTGACGTTAGGTATTCTCAAAACTCATTGCTCATTGATGGTCATCTCATACCGCTAAACTTCAGTAAGCCTGTCTATACCATCCCGCCTCGCTCCGAGGTGATAGTTGAATGTTCTGTGTCAAACTCCTTAAAAGAGTTAAAATCCATGAAAGAAGGTCTAGTTCTTGATCATATGTATGCCGAAGGAGTCTACTTAGCAAATTGTATTGTTTCAGTTAAACCTAATAATCGCATTAATATCTCAATACTGAATACCACTGAGTCTAAAGTCGTATTCAAAGATTATTGTGTCCATTTGATTCCCTTCAAAAACGTATCACTGTCCTCCCAATCGTGCAATCAAGATAATGTTCAATTTATTAATAATCTCGATGACGTGTCCTTACATAGATCACAACAAGTACTAGACCTCATCCGAACAGAACATCTAAACCCTGTAGAAACAAAGATCCTTTTAGAATGTTGCTCTAATTACACAGACATCTTTTACCTTGAGGGCGAGCCCTTAACTTGCACTAATGCTATTGAGCATTCGATCAGTACTGGTGATGCTGCCCCAATTCACGCAAAATCTTATCGTTTCCCCGAGTGCCACAAAAGTGAAGTCAAATAAAGAAAATGCTCGATCAGAACATTATCCGTCCTTCAAAATCACCATGGAGCGCCCCTATTTGGGTAGTGCCCAAAAAGATAGACTCATCGGGTAAACAAAAGTGGAGGATAGTCATTGATTATAGGAAACTCAATGATGTGACTGTTACCGAAGTTTATCCTATTCCTTTAATTACGGATATTCTAGACCAACTAGGTCATTCGAAATATTTTACTACGCTTGACCTTGTAAGCAGTTTCCACCAAATAAATTTAAATCCTAAGGACGCGCCTAAAACTGGCTTTACGGTAGTAGGAAACGAAATTTCTGGGCACTACGAATTTACAAGAATGCCTTTTGGACTAAAAAATGCCCCTGCTACATTCCAAAAACTTATGAATACTGTCCTATCTGGTCTTCAAGGTCTTCACTGCTATATTTATTTAGATGATTGTATTATTTATAGCCAAAACCTTCAATCTCACATAGAAAAGCTAAAATTAGTGTTCGACAGATTCCGTGAATTTAATCTAAAACTACAACCCGCAAAATGCGAGTTCTTACGACATGAAGTTGCGTATTTAGGACACATAATCACCGACAAAGGTGTCTGTCCCAATCCAGATAAAATCCAGGCCGTCACTCGGTTTCCAACTCCTAAATGTCCTAAAGACATCAAATCTTTCCTGGGTTTAGTCGGCTACTACAGGCGATTCATTAAAAATTTCTCTAAGATATCCAAACCCCTTACTTCCCTTTTAAAAAAGGACGTCCCATTTAATTGGTCGGGAGAACAAGAACACGCTTTTACTATTTTAAAACAAAAACTAACCACAGCGCCTCTTTTACAATATCCCGATTTCAGTCAACCTTTTGTGTTGACAACTGATGCCTCCAACTACGCTGTAGGTGCAATACTATCGCAAGGTGAGATAAGCAAGGACAAGCCTATCGCATATGCGTCACGGACGCTTAATAAAGCCGAGGGCAATTACTCCACTACAGAAAAAGAACTTTTAGCCATTGTATTCGGCGTACAAACTTTCCGTCCCTATCTTTTTGGCCATCGGTTTAAAATCGTCACCGATCATAAACCTTTAGTTTGGTTATTTAATGTTAAGGACCCCGGCTCTAAATTAATTCGCTGGCGTCTAAAATTGGAGGAATATAACTACGAGATAGTGCATAAACAGGGTAAATTAAATTGCAACGCCGATGCTCTGTCGCGTTTCCCGCCTCAAGATAACAACGACTCAAATCGTCCCGTATGCGCCGTCGACGATAGCAACTCTCCAAATCCTTCAAATTCGCCCTACGACTGTCCTTCGCCGTCCACAACAGACACTTACGAAAAGTATCTAAAACTTATTAAACAGTCGAATTTTACATTCGACACGGTCATTCGAGAATTCAAAGAATCCCTACTTAAGGCTAAATGCAAACTAATCGTCTATCCTACATCAATCGATTTAGACGATTCTGTACCTTATTGCAAAGAAATTATAGAATTATCCACAAGTCAACCTAACATTCGTGACATAGAACGCGAACTAAACACTTTTTACAACACATCAAATGACAACCATTTGTTCACTCACTTATTCGTGCGAGTCCACCATTACGACGAAATGTCGTATAAGGACATTTTTAAGTTATTAGTTGAATATAGGGACATGATAAAATTTTGGTACATGGAAGAGAAAGAAATTGCTATATCCGATTTTTCTGACCCATTCACAAAACTTTCTTATACAAAAGTCTATAATATTATAGCTTACGTCTTCCACAATACTGGGCTTAAAGTTAACATCTATAAAAATGCCATACTATTCCCTACACCTGAAGAGGTTAGGAAAATTCTTCGGGATAATCACGACTTGCCTTCTGCCGGTCACCCCGGCATCACACGAATGGCGGAAAGAATAAAATCCATGTACTGGTGGAAAAATATGCGGCAAGACATTGAAGATTATGTAAAAAACTGCAAATCTTGCCAAATTAACAAACCTTTACGTCAAACTAACCGCGCTCCTATGATTATAAATTCCACCGCAACAAAACCCCTCGAAAAGTTATTTTTGGATATAGTAGGTCCCCTTCCGGAAACTTACGAATTTAAATACAAATTCATCCTCACAATTCAAGACGACCTCACCAAATATTCACAAGGCTATCCACTACAGACATGTTCAGCAGACGAAACTGCTAAAAAGTTAGTTCATTTTATCTCTCATCTCGGTATCCCTAAAATGATAGTCACCGATCAAGGCACTAACTTTACTTCCGAAGTTCTTAAACAACTTAGCAAGTTATTTGGCATTAAACATATTCTAGCAACGCCTTATCACCCACAAACCTGCGGTGCTTTGGAAAGGAGCCACTCAACTTTAAAGGAATATTTGCGACCCTTTGTCAATGAAAACGCACATACATGGGACTTGTACTTAAACACGGCCATGTTTTCATACAATTCTAACGTCCATTCAACCACCAACTACTCTCCATTCGAATTACTACTAGGTTTTAAACCATACATTCCCAAATCCATCGACACGTTAGAAAATAACACATACACGGATTACGTCAGAGTATTGAATCATAGGTTGTAATAGTAGGCAGAAAGCACTACAAAACATTCAAAATTCCAAAGAGAGGTCTAAACGTTATTACGATTCTCACGCTAAACCTATCACTTACGATGTCGGTGACTCAGTATATCTCAAGTGTCACCACAAGCAAAACAAAGCTCTGTCTCCAGTTTGGAAAGGTCCATATAAAATCGTTAAAATCAACGGGAACCACACCGTGACCCTCCTCATAAACCGTAAACATGTACGTCATCACTATGACGAAATTAAGTTGGCGTCTGACGTTGCAATAACTTGATCTATTTCAGGCACCTTGCTGCAGAATGTAGGTGTCATCAGGTCGTCACACCGATAACAAGCAGTTCCGGTTTATACTTCGATAAAATGATCAACGTTAAGTTTACCAACGATAATTGGAATGTAGTTACGTATTTAGATATTAGTAAAATACAATCGCACCTAGATATAGTTGAATCTCTTTTCGCTAAAGTTGGCTCTTATTGTAAAAACTATAGTTCATCCAAAATCCAGATTGACTGCCTAAATGCGTTAACAGCGTTGCAGAGTCAGCATGATAACAATATTAAAAAATATTCGTCAGTCTCTTATATCGTAAGCAATAAACGGTCCAAACGCGGTTTGATCGATGCCGGTGGATCCCTTTTGAAAACCTTTTTCGGCACATTAGATTCAGATGATGCAATCAAATTCTCAAACGCTATAGACCAAGTACAGACGGACGAAAAACAGTTAGCACATTTGATGAGTGATAATATACATATAATCAAATCAACCATTACAACGTTTAATAGCTCAATATCTAAACTAAATGAAAATGAAAAACGGCTTAACAAAAACCTTGAAATAATCGATCAAGCTTTTCAGCAACTAACTAATTCTAATGATAAGTTGGATGTCAAATCTAATATAAATACATTCCTCAACGCTATTGAAAGCATCATTATTTCCTTGTCGTTCGACATTGAGGATATTAATAACGCGATTCTATTTAGTAAAGTCAATATTCTACATCCGACTGTACTTAGTCCTTATCAACTCTATAACGAACTTGAACGGAATATGAATAATATGCCAAGGTATTACGAACTCCCTTTATCTTTGTCATTACAAAATATTCACGATCTTATTGATATTTCGAGACTTATATCTTATTTTCATAATAACAAAATAATCGTAGTTATTAGAATCCCGCTCGTCCTACCTCAAATATACAACTTATACCATATAGTCCCAATGCCTGTTCCCTATGACGTTGCGCAACCAGACACTTTCGCACTTATCGCTCCCAGTCGACCTTACCTTGCAATAACAATCGATCATATTATGTTTTACTCACCGTTGCACAGTGTAGACAAGTGCAAAGTGATTCGTGAAAAGTTTTACATATGTGAATTAGAAAGTGTATACTCAAGTGTCGTGAACCCAATCTGTGAAACTATTTTAATTACGGAATTAGTCAGTAAGCTACCTAACACTTGCGAGACTAAATTGTTAAAAGGCTCTATTCAAGTGTTTCATAAAATTAGTAATAATAGATGGATATTTGTTCTATCTGAACCAGGCAAATGTCATGTATCTTGTGAAAATGATGGCAGTAGCTTTGATGAAACTTTATTCGGTACAGGAATATTATCTTTAACCAAAAATTGCAAAGCCTTTAATAAAACTTTACAATTTGTGCCATCATCAAATGTTTTCGTAAATGTAAGCTCACATGTTGTTTCTAATTTCAACCTAGTTGAAGATGACTGTTGTGAAAGGAGTAGGGTCAACAATACACTTTCACGTTTACCATACCTAAAATTAAACAATGTTAATAATCTAGACTCTTTACTACAAGCCAGTATGCACCTAAACTCGTTTGAGCAAGAATTAAATAACATTGAAGATCCGACCCACTTCCAAAAATATGGAGTTCATTATATGTCCTTAAGCTACACATTTTTTATCATATTCTTATTATACCTACTCTACAGAGGTCGAAAATTAATATGCCCAAATTCAAAAGCTCCATGCTGCATACAAATATTCAACCAATGTAATAATACCAAGAAAGTAGATAATCACAGTCATCCTCAACAAGCTATTGAACTATCTGTGTTTGAAGAAACTGTTGAGCCTGATCTGTCAACATCAAGGCCAACATCATTGAAAAGAAACATTTTGGTAACCAATAAACAAAATTAATCTCGTTACTAAATCTCGTTATGTTTTACTAAAATAGTATTATAATGTGCTTAGTTTATAAGTAACAATCTGTAAATCTCCAACGACGTCCAAATCCAATCCGCTTCAAATCTTAAATTTCGCATCTTTCATCTCGGATGCTCCATTTTATTCGGGGGGCTGTTATATCTTAAAATACACGCGAATGCATATAAAATAATAATGATGACCACGCTGGTCGTTACACGTGGAACCATCTTTGCATTGTCAGCGTTTACGACACATCGCTAGTTTTCTAGAGCCGGATAGGCAGTGTGGATTTGAACGTCGTCGCGGATACGTACTTTTATTGTATTTACTGAAGGTCAATTAAAATTCTATTCCAGTGCTTAATTAATTGTTTTTTTAAAAACCATTTTAAGAACCACCCCGTAACAGTTCCATACCATTATCGCAAAAAACGGCAAAAAAATCACGTTTATTGTATGGGTCATCAATCATTATTATTTTTTGAAGTGAATATACAACTAAATATTCTGTGAATATTTCAAGCGTCTACCTGTTTCCGTTATTAATATCGAGCAAAAAAAAACACGTTTGTTGTATGGGAGCCCTCCTCAATTTATTTTATTTTAATTTAATAATAATTATTTTTTGAAGTGAATATACAACTACATATGCCGTGAATATTTCAAGCGTCTACCTGTTGCCGTTTATAATATCGAGCAAAAAAAACACGTTTGTTGTATGGGAGCCCCCCTTAAATATGTATTTTCTTCTGTTTTTAGTATTTTTTGTTATAGCGGCAACAGAAATACGTCATCTCTGAAAATTTCAACTGTCTAGCTATCACGGTTCACGAGATACAGCCTGGTGACAGACGGACAGACAGACAGTCAGACAGACAGACGGATCGCGGTGTCTTAGTAATAGGGTCCCGTTTTTACCCTTTGGGTACGGAACACTAAAAATCAATCATCATCAATACATATAATAAATCTGTAGAAAAGTAATTTTTGTACATCAAAAATATTTCCAAAAAAAATAGCCAGGGTGTTAAAGGATAAGCAACATAATCTATTTCCGGCATTTTTTTAATTTTTGTCTGTTTGTCTGTTTATTTGTGCACACATCACGTGAAATGTACGAAAAAACGTAAACCAATGTAAATAACTTTTATACATAAACATTGTGCGTAACTTGAAGAATTACCTAGATTTTGTTTCATCGAAATCGGTTTACTCTATCAAAAGTTAGATGAATTTAAAGTGTTCATAAAGTAAAATTATCACAACACACGTAATTCAGATAACTCGGCGAGTTGAACTTGATATTCGATAGATGGCGTTGTGCATTTGAAGTAATTTTCTGAATGGCGGTGTTAAAATTCTCCGCGAAAGAATGATGACTATAGAAAAAAAATGGTAGGTAGGTAAGAATGGTAGGTAGGTAAGTAGGGTAGGTAGGAAGGTAAGTAGGGTAGGATTGGAATGATTGGTTAGATGACGGGAGCGAAGCCGCGGGCACAGCTAGTATATATAAATAAAAATTCCGCATTTAACGCGGACGTACGAAGTCGCGGGCAACAGCTAGTCTATAATATCTTCTTTTTTATATCCTACAAAAATACGCTTCGATTCGACTGGTTTTAATGTTGAGGCCTATGCCAGTCTACCTACCTTCCGTATCCTTCTGTTCAGCCAAGGTCTTCAAAATGTTAGAAGCAGCAGTCTGCAGCATGAGCGATGCGGGGAAGCTGGTAGATAGCACGCCGGTGATGTGGCCTGCTGATGCCGAAGATAGGAACGCCGACTCTATACGTCGGCTGTGTGCCGATATAAGGTTTGATAAGGACGAGGTGAAATTCTGAAAGAAAATAAAAAGTATTATAAAAAAATCTAATTATATATAATTTTAATACTTTTAATTTTTGAATTATAAGAAAATATTCATAAATAAATAAAAGTATTAAATATTATGACAAAATTATAAAACAATCGGAAGTCAGTGTTTCTTTTTTTCAAATATTTTTTTCAACCTTTGCAATTAGTCGCAAGGATTAGTCGGTGCGACTAGTCGTTACAATGAGTCGCAGAAATTGGTCACAAGATAAGTCACTGCGACTAGCCGCTACGAAAAGTCGGTGCCATTAGTCACTGTGTATAATCTTATACTATTATTTCCCTCGAATAGTTTTAGATGAGTCGGTGCGTTTAGTCGCTGTGATTGGTTGGAAATTTCTTGCTGCGATTATTTGTAAAATTAGTCTGCGACTAGTCGCTGTAATTAGTCGCAGCGAATAGTCTGTACGATAAGTAATTGTGATTGATTGCAAGATTAGTCGATACGATAAATCGTTGCGATTAGTCGGTGCGATTAGTCGCAATTGTCTCGACAGCCGGATATAGAAGTCGTAGTTTGCGTCCCCCGCTATCTTCTTAGCTCTCTCATCGCTCTCGATAACGTCAAGATAGCTCTAGACAGTTCTAGAGGATCCTCCTGCAACCCTTGCGACTAATTTTGCAACTTATCGTTGCGACTAATCTTTCCAGTAATATTGCGACTAATTGCAGCAACTTATCGTAACATCTAATCTCAAAACATTTCGTAGCGTCTTAATCTTGCTAGTAATCGCGGCAACTAATCGCAGTAACTAATCTTGGGACTTACCGTAGCAACTAGCTTTACGACAAGTCGCAACGACTAATCGCAGCGTTTATTTTCAACGACTAAACTTGCTTCTAATCTCAGCAACTAATCTTGCTACTATTCGCGAGGGTAGCTATCCTGCGACTAATCGCATCACCTATCCTTGCGACGCGAAAGAGTAATCGTGGAGTTTCTTGCCGGTTCTTCTTCATAGGAAACGACTAACCCGAACCGTGCACTATTTGTCGACGTTTTACAAGTGCCCATGTAGGCCTATGTAAAATAAAATTAAATGATTTTGATTCTGACGACAGTAGCGACTCACCTCGACAGCCGGCACATAGAAGACGTAGAGTGCGTCCCCCGCTATTTTCTTAGCTCTGCTGTGCGCAGCTGATAACCAGCCCTCACATCTCTCTGATACCGTCAGGATAGCTCTAGACAGTTCTAGAAGATCCTCCTGCAACAATTTGAAAAGGAACTTTTATGCTTAAGGTTTAAAGTTTAGTTTGTATTTGCACTTTTGGTAACAGTCATATCGACATTAATTTCTAATTTTTAGGGTTCCGTACCCGTATCCAAACGGAGCCCTATTGCTGTCACTCACGTGTCCGTCTGTCTGTCCGTCGTCTATCACACAATTGTGCCGAATAATTTTTTGACTTCACATTGACCTATGACTGGCTGGGCTGTATGAACAAACTTACGCGTTGAGCTTTCAGCGACAAGCCTCCTAAGGCTTGGCTTTGTAGATGCAGTCCTACCTTGTCAGGCTCCTTCAGAGGCGGCAAGGTGGCGTGGTTTTGAGGGAGAGCGCAACGGTCGTGTAGATCCTCAAGGCAAGTGTGGTGGTTATCCTTCTCGTGGTTGCCGCCCTGTTATTGGTCTAATTCCCTATGAAATAGACGCAACAGAAATCACCGTGCGACGTATCACAGGGGTGGCGAGGTCATGCCCCTGGGTGTTCACCATTAAAGAAGAACAGTGATGGACAGCAATGACCTCCTGCGTGTTTGTGCCGTGCGCGGGGACCCGTAAAGAGGGATAAAGGGATCCTGGTGGTTGAGTGGAGCAGGTTGCACACAACACACCACTTTGGCCTGGATTTCTTCGGACACGGGAGGTCGTGGGAGTAGCTTACCACGATCAATCGGCTGAGCTCTCCTTCTGAGAGTATAAGCGAGGTGCGTGGGGTCCACTGATGTCGTCCTCGGACGGCTGAAGTGGTGGTGAAGGTCACGCTGACGGTGTAAGGGAGGGCTGTTCTGTTCAAGCCAGCCCAAACGAGCACCTGATGTCGCACTGTAAGCCAGCCCTGCGCACCTATATCTCAATGGTAATCCTAACGCCCACCTTGAGTGGTGGGTCGTTCCCAGTTGCGGGCTCAATGGAGGGTGGGAGCCGGAGAGATTAATTTTTACGAACTATTCATGGATTTTGTCACTGCCTTGAATACGACGGGGGTGGAGTCGGCGAAAGCTGACGATACTCCAAAGCGGGGTGCATCTAGCACTCCGCTTGCCCCTGGACCTGCGACTCACGCCGTGGGATCCAGCGCGGGCACCACTTCGACTGTGGTGAAAACCGCAGTCAGGTCAACGACGCATTCCCTTGGGAAACCCACGGTTAACGCCACGGGCCCCAGTACGGGTAGCGCCAATAAGCGGGGTGCACCTAGTACTCCGCTTGCCCCTGGACCTGCGGTTAACACCGCGGGCTTCAGTGCGGGCACCGGTCCGGCTGTGGCGAGAACCGCAGCTAGGACCAACAAGAAGTCCCTACATGATCGGCATAAGGGCTCAGGGCTGAAAGGAACCAGCACTGAACTTTACCCTCCTTTGACGAAAGGTAAGGGGCCGGCGATGAGTCATCCCTCTGCCGGCTCCAACCCTTCCAAACTCCGTCTTCCCAATCCTTCCGTCAGCACAGCATCGCAAACCGGGGGGGCAATCGCCACCAGTCAAACGGGGGCGGCGGCCGAATCCTGGCGGGTGCAGACCTATAAGGGCAAGGGTAAGGGCAAGAAAAGCAAAAAACAAACCCAAGACCCTTGCCCAAACCTCTTGGTACCAGCAACCCCTCAAGTCCAGGGTATCAAAGGGGATGGCCTGACGCGGCAAGAGAGGCGTCAGCAAAAAAGAAGAGGGAAGGGCAAAGTCTCCCAGTTAGGGCAAGCTGCAAAGACTGGCAATCTGAACTTCTCGAAAGGGAAGCGGTCGCAGACTGCGGCCGAAGGTAGCCAGTCAGCGACAGGAGGACCAGCGCAGACGGCTGGTCCGTCGCACCAGGGCGCTCGGAAGGGTCAGTCCGTGGCCAAACGAGCTCTCAACGAGACCATGTCGCCTCGAGGAGAGCATAAGCGGCAGCGGCTTGATCAATCCGGGCGGGCTGATGCGACGAGCTATGCACGTGTTGCTAGTGCCCACCTGTGCGTCGCGGTAACCTGCGCCAGCACGGGGATTATCAGCCTAGAGGTGTCGAACCAGGTTCATGATGAAATCCAAAGGCTGTTAATCGAGGAGGCATGGTCCCCCGCGAGGGAGACTTCAGAACGGCAGATACCGTCCTTCGTCGCCAGGCCAAAGTTCGGCAATGGGGCGCTCAAGCTTTGGTGTAGCGATGAATACACCTTAGCTTGGCTTAAGAGGACGGTCTCTAGCATGGCTCTCCCGGCTAGCACCCAGCTAGTCGTCAAGAGTCAGGTTAAACTGCAGAAGCAGGTGCGGTGCGGAATCGCGATCCCAGACGACAGATGGGTCTATAAAGATGTGACCGTAGTGGGCAGAACCCTATGGTACCAGAACCCCTTTGTCGACATTAAGAGGTGGGTGCTCCTGCGATCAGAGAGGCAGAAGGCGGGCTGGTTCGTGGTGCTGGGGGTTCCCGAGGACCACATCCCGGCCTTGAATTGCGCCGAGCGCAGGCTGTCATTCGGTCTGGGCTCGGTGTACATCAAATTCCAAGGAACGAACGGCCGTTTCGGGTGTGTTCCTCGGGGATGGGACCCGGTAACGAGGCAGTTCGTCGAGGCAGGGGTTAGTAATTCCCCATCCAGCAACCCAGAAGCGACTCCGGCCACAGCCACAGCTGAAGAGCCGGCCGCCCCCACTACCACCGCCATCACGGTCACCGTCCCTCCGTCGGGCGGGGAGTTGGACGACAGCATACTGCCGCCGGCTTCCGGAACGATGGAGGATGACGAGGTGGGTGACGCTTTCGCGGGTCTACAGCTGGAAGAAGATGAGGAGGGACCCCTTCGTCGGCTTGTAAAGCGGTACAGGCGAACCTCCACCACAGTGGTTGGAGGTTCAACACACGGCCATTGCCCTGATCCAGGAGCCGTGGATCAGGGGCGGCCAAATACGAGGACAGTCCGGCTTAGGCGGTAAGATCCTTGTTACCTATTCTCATGATCACCCTAGATCTTGTATATATGTCACAGGTAACATCAGAGCACAGCTTTTAATTGATTTCTGTTGCAGAGATATCTCTGCAGCTAGGTTGACCATACAGCGCGGTGCCACGATGATGTCGTGCGTCTTCGCCTCGGCTTACATGCCTGAGGCGGAGGCACCGCCCCGCATGACCTGGCCCGCCTCGTAAACTATTGTGAAGCCAGAAGTGAGGAGGTCATCATCGGGACCGACGCGAATGCACATCACCCGCTGTGGGGAATGGACACACAGAACGAAAGGGGTAAGGCATTAGTAGAATACCTGTTCACAACTAACCTTTTCCTATTAAACACAGGCACGAAACCAACGTTTGTAACCAGGCGCAGTCGGACGATTATAGATCTGACCTTGGCGACAGAAGGCGCAGCGGAAAGCATCACTGGGTGGCAGGTCTCCAGTGAGACCTCCTGCTCGGATCACAGATGGATCCGCTACGACATACAGGTCTGCGTTGCACCCACACCACCTAGGTGTAACCCGCGCAACACAGACAGAGCTGTCTACACACGCACGCTCGCCTCCAAGCTTCCGCCCATATGCGAGGAGTTGGCTTATGTGAACACGACGCAGATAGATACGCAGGTAAAACAACTTACTGAATCTATGATATGCAGCTACCACACTGCCTGCCCAGAAACTACTCCACGCAAAACATCGGGCAAACAACCTTGGTGGGGTAAAGATCTGGAACGCATACGCGGTAAGGTAAGGAAGGCCCTGAATAGAGCCATGAACACATGCGCGGATGTGGAATGGGACGCCTGCTACGCAGCCAAATCCAGCTACAAAAAATGCATCAGATGCAGGCGTTCCACGGGATGGCGGAAGTTCTGTGGGAACATTGAATCTTGCCATCAAGCAAAAAGGGTAAGGAAAATACTGGCGCAACAGAGTACAACTGGGCCCGCCACACTTCGTAAACCTGATAACATACTCACCTCGTCGCCTGAAGAGACGAGACGCGTGCTAGTTGAAACTCACTTCCCAGGGAGCGTCTTCGTACAGGTAACTGACTGGCAAGATAATTTCCAACAGCCAACTATCGATAATTGGCACTATGCAAGAGGCATGATCACGTTGGAGAAACTCCAATGGGCCGTCCAAAGCTTCCATCCTTTCAAGGCGCCCGGTCCAGACGGGGTGTTCCCTGCGCTACTACAATGGGGTGGTTTGCCTGTAGTAGAAAGACTGGTGCCACTGTTCAGAGCGTGTCTGGCCTTTAGACACGTTCCCCAAGGATGGAGGGAAGTGAAAGCAATATTCATCCCAAAACCAGGTAGGAGTGATTATACAAACGCCAAAACCTACAGACCCATCAGCCTGACCTCGTTCTTGCTAAAGATCATGGAAAGACTGTGCGAAAGGGAGCTTCGAGACGGCGCTCTAATAACATTACCTTTACATGGTAACCAACACGCTTACAGCTCGGGTAAGTCCACTGAATCCGCTCTTCACTTGGTGGTAAGCCAAATAGAGGAAGCAATTCATCAGAAAGGTACCTGCCTGGGCACCTTCATAAACAACGAGGGGGCCTTCGACAAGACAAATTTCTCCAGCATCGGTGCTGCACTCTCCAAACATGGCGTAGAGCAGGTGCTGATTGACTGGATTACTAATATGCTCAGCAAACGAGCGGTTGGTCTGGAAGGAGAGCAGCAGCAGGCCTTGATAGCTAGAGGCTGCCCGCAAGGAGGGGTGCTTTCACCCCTTCTTTGGAATTTGTTAATAAAAGATCTCATCACCAGACTAAACGAACACCGTTATTATATAATAGGGTATGCAGACGTCCTCGCAATCCTCGTACCCGGGAAGGTGACTGGTACAATTTGCAACCTTACTCAGCAAGCGCTACGTATAGTGGAGCGATGGTGCAGGGAGTATGAACTATTAGTAAACCCCACTAAAACTGAATTGGTCATGTTCACCCAGAAAAGGGCACTAGGCCCCTACCACCTGCCTAAGCCGTTCGATACAGAGCTCCAGCTCTCCAACGAGGTCAAGTATTTGGGAGTCATTCTTGACAGTAAGTTGAACTGGAGCAGTCATTTAGACAATAAGCTAAACAGGGCCTGCATCACCTTCTGGCAATGCAGGAAAATGATAGGTAAGAAGTGAGGCCTATCCCCCAAGATTATAATCTGGCTGTACAGCGCGATAATCCGGCCCATGATCACCTATGGAGCCGTGGTTTGGTGGCCTCGCACTAAACTAACTACAGCCGTGAATAAGCTACAGCGTATGCAGAGACTGGCCTGCATGGCGTCAACGGACTGCATGAGGACTACGCCGACCGCAGTGCTCGAGGCTATGCTGGGACTTCCCCCTCTGCATCTGTTTATACAACAGGAAGCGACAATGGCAGCTGTACGTCTAAAGGCACTGGATCTCTGGGGTAAGAGAGAGACTCAACACACCGCTCTGCTCGAGGGTCTCCACCACGAAATCCCAATAACAAAAGTCATAAATGACCGGATACCCAAGACAGTCATTTTCGATAAAAAATACAGAATCCAGCTACACGAAGATAACCGCTGCGAGGGCCACAACACGGTGTTCCAGGCCGAATGCTTGGGCATCTCCATGGCGGCCTCTGCGGTCCTGGCTAGGGAGGTAAAGGACGTCCCTATACGTATACTTTCGGACAGCAGAGCCGTCCTGCAAGCACTAAACAGCCACACGGTCAACTCAGGGCTGATTTAGGAGTGTCATCGGCGCCTAAACCAGGTCGGTATGCATAACAAAGTAACCATTCAATGGATCAAAGGACACAGCGACTCCCGAGGGAACGACGCTGCGGATGAGCTCGCCCGGAGGGGCTCAAGTATGGCACCGGTGGGCCCGGAACCCATAGTGCCCTTACCTTTCGGGTATCTACGCGGTCTGGTAAGAAAACGCACCAGAGATCAACACAGCAAGCTATGGACTGATCTTAGCGAATGCAGGAAGGCCAAGGAGGCACTACCTCTCATTGACGGCCGTTTCACAAAAAAGGTCCTACGACTAACAAAGCCACAGTTGCGTGCAGTTACTGCCGTAACAACTGGTCATGGGACCTTTAATAAGCACCTCTTTGTCATAGGAATCACGGACAGCCCACTCTGCAGAACTTGCATGGTGGAGGAAGAGACAGCGGCACACCTACTCCTAAGCTGCCCTGTAATCGCACCATGCAGGAGATAGTCGGCAGCACCAGGGTGCTGCTGGCCTTTCTCGAGGAGCTGGGGTGGATCGAATGATGTGACTGAATCCCACCCGTACGCAAAATACGCGCTTGGTCGTGGAGTTGCCTATGAACTTGAAATTTCGTGACAATGTTTATTATTTTAATTCCCGGCACGTAAGTTGGCAAGAGTCGTTAGATGCGCAGAAGTCGTTTTTTAGGCCTCTTTGGTAGTGAAGCGGGACGCGTCGATCGTTCCGAGCGCGGGATTGGTTGGTCAATTGACACAAGGATCAACTGACCAATCGCGACGCGTCCATGTTCCGTTCACTCTATGTGGTGGTTGGTCAGTTCCAAACAACGCTAAAACCTTGGCAACTTACATGCTGGGGTCTATACGTATATTTTACTAACAAATACCAATATATTAATAAATCGGTACGGAACCCCCAAATGTGCCAAGTCCGACACGCACTTGGCCGGTTTTTCTATAAATAGTATAAACCAAAGTCGCAGTCTGCCTCTATCCATTTCTCCACGTACTTCTTCGAAACCATCACATAACGGATTTTGATGCGGTTGCACTAATAGAAATACCGATAAACGAGGAAGGTTTTTGTACGTAATTTGACAAGGACAAAGGACATTAAGAAAATATTTTTACTATCACAGATAATATAACACTAGCATACAGATGCCTCATGCCATACAAACCTTGCTGACGTAACTAGCGTTTTTCGTCTGATTAGGCTGATTATTTTTAAAAGTTCTTCGACCGCGTTCGGTTCCGTTCCACGGCTATAGATGGTGTTAGCCGCGACTTGCAAGTAAAAGGGTGACAATTTGTTTTAAAGTATTTTTTGCAAGTTTTAAAAATTTTATTGTTTTAGTTTTTTTTTTTATTGTTTTTTATTTTTTAATTCGTTTCAAAACACAAAACACACACAACACAAAATTACATAATAACAGCTACGAAATGACTTTTATATGGAGTTTTGATATCAATATGTAACTGGCAAAATGATACTGAACCTGTTACCTCTCGAAAAAGCGCGCGTTGATTCTATGTATATATTCTGTGGTTTTTAGTCTGAACGTATCTAATAAATTGTTGTTGGGACTTATTTGCATTTAACTAAGTAAGCTCATCAGGTAGTGGAAAAAGAATCGTTCGTGTCTCGCATAAAAAGGTTTTATTTTAACACTCGCATGTTCGGAGATCGACGAAAGGCTACTTCGCTCGTGTTAAAATCTCGTACTTTGTGTACTTTTTATGCTCGACACGAAATGTACTATATTTACATTAATAAATACCTGATTTAACTGAGGATCATTAAGGTTTTCGAGTAGCAGTTGTGTCTGCAACTCGGTGTATTTCGGCAACAACTCTCTTAGAGGGGCATACGCTGCCCGACCGAACTCGCGAATAGTCGCCGGCAGTAGAACTTCTGAAATAGAAACAAGATAAATTAAATAAAAAGACCCCGAGGCATGTTAACCCATGCTTTTAAAATACATAATTTATCTGGTAGAAGACACGCTACGATCGACAATCCAACGAAACACATAATTATAAGATACTAACTTCTGCCCGCGGCTCCGCCCGCGTATAAACCGGCCAAGTGCGAGTCGGACTCGCGCACGAAGGGTTCCGTACCATTATCGCAAAAAACCGCAAAAAAAATCACGTTTGTTGTATGCGAGCCCCACTTAAATATTTATTTTATTCAGTTTGTAGTATTTGTTGTTATAGGCTACAGAAATACATCATCTGTGAAATTTCAACCGTTTAGCTATCACGGTTCTTGAGATACAGCCTGGTGACTGACGGACAGACAGACAGACAGACGGAGTCTTAGTAATAGGGTCCCGTTTTTACCCTTTGGGTACGGAACCCTCAAAAGGGACAAAGCCATTTTCTTGTATAGCTCCGTCCCTCTCTCATAGTAGGGACCATGATAGTTTGGCAACTGCCCTGGTACTTAACCAGGTATATCTAATTGACTTACCTTTATTTTGCCTTGGCGCATCGATGACACCTTGAATGCATGTAACAAACTCTTCAATGTCAGTCCTCAAGTCTGTTAGCAATAGTATGCCTTCATCTGGTGAAGAACAAAGCTTCAGATTTGCTGAGACTACCTGCAATTTTGAGGAAAAAAAGTAGTTTTATTGATTTACTAGCTTGTGTCAGAGGTTTCGCTCACATTAATATACATTTTGTAAATCAATTCTGATTGTTGATCTACTTCTTCATAATTCCGATCCCCTGGTAGTTTAGACTTTACCGCTCATGATTCCAGCCCCGGAAATCCTTGTTTTCTTTATGATTCTGTTCGCCTGGTAGTTTGATTCCAGCAGGCGCGCAGTACTCATAACCGACGTGGGTGTATGAATAGATGTATGAACGTTAGTGTAGCAAAATAAGTATTTAAGGATGGAGCTCGGTAGTTTCTGCCTACAGAGGATGGACGGGACATTTGAGAGAGGACAATTGGAGAAACGAACATTATGCGCTGAGACGGTCCTTTTATCCAAATGTTCTTTTCTCTAAATGTTCCTTTCTCAATATGTTCTTATCTCGTCATAAAAAAAAAATACATTAATTTGTTACATTTGTTTACAAAAAAGTTAATTAATAAGAATGGACATTTGGAGAAAAGGACATTATGAGCTGATTCGACCCATGGGAAAACTCGCGTGTCTTTATCTATGCATGTATGTATGTTGTTCGTAAGTTCGTAATTGGGAAACATTTGGGCACACAGTATGTAGGAAAACATTTATGAGTTTTAAAGGCATGCATGTGTGTTCAATTGGAATATAACAGAAGAAAACGGCATGGAACATAATAGATTAGAACAAAACAGATCAGAACAGAGTAGAACATCATAGAATAGAATAGATCAGAACAGAACAGAACAGCGTAGAATAGAGTAGCACAGAGTAAAACAAACAGAATAGAACAGAATAGAATAGAACAGATTAGAAAACATTTATGTAAAATGTTTGTGTTACCTTAGTAGGTGCAGGTTCCAAGGAGAGAAGCAAGTCTGTGTAGAGCCTGATCAATTCTGCTAGAGGAGTCTCCGATTTCAGTACATTTGTCAACCAATCAACCTGCAAGAGAAATTCAACTTTACTAACATCACAATAAGAAGTAAAATCTGAAAAAAAAATACCTACAATAACATTATTAATTTCTACAAAAGTAAAAATGGCTTATGCCAGGGGCATACATATATAAAAAAAAACAAATGTCTGTTTGTCTTCTATGCGTTCCTACCTAAAACTTTGGTGAGTTGTTTTGCGTACGCCCGCGAAAAGGTGGCTATTTACCCAAAAAAATGACATTTCTTGGCAATGCCTTTTGGAATAATGTACGTTTCAAATGGTGAAATATTTTTAGGGTTCCGTAGCCAAATGGCAAAAAACGGAACCCTTATGGATTCGTCATGTTTGTCTGTCTGTCCGTCCGTATGTCACAGCCACTTTTTCCCGAAACTATAAGAACTATGCTGTTGAAACTTGGTAAGTAGATGTATTCTGTGAACCGCATTAACCTTAATGCGGTTCACAGAATACATCTACTTCACAAAGATAGAAAAAAA
Organism: Orthosia incerta; assembly: GCA_948252205.1. Taxonomy (NCBI): domain Eukaryota; kingdom Metazoa; phylum Arthropoda; class Insecta; order Lepidoptera; family Noctuidae; genus Orthosia; species Orthosia incerta. Next base: position 6,522,502 of record OX411769.1, read on the forward strand.
ACAATAAATTTTGGGCCCATTATTTAGAACTGAAACTCATTTTTTTTTTCGTCAATCCCATACGTGTGGGGTGTCTATGGATCTAAAATGTGTCCCCCCCCCCCTGTAACCTCTAAACTAAGAGAATGATAAAACTAAAAAAAATATATGATGTAAATTACCATGTAAACTTCCACCGAAAAGTGGTTTGAACGAGATCTTCTTCTTTTTTTTAATACGTGATAAATCGTAAACCGCAATTTACCAAGTACGGAACCCTTCGGGCGCGAGTCCGACTCGCACTAGGCCGGTTTTTCAAATTGCTGTAGTAGTAGTTCTACAGATAACCCCACACGTAGTAACAAACTCACAAAATTCGGGCTCTCTTTACAAAATAAGTTAAGATATCTCTTATGGAGGCATGCGGTTCATGGCGTAAAGTCCCACCAGAAGGGTGTTGTGTCTGGTAAGCCCAATGATTGTTGTCGGGCCATATATCTAACTAGATAACGCAAGTCCCTCCATCTGTATGAAAACCAAGCGTGCCACTTTATCACACACAATTTAAAAACAAATTTACTTAGCAATGAAAGAAAACATTTCCAATGCCTCGGCCAACGTTTTCTATACAGTCTTTACAGCTCAATAACGCATAAAATAGTTATTTATGCTACAAGTGCGGGAAGTAGGTGATTTCCGATGAGTGGCATTTTATTCACGAGCGAGCGAAGCGAGTGAGTGGATAAATCGACACGAGTCGGAAATCATCTTACGCACGTGTATCATACAACATTTTACTATGCATTGTGCGAGGAAATAAAAAATATATCTGAACCAAGCAAGAAATTAATAAAATGGCGCTTATTCAAGGGCGCTCAGCATATCCACAGATTAACTAATAGTTCATAGTTCTACTGCGCATGTGCAATAGCTGTCACGTCATAACGCAAAAAGGCACGAGCAAAAAATTAATTCTGCCAAACATATTTAATGAATAATTAAAATTAATTTATTGATCAAAATCTAAATCTAGAGTAATTAAAAACGCCTTAAATGACGTATTAGTTTTGTTTTACTTTTTATATGAATGATAATCTGTACTTAACTAATTTTGAAACTTTTCTCAAATAATAAAAACTCTATGCGGCGGGCTGACGTTGGAGTTAAAAATTAAAAAAGTACAGGAAAGTAAAAAGCACTAGTAAAAAAAAGTGACACTTTCCGCACAGTTTGGCTGCTTGGAAAACGCTCTTTTCGAGGACATGCATTGTAAAAGCATTTTTCTAGAAGCCGGTGCCAATAACGCTAAATGAAAAGCTCAAATTACGATCATTGATCGTAATTTTACTCGGTTTTTTGACACGCAAAGTACATACAATCGCGTCATCTGGTTAGATTTATATCTGTGGTCTGTTGTATAACCTCAAATCGCGCGGCGAACTTTGATTGCGCGGTGTAGGATTTGAATGTTGTCAGCCCCATAGAAAAAGAGGGATGTTTTAAGTTTGACTTGTGTATCTGTGTGTTTGTGTAGGTCTGTGGCATGATAATTTCTAAACGGATGAACCGATTTTGAGGTGACTTTATCGAAAGTGTTCTCAGCTATATTTGATGAAAATCGGTTCAGCCGTTAAAAAGCTATGGGCGATTTACTGTTTGAATCAGGGTATTTTCGCAAGATACCGTGATATAATTACTTGTTCGATAGATCGTTGATCGAAGCGTGTCGAAAGTATGAAATAAAAATATGTCGGGGGTTTTTATTTTTTTTATTTTACTCATTGTAGTTCGTATCTGCGATATAGAGGCTGCTACAGGATGAGCTCGTGGCTAAATAATTAAAACCGCTCGGGTCGGTCTTCAAGGTTAAGCAACGCTTGACGAGGTCGGTCCGTGGATGGGTGAACATCTGCACATACCGAGATTCCTCCGTGCCTCTGTCAGCACTTTAAGCCGTTGGTACCGGCTGCAATTTGTACATCTGTTACGGATACTCAGAAGTCAGAAAATCAGACACCAGTCTTAGCAAAAGGGTATCGTGTTACCCAGCTACTGGGTTGTGGAGGTCAGATAGGCAGTCGCTCCATGTAAAATACTGGTACCCACTTTCATCCGGTTGAATGGAAGCTGACGCCATCATCATATTTGGGTAAAGAGTAGGTAGATTGATTAAGATGCAGGTATGCTAGTAGATGCAGGTAGATTTATATATATGCAGGCTTTCTTGCAGCAGCAGGTGGGTTGATTGCACTAACCTGTCTCCCGGCTTCGCTCGCCAACAGCCTGGTTAGGGCAGACAGCGTGTGTGTGTCCAGTCGCCTCCAGGCAGATGCTAGTCGTGCGGCCGCCGCGCGCCTCCAACAACGACAGACGGACACTGTTCGCCCCATACCGCTGAATAGCGACACGTATGTTGAGGTACGATCTAAATAAAATATTAATACTTATTAACAACAAGCTATGTTTTTTTTTAATCAAGCTCGTGGCTAAAAAATAACAGCCGCACGGGTCGATCATCAAGGTTAAGCAACGCTTGACGAGGTCGGTCCGTGGATGGGTTACCATTCCAACATACCGAGTTTTCTCCGTGCCTCGGAAAGCACGTTAAGCCGTAGGTCCCGGCTGTTATTTGAAGATCTTTGACAGTCGTTACGGGTAGTCAGAAGCTTGAGATCTGACACCAGTCTTGCCAAGAGGTACCGTGTTACCCAGTTACTGGGTTGTGGAGGTCAGATAGGCAGTCGCTCCATGTAAAACACTGGTACTCAGCTGAATCCGGTAAGACTGGAAGCCGACCCCAATATAGTTGGGAAAAAGCTAGGTAGATGATGAAGCTTTTATACTTAAAAAAAAATGCTTTGTCATGAAAAAAAAAACATGTGTGCAAAATTTCAGACAAATATAACAGAACATCGAACATTCATCGTTTTTAAATGTGTCGAACTGAACAACGAACAGAGCCAAGCATAGAGCCAAACAACGCTACGAACATTTCACGATCATTCTAGCGAACGCTCTTGACTAGACAAATTGCTCGGTTCGGCAAAAAGCTCGAAGCAAATTTACTGTCGTTTCGCTAGAATGCTCGCTGATCACTCGCTAGAATGCTCGCTGATCGCTCGCTAGAATGCTCGCTAAAACGCTCCTGTTTATTTTAACATTCGCTAGAATGCCCATTACAAGTGAATGCTCAAGTCTATCAGCATCTTAACTTGAAAGATTTGATTACAGACAACGGGACAGGTGAATGTAAATTAAAGCTTGTAAAAACAGTTTTTTTCTATTCCATTTGATACCTATATCATGCATGCATAACAATAATTCGTCCGCCATCGTTGAGAGTCTACTACGAGTATATATGATTTAGAAAGTTGTTATTTTGCTAACTGTGCATTGGCATCCAAATCAAAATAGTAGATTATTGCATCGAGCACAAAGTAATTTATTATTGCACCGAGTGCCTGATTTCTAATCTCTAATCTAACATGCACGAGGGCAATATAAATTACTTAAGGCGAGGTGCATAATCTGCTTTTCTTTCAACTATTACCTATAGGAATAGTAGATAAATCACTTTTTTAAATTTCTTTCATTTTGAAATCAGAGTTAGCAGCAATAATTTTTTAAATTTGGAACAAGTAGGATAGAAATGAATAATACGTACGTAAAAAAAAGTATTGATATCGGCTGGCTGAATAGAGCCGATCCATTGAGATTGGCAACTTTTGGTGCGATTAAAAAAAAACAGTGCAATAATGAAATTTCATACATTTTTATTGCTCTAGAGCATTAAAGACTCGCTTTGTACTGAGTTTTTAGTGTGATTGTGATGCAATTAAAGCATAGTTGGAAGAAAATGTATTTTTTAAACAACTATCCCCAGGACTGAAATTGCACTTTCAGTCCTGGGGATAGTTGTTTAAAAATACAGGTGTAAGATTTACCCAATACATAATAATTAACTAACAAGGCAAGTTATAAAAGCTTGTAAAAACATGCTACGCTTTATGCGAGCCTAGTAACGTCATCTTAAGCTTCGGCCTCTTGATCGGATTGCGCCGTTGTGCTGTCACCGCGCGGTAAAAAGCAGTCACCGCTTAAGTCACTGTTTTTTTTATTTTTTCGCAATTTGCTTTTGATTTGTTTGTTTGCTAACGAAGTCGCGGCCAGAATCTTTACTCTATTCGCTGGGAGAAAAAAAAAAGGTGAACAAACCATAAAAAAGGTTTTTATAGTGTCTTCTTTGCTGTCACTAAAATGGTGAAAGATACGGTTTGTTCCCGGGTATTATAAATTCGAAAGTAACTCTATCTATCTGTCTGTTACCTTTTCACGCCTACACCACGGAACGGAATTCAATGAAATTTGGCAAGGAGATGAATGGCACCCTGAGAAGGGACATAGGCCACTTTAAGCATGAAAAAAGTAAAAATTAAAAGGAATTGTTTGTGTATGATAGGGTAGGGTAGGAATAGAATAGGTAGAGTTGAGTAGGTAGCAGGGTAGAGTAGGTAGGGTAGGTTACGTAGGGTAGGTAGGTAGAGTAAAGTAGGAAAAAAGTAAAAAAAAAAATTGTTTGTGTGGGTAGGGTAGGAGTAGAATAGGTAGAGTTGAGTAGGTAGTATAGAATAGTAGGGTAGAGTAGGTAGGGTAGGGTCCGTAGGGTAGGGTTGAGTCTGGTAGGTAGGTAGGATAGGGTAGGTAGGTAGCCAGTTGACAGGAGCGAAGGCGCGGGGGACAGCTAGTCTAAAATAAAATTAAGATTTTGAATGCAGAGTCATAAATAAAGATTCCTTACCAGCATCCATCTGAGTGAGAGCTTCTATAAGCGGTGGGCTTATGGCCGCCTCAAGTCTATTATAAAGAGTCTCCAGCTGCAAACGTTTGTTTTCATAGTCAGGAGCGTCGCTTAGTACCTGGAGAACATAAAGCTTTTAAGTATCTGTGTCACCCAGTAACCAGGTTATGGAAGTCAGATGGGAAGTCGAAACGGTTGATTCACGATGGTTGAGCTGAGTGGTGCCGATCCATGTGTCATGTTCGTGAACGGGCGCCATCAGTTGGGATTGGTCATAGCTTTGTCTTTGTCTTGTCTTTGTCTTGTCTTTGTCTTGTCTTTGTCTTGTCTTTGTCTTGTCTTTGTCTTGTCTTTGTCTTGTCTTTGTCTTGTCTTTGTCTTGTCTTTGTCTTGTCTTTGTCTTGTATTTGTCTTGTCTTGTCTTTGTCTTGTCTTTGTCTTGTCTTTGTCTTGTCTTTGTCTTGTCTTTGTCTTGTCTTTGTCTTGTCTTTGTCTTGTCTTTGTCTTGTCTTTGTCTTGTCTTTGTCTTGTCTTTGTCTTGTCTTTGTCTTGTCTTTGTCTTGTCTTTGTCTTGTCTTTGTCTTGTCTTTGTCTTGTCTTTGTCTTGTCTTTGTCTTGTCTTTGTCTTGTCTTTGTCTTGTCTTTGTCTTGTCTTTGTCTTGTCTTTGTCTTGTCTTTGTCTTGTCTTTGTCTTGTCTTTGTCTTGTCTTTGTCTTGTCTTTGTCTTGTCTTTGTCTAGTCTTTGTCTTGTCTTTGTCTTGTCTTTGTCTTGTCTTTGTCTTGTCTTTGTCTTGTCTTTGTCTTGTCTTTGTCTTGTCTTTGTCTTGTCTTTGTCTTGTCTTTGTCTTGTCTTTGTCTTGTCTTTGTCTTTGTCCTGTCTTTGTCTTGTCTTTGTCTTGTCTTTGTCTTGTCTTTGTCTTGTCTTTGTCTTGTCTTTGTCTTGTCTTTGTCTTATCTTTGTCTTGTCTTTGTCTTGTCTTTGTCTTGTCTTTGTCTTGTCTTTGTCTTGTCTTTGTCTTGTCTTTGTCTTGTCTTTGTCTTGTCTTTGTCTTGTCTTTGTCTTGTCTTTGTCTTGTCTTTGTCTTGTCTTTGTCTTGTCTTTGTCTTGTCTTTGTCTTGTCTTTGTCTTGTCTTTGTCTTGTCTTTGTCTTGTCTTTGTCTTGTCTTTGTCTTGTCTTTGTCTTGTCTTTGTCTTGTCTTTGTCTTGTCTTTGTCTTGTCTTTGTCTTGTCTTTGTCTTGTCTTTGTCTTGTCTTTGTCTTGTCTTTGTCTTGTCTTTGTCTTGTCTTTGTCTTGTCTTTGTCTTGTCTTTGTCTTGTCTTTGTCTTGTCTTTGTCTTGTCTTTGTCTTGTCTTTGTCTTGTCTTTGTCTTGTCTTTGTCTTGTCTTTGTCTTGTCTTTGTCTTGTCTTTGTCTTGTCTTTGTCTTGTCTTTGTCTTGTCTTTGTCTTGTCTTGTCTTTGTCTTGTCTTTGTCTTTGTCTTGTCTTTGTCTTGTCTTTGTCTTGTCTTTGTCTTGTCTTTGTCTTGTCTTTGTCTTGTCTTTGTCTTGTCTTTGTCTTGTCTTTGTCTTGTCTTGTAAAACACTTTTTTTCTTAAAAGAGTAAGTGTGGAGTTTCTTGTCCGTTCTTCTCCATAACAAGCTACATTTCCGAATGGACAGTTGAATACATTATTATTACTTTTAAATTAAAAATGTTGACGTTCAAAAGTGCCGCTTAATGGCCTAATTGAATAAAGAAATTTTGATTTGATTGATTGTTGACGCAGTGGTAGAGCGATTGGCTGATGTGCTGCGTGTCGCGGGTTCGATTATCGCTCGGAACGAATACTTGTATGGCCTATAGATAATTGTTCCGGATCTGTCTGCTTGTACGTGAGTTTAAATGTTTGTAAACGCACCCACGATACCGGTAAAATTCCAGTGTAAGCTAACGTTTTTTTAAAAAAAGAAAGAAGGAAGATAGGCAGCAGAAACATCATAATCATATTAGAACAGATCAGATCAGAACAGACCAGATCAGATCAGAACTAATCAGATCAGAACAAATCAAATCAGAACAGATCAGCAGCCTAATTGCGTAAGTGAATTCTGCAAAGCAAACAAGTCGATTCAGTCCCAAAAACGACTTTACGTATTAATATGCAATATGTAAAGTCGTTTTTGGGCAGAAATCAACTTTTTTGCTATGCTGAATTCACTTACGCAATTAGGCTGCAGATTACATTAGTTTAGATTAAATCAAATTACATAAAATTTTAACAAACTGTTAGCAGGATAGCATAAGTTTACAATATACGATCTTACCTCAAGGCTGGCCGTCATAGCAGAGACTTGTTCTGCCAGTTCAGCTAGCTTCTCTCCTTGTGTTGGTACTCCCGACTCCAAGATGTCTTCTAGCGATGAGGCAAGCGCTGCCCATTTATCGGCCTCGCGTAGAGCTGATGCTGCGTTCTGTGGGATTTATCTCTTGTAGTACGATAGGTCATCATTATCATATTCATTTCAGCCGAAAGACGTCCACTGCTGGACATGGGCCTCCCCCAAGCGTTACTACACTGATCGGTCCTGTGCGTCTCACATCCACCGGATGCCTGCAGCCTTAACCAGGTCACCGGTTCACCTAGAGGGAGGCCTTCCAACGTTGCGTCTCCTGGTTCGCGGTTGCCACTCCGGAACTATTCGGCCTCATCGACCATTTGGTCTGCGAGCAATGTGCTATAGGTACCGTGGCATTTTTCTAGGAAATTTATGTATGTTTGCGTTGAGACCTTAGGAGTATCGTGGTTGTAGACTTGTAGAAGGAGAGTGAATAAAATGCCAGTGTCCAGTTCAAAGTCTGTTCATATGACCACGAAGATTAAGCACAGTGACGCTTCTTACATAAGTTATTTAGAACACAAGTTGGCATACGACTGGCCGCTAAACCCTATGCGCGGGGAACATTGCTTTTTGCACGGCTAGCATTATTGTTGTAGTTCTCGCCAAACTTCTTGGCCGCCCTGAAGTTGGTTACAATGGCTGCTCAGTAATAAATCTCATAGAAAAAGCCCCGTTTCGTGACTTGCGCATCGAAAAGTTCCCCGTTCACCCAGAGCGGACGAAGTCATTGGAATGTGTCGCTACACCAGCTATTATTCTCGAAAGCAACTGACAAGAGATGTGAATTATGGAACAACACACCCTAACCTACTCCACCACACTTCATCACTCCGGCAGAACATCTGCCCCCTAACACGAACTGCAGTGGCCAATCTGAAAAGCCTTAAACTGATTGCGGGTCCAGGTTGGCCGTTGTAGAAACATCCTGGCCAAATGGAGTAGCATAGACCCATCAAAAACACAGTGCCAGAGCCCTTTTGCAGGATATAGCCCACCTCCTTGTCTGCGCTTCATTCCCCCCTGCACCTTTCAGGATTTGAACGTAGCGAATGACACAGCTGTCCAAGTAGCTACATACTAGTCGGACAAAATCTAAATATTAGAGACTATATTTGAATTAATCAACACGAAAGAAATAGTACATTTCGTGTCGAGCATAAAAAGTCGATATTATAACACGAGCGATGTAGCCAATTTCAATTCCAAAGCTACATGCGAGTGTTAAAATAAAGCCTTTTTATGCGAGACACGAACGATTCTTTTTCTACTACCAGATGAGCTTATTTAATTAAATGCAAATAAGTTCCAACAACAATTTATTAGAAACGTTCAGAAAAAAAACCACAGACTATATACACACAATCAAACGCGCGCTTTTTCGAGAGGTAACAGGTTCGGTATCATTCTGCCAGTTACATAATGATCCATACAAAAGTCATTTCGTAACTGTTATTATGTAATTTTGTATTTTTTTAATTTTTATTTTATAATCTTGTGTCTAAATGTTCATATTTCGAAACGAATTTCTTAGGCAATGTGTTACATAATAGACAAACCTAGTAGAAAAGTTATATTTCTCACCTCCAACCGGCTTTTAAGCTGATCAATCTTCTGGAGACTCTCAATAGAGTGACCGGTTTGCTCCTCCACGCTTTGGACTTTCTGCTCAAGAGACAACAGCTTCTGCTGCAGCATGGCACCTTCCAGCTGAAGAGATGACGCGTCTTGCAGGATTCTGGGTATGGAACTCACTATCTGGAAAGAAGGATAAATAAAACGTTAATTCCGGACAATGCTCGATAACCTCAGTAGAGTTACCGGAAGAGTGGGGCTAAAAATGGACATAGACAAAACCAAGGTGATGTTGAATGCCCATGTTGCACGGGTTGCACCCACTCAAATCAAGATCTCTACACTCTGGTTGAAGTTGTGGACGATTAAGTCTACCTGGGACAAACGGTCCAGTTAGGTAAGTCCGACTTCGAGAAAGAGGTCAACAGTCGAATTCGACTCGGCTGGGCAGCGTTCGGTCAGTTGCGCGGTATCTTCTCGTCCAACTTACCACAGTATCTCAAGACGAAAGTCTATGGCCATTGTTTGTTGTCAGCGATTGCTTACGGGACAGAGACGTGGTCGCTCAAAATGGGCCTCATCAGAAAGGCTTAAAGTCGCCCAAGATGATAATAATGAATGTTGGACATGGTAGGAGGTTCCTCACTTTCTTCCAAGCTTCGACCCCGTTCCCGATATCGGCGGGCTACTATTTTTACCCGACTGCCGAAGGCGGGTAATGTGTTTATAAGTCAATGTATGTATGTAAGTATGTATGTTTATAGGTAAGTATGTATGTTTGTTCCTATGTGGCGTTCTAGAGACCAAGGCGTTCGCCAATCAATATGTCAATCGATTTGTCTTAACCCCGCGAGTGTCACTGTTCACATTAAAATTGGAAAATAGAAAAAATTTGGGCGCCTTTTTGTGGGCGACAAAAACTTTTTTTCTGCCAAACCCATCGTGTGGGGTATCAAAATAAAGGGTTTTAAGAGGCGCTATCAAAAATATATAACACTTATATGTTTAAATATACCTAAATGATAAAAAAAATAACTAAAAAGTTATAAATAAAAAAAAGTTAATTCAGAAAATCAAAAATCCCGACTGCTTAAAAAGCGAACTAAATAGCCGTAAACATGAAGAAAATCATGCTGTGCAGTCGGCCAGTCGGACAAAACCACTGCACAGCATGATTTTCTTCTTGTTTACGGCTTTTTAGTTAGCTTTTTAAGCAGTCGGGATTTTTGTTTTTTTTTTAATGTATTTTTACCCGACTGCGGGCAGGTAATGTTTTTCGAGCGTACGTATGTATGTCCATTTGTATATCACGCTCTACAGCCCAAACGGCTTGACAGATTATGAAATATGAGGTGTCGTTGAATTCGTCTCAATTGTGGGAGTGAGATTAAATGAAATCGACTATATTTATATATTTTAATAACCTCCTACCCTAACCTCATTACCCTAAAAATAAAGGGCGATACAATAGTTATTTATGCTACAAGTGTGGAAAGTAATGATTTCTGCGCGTTTCCGATGAGTGGTATTTTTATTCATGAGCGAGCGAAGCGAGTGAGTGGATAAATCGACACGAGTCGGAAATCATCGTAAGATCACAACATTTTACTATGCATTGTGCGCGGATATAAAAAAAAAATATCTGAACCAAGCAAGAAATTAATAAAGTGGCACTTATTCAAGGGCGCTCAGCATATCCACAGATTAACTAATAGGTCATAGTTCCTCGGGCATATCTACTGCTGCGCATGTGCAAATAGCTGTCACGTCGTAACGCAAAAAGGCACGAGAAAAATATTCATTTTGCCAAACATATTTAATGAATATTTAAAATTAATTTATTGATCAAAATCTAAATCTAGAGTAATTAAAAACGCCTTAAATCTTCTTCTTCTTCTGTCGTTCACTAAATCAATTGACGGCAACGAGTTAAGGGAAACAAAGAAAAATCTATGGCTCCTCAGACACCCCCCCCCCCCAGCTGATTGTATTGAGCCTGCAGAAAAGCTCCTGCGGGCCACCAACTGCCTTGGCCCACCTGGAAATCTCTAAACCGACTACGAAGCCAGGTGGGTCGCTGCAGGCACAACCTAGTTAGATGGGGGTACTCCAATGATCCACAGTGTGATTGCGGAGCCACGTCCCAAACAATGCCTCACCTTTTGTCTTGCTCTCTGTGCAAAAACACCTGCACCTTAATAGTACATTGTGATACAAGGGTGGGAAGTAGGTTATTGCAAACGAGCTGCCATTAACAAGCCCGAGCCGAAGGCGAGGGTTTTTAATGACACGAGTTTGCAATAACCTACACACCCGTGTATCACACGACGTTTTTCAATACAGTTGTGAGAAACAGTAAAAACAAATCAAAGAATTAGATTTGTTTATTCACAAAAAATAAAATTTTCAATATGGCGCGTTTTTGCAACTGGACATATTTTTTTACAAAGATAACAGCCTATACAGCCTATTCGATTTTTGACAAACGTTGATGTGAATATAATTAACTTAAAACTGGTAATTAAATATACTATACAACTATTTAAAAAAAAAAATGAGAATTCAATGCTAAAACGTACGGAATCATTAATTTTTCCTCGTATAAAATCGTATCCAATTTTATTCTATGTATGAAAACTCATTGCTACTAAACTTTTTTAAATTGACTTATGGCGCGTTTTTGCAACTGGACATTTTTTTTTTCAACTAAAACAGCCTATACAGCCTATTCGATTTTTGTCAAATGTTGATGTGAAAATAATTAAATTAAAACTGGTAATTAAATATATTAAACAACCATTTAAAAGACTTTTGAGAATTCAATGCTAAAACGTACGGAATCATTCATTTTTCCTCGTAGAAAATCTATCCCATTTTATTCTATGTTTGAAAACTCCTTGCTACTAAACTTTTTTAAATTGACTTCTAAATTTAAAACTAAACTGCAAACATAATGATCGAGCTCGTAAACAAAAGTCACGACCGCGTAACAGAAAGATGCCTATGCGTAAGATTTAACTTTCGAATAATAATTATAGCCTCTGAAAGTACGCCATGTTTAACAACTGTATTGAAAAAGACCTTTGTGAGGCAAATGACAACGCTGTTGGCTTGGCTGAATTCTGGTCAAAATATATTTAATTTTGGAATCATCGATACGACGAAGAAGAAGACGCCTTAAATGAAGTATTAGTTTTGTTTTACCTTTTATATGAATGATAATCTGTACTTAACAAATTTTTTAAACTTTTCTCAAATAATAAAATTTCTATACGGCGGGCTGACGTTGGAGTTAAAAATTAAAAACGTACAGGAAAGTAAAAAGCACTAGTAAAAAAAAGTGACACTTTCCGCACAGTTTGGCTGCTTGGAAAACGCTCTTTTCGAGGGCATGCATTGTAAAATATATTTTTTTGTTTTCGTAACAATATGGGTATCAAATGAAATCTACTATATATTATAGTAGTCCTAGTAGTCGTTTATCTCTTTTGAGTTAATTATTTTTTAGCTGTCTGGGTGTTCGGTTTTTATAATATATTTAAAAGAATTATTTAGAAACTAGCTGTGCCACGCGGCTTCGCTCCCATCAACTGGTTACCTACCTACCCATCTACCCTACATACATTATTGTTGCGTAACTTAAACCGTTTACGCAGCGCACGCAACGGAAGCCTCTCAAAAAGGAATAATTTTGCCCGTTTTTGAAACATTTTGTTTTATGCTCCGCTCCTATTGATCGTAGCGTGATGTTATATAGCCTATAACCTTCCTCGATAAATGGACTATCCAATACAAAAATATTTTTTTTAATTTCAAACAGTAGTTCCTGAGATTAGCGCGTTCAAACCAACAAACAAACTCTTCATGAAGAGTTTGTTCTATACTAATATTATAAAGCTGCAGCTTTGTAATATTAGTATAGATTAGTGAAGATCAGTGGCGTAGCGTGCCTTGGCGGGGCCCCGTATAAAAATTTGTTGGGGGCCCTTATGAAGGGTAAAGATTTCTCAAAAAAGAAATAAAATGTTTGCATAAAATTAAAAGAAATATTTATTCATCATAATTATCTATCTGACACTTTTTCCAAAAAAAATTCAAACAATTCAAATTAAATATACACTCTCCTTGCCTTTTTTTCGGCAAACTGATTTATTACATCATTTCTAGCTGATGACTTTAGCTTTTCTAAAGTTTCTGCCTATGACAGGTCTGACAGGCGTTCATGTCCCATCGAAGTTCTTAGGTAATTTTTTATCAGTTTTAAATTTTGTTTAGCACGTCGGGGGCTCCCGTGGCCCGGGGGCGCCGTATAATTGATACGGCAGATACGGCGGTAGCTACGCCCCTGGTGAAGATGCAATCAAATAAGCATGACTTCGAATTGTTCGGCACCGGCGGCCAATCTCAGCGGAAACTATCCATCGTGCGAAAACGCAAGGCCACTTTGCACTGTCACTTCTAGATCTTTGAAAGTTGTTACAGTTGCTCAAAAAGCAGTAGATCTGACACCAGTTTAGCCAAAGGGGCATTGTGTTACCAATAACGAGGACATGGAGGTCAGATAGGCAGTCGCTCACGGACCAAACCAAATGGGGGTCTAGGTGCGGAAACAAGCGTCCTTACCATTACCACTACCACTGGACAGTCGCTCCATATATAACACTGATGCTCCAGCTGCATCCAGTAAGACTGGAAGCCGAACCCCAAAATAGGGACCGTCCATTTATCACGTGAGGCTTGAAAGGGGGGAGGGGGTATATAAGATATCACGTGTATTTATTTTTTCGTCAAACGTGCGATTTCTAAACCGAAAAGCGGCGTGTAATGTTATTGCGCGTGTAATATTATTTTATGCCAGTCAAAAACAACTTTTTTTTGCCTAGACCAGCAAAATGTATGCCTAGATATTTTTTCATGGTCCTTAAATTCAGAATAAAACTAGATTATACTTTATACCTGTATTTAAAGATAATAGTCTAAAAATTTTAAGATTCTTTGTAGGTACTAAAAAAAACTTTTTTCCAAAAAAATACTACCGACTTCCAAATAAGAAAACTACAAAGTGAAAAATAACTTTATTTTTGGAAGTCGGTGTCTTTCGTAAGTTGGTGTCGGTTTTTTTGCGTTATGGACACCGACTTCCAAAAATAAAGTTATTTTTCACTTTGTAGTTTTCTTATTTGGAAGTCGGTAGTATTTTTTTTGTAAAAAGTTTTTTTTATTTTTCACTTTTTAGTTGTAGGTACCTACCTAACCTAATGGGCGAGTTGTTTCGTAAGTTTCTTATAACGCCAGAACAGATTACCCGAATATCATGAAACTTGAACAAAACCGATCAAATGAGAGATCTCCTTACCCCTTAAGAGCATACTGGCGTGATGTTATGTTATGAAATGGTATAAACAACAAACAGACATGCAATTGCAGCACTCCCTAAAGATTTGCCGTTATTTATTGAAGAGTTCTGTTGTATATCTTCGAAGTTCTTCATCAGATCTTCACCAAATTAAAATGGGACCAATTTTGGAACATACTCTTTCAAACAAAAAAAGAATTTTCAAAATCGGTCCATAATTGACGGAGATATCGGTGATAATACACAAAAAAAAAACATACAAGAAGTCGAACATAGAACCTCCTCCTTTTTCGAAAGTCGGTTAAAAAATACATGTGATTTTGGGTGGAGGCGGGAAGGGCTTAGTCTTAAACCTCACCACGTATCACCAAGGGGGAGGTTTAAGGGTACATTAGTCGACGGCACGAACTATTTTGTGCGCGGGGTTAAAATGCATTTTATATCAACCGAAAACACGAGCGGAAGAGATAGATGCTATGATGAGCAGTAGGAAGCTAGTTCGCGTACGAATATACACTTCTGCGAATTTGTAGCGAAATGGATAATGATTTAGGACGAAACCGAGCGCGTGATATTTTATAAATAGACCTTTGGCAGTCAAAGGTCTGCAAAAAACTACTAAATTTATCTGTTCAAAATAAAATTATATGCATTATTGAACTATCCCTGTATGGAGGCCGTTTTCCAATTTTCCGTCTTCTTGTGGTATTTATTTGCGCCCAAAAATGCGTTAAAATTAGTGTCGAAATGTGGAACTTTCGACGCTCATAACTTTTAAACATTTTCTTTTTTTACTTTTTCGCTTCCATACAGGGCTAGATAATAATGAGACAAATTGATATCACTTTTTATTTTGAACGTACACCGTCAAACAGTGGAATAATCCCTAGACTACGTTTGTATGGAAGAATTTTCGACTAGTGTAACCTTAAGACGTGATTAATGGACGGCCCCATAATTGATGAAAGGTTACAACGATTTGCGGTTGCTGAGATAGCAGCCTTTTTGGTCTCGCACGGGGTTATTTATTTTTTATTATTGTTTGTGTTTTTCTTATCTCGTGTCTCCTGCAGCCGAATTGCGTAAGTATATTATCCAAAGCAAAAGAATCGATTCTTTCCCAAAACCGACTTTACGTAGTGCATATTGATACGAAAAGTCGTTTTTGGGAAGGAATCGATTCTTTTGCTTCGGATAATATAATTACGCAATTCGGCTGCTGTTCTTTCCTGTTCCTTCTTTTTTATTTAATGATTGATTAAGATCTCATAACTTACCTGTGTAGTGGTCTCATCCAAAGAGTTTGTCAGCTGTTTCATGTACAGCTGCAATCGTGATACTGTGTTGGCCACAAATATCTGTAAAAGAAGCATCTCTTATAACTCCTAGTTGCCTGGTACTTTTGAAAAATATTATCATAATCATATTTGCCGAAAGATGTCCACTGCTGGATATAGGCCTAACCCGAGTGTCCCCACATCGATTGGTTCTGTTCGTCTGTCATCAAGCAAAGTGTTATTGGGTATTTTTATTAAGTGGGTCACATCAGGGCAATAGTCACTACAAAGTGGGTGCCTGGTGGTGCAACTCGTTTAAGCAAAATCGGGCTGTTAGCTCTTTAAAAAACCGGCCAAGTGCGAGTCGGACTCGCGCACGAAGGGTTCCGTACCATTATCGCAAAAAACGGCAAAAAAATCACGTTTGTTGTATGGGAACCCCTCTTAAATATTTATTTTATTCTGTTTTTAGTATTTGTTGTTATAGCGGCAACAGAAATACATCATCTGTGAAAATTTCAACTGTCTAGCTATCACGGTTCATGAGATACAGCCTGGTGACAGACGGACAGACAGACGGATCGCGGAGTCTTAGTAATAGGGTCCCGTTTTTACCCTTTGGGTACGGAACCCTAAAAAGCGCTAGAAAGCACTAAATAGTCGCTGTCAAAAAATCGCTGTATTCGGAGCGAAAATTAAAACAAAACGCCCAATAATTAGAGACTATAGTCGTCACAATCTAAGAAGTCCGTTGACGTTTCTCATTTTACATGCCGCAATAATTTTCTATGTAAGTAATTGAAAGATCAAATTCATAATCCCAATTATTTACTGTTACCCATACACTATAACAACAAGTATCATTCGCAAGCATCAAGTTTAATTATTATTAAGTATTTTTAAAGCTGTCAAAACAGGCCTTTTATTTTTGACAACATTAGCAAACTTTATTTTTTCATGTGAAAACTTGCGTCAAAGCTGTCGACTTGAAGTCACAGTTTCGCTTCATCACCGGTTGAAGTCAAACCCTGACCCCGTTGTACCAAAAGTTATCAAGATTCAAATCATTGATTCGCCAGTGACCAAGGAGTAAAATATTCGTCGGGCGCGCGGCAAAATCCTCAGTCGGCATAACGACCGCGGTCCGTGAGCACCATCGCGTATCATAAAAAAAAACACGATAGTGTCCGAACATTAAAATTAAATAAACACTGCTTGCTGAAAAAAGTAATGTACGTAACTCTACAGTACTTGTTCAGTAATAATAAAATAAAGTAATAAATTATTTTATACTAGCTGTTTCCCGCGGCTTCGCTCCCATGGACCACCCCACAGGACCCGTTTTCAGGATAAAAAAATAACCTATGTTACTCGGGACTAATGTAGCTTTCCATAGCTGAAAGATTTTTTTAAATCGGTCCAGTAGTTTCAGAGCCTATTCGGTACAAACAAACAAAAAATCTTTCCTCTTTATAATATTAGTATAGGTAGTATAGAAAATAAAGGAATTAAATTAATTCATCATCGTCTGATTCTACTACAATTAATTCTGCCACCAAATTATGTGGTAGGTCTTGATCAGTTTTGGACTTGAATTTATATATATCTGTGGATTAAATTTTCTTCAACACATCATTGGGAAGTTGATAGTTTGCACAGTTACTATTTTTTAGGAGCTAGAACTTGCTATTGAACAGAAAAAGCGCTAGATCTGGCGCTGAAAGCGCTATGTTGGCAGCACTGCTGGGGATGGGCAGCGAGACGCCTACTGCAAGCGCCGGTTCGGGATTGCTCAGGAATAGAATATTGGATTTGAAGGGGAGGCCTTTGCTCAGCATAGGGACAGTGTAGGCTTTGTAATGCCGGCGTTTGTACACTCACTCGTACTCGTGACGTGTATCCACAAATGCCATAGCGACATTCACGAATTTCAACGAGGATTTGTTTACCTCTTTTTCCTGATTGCCACTAGAGCTCCACGCTTTGTTAATCCATTGTTTAGGATCGAAATTATCCTCCCCAAATGTTTTCAAATCCTAAAAACACAGAAAAATATATTTTTATTGAATAAAAACACAAAACTTGATTTGCCGATAACCTTCGATTTGGACAGAATACCATGGCAAATTATTTTGTTAAGAATTACCATTTTAGTTTAAATTTTCTACACTTAAGAGGCAAGACCTAAAAGAGTCAAATAAGATTTTAGAGTTTATTTATAAAAAAAATCCTAATTTCGCTTTGTTGTGACGTGCCATACACAATAAATGTCAATGTCAAATGAAACTGTATAGTTCGTTTTGGGAGAAAGCTACAAAACGCTTATTTTATGTTAGAAAACGCTAATGTTTTAAATAAATTATTAATATATTCCATCCAGCTATTTATTTTACAATTTTGATAGCTCAAAAACATAAGTGACAGCCTAATGCGTTACCGATTCGATTCTACTACAGATGGTGCAGTAAGTGCAGTGGCGTAGCTATGTAACCAAGGGCCCCGGAGCAAAAATGAAATTGGGGCCATATTTAAAATAAACTCAATTGTTTACATTTGTATTACAAAATTCTTCATCAGCTATCTAAGCAAGGTTCATTTGATTTTTTCGACCCAAACGAGTTGTTCGAAAAGAAACGAATGCCAGGGTATTTTTCAATTTGTAAAATATACGAACGTGTATACAGAAAGATGGTTAGACGAAACATTGCGGCCAGGCGGCCAGCCCGTCGACGAAATTCATAGAATTTTAACGACTTCCAATCTAATAGTAGAAACTAAACGTAGTGGTAGTGCTAAACATACTCTTTGGTAGAAACTGTCATAAACTCTGCTTGCTACTGTCATTAGTCTAGAAAATAACTTGGAAAATAGAAAAAAAACATGAAGCTACGTCCGTGACGTAAAAATATAATAATTTACTCATTATGATAGTAATATTACGAATTTCTCACAATTATTTATAAATTAATGTAGTCTGTATATAAGTGCTGTTAAGTGTGTTTTGTTATTTAATTATTAATTCGTTATTATTTTGAGGTTACGATTTCAAAAAAGGTAAATAGAAAACGGTAACGCCTTTTTCTGATTATTTTCATATATTTCTAAAAATTATATTGCATATCATGCATCCGGTAGATGCGAAACGCACAGGATCGGTCAGTGTGGCGACGCTTGGCGGAGGCCTTGCCCAGCAGTGGACGTCTTTCGGCTGTAATGATGTTGCATTGATGAACAGTTATCACGTAAGAATATATGTCACAAGGGAAATTGGGGTGATCCATTCTATTGGGATTATTAATGCCATTTTGTAAGTGTACATTTACTTCAATTCATAGTTAACTAGCTATTGCCAGAGGTTTCGCCCGCGTCGGTGTTGGGAATACACAAAACCTTCCTGATAAATTACTCTGTCTATTGGTGAAAACTGCATAAAATTCCGTTTAGTAGTTTTTGAGTTTATCATGAACAGGCAGACACAGCGGAGGACTTTGTTTTTATAATATGTAGTGATAGTGAAGATAAATGTTCCTTAGTTTAAGTCAGGATTCTATCACTTACGTAGGAGGTTTTGAAAATCATCGGTTATAATATAAATTATGATGTTATAAATACCTCGCTGACATACCTACTTTTTATTATTGATAAGCTCGCGTTTAAGCCACTATTGCAACTATTCTTTATCTTCTTTAGCAGTGGTGGCCCAGCGGTAACGGCCGCAACTAAAAAGTTGTAGGTTGTGTATTCGAACCAAGACAGGCGCTTTATTTTGTATAAATGATTTCATGACCACTGCTGTCAGAATGGTACAGTCATATGAATTGTACAAGTCACATTGGTACATGCCCAGATTTGAACCCAAAACCTAAAGTATGAGAGGTGAGGTCTCAGATGGGTCACCATGACATTCATCATCATCATTTGAGCCGAAAGACGTCCACTGCTGGACATAAGCCTCCTCCAAGCGTCGCCACACTAATCGGTCCTGTGCGTTTCGCATCCACCTGACGCCCACAGCCTTGACCAGGTCATCGCTCTACCTAGAGGGAGTCCTTCCAATGCTGTGTCTTCCGGTCACCATGACGTTGACAAACAAATAATAATCTATTCTATTTTATTTTTTTAATTCACAACATAACTTTATGTTTTCAGGAATAATGAGAAACAAAACAATTAGTATTAGTAGCGAAAGTAATGATGAAGACAACGTCCCGTTGAAGATAGTCAAATTAAACCGTGAAAGTAGTGATGAAGACAACGTCCCGCTGAAGATTGTCAAATTAAACCGATGCATGGGCGACCCAAATGCTTATGAAAGTCTCCTGAAGAATAGTATTCAAGCATGTGAATTCTGTGACAGAATCTCTAATAATAGGTAAGATATGAAACATTGTGGCTTAGCAAACAATGCAAAAATGTGTAATAAAGGATATTTTTTTTATATTTTTCTTATAAAATCAAATTCATTTATTAAACATACACTGTTATGAATAACAGATTTACATTACCAAATATTTTTTTTACTGCTATATCTTTATTTTTGCTATAGTTTTCTTGCAGTCTGTCCTGCTTTTTGCGAAATTTTAGCACAAGGTTAGGGATATATCATTTGTCTTAGAGGGCAGTCAGTACAGTGGCTTGTGCCCTCTCATCATCATCATATCAGCCGAAAGACGTCCACTGCTGGACATAGGCCTCCCCCAAGCGTCGCCACATTGACATGTCCCGTGCGTCCCGCAACCAGCGGATTCCTGCAACCTTCACCAGGTCATCGGTCCACCTGGTGGGAGGCCTTCCAACGCAACGTCTTCCGGTTCGCGGTCGCCACTCCAGAACCTTTCTGCCCCATCGACCATCCGTTCTGCGAGCAATGTGCCCTGCCCACTGCCACTTAAGTTTGGCAATTCTTCGGGCTATGTCGGTAACCCTGGTTCTCTTGTGCCCTCTGTGTATAAGATATTCCCTGTAATTCTCTAGACGTCTTTCTTTTTAAAACGCTTTTATTAGATTGGTAAGATAAGATGTATCAATGTAACGGAATCTTTGAACGTGATTTTCACCTCCTTCAAAACTTGGGATTGATTTGAAACTTTGCACACTTATCAAGGACCGATGACAATGCAATAATTTAGTCAAAGTCAAAGTCAAAAATATTTATTAAACTAGGGTTTTAGGGTTCCGTACCCAAAGGGTAAAAACGTGTCCCTATTACTAAGACTCCGCGATCCGTCTGTCTGTCTGTCTGTCTGTCCATCTGTCACTAGGCTGTATGTCATGAACCGTGACACAGATGATGTATTTCTGTTGCCGCTATAACAACAAATACTAAAAATAGAAGAAAATAAATATTTATGTGGGGCTCCCATACAACAAACGTGATTTTTTTGCTGTTTTTTGCGACAATGGTAAGAAAAACTACAAAGCAAAAAACAACGTTCATTTCCGAAGTCGGTGTCTTTTGTACCCATTGTTTTCCGTTTTTCGACACCGACTTCGGCAAAGAAAGTTATTTTTTGCTATTTTTATTTTTTATTAAAGAGAAATGCTATGTAGTTTTTGTTCTGGAAGTCGGTTTGAATTTATGTTAAAAAGTTTTTGATTTATCTCTTTTTAGTTTTGGTTGGTATCTCCAATTAACATGATAATCATTTATAGCCAAAGAACATCTCATGTCGATTCCAATAAGCCCAAACACGACTAGGATACATTGTTTTATACCAGAGTTCCAGTGCCTACCTTCCGGCTTCATCATCAGATCAGTTCGATGGCACCATTTTCATCAGAACCATTTATTTATAAGTATTTGCTTCATCACAGTCGCTTAACTATTCGAGATATCTTATACCCGTGACAACTTATCATTTAGGAGTTCCAGTGGCCATCTGTGGTCCTCTTCATCAGTTCCACTTCACCAAATGATACTTCCTGAGTGCAAATGATTGCATTGTTGATGAAAATACCAAAATCGCTATATGTATGCCTATAATTTTTGAGGAGTTCCCTCAATTTCTCTAGGATCCCATCATCAGACCCTGACCTGATGACTATGCGACCAACTAGGAAGTATACCCTTCAAAACTAAAGAAGAATTTTTGAAATCGGTCCAGGCGTCTTTGAGTAATCGGGGAACATACATAAAAAAATAAAATAAAATAAAACCGGCCAAGTGCGAGTCGGACTCACGCCGCTAGTACATTTTATACTGCCTTAGTGACGTCACAAGCCCCCACTGTGACTTAGGCTACTTTTATTTTAGACTAGCTGTCCCACGCGGCTTCGCTCCCGTCAACTGGTTAGGTTCCCATCTACCCTACATATCGAAAGCTCTCAAAAAGGAAAAAAATCTCTGTTTTTACAAAATTTTTCATTTATGCTCTGCTCCTATTGGTCGTCGCGTGATGTTATATAGCCTCGATAAATGGACTATCTAACAAAAAAATAATTTTTCAATTTCGACCAGTAGTTCCTGAGATTAGCGCGTTCAAACAAACATACAAACTCTTCAGCTTTATAATATTATATTAGTATAGATAAATAATTAGGGACCCGCGTAAAAATTAAAAAACATGTATTTTTTTTAGATTTACTAGTTTGAAGCGGACGATCAACAGCTAGTCTAGTATAAAATGTTCTCGTTTCCAGATATTCCAGTCTAATCCATAATATCAGCCATATTATCATACCGCTGATCAACCAGACAATCTTCGAATGCCCAACCTGCCTTCATAGCTTTGCAAGTCAGCATGAATTAAGGACACATAACGTGAGGAAGCATCCAGAGGTAGTGGCAGCTCAAGAACCACTAATAAATGACAGTATGAAGGTCAGTACTTTTTCCTTTTTTTAGTACGCTTTTATTGTCTATGTAACGGAATCTTTGAACGTGATTTTCACCCGCTTTGAAACGTCGCTCGTATTAATTTGAAACTTTGCACACTTATCAAGGACCGATGATAATGCAATAAAAAATTCGCTTCCGTCAACTGGCTACCTACCTACCTACCCTACCCATCTACACTACCCACCTACCTTACCTATCCGACCTACACTACCCTATCTACCTACCCTACCTACTCTACCCTACCTACCCTAAATTTTACCCACTTCTCAGTGTTCGATTGAGCTAACATTTTGCACACACGTTTGTTTCCCGTGACACAGCATGTTTCAAGAAATTTCGGTCTTTCCAAGGGTATTACCTACCCAGTTACTGGGTTGTGGAGGGCAGATAGGCAGTTAATCCATGTAAAATTTGTATTTTCGTGTCGACCCCCGAGTCAAGTTTACGTGACATTTTTGTACTTTGTTGGCAAATATGTGTAACAAGCTGCCTTCTGTTCTGCTTCGCACAATATCTTTTTAAATTATAGCCTACCAGCTTATGCCCGCGACTTCGTACGTCGGCGTAAAATTAGTACTTCGAATAGCTTACACACGAATACAAATATAATAATAATTAATTAATAATAACCGCAGTATCTCTACCCTACCGCAGTATCTCTATCCCCACCGCAGTATCTCTATCCCCACCGCAGTATCTCTACCCCATCGCAGTATCTCTATCCCCACCGCAGTATCTCTACCCCATCGCAGTATCTCTATCCCCACCGCAGTATCTTTACCCTAACGCAGTATCTCTATCCCCACCGCAGTATCTCTATCCCCACCGCAGTAACTCTACCCCATCGCAGTATCTCTATCCCCACCGCAGTATATCTACCCTAACGCAGTATCTCTATCCCCACCGCAGTATCTTTATCCCCACCGCAGTATCTCTATCCCCACCGCAGTATCTCTATCCCCACCGCAGTATCTCTATCCCCATCGCAGTATCTCTATCCCCACCGCAGTATCTCTACCCTAACGCAGTATCTCTACCCCATCGCAGTATCTCTATCCCCACCGCAGTATCTCTACCCTAACGCAGTATCTCTATCCCCACCGCAGTATCTCTATCCCCACCGCAGTATCTCTATCCCCACCGCAGTATCTCTACCCTAACGCAGTATCTCTATCCCCACCGCAGTATCTCTATCCCCACCGCAGTATCTCTATCCCCACCGCAGTATCTCTACCCCACCGCAGTATCTCTATCCCCACCGCAGTATCTCTACCCCATCGCAGTATCTCTATCCCCACCGCAGTATCTTTACCCTAACGCAGTATCTCTATCCCCACCGCAGTATCTCTATCCCCACCGCAGTATCTCTACCCCATCGCAGTATCTCTATCCCCACCGCAGTATCTCTACCCTAACGCAGTATCTCTATCCCCACCGCAGTATCTTTATCCCCACCGCAGTATCTCTATCCCCACCGCAGTATCTCTATCCCCACCGCAGTATCTCTATCCCCATCGCAGTATCTCTATCCCCACCGCAGTATCTCTACCCTAACGCAGTATCTCTACCCTAACGCAGTATCTCTATCCCCACCGCAGTATCTCTATCCCCACCGCAGTATCTCTATCCCCACCGCAGTATCTCTATCCCCACCGCAGTATCTCTACCCTAACGCAGTATCTCTATCCCCACCGCAGTATCTCTATCCCCACCGCAGTATCTCTACCCCATCGCAGTATCTCTATCCCCACCGCAGTATCTCTACCCTAACGCAGTATCTCTATCCCCACCGCAGTATCTCTACCCTAACGCAGTATCTCTATCCCCACCGCAGTATCTCTACCCTAACGCAGTATCTCTATCCCCACCGCAGTATCTCTATCCCCACCGCAGTATCTCTATCCCCACCGCAGTATCTCTACCCTAACGCAGTATCTCTATCCCCACCGCAGTATCTCTATCCCCACCGCAGTATCTCTATCCCCACCGCAGTATCTCTACCCCACCGCAGTATCTCTATCCCCACCGCAGTATCTCTACCCCATCGCAGTATCTCTATCCCCACCGCAGTATCTTTACCCTAACGCAGTATCTCTATCCCCACCGCAGTATCTCTATCCCCACCGCAGTATCTCTACCCCATCGCAGTATCTCTATCCCCACCGCAGTATCTCTACCCTAACGCAGTATCTCTATCCCCACCGCAGTATCTTTATCCCCACCGCAGTATCTCTATCCCCACCGCAGTATCTCTATCCCCACCGCAGTATCTCTATCCCCATCGCAGTATCTCTATCCCCACCGCAGTATCTCTACCCTAACGCAGTATCTCTACCCTAACGCAGTATCTCTATCCCCACCGCAGTATCTCTATCCCCACCGCAGTATCTCTATCCCCACCGCAGTATCTCTATCCCCACCGCAGTATCTCTACCCTAACGCAGTATCTCTATCCCCACCGCAGTATCTCTATCCCCACCGCAGTATCTCTACCCCATCGCAGTATCTCTATCCCCACCGCAGTATCTCTACCCTAACGCAGTATCTCTATCCCCACCGCAGTATCTCTACCCCATCGCAGTATCTCTATCCCCACCGCAGTATCTCTATCCCCACCGCAGTATCTCTATCCCCACCGCAGTATCTCTATCCCCACCGCAGTATCTCTACCCTAAAGCAGTATCTCTATCCCCACCGCAGTATCTCTATCCCCACCGCAGTATCTCTATCCCCACCGCAGTATCTCTACCCTAACGCAGTATCTCTATCCCCACCGCAGTATCTCTATCCCCACCGCAGTATCTCTATCCCCACCGCAGTATCTCTACCCTAACGCAGTATCTCTATCCCCACCGCAGTATCTCTACCCTAACGCAGTATCTCTATCCCCACCGCAGTATCTCTACCCCATCGCAGTATCTCTACCCTAACGCAGTAAATCTATCCCCACCGCAGTATCTCTATCCCCACCGCAGTATCTCTATCCCCACCGCAGTATCTCTACCCTAACGCAGTATCTCTATCCCCACCGCAGTATCTCTATCCCCACCGCAGTATCTCTACCCCATCGCAGTATCTCTATCCCCACCGCAGTATCTCTACCCTAACGCAGTATCTCTATCCCCACCGCAGTATCTCTACCCCATCGCAGTATCTCTATCCCCACCGCAGTATCTCTATCCCCACCGCAGTATCTCTATCCCCACCGCAGTATCTCTACCCTAACGCAGTATCTCTATCCCCACCGCAGTATCTCTATCCCCACCGCAGTATCTCTATCCCCACCGCAGTATCTCTACCCTAACGCAGTATCTCTATCCCCACCGCAGTATCTCTATCCCCACCGCAGTATCTCTATCCCCACCGCAGTATCTCTACCCTAACGCAGTATCTCTATCCCCACCGCAGTATCTCTACCCTAACGCAGTATCTCTATCCCCACCGCAGTATCTCTACCCCATCGCAGTATCTCTATCCCCACCGCAGTATCTCTAACCCCACCGCAGTATCTCTATCCCCACCGCAGTATTGCTACCCCACCACAGTATCACTACTCCACCGCAGTATCTCTACCCCACCGAAGTATCTCTACGTTGACGTCGTGATGGCGCTTGCGCGCTTCAATAACCCTAGGTCTGTGCCGGTAGACTTTGCCGCAACATGCCTAGGGTGAGAGGCCAGACCAAGAGAGATACAATCCGCAGGGCAGCTTTGTGGCGAGCTGGTGGGCAGTGGGGACCCCACGGACCTGATCTTCAGGGAGAGATCTTGCTTGCCTTTATTGGCTGGTCGGTGTGAACACTGACGAGGAACAGAGCTCCCACCACTCCCTTGCCTTAATTGGCTGGCTTGAGTGGCGATTCGCAAGAGCAAACGTGCGTCGAAGGAAGGAAGTTAACCCAGTAAGACGCTGGTAGGGACCGCACTGCCGAGATTGGCGGCGGGGTTTGAGCGCACGTGCACGATCCACGGTTCAAATCGGTCGAACAAATGTGGTTAACGGTCTCAATTAACGGGAAAAAAATTGCTATAGGTGCAGCCTACCGACCACCATAGCAGGACCTGATCCTATTCCTAGATGCCATAACGGATACCATTACTTCACTGGGAAATTGCGACCACTACATTTTATCTACTTTGTGACTTCAATGTTAACTTGCTAGACACGAATGGCATAAAACTAAGAATATAAATCAATTTCTGAATTGCCTCAGTATTTCACAATTGGTCAAAACTACTACCCACTTTAAATCATCCAGTGAAACCCTCTTCGATCTCATATGTACTGAGCTACCAGCAAGAAATGCAGCGGTGGTACCTGTCGGTTCAATCAACGGCCATTCGATTGTATCTGGTGAATTTCACATTAAGGCGATATATACGCCCCAATGTTAACGCAGTGCTGGCTGTGCGCCCGCTCGATGCCAAATTATCAATATTGAACCTCATTTTGAACAGTTTTGTTTCACATCACATCATCATCATATTAATGTTCACATTGCTGGGACATAGGCCTCCTCTTTCTGTGAGAGGGAATGGGCCGTAATCCACCACGCGGGCCCAGTGCGGGTTGGTGGATGTCACATGTCTTCGAATTTTTGGTTCTAGGACATGCCGGTTTCCCCACGATGTTTTCCTTCACCGTTTTGAGAGCAGTGGTGATGAAATAATTTACACAAAGTAAAGCGCCTGCCTGGGCTCGAACCCACGACCTACAACTTGTAAGTCGCGGCTGATACCACTGGGCCACCACTGCTCTCCTTATATTGCTGCTTTATATTATTTGATTTACATATGCTATGTTAGTTATGAAGAAATACCAGCCATCAACTTTTCTGTGTAAAAATATTTTTAATCATCCAAGTCGTTTTGGAGGAGTATGAAAGTAGCGAAAAAATAGCGTGTTATATTTTTTTATTAAAGCAAAACTATTTGTTAAACGAAAAAACCATGTGTTAAAAATAATGTAAATAGTATTTTTTATTTTTTTCAAACCTTTCAATGTAGCCGTTACTAAGGCGGATGTAGGCCCTTAAGCATGACAAGATCAAACCGTACTTGGTAAAATATCGGCCTCTTAATAATGTGTGCGCGGAAAGCTTTAATTTAGACTTATCATTTTTAGACTTGGGAATAATTTTAACGCTTTAAAATTTAAAATCCACCTTATCGCTCTATAAGCCCAGACAAGAACTTCCATCGCACTTTATAGATCCTGAACTAATTAATAACAATTTTTTAACTGTCCCCGGTAACCCCGTGGCAAGCACATCACTTATATACTACTATGAAAATCATACACATAGTGAAGATTTTTTTTCAATCACTCCAACCTTAAAAGTAACGCTGAAGGTTACGATAACATTACTCTGGATATGATTAACATGACCCTGCCGCATAAGTTAACTATTGTAACGGACATAATAAACTGTTCCATACTGACGTCTACGTTCCCCGACCTATGGAAAACTGCCTCCCTTGCCAAAAAACGCTTATCCATCCACTTTAACAGACCAACGCCCAATAAGTATATTGCCATGTTTATCCAAAATATTATAAAAAGTCGTTAGCCGCCAATTAACACTATTTTTGGAACACAATAACGTCCTTCCTGATTTACAATCTGGTTTCTGAAAGCAGCGTAGTAGGTACATCTACTGCTTTACTGGATGTAACTGATAACATATTATCTGCACAGGATAGGGAAATGTGCTCAGTACTGGTTTTACTCGATTTTTTCGGTGCATTTGACGCAATAAATATCCCGCTGTTACTATCCAAGTTAAATTATTATGGTTTCGACGCCGGTGCTGTGCAATGGTTCCGCAGCTATCTAACTAATAGGGAGCAACTTGTTGACTTGCGTTTGGGTGACGGCCCTTAGATCGACACGAATTTCTGTAGAGAGTGGAGTTCCACAGGGCGCCATATTGGGCCCGATTCTTTTTATTTTGTACTGTGCGGATATTGTAAAGTGCCTCCAGACATGCAAGTACCATATATATGCCGACGATGTTCAACTTTATATATCTTAGACCTAACGAGTACATTAGTGCCATTAAGGACCTTAACAATGATCTTCAAAGAATCGCCGCCTGGTCAGAGGAGAACTTCTTTCGTTAAATCCAATTAAAACGAAATATATGGTGTTTGGCACAAAACAGCAGTTGGCTCGACTACCTTTGACATTTGATTTGGAAATTATAGCCGAACCAATTGAGCGAGTGTATGAAACGCGGAATCTAGGTGTCATTATGGATAAAGACCTCCGTTTTGAGAAACATGTAGCAGACTGGGTTAGACACTGTTTTTATCGCCTATAGGTTTTATACAAAATGAGACCTTATTTATCCGAAAGACTACGGGAACAGTTAGTGGAAACCCTGGTGCTGTCCAGGTTGAACTACTCTGACATGGTATACGGCCCGCGCCTATTAGCTCGTACAGACCGCCTCATCCAAAGGGTACAAAACGCTTGTGCTCGGTTTTGTTATAATATTCCTTACAGAAGTCATGAAACACCTTTTCTGAACAGGCTCTTAATACTGAAGATGAAGTCCTTCTTTTCGGTGTGGTAAAATATCAAAAGCCGGATTACCTTTAAGACAAGCTAAGTTGGGTCGCGAGTAGACGGGAATGCGGTAGAAGACAATGATCACAACAACTCTCGACTCAGTCTCAGGGTATAGCCGCTTTAAGAGGCAGCTTTCGTTATGCGGCTTCCAAAATATGGAATAACTTTCCACCACCGATTAGAGTAATTAACACAATACACGTTTTTAGACGACGCTTACGGCATTATCTCGTAGAAGTACAAAGGAAGCTAGATATGGTCGCACTAAATGTCTCAATTATATGATGTATTTATCTATCCACAGAATTAGTAGTTTTTTATTCTTGCAATGTTACCTACTCATTTCCACACTATTTATGTAGATATGCCCATATTCCTCACTATTTTTAACTGATACAAATTTATTTTATTTAAGTATACACACGTCACTTTGCAGTATAAAACTGATTTACATCCGTCACCTCAAACATCAGGTCCTGTTGAAAACCAGCGTCAGGCACTAGTTGTCTGGCATTTTTGCTGAACTGGGCCTTTTTGGCGCAGCCGTGAGGCACACTTACCTGCTAATTTCTTATGTCAGAGTATTTTTTTTTCGTACTTTATCTGATTTATAATATTATGTTGTGTCTTTTAGTCTGTGCTAAATAAATGTATTTTCTTTCTTTTCTTTTTTTTCTTTTCTTTTCTTTCTTTTTTCTTTTCTTTCTTTCTTTCATTTCTTTCTTTCTGCTTTATTTTCTTTCCTTTCTTTATATATACTTTATTGTACACCAAGATAAAAATAGTTCAAAAAGACATCTTATAACAAAAACAAACATACAACAGGCGGCCTTACCGCGATCCGCGATCTCTTCCAGGCAACCAAGAATGGAAAGAGACAGCCTGGACACAATATGGGTTTGCACTTGGTGCAAATTTTCAACAAATAATTAATTCATTATGAAAGTAGGTACTAAATACAAAAATAAAATAAAAATAGATACATAAATACATACATATAACCAATATACAGACAAGAAAACAATTCAGCTGTGTTGTTTATTCATGTTGTATAACATTATGATAACAGTGACCAGTAGTGCTCCTTCACAAGTGGCTTAAAAACAGGCAGGGATTGCGCGCGCTTTATAGTCACAGACAATGCATTCCATAGACGAGTGGCCTGGACAGTAAAAGATTTGTCTAGGAATGTAGTGGAATGCATTGGCATATTAAGTTTCATATTGTCCGATGACCTAAGAACTTTCACGTGCGAGTCACACAGAAACTGAAACCGTTTCTTAAGATAAACTGGGGTAGAAGGAAGAAAGAGAATATTATACAGGAGAGAAAGAATATGAGCATTCCGGCGATGACGAATTGGCAACCACTTGAGTTTCACACGAAATTCAGAAACATGGTCATATTTGCGCAAACCAAATATGAACCTTATACAAACTTTTCTCTTTCTTTTCCTTTGTTCTTTCTGTTCTTTCTTTTCTTATTTTCTTTCTTTTCTTCCATAGCCCAATGTGTTTTGCCTCCATAATCTGCAATAGTTCTGCACCAGCCAGGGATTGTTCTTGGGTTCTCTTGCGTGATGACTAGTGCATACAGGGAGCCTGTATGCACTAGTCATCACGCAAGAGAACCCAAGGACATTACGCGATTATCCCTGTACTAGGGATTATTGGGCTGATATCGTCTCACTGCTGCGCAAAAGCTTCCCTGATCAAACGACTATTTTAACAAATTATTTTTGTTTCAGAAATTAGACACGCAATCCTTAAGAGACGAACCAAACATCATAACAATAGGTACAAAAAAGAATGAAAATAAAATAGAACCGATAAAAAACCGCCTTGTATTTGAAGATGATGATGTAATATTTCTAGACTGTGACCAACTGTTATGTGATTTGACCACCGATTGTAAAGTTAACTTGGAAGTTTTTGATACACCATGGATGAATGGTGAAAGCGATGAGTTCAGTGGAAAAAGTGTTCATTATGACGAATTAATCAAACCAGGAGTTTATCGATGCAAGAAATGTGGCAAGGGGTTCCCTGTTAGGTAAGGTTATTAATCTTAGTATTTTTTTTTCGAGAGGATGAAGCTTTGGCAGACCTCCCAATTAGGTGGACCGATGACCTGGTGAGGGTGGCGGGAGTCCGCTGGATGCGAAGCGAACGAGACCGGACAGTGACACTTGGCAGCCTTGTACAGCAGTGGACGTGTTTGAGCTGAAATGATGATGATGAATTTAGTTTTTCAATAATGTTTTTTTTGAGGTATAAACAGAGTGTACAGTCCCGCAAATATCCATTGAAAAGGCAGTAAGCTCCGACCAGACGGGTTTTGTGTCTGGGAGTCTACTCCTAACTCCGTCAACGAAGTTTCAAGCCCGTCCGAAAGTACTCTGGTCTCACTCCGAAAGGAGTGAATACTACTCCGTAATGATTCGATTTTTCGGACGGGTTAAAACACCATGGGAGTAGTTACAACTGTCAAATTGTATTATCAGTCATTCTTAATTCGGGTTCCGAACGAATCAGCCGTCCAAAGGTGATACGCCCGTAACGAAGGTCGAAACTACGGACTTCGTGCTTATGGAGTAGACCTCCTGGTCCGGGCAACGGCCCGACGGTTGTTGGCGGACAATGTATGTGTTCAAATCCTGCCGAAACTCTGCTTGCGCGATGCAGGATTTTGTGTGACGTCATGCCATTAGTTCGTAGGTGGCGTCATGGATGACGCTACAAATTTATTTTTGGCCTGAAACAAATTACATAAAATGATCGCGAAGCTCTGGTGCCTGTGGTAGGTAATGAGAACCTGTATTACAGGTCAACAGAATTCCATCCCCCCAGCAATTGAAAACACATTGTCAATGTGTGATACCAAATATACCAATATCAATATTTAGGGTAGACACGCAAAAAACAAAAGAAAAAAGTATGTGGCCGGCAATCAGTGATACACCTAACGGGAGTAATTGGCAGTAATCACAGATTTGGGAGGTAATCTGTGGCAGTAATGTTCCCTAAAGAAATAGATCATTTTGTAGTGTTTGTATTTGGTTCGGTTCTATTTTTTGTAAAAAAAAGTGTTTTAATTTCACTTTTAGTTGTTGTACCTGGTGGGCAAGTTCTATAATAATATACTATAAACAGACATGCTATTGCAGCAATACCGAGAGATTTGCCGTCATTTATTGAAGAGTTCTGTTGTATACCTCCAAATTTTAGATCTGATGATGTTCACCACAACATATGGGGCCACCTCGGAAAAGTACACTTACAAACAAAATAGTACATTTCTTGGCGAGCATAAAACGTCGAAATTTTAACGAGCGATGTAGATATTTTCGACGCGAGCCGAAGGCGAACATCGAAAGCTACATGAGAGTGTTAAAATAAAGCCTTTTTATGCGAAACACGAACGATTCTTTGCCTACTACCTGATGAGCTTACTTGATTTAATGCAAATAAGTTCCAACAACAAATTATTAGAAACGTTCAGACTATATACACACAATCAACGCGCGCTTTTTCGAGAGGTAACAGGTTCAGTATCATTCTGCCAGTTACATAATGATATCAAAACTCCATACAAAAGTCATTTCGTAACTGTTATTATGTAATTTTGTTTATTTTTTATTTATAATCTTGTGTCTAAATGTTCACATTTTGAAACGAATTTCTTAGGCAATGTGTTACATGGTAGTGGAAAAAACTTTTTTTAATAATTAATATTTACGGAGAAAGCGGTGAACTTAGAACCTCCTCCTTTTTGGAAAGTTGATTAAAAAGAGATTGAATGGTTTTTTATTTAATAACATTTCTTTATTGTTTCAGATACGACGCAATTGTACACGAATCAACACACATTACAATTAAAAATAGTCAAGTCAGCCTATGTGTCATATGCAAGAAATACCTCGTCGGCGGTCGAAATGATTTACGACATCACTACCTAACGTTCCATAAACAAATAATTGAAAAAAACCACCTACAAGAAACTGAGTATTACAAACTATTATTCGAGGAAAATAATGAAGAAAAAAAACCGGTCGACTCGAAAATACTAAATTTATGTGATCTGTGCTTCTCTTTTTGTAAAAATACATCGTCAAAGAACTATGAGTGTATAGAAACTATTAATAAAATAGGCAAAAGATATGAATGTGAAAAATGTGGGCAACTGTTCTTTGAAATTAATCTTGTGAAGCGTTCGCAGAGGAGGGCTTTGTATGGGACGCACTCGCAAAAAAAACGAAAAAAGACTAATGAAGAACGGCTGAAAACTATTGCTAATAGATTTAAAATGATGAAACACTGAATTTTGTTTTATTTACCTACCTACAAAAAAGACTAAAAACATTGTCTTTATTAGTGTTCTGTACCTAATGCCTCCTCTACACTGCTCGCGAAGTTCCTCGGCGAAGTACTCTAGAAACTTTGGCTAAAGTCCGAAGTGCGACACTACACACTCGTTCAACTTCGCGATGAGCTCATTCGCTCTGTGGTGCCGATAGCCTGCGCACGTTTGTAGTGGGCGCTCAAGTAGCAGTTGCCGTTGCAATGTGCACTCTCGCGTATTCTAACTACGTGCATATTTGCACAACGACGTCACGACGCGAACTGAAGTCAACCGAGTAGTATAGAGAGTCACTTCGTGTGCGCACTTCGGGCAACTTCGGGCCCTTTGACTCGGGCGCTAAAACCGACAACAAATGGAAGTTGCCCGAGGCGAGGTAAAGTTTGACGAGGTAAGCCGAAGTGCCTCTCTACGCTATTGGATTCGTCTAACATTGTTCAACTTCGCGAGAAGTGTAGAGGAGGCATAAGTATTAAATTTCATTAATGTGTATTGCTCAGTACTGTACATAATTATACACTTCCAGATGTCAAGTGAATGCACAGTCCAGTGCTAGTATGCGTAGGTTCAAAGTACATAACAAGGGACTGCTCAGTGGGAGTAATTTAATTAAATAAAAGAGGGAACAGACTTTTCTTCAGCTAGCAGCGTTGCCTCTAATGGCTATTACAGGCATAAAAAAATCTTAAACGAAATAGACAGATAAATCATTTATTTAGTGCACACGAAAGTGTTGTACTTTGTAGCACGACCATGGACGCATTAATTTTAACTTTAGATGGTACTAAAATCCTTTTAATTTGTACTATTTTATACCACTAATTAGAAATTTTATACTTCTCAATTATCGCAGATATAAAGGTCGTGCTGGCAAGTTTCTTTCTCAGCACGACCACGCTAAAATTCTAGCTGGTGTAGAAGTGATGAAACATGCTCCCATGGCTAAAAATTGGTACTCATTATGTACTCCTATTTCATTACAGGTAAATTGTCGTAAATTGTTAGAAAAGCATAAAATCATTTTCTGCCTATAAGTATGTGATTTGTATACTTGACACTAGATGGCGTTAAATGTGGTAGAAAATATTTTTTTTTGCTTTTATAACAAATTACGACAATAATTAACCAGTAATGAAATAGGAGTACCTACATAATGAGTACAATTTTTTAGAATCAGAATCATTTCTTTCAACTTTTTCGGTATTGCGAAACTAATTTGGAAAAAGTACAAACATCCTCCTTTGAGTTGAAGTTCATCTACTGCGTTATGTTTCATCAAACTCGAACATTACACAATACTAATAGTGAAGTTTTGTCTCGATTCTTCCGCTTTCGTTCAATCTTTACAATAAATTCGACGTCAAAATATTGGTAATGGAAAGGAGCATAACCTTTCCGTTTCAGAGTGTAATATGCAATACGTAAAGACGTTTTTGGGAAATAATCGACTTGTTTGCTTTGGAGAATTCACTTACGCAATTAGGCTGCAGCTATCTACGCGCTTACAGCTGTCAGTCAAAAATAAATTCCATCCTTTCCAGTAACGCTTGACAGTTGAGTCAAAGGTCTGAGTTTTGGGAACTCTTTGAAATTCCTAGTCCCAGAACGGCTTTTGGTTCGAAATGAATCGTTTCATATGCGGCAGAGAAGACTGGGAGAGTTGGGTATTGACAAATTGGCGAGGAGAGTAGTTTAAGCTCTCTGTACCTATTTTTATTTCATTATATGACCTACTTGTACTGTTGAGGAGCTCGTGGCTAAATAATAACAGCCGCACTGGTCGATCATCAAGGTTAAGGAACGCTTGACGAGGTCGGTCCGTGGATGGGTGACCATTTCAACATACCGAGTATCCTCCGTGCCTCAGAAAGCACGTTAAGCAGTTGGTCCCGGCTGTCATTTGAAGATCTTTGACAGTCGTTTTCTAGTCAGAAGCTTGAGATCTGACACCAGTCTTGCCAAGGAGTACCGTGTTACCCAGTTACTGGGTTGTGGAGGTCAGATAGGCAGTCGCTACATGTAAAACACTGGTACTCAGCTGAATCCGGTAAGACTCGAAGCCGACCCCAATATAGTTGGAGTTGGGAAAAGGCTAGGCACATTGATTTTTTTAGGACCTATGATCCACATTCTTTGCGCACCCGAAATGTCAATGTCGCTCTGACGTTCGACTTTCGCTATCTGCGCTATTGGCTCACGAGGCGAATGCAGGTCGCCGCACGTGTAGGAGATGGCTCGTTTGACATTTCGGGTGCTCAGCTCACATATCAAGCCCGTGCTGTACTTGGCTAATCTCTGTTGAGCTGGGTCACCAATTCCGGTCGGGAAAATGATTCTGTGACAGAGATTTGTTTAAAAACTATAATATCATGCCATTTTTGTGTACTCAAAGTGCAAATAACAAAGATTGAAACTTGATATCTGCACTTATACAAAAATGAACACTACAAAATATGCCTTTCAGGTGTACCTACGTTTGGTTTGTGTACAAAGACTGGCCAGTTTTATTAGTAATGTGCCCATCATTATTTAGGTCTTGCCGTCACTGGACTTAGTACATGGTTCTTCAGCAAGACGCGGTTGGCGCAGTGGTTGAGCGATTGGCAGCTGCGGTGTATGTCACGTGTTCGATTCCCGCCCGGAACAAATATTTGTATGGCCTAGAACAGGTAGTTGTTCCAGGTCTGGCTGTTTGTGTTTGTAAGTTTAAATATCACCCACGATACAGGAGTAATTTCACGATACAGTGTAGGTACAGACTGTAGTTGAAAAAGATAGATAATAATCATGATCTGCGAGCTCTAATAAAACACAACCAGTATGTAACATATATTTATTAGGTATAGTGTAGGATTAGAATTACTGACATGCTAAAATAAATATACATATAATAAATATGTAGAAAAGTAATTTTTGTACATCGGACGAAATTCCAAAAAAAAATAGTCAGGGTGTTAAATAAGGATAACCAACAGAACCCATTTCCAGCATTTTTGGAATATTTGTCCGTTTAATTGTGCACGCATCACGTGAATTGTACGAAACCAATGTAGATAACTTTTATACATAAAAATTATGCGTAAATTGAAGAATTACTTAGTTTTTGTTTCATCGCAGTCGGTTCACTCTATCAAAAGTTAGATGAATTTAAAGTGTTCAAGAAATATAAGTATCACAACACACGCAATTCAGATACTCGGACAGTTGAACTCGATATTCGATAGATGGCGTTGTGCATTTGTCATTTTCTGAATGGCGGTGTTAAGATTCTCCGCGAAAGAATGATGACCTTAGAAAAAAAATGCTAGGTAAGTATGTAGGGTTGGCAGACAAATGACGGGAGTGAAGCCGCGGGCACAGCTAGTACAAAAAAAAAACCAAAACAATACTATGTGGGCAGTTCACGCTTTGTTTGAAGATGAAGAAGAAAAAATTTAGTTTGAAGGTTTCCTCTAGGCTCAGTATTTCGGTTATTTTATTCGGGACCGGACTACCTACTGAGACAAATTTTTGTCTCATTAGTTCGGTTAAGACGTCAAATAACGATCGCTTTATGTGTGCCTATAATATTTGAGGAGTTCCCTCGATTTCTCCTAGATCCCATCATCAGATCCTGACTTGATGACGATGGGACCTTCTAGGAAGTATACCCTTAACAACAAAATAATATTTTTTGAAATCGGTTCAGGCGTCATAAGTAACTAATCGGGTAAAATACAAAAAAAAAATGGTTCCGACGAATTGAGAACCTCCTCCTTTTTTTAAAGTCTGTTAAAAAAAATACCAGCAGCATTATTGAGTAAGTGAATTCGGCAAGGCAAACGATTTGGCCCTAACAATCGACCAATCCCGTGCGAGATGAAAGAGGCAGAGACATTGTGAGGCGATTGATTGGTCAATTGATGGGGTCAAATCATTTGCCTTGCCGAATTCACTTATGCAATAAGGCTGCAGTAGTCCGGACTGTGCGGAAAGTGTCACTTTTTTTAACTAGTGCTTTTTACTATCCTGTACTTTTTTAATTTTTAACTCCAACGTCAGCCCGCCGCATAGAGTTTTTATTATTTGAGAAAAGTTTAAAAACATTGTTAACTACAGATTATCATTCATATAAAAGGTAAAACAAAACTAATATTACTATTCCTCGCACAATGCATGGTAAAATGTTGTATGATACACGTGCGTAAGATGATTTCGGACTCGTGTCGATTTATCCACTCATCGGGAATCACCTACTTTCCGCACTTGTAGCATAAATAGCTATAGTATATTTTGGCTCTTTTTCGTTTCATCGAATTTCACATCATAGTGGGACTAAAAAGTTTTAATTTCAAGCTACTTTCGTTTTTTTAAGATTCTTCAATAAAATTAATAACAATAACGAAACACACCTTATCGCTGAATTTGGTTATCTTTTATTTTTGATTACTCAACACGTTTTTGATTCAACCGATAAAATCCTACTTATCTCTAAATGCAATGATAAATCCTTCATATATCTATATTTTTGTTTATCTCTGAGAAGTTAGCGAATAAAAGGACAATGTTACTTTCTTAAATTTTTATTTATATCAGGACCTCCAACGAAATATGAAGGTACACAGAAAACACAATGAATCATCAATATAAAGTAATGACAAGTGCACGCACTTAATTATAAGAGGACACAGCATGCTTTTTAGATTATCGACTAAATAAAAACTAAAATATAAACTCTTGTAATATGTTATAAAACATATTAACATATAAAAAATTGGTTGTCTGTAAAGTCGGTTTACGGACGATACTTTAACGTGACAACGTCACATACATAACGATACAATTAACGTCATCGATTTATTAGACACGTCAAAAGAAAAACATATCAAAACATGAAATACTTATAAAAAAAACTCTCCTTATATATAATTGACCTTAGGGCTTACCAACATTATGGCAAACTAGACGGCAAAATATCTTCAAAAGTTACAAAATAAAAATAATAAATAATATTATAACATACTTGCTCTTCCATTTAACTTAAGACATTGGCAGAATTGTTGACATCAGCTTTGCTTGCCATCATCCAGAGACATTGTAATACCTAGACGGAACGTATTTACGACGAAAAAGAAACTGTCAATTCTTTCGTTCTTGCTTATAGAGAAACTCTATGGAAAAGAAAGAGACAAACATAGACAAACGCTACCATCCTAAACGTCAAAGAGACCACTTTTTAGACCCATCGGTTAGCAGCTCTAATGAAAGTTTTTCGCTATTTTCAAGCCTTTGTATCGTTTATATCAGGAAGAATTTTGTTGTTTAATTATCTGCATGAACCATGTCGTGTGTGGCTAACGGTTGCAAGAGTAGAATGAGTGTATAACGGACAGTTAAACTCCATAATCTATAGATGGCGTTGTACATTTGACGTCATTTTCTGTGGAAGAATGATACTAGAGAAAAAAAAATATAGTAAGGTAGGTAGCAAGTCAAGTAGGGTAAGCAAGTATAGTTATTGCCAAAATTCTAGGCCGCCCTAAAGTTGGCTTTCCGATTCGCATGGCACGAAATTATGCTGTTTTGTATGAGATTTATTACTGTGCAGCCAACTTCAGGGCGGCCAAGAAGTTTGGCGAGAACTATAGGCAGGGGGTGTCAACTCTATACCTCGAATCAACGACTTACCTTCAAGGGCTATTTCACGTGTGGCTAGATTAAAAATAATAATTCGGGATCTAATACACGAGACAAAAAAAAAACGCTGTATGAGGTTTTGGTATATCATACTATTAATGTCAATACTGACGTTGACGTGTGTGCAATGTGGTTCCTTTTGTCGTCGCTACTGCCCGTCTGCTTAGCCTAATGATAAACCCGGTGGCATAATACGCCCAAGGTTCCGGTTTCGAGTCCCTGTTATGGGTAGGTGTTTTTATGTTTTCTTTTCGGTGTGTTGGTCTGGAGTTCTACTAGATTTCACTCAGCAAAATTACCTTGCAGACTGTTAGGTGTCCGACGCTGTAGTACTAAAACTAATAGCCTGCAGCGGAAAAAGGCCATTGGAATCGCACGAGGATATTGAACGGTACCCTTTGAGGCGGCAACTCTGGCACGCTTTCCTCTGCTTGACATTCTGGCGGATATGGATACGAGGGTTTATAACCGGATTCACGCCATCCGCCGGAATGGTGACAGCGTGCTGGGGACCGCTATAGTAAGGCTGAGGCGGCAGGAACGGCGCCACGCGCTTGGGCGGCTACAGTAGCCGCAATTTTCGTGCAAGCGCGTTGTCGAAGCCAGGCTTCGAAGTGCAGCAGGATGTGAGAGTGAGAAAGGAGCGCATCTCCTACAGGCTCACTAAAGTACTGACCGGACACGGTTGCTTCGGTGAGTACTTGAATAGAATTGGGCGAGAGCCCACGGCAAATTTTCAACATTGTGGAGGCGACCTTGATTGTGCACAGCACACGCTCGAGAAGTGCCCTGCGTGGGCCTCTGAGTGGCAGGTCTTGGTCCCCAGAATCGGGCAAGACCTGTCTGCCAGCAGCTGTGAGGGCCATGCTTGCAGAGACAGAAAATTGGAGGGAAATGGCCTCCTTTTATGAGACTGTGATGGCCCAGAAGGAGGCCACCGAACGAGATCGTGAGAAGGCCGATCCAGCTCGAAGAAGAAGGCGTCGGAGAGGCAACCGCCTTGATGCCTAAAACGCCGTGACCCCGCCTGCGTAATAAGCAAGCGGGACTCCGGGGTCGCGGGTGTTCAGATTGGGGACTCTATCCGCCCACCAAGTGATTTCGGGAAAGACGGCAGCACAATAATCACGTGCTGCCGTGCACAGCGAGTCTCAGGGGAGGCACTTCTTTCAGGCTCTCTAGGGATGTGCCCTAACAGGCGTTGCCCAGAGGGAGTTCCGCTGTGGTCTTTTAAGAGGTGACGGGCCTCTTTCAGGTGCTGATGGTGATCTCCGGGGTGGTTTTAGTGAGGTAGAAATCCCACACTCTCTGATCTTTTCCCCAAGTCCAGGCGCCTTTTGAAGGCCATAATACCTCAATGCCGAAAACAAAACAAAAATATAGGTAGGGGTCTCGTCACGTAAAAAGAACGCTGGCCTAGAATCTGCGCAGTGAGCGATTTATCGATTAAACTGGTGGTATGCGACGGGGGAATGGTCTGCGAGTGTTTCTGTGCGCGCACGCTATTGGTTCGCCAGTTGCCCCATGCTTCCCGCGCTGAGATCACGCTTCGTTCGCTCCCAAAATACAGTCGCACACAACTTTCTTTGCACGACGAAGGTTTTAAAAATGAAGGAAAGAAAAATGATTTATAGTATTTATTGTTTTATGAAGAAAGAAGTTGAGAAAGGAGCAGTTAATAATTTATAATGATAAGATATTTATATATTTATAATAATAAGATCGAAATATAAAAAACATTCTTAAGATTAACTAATTTAAATCAAGCCTCTGCCAAAGTTCTAAGTAGCTACTAGCTAATAAGTATCTAATAAGATTCTACAATAAAACAATTACTCTTAAAAAACAATATCCTAGTACTTTAGAACGCGACTGTACCCATGCGCAAACAGATCCCCTCCACTGTCGCTCAGCGTTCTTTTTACGTGACGGGACCTGTAAGTAACCTACCCTAGGTTGAGTTGACGGGAGCGAAGTCGCGGGCACAGCTAGTATAAAAATATGGACTAGAATAGACACTGTTACACACACCGTGTGCTATAAATCGAATCGCTTAGAGTCATCAGAAAGTTCGCTTAAACTTAAATAAAATATATTTGCCGACTCAATTCTCCAATATTTTTCCAATCGGGGACTGTGTCCATACGAGTCCAAACGTATTCGTGTATTTTTTGTATTAAATCATGAACATCAGCTTTTTCTACATCCTGAATATCTAATTTTATATCCTCAAATAATGTACGTAGCTTCATTTTATCAATTTTATTTACAGCATTGAGTACAGTTGAAATTGGCT
Organism: Orthosia incerta; assembly: GCA_948252205.1. Taxonomy (NCBI): domain Eukaryota; kingdom Metazoa; phylum Arthropoda; class Insecta; order Lepidoptera; family Noctuidae; genus Orthosia; species Orthosia incerta. The sequence goes on from OX411769.1 coordinate 6,563,606, forward strand.
CTATATTATCCATTTTGACAGCTACTATAAGCATATTGGTTTCCTTCACAATTTTGATGAAATCCATCAAATTATTTTTGTTTAAATTAACTGTGACAATTGACGTAAACAAAATTCGGATTAAATTCCGTAAGTCGTGACGAATCGCTTCACAAAGAGCTGATTGGATTTCACCATTCTTATTTTTTGGATTTTTACTTTGTTTCAATAGCAGATCAAATATCAATTTATGGTGTGTTTTTAAAGATAAAGTTAACTCATTTTCACTAAACATTTTATCATCCAATGTTGCCAATACATTCTTATTACAGTTGAAAATCATCTCGTTTATTATATACTCCCAAATAATTGTTTGTTTGTTTTTTTTACTAAAGAGTATATCACAGATGTATTCGATGGCAAAATATTCTTTGAGCGTAGAGTGTACGAAAATTGGAACATCGTTCACTTCAATACAAATAATGCCAGTTCTCTCTTCTCCCTCTTTCAGTTCGTGTACCAATGTCTTAAATTGTTTTATGTCATCTTCATCGAATAGGCATTTGTCATAAACAGCGTATGCAGCTAGTTTTTTATGCTTATCCATAAAGTCTGCGTAGGCTCGTTTGTAAGCTAATATATTATCCGGTTTAGTCATGTCTTTTCGGGTTTTATCTTCATAACGTATTCTTATTTTAGTCTCCAGAAAATATTTAAACGAATCATAGTTTTCGGTGACCCAGTTCCATTTGTTAGGTTTTAAGTTAACATCGTTTATTTTATTATGGAAATAATCCGCTAATATATTCAGGTGTAACGGATTTGCGACGAATTTGTTCTCAAATATGTGAGTTTCATTACAAAACTTGAACAGTTTATCAAGAACTTGCATCATCGAAGATGGCGCTGACTTAAGATTTATTTTTAAATACTTTATAAAGCACAAACAAACTAAAATAACTAGAATATCTTTTCCTAATTGAACGCATGTCATCGAAAATAATTCACTTTTCTTTATTATCATTATCATATGATTCCTGTTTTTCCACATAAATCTGATGAATTCGTCAATATTTTTGAATTGGTCTTCATTGAGATCCTTCAATATTTTCTTTTCATCCCAAAAAGAAGTCAGATAAAAGTTCTGCTGCCGAACTTCCAAGGGTTCTATTTCGAATAACGTATCGAATTGTAATTCTAATATTGTATTCATTTTGTTATAAGATCTGCTAGTGATCCACATTTTATGATTTCGAGAAAATTTCTTCACCGCTTTTATTAATGCCAACACTTCAGTCGCGTAGGTTGGGCAGATTTCGTCAAAGCCATCGAATAAGATTATTAGCGTTTCATTACTGTTATAAAAATTTAGAAAAATTTTCATTTCGAATAAAGACCAATCATCAACTGTGAAATCCTTGAGATATACGGTACCGTTACATTCTTCTAGTGTTATATTAATAAGATCGAGCGTTTTGCTACTTTCCTCGCTGAGTGCAGCTTGACACAAGAATTTAAAACACTCTAAAGCATCGATGTTTGTATTCTTATTTTTCCACTTACTAAATTGAGTCGTGTGCTCCAACAAATTTACTCTCACTATCCATCCCCTTTTTAAACATGTTTCTTTTGTTTTGAGAGTCAAATGAGTGAGCAGAGTTGACTTTCCCATTCCGGGGTCTCCAATTATAAAAACATTATTATCACGTGTATCTAATAATTCGTGAAGCGTTCGTAAGTACCTGCGGCCACCTTTTTCATATCCCCGTCGTTGCCCTTCCTCTCTTGGCCTCTCATCTCGTCTTCTTTCCCTCTTTACTGATTTAAATTGTTCTTTGAAATATTGTCTTACACTCCTCTCGATGTATAAATTTGGTTTATAATTTGAATTCATGACTGGTTTACCTACAACAATTTGATTACTATTCATAATTTTATGTAACACGTTACCTCTGACATATGTAATTGAATTGTTGAATAAAATTTGACCCAAATGTACTTTATCACCTTGAAATATCACTGTAGTGTCCTCTAAGATACCATTCCGCGACTCTTCGCTCATGTCAACTAATCTATTTTTTTCATCGTTTATTACGTTACCTGTTGGTGAGAATATTTTTGCATTTTCAAAGGACTTCTGGTCAGTAATGATGATTACTTTTTTGTTTTTCACAGAGCTTACAATATCGTCCAATTTGCTGGTGGAAATTGTGACAACTACAGCGTTATCAAAGCTAACAATAAGTGTTTTCACTTCTTTCGATTTCATTAGTTCTGTACAAAATGCTCTGTTGTCCCTTGCTGATAAATTACCAATGAATTCAAAATCTAAGACAACGGTATCCCTATTATTGGCCTGCATTGTGAGCTTAGCAACAGTAAGTGTTCTGTTTTCTGTGAAAATAATAGTGCCTGAGACCAGCTCATTCAACTTGATTGAATTTACAGCTTCATCACTGAAGGTGTAGTTTTTATTTTTAATTCTTTGCATCATATTTATGATACCGAGCAACGGTTGATTTGTACTAAGCATTACAGCATTTTTATATAGACACCCCTTTTTTTCTAGGTACGTTCCCACTGTAGATGTCATGCTCCATTTTTGTATCGCATCATGATACTGAAGAAATATGGCTTTGGAAGTAACTTCTACATGTTTTACATCTTCACCTTGAATATTATTGATGTCATAAATTAAATCACTCTCAATTTTTTCCTCATTACATTGAGATGGATAAAATATTAGTGTACCCAAAAATTCATGAACTACTTCTTTGATAGATTCGTCAGTGGTTAATGATAATTTTGGATATGCCTTTGTTTTCACGTCAAATTTATATTCATTCAAATTATCTAATTTTGCTTTCAATTTACAATATAACTTTTTAGCAAGTTTCTCTAGTGATTCGTAGTTATCATTGAACTGCATCAGTTTTTCATCTGTTTCATCAAGCACGAATAAATTACCAACGGCAGAAGCTAAGAGGCAGCTAGAATGGTCTATGGTGACAATACTCGTTTTCGATTTTTCTATAAAACTTATAATTTTTAATGCTAAATTATTCAATTTTTCTTCGATTCTTTCGTCGTCAACTTTTATCGTTAAGTCTTTATTGCCAAAGGAAGCAGGAACTTTAAATTTAAATGTAAAACATTCTGTCTGGCTTTCAGGCTTATGTCCAGCAATAGACTGCGATTGGCTGAGTTTAGTCAAACATTCCTTTACTGCCATTTCAACTGTTCTTCGTATATTGTCTTGCGATTCGTTAATTTTGTCAAGAAAAAGCTTATAATGATCTGGTGTATTTTTATCAAGGAATACAAATTTTCCGTTTTTGTAAATTAATCGGCTACCAACTTCTCTGTATAATGTTTCAGGATCAGTGATTGTACGTAAAAGAACAAGTGAATTCAATAAATTACTAGACCGTGTAGGATTATCACACTTACGTCTTCTTAAAATCTCTGTGCACATTTCATCTTTAAATAGTCGCAGATATTCTTCGTTGATATCAAAGAAATCTTTTCTAAAGCTTGCGTCACGATGTCCTTCAGGTTGGATCTTGGAGACGTTGAATACTTTTTGTGCCAAAATGACATGGTACCGTAACACGAGTTCATTATTCATCAACGTTTGGTTGTCATTTAACTCTCCGTAAATATACTTCACTATCTGTCGAGCTAATTCTGTCATTTGTTCTTCTATTACTATTTCATATAAAAGCTTCACATGTTCTTCATCGTGTGATGGTGTGATGTGATAATGTGAGCCAGGTTCTCCTGTTTTAATCAGAGCATTCAAAAGACCGGCAAAACTTCCTTCGTATTTTTTAGTTTTTTTGTCACCTTGTGCAGTTGTATAAATAACAAATAGACATTCTATTTCATCAAGTGTCCCGTTGAAGAGGACGTCTGTGTTGTTAGGTTTGAATTTGCGTCTGATTACTGAATAACTTTTGAAATATGCCGCCCAATCGCTTTTATTAAGTGAAATAAGTGATTTTTTCATCTCTCTGTCTTTTGCTTGTATGAACACTGTCATGGCCTTTTGGTTTTCTTTCAATTTAACTCTCAAGCAAATGTCATCGAACGAACCTATTTTGTCTACGTTTGTGGCTAGATATATTTCTTCGATGTCATCATTGTGTATGGCTCTAAAGTAGATTAAACTAAGAAGTTTCGTCTCGTAGCATTGCCCTCGTATTCCGGATGTGCCATCGCGCTTCGGGTACTTTTTACAGACAGTTTCTTTAGAGCTCCCCATTGTGTTATAGAAGAGAGTCAATGCGACAACACTCACAGTCGCACTTCCTACCAGTCAGCAGGAGCCGTGGATTCCTCGAAGAATATCTGCCTTGTGACTGCAAGTTTAAGATCTGTAAATAATAAAAGTAAGTTTATTGTAACGGACACTGAATGGCTGTTTACGTTGCATGGTATTTTCTAGCATAGCGACATTTCCCGCGATAATGTGCTTGGGACTTTTAATTGGTTGGCTCGTTCATTATGAGTGACCGTAATATAGATCTTACAGATTGTTTGCATTCTAAATTATTTTGAAAAAATAAGTAACAGTTAATGTTTAATGTTTTCGGAACGGTAAAATCAGGTAATCGGTTTTTATAGCACATATTAACTGGACCCAAAAACTATTATGTACCGTTTAGTAAATCATGTTTTTAATAGGCTAGGAATAAGTCCAAGTTGTTCTAAAGTATGATAGAGATAAGAATATATGATACATGACAATTAGTGTAGCGGTTATATAAATAAGGCTACAAGTATTGTCTCGTGATCTTTACGTGCAACTAAAAGAACACGAGAAGACCAAAACTACCACCTTCCACTTCACGTGGTAGTTTAAAATACGTTAGACGTAGTTCCACGCGAGTTTTGGAGTAGGATTATGATAAACCTTGCAATATACATAAGATTTAGAGAAAATTAGATAAGATTATGTATGTTTTCATAGTTTCATACATTTCATTTTATTCATTTTGTGTTGACTTTTTACTCCTCTTATATTTTTCTAGGTAGAATTAAGTATGTAGATTAAGGAAATGAATGGAGAGCAGTGGTGGCCCAGTGGTATCGGCCGCGACTTACAAGTTATAGGTCGTGGGTTCGAGCCCAGGCAGGCGCTTTGCTTTGTGTAATTTTTTTCATCACCACTGCTCTCGAAACGGTGAAGGAAAACATCGTGAGGAAACCGGCATGTCCTAGAACCAATAATTCGAAGACATGTGACATCCACCAACCCGCACTGGACCCGCGTGGTGGATAACCGCACATTCCCTCTCACAGAGAGGAGGCCTGTCTCCCAGCAGTGGGAACATTAATAGGCCGATGATGATGATTAAGGAAATGTATAATTTGTGTAAGTTTAAGTAAAATTAGTTAGATAAAATCGGCCTGCTTGCGGTATCGTACCCAACTACCGTTAGGTAGAAAGGGGTGCCATTGTTTGCGCTTAGCAGTTTTTGTATAAAGACCGAACCTATTGGCAATTCTAGTCAGATAATTAATTGGAGTTTCTTGTTCGTTCTTCTCCACGTAGGCTTTTTCCGAACGGATGGTAGAATCACTTTATTAAGATCCAGCCCTAGGTGTCCCCCCAGTGACGCCCTGAGCCGAGGTTCGACCCCACAGGGGGTAGCCCTCAGAGTGTTCGCTGGTTTAGTTTTTGAAGCCTGGCTGGATGGAGGCTAAGAGATTAATAAAAAAATTGTTTTACAAAAATTACAACAGACTTCCAAACAAAAACACTACAAAGTGAAAAATAACTTCAATTTCGGAAGTCGGTGTTCCTGTTTTCGTTTCTTCGTTTTTGACACCGACTTCCGAAATTGAAGTTATTTTTCACTTTGTAGTGTTTTTGTTTGGAAGTTGGTTGTAATTTTTGTAAAAAAGTTTTCATTTTTCACTATTTAGTTGTGGTAGGTACATAATGGACCATTTCTATAGGCTAGGTACCTATAACGCCCAAAGTTAAGCCAGAATGGATAAACCCAATAACATGAAACTTAAATAAACAAAACCGGTTGAATGAGAGTATACCAGGGTGAACTGTTCACACCTGCGTACTCCTTTAAAGCGTACCAGTGTGATGTTATGTTATGGAATGGTGTAAACAATAAACAGATATGCGATTGCAGCTATCCCGAGTATTAGCCGTCATTTATTGAAGAGGTCTGATGTATATCTCCGAAGTTCTTCATCAAATCTTGATGAAAATTAAATGGGACCACATGACACACACCAGCTTTCGAATAAAAAAGCTTTCTCAGCTCTCCAAGAAGAAACATCAACAAGGAATAAATTTGAAGATAGGTACGAGTCAAGACAGTATTTTCATTAATCAACAAGAAACCCATACATTCCACTACAATTATGAACTAGAAATTTTAACTCGTCATTTATTTGCCCGAAAAATCTGGTGCGTTAAACATTGAACCAACCTTTTTTCTAAGTTATATAACTTGCTGGAAGATAAAGCTAATAATTTCGTTTTGGTGTAATCGGTTCGGCAAGGTTTCATAAGGTTTCTTAGTTTTAGATTATAGAAAGCCCGAAGAACAAACGAAAACCGTAAAGAAAATTCTTTTAAAAATTAAATTCGCCTCACTGTGTACTGCGGGTAGTTTTCACTGAATCATCCGTATTTTAACAGTGAAACATAAAGTAAAAATGCCTATTTTTTAAAAGAAATGCTGCCACTGCCACTGCTGGACATAGGCCTCCCCCAAGCGTCGCCACATTGACCGGTCCCGTGCGTCTTGCAACCAGCGGATCCCGCAACCTTCACCAGGTCATCGGTCCACCTGGCGGTGCGTGGTTCAGACCGCACATTATTCCACGTCATGTTACCGTAGTCAAGCCGCTAAGATTATCGAGTTATCGCTGTGATTTTCCGCAGGGTTTCTCTAACAGTCGTGTCTATATCAACAAACCTACAACGCTTATAGAAAGTGTTATCCGCCAAGATCGGGGTGATCCGAGCCTCTACAAAATACATAATGCCAGTCTGTTACTGTCCCACTGAAGGGCAAAGGCCTCTTCTTATTCAGAGAAGGCACAATCATTAATCACTCAATCTCACAAACATTAAGTAATCATTTTATAAATAATAAATAAAATATATCTTTTTCATATCAGACTTTATCGACACTCAATTTTGGCCCATACATTGAAGCAAAGGCTCAACTGGCTGCCAAAAAGTTGGGGATCCTTTCGGAGGTGAGACGGTACTTCACGCCAGAACAGCTGCATAAGTTGTATCAAGTGCAAGTTCGATCTTGCATGGAGTACTGTTCTCATCTCTGGGACGGATCTGCCAAATATCAGCTTGATGCACTAGAGTCGATCGAAAAACGGGCCAAGAGGCTCATTGGCAATGAAGCACTGGTTGAGTCAAAGCTCCAGAGCCTTGAACATCGTCGCCGAGTTGCCAGCTTGTCGGTCTTTTATCGGTTACATTTCGGGGAATGTCCGATGGAATTGCATGATTTAATTCCGCCAAGCCCGTTCCATCATCGGACTACCAGACGTACGGCGATGCGTCATCGGTTCATGGTGTACATCCCCCCCATACGCACAAAACGTTTTGGGGACACTTTCATTATGCGTACAGCTAAAGAGTGGAATTCCCTGCCGGAGTCTGTGTTTCCCGATAGCTACAATCTAGGGGTCTTTAAGTCAAGAGTGAATGGGTTTTTTCTAGGAAAGCGTGCTTCACCGTCGACCACATCATCGCTTACCATCAGGTGAGATAGTGGTCAAGCGCAAGCCTATAGATAATAAAAAAAATATATATATCTTTTTCATATCAGACTTTTATCGTCTTTCATTTGATATCCCAAAGTCAAAGTCAAAGCACTTTATTTCAAGTAGGCCAGTTACAGGCACTTTTGAATTGTTAAAAGACAAAATAAAATATTACAAAATTATGGTGCTACAGTCCCAGTCACAAGACATAATAACTGTGAAAGTACCGTAGATCCCGCTCGTTATGATAGCAAGACAAAAATTCCAAGAAAAGTTTTTGGTTGTACTTGTAATATCTATCATGTTTTTGTAATATGTATACAAAAAAAGTTAATTGAAAAATCAAAAAACCCGACTGCTTAAGAAGCGAACTGAAAAGACGTAAACAAGAATAAAATGAGGCTGTGCAGTCGGAGGATAACGGGGACAACGGGAATACACCAAATATTCGCGAGCTGGCTGACCAAAACCAGGTGTATCCTCCGACTGCACAGCATGATTTTCTTCTTGTTTAAGTCTTTTAGTTCAATTCTTAAGCAGGCGGGTGTTTTGATTTTTTTATTTACCCACCTTTTTTTATTTATAACTTTTTAGATAGGTATTTTTTTTTAAATAGTTACATTTAATCATATAAGTGTTATATAATTTTGAAATCACCTCTTAAAACCCTATATTTGGATACCCCACACGATGGGGTTGAAAGAAAAAAAAATTAGACTCCTACAAAATGGCACCCATAATCCGCCATTTCTCTATTTTCCAATTTTAATGTAGCCAGTGACACTCGCAAGGTGATAAGAATCATCAAAATCGACCATCGCGTTTGGTCTCTAGAACGCCACATAGGAACAAACATACGTACATACACAGACTGATAAACACATTACCATCCTTCGGCAGTCGGGTAAAAATGTAGCCGTATTCACTTGGATCGGACCAAAAACAGAGAGCAGTGGTGGCCCAGTGGTATCGGCCGTGACTTACAAGTTGTAGGTCGTGGGTTCGAGCCCAGGCAGGCACTTTACTTTGTGTAAATTATTTCTTCACCACATGCTCTCAAAACGGTGAAGGAAAACATCGTGAGGCAACCGGCATGTCCTAGAACCAAAAAGTTCGAAGACATGTGACATCCACCAACACGCACTGGGCCCGCGTGGTGGATAATGGCCCATTCCCTCTCACAGAGATGCGGCCTGTGTCCCAGCAGTGGGAACATTAATAGGCTGATGATGTGGACCAAAAAAATGAATCGATTGACACCTCATGCATTTAAATTGGCTATGTAATTTAAGCGCTGCGATGGCGTGTCAGTGCCTACTCAACCCGATTAGACTCAACCCGATTAGACTCAACCCGAAGAGTTTTAACCTCACGGATTTCCTCCGTGGAGATCTCTTTCGGGACACGTCGAATCACCACTCGGGTAGGCATGTTCTCTGGGAGGGAATAGCTATGTAACGAGATGCTTCTATCTTTGAGAAAAAGAGTTAGCTCTCGGTAATCACAGGCAGTGGGGACTTGGATTCTGATATCCTGTTGGCTTGAAATTGTTTTGGTATAATTGATTTTACGCACGACACAAGCGTTGGACACATCATTCAACTTTGCTCTAGCCTGAAGATAAACAGCTAGTGGGGGTTGTTGCTTCTTAGTGGAAGCTATTATCATGGGGCTGAAGGAGCGGCTTATCCGCGGGGAAGTGGTATTTGTAGCGTGTGTCCCGCTCTGCGTACGTACATTCAAACACGACCCAATCCTAAATAAAAACACTTTCAGCGTATAATTGTTTATTTATTTAAACACTGAACCAGATTCTAAGTTTGAATTTAATATAAACATAACATCACGCCCGTATGCCCCGAAGAATAAGGCAGAGGTAAACCTACAGTAGACACATTTGGCCTCTCAATTTGAATTTAGAATAAGTGCTGAAATGTACGGTTTCTTCTGGTAAAAAAAATATAATCAAGGCCCATTATGTTGTAGCTCTATGGCTTTGTCAAGACAAATAATAACTTTAAATATAGGTGACGAGACGGACATTTAAATACATTCTAAAACAGTGCAAACAAATAAAACAAACGTAAAAAATCTTAAAAAAACAAGATTTTATTTATAAACAATTGAAATAAAAATACTTACTACTTATACAACTTATCAAACAATGTTTTTATTAAAAATAACTTTAGGCGTGAAAACTGAAAAAGCGTCAAGCGAATAATAAATTTTAAAAAGTACAGCCAACATTTTCGAATTGACCTATTTTCGGTTTAAAGATATTTATTTCTCAAAGAACAAATTTCAGTTCACTTAAAGAGAAACTTAACTAAATTAACAGTAGGTAGTAGTTAATAATACGACATTCATATATCGAAGGAACTTGACGTCATAGTAAAATTATTAAAACAAGGGTAGATTAACAATAACAAACAAAGTAGCTTTAACAAAACTCACATATACCTTCATCTGTTGTTATTAGGAAAACAATATTAAAATAAAACAATTATTCTTACTCTAATATTATAAAGAGGAAAGATCCGACTGTAAGTTTGTTTGTTTGTAAATTTTTTCGTAAACTTGTTTGTTATGGATAAACTCAAAAATCGTTTATCTGGTTTTGGAAATTCTTTTACCAGTAGAAAGCCACATTTTATATGACGGAAACGAGTCCTGTGGGAAGGACCAGGGGAGCGAAGCCGCGGGGAAAAGCTAGTCGTCTAATATAAAGTTCCGTAGACCTTTTTTAAAGGTCGCTATACTAGTACACTCTCTGACAATTTTAGGTAATCTATTGTATAACTTAACACCCTCACATTGGATAGTTTTCATGCCGTATAAGGTTCTCACTGTTGCAGCTTCTAAGTCGTCTTGGTTTCGAGTATTGTATCTATGGATCTTCTGTTTGAATGATATATTCGTGTGTATGTTGGTAGTTAGAATTTTTCGGATAGTCATGCATGTGTGATACGTATTTTCTATCACTGAATCAACCTGTCTAGCCTGTTCCCAACTATGTTGGGATCGGCTTCAATTCCAACTGGATGCAGCTGGCTATCTTCTAGTATTTCACATGGAGTGACTCCACAACCCAGCAACTGGACGACACGGTAGCCATTGGCAAAACTGGTGTCGGAAATTCTGTTTTTGACTATCCGTAACGACTGTCAACATCAATAGCATTACAGCTGTATGTAATGGTTCACTGGTCACCCATCCACTAACCGGCTCTGGAAGTCGATGAAATCTACACCGTTGTCAAGTAATAAGGGCCGGGACGGACCACCTCGGTGAGACCACTTAAGGTTACACTAGTCGAAAATTCTTCCATACAAACGTAGTCTAGGGAATATTCCACTGTTTGACAATGTACGTTTAAAATAAAACGCGATATCAATTTATATATAGCATAGTAGTTCAACAAAGCAAATAATTTTATTTTGAACATATACGTTCAGTCGTTTTTTCATGATATCCAGACTCCCAAAGGTCTGTTTATAAAATTTCGCGCGCTCGGTTTCGTCCTAAATCATTATCCATTTCGCTACAAATTTGCAAAAGTGTGTATTCGTACGCGAACTAGCTTCCTACTGCTCATCAAAACATCTATCTCTTCCGCACGTGTTGTCGGTTGATATAAAATGCATTTTAACCCCGCGCACAAAATAGTTCATGCCGTTGACTAGTGTAACCTTAATCCAGCTGCACCTGAGATTTATCCTTAGAATTCCTATCCAAAATAAATTTAGTAGATAATGTTTAGTCAATTAATCCCTCTTATAAACTGAATAATATTGACATAAAGTTCGTTACGTCATCTTCGAAAGCTTTAAGTAGTGACTTTTGATTGTATATGTCACAGTTAAAACTCGTTTTTCGTTAGAACTCGTTTTCCCTAGTTAGAACTAGTTTAATCTGAAAATCAAATAATACAGTGGTAAATTCTAGTTTTGACTAGGTGTTTCTAGTTTTAACAAAGGCATTTAGTAAAAACTAGTTCTAACTAGGGAAAACGCGTTCTATCTAATGATAAATAAATGATTAATGATTTTATTTCTGTAAGTTGGTTTGTACAAACACTTTTACATGTCGATCATATTTTTAAAACTAGATGAGGTCGGCGTTTCCTATCTGGCTACTCTGAGAAGAAAGGCCGAAACAAACTCAGAGGTCACAGTCTCTTTTAAAGTCCAGACAAAACAAAAATCTGGTTTAGATCATGTGAAGACCATGTAGATTGATGTCTGAAATGGTCTTTTGAGGAAAGAACCAGCCAGATTGAGTGTACCTGTCCAGTCAGTGCACGCATTTGTCAATAACCGAGCAGCTCAACACAGAATTTAAGGAGCTCAACGATTCGACAAACAATACCAAAGAAAGGACATTCGGGTAGGCCGCATAAACTACTCAAACTGCCAGACCACGATTAAAAACTAAGATAAATAAAAAAAAAAAAAAACGGTTTTTTTGGCGGGATTTTTTCGAGTGAACTTCAGCGGCTGTTAATATTATTTGCAAATTGATTCCTAGTGGATATTGTGATATAAAATTGGTGTAGTTTTGTGTCTCAACTGTCTACGCAACTGGACAATATGTGAAATTAGTGACAGAAGTGATCTCGGGATAGTGGAGCGGAGAATTTTATTGTAGTATTGACTACCTCCGCAAAGCTTACTGGGAAGGCTGACTCGATACAATTTGCTGCCAAATACTCCAAAAAACATTAGAATATGTTACATCCGCATTCTAATGTTACTAATGAATTCCAAGAAAAATACTGATGACTAGGCAGCATGGTCTCAGACCTTAGCCTGTTCCGTAAGGAACAAAAAAAAAAAAAAAAAAAAAAACAAAAAAAAAATGGTCCACATAGTCTTCACATTCACAATAATTAAAATAATATAATACTTTAAAAAGTAAATATTCTTGTCAGTCTTGTAAAACTGGTTTTAACTGTAACATATAACTACATTCAGAAAGATCTGATTTCATTAGTAAAGACTTTTTGCTTTGTTTTAATAGCAAGTCGTAAGTTTTAACACAACATTCAAAATAAAATCTCGTATAGATTTTTGCTTATCTTCTTTAGTTTCTGTTTTCAGTAAATCGCAGATAATAAAATATTATAAGGCTTTTAACTCTCTGTCGATGTACAAATGTGTTTACGTTAGTTTAGTTATTATTTGTTTCGCATTTGACTCTCAATGACTGTATTTGACCTAGTACCTACTTTGGTTTATTATAATCTTGCCACTATTTTAACGACTTCTTATTTTAAATGTTATTAAAATTATTTTGATCTACGGTTATCATATTCTGAGAGCTCCTGTGATACAAGAATATCCTAGCACGGCATCTAAAATTATTATATCTACACTGGTTATCTAAGATTCATACTGTTCATTCATTCATTTACATTTAGTGATTTAAAGTCTCTAATATGTCACTAGCTTTGCCCGCGGCTTCGCTCGCATTACTAAAGGTTTTATCAATCAATTCTGTTTGTCGATATATAGGTACAGCCATTACAAACGTAAATCTGAGTGTAATATTAGTTCGCATTTTTAATATTAGTTAGGATTAGTATTTAACACTTCCCCTTCCCCGTCTTCTTGTTCGTCTATGATCGAGTCTAAGCACATTTCTAAATCTTCTAACATGGCTTTTGCACTATCTAATATAGTCTTATGTGATTTTTCATTCATCTGAATCAAGCTATATTCTTTTTTTGCTTGTAAAAAATAAGACTGTATGGTTTTTACCAAAGTCTCATTTATTACAAAGATAGTTCGTTTGCTTTCGATAAGTTTTTCAATAAGTTCCAAATGTTTGCTGTTTTCGAATGCTCTCTCTATGTTATTGCAAACAATTATCAATAGTTCATTTTTTTTTATTTCTGTCAAGTCTTTGAAGAAGTCGTTGTAGCGACTTGCTGGCAAAATAAAAATACGATCTAAATTAACCACAAAACGGTTAATAAAATAATTTAATGATTGTAGGATTTCTTTAACAACGGGCGCTGTGTTCTCTGTAACGAAAATTGTAGCTGAAGGTTGATCTTTCAATTTTAAGCAACTTAAAGCTTTTTTATTAGTTTTGTATCCAGGAAAAATTGGTGATGTCCCAAAATAGGTAGTTGTCTCATTCCGACGTCTTCGAAAACGTTCAAAATATATGTTGCTTTTATGTCTTGTGGCATGTAACACCATCCACCACCTTTTTATTAAGTCGAGATATTGAAGAATGACCGTGTAGACTGTTACTCTGTTTTTATCCACCTTGGCACACTGGTGATCAACTATTTCGTTTTTCAAAAACTTCTCTATGCCCGTATCTTCGGCCTGGTTCTTGGAAAATATAAGTTGCTTCAGTATATATTTTGCTGAATTCTCCACGTCTCTATTAAATGAAAGTTTCGGACACTTTTTGACTTTTGCATCGAACTTGTTAATTTTTTTATTAATTCCGGTTTGCAATTTTATGAACAGCCTTTTTGATAGTTCCTCTAGTGACTCCCAGTTATCTGTTAACTTGTTCAGTTTAGTGTTATTGTCGGTAATTAATAAGTTTCCAACAATGCCAGTGATTGCTCTTATTAAATTGAACATTCTAGACATAAAGCGATCGACCTCATCGTCTATAGCTTCTAGCAGTGAAGATTTGATATTTAAATACGGATACTTTTTAAAGTCATCTGCGTAAAAAGTAAAGACTTCTTTGCCTTGTTCTAATAGCAAATCAAAAATTATTTGCTCATGGTCTTTAACGATAGCGCGCAGATCAGATTTAATCATATAACATAGAATGTCGCGAATGTCCATATAGAATTCAAACACTACATTCAAAATGAAATCCCATGCCAATTTTAGCTTATCTTCTCTATTTTCTGTCTTCAGTAAATCGCAGATATGTTGTGCGGCGAAGTATTCAGCGAAAGTTTTGTGTATGAAATTCGGTATACCACTTTCTACACTATGTATTACACCTGATTTTTCCGTACCTGCTTCAATCTTTCCTATGGTATCTTTAATTTCTTTCAGTTCTTTATCACTAAAAATTTTGTCTGAATCCGGTTTGAAAACAGCGTAAGCTCCTAATTTTTTATGTTTAGCAAGAAATTCAACTCGAACGTTTTCATAAATATTTTTATTGTCAGGATTGCACAAATCAATTTTGTTTTTCTCTTGAAAGCGTCTCTTAAGTATTGTTTCTATGAATGATTCGTAGACCATATAGGTATTGATATTTAAACTCCATCGGTCAGGGGTGATGCTTTCGTCTTTTATTCGATTTTGAAAGTAATCAGCGAACAGGTAAAGATGTAAAGGAGTGCTAAAGTTTTCAACATAGTACCTGCCCTGATAATCAATGTTGCTATAAAGTTTGTCACAAGTTTTAACTACAAACGCTACAATCGGACAGGCGTTAATGTCTTCCCTCAAGTGAGCTAGAAAATTAAAACAAACGGTTAGGAAGAGATGCTGATAAGCTCCTTGATTTTGTACATTTTCAAAAATATATTCGGTGGTCATGAATTCCATAAAACTGCATAGATTATCACACTGTTTTTTGGTCAGGTGTCTTAACCTAATATTGGATTTCCAAAACTTCGCCAAATATACATTTTCTTCCATGTCAGATAAGTATTCTATTTTACACGAGTTTCCAAATGTTTCCTCCAGCCTTGATATAACTTTGTCATAGGGTCTAGTGGTGATCCACATTTTATGTTTCTGAGGATAAATTGCGACTGTTGTAAGTAATGTTAATACTTCATCCATGTACGTCGGACAGATTTCATCGAAGCCATCAAACAAGAAAATTATTTCTTTTCTATTGTAATAGTCTAAAAACATTTTTAGTACGAAATCCGTCCATTGATCTCCGGTACAAGATTTTAGAGTTACTATACCGTTTGATTCTTCCAGTTCCATCGACAGATCATTATTTCGCCTCTGCTTTTCAGTCAAAACTTCACAAAAAAACTTTAAACTCTCCAAATAACCGATGTTTGTTTTATTTTCTTGCCACCTGCTAAACTTTTCGGAGTGAATCAACAAATTGATTCTTACTATCCACACTGTTGGTTTGAGTTCTTTCGTTTTCAGTGACAAGTGAGTAAGCAAAGTTGACTTGCCCATACCGGGTGTAGCTGTTACTACAGCCACGTCGCCGTCGTCGGGTATGTCATTTAGTGTTAGTACGTACTCAGTTTTAGACATAAAACGTGCAGCGTTGGTTACCCATTCCGTTGAAACCGGTCGCCAACTAACGCGTCTGTCGATGTACAAATGTTTAACTTTTTCGTAATCTGAATTACTGTTTGTTTCGCCTAGTTTGATCGAATCGTTGTTCATGGCTGCATATAACACATCTCCTTCAACAAAAGCCATGGCATGTTGGTCTATGATGGAGTCTAAGCTCAATTCCACGTCTTGAAATGTAACTTTGGCATTCTCTAAAATATTCTTTTGTGATATTTTACTCATCTGAATCAAACTACATTTTTCATCGATTACTACATTATTTGCTTGTACAAAATAAGTTTGTACTGTTTCCAACAAAGTCTCCTTTATGACAAAGATTATCCGTTTCTTTTCAAGTAGTTTTGCGATATCTTTTAACTTTTTAATCCAATTTCTATTTATGATATTGCACACAAGAATTATTAGTTGATTTTCATTTGTTTTTACCAATTCTATTGTGACGGTTTTGTAATCTTTTGCTGGTAGATCTAAAATATATTCTAAATTAAACACAAAATGGTCAGATCTTTTTAATGATTGCACCATTTTTGCAACTGAAAGTGCGCTGCTCTCTGTTACAAAAATTGTAGCAGAAGGTCGATCTTCCAATTTTAGGTGACTCAAAGTTTTTTCATTGAATGTGTAATCTAAATTGTTTTTTATTTTTGTCATATAAATAAGACTTATGATTGACATTACAGGTTTGTCTACTATCAATGCTAAAGCATCTTCATAATGTTTGCTTTGTTTTGTTAGATACGACGCTTCTTTAAGCATCCACCATGTTTGTATTAACTTATGATATTGTTGAAAAACTGCATCAACTGTAACTCGGACGTTATACACCTTAAGACACTGTTGGTCTTCTATTTCGTCTTTAAGACACTTTTCAACTCTCTGTTCATCCGCCTGATTAGTGAAAAATAGAAGTTTCTTCATAAAATCTTTTACTAAGTTCTCGTCATCTTCGTCTCTTTTAAGTGCCAGTTTAGGAAACTTTTTGACTTTTACATTAAACCTGTATTCGTGCAAATCTTTTGTTCCGCTTTTCAATTTCATGAATAGCCTTTTAGAAAGTTCTCCTAGTGACTCCCAGTTATCTGTGAACTTCATCAGTTTTGTGTTTTCTTCGGCAATTAATAAGTTTCCAACAATGCCAGCGATGCCTCCGTTAAGTTTTAGGAATCCATCCCCCAGGGAATCATCTATGGTGACGATTTTATCAGCGCCTGATTTGGTGATTAATGTAGAGATTTCCGACTTCAGATGATCCAGTCTTCTCTCGATTTTACTCTTCTTAATTTTTATTGTTATATCTTTATTGCCAAATGCAGTCGAAACTTTAAACTGGCGTGATGTTAAAAATTCTTTCGCTGCAAAATCAATGTTGTATTTGTCTAACTTTCTTATTTTGAGTATCTCTTTGTAAAGCGCTCTTTTGAATAAAATAACAAACTCTTCATCGCTTTCAAAGAACTCGTGCCGAAAGCTTGCAAGTCGATGTTCGTCGTCTTCAGATTGAATCTCTGAAACTTTGATAGCTTTTAGCGCCACAAGGACATGGTAGCGTGACATAATATAGTTCATGGGCAATATGGAATCATCTTCTTTACACAGAAACTGACCCATATGTTCGGCTAACAGAGTGACTTGATCTTTTAACATTTCCAAATTCTCATCATCTTCACAGTCAAATGTATGTTTTGGAAACGTTTTGACTTTAATATGAAACTTATAATCGTGCAAATTTGGAATTACAGACTGCACTTCAGAGTACAGTCTTGAAGCTAGGTCTCCTGAAACATCTTTATCTGTGAATTTCATATATTTAGGGTTTTCATTGGAAACTAGAATATTACCAATTATGCCAGCTAAATCGACGTTTAAGTCCAGGAATTCTTTTCCTATAGATTCATCTATAACTATGATATTTTCCAATGTTGACGCTTTGATTAAACTCACCAATTTATTTTTCAAATTGTCTATTACGGATGCAATGAAAACTGAAGGTTCGACGTTGTCTTCTTTACCTCTTATTGTCAAATCTAAATTTCCAAATGTAGTTGGTACTTTAAAATTCCGTTTTATTAACATATCTTTCGCCCCTAATTCTATGGCTTCATTTACTTGTGACTGTAGAACATAAACCTTTTCAAGTTGTTGTCTCAAATCTTCAGACATCGATTCACTGACGAACTCCAATTTCAGCCTTTTGTCATTATACATGACAACATTTCCGATTAGATTGCTAAGCACCGCGATATCCAGCGGTTTAGTAAATAGTTTGGACAATAAAATATTGAGTTTCGCTTCTTTCAATTCCCGTTTTCTTAGCATTTCAATAAAGAGCTTATCTTTGAATAGTATTATGAATTTATCATTGTTGGTAAAGAAGTCGTTTTGAAAAATTGCGACTCTATGTTCGTCTTTTTCATTTTTACGTTTGATCTGCGAAACATCTAGCACTTTTTGTCCCAAAATTACATGGTACTGTAACATCAGCTCGTCATGCATTGGCATAATAGACCCATCATTATTCTCGTTTTCCTTATTATCTTTGGCACAATCAGTAAGAAACTTTGCCAGTTGCACTGCAAGCGCAGCGAATTGTTCCTTCATGACAATTTCGCATAAAAACACAATATCTTCTTCCTTATGACATGGTTGCAAGCCTTCATCACCCGTACCTATCCAACTGTTTAATTTGTCAGCAAAATCGCTTTTAAACAGCTTAGTATTAAGATCGGCTTTGGCAGTGGTGTACATTATGAAGAGACATTCTAGTTCTTGAAAGTTGCCTTTAAACATGACATCTTTGTTATTTGGTTTGAACAAGCGGCGTATGCTTAGGTAGCTAGAAAACCATTTAGCCAAGTCACGTTTCCTGTTAAGCGTAAGTTGAACGTTGATGCCTTCTCTATGCTTCGCTTGTATGAACACTGCTACTGGTTTGTTTTCACCTTTAACCTTAACTGTGGCTCTAATACAGATATCATCGAAAGTTCCAATGTCAGAGACATTGCTAGCTAAAGTATAGTCTTCGATATCTTCGTCAAATTTAGTTCGGTAATGTATGAGACTGATTAATTTCGTCTCATACAGTTGTCCGCGAATGCCGGAGGTTCCTTGACGTTTTTTGTACATTTGGATTTGAAATATGATTTAACTTCAATCAATCTGCCTAGCCTTTCGTCACTTGTCTTCCAATTTAACCAGATACAGTGAAATATCAGTGTTTAATATGGGGCGACAACCTATTTGTCCAGTTACTGACTGGGTAGTCTGTAACTAGACAGACGGGTTGTTGTTTTTCTCGAGGAACGCAAGGTTTTTTTTCATGTAAAATATTTTCACCCGTACACGGACTGGCATTTGCAAGCGTTACTTAAGCTTGAAGATCTGGATTGATGCATATGGCGTTAAATAAGTAGCCAAGAGACTTAGCTGCCTGGTGCAACTCTGATTTATAACAATCTACATTATCTAGCCTCCAGGAGTGGAGATGCAAACATGTACGTAAGGAGCACCATGGACAGACAACCCCGCTGCCACCTTGCTGACTTAATTATATTTTTACCACAAGATGATATTTGTAGATAACGTAAATTAGAACGCTCTCAGGTTAGGTGGAGCGACAATCCGCAGGGTGGCTGACTCCAGTCTAATGAGACTCGTTGAAGACCGAGTTAAATGGCATGCGATTGGAGAGGCCTGTGTCCAGCAGTGGGCTACTGTAGGCTGATGATGATGTCGATGTGCTATCCTCAAGCAGTTCGTTGTGATATGAAAATAGAAGCTTTACCAATTACAGCGTTGTCCGCACACCATTTTGTCTGTCCTTTTTTATGTGTCTTATCTTCGGAGAAATAAGTTTGTTGTACACCTTTTTGTTCTTCTACAAGTTTGAAGATCTGCAATATAATATACACATATTTAATGAAAGCGGATTTGGATCAGATGCAGACTGAAAATGCAATTTAGAATCAAAATTGAACTTCAAAAATGTAGAATCTGCAGTATTAAATCCTTTATTTCACACAAGCTATTACCCGCAGTTTCGCCCGCGTTTATATTGATTTTGTCAATCAATAGGGAACATTACTGCCAATTGCTTCCGCCAGATGGCGCTTGACGGCCCGGGGTAAACAAAAACATAACAACATGGTGCCTACTACTGTTTGTGGTTATCGAACAATTTTTTACTGTTTTTTAAGATAACTTGTGTTCAAAAACCAAATAATAATATTGGAGAAGTTAGTTAGCTTCATTTTTCTTTCACTATTAGTTTTATATTTTGTATGCATATACTGCGAAATTTAGTCGCTCGACTTTGACAGTTTGGTTTTTTTTAGGGATGGGTCCGATATATCAAAACGTAACTTATATCGGATATGTGTTAGATATCATATCATATCGATATCGATATCAAAATAACCGATATTACAAAAGCTGTATCTAATAAAAACCTTACTAGCGTACGAGAACGAATAAATCAAAACTTAAAAAACGCAAACTTCACAAACGTTAGGAACCATATGCGCTACCTCTCTTTCTAAGTATTATTTCGCGTTCGTTGTTAGTTTGCTCATCTAAATAACATTTTGACTTTTGCAAACTGTACTACTGATATCGATTTCGATATCGATATGAAAACACATACATAACCGTTTGCGAAAAACCGAAAACGCCCTTCTCTAGTTTGTTAACTCCGATTCCTGTGGCGCCATCTGAGCGCAGCTTTGCGGATAGTTCCCTATTCTGGTTGTTGACATACAGGGTGAGAAAAATCAAATGTTGCAGTTTTAGTTTTAATCAAAATCGGCCCCGTGACCCCTTTGACTGTTTTATGCTATTCTTCATAGTGATGATTTGGCCATCTATGCCCACTTGGAAAACTCAGCCTGTATAGGTACAGGAAACATTAACATAAAAAACGACTAACTTATTTAATTAAAGACGTTGGTCAATACAGGTATAGGTTAAATAGTTGCAAAAGGAAACAAAATTAACTACAGAGTCATAGGTTCTGCTTTGCTGCTAATTGAAGATACCTCTCTAGCATAAATTTTATCTACAGTTAATTGATATTCCTTAATTATGTCGATAATGGGTACAATATTTTAGGACGCTGCTTTAAACTATATTGTATGTCCTTTCATTTGGTGCTAATATATACACATTCTGGCCCCTGGACATACGCGACTATCTGCAGGTATATGTAGCTGGCCGTGGGTAAAGCATGGCTTTTCCAAATGCACCCCTGCTACCCTTGAGCTTTGTTAATAGTAATAGCAAAACTGAGTTTGATTGGAAACTGGAATCTTTTGATTTTATATGATAGGTCAGTGGGGATTATTGGGCTTCGACGTATGAACACGCTTGCCCACTTTCTCACCTGATGGTAAGCGATGATATGGTCGAAGGCGCTTGTCTAAGAGTAACCTATTAACTCTTGACTAGCTATCGGAAAAAAACAGACTCCGGCAAGGAATTCCACTCCTTAGCTGTACGCATTATGAAAGTATTTCCAAAAAGGTTGGGAGAGATGTCCACCATGTACCGATGGCGCATCGCCTTACGTCTTGTAGTCCGATGATGAAACGGGCTTGGCGGAATTAGATCATGCAATTCCATCGCACATTCCCCGAAATGTAACCGATAAAAGACCGACAAGCTGGCAACTCGGCGACGATGTTCAAGGCTCTGGAGCTTTGACTCAACCAGTGCTTCATTGCCAGTGAGCCTCTTGGCCCGTTTATCGATCGACTCTAGTGCATCAAGCTGATATTTGGCAGATCCGTCCCAGAGATGAGAACAGTACTCCATGCAAGATCGAACTTGCGCTTGATACAACTTAAGCAGCTGTTCTGGCGTGAAGTACCGTCTCACCTTCGCAAGGATCCCCAACTTTTTGGCAGCCAGTTGAGCCTTTGCTTCAATGTATGGGCCAAAATTGAGTGTCCATGTCAACGTTACACCAAGAAGCTCAAGATGGCCCCTTTTCTCATACCTGTTATTATATTGGCACCTATTATATTTTACCTTATTGTGTAATACGAAGCCTCATCTCATTATATAATCTAAATAAATATGCAGATCTCAATCATTTGTTATCAAAAACATGCCTGCAAAGTTTCAACCAAATCGGAAGCCGCAATAAAAAAATTCATACACAGTTCAGCTTTCCCCATTTACCCCCTTAAAATTCGAATTTACAAAAATCCTTTCTTATCTAATGTTTACTATTTTTATACTACCACCTGCCAAAATACAGGTACATGAAGAAAATTGGTAAATCTTACCTTTACAACCCCAACCCCCCCTAAAAAAACAAAACACTATATGTTACGGAAGTATTGCCGCAAAGTTTGAAGCGAATCGATCCCTATAATAAGAAGTTTCAGACAAAACTAACCCCTTCCATTTCTCCCCATTCGATAATTATTCAAAAAGAAATAGCCTATGTCCTTCTCATGGTCTAAAACTATCTCCATACCAAATTTCAACTAAATCGGTTCACAATAATAAGAAGTTGCATGATATGAAGTTACATACAAAATTAACACTGTCCCCATTTCTCCCCAATCATGTTTTATGCAAACAAAGTAGCCTATGTACTTTCCCGGGTCTCAAACTCTCTCCATACCAACTTTCGTCTAAATCGATTAAGCTGTTTAAGGCCGTACCCTGACCAGAAATCAGCATGAGATATGAGCATTCCTATTGGCCTAGCGGCACTGGTGGCGCATGAATTACGGTAGTGAATACGCCTAGATTTTAGAATAAAATCTTTATAAAATCGAATATTGGTCTTTTGAAAAAATAAAACTTACAAAATGTTCGTTATCAAATTGTCTATCCATTAGTGTTAGTATAAAAAATAATTAATGAACACTTTACGAGGAGATGCATGCTATCAATAATTATTTCACATTTTTATGGTTTTGTTGGAAGGAGATTAGTGACTCATACATAACGTGACCAGACGTCCCGTTTTGAACGGGACTGTCCCTTTTTACAATTACGAGTCCCGGTGTCCCCGAAATGAACTGCGGGACGCAAAATTGTCCCGTTTTCAGAAACCGCGCGAAAATTTGAGTAGCGGATACAGCTCGTTTACATGCGCGCGTACGAAATCAGAAGCTATTGTAGTAAATGTTTTGACGCCTACAGCGATGAAAGAATTAAAAGATGACCTTGATAAGTGCAGTTGTATTACAATACTAAACGACGCTTCAAACCACGGTAACAAGAAAATGTACCCTATTGTAGTGCGCTTTTTTCAACCTTACGTAGGTGTGCAAGTAAAAATTTTAGATTTCCAAGACCAACCTGGTGAAACTTCTGACATCATTATCAATTATTTAAACCAAGTGTTGACAGATAATAATTTGACAGAAAAAGTCGTAGCATTTTGTGGGGACAATGCCAACGTCAATTTCGGAGGAGCAGCTAGGCGAGGGACTAACAATGTTATAACGAAATTACAATCATCTCTGAAAAAAGAATTAATAGGTATTGGATGTGGAGCCCATGTAATTCACAATGCAATAAAATCTGCTGCAGATGGGCTACCGGTAGATTACGAAAGCGTTATTGTGAAGATTTATTCATTTTTTTATATTTACACGGTTCGAGTTGAAGCTCTAAAGGAGTTTTGTGCCGAAACTGAAACGGAATATCAACAAATGCTCGGCTATAGCAAAACCAGATGGCTTGCTCTTATGCCTGCTTTGGAGAGGGTTTTAAAAATGTATCAGCCGTTAAAAAGCTACTTTTTGAGTATTGAAAAATGTCCTCTGTTACTAAAAAACTTTTTTGAAGATCCCACATCCGAATTGTGGTTTTATTTTTTACACGCTCAGTCAGCAAGTTTTCATCAAGCTGCCTTGAAACTTGAAGGTCAGACTGTATCGGCAATTGAAGCTGCGAAAGAAATCAATCAATTAAAAGACAATTTAACTCAGAAACAGACCCATCAGTTTCTTCCATTTACTGTCCGTCAATTAATGTTAAAATTGAAAAATACTGGTACTGATATCGATGAAGAATTTGTGAAGAGGATGGCTACAGAATTTTATAAAACAAGCCGTGAATATCTGGACCAGTGGACTTACTTTCTTACCAAAGAATTGGAGATATTTTATTGGGCAGATTTAAAAAAGGTCCCCACATGGGAAGACATTCAAAAATCTCTGGATGTATTAATTGAAAAACAATATATTGACTGTAATAAGGATACTGAAGTTTTTGACGAATTTTCATTAATTTCTAATTACATTACATCGCAAAAAGTGACTGAATGGAATAATTTAAATGTTTCCACGGAAACCCGTTGGGTGGAACTATTCAAACACTTTCGCGCCAACAATCTTCAGCATGAAAACTTTTCGATTTTAATTGAATATATTTTATGTTTGCCTGCTACAAATGCTCCAGTAGAAAGAGTATTTTCGATTATGAACAAATTGTGGACATCTGAAAAAACCCAGTTACAAATTTCAGTTCTAAAGGCGATGTTGATAATTAAGGTGAATATAAAAAAAACGTGCCAAGAGTTTCATTCTTACTTGAAATCGTCTCCAGCTATATTAAAACAAATTTGTTCCTCTGATAAATATAAATATAATTAAACATTTTGGGTACCTATATTTTGTGATTCGTAACTTTTAACCAACTTTTTCTGAATAAATAACTTTAAAAAGTGTTTTTTTTTTTTTATTGACAACCTATTATTTGACCGAAATAAACCGATGTCCCGTTTTGAGTCAAAGAATAAATGGTCACGTTACTCATACACCTCTTTAAAAAAAAAGTGTACTACAATTTTCGAATCAACATTATGTAGAAATTTAATGTATTTTTATTAATTGATATTTCTTTTTAAATAAAGAGTAGATAGCTCTTAAAAACTGCACAAAATTCGACTAGCGCGGCGTATTGCTCAGGGAGGCACCTAAAGCGTGAAAAGGTAACAGACAGATATAGTTACGTTCGCATTTATAATATTACCAGCGGCATCGCCCGCGTGATTGTCAAAAATGATCCCGAAGAAACATATTCCCGGGATAAAAAGTATCCTTATATTCCAGACTATAATCTATCTCTGTGCCAAAATTCATCCAGATCCATCCAGTGGTTTGAATGTAAAGAAGTAACAAACACACACACACTCACAATTAGTGTGATTATTATATTATGCATGTAGCCAACTCATACGTTTAAATTGACCAAGTAATTTAGGCACCGCGATGGCACATTCGCAAATACAAACATACATTCTTAATACATACACACAGAGACTGCTAAAATCATAACCCTTCCTTTTGGACCTACCATAGTTGGGTAAAATATAAGAAAAATTTATAATAAATATAATAATATCCACTAGCAACGTCCCGGTCTCGCACAGGTCAAATTATATTATAATAAAAACCTTCTTCGTTTATTGCTATTTCTATTTGTGAAAACTGTATCAAAATCATTGAGATAATATGTACTAGGTACGTACTAATATATAATTACCTCAATGATCAAAATCACTTGCGTGGTGTAGAAGAAGTAAGCGGAGAAATAGAAATGACGTCGACAGACGCAGGCAGCGAATTTGTTATACTATTTAGAGAAGTGAGTACTTACTGTCCATTTGTTTTCAATAGGCACCTTAATCATCGGACACTTAGGTCCGCCTTTACACCGGTACTCTATTTTAAAAGCACTATGAAACTACTTAGGTCCAACTCTACAGGATTATCAATGGTTTTATCATCGCTTATTTTTTATCGCTCGAGAGGTGTGCGTCATGTAACCTTGATAAGGAGATACATACATACTTAGTTTTAAAACATTTTTTAACACTGGCAACATTTCATTACATTTTATTTTTTTATAAAAATATATGTCGCAAATAGGAGGGCTATCTTGGATAAACACTCGATCTTGTGGGCTTTCGTGGGTATATGCATGCTACAAAGCAGGTAACTTAATAAATGCCGATTTGGAGATAGTCCTTGTTCCAATCTTATCAAAGCAGCGAATTCGGCCACCTATTCGTTTCGCTTTCTCTCAACAAAACACACTTTCAAGTTTATAACGCCACACTTTAGGCTACTTCTCAATTATTTCCCTTACAACTCTGTTTTCAACTTTTTGCAAACGCGCTACCGCGCGTTCCTTTTTCTAACTTTTTCCGACCAAATATGGCGGGAGACTTCGCTCAGGTCGCCATCATTCTTGGCTACCCTGTTTTCATTGGTTTAAGAACACCTCGGGCAAAGTTCACAGCTTTTAACATCCAATCAAAATCGAGTATTTTGACATAAGCCAAATAAAGTGTTGTCAATCGAATAAAATCGAACTGAGATTGAATCGTAGGCTAAATGTTGCCAATTAAACAAAACCGAATTAATAAGTTCACATGCGTCATACATCTCCGTTCTAGATTACTAATCGTAAACCTTCCTCCTACATATATATTATAAAATTTATTTGTTTTATTCATTTACAGATATAAATGTTCTTACAGGTAATAAACTAACAAATGTAGTCAAAGAGATGCCATTCAAAAAATGATCACATACATATTTGTGATCCGGGTTGACAAGTAAAATTTATTTAAATGCAAAAATCAAGTAAAAAACATCAAGGTAAGTATGCAAAAATGGTCAGGCATTTTTCATACAGTACCCTGAAATGCGGTTAAACGGGCTGGCTTGTTCAACTTTTAGTTTTAGTTTTATTTGCAGAGTGCCGCCTGTAACATAATCAATTCATGGAATCGATCACACTCTTTCATTCTGTCAATTCAACAATATTCATTGTGAGTTTTACGCTGTCGAGTAGACGGATTTGTAACATACGTAGCAATGGATTTAGAACTGTGATTTAGGGCCGGTTTCTGAAGTCGATGTCACATCTCAAATCCGCTGACAATTTGTCACAAATTAGCCAGCCCTCAGTTGTCAGTGGGTTTCTCAAAACTGCATCATCGAAAAATTACGTAATCGCTTGTTACATTAAATAATCGGCATCAATTTATTTCGGTTAGCTACCCTAGCTGGTATTCATCCAGTTCATTCACTAGTCTAACGTAATCAGTGACTTTAAATAGTATTTTATCTTGAGCGGCTGGGTTGTTGTAGTCGCCAAGTTAAGCAAACCTTACCAAGGACGATTTTTGGATGGGTAACCACGTATTTTTTGGTTTGTTTTTTTTTGGGTGGGTGGCCCTGCCAGGGTAAGCAACACTTACTAAGGTCAGTATTTGGATGCGTGATCATTTTTTTTTGGATTCGCTTGTTTTTAGATGTGTGACCCCGCTAGGTTAAGCAACACTTATCAAGGTCAGTCTTGGGATGGGTGTCTACTTTTTATTGGATCACTTGTTTTTGAATGGGTGACCTTGGTAGTGTTGTTTAACCTAGCGGAGTGACTTTAGGATGGGTGACCATAATTTTTGTGGTGATGGTCACCCATCCAAAGACTGACCTTGGTTAGTGTTGCTTACCCTGGCCGGATCACCAATCCAAAAACAATCGACCAAAAAAAGTGGTTACCCATCCAAAGACTAACCTTGGTAAGTGTTGCTTAACCCGTGCGGGGTCATCATCATCATCATCATATCAGCCGGAAGAAGTCCACTGCTGGACATACGCCTCCCGCAAGCGTCGCCACATTGACCGGTCCCGTGCGTCCCGTAACCAGCGGATCCCCGCAACCTTCACCAGGTCGTCGGTCCACCTGGTGGGGAACCTTCCAACGCAACGTCTTCCGGTTCGCGGTCGCCACTCCAGAACCTTGCTGCCCCATCGGCCATCCGTTCTGCAAGCAATGTGCCCTGCCCACTGCCACTTAAGTTTGGCAATTCTTCGGGCTATGTCGGTAACCCTGGTTCTCATGCTGATCTCTACATTTCTGATTCGATCACGCAAGGAGACTCCGAGCATAGCCCTCTCCATTGCCCTTTGAGTGACTGTAAGCTTTCTGATAAGGCCCATTGTAAGCGACCACGTCTCAGAGCCAAATGTCATCACTGGCAACACAAACTGGTCTTAGACTTTCATCTTGAGATACTGTGGTAAGTTTGACGAGAAGATACCGCGCAACTTCCCGAACGCTGCCTAGCCGAGTCGGATTCGATGGTTGACCTCTTTCTCGGTTGCGGGGTTACCTATACAAAAACAAGCGGACCAAAAAAAATATCCATCAACAAACAAGCGATCCAAATAAAAGTGGTCACCTATCCCAAGACTGACCTTGGTAAGTGATGCTTACCCTGGCGGGGTCACCACCCCGGCCGCTTCAAGTTAAACATAAACCTATCCAGAAAGTGACCTTGGTAAGTACTAAGTACAGGGTACAGTGTGTGTGAGCAAGGTTCGATTCCCAGGTCAGTAAAAGTTTGCTTTTTTTTGTTTTTTTTAAATACAAAATAACAATTTTTGATAATTGTGTCAAGTTTTTATAATGTAATTAATTTAAAAAGTTTGTAATAACCTATTTTTTTTTATCTTGGTAATCAACTATAATTGATTTTGATAACTATTATTATATACTAAATTATTTTTTTACCGTAATATCAGCATTTAAAATCATAATATTAATTTTAATCTGTAAATAATCGACCAATATAGGTACAACAATTATAAATTAGGCAAAAAAAAATGTGACAAATTGTCAATCGCTTGTCACACTTGTTGTTGAGAAACTGAAATTAGAATTAACCGGCGATTATTACGTTATCAGCCCGATAATCGAGAGCTGGGAAACCGGGTGTTAGTCTATAACGCAATTAAGGTGCTGGTAACACTAGCTATACGCTGGCTGACCAGTTTATGGAATAGGGATTCCCCTTCAAGTTGCGCTCGTGCATGCTTCTAGATCAGGGATGGTGAACCTTTATTGGTAACCGTACCATTTTAATAATAAAAAAAAAATGTTACAGCTTAAAAATAAAAAAAATGTAAATATAGTATTAACTAATTCGGTGTACAATAATCTTCCAGACTTGAGACAAACGTAAAATTAATTCGTTGTTAGGGAAACTTGCTAATTACAAGCTTCCCCATATCTGGATAGGGACATTTAATGGACAGGTAAAACTAGATTCTATTAACGTAACTTTTGATTTGGCAATAGTCTCGTTCCCTATTAAATAAGAGGGTGTTCAGTTAGTGGGGTGTTGTTCTTAAGTAAAGATTGTATAAACTTGTACTTTAATAAATAAATAAAGCTGGGTCAAGGGCCTGATCCAGCAAGCAGTACCGCTGGACACGGCTCGTATAGTTAGGAGGTTCCTCTCTCTGGAGCCCTGACCGCCGGTAGCTTGGACGCTGTTCCCGATACCGGTGGGCCTCTATTTTGTATATTTTAAAATGTTTTTGTTTTTAGTTCTAATGTGCGCGATAGTAATCCCCAAGAATACAGTTTCCGTTATTATTTCAAGATTTTTGCCGTCAAGATTTAGATTTAGGTCACGTTGAGGTACATTTGGTAAAGAGAACTTTAGACATTTTGTTTTTTTCGCATTCAGTAAAAGATTGTTAGCTGCGAACCATTCCGAGAGAACAATTAGACTTTCATTGACATGTAAGACATCCGTATCTTTCCTATCTATTTTAAAAATTAGCGAAGTATCATCAGCAAATAGCATTATATCCGATAATTTGGCCATCATAAAAGGGAGATCATTAATGTATCTTACAAAAGAGGGCAATCCACGACGTTTTATAAGTGCCCATGTAAGCCTATGTAAAATAAAAATATTTGATTTTAATGTTATCGTAAATGGAGTTATAGATGCAAATTAATCTTATATTGGCGCGCCCGAAGTATTTTGTCGCCTGCCATGGGTTCAGCTTCCCTGTGTAGTACGATTAGCAGAGACATGACTTAACCACCCGTTAGTGCTGTCCCAGACATAGGTTACGTCAAGGTTACGTTTGATATTAGTAAGTTTATACTTTTGGTCATGCCGCAAATTTGTTATGTGCCTAATATTTTTTTCATTCAGGACCCGGGTATCATTTTGGGATAAAAAGTTAAGGTTTATGTCAGTATCACTGGCTCTTGTGATATAGGATTTCCTAGTACAAGAGCCAGGGCAGCACTGATATTTTTGTACTGAAGTCAATTTGCCCAGCCTTTTGCCAACTTCGTTGGGGTCGGCTGCAGTATAACCGGCTTCAGCTGAGTACCAGTGTATTACATGAAGCGACTGCCTAACTGAACTCCACAACCCAGTAACTGGGTAACGCGGTACTTTTGGCAAGAGTGGTTACACCGAGAATCGTAACTAGAACACGGCTAGGCCGCTTGACGGTACGTCTTTTCCCAATCGGTGGTCACAAGCCTTCGGCCGAAACCTACCACCAGTTAGTGTCACCTGATTTGCACCTCCGGGAGACCATGTGTAAGGAATCAAAGGGTACACTCCTACGGAATGGGTGACTTGGCCCCCAAAACTCTAAAGCAAAAGTCATCGAACGAACCTACTTTGTCTACGTTTGTGGCTAGATAAATTTCTTCTATGTCATATTTGTGTATGGCTTTAATAGTTATTTGTGTTACAAGGAGACAAAGTAATATTTTGTTCTTCCAGGGCGTTACTTTGAATTCAGAGCTAAGCGAAGGATTCTACAGTAGAATCACGAGCGTAGCGAGGGATTCTAACGTAGAATCCTGAGCTTAGCGAGGAATTCAATATACGCCGCCCGAGAACAAAATATTTTGTCCCTGAGTCATACACACTATTTTTCATCACTACCTAAGAGAAAAATAAAAAGCTACGAGTACTCGTAGCTTTTTATTTTTCTCGTTAACGTCACATACTTATCAAAGAGTAAGTATTATACTAACTCCTTACTAACCAATCACAAAAATGAGTTTATCACCATAGAGAATTGAATGTTATAGTTAGTGATATATTTTTTTTACATTAAAACTTCACGCGAGCGCCTCCAACCCAACTACGCAAATCTACCAGAAGCACGAAGCGGACCAATCAGAAGAGAGAAAGCTCAAACTCCTACGGGCGGAAAATTGGACTTGGCTCCCGCTAACCTCTATAGACAATTGTCGTTTTTCGAATAGGCGCGATGACAAGTTAATTAAACTAAGAAGTTTCGTCTCTTACCATTGCCCTCGTATTCCAGATGTACCATCTCGCTTCGGGTACTTTTTGGGAACAGTTTTCGTAGAGAACGCCATTTTGTCATAGAAAACAGTCGATGCGACAACATGCACAGTTGCAGGACCTACCATTCGGCAGGAACCATTAACTTCTCGTAGACTGACTACCTCGTGACTGCTAGTATGGTAATCTGTAAATAATCAAACACATTTTAACAATAAAACTAAACTGACTTCTGTAGTATTACGGGGTATAAAGAAACCCTTATAGGATCATTTCCTTGCCTGTCTGTCCGTTCGTCTCTCAGTCTGTCTGTCCGTCTGTTCCCCTTGCAAGTGTCGTGTCAAGACAAATTTATACTTACTATAAGTCTAGGTTTCCTCACAATGTTTTTCTTTACCGATAACAGCGATATCAAAAAAACTTATAAAGTATAAAATGAATAGTGAACATTACGCAAAGCTGAATGTAAATTAAATAAATGCTGAAACATAGTAAAATTGTTTACTTAGCACTTGGTAAATTTTAATTGTGATCCTATATGATCCTTTAAGATATCCTGCGAGATAAGACAGCCAGAAAAAATAATTAAAGATAAGTTCATGATTGCACTTGTAACATCAATATCATCATCATCAATACATATAATAAATCTGTAGAAAATATTGTTTGTACATCGAAAAAATTTTCAAAAAAAATAGCTAGGGTGTTAAAGGATAACCAACAGAGCCCATTTCCAGCATTTTTGGTTTTTTCTTCTGTTTGTCTGTTTATTTGTGCACGCATCACGTGAAATGTACGAAACCAATGTAGATAACTTTTATACATACAAATTGTGCGTAACTTGAAGAATTACTTAGTTTTTGTTTTTTTCATCGCATCGGTTCACTCTATCAAAAGTTAGATGAATTTAGTGTTCAAGAAGTAAAATTATCGCAGCTCACGCAATTCAGTTACTCGGACAGTTGAACTCGCTATTCGATAGATGGCGTTGTACATTTAAAGTCATTTTCTGAATCGCGGTGTTAAGATTCTACGCGAAAGAATGACCCTAGAAAAAAAAAATTGGTATGTAGTATGTTTATATATGTGTATGTAGGGTAGGAAAAAGGTAAGTAGGGTAGGGTTGGCAGGCAGATGACGGGAGCGAAGCCGCGGGCACAGCTAGTCTACAATATTTTTTTATCTTATAAAATGTAGCCTATCTCACTCCGACTATACAAACGAATCGATTGACACCTCATGCATATAAATTGACTAATTAATTTAGGCAACGCGATGGCACATTCGCAAATACAAACAATATATGTTTGTATTTGCGAATGTGCCTTGCGTAATACGTAAGTACATACTAATACTGGCAAAATTATAACCTTGCCTTTTGGCCCTACCATAGACGGGTAAAAATGTAAGAAAAGGAGCAACTTAGAATATTAAGGGTATTTTATTTGTATATAACCCGTCCCGGGATCATATCGCGCGGCTCATATTTCATACAAAAACCTGCCTCGTTTATTGCAAATTCTATTTGTGAAAACTGTCTCAAAATCCGTTGCGTGGTTTAGAAGAAGTTAACGGAGAAATTGAAATGACGTCGACAGACGCAGGCAGTGACTTTGTGCAATACTATATAGAAAAGTGTGTACTTACTGTCCATTTATTTTGAACAGGCACCTTAAGAATCGCAATTGGATCCGCCTTTACACTGGTACCCTTTTTAAAATGCACTATTTACTTGAAAATTACATAGGTTCGACTGCACAGGAATATCAATGCCAATGGCTTATGTATGATACTCTAAAGTAGAGGAAACAATATGTACTCGAGTCTATTTTTGTATCTGTTTATGTTATAAAGCAGGGATGGTAAACCTTTATAAGAAAACGTGCCATTTTTAACACGCTTTTATTAGCTTGGTATCTATGAATCTATGTATCAATGTAACGGAATCTTTGAACGTGATTTTCACCCACTTCAAAACGTGGGATTGATTTGAAACTTTGCACTCTTATCAAGGACCGATGACAATGCAATAATTTAGTCAAAGTCAAAGTCAAAGCCAAAGTCAAAGTCAAAGTCAAAGTCAAAGTCAAAGTCAAATATGTTTATTCAACTAGGCCAATAAGCGGCACTATTGAACGTCAAATAAAAATTAAAATGTACAAATAATGAAAGTTGATTCTACCGGGCGCGTTTAAATAGTTTGTTTGTGTGTTTGTTGTTTGTTTTGCCTTACCAAGATCTTCAGGATTAGCGACTTTTTAGTTCAATTTACCATTAAAGCGTGTTTTTTAGTTTTTAGAACTACAATTTATTGTAAATATAAAAATGCCGTGCCGCCAAAGAATCTTGAATTAGTGACTTAATAAAAACAATGCTACTTATTATCTCTTTATTTGCAACCCGCAATTCGTACAGCGGCAACGTATTTTACAGATTTATGTTTTGCCGATATAAAAGTAAAAGTAGATGATTATCCTGCAATTTAAAATTAACTCGATGCTAAATAACCTTATAATGGCGTGCCCGAAAAATGTTGTCGTGTGCCACACCTGCCTCTAGCATGTGTGCCGTAGGTTCGCCATCCCTGTTATAAAGCATAGATAACAATAATAAACTCGCTCGAGAGGCGAGCGTCGTGTGACCTTGATAAGGTGATTATATACTTTTCTTCCAACTATGCTTTAATTTCATCACAATCATACTAAAAACTCAGTACAAAGCGAGTCTTTATTGCTCTAGAGCAATAAAAATGTATGAAATTTCATTATTGCACAGTTTTTTTTTAATCGCACCTAAAGGAGCCAATCTCAATGGATGGCCAGCCGATATCAATACTTTTTTTTTACGTACGTATTATTCGTTTCTATCCTACTTGTTCCAAATTTAAAAAATGATTGCTGCTAACTCTGATTTAATAATGAAAGAAATTTAAAAAAGTGTTTTTCGACATCGCCGCGCCCGTGGCCGCGCCCATCTACTTCCCGTGATAACGACTTCATTGTAACAAATCAGCCAGGCCCATCTAACTCGTCTGATAATTATTATTCAGTCCCAAGTTAAACAAACAAATATAAATTTGCCCAACAAAACTTAACCTTACGTTTAATAATTGCTCAAGTATAACTTTTAATTTCAATAATTAATCTTCTATTTTAACTGTTTGATATGAGTTTATTTTATCTACTATTCCTATAGGTAATAGTTGAAAGAAAAGCAGATTATGCACCTCGCCTTAAGTAATTTAAATTGCCCTCGTGCCTGTTAGATTAGAGCCCTCGCTAACGCTCGGGCTCTAAATCAGGCACTCGGTGCAATAATAAATTACTTTGTGCTCGATGCAATAATCTACTATAGTTGCATATTTTTGGCAGTGGCAGACTGTAAGCCTTCTTAAAAGTAATAAAATAAAATAAAATAAATAAATTTCATTACAACTTTATTTATTTGAATCGAATAGAATAGAATACTTTATAGTACACTGTACAACAAAAAACTGGTCAAGTGCGAGTCGGACTCGCGCACGAAGGGTTCCGTACCATTATCGCAAAAAACGGCAAAAAAAATCACGTTTGTTGTATGGGAGCCCCACTTAAATATTAATTTTATTCTGTTTTTAGTATTTGTTGTTATAGCGGCAACAGCAATACATCATCTGTGAAAATTTCAACTGTCTAGCTATCACCATTCATGAGATACAGCCTGGTGACAGACGGACAGACAGACAGACAGACGGATCGCGGAGTCTTAGTAATAGGGTCCCGTTTTTAGCCTTTGGGTACGGAACCCTAAAAAGTAACACATTTCTTTTACAAAATCTAAATAGGTAGATACTTTAAGTACAATGACAGTGATATCGCGGATAGCGATATCTACCAGACAACAGAATGACAAATTCTAAGCTAACAACTTGCCACATTAAAAAACGCTATTCAATAACTGATCACAGAAATATTCGTGATTCGTGACCAGAGGAAAAAAAATTAAAGCAAAAATCAAGCAAAAAAATTAAGGGCGGGTTAAACTGGCTGGTTCAGCTTTCTAGTTTATAATGTGCAGAGTTCAGCCTGTAACATATAAATTCATGGAATCTATCGTACTCTTTCATATGCATTTAAACACGCCGCTCTCCAGGCCACGCCGCCCGCCGCGCCGCCGTCATGCACCCGCAATCTTCGTGGTCGTAGCCTAACGCTTACAGTTTTATGTTTGTTTTAACAAAAGTAGAAGTTAGATTTCTGTTGTTGCAAATTACTTAGATGCAAATTAATCTTATATTGGCGCGCCCGAAGTATTTTGTCGTGTGCCATGGGTAAATGGGTTCAGCTTCCCTGTTTAGTACGATTAGCCGAGACATGACGTAACCACCCGATAGTGCCAATGAGGTAGGAAAACTATGGAGACGGCATATTCTACTATATGAAGAATAGTTATACAAATATCTATAATACCGACACACGCATGTCAAAAAGCGTTTTGTCTCTTTTTAACTAACCAAGAGCTGCATATGAAAAGAGAGACATCTAAATGTTTGTCAAGGACTAAACTTGGTAACACTTTTGAGTGACGTCAAAATCATGTCTATGCGTGACCGGTCGCCATGTTGATTGCCGAAAAAATTGGTAGTTGTGTGCCGTATATGTACGTTTATCTGTGTAGTTGTGCTGTCAAACAGTTGCAAATAGGCAGCCATCTTAATTGCCCGATTTTTGTAGGTATGCACGCTAATTTCGTAGGTATGGCAAGTCCATAGGTTTATAAGTCAGTGCGATAGTGCTGTCCCAGACCAACAGATAATTTAAAACATAGGTAACGTTTGGCATTAGTAAGTTTATATTTTTTGATCATGCCGCAAATTTGTTATGTGCCTAATATTTTTTTTAATTTTCTCTCAGGAGCCGCGTACCATTTTGGGATAAAAAGTTAAGGTTTATGTCAGTATCACTGGCTCTTGTGATATAGGATTTCCTAGTACATGAGCCAGGGCAGCACTGATATTTTTGTACTGAAGTCAATTTGCCCAGCCTTTTCCCAACTTGTTGGAGTCGGCTTCAGTATAACCGGATTCAGCTGAGTACCAGTGTTTTATATGAAACGACTGCCTATCTGACCTCCACAACCCAGTAACTGGGTAACACAGCACCCATTGGCAAGTCTGGTGTCAGATCTTAAGCTTCTGACTTTCGGTAACGACTGTCCAAGAACTTAAAATGGGTAAAAAAACCATTAGGGTAGTTGACAAACATTTCTATTTAGAGTCTGTCAAGCGAGTCTAGTCCCATGAAAAAGGCGGTAAATTCAAAAATCTTTCAGGTGTCCACACTGATGTAGCATGCTGAAAATTCTTGATACTTGAAATTCTAATAAAAAAAAAATGTTAAGGATAAATAAAAGAAAAAGCATTTCAATGTAGGTATTTATTTGTCACTATCAGAACTTAGATCAGAATCAAGAAATTCCATTTTTTGGCAACGACACTACCAGCCGCACTACCAGTAGTGTCGTTGCCAATTAACGACACTACTGAGCCTATTTTGGATTGATTTGTACAGTCAACACCGCAAAGTTTAGTAATATAATTCTTTAATAAGTAAATCATGAAATATCAGTAACAGCAAACTTCAAAAATGTAACTCTTTATTTTTTACCAAATAAAAGCAAACTTATTTGAAAAATAAAAACTAAACCATGAGGAAATACGCAAATCCTATACTTTCTTCTCCGTAACTGTAGTACTTACAAATAAAACTCAATATTGAAACACAGATAATAAAAATCCGCATGAAAATTTCAAGTGACCGACTGTATCTGTATCTCCTTATCTTAATTTAACAAGTGCATGGCCTAAGGTTATCTCATTGCCCATGAGTTGAATTTGCACATGGGCAATAAAATAATCGTTAGTGATAACTTGTTTAATTCTTTTAGTATTATTAGTACTATTTTGAAGTTTTGTTTTTGTGATTTTCTGAAACTTTTGTAGAACATTGAGTAAGCGTAACAGTATTTTTGTTTAAGGCCTTATTCAATTTGGAATTCCAGCCTTCGGAGATGTTGTTTGTGCGATGGTGTTCTCCAAATCCAAAAATTCTCTATATAATTGACGAATTTTAACATTTCCATGTTCTTGAAACATTCCGACTTAATGTACTCCCATTCTTCTTTAATAAGTGTGTGTGGAAACAATGGTAGTGCAGCCGTAAGTGGAATAATTCTATTTTCAGCCTTACATTTTGTGTGGCCCAAGAGCATGCATCCAGCAAAACACTATAATTCGATTAACATTATCACAGTAGTCAGCTAATATTGATTCACGAAATTTTAATAGCACTACAACGTTTTCTAAATCTGTGAATGTAGTTCTAGGGACATCATTTGCTTTGTGCCGAGCACCATTAAGGACACGTAAAACACTAGGGAACGGAGGTAGTTTAATTATAAAGGAATGAACGCCGCTATTTGGAACTTCTGGTAACTTATCATCGTATATTTCAGTAACTGGTATATCCGTATTTCGTGCTCTCTCCTTTAGGTCAACAATTTCCTTTAAAACTAAGTTTTTCACAATATCTGGCTTGCAGGAGTGTTCTTTTCTTTTTTGAATACTGTTGCCCTGAAAATATGTTTTTTTTAAATTCATACTTTATTTAGTAAGAAGGTAACGTGGCGTAGCTAACATCCAAGCGAATAATCGCGTCGTCAACTTCTGCTGTACATACTGTTCCTAAACATTTTGCATTTTTATAATTCGAGCACCTCCAAATAGATGCACCATTTTTATATTTCTTCAGTACAACGAAAAGCAACGCAGTTCCACCATTTGTCGGCAAAAATTGTAAAACTGATTCGCTATTATCAGTTTCTGACATCTTATAGGTTTTATTCAATTTTGTTCAAAGCTAGACACTAAACTTAGTGGAATAAGAGGTCCAAAACTTCTTTGTTGACTGTACAATTGAATCCAAAATAGGCTTGGTAGTGTCGTTAATTGGCAACGACACTACTGGTAGTGCGGCTGGTAGTGTCGTTGCCAAATAATGAGAAATTCAATGCCTTCATATGAAAAATCACTGTCAGTATCATCATTACGTACAGAAATTATGAAGGGTTCCAACTCTGTTTCTGATATCCTGTCTCTTACTTTGTACTTATTTTCGACACTAATAGTGTGATCTGTGCATTTTTTTCCAATCACTGGCTGTGACACTATTAAAACATTCCTTTATAAGATTCTCCATTTCATTACCAGGAATTCCTAAATTTTTGCTGGCTATTTTCTTTTAGCCAAACTCCATATCAGTTCAATTGCGTTCAGGTCACAGTGATATGGTGGAAGTTTCAAAACCTCATGGCCATAAGCCATATGGCCTTCATATTTTTCAATAAGAAGAGATCTCTCATTTTTATTTTTTTTAAATTCAAATCCATTTTTGATTGTATTTTAACACTGTCTCTTAAAATACAGGTGATCCTAGTTTAAGAGGCAGGGTTATATAAATTATTGTACTGATTTTGCAACATTTGTATTGTTATATGTATATCTGTAGCTTCTGTTGGTTAATAAACAATTTTATTATTTTTTATTTTTATTATTAATAATTGTCTCAATGTTTCATGACATCCAGTAAATCCAATAGATTCTCTTAAATCTGCAAGCAAATTTCTTAAAGTTGGAACTTGCTTTTTCACACAGTAAAATTCATTAATTTTATTCCGTATGGCTGATAAGTCAAAACTATCCAGGTTGGCAATAGTTGGTTGTCGTGGACGCTTTTTCCCCGGTGTATTCCACTCACCCTGGTTAATAGAACCTTCCTTTTTTATTCTTCGCAATGTTTTCACACTTAAATCTGAAAGTTCAATATATCAGTTCAAACAACGGCACAAATTTTATGATAACTTAAGTTGAAAATGAAGTGTAAACAAATAAATCTGTACTAACCTGTCATAGCAGCAATTTTTGTCAGATAGTCCGTTTCAGATGATTTTTTTTTACTGTTTTCTATGGCTATGACTTGCTTAACTAAATTAACAATTGAGCTTTTAGTTAATCCATCCTCCAAGGTGGCTGAAAAAAATGACAACAATCTCTTAAAGTTGTTTTCACTTATAGTTTTCCAGTAAATTTCAACAATATGAATACGTCTGAATCTAAACCAAAACCGAAATGCTGATCACATCACTTTTAAAATACATAAAATTATACAATTGTGCTAAAAGTATCAACATGTTGTAGCCAACCTACCTGATGTTGAAACGATTTCATCCAAAAGTCGTCGTTTTTTCAATAACTCGTTGTCAATTTCATTCTTTACATGATTATATTTATTAATCATTGTAAATAATAGGCTCCTGACACTACTTTTAATAGGTTTCGGCATTATAAAATTAAAAATTCAACAAAAACAGGAATATTTCGAGGTAAACAACAGAATTTGTGACAATTTGTTTGACAGATAATAGTGTTGCCATTATAAGAAATCAGCAAAATGGTTGTGGACTAGACTCGCTTGACAGACTCTAGTCCGTCAGGTAGATACAAAAAAAAAAAAAAAAATTGGACACGTATTTTTCTTTTGCCACGTAAACATTACGACGGTACAGTGCGTTGAAATATCGTGTGACGCTCAGGGCCGGATCTACCATATGGCTTTTTAGGCTTCAGCCCAAAGCCCCGTGGATTCAAGGGCCCCCCAGCTAAGTCAAGTCAAAGTAAAAAATAGACGATAATGCGAAAAAATGCACAATTTTATTGAATTAAACAGATGGTAAAGTTTGCAGCCCTGCGAAACCTGCGATTAATCAAACCTATTCAATTCATTTAGTTCAAGTCTAAGTT
Source organism: Orthosia incerta (assembly GCA_948252205.1). Classification (NCBI taxonomy): domain Eukaryota; kingdom Metazoa; phylum Arthropoda; class Insecta; order Lepidoptera; family Noctuidae; genus Orthosia; species Orthosia incerta. The sequence continues at coordinate 6,603,561 of OX411769.1, forward strand.
CAGGTGTTGGTACTTCGAACTGACAGTTAAAATGGTTGGCTGCCTTTACACATTCATTCGATCTCGATCGTGCTTCGCTGTGTTCCTTTCAGACTCTGTCTCTTTCTATCTTGCTAGAATTATTTATAAGTACCAGTATTTATCATTTTTATTTAGTATTTTTAATTATTTGTAACCAGTAGGATAGAAATTAGAAAGAAACATAGTTTTGGAGGAATGTAGCGGATCGTGATCCAGATTTAATGTGTAATGGCCGCCTACGGGTTGGCAACCCTGAACTCCCGGTATGCATCTCTATCAAACTGAATGGAGATTTCCGCGTCGATTTTTTACGGACGACAGTACATAAATTTTCTAGAGTTGTCGATAACTGCTTAAAATTTTTTACACGTTACGATTTAATATTTTAATAATGATTTTGCTCTCATATTTAATACTATAACATTGTTAGACATTGTTAGACGTGCCGGATTGCCATAGGCTGCCTCAAACCGACTCCTGTGCGAATGCTGTATCCACTTATCGGCATCGCGCCCCCCGGAAATTCGCAGGACTATAGCAAGTCGCACAGAGAGGTCGAAACTAGTAAACGACCCACGCCACCCAATGCACCATTACTCCTCGGTGCCCCAGCGCCTAAAAAGCCGGAAAAGTTTTCTAGGATGCGTGGGTCTTTGTGATGGCAACTCCTCTTCGGCGAGATGCGACCTTTGGCGAGCGAAACTCAAGCCTCCTGAAAATTTCATCTGCCCATCGGAGAGCCTTCCTCCTGGGCACACTCTGCCGTGGTCGACCTGGAAAACCCTAAATAGACTCCGCACTCGGGTTGGCCGCAGCAAGGACAACCTCCTCGGGTGGGGGTTCTCTGATGGCACTAGTCTTCAGTGCTTGTGCAGCATCTCTCCGCAGACCATGGCCCATCTCACGGAGTGCGCAGCATGCCCTGTCACCTGTACTCACGAAGACCTTATGACTGCGTCACCGAATGGTATTGCCGTGGCTGAATTCTGGGCCAAACACAATATTTAACTTTTTATATTTGCCATCGACACGCTAAGAAGATTGTTTTCATTCCACTTTTGAGTTTTACCAAATTAAATTAAAATACGCGATTACCGTTAACACCTAAAACATTTCTAATACATAAAGTATTTTTTCGTTCGAGAGTGAGTAAGCATATTTGGCTCATATTCATATGAAAATATATTATGCCCTGGTAGCAAGTTATTAAGACGGAAACAATTACGTGTCGGGGCGTGGCGTGGCGCCTTCTGACACAGTTGATTGGCTAGAAAACTAGTTGTGTTATGACGTAGGCTGAAACAGAGTCGTTTCATTGGTGGATCGCGCGCCACGCCACGCCACGACACGCAAGTGTGTTTCCGCCTTTATCTTGCTACCAGGCCATAAAAAACAAAAAAAAAAATGAGTGTGTTTATTACGATTACGGGGGAATTCCCGCCGCGTATCACCTAGCGTAATTTTGTTCTTTTTAGAGATGGGCGTTTTCAGTTTTTTGCGCAAAGAACCTTGGTGACGTATTCCCGAATATATATACATACAATCTTAAAAATATATTTAACCTTACCAATAACAAGCTGTGAAGTTGAGAGCTCCTTTTCCAGGATGTGAATAAATACAGACAGACGATATCAAACTCACGACTTAACCATTTATCCATAAATGTTGATTTAACTAAGAACCTATTCTAGGTTCTTAGTTAAATCAACATTTATGTATATTGTTGTAGTGAGGAGCAAATTAAAGAATTTGCCAAAGGAAAGTGCAGAAAGGTTGCTTTATAATTTGTCAATTTATTTACGGTTGTATTTAACAAACACTAAGGCATAATATATTATGATATAAATCAAATATCTTATTCTTAGTTTTTTCTTTTACTTTGAGTAATTAGGTGGGCCCCTAAGTAGTATTAGCCCAGGGCCCCCTAAACTCACGGTCCGGTAACGTCACGGTGTGCTACTCTTTAGCTCTCCTGAACTTTGATGCACTTTAGCTTTGTCAATTTTCATTAATTTGATAAAGCAAATATTATTTGATGATCTCACTGACGGACTGAATAGTATTATGATTGTTCTACCCAGCAAACATCGCAATTAACCGTGTATGTCTATATGTAACTATCAAACGCCATTTGTACATCTGTAAAATGACTTAAGGCCGTACCCTGACCAAAAAATCAGCATGAGATATGAGCATTCCTATTGGCCCAGCGGCACTGGTGGCGCACGAATTACAGTAGTGAATACGCCCAGATTTTAGAATAAAATCTTTATAAAATCGAATATTGGTCTTTTGAAAAAAATTAAACTTACAAAATGTTCGTTATCAAATTGTCTAGCCATTAGTGTTAGTACAAAAAATAATTCATGAACACTTTACGAGGAGATGCATCTTATCAATAATTATTTCTCATTTGTATGGTTTTGTTGGAAGGAGATTAGTGATACATATACCTCTTAAAAAAAGTGTACTACCATTTTAAAATCAACATTATGTAGAAATTTAATGTATTTGTATTAATTGATATTTCTTTTTAAATAAAGAGTAGATAGCTCTTAAAAACTGCACAAAAACGACTAGCGCGGCGTTTTGCTCGGGGAGGCGCCTTAAGGTCAGACCGCACTAGGCGTAACTGCGTGTCAGCGGAGCGACGCGACAAAATATTATTATATTGTATGAGATAAAGTGTCGCGTCGCGTAGTTCCGCTGCCGCGTAGTGCGGTTTATGTCATACAATTTCATACAAAGTATATTTGGTCGTGTCGCGTCGCGTCGCTCCGCTGACGCGTAGTGCGGTTTGACCTTTACTTCCCTCATGAACTGTCGTCATTACCTATAAAAAAAACAAGCCTAGTGCGAGTCGGACTCGCGCACAAAGGGTTTCGTACCATTATCGCAAAAACGGCAAAAAAATTACGTCAGTTGTATGGGCGCACCACTTAAATATTTACTTTATTCTGTTTTTAGTATTTGTTGTTATAGCGGCAACAGAAATACATCATCTGTGAATATTTCAACTGTCTAGCTATCACGGTTCACGAGATACAGCCTGGTGACAAACAGACAGACAGACAGACCGATGGACCGCGAAGTCTTAGTAAATAGGGTCCCGTTTATACCCTTTAGGTACGGAACCCTAAAAAATGTGGATTTCTTCTTTATTTCTATTTATTTTGGGTCACCAACGATTGCCACAATACAATATCATCTTACACAAAACATAAAAATATCATACAATATATAATTTTCCTGCAATGCACACCCAATTACAGGCAACCACCCACAGCTTACACTTCTATCTTTTTTTGAAAAAATATCGATGATGCTTCTCAATCGATCAATTCTAGCCACAGGTCTCGATTTATCGACTTATTTGCTAAAATAAACCGAATGACATCACTACTGTTTAGTTTATGTTATCATTATTTCTTTGGTGCACGTAGGCCGCCACAACTCAACGATAATACTTTGATACCTAGTGTTATTTATATCAATTATATATGTGAGTACTTGTATCCTTCTAATATTATTATCAATTATTTGGCACACGGGCATACCAAGGCCGCTTGTACACGCTAAGAAAAGTCAACGCCTCAACGGGGCTACGCAAGAATTCGTGTCATACACAACCAATAGGTTGTGTATTACTGTTATTGCTCCCGCCAGATGACGCTTGACGGCTCTGAGTAAACAAAAACATAACAACATGGCGTCTACTACTGTTTGTGATTACCGAACTCTTTTTTACTGTTTTTAAGATAACTTGTGTTCAAAAACCAAATAATAATATTGGGAAAGTTAGTTAGCTTCATTTTTCTTTCACTATTTGTTTTATATTTTGAATACATAAACTGCGAAATTTTGTCGCTGGACTTTGACAGTTTGGTTTTTTTTTAGGGATGTGTCCGATATATCTAAACGTAACTTATATCGGATGTGTTAGGTATCATATCATAACGATATCGATATCAAAATAACCGATATTACAAAAGCTGTATCTAATAAAAACCTTACTAGCGTGTGAGAACGAATAATTCAAAACTTAAAACCGTAACAATGCGAAAACGTACGAACTACGAACAAAACGCAAACTTCGCAAACGTTAGGAACCATATGCGCTACCTATCTTTCTAAGTATTATTTCGTGTTCGTTGTTAGTTTGCTCATCTAAATAACATTTTAACTTTTGCAAACTGTACTACTGATATCGATATCTGAAAATCGTTTTCGATATCGATATGAAAAAAAACCGAAAACGCCCTTCTCTAGTTTGTTTACGCAGAATCCTGTGGCACCATCTGAGCGCAGCTTTGCGGATAGTTCACTATTCATGTAGGAATGTTTTTGAGATTATCTTATAGGTATTTGAAGTATTCATGTGCATGTTTACGCATTACGCAGGTGATCCTCTTGCAAAAACGACAGAAAATATTATAAACAATTTTGCCGCGCTTTTTTAAACTAATTCTGTTTATATTTAGGGTTGGGATATCTTCTGGATCAGCTTTGCGTTATGTTCCCTATTCGACTATTATTTATTTAAACTTTAAGAATGTTTATATGAGTCTTAAATACATGACAGAATCAAATAGATTACATTTTCTAAAATGTAATCTTTAAAAATACTCTCCAAAGATCGTTTCCGCCGTCCGTCTGTCTGTCTGTCTGCCCGTCTGTCACCAGGCTGTATCTCATGAACCGTGATAGCTAGACAGTTGAAATTTTCACAGATGTTGTATTTCTGCGATTATGGTACGGAATCCTTCGTGCGCGAGTCCGACTCACACTTTACCGTTTTTTTTTCGTTCCCCGTAAGAAAAATAAAAAGTATTTTTATTAAAAATGAGGTCGTACCTCAAGTTTGCAGTGTGTCATTACTTTCCAAAATTGAATCCTCATTAGCAACATTATCAGATGGTGTTATAATACAGCGTGTGTTTTTATGAAAATCAAGGAGTTCGATTCCTGGGTAGTAAAGTTGTTCTTTCAAAAAAAAAAAAAAAATTGCATAATGATGCAGTTTTAATTTTTAACTAAATCGGGCCCGAAGCGCCTTTGAGTGTTTATCCCCATCCACGCCACGTGTCGGTTTTGGCCATCCACGCCACAGATTACTGATATGTAACGGCTAGTATTTAAACGAGCGAAAAAAAAATTCAAATTAAAGGTGTAAAAAATACTGAATATGGCTTACTGAAATACTAAGTGGGCGACAAACAGTGGGCGAATACAAATGTTTAAAACAGCGACTTGAAAATATAAGTTTGTCGACAGGGCTCTTTTTTCTGTCTGCAGGGTCTAAAGTAACCTAACATGAAGGAGATGACGGGAGCTAAGTTCGCTCGCTTTGCTCGCTCACTTCAGCTCCCGTCATCCCCTTCGAACCTAACCTATCCGTGTCGGGGTGCCCTAAGTTCCCGAGCTCGCTTCGCTCGCTCTTGGACACGAATAAACCCGAACGCCCGCACTGCACAGTGATGTCGCCTCGATAGTTGTTCAGCTATTTTCAAAATAATAATATTCTAAAATAGAAAAAATAGAAACCCAAATACAATTAAAGTACGTAACAATATTATTACCGCAGCTCACAAAAATCTCCTAAAAGGTATTACTCAAATCGGATAAATAGTTACTTACTTAGTATAATAGTCGCCCATTCAGTATATTTTCCCTCGGTTAATAATTTCCCATATGTAACTAGCTAATCGCCCACTTAAAAAACCCACCTTGTATAGAACTGCCGATAGGTAGCACTACTAGTATTCAAAAACCATGATAATAGTACATTAATTATAATAATTTAATTTTGGAATCATCGATACGACGATGATGAAGAAGAAGCCCAGTGTTTGGCCCTCTATATTATGACTTTAAATACTAGTGAAATTTATGTGTAAAGTAAGCCGAACGTCTCTGGTAACCAAACCAGTGCAAGTTAGCCTAGCATTTTATTGACTACGCTACGCTAAGACTGCTCACAGTCCTATAACTGTGAGCTAGTAACACTATTGTTACCAGTGACGTGCTGCCTACTGTACTAGGTACCTACACCTCTCATGGAACTTATAAATGGCATTGCAATGATTATAATTTAGCATCTTCTGGTCTCGTTATCTCTATTGTAGATCTCATCCATCCCTCATCGGGCGAGATGGAGGTCAAGAGCGAGCGGATGAGGAATAAAAAAATAAATACATTTTTCAACACACTTGCTCATATAGTGGCTCTAATTTCACCGCAATTAGGCACATAATGATACCTGTTATCAAACTGTGACTTTTTCATTGCTATTTTTCACAAGTGAGTTATAGAGTTTTTTGTTTTTAATTTATTGGTTGAGTTGATTTGTTATTAAAAAAATTTCGATCAAAAAAGATCGTGCTCAATAGTACAAATAAATTAATGTAACTATTGAGTGCTTATTTTAAGCAACTTCGTATTTAAAAAGATAATTTAAACTTGTACGTGCTTAATAAATAAAAGTTTCACTCAAATATAAATTTTATTTGCTCTGTAATTAAGAAAACTTGAAATTCCCTATTTTGTACGTGGCTAAAACACTATCCACGAAAAGCCAAAACCTCATTCTTTTAGTCTATGGCCGATCGCCATTGTTAAATGCGCGCGCATAGGAAAACTGATTAATTTTGCCCGCCATTGTGAAAAAATTTCACAACTCGTTTTTACTGTTGAAAATGATTTTTTAGTATTATTTTCTTCACAAGTGTGTTGAAAAACGTCGTATGATACACGTGTGTATTAATGATTACCGTCCTCGGCTCTCTTAAGACCCTCACCTACGGCTCGGGTCTCAATGGCGCCTCAGCGGTAATCACCAACATTGCACACTTGTACCATAATGTACTATTATTTATTTACAGATTAACAACTTGAAAAGAAGAGGAATGTCGACAAAGTGACGATTGAAGAAGAAACTTGACTTAAGATCCTATGGCCCCTAGCTAGGGCAGAGGGCTTCCACAGTAGTCAACACACTTAAGAAGAAGAAACAGAAGTGGCTTTTTGTGACAATGTCTCACTCTACTGAACAGTCGACTAGTCAAGTGATCAAGCAAGGTAAAAATGAAGGAAAGAAAGGAAAAAGGCAGATTTATACGTATCAAAAGCGTGCTGGTACATCAGGGATACGCGGCCAGCTATATGAGACCAAGCTACTCGGCCTCATATATTTCAAAGCACTACATGATGAGACTATCAAAGAGTTCTGCTTAGCAACAAACGTCGATGACATTGGTATGTTTGACGACATTTGTATGAGGGTCAAACTAAAGGGATTTGAGAAGACAGTTATAGTGTTCATACAGGCCAAACATCGAGAGAACGACAGACTCTTCACGCTTAATAATAAAAAAGATCTGGCCAACTGCTTCGACAGTTATTTGAGAATCAAACGCAGATTTAAACCTGGAAATGATGATGTACTGTTTAATGGGACTTTTAGCGAAACAGATTGTGTTTTCATCATGTACACAACAGCTAAAGATGACGGCAGTGGTAAACCCTGTGAAGGTAGCGTGGTCTCATATTTAAACAATCTTATTAGTACAGGCAACCCTGGCTCGCAACCATCGTACACTGCCGAAGACATTGACCTTTTATGTCATCAAGTTTTGGAAGAAAAACTCGTCACGCTGGCTCAAAGGATGGTCAGGTATATACTGGATGATGGTAAAAGCCAAATAATGAATGATGAGCTAGTTCTACAATACCATTTTTTACTATCGCAAGAAGTCTTTGACATCACTGACATTTTACCTGAGGGACATCGAATAGCTAGCTTAAGAGCTGACTTCTTTTCTCAATCACAAAAACATATTCAGGATTTCAAAGATGCATTCTGCTCAGAGATTCTTGAAAGACGGAAGATCGATGTAACGAATGAAGCACAAGGCTTATTGACAAAATTTCTATCAGTATCTGATGATAGTAAAAATCTTAGTAAACTGATAAAAGGAAGCATTATAGCGTTTAAACATGGCAACCTCGAGTTCCGTGATAAAATGTTACCACATCAATATAAAGTTAAATTGGAAGAAATCAACCACAATAACAAGCAAGTCAAAGATGAAGCTGTCGAACTGGCTGTGAGAGAATGCCTGAAGCATTCACTGGAGTTTAAAGTGCCGACTACATTCGGCAATAAAGATCTAGCAATCAGAGGCGATGACGCGAAAATCGGCAAAAGATTGGATCATTTGTGTAAGAAACTTATAGATTTGATAAAAAAAACAGAAGGAGAAAAAATCACTATAGATGAATCTATGGAAGATGGTTTTCTTCGTCTTAACGGTGGCATAGCGTCCGCTGTCGGTAATATAATCGTTTTTGATGACACCTCCAAGCTATTCAAGTTCCGTGATAACTGTGAATCACTAGGAAGCGTAGCTAAAAGATTTCAAACATTATTGAAGAGCAAAATACAAAATTTGCATCATTATAAATTTAATATGAGAGCCAAAGTATTCCCGAAGCTATCATTAGACAGAAGCGATTACGATGAACTTATAGTGAAAGATTTCTTCAGTAAACTCGTTTTTTATACAAGTCAAGGTGATGAGAAAGAGGTAGAAAAAAAAATTATTGAGGCAATAAAGAAACATCAAGCTAAACAAGAAAAATTAAACAATCCAAAAAAGAAATCAGAAGCGATATTTCTTAGGTACCACGATGAAATACAGAAATGGTGGATGATACCTAAAGAGGGAGAGTATCTTACAAGAGAAAGTGACTTATATCAGAGAGCTGTTGAAAGTACGAGTGTTTTTAATATGATGCCCGAGATAAAGTTCAGTCAGCGAGTGGTTACCGTTGAGAACGGCCGCATCGTTGCATCTTACGACCCGACGGAACGAAGTGGTGAAGAATCGGAATAATTTGTTTGATGATAAAATAGGGAACACTTTGTCTATTCCTCTAATGTTTGGTATTATTTTTTGTTCATAGGGTGAATAAGTAGTCAATACGACGTGCATTTAAAATTGAACCTTATCCCAATGCCACTTTTGAATAATTTTAAAATAGGATGTAAGTCGACTTCTCAATCTATTCACGCCGTGTTCGGATTTTGTCTGTGACATGTCATACAATACAGGGGCGGACCGTGAATTTGTGGGGCCCTGGGCTATCATTACAAAATCCTCAACGGCCTAAACTAACTTATTAATCAAACTAATTGACATTTTGTCAAAAACTGTTTTCAAATTTTCTGAACATATACCTTCCCGCTCTCGACAATGATCGATCAAAAGATAGGTATAGAGTTGTGGCGACAGAGTGTGGACAACCTTAAATTGCCTAATTTTTTTCTTAGCGTATGGCGTGTAGTGAAAGTATTAACCAAAAAATTTGGCTGGGGCTCTCTGGCTGGACCCGATGACTTTTAATTACAATTTTGTGCTCTTTGCTGCCAACAATGTACGGAGGCTCTCTAGCCCTTGGGGCCCTGTTAACCACTACTACTTTGCACAAATTTTTCTGTTTTAGTAGTGTTTGTACCTTACAGCATTGTAGTGTCCCACCGTATTAACTGTGTTGTTATTTTTTTTCTCAAAGTCTTGGAATAATTTAAGCTTGGATGCAATATTGTCCATTTGTCTTCAATGGTGGCTGGGGGGCCTTATACCCACGGGGCCCTGGGTTGCAGCCCTAAAAGTTCTTATATGAACCGCCTCTGCATACATACATACATAAACTCCTGCATTTTTCTATAGGGTTAGGGAAGGGTATTTTAAGATTTGCCCTGGAGTGCTGTTATAAGTCCAAACTTAGCGATTATCATTATTACAGACAAGTTCGGACTTGTTAAATCTTAGGTTATACTGAAATAAAAGAACTAGCAGTTTATTCATTTACTATACAAAAACCGATTCCAAAACATGTTAAGAATTTTAAATAAACTATCTATCCATATTTTAATTTATAAATTATTATATTATTTATTTTTAAATATATGAAGTGTTATTTTAATTTATTATTCTGAGCTTGTTATGTCCCACTGCAGGGCATAGGCCTCCGTTCCGTCTTTCCATTGTTTCCTGTCCATTACTACATCTGGTCGATCCTTCAGATATATGTCCAATTCATCACACCATCTCTTTCTGGGCATAACGCGTCGCCGCTTCCTGTTATTCGGAATCCAGTCAGTGCCTACTTTTGCCCAATTCTGTTGCGACATGCGGCAGATGTGTCCTACCCAATTCCACTTTATTTTGGCGGCTATGTTGCCTACGTTTGCGATTTGTGTTTTGGAACGAAGTATACTGCTCCGAATGCGGTCTGTGATTACACTTCGTTCCATTGCTCGCTGGCATCCCTTGATTGCAGACTTTTGACGTTTCGTTATCGATCTCTTTTGCGCTCCGTAGGTGAGGGTGGGAAGGATGCACATGTCCATGAGTTTCCTTTTTAGGGAAAGTGGAAATGATTCTATCATTAGGTGTTTCATCGACCAATAGCTCTTTCAGGCGTTTTCGGTGTGTCGAGCGACTTCTTTATCTTGCCTCGCCTGGAAAGAGACTATTTTGTACTCATCGACATATTCAACCTCCATACCCTCAATGTCAAGTTTGCGTTTCGTAATGTTCGTCATTAACTTAGTTTAATTAATTTATTATATACTTTACTTGAGCAGTGGTGGCCCAGTGGTATCAGCTGCGACTTACAAGTTGTAGGTCGTGGGTTCGAGCCCAGGCAGGCGCTTTACTTTGTGTAAATTATTTCATCACCACTGCTCTCAAAACGGTGAAGGAAAACATCGTGAGGAAACCGGCATGTCCTAGAACCAAAAATTCGAAGACATGTGACATCCACCAACCCGCACTGGGCCCGCGTGGTGAATTACGGCCCATTCCCTCTCACAGAGAGGAGGCCTGTGTCTCAGCAGTGGGAACATTAATTGGCTGATGATGTGATGATGTGATACTTACTTACTTTTTTTTTTCTTTTTTTTTTTCGCTTTCTTCATATTAATTTTGAGTCCGATCTCGAAGCTGGCGTGACTCAGTTATTCCAGCATAAGGCTTTAACCAGCCGCCGAAGACGAGAAAAGGGCAATGTCGCCGGCGAGGCGTAAATTAAGGTTAATCTTCTGTCTCCAACGACAATGCCCTTGTCCCGCCAGTGTACATCTAAATGTAAAAATAAAATAAATAAAAATAAAATAAATAAATTTTGGAAGACTTCTTCAAGCATTGCTGTGAAGAGTTTTGGAGACAGCGGCTTCCCTTTTCAACACCTTTCGGATTGGAAAGAATGGGCCAGTGGTATCTCAGCGTATGGCAGCTGTACTATTAAGAGAAATTCGTGCCAGTAATTTAACGTAAGTGGTTCTATTTCTTGTTTATAGAGTGTCGTAAAAATAGCTTTATGTGATAGACTATCAAATGCTTTAGAATAATCCACGAACGCAAGGTACAGCGGTAAGTTAAATTCTCCGTGCTTTTCTATCATCTGGTTCAAATAATGTAGGTGGCATTGAGATAATATGTACGACGTACTAGAGAAGCTATCCTAAGCATAGGACAGGCTCCACAAGGCTTTTGACAAGAGTTTAAACTAAAGTTCGCTACAGCGCTGAAACAATAATTGGCGCTTACGCGTTTCGTTCAACCTTCTGCAACAACTTGTCACTCATTTAGACTAAACTGCTGACTGACTAGAGAAGTGGCGTACTAGCTTTATACCTAAGAAGCTTCATTAGAATTCACTTCTTTTTTCATCTTTTATTATTAGTTGAAATACCTTAGTAAAGTAAAAGAAACTTTGTTTTTTAGGGTTACGTAACTAAAGGGTAAAAACGGGACCCTATTACTAAGACTCCGCGATCCATCTGTCTGTCTGTCTGTCCGTCTGTCACCAGGCTGTATCTCATGAACCGTGATAGCTAGGCAGTTGAAATTTTCACAGATGATGTATTTCTGTTGCCGCTATAACAACAAATACTAAAAACAGAATGACATAAATATTTAAGTGGGGCTCCCATATAACAAAAGTGATATTTTTGCCGTTTTTTGCGATGATGGTACGGAACCCTTCGTGCGCGAGTCCGACTCGCACTGGACGGTTTTTTTCTTTATTTAGATACTAGCTGTCCCCCGCGACTTTGGAGGTGTCTCATCCCATACAAAGAAACCGTGCCGACGTTCTATAGTGTTTATTCTGATTATTTTTTGTACATCGATCGCGTCCGGTTCCGTTCCGTTCCATTCAACGGATATAGATGGTGATCTATCTATCGACGTGGAACGGAACCGACGCGATCGATTTACAAAAAATAATCGGTATGATCAGATGCAAAACGCTAGTTACGTCGGCACGGTTTCTTTGTATGGGATGAGGCATCTATTATGCTAGTATTATATTATCTGTGCTCCCGTCAACTTGCTACCTACCCAGCTATCTATCTACTTACTCTACCCTACCCTTCCTATCAACCTACATACCAACCTACCCCACCCTACACACCTACCCACCTGTCCACCTGTCCTAACTACTAACCTATGAACCCACCCTACCTACCTACCAATTTGTTAAACTATTTATTTGAATAACCACAGTCAGTTCCTTTCTGAATATTTGAGATAATTATTTGTCGCTATAAAAAGAATCGTCGTCCCTTGTTACACAAATTGTCACATCTTAATTTTACTCTATTTGACAAATGAGGCAACATGGCGTCCACCAAATATTTTGTTCGAATTCAATTTTAAAATTATATCTAGTTAATCACTATAAAAAAACCGGCCAAGAACGTGTCGCACTTCGCAAATTTAGGGTTCCGTACCAAAGAAAAAACTGATATATTTTTTTGTAAAGTACAAATACAAAATACAAATATTTGATTACATATTGATACTATATCGATATCTATATCAACATAATCAAAAGAAAAGAACCAGCCAGATTCCGAACAGCTCAACACAGAATTTAAGGAGCTTATGAAAAAATGAATGATTCCGCCCGTCTCTAACCAAATTATCATGATAATGAACCCGAGGAAGAACGAAGACGAAGACCCCTTTGGCTGCAAAGCGGCAGCATAAGGTCTGCAGTGCACGCTCTGGCGCTTGAGCTTGGCGCCTTTGGGAATAATCAGATTAGCTCCAAAGCTCTTAAGCAACTATAATTGTGCTACTTGGGAAGAAACCAAATTATAAGACGCGACGCCCCGCCCGTTGCCAAGGCGACAGTTGCGAAGGGTGTAGAATAGGCCTCCTGCGCCCCGCAGCCGTCATAAAAGACAGTTTCTGAGTGACATTTATTGTTGACAATTTGATATTTCTATTTGTGTTTTTCTGTTATGTTTTTAATTTTTAAGTTCTAGTATAATAGTGTGTTTAGTTTTATATTAGGGTAAGTTTTACTTTTTTCTTTTCTTTAATGAACAATGCAGACTGTAGCGAGGCCGGAACCTGTAGCAGTCAACCTGCCACATCCGTTGATGTTCAGTTGGTGAGATGTCCCCATTGCTCACAGGCACGCTTTTTAAAGGCGAACGGGGACTTAGGATACACTATGGGAAGGTCCACAAACCACATAGTGTACCTTTGTGCCCTCCAGCCACCTCCCAACCTTTGGAACAAACCCTTTGGAAAACGCTGTCAAAATTAAAAAATTCTACACCTGTTTTAAAGAGGATTCCCCGGGGTGCAAGACGGTCTGTCGCACTAAGTTTAGCGCGTTGCGTCCGTCTTGCAACCCAGGAGAATTCACAAAGTGCCTGGGAGGAATTGCTCACCTTCCCTTATAGGATTCTACATGTCCAAAAAAATTTGGCTGCAAAAAAAACATTAACAACTCAAATTAAAGACAATTGCAACGATTCGACCTTTATTTTAGATACAAATTTACCAGCATATAACCACCCTTCCCAGAAAGGCGTGTGTTCGCATGTAGAATCCAAATTAAGTGAAGGTGACATTAGGGGAGCGGCCAGGCTATTGTTCAGCAGTGATGTGGTGGCGCCTTACTCTCCAGAAACTATTTCAGCCTTGGAGAGTAAACATCCAGCGCCTGCGGATGATCTTACCTTTCCCGACCCACCTGACACCCCCGATCTCAATTTATCCTTTTACCAAATTTCAGCTCCCCAGTTGATTGCAGCCGTGAGCTCCTTCCGGAGTGGGTCCGCCGGCGGCCTCGACGGCCTGACTCCTCAACATTTAAAGGATCTTATAAGTTCAGGCGCCGGGGACGCTGGTGAGACTCTTTTGAAGGAGCTTGCGGCTCTAACCAACCTAATGCTCTCCGGCGGTATAAACGATGCCATCGTCGATGTCTTGTACGGGGCCAACTTATGTGCCCTGCGCAAGAGGGACGGCGGCATTCGTCCTATTGCCGTCGGATGTACCTACAGGCGTATGGCAGCCAAAATTTGCTGCAAACTCTACGGCCAAAGACTCACAAATAAGTTCCAGCCCCTACAGCTTGGCTTTGGCTCTAGGGGAGGCTGTGAGGCTGCTGTACATGCCCTTTCTACTTTTTTAAATTCTGACAAGGGTGAGGTCATCCTCAAGGTTGACGTTAAGAATGCCTTTAATTCTGTTAACAGGGACACTTTGTTGGCGGAGGTAAAAAAGGAACTTCCTGAAATTTTCGGTTTTATTTGGCAGTGCTACAGGCACCCTTCTAAATTATTATATAAAGAAAATCTTTTGCAATCTGCAGTAGGATGCCAACAAGGTGACCCTCTCGGGCCAGTCATTTTCAGTTTGGCTATTCATCCTATCATCAAACAATTAAATTCAAAATTCAACGTCTGGTATCTAGATGATGGCACACTAGGAGGTGACGTAGATTCAGTTTTGAAAGATTTTCAATTCCTGAAGCAGCAATTCCAGTCCATTGGCCTAGAACTCAACCACTCCAAATGTGAAATTTTCATCTGTGACAATACGGACGGACAATCGACCCTTCAAAAATTCAAAACAATAGCACCTGAGATCAAAATTGCAGAAAGTAGTTCACTGCACCTCCTAGGTGCCCCAATTTTGGAAGATAGTTTTTCTCCATTCATTGACGCCAAAATAACACATTTCAACAATATTTCGGACAGACTCTCTAAAATTAATGTACATTCGGCTATCACCCTCATTCGTTATTGTTGCTTTGGTCCAAATTTCATGTACTTTCTTCGCGCTTCGCCATTATGGAAGCATACACAAATTCTCTTGGACAAAATTGATCAGATTATTCGTCGCACACTATCATCTATCCTAAATGTGGCCCTGGATGACCGAGCGTGGCTGCAAGCTACTCTACCCATTCGCTTCGGTGGGCTCGGCATCCGCAAAATTTCTAGTTTAAGCCTACCGGCGTTCCTGTCTTCGGTCCACAGCACTGAAAAGTTAACCAGGAAAATTTTGTTGCCATCACTGGTTAACTGTGAAGTGCCGTACTCGACCGATGCAGTGAATGCCTGGAAAGTGGCTTGCCCGAATACAGCGTTGCCCGAGACCCCTTTTTCCCAGAGACAGTGGGATGAGCCGCTCTGCAGGTTGGTACGGAATAAACTTATAGATACGTCCACCAATACTGCTGAGCGTGCGCGCCTGCTGGCTGTGGGAGAATGGGAGTCGGGCCTCTGGCTACAGGCACTACCGTCACCCAACATAGGTACTATGTTGAGTGACAATACCTTCCGGATCGCTACATGTCTGCGTTTGGGTGCTCCTAGCGGAGCTCCACATCGTTGTCAATGTGGTGAAGCAGTCGACCGCCTCGGACACCATGGCCTATCCTGCAGTAGGAGCGCTGGTCGGTAAAAGAACTAGCAGTTTATTCATTTACTATACAAAAACCGATTCCAAAACATGTTAAGAATTTTAAATAAACTATCTATCCATATTTTAATTTATAAATTATTATATTATTTATTTTTAAATATATGAAGTGTTATTTTAATTTATTATTCTGAGCTTGTTATGTCCCACTGCAGGGCATAGGCCTCCGTTCCGTCTTTCCATTGTTTCCTGTCCATTACTACATCTGGTCGATCCTTCAGATATATGTCCAATTCATCACACCATCTCTTTCTGGGCATAACGCGTCGCCGCTTCCTGTTATTCGGAATCCAGTCAGTGCCTACTTTTGCCCAATTCTGTTGCGACATGCGGCAGATGTGTCCTACCCAATTCCACTTTATTTTGGCGGCTATGTTGCCTACGTTTGCGATTTGTGTTTTGGAACGAAGTATACTGCTCCGAATGCGGTCTGTGATTACACTTCGTTCCATTGCTCGCTGGCATCCCTTGATTGCAGACTTTTGACGTTTCGTTATCGATCTCTTTTGCGCTCCGTAGGTGAGGGTGGGAAGGATGCACATGTCCATGAGTTTCCTTTTTAGGGAAAGTGGAAATGATTCTATCATTAGGTGTTTCATCGACCAATAGCTCTTTCAGGCGTTTTCGGTGTGTCGAGCGACTTCTTTATCTTGCCTCGCCTGGAAAGAGACTATTTTGTACTCATCGACATATTCAACCTCCATACCCTCAATGTCAAGTTTGCGTTTCGTAATGTTCGTCATTAACTTAGTTTAATTAATTTATTATATACTTTACTTGAGCAGTGGTGGCCCAGTGGTATCAGCTGCGACTTACAAGTTGTAGGTCGTGGGTTCGAGCCCAGGCAGGCGCTTTACTTTGTGTAAATTATTTCATCACCACTGCTCTCAAAACGGTGAAGGAAAACATCGTGAGGAAACCGGCATGTCCTAGAACCAAAAATTCGAAGACATGTGACATCCACCAACCCGCACTGGGCCCGCGTGGTGAATTACGGCCCATTCCCTCTCACAGAGAGGAGGCCTGTGTCTCAGCAGTGGGAACATTAATTGGCTGATGATGTGATGATGTGATACTTACTTACTTTTTTTTTTCTTTTTTTTTTTCGCTTTCTTCATATTAATTTTGAGTCCGATCTCGAAGCTGGCGTGACTCAGTTATTCCAGCATAAGGCTTTAACCAGCCGCCGAAGACGAGAAAAGGGCAATGTCGCCGGCGAGGCGTAAATTAAGGTTAATCTTCTGTCTCCAACGACAATGCCCTTGTCCCGCCAGTGTACATCTAAATGTAAAAATAAAATAAATAAAAATAAAATAAATAAATTTTGGAAGACTTCTTCAAGCATTGCTGTGAAGAGTTTTGGAGACAGCGGCTTCCCTTTTCAACACCTTTCGGATTGGAAAGAATGGGCCAGTGGTATCTCAGCGTATGGCAGCTGTACTATTAAGAGAAATTCGTGCCAGTAATTTAACGTAAGTGGTTCTATTTCTTGTTTATAGAGTGTCGTAAAAATAGCTTTATGTGATAGACTATCAAATGCTTTAGAATAATCCACGAACGCAAGGTACAGCGGTAAGTTAAATTCTCCGTGCTTTTCTATCATCTGGTTCAAATAATGTAGGTGGCATTGAGATAATATGTACGACGTACTAGAGAAGCTATCCTAAGCATAGGACAGGCTCCACAAGGCTTTTGACAAGAGTTTAAACTAAAGTTCGCTACAGCGCTGAAACAATAATTGGCGCTTACGCGTTTCGTTCAACCTTCTGCAACAACTTGTCACTCATTTAGACTAAACTGCTGACTGACTAGAGAAGTGGCGTACTAGCTTTATACCTAAGAAGCTTCATTAGAATTCACTTCTTTTTTCATCTTTTATTATTAGTTGAAATACCTTAGTAAAGTAAAAGAAACTTTGTTTTTTAGGGTTACGTAACTAAAGGGTAAAAACGGGACCCTATTACTAAGACTCCGCGATCCATCTGTCTGTCTGTCTGTCCGTCTGTCACCAGGCTGTATCTCATGAACCGTGATAGCTAGGCAGTTGAAATTTTCACAGATGATGTATTTCTGTTGCCGCTATAACAACAAATACTAAAAACAGAATGACATAAATATTTAAGTGGGGCTCCCATATAACAAAAGTGATATTTTTGCCGTTTTTTGCGATGATGGTACGGAACCCTTCGTGCGCGAGTCCGACTCGCACTGGACGGTTTTTTTCTTTATTTAGATACTAGCTGTCCCCCGCGACTTTGGAGGTGTCTCATCCCATACAAAGAAACCGTGCCGACGTTCTATAGTGTTTATTCTGATTATTTTTTGTACATCGATCGCGTCCGGTTCCGTTCCGTTCCATTCAACGGATATAGATTGTGATCTATCTATCGACGTGGAACGGAACCGACGCGATCGATTTACAAAAAATAATCGGTATGATCAGATGCAAAACGCTAGTTACGTCGGCACGGTTTCTTTGTATGGGATGAGGCATCTATTATGCTAGTATTATATTATCTGTGCTCCCGTCAACTTGCTACCTACCCAGCTATCTATCTACTTACTCTACCCTACCCTTCCTATCAACCTACATACCAACCTACCCCACCCTACACACCTACCCACCTGTCCACCTGTCCTAACTACTAACCTATGAACCCACCCTACCTACCTACCAATTTGTTAAACTATTTATTTGAATAACCACAGTCAGTTCCTTTCTGAATATTTGAGATAATTATTTGTCGCTATAAAAAGAATCGTCGTCCCTTGTTACACAAATTGTCACATCTTAATTTTACTCTATTTGACAAATGAGGCAACATGGCGTCCACCAAATATTTTGTTCGAATTCAATTTTAAAATTATATCTAGTTAATCACTATAAAAAAACCGGCCAAGAACGTGTCGCACTTCGCAAATTTAGGGTTCCGTACCAAAGAAAAAACTGATATATTTTTTTGTAAAGTACAAATACAAAATACAAATATTTGATTACATATTGATACTATATCGATATCTATATCAACATAATCAAAAGAAAAGAACCAGCCAGATTCCGAACAGCTCAACACAGAATTTAAGGAGCTTATGAAAAAATGAATGATTCCGCCCGTCTCTAACCAAATTATCATGATAATGAACCCGAGGAAGAACGAAGACGAAGACCCCTTTGGCTGCAAAGCGGCAGCATAAGGTCTGCAGTGCACGCTCTGGCGCTTGAGCTTGGCGCCTTTGGGAATAATCAGATTAGCTCCAAAGCTCTTAAGCAACTATAATTGTGCTACTTGGGAAGAAACCAAATTATAAGACGCGACGCCCCGCCCGTTGCCAAGGCGACAGTTGCGAAGGGTGTAGAATAGGCCTCCTGCGCCCCGCAGCCGTCATAAAAGACAGTTTCTGAGTGACATTTATTGTTGACAATTTGATATTTCTATTTGTGTTTTTCTGTTATGTTTTTAATTTTTAAGTTCTAGTATAATAGTGTGTTTAGTTTTATATTAGGGTAAGTTTTACTTTTTTCTTTTCTTTAATGAACAATGCAGACTGTAGCGAGGCCGGAACCTGTAGCAGTCAACCTGCCACATCCGTTGATGTTCAGTTGGTGAGATGTCCCCATTGCTCACAGGCACGCTTTTTAAAGGCGAACGGGGACTTAGGATACACTATGGGAAGGTCCACAAACCACATAGTGTACCTTTGTGCCCTCCAGCCACCTCCCAACCTTTGGAACAAACCCTTTGGAAAACGCTGTCAAAATTAAAAAATTCTACACCTGTTTTAAAGAGGATTCCCCGGGGTGCAAGACGGTCTGTCGCACTAAGTTTAGCGCGTTGCGTCCGTCTTGCAACCCAGGAGAATTCACAAAGTGCCTGGGAGGAATTGCTCACCTTCCCTTATAGGATTCTACATGTCCAAAAAAATTTGGCTGCAAAAAAAACATTAACAACTCAAATTAAAGACAATTGCAACGATTCGACCTTTATTTTAGATACAAATTTACCAGCATATAACCACCCTTCCCAGAAAGGCGTGTGTTCGCATGTAGAATCCAAATTAAGTGAAGGTGACATTAGGGGAGCGGCCAGGCTATTGTTCAGCAGTGATGTGGTGGCGCCTTACTCTCCAGAAACTATTTCAGCCTTGGAGAGTAAACATCCAGCGCCTGCGGATGATCTTACCTTTCCCGACCCACCTGACACCCCCGATCTCAATTTATCCTTTTACCAAATTTCAGCTCCCCAGTTGATTGCAGCCGTGAGCTCCTTCCGGAGTGGGTCCGCCGGCGGCCTCGACGGCCTGACTCCTCAACATTTAAAGGATCTTATAAGTTCAGGCGCCGGGGACGCTGGTGAGACTCTTTTGAAGGAGCTTGCGGCTCTAACCAACCTAATGCTCTCCGGCGGTATAAACGATGCCATCGTCGATGTCTTGTACGGGGCCAACTTATGTGCCCTGCGCAAGAGGGACGGCGGCATTCGTCCTATTGCCGTCGGATGTACCTACAGGCGTATGGCAGCCAAAATTTGCTGCAAACTCTACGGCCAAAGACTCACAAATAAGTTCCAGCCCCTACAGCTTGGCTTTGGCTCTAGGGGAGGCTGTGAGGCTGCTGTACATGCCCTTTCTACTTTTTTAAATTCTGACAAGGGTGAGGTCATCCTCAAGGTTGACGTTAAGAATGCCTTTAATTCTGTTAACAGGGACACTTTGTTGGCGGAGGTAAAAAAGGAACTTCCTGAAATTTTCGGTTTTATTTGGCAGTGCTACAGGCACCCTTCTAAATTATTATATAAAGAAAATCTTTTGCAATCTGCAGTAGGATGCCAACAAGGTGACCCTCTCGGGCCAGTCATTTTCAGTTTGGCTATTCATCCTATCATCAAACAATTAAATTCAAAATTCAACGTCTGGTATCTAGATGATGGCACACTAGGAGGTGACGTAGATTCAGTTTTGAAAGATTTTCAATTCCTGAAGCAGCAATTCCAGTCCATTGGCCTAGAACTCAACCACTCCAAATGTGAAATTTTCATCTGTGACAATACGGACGGACAATCGACCCTTCAAAAATTCAAAACAATAGCACCTGAGATCAAAATTGCAGAAAGTAGTTCACTGCACCTCCTAGGTGCCCCAATTTTGGAAGATAGTTTTTCTCCATTCATTGACGCCAAAATAACACATTTCAACAATATTTCGGACAGACTCTCTAAAATTAATGTACATTCGGCTATCACCCTCATTCGTTATTGTTGCTTTGGTCCAAATTTCATGTACTTTCTTCGCGCTTCGCCATTATGGAAGCATACACAAATTCTCTTGGACAAAATTGATCAGATTATTCGTCGCACACTATCATCTATCCTAAATGTGGCCCTGGATGACCGAGCGTGGCTGCAAGCTACTCTACCCATTCGCTTCGGTGGGCTCGGCATCCGCAAAATTTCTAGTTTAAGCCTACCGGCGTTCCTGTCTTCGGTCCACAGCACTGAAAAGTTAACCAGGAAAATTTTGTTGCCATCACTGGTTAACTGTGAAGTGCCGTACTCGACCGATGCAGTGAATGCCTGGAAAGTGGCTTGCCCGAATACAGCGTTGCCCGAGACCCCTTTTTCCCAGAGACAGTGGGATGAGCCGCTCTGCAGGTTGGTACGGAATAAACTTATAGATACGTCCACCAATACTGCTGAGCGTGCGCGCCTGCTGGCTGTGGGAGAATGGGAGTCGGGCCTCTGGCTACAGGCACTACCGTCACCCAACATAGGTACTATGTTGAGTGACAATACCTTCCGGATCGCTACATGTCTGCGTTTGGGTGCTCCTAGCGGAGCTCCACATCGTTGTCAATGTGGTGAAGCAGTCGACCGCCTCGGACACCATGGCCTATCCTGCAGTAGGAGCGCTGGTCGGTTAGCACGGCACGCTAGCATTAATGACATCATACGTCGGGCTCTTGTCACCGCCGGGGTGCCAGCTGTTTTAGAACCCAATGGCTTGGTGCGCGACGATGGGAAGAGACCAGACGGGATGACCATAATGCCTTGGAAGGTGGGTAGGCCTTTGGTGTGGGATGCAACATGTGTCGACACCCTTGCGCCATCCCATCTTCTAAGCACGGCGGGCTGTGCTGGGGCAGCTGCTGCTAGTGCGGAAAACCTCAAACGGCGCAAATACAACAACCTTATTGGAAGTTATATATTTGAGCCGTTTGGGGTTGAAACATTAGGTCCATGGGGTCCGAGTGCTCTTCGAGTGTTTCGAGAAGTAAGTAAACGGTTAGTCGACTCTTCACGTGACCAGAAGGCTGGGCTTTTCCTTGGCCAGAGAATCAGCATTGCCATTCAACGTGGCAATGCTGCCAGCGTTCTGGGCAGTTTTCACGTTGACAGCGATGTGGACGAATTTTTTGACGCCCTATGACCCCTGCCCTTTCAGACGCGTTCGTAGTTTAATTTTATTTTTATTTAAGTGTATATAGCTAGTTATTGTTAATTAAGTATTTTATATTATGTAAATTTTAAATTATTAATAAATACTAAAATATTTCGTTAATCATTGAAGAAAAGTTATTCCTTTGCATTTCACCGTATTAGTTGAATTATAAGTGCAATATCTTAAAACACACGACACCATATTTAATGCGTCTAAACGTATTTTCGCCTAAAAACAAACAATGACATAGGTGCTCAAGATCTAGCTAGTGACTGAGTGAAGTGCGGCCGGAAGACCGCACATGAACGGAACACAGCAGTGATGTGTGGCGACATCTCTAGCGCGTAGTACATTATTACCTCAGTGGTAGGTGGTCGGAAATGCGGTTTTCGAGGGCCTTGTACAGATGTGAGACTATGCTAATAGGACGGTGATTGCCTATATCAGACCGTAGCGAGCTCGGAAACTTAGGGCACCCCGACATGAATAGGTTAGGTTCGAATGAGATGACGGGGGCTTCGTTTACAATTGTTTATATCGTTTAGGCTGGGTTTCTCACAGCTAAAATATCGCAGAATTATATTGACATATTGTCAAGCATGCGTTATGTGCTGTGATTGGTTGAATGAATTTTCAATATTTTAGATAACCGGCGATTATTTGAATCGTAAAATCGTATCCTATTCTATATTAAAACCAACGTCAACAGCTATACTATCTATACTTACATATATATATTTATATATTTTTTTAATATTATAAAACTGAAGAGTTTGTTTGTTTGAACGCGCTAATCTCAGGAAGTCCTGGTTGGAATTGAAAAATTCTTTTTGTGTTGGATAGTCCGTTTATCGAGGCAGATTATAGGCTATATAACATCACGCTACGACCAATAGGAGCGGTGCATAAATGCAAAATGTTGCTAAAACGGTCAAAATTATTCCATTTTGAGAGCTTCCGCTGCGTGCGCTGCGTAAGCGGTTAAAGTTACGCAAAATTCATGTATGTAGGTTAGGTAGGGTAGGGTAGGTAGGTAGTCAGTTGACGAGAGCTAAGCCACGTGGGACAGCTAGTTAAAAATATTACCCCGCCCAATAAGTGATGGGCATTATTCAGAAAGTCCGGACAACTTAATTATTTCAATAGTTTTTATCATATTGCCTACACATATTGGGCATTTTTCAAATTAGCCGGGCATTATGAGTAATGCCGTATTAATTACTTGGTCCATAATAATATATAGACCTAACGAAGATAGCTTTAGGCTGTACCGCAGACTGTCATTAAGGTTATACTAGTCGAAAATTCATCCCTATAAACGTAGTCTAGGGATTATGCCACTGTTTGACGATGTACGTTCAAAATATTCCGCACGTGTTATCGGTTGATATAAATAATAGCATTTTAACCCCGCGCACAAAATAGTTCGTGCCGTCGACTAGTCTACCCTTATTAAGTTAAGGAAATAAATGGTAAAAAATATAACATTGTTCCAATCAATTTATTTAACTTCTTTCTTCTACTTCTCAAGCGGCGCAAATACTGTAACCTAATTGGTAATTACAGTTTTGAGCCGTTTGGGGTCGAAACGCTTGGGTCATGGGGCCCAAGTGCACGTCTCCTTTTTAAGGAGAATCAGCATTGCCATTCAACGTGGCAATGCTGCCAGTCTTCTGGGCACGTTCCCGGATGACAGCGATGTGGATGAGTATTTCGACGCCTAAGTGTACCTTTCTTTTGTATATAGTGTAAGTACTTCTTACACATATTATTATAAGTAATTTAGTTTTTTCACATTACCTGATAATGTGAAAACATTAAATATGAACTTAGATTGACACAAAACTAATTAATATTTGAACTAAGCAGATGCGAAGTTGTAGTGTTTATCAACATGATAAGTAAATCAACAACTTGCTCACCTGACGTTAACAGATTTACGAAAGGTACGGTGATTGGTGGTTGAAACGTCTACAATCTTACAATTGTTTTCGTGTCGGGGTCCCATCCTTTAGGGACGTCGGAATTAAATTTTCCGTCCGGACCCTTAAACTTAACGAAAACCGTCGTCAAACCAATTGAGAGACGGCGACCCTTTCTTATCAAAGTCGGAATTTGGTCATCGGGGACCAACAGCATCACTGTGAAACAATCATTGTCAGCTTTTTCAGTTTTGGAAAGGTCCACCTCGTTACGTCGATCCAGGGGTTTTGGAAGCACAGAACTTCTTTAACGTAGTTATTCATATAGAAGTTCTCCAGCTGCTTGGCTGAAATCTCGAATTGACAGCGTACTTGATATTGTATCTCCATCTGGCTCTTGACTACTAGGGCTGTATAGTCATTTAGGCCTGAGACCGTTTTTTTTAACCAGTTTAAAGATTGGTCATTGGCACACCACAGTTTGATGACACCGTTGGCATACAGCGGCTGGCCACCGAAGTTTGGCCCTGTGTCCGAATCAGGAGACACTGATTCGGCGATGATCTTGTCACAAATACGATGGAGTATCGCTTCCGCCACTGATTCGCTGATGATCCCTGTGCGGGCGCAGGTTATCGCGACGCTCAAGGGGGTGCTGGCAGTTTGGCTCATTTTTCGCTTCGAACTTTGTTTACTGTTTACTTTCTTTTTCTGTGTTTTTATCTGGAAAGTGAATTTATAAATGTTACAATAACATTACTAATAAGTTTTTATTTTTAGTCCTCTTGGGCAACCTCGAGTTGTGGGCAATGACTTGAAATATAGTGACATTTTTGTTTAGTCGGTCAGTGATAAGTCTGATGAGTCACATCTAGTCAAATAGGGAGGTAATTAATTACCTACACAAATGATGTTGCTAGACCGACGAGTTAAATCAAAAGAAAAACAGTTGACTCTTTACCCGACTACAGCAAAGCAAAGAGGAGGGTAATGTTTTTGTCTGGTATTTGTGTATGTATGTATGTACCCTCATAACTCCTAAACTACTTATTATAACACACTTATACATATAAACATACTTGACATACCCAACTTCCGCCTAGCAGCAAGTTATACTAGAGACGTAAAGAGGGGAGTGGCATGTATACTAACTAGAATTGGACATGAATATACAACACTTAAAACTAACTGTTCTATTAAAGGTGATATAGAATGTAGTGCTATAGAACTAAATGAACATGGACTGATACTAGTTTGTGTATACAGAGTGCCAAATTCATGTTTAAATCTTTTTTACGATAATTTAGGGCAATTAATAATAATAATAATAGCCACGAGCCTCGACCAACATCTTAGAAGGCTCTCGTTAGGCAGCTGGGTCAAGGGCCTGATCCAGAAAGCAGTACTGCTGGACACGGCTCGTATAGTTAGGAGGTTCCTCTCTCTGGAGCCCTGACCGCCGGTAGCTTGGACCCTGTTCCCGATACCGGTGGGCCTCTATTTTTTATATTTTTAAATGTTTTTTTTTTTAATTTATTTTATAAAAATATTTAATAATGTAAATGATAAGAAAACAGATAAATAAAGGAGATAATAATAATAATAAATTTATTTCAATTAACTTTACAAACTTCTACAATATATAATCTTACATAGAGGCCTCCTTTTAAGTATAATAAATACCTGTGCTAGGAGACCCCGCTCCTCTAAAACTAGAAACAATAATAATGTAGGAGTGTAAATACAAACAAATTCAACTTAAATCTAGGATGTGTGTGTATAAGGTGTGTGTGTGGTGTGCGTGTATGTGTGGTGTGTGTGTGTGTCGCTTATCGATATATTTTCACATGGTACTTTGTAAAAGAGTTTCAATTTCATCATAACTTTTGCATATTAGCCAGTCTATTAAAGACTTCTTACATTCTCGATAACTCATAGGATAAATATTTAAAAGTTTATTTAATTATTGTAGATGGAAGCGGATTCGAATCGTTCTGTGCGGCGATTTTAACATAAACTTACTTAAACGAAACCGCCATGCTCTAGACTTTAAATATTTTTTAGAAAACCACAATTTAAAAGTAGAAATAAGACATCCTACCAGGTTTTGCAGTAAGTCTTGTATTGACAACTTTGCACACAATATTCCTAGATACAAAAGTGAAATAATTAAATTTGGGATATCCGACCACACAGCTCAACTGCTACAATGCCCCGTCAAAAAAACCTGTGCGATAAAAATCTTGGCGTATAAAACACGGGACTATAGTACTGACAATATGAGGAAATTTTAAAAATGCATAAACAGCCTATTTTACTGACATTTACAGTACAAATGACCCTAACGAAGAAATCGCTCAATTAAAAAAACTATATGGATATCCAAAGGTCTTAGAAACAGTAGTAAAATGAAAAGAAAAATGTTATGGCAGTATAGAATACATCCAACAAATAAAAAAAAAACATATTAAAGCAATACGCAGCTAGATTTATGAAAATAATATCACTAACTCAGAAGTCACAAAATAATTACTTCATAAATACATAAACAAGACTAAATTCAACTTTCCCAAAGAGCCTATTACAGGTATTCTTAAAAGATGACATCAAAATTAAGGATCCTAAATCTATTGTGAATAATTTTAACAACTTCTTCTTTGACCAAGCTTCAGAATCAGACCAACCAATAAACTTAAGAAATGACAGTCAAAACAAAACCAGACTCTCAAATCATAAAATCAAAACTAAAATAATAATTCAATTTTTCTTACTCCCACAACACCTACAGAGGTACACAGAAATAAAGCAGCTGAAAAATACCCATAGCAACGGCAAAGATGGTATCTGCACCATAGTTATAAAATATTTTTTATTAATTAATCATTTATTTCGGACCATGATCCATAATTTGTTAGTAAGCACTTATGACTATGTTAGTAAATTTACATAAATTAATAATGTGTACCTAATGAAAACAATAATGCATAGGTACACACAATAAAAATAAAATAACAAATAAATAATCCACATCAGTTCATGTACCTATTTCCCGTTGCACTGGAGCCGCCGCTGTGCAAGCGGGTCCAGTACCCCAGGAAAGGGCAGTCCGGTTTATCCGCAATAACCTTAAGGACACCGTTTACGCTCCCCCGCATCCTGTGCATCAGGGATGCTGACCTCTTACGCATTATCGCCTGAAAACCATCAGTTTCTGCTTCTGCAAACATCCCCGATGCACTACAGAAACGTGGGAGCCCCAACAGTATCCTAAAAGCGTTATTATACTGGATCCGGGGCACGTTATAAGCCCTCTGCGTATGTCTAACCCACAGACTGCACGTGTAGAAGGTTGGCAATACGCCTTGAAAAGTGTAATTTTCACTTCCCTCGTACATCGTGCAAACCTGCGGGCCAGCATATTACATCGGACTGACAACGCCCTCCATTCCCTCTCGATGTCATCGTCATCGTGCAGATCCTCGTTTAAGATGTGACCTAGGTATTTAAATTTTGTCACCCTCTTTAGTGGCACACCATAAAGGCACACTGGAGGAACTACCCTAGGCTTCTTGGTACCCACCCTGAACACCATAACCTCACTCTTCCCCACATTATACAGGAGGCCATGTGATTCGGCGTATCCTTCACACACCTCAAGCAACCGTCTGAGTCCGTTAATTGAAGGGCTCAGCAGTACCATGTCATCGACGTAACTTATACTATTTATCATCTGCCCATCAATGGAGCATCCGACACCTGTACCGCTGAGCTCCTCAATCAACTTATTGACGTATAGGCTGAAGAGCGCTGGGGAGGTCAAACCTCCCTGCCTGACCCCACACTCCAGACTATAAGTTCCGGACAATACACCAGACCATCTGACCTGGTTAATTTGGTTGTCATACCAGTACTGCAGAAGGTCAACTAGCTCATCAGCTAGCCCCTGTTCGCGTAACTTTGACCACAGTATGTCATAATTAACCAGGTCAAATGCCTTGGATAGATCCAAGAAGGCAGCGTACACCGGCGTGCTTCTGTCAGTGTAGTACCTGACGGTGTGCTTTACCGCAAGAATAGCAGTCTCCGTGGAAAGCCCAGCCCTAAAACCAAACTGAGCATCCTGCAGACTGAGCTGTTGAGTTACTCTCCGCTCAAGCACACCGTCCAGAACCTTTGCAGTTATAGTCGCTAGGGATATGGGCCTGTAGTTATGTCCGTCCGAGACATCCCCGGCTCTATTCTTGACTATGGGGACAACTATTGTCCTCATCAGTTCTGTGGGAAGATAGGAGTGCCTGACACAGAAGTTATATAGCATTGACAAGACCCTAGGAAGATGCGGACCAGCACACTGAAAATGTTCTATGCTAAGGCCATCGTGACCCGGTGACTTGCCCCTGGTCATAGACTTTATAATTTTGCTGATTTCCTTTGAGGAAATGCTAATTGGAACCTCAGAGACTTGTCTTTTGAGGTCACGATCCCTCGCCTTCGATGGAAGTCGCGAGGCTACCCGAAAGTGCCTCATGAACATGTCCGCCACCTCCCCCACGCCCGTCTTGCCATCAACGCTCACTGGAACAACAAGTTTCGGGCTCAAACGCTGGGTGGATTTCCAAAACTTCTGGAATCGCTTGCTTTGATGTTTTGCAGCCAAAATGTTCATCCTAACCTGTTCTTCATTCTCCTGACAGAACTTCAAAGCTCGTTTAAATGCCTTTCGCGCTTCCCTCATTTCAACGAAAAGCTGTCCAGAATGAGTATTTTTTTGATGTTTTGACTTTGACTTTGACTTTGACCCATGAGCGTCCCTGACATACCTGTTCCACCCAACGACTGTACGCCGACCTCCCCTATTTCCGACGAAGCCAGAACTGCCTTCCGCCGCTTGCCGAAGTGCTGTGACAATATTGTTATACATGATGTCAATAACTATTCTATGGTCCTTGTCTTGGCAAAAACTATCACAACAATCACACAATTCATCTGGGAAGTCTATATGTTTCAGATTTTCCATACATAGCCTATAATAACAGCCTATTTGGGCTGCATTTCTTTCACCCCATATAGCCCTATCACAGTTATTACGTGGTATTACTGAAGCATCCGATGGCTCGTCCAGGCCCAGGTTAACATGAATGACAAGTGGGAAGTGGTCAGACCAGTACACATCATGATAAACTTCAACCTTCTCAAGCGATTTCCAGCCTGCTTCAGAAACCAAGCAATGGTCAAGCCAACGTCTACTTCCCCAAGCATCACACACAAAAGTATAAGTATTGGAGTCTATGCCTAGTTTAATATAGTCAGCACAACGCCATCTCTGTCCATCACAGAAACTTAACATTTCCCTACTTAAAAGACCTCCTGGGTGGGAGTTAAGATCGCCGAGCATATAAACACTCTCCACATTCTCGCTCTCAATAACAGCCGCTAGCTTGCTTAAACACTCACAGAACTTGCTTAAGTTATTTATTGAGTCAGTAGGCATGTACACACTAAACAATAACAAGGTGCGACCGGCGCAAATCACTTTTATAGCTGCGACGCGGTCACTCACACAAGGTACAACAGAAACAGACGTAAATACAGACTTTCTCCACAAAAGAGCTACACCCCCATACGGTCTTCCCCTCAATACCCCCGATGACGTAATAAAATATGTATCCCCGGATATTTCAGCTCATCTGTGCCACATAATTAACTTATTCATTTCTAACGGCATATACCCAGAAAAACTTAAAACATCTATTGTCATTCCGCTACATAAAAAAGATGCTACGAAAAATGGAGAACTATAGACCTATAGCGTTGATACCCATTTTTTCAAAATTATTTGAAAAAGTCGTATATAGCCGACTATACAGTTATTTAGAAAAATATAATATTTTGGTAGACGAACATAAAGGCTTTCGCAAGTGGAAATCGATAAATTTATCAATTTATGACCTACTAAAAACTATTTTGGGAGCCATCGACAACAAAATACCAACATGTGCTATCTTTATGGATATGAGTAAAGCCTTTGACCGAGTTGACCATAGGAAACTAATGCAGAAATTAAGCATGTATGGCATAAGAGGTAAACCGCTAGATCTCATCTATTCATACCTGTAGAACAGTAAACAAATTGTAGAAATAACACAGATATATCAGAAAACACGAACTGAGATTAAACAGGTCAAACTCGAAAACTGTAAAAATGGTAGTACCACAAGGAAGTGTTCTAAGCCATTTATTGTTCTTGATATATATCAATGATCTCCCTAACCATATCAACCAACCAATGATACTATTTATAGATGACAAACCCAACACACACACACATACACAGACACAGTCATAATAAAATGATTATGAGCACGTAGTAGTCAACCTAACATTAAATAGGATAATTCAATGGTTAACCGAAAATAATCTTAAAATAAATATGGACAAAACTAAATTATTACACTTTCACTAGAGAACCCAACTGACAAATATAAACGTAAGTTACTGTGCAGGACGTAGCGTGTTCATTGGCCCCGAGAAAAGAAGGGCGTAAACCTTCTGGCCATTGCCGCTGAACGCCCCATCCACATCAACGAAAATAAAGGTTCTTGGATGCCTGGCTGCAGCAGTGACGAAGGGTTGCAAATCGACTCTAACGATTCAACGATGTGTTGGCTGTACTTGAGTTATTTCCAGATTCTGGGTTGCCTACTTCTGGATCAGCACTCCTGGTGTCCAGGTTCCGAGGTTCAGCTCGACAGGATCGAAAAGGGATGTCTTCATAAGGGTTGAAGTTGATGAATTAAATGAAACACTAAGTTATTCAGTACACGGCACGATTCTAGGGCTCTCAACAATTTCTGAGACGTGATTCTATATAAGAATTACTTCTTATTTACTAAGACAAGTACAAGCGACTAGCTTTGGATGACTACAAATTCTATTTGGGCCCGGGGGTTCTTTATACCCTCGCATCGTGCCATTATTGAGAGCCCCGCAAATTCTCGCCGAAAATAATTTTTAATTATGTAAAAAACCCTTATACATATTTGGTAAATAGGGTTACCGCACCCCTTCCATGGTGCCATCAATAGCTGGATTTCTTCGTACTGTAACACAGTAACGCCCCCTATCTATGTATCTAATCAATATACCTAATTTCCAGGTATTGATAGCTTCCCTAGACTATTTACATGAAATTAAAGGACAATTCCCTTTATTTCCCAGTTAAAACCTTAATAGCTTTTAACCTAGCCTAAGGATATCTATAGGTTGGGTTGACCTGCTGGTGCCAATAGCAGGCTGTCTGTTGACGTCTAGAAAAAGCTTATTTTCGGGAATCTTCTATGGGATATCATCCCCTATGTAATGAATCTATAAATTCCTAAGTCATTTCACCGACTTTAGGACCTCCTACTTAGGCTTACCAGACAATCACCGCCTATTATGGGGATTCTGGTAGCCAATAGACCACACTTTACATTTCCAGTGCTTATGTAAGTCTATCTAGGTCATATGCACATAAGGTGCCTCGCTATGTACAAATTTGGCAGCTGGTCACTTTCTTTGCGCCCAGCTACCAGAGAAACTAGGTATAATAACACTAATAAGATTGGGACGACACGATGGTGCATTTAACGGGCCATCGGGAGGTCCCCAAAAATTCCTTATTTTCGGAATTCCCAGGGGTGTATAGTCCCAGGGAATGCCAAAAACTGACTAAAAATTACATTTCCAGAAACCTATTTTCTGGAATTGTACTTAAACTACTTGAGCGATTTTCGCTCCAAAGTGATGGCTTGGTAGCTAGTCCAGCAAGCCATCCGAAAGTACTTACACCATGAGTACATCTATTCCCTTCATGGAGTTATTCCACCTGAAGGGTCTACAAATTTCAACGTTTTACGTTGTTTACATTTTTCACGGCTGCCTATCTCGTTGACTATCCAAGCGATTCTTCCCATCTAGAAACCGCCTGGAAGCCCTTTTAGCAAGCTTTCCAATGGTAGTACTTTTACCAGTACACCTATATGTTTCTAGGTACTTAGGGCACCTAAAACCGAAAGCGATTACCAAAACCAGACAAACAGCAGTTTTTCTATTATATACTGACTTGATATCTCAAGTAAATGGGCTTTATATAAAAGACTTCGCTAACTATGAGGTGTATATAGGCTTCCTGTCTCGGTCTAGGTCCCCCATATACCCTAAAATGACCTGAAACCATATATTTGGTGTTTGAGATATCAAGTCAATATTCTTATTTACATAGCAGAAACTATGTGGTCTTCACATAGTTTCATCATTATGTACTGATTACATGTCCAGTACATAGGATAAGCCCTTAAAAACGTGATTTTAATTACTATAATATTTTCAAAAAACTCCAAAACTATATATATCGTGGTGCTCCATCTGACGGGCCATTCGGAACTAATCCGTCGCCGAGCACAGACGTATCGTATGACAGAAATTTATGTTTTTTACTATGATAACTCTTATCAGTATGCTTTCTAATGATTTTACTCTGTTAAGGGTGAACTATTGAACCCTATGACATACTGACAAATACTAAAAACATTATACTACTATCTCAAAAAATGTAGGTAAAATTTTAGTATAAATATAGACGGGCCTCTAAAATTCATTTTAGTATCAGATGGCGCGCCGTGGTGAGCAGACATGTCTACACATACAAACTTTAACTTTTTATGAACCATTTAGTATGGTTGATGACGCTTCGTCGCGAACATATCTCCCGCCGTGCAGTGCTGTGTCGACTCGCTGTGTCGACTCGAAGTGTTGTCGGCGCGGCGCTGCATTCCTTCGGTGAGCGACGGACGGCATTTCTCGGCTGCCGGCCAGGCCCACCGAGAGGACGGTCGCCGCTCCGGCATCTCTGGTTACTGGGGCAGTGGGACGAGTTTCTTCACCGGACGCTTCAAGGTACCGCCAAGTGTGCGTACCTCAGCAGTCCGGATTTCTCCGTCGATTCCTGGATACACGGCCACAATGCGGCCTCGCGGCCACGTATTGCGGGGCAGCTGGCCGTCGGCTATCAGGACAGGGTCACCCACTTTAAATCTGGGCCCACTACTATGTGGCTCCCGCCGGTTTTGGAGCTCCGGCAAGTACTCTCTGACCCAGCGACTCCAGAACATATCAGCGAGGATCTGTGATCGTCGCCATATTTTCCTGCTGTCTATATCTTGCTCAGTGAACGTGCCAGGTGTAGGTAGTCTGGCTGACCCACCGAGCAAGAGGTGATTCGGTGTGATGGATTCGTCATCATCACCATCTACCGACACGTGTGTCAATGGTCGGCTATTTACAATGTACTCTGCCTCACAAATCAGTGTGGACAACACCTCTTCGGTGGGGTGTTTCTCTGTAAGTACATTGCATAGTGTGTTTTTAACACAACGAACTAGGCGCTCCCAGGCGCCTCCCATGAATGGCGCTGATGGCGTTATGAAGCGCCATACGATGCCTCTGCGACTTGCCTCTGTTTTGAAGGCGTCTCGCAGCTCTCTGTCGGCGCCGTGCATGTTGGTGCCATTGTCTGAGTGTATCTCAGCTGGGCATCCTCTGCGCGCGGCGAATCGGCGCAGCGCCAATATGGCGGAGTCTGCGCTAAGGCTGGCGGCGATTTCAAGGTGCACCGCCCTTGATGTGAGACACGTAAATAGTGCTACGTATCTCTTCTGATGCTGCCGACCGACGGTGACGGATAGCGGGCCGAAATAGTCGAGCCCGGTATATGTAAACGGCCTCTTATGGTGAGCGAGGCGCGTTTTCGGGTGGTCGCCGGTCGCAGGTACTGGTGGCTGTGCCTTGCGTATACGGCAATGCAGGCATCTTGCTATCACCTTCTTCGCTGTTGGTCGCATCTTCACGACCCAGTAGTGCTGCCGTACCTCATTAATTGTGAGTTCGGTGCCACTATGTTGTAGACTGCGATGTGTCCAGTCTATGTACAACTGCGTTATGTGATGGTCGCCATGTAATATAGGCGGGCGCATCACTTCTTCAGCTACCTCTTGCGTAGCTGCTATGCGACTTCTTAGTCGCAGCACGCCGTCAACGACCTGAATTTGTAAAGGTCGCAGCGAGCTATTTTTATTTATTTCTTCAACGTTCGCTAACTCTGAAGCGAACGATTGTTGTTGTGCGACCTGGACAAGTATTTTCTCAGCTTCTTGGAGAAATTCTGCTTCTATAATTTGTCTGTTGACCTGGGTTGGTGCTCTGCATGCCTGCTTCTGCTTCTGTGCAGGTACAGCAGGCTTCTGGCGCCAGTCTGGGTCCTTTTCAGCGTTTTTTTGGTCCGTTTATAGGACGTTATCTCTGTTCTATTTTTGCAAAGAGATATAAAACGCAGAACTGTGGCGGTCGCACGAAGCAGTCGCTCCCATCTGGAGAATCTGCCT
The DNA here is from genome assembly GCA_948252205.1 of Orthosia incerta. Taxonomy (NCBI): domain Eukaryota; kingdom Metazoa; phylum Arthropoda; class Insecta; order Lepidoptera; family Noctuidae; genus Orthosia; species Orthosia incerta. The sequence continues at coordinate 6,638,160 of OX411769.1, forward strand.
GGCTCTGGAACGGCTTCTATGAAGCTCTTCTTGTCCCCTTCTGTGACAACGAAAGTTTTTTCTTCTCCCGTGTCGTCTATAGTCGGAGGTTTCTCTGTGGGCCATAATTCGGGCCCAAGAGACAAAAATCTCGGCCCGCAGTACCACTCGTGGTCCGAGTTGAACCGCAGTGGCACGTCACGGGTTGCTGCATCAGCGATGTTCATCTTGGTGGGTATCCACCGCCAATCTTCGACTTTGCTATTGTCTTCAATAGCAGCTATTCGGTGAGCAACGAAAGGTTTGTATACTCTCGCTCCTCTTCTAATCCAGGTCAGTACGGTCTTGCTATCTGACCAATACGTTACTGACGTGGGCTTGCAGTCGTGTTCACTCATCACTGCTGCGGCTACGCGGGTTCCCAATACCGCGGCCTGAAGTTCGAGTCTCGGTATCGAAAGCAGTTTCAGTGGGGCCACCCGCGCTTTCGCCATAACAAGGCTTATTAAGTGCTTGCCTTCCACGGTCGTGGCCCGCCAGTATACAGCGGTAGCATATGCCATCTCGCTTGCATCAGTGAACACATGCACCTGCATTTCTATAGCGTCGCTATATCCAGGATAGCATCTTGGTACGCTAACGTTTTTTAGTTGGCGTAAATGTTGTACCCAAATTTTCCATTGTAATGCTAGGTCAACATCTAGCCTCTGATCCCAGTCGACGCCTCGCCTCCATGCTTCTTGCAATATTTGCTTCGCCTTGATGGTTACTGGTGAGGCGAGTCCGAGTGGGTCGTATAGCGACGCTACTATTCTGAGCGCCTCTCGCTTGGTGGGCGCCTCTCGGTCCAAGATACCCTCAGGCAGACGCGCGAGTGTGAGGTTGAAACCCAGCGTGTCTTCGCCTGGCCTCCATATGAGGCCGAGTATCTTTTCCGACGTATCTATATCTCCAATGGATACCATCTCAGTTTGTATATGCGATGGGTCCATCTTTTCTAGGAGCTGCGAGCTATTTGAAACCCATTTCTTGAGTTCAAACCTCGCCTGTAGGTGTATTTTTCGCACCATACTAGCGACTTCTGCCGCCTTCTCGATAGTTCTATAACTATCTAGGTAGTCATCCATATAATGACTACGTAGTATAGCATTCACAGCTTCAGGGTGCTTTTCTATATATTTGTTTGCGTTCCAGTTCTTTGCAAAAATTGCTGTGCAAGGCGAACTGGCTGCGCCGAAAATGATGGACGTCATTCTATATTCTTCTGGCGCTCCTTCTCTGCGGTTTCCCCTCCACAGGTAGCGAAGCGCGTCTCGGTCTTGGCTCCGCACCTTCACTTGCATGAACATCTCCGCTATGTCACCGGTTATTGCAACGCAGTGACGGCGAAACCGCATCATTACGCCTGGCAGCGACTGTAATAGGTCGGGCCCAGTTAACAGGAAGTCATTCAGTGACATTCCTCTCGATTTGGCGGCAGCGTCATGTACGATGCGAAGTTTGTCTGGCTTCATTGGGTTGAAGACATCGAAGTGCGGGAGGTACCAAGTTTTGCCCGGCGTGCTAATTGCGGGTGCCCTTTCAGCGTACCCTTTCGCAATTAGCGAGTCCATCTGGTCTGAGTATCTTCTTCGAAGTTCCTGGTTCTTGTCCAGCTTCTTTTCTGTTGAGACGAGCCTCTTCAGAGCTGTCTCAAAGCTATCTGGCATCTCAGCATGCTCATTACGCCAAAGCATGGCGGTTTCGATGTGTCCATTCTCTAATTGGACAGTTGATCGATTCAAAATGTCCTCTGCCCTTCTTGCTGGGTCAGAGGCGGGTCGCTGTGGGTTTATGCACAACGATTCTATCGCGAAATGTTCGCGCAACTGATGATCCAAATTATCATCAGTTGTTATTCTATTGACATGATGTACTTGTTGTCGTAGTAAACTACTGTGCGCGCCATGTAGTGTCCAACCCATCGCTGTAAGTGACGCAATTGGTTGGTGTCTTGGACCTCTGCGAATCTCGCTGGCCAATAACAAATGCCAGTTGTCTTGGCCGACGAGTACTTTTGGCACGCCATTGTTGTACATCAACTCTTTTCTCAAGTCGGTTAAATGCTTGCAGCGTGCGACAACCCTATCGCTCACTGTTTGTTTTGCCAAGCTGAGTTTAGGTATAGTACGTGCTTTGAACTGTACCCTTCTGTCTTGCGGGCTAACCAGCGTCACCTTGACTCTTCTTGAGCATGGGGTGGTGAGCATGGTGTTGCCTATTGCACCGATCTTGAGCGGGTCCACAGGGCCCTCTGCCCCGACTTGCCTCGCGATGTCTTCATCCATCAGCGAAACGGTGGACCCATCGTCTAGGAGAGCATATGTTGCCACCTCTCCCGCCGGTCCGATTACCCGGACCGGCACTATCTTGAGGTACGCCTGGCTCGATGGTGACCCGAAACTGGCCACCGTTTCCTGAGGATCCTTCCGGGATTCAGGAACATCGGGCTTCTTGTTGGCTTCCCTCTGCTGTTGCTTCTTCCTATGAAGAAGCCGATGGTGCGTATCTCTGCACCCGTCTTGGCCACATTGTTTTTTCTTACAAGTGTGGTTGCCTTGTCGAAGTTGAAGGCAGCGATAACATAGATTGTGTTTTTTCGCTAGCTCCCATCGTTTCTCGACAGCTACGCCCCTGAATTGTGCACATCCAGTGGCGTAGTGATGTCCCACGTCGCAAACACGGCATTTTCCTACCGGTTGGTCCGTAGCTATATGCGTCCTTTGTGTGACGCGTCTGTTGGTGTTCGCCTCGGCCGAAGCGATGCCTTCGGGTGGGGCGAATGGACTACAGAAGTGTGCCTGTTCAGATATAAAATCACTGAACAATGAAATATCTGGCACCGATTGGTACTTCTCCGAATATGATCGGTACCATTGTGCTCGTAGCGAATTGGGTAACTTCTCTGTTAACAATCGCATAAGCTCCGCGTTCATAAGGTAATGACCCTTTTTTAACGCGCGGAGCGTGACTACAGCACCTCTTACGCGACTTGCAAACGCGCAGATGTCTCTTGGTGACTCACTGCAGCGCGGCAGTCCGCGTAATCTATCTGTTTCAGCTTGCGCTATGGAGTCTGGACGGCCGAACTGCAGCTCGAGTTCCTTCATGATGTCATCGGGCCTGGCATGTCCGATGAGTTCTGAGCTGACGGTTTCCATTGCACGTCCATGTAAGCTTCTCCTCAGCCTCGCTGTATTCTCGACGTCCGTAAAATACGCTCGAGTTGTCTCATATATGGCCCGAAATGATAGCCATTCATTATGAGAACCATTGAAATTCGGCAATGTCATGACGAATTTCGACGCAGAGGGGTTCGGTTGGTCCCGCTGTTCTATTTTTCTGTCGGCTAGCGACGCTATAGCGGACGTCAACTCCGTCAGGAATGGACGGAGACTATCCCTCTGACCTCCTGTACACTCAGCTGACGCTGCAACTGGAGGTTTTCGCACTTCTTTTTCTTTAGGATGCTGACCTTCTATTTGCGATTTGGTGGCGGTCGCAGTCAGGGGTCTATGCATAGAATTTCTGGTTCCCCCTTCCACGACGTTATCCTCCTTCTCAGGCTGAGGTTCTGGTGCCTCTTCTAGCCATGAACGCACGTACTCGTCATTCGAGTTTCTGTCATCCAAGTATTCAGCTTCGGAACCCTCTTCCTCCGCTCTCTGAAGTGCAAGTTGTGCAAGCTCCAACTTAATTTTGAGTAAGTCTTCGCGAGCTTTATCTATATTTTTTCGTGACTGAGTCACTCTAGTTGACGGCGGACGGCTATGTTCGATACGGGCGTCACCCCGGGTAGTCATCGGCATCGCTGTACGTCTGTCTTCTTCGGAAATCTTCTCTTTCTGAGAAGGTTTCAATGTTGTGTCTGAAGCTCCTTCTAATCTGGTTAATCTGGTAGAAACCGCTTGATCAGTTTCTATTGGTTGATGCGTCGGAGTGCTTTCAGTTTGAGGCGCTAGATGGCGCTGCTCGTCCGCCGGCTCGGTCCCTTCGGTTGTGGAAGGTGAACCCGGCGGCAGCTCATGTCTGATGCCAGCTGGCTGATCCAACTCCACGGTCCATGCCTCCGGCTTCTTGCCTTTGGTTCTGGTTATCGGCATTGTTGTTGAAATATTTTCTTTTGAAAACTCGAAGTTAGTTTTCAAAGATAAGTCCCAGTTCCGGGCTTCAGCGTTCAAACCGACGATCTCCAGAAGTTAACCTCCACTTCGATTGACTATAATTCAATCTTCAAATAAAAAATCACTAAAAACTTACGGTCAGTGATAAGTCTTCAGGAAACTTCAGGCATTTGCTATACAAGTTTATTTTTCCCATAAACGTGTATGTTCTATTTGATTGACTATGATTCAATCAAATTCTAAATCACCGAAAAGTCAAGGTTACTTTTCGGTGGTGATGCTTCATGAACTGCTTGTCCAAAGCATCAGAGCCGTGCATCAATCTTCAGAGCACGTATCTTGCTCGATTGAAGAAAATTCAATCTTCAAATAAATCACCGAAACGTCAAAGTTATTTTCAGTGATAGTGCTTCAGGAACCGCGTAGTCAGTACATCCGAAACGTATCTAAGTCTTCAGAGTACGTTTCTTCCATTCACTGACGAAAATTCAGTCTTCAAAATTTTCCTGAAAACCTAGGGGTTGTTTTCAGTCATAAGGCTTCAGGAATTATTCTTCAATCATCAAGGATGCACATCAGCCTTCTAAAACGCACGTCTTGTATTTTTCTGACGGGCGCTCGTTTTTTAAACAAATCGCTAAAAACATAAGGGTAGTTTTCAGCGATAAGTCTTCAGGAACTATTCTTGGGGCTTCAAGGATGCGCATCAGTCTTCATACAGCATTTTGCGGCTCACAGAAAATTTTTTCTATCTTCTTACAATTATTGAAAAAATAGGGTATTTTCAATAACTGTCTCCAGAATTTTACCTCTTGGATCCAGCGGCAAATAGGGCACGTAGGACTTGTTCCCTGCAGTGCACGTCGATTTTTGGTTTATTTGTGAAATTAATTTCTCCAAATTCGAAAAATTAATTCCACCACTATTTCTTCCTGACGTCCTGGGGCGCTCCAGACTTCGAATTTCGGCTCAAACGGGTCAACGTTGTGTTGCACGTAGCCGACTTAATATGCAGGCACCCAGTTGTTTTTTCTGGATCTGCTGTTCCCGACGTCCTGGGGCTCTCCAGGCTCCAAAATTCGGCTCGCAAGGACCATTAAATGTGCAGGACGTAGCGTGTTCATTGGCCCCGAGAAAAGAAGGGCGTAAACCTTCTGGCCATTGCCGCTGAACGCCCCATCCACATCAACGAAAATAAAGGTTCTTGGATGCCTGGCTGCAGCAGTGACGAAGGGTTGCAAATCGACTCTAACGATTCAACGATGTGTTGGCTGTACTTGAGTTATTTCCAGATTCTGGGTTGCCTACTTCTGGATCAGCACTCCTGGTGTCCAGGTTCCGAGGTTCAGCTCGACAGGATCGAAAAGGGATGTCTTCATAAGGGTTGAAGTTGATGAATTAAATGAAACACTAAGTTATTCAGTACACGGCACGATTCTAGGGCTCTCAACAATTTCTGAGACGTGATTCTATATAAGAATTACTTCTTATTTACTAAGACAAGTACAAGCGACTAGCTTTGGATGACTACAAATTCTATTTGGGCCCGGGGGTTCTTTATACCCTCGCATCGTGCCATTATTGAGAGCCCCGCAAATTCTCGCCGAAAATAATTTTTAATTATGTAAAAAACCCTTATACATATTTGGTAAATAGGGTTACCGCACCCCTTCCATGGTGCCATCAATAGCTGGATTTCTTCGTACTGTAACACAGTAACGCCCCCTATCTATGTATCTAATCAATATACCTAATTTCCAGGTATTGATAGCTTCCCTAGACTATTTACATGAAATTAAAGGACAATTCCCTTTATTTCCCAGTTAAAACCTTAATAGCTTTTAACCTAGCCTAAGGATATCTATAGGTTGGGTTGACCTGCTGGTGCCAATAGCAGGCTGTCTGTTGACGTCTAGAAAAAGCTTATTTTCGGGAATCTTCTATGGGATATCATCCCCTATGTAATGAATCTATAAATTCCTAAGTCATTTCACCGACTTTAGGACCTCCTACTTAGGCTTACCAGACAATCACCGCCTATTATGGGGATTCTGGTAGCCAATAGACCACACTTTACATTTCCAGTGCTTATGTAAGTCTATCTAGGTCATATGCACATAAGGTGCCTCGCTATGTACAAATTTGGCAGCTGGTCACTTTCTTTGCGCCCAGCTACCAGAGAAACTAGGTATAATAACACTAATAAGATTGGGACGACACGATGGTGCATTTAACGGGCCATCGGGAGGTCCCCAAAAATTCCTTATTTTCGGAATTCCCAGGGGTGTATAGTCCCAGGGAATGCCAAAAACTGACTAAAAATTACATTTCCAGAAACCTATTTTCTGGAATTGTACTTAAACTACTTGAGCGATTTTCGCTCCAAAGTGATGGCTTGGTAGCTAGTCCAGCAAGCCATCCGAAAGTACTTACACCATGAGTACATCTATTCCCTTCATGGAGTTATTCCACCTGAAGGGTCTACAAATTTCAACGTTTTACGTTGTTTACATTTTTCACGGCTGCCTATCTCGTTGACTATCCAAGCGATTCTTCCCATCTAGAAACCGCCTGGAAGCCCTTTTAGCAAGCTTTCCAATGGTAGTACTTTTACCAGTACACCTATATGTTTCTAGGTACTTAGGGCACCTAAAACCGAAAGCGATTACCAAAACCAGACAAACAGCAGTTTTTCTATTATATACTGACTTGATATCTCAAGTAAATGGGCTTTATATAAAAGACTTCGCTAACTATGAGGTGTATATAGGCTTCCTGTCTCGGTCTAGGTCCCCCATATACCCTAAAATGACCTGAAACCATATATTTGGTGTTTGAGATATCAAGTCAATATTCTTATTTACATAGCAGAAACTATGTGGTCTTCACATAGTTTCATCATTATGTACTGATTACATGTCCAGTACATAGGATAAGCCCTTAAAAACGTGATTTTAATTACTATAATATTTTCAAAAAACTCCAAAACTATATATATCGTGGTGCTCCATCTGACGGGCCATTCGGAACTAATCCGTCGCCGAGCACAGACGTATCGTATGACAGAAATTTATGTTTTTTACTATGATAACTCTTATCAGTATGCTTTCTAATGATTTTACTCTGTTAAGGGTGAACTATTGAACCCTATGACATACTGACAAATACTAAAAACATTATACTACTATCTCAAAAAATGTAGGTAAAATTTTAGTATAAATATAGACGGGCCTCTAAAATTCATTTTAGTATCAGATGGCGCGCCGTGGTGAGCAGACATGTCTACACATACAAACTTTAACTTTTTATGAACCATTTAGTATGGTTGATGACGCTTCGTCGCGAACAGTTACCAAGGCGAAATAGTACATCCTGTGAAAAATACAAAGTTTCTGGGAATTAATGTTGATGACTGACAGTGAGAGCAGTGGTGGCCCAGTGGTATCGGCCGAGACATGCAAGTTGTAGGTCGTCGGTTCGAGCCTAGGCAGGCGTTTTACTTTGTGTAAATTATTTCATCACCACTGCTCTCAAAACGGTGAAGGAAAACATCGTGAGGAAACCGGCAAATCCTAGAACCAAAAATTCGAAGACATGTGACATCCACCAACCCGCACTGGGCCCGCGACATTAAGGCCCATTCCCTCTCACAGAGAGGAGGCCTGTGTCCCAGCAGTGGGAACATTAATAGGCTGATGATGTGATAGACTGACATGGAAAACACATTTAGAAAATGTCTGCAAAAGAATTAATAAATCCTCATTTGCTCTGTATAAACATACAGAGCAAAAATTCAAAAATTGAATTGAATTTTTTTTTTTTTAATTGTTAATAAATAAACCTTATTAGCTGCTTATCATGGACTTGTGGCACCTGTCCTAATATATGGTAATATATCTTGGGGCAACTCAGTCGATAAGGAATCTGTATTTAAAGCTCAAAAGAAATGCATTATAGCAATGTGTAATGTAGACAAAACTACCAGCTGTCAACCCTATTTTAAAAGTTTAAAAATTCTGACACTGCCTTCGATAAACATATATGAACTAAATGTTTTTGTGAAATCAACCCTAATTATTATAAAACTGCTTTTTAACCGACTTTCGAAAAAGGAGGAGGTTCTATGTTCGACTTCTTTTATGTTTTTTTATGTATGTTCACCGATATCTTCGTCAATTGTGGACCGACTTTAAAAATTCTTTTTTTGTTTGAAAGAATCTGTTCCAAAATTGGTCCCATTTTAATTTGGTGAAGATCTGATGAAGAACTTCGAAGATTTACAACAGAACTCTTCAATAAATAACGGCACATCTCTCGGGATTGCTGCAATCGCATGTTTGTTTATTATTTAGACCATTTCATAACATAACATCACGCCAGTACGCTCTTAAGGAGTAAGCAGATCTCTCATTTGATCGGTTTCGTTCAAGTTTCATGATATTCGGGTAATCTATTCTTCAGTCCTTAACGCAAAAAATTGTACCTACGAAGACACCGACTTCCAAAAATAAAGTTATTTTTCACTTTGTAGTTTTCTTGTATGGAAGTCGGTAGTATTTTTTTGTAAAAAAGTTTTTTTATTTTTCACTTTTTAGTTGTACCGACCTAAGCTAATAGGCGAGTTGTTTAGTAAGTTTCTTATAACGCCAGAATAGGTAACCCGAATATCATGAAACTTGAACAAAACCGATCAAATGAGAGATCTGCTTACCCCTTAAGACCGTACTGGCGTGATGTTTTGTTATGATATGGTATCAACAACATACAGACATGCAATTGCAGCAGTCCCTAAAGATTTGCCGTTATTTATTGAAGAGTTCTGTTGTATATCTTCGAAGTTCTTCATCAGATCTTCACCAAATTAAAATGGGACCAATTTCCAAACATATTCTTTTAAACACAAAAAGAATTTTCAAAATCGGTCCACAATTGACGGAGATATCGGTGAACATACACAAAAAAAAAAAAAAAAAAACATACAAGAAGTCGAACATAGAACCTCCTCCTTTTTCGAAAGTCGGTTAAAAATAAAATAAAAACTATTTATTTCAGATTTTCGGCATCCATATAATGTTAGTACAGTAAACAAAACAAACAAATAGGGTTAGTAACTAAAATTAAAGAAAACAAAGACATTTATTTCACCGTATGGGTCCTGACCCAGTGTTGGACGTACCCCGAGTCCAGCCTATCCGCTATAACGGCCAGGATGCTGTTGGTGCTGGCACGCAGTCTGCAGAGCGCCGCGGCGTATCGTTTGCGGAGCACGGCGTGAAAGCCGTCTACGTGCGCGTCCGCGAACATGCCCGACGCACTGCACCAGCGCGGCAGCCCCAACAACACCCTGAACGCGTTGTTGTACTGGACACGCAGAGCGCTGAACGATCGTTGCGTATAACGAGCCCACAGGCTGCACGTGTAAAGCCATGTACAGTGCGCTCTAAAGAGTGTTATTTTTACACTCGCAGCACAACGCTTGAACCTGTGAGCTATCATATTTGCTCTGATCGATAGCGCCCTACGCTCCCTGTCCATGTCCTCGTCATCACTTACGTGTTCAGTGACGATGTGCCCAAGATATTTAAAGCGGGTGACTACCTTCATAGGTATTCCGTTCAAAGTAACGGGAGGGACCTGCTCCGGTGACTTTGTACCCGCCTTAAATATCATGAGCTCACTTTTTAAAACATTGTATTTAAGGCCATGCCTAGCCGCGTATTTTAAAAGCAAAATAATTATTAATAATATTAATAAAGAGATAAGAATTGAGAAGAAAGCCAAAAAGAAGATAATAAGATAATTTTTATAAAGATAAGAATTGTATGTTTATAATTTTGTAAAAGGTCACTCTCTCAAATATCTCTGGTATTACTGATCCGATGAAAAATCTTTCTTTAATAAAAAGTTACACTGATACTATACTTAGTTAAAAAGTTAAACTGATACTATCAAAATCAATCAAAATATTTTATTTTTATTTTACATAGGCACTTATAAAACGTCGACAAAAGGTGCACGGTTCGGGTTAGTCGTTTCCTATGGAGAAGAACCGGCAAGAAACTCCACGGTTACTCTTTTAAAAATTTTGTGTTTACAATATTTCCATGTTACAGCATTAGTACTTGGATATGGGGGGACAACGTAGGCCCGACAATAAGTAGTACGAAATTAAAAAAAAAACAAAATAAAAAGTTAACAATTGTTAACAATCATCTAGAAATCTAGAAAGCCTACAATGTTCACACATTCACAATCGGTAAAAGAATCTATACAAAGTTAAAAGGTTACACTGATACCTACTATACTTAATATCAGTGTAGCTTTTTAATAAAGAAAGATTTTTCATCGGATCATTAATTCCAGAGATATTTGAGAGAGTGACCATTTACAAAATTACAATTCTTATCTTTAAAGCATTAGTTTAATTTTTATTATAATGTTTTCGAAGAACCTACAATACCCTTATTGTTTTTTTTTGTAATTTGTCCTCATTCCTGTTTTATATGAACCACAAATTAATTTGAATTCGGATAATGTATGTTCTCATTATTTCTAACTTGTATTTGGGTACCTACAATAAATATAGATAAGCTATGTGATGTTTTCAAAATAACGTTAATTAACACTTATCGGAAGGACGGACGGACGGAGTTTGGAGATGCAACAACGAAACATATTTCGCAAAAACAAAATTATTACTTCAACTGCTAAATTGGTAATTTTGGCTATAAATATTTTATTGTTTTTTTTAATTTGTATGAACATCAAAGTTTCGTAGTCTAAACAAACAATAATTGGTCTATAAAAAAATATTCTAAAATTATAATCACATAGAGTCATTCAAGCCATCTGATTCTTCAGAAACTGTAACATCGGGGGGGTGACCATAAGCTCTTAGAGCGGTATCAATTTGAGATCGAATAAGGGACAGATGTATCTGACTTGTATACATCTGTCACTTACTCGATATCAAATTGATACCGCTCTAAGAGCTTATGGTCGACCCCCTGGTGTACGATCCACTTTTTTCGGCCATCAGCTCTCAAACTTTGGAACTATCCATGGTATTTTATTTTTTTATTTTTTATTTGTGATGGGTTTGCTCTTGACACTAATCTAGGTCATAGGTGACAGAGACAGAGTCTACGATGGAGTGAGCTTACCCAGAAGAAGCCTGTTCACTCTAACTTTGAAGAGATTCGGGTTGAATGCGATCGGAAACACAGACGCAGGTAGTGAGTTCCATTCATTCGCTGTGCGCATTATAAAGGATGTTTGGAAGCGCTTGGTGCGAATTGGTGGAATGGCAACAAGGTAAGGTATTCGTCGGGAGTGACTCATTTTTCACAAAGTTTCTATAAATCGGATTTTTTTGTCTTTCGATGTGCATAATAGTTCTTTATGTTATAACAACCATGACGTGTACAGTATCTGTAGAAAACATCGACGACACTTGTAGCTCACCCTGTTTTCCTTCACCGTTTTGAGAGCAGTGGTGGCTCAGTGGTAACGGCCGCGACATACAAGTTGTCACAAAAATATTGAAATACAAACAGATGCATTTGCATACATGAGGGCCAGATCTTTCTTCGTACTGCTGATCACAGCATCAATCTCTTCCGCACGTGTTGTCGGTTGATATAAAATGCATTTTAACCCTGCGCACAAAATAGTTCGTGCCGTTGACTAGTGTAACCTTAAACATTATACTACCTGGCCACAGGCATCCCACTTCAATAGAGCAGATTTATTTTATTGTATGCTCCTGTTGAGATAGCCAACAAGGAAATAAAAAATAACTTCTATGAAAACTTGAACAAAACAATGGCAAATTTACACAACATTGTTATCTTAATGGGAGATTTAATAGCCAAATTAGGAGAAAGAAGGCAAATGAAGATATAATACTTGGACCATTTACATATAGCAAAAGGGATGATAATGTGTAAATATTTATAAACTATACTTTAGAAAATAACTTATATATTATGAATAGTTTATAGTTTATAAGAGAAACCTTAACAGAAAATGACTGTGGGGTCTCCCAATGACTATTAAAACAAAATAGATTTCATAACTACAAACAAAATAAAACTATTTATAACCGACTTTTGAAAAAGGAGGAGGTTCTATGTTCGACTTCTTGTATGTTTTTTTTTTGTGTATGTTCACCGATATCTCCGTCAATTGTAGACCGATTTTGAAAATTCTTTTTTTTTTTTAAAGAATATGTTCCAAAATTGGTCCCATTTTAATTTGGTGAAGATCTGATGAAGAAATTCGAAGATATACAACAGAACTCTTCAATAAATAACGGCAAATCTTTAGGGACAGCTGCAATTGCATGTCTGTTTATTGTTTATACCATTTCTTAACATAACATCACGCCAGTACGCTCTTAAGGGGTAAGCAGATCTCTCATTTGATTGTTTTTTTTTCAAGTTTCATAATATTCGGGTAATCTATTCTGGCGTTATATGAAACTTACAAAACAACTTGCCTATTGGGTAGGTACAACTAAAAAGTGAAAAATAACTTTATTTTTGGAAGTCGGTGTCCATAACGCAAAAAAATGGTACCTAAGAAAGACACCGACTTCCAAAAATAAAGTTACTTTTCACTTTATAGTTTTCTTATTTGGAAGTCGGTAGTATTTTTTTGTAAAAAAGTTTTTTAAAAGTCAAAGTCGTGAACCAGTTTAACTATAATACTGACCACGGCTGCTTCGTTGTGATTTATACATGTTCGAGCCAAATAATACAAGAAAGCATATACATAACATAAAGCTGCCAACTAACCTTGCATTGTGTGCAGGACGTAGCGTGTTCATTGGCCCCGAGAAAAGAAGGGCGTAAACCTTCTGGCCATTGCCGCTGAACGCCCCATCCACATCAACGAAAACAAAGGTTCTTGGATGCCTAGCTGCAGCAGTGACGTAGGGTTGCAAATCGACTCTAACGATTCAACGATGTGTTGGCTGTACTTGAGTTATTTCCAGATTCCGGGTTGCCTACTTCTGGATCAGCACTCCTGGTGTCCAGGTTCCGAGGTTCAGCTCGACAGGATCGAAAAGGGATGTCTTCATAAGGGTTGAAGTCGATGAATTAAATGAAACACTAAGTTATTCAGTACACGGCACGATTCTAGGGCTCTCAACAATTTCTGAGACTTGATTCTATATAAGAATTACTTCTTATTTACTAAGACAAGTACAAGCGACTAGCTTTGGATGACTACAAATTCTATTTTGGGCCCGGGGGTTCTTTATACCCTCGCATCGTGCCATTATTGAGAGCCCCGCAAATTCTCGCCGAAAATAATTTTTATTTATGTAAAAAACCCTTATACATATTTGGTAAATAGGGTTACCGCACCCCTTCCATGGTGCTATCAATAGCTGGATTCCTTCGTACTGTAACACAGTAACGCCCCCTATCTATGTATCTAATCAATATACCTAATTTCCAGGTATTGATAGCTTCCCTAGACTATTTCCATGAAATAAAAGGACAATTCCCTTTATTTCCCAGTTAAAACCTTAATAGCTTTTAACCTAGTCTAAGGATATCTATAGGTTGGGTTGACCTGCTGGTGCCAATAGCAGGCTGTCTGTTGACGTCTAGAAAAAGCTTATTTTCGGGAATCTTCTATGGGATATCATCCCTTATGTAATGAGTCTATAAATTCCTAAGTCATTTCACCGACTTTAGGACTTCCTACTTAGGCTAACCAGACAATCACCGCCTATTATGGGGATTCTGGTAGCCAATAGACCACACTTTACATTTCTAGTGTTTATGTAAGTCTATCTAGGTCATATGCACATTAGGTGCCTTGATATGTACAAATTTGATAGCTGGTCACTTTCTTTGCGCCCAGCTATCAGAGAAATTAGATATAAAAACACTAATAAGATTGGGACAACACGATGGTGCGTTTAACGGGCCATCGGGAGGTCCCCAAAAATTCCTTATTTTCGGAATTCCCAGGGGTGTATAGTCCCGGGGAGTGCCAAAAACTGACTAAAAATTACATTTCCAGAAACCTATTTTCTGGAATTGTACTTAAACTACTTGAGCGATTTTCGCTCCAAAGTGATGGCTTGGTAGCTAGTCCAGCAAGCCATCCGAAAGTACTTACACCATGAGTACATCTATTCCCTTCATGGAGTTATTCCACCTGAAGGGTCTACAAATTTCAACGTTTTACGTTGTTTACATTTTTCACGACTGCTTATCTCGTTGACTATCCAAGCGATTCTTCCCATCTAGAAACCGCCTGGAAGCCCTTTTAGCAGGCTTTCCAATGGTAGTACTTTTACCAGTACACCTATATGTTTCTAGGTACTTAGGGCACCTAAAACCGTAAGCGATTGCCAAAAACCAGATAAACAGCAGTTTTTCTATTATATACTGACTTGATATCTCAAGTAAATGGGCTTTATATAAAAGACTACGCTAACTATGAGGTGTATATAGGCTTCCTGTCCCGGTCTAGGTCCCCCATATACCCTAAAATGACCTAAAACCATATATTTGGTGTTTGAGATATCAAGTCAATATTCCTATTTACATAGCAGAAACTATGTGGTCTTCACATAGTTTCATCATTATGTACTGATTTCATGTCCAGTACATAGGATAAGCCCTTAAAAACATGATTTTAATTACTATAATATTTTCAAAAACCACCAAAACTATAAATAACGTGTGGTTCCCTCTCACGGTTCATTCGGAACTAATCCGTCGCCGAGCACAGACGTATCGTATGACAGAAATTTATGTTTTTTACTATGATAACTCTTATCAGTATGCTTTCTAATGATTTTACTCTGTTAAGGGTGAACTATTGAACCCTATAACATACTGACAAACACTAAAAACATTATACTACTATCTCAAAAAATGTAGGTAAAATTTTAGTATAAATATAAACGTGCCTCTAAAATTCATTTTAGTATCAGGTGGCGCGCCGTGGTAAGCAGACATGTCTACACATACAAACTTCAATTTCTATGAACCATTTAGTATGGTTGATGACGCTTCGTCGCGAACATATCTCCCGCCGTGCAGTGCTGTGTCGACTCGCTGTGTCGACTCGAAGTGTTGTCGGCGCGGTGCTGCATTCCTTCGGTGAGCGACGGACGGCATTTCTCGGCTGCCGGCCAGGCCCACCGAGAGGACGGTCGCCGCTCCGGCATCTCTGGTTACTGGGGCAGTGGGACGAGTTTCTTCACCGGACGCTTCAAGGTACCGCCAAGCGTGCGTACCTCAGCGGTCCGGATTTCTCCGTCGATTCCTGGATACACGGCCACAATGCGGCCTCGCGGCCACGTATTGCGGGGCAGCTGGCCGTCGGCTATCAGGACAGGGTCACCCACTTTAAATCTGGGCCCACTACTATGTGGCTCCCGCCGGTTTTGGAGCTCCGGCAGGTACTCTCTGACCCAGCGACTCCAGAACATATCAGCGAGGATCTGTGATCGTCGCCATATTTTCCTGCTGTCTATATCTTGCTCGGTGAACGTGCCAGGTGTAGGTAGTCTGGCTGACCCACCGAGTAAAAGGTGATTCGGTGTGATGGATTCATCATCATCACCATCTACCGACACGTGTGTCAATGGTCGGCTATTTACAATGTACTCTGCCTCACAAATCAGTGTGGACAACACCTCTTCGGTGGGGTGTTTTTCTGTAAGTACATTGTATAGTGTGTTTTTTACACAACGAACTAGGCGCTCCCAGGCGCCTCCCATGAATGGCGCTGATGGCGTTATGAAGCGCCATACGATGCCTCTACGACTTGCCTCTGTTTTGAAGGCGTCTCGCAGCTCTCTGTCGGCGCCGTGCATGTTGGTGCCATTGTCTGAGTGTATCTCAGCTGGGCATCCTCTGCGTGCGGCGAATCGGCGCAGCGCCAATATGGCGGAGTCTGCGCTAAGGCTGGCGGCGATTTCAAGGTGCACCGCCCTTGATGTGAGACACGTAAATAGTGCTACGTATCTCTTCTGATGCTGCCGACCGACGGTGACGGATAGCGGGCCGAAATAGTCGAGCCCGGTATATGTAAACGGCCTCTTATGGTGAGCGAGGCGCGTTTTCGGATGGTCGCCGGTCGCAGGTACTGGTGGCTGTGCCTTGCGTATACGGCAATGCAGGCATCTTGCTATCACCTTCTTCGCTGTTGGTCGCATCTTCACGACCCAGTAGTGCTGCCGTACCTCATTAATTGTGAGTTCGGTGCCACTATGTTGTAGACTGCGATGTGTCCAGTCTATGTACAACTGCGTTATGTGATGGTCGCCATGTAATATAGGCGGGCGCATCACTTCTTCAGCTACCTCTTGCGTAGCTGCTATGCGACTTCTTAGTCGCAGCACGCCGTCGACGACCTGAATTTGTAAAGGTCGCAGCGAGCTATTTTTATTTATTTCTTCAACATTCGCTAACTCTGAAGCGAACGATTGTTGTTGTGCGACCTGGACAAGTATTTTCTCAGCTTCTTGGAGAAATTCTGCTTCTATGATTTGTCTGTTGACCTGGGTTGGTGCTCTGCATGCCTGCTTCTGCTTCTGTGCAGGTACAGCGGGCTTCTTGCGCCAGTCTGGGTCCTTTTCAGCGTTTTTTCTCGTTCGTTTATAGGACGTTATCTCTGTTCTATTTTTGCAAAGAGATATAAAACGCAGAACTGTGGCGGTCGCACGAAGCAGTCGCTCCCATCTGGAGAATCTGCTTGGCTCTGGAACGGCTTCTATGAAGCTCTTCTTGTCCCCTTCTGTGACAACGAAAGTTTTTTCTTCTCCCGTGTCGTTTGTAGTCGGAGGTTTCTCTGTGGGCCATAATTCGGGCCCAAGAGACAAAAAACTCGGCCCGCAGTACCACTCGTGGTCCGAGTTGAACCGCAGTGGCACGTCACGGGTTGCTGCATCAGCGATGTTTATCTTGGTGGGTATCCATCGCCAATCTTCGACTTTGCTATTGTCTTCAATAGCAGCTATTCGGTGAGCAACGAAAGGTTTGTATACTCTCGCTCCTCTTCTAATCCAGGTCAGTACGGTCTTGCTATCTGACCAATACGTTACTGACGTGGGCTTGCAGTCGTGTTCACATGCACCTGCATTTCTATAGCGTCGCTATATCCAGGATAGCATCTTGGTACGCTAACGTTTTTTAGTTGGCGTAAATGTTGTACCCAAATTTTCCATTGTAATGCTAGGTCAACATCTAGCCTCTGATCCCAGTCGACGCCTCGCCTCCATGCTTCTTGCAATATTTGCTTCGCCTTGATGGTTACTGGCGAGGCGAGTCCGAGTGGGTCGTATAGCGACGCTACTATTCTGAGCGCCTCTCGCTTGGTGGGCGCCTCTCGGTCCAAGATACCCTCAGGCAGACGCGCGAGTGTGAGGTTGAAACCCAGCGTGTCTTCGCCTGGCCTCCATATGAGGCCGAGTATCTTTTCCGACGTATCTATATCTCCAATGGATACCATCTCAGTTTGTATATGCGATGGGTCCATTTTTTCTAGGAGCTGCGAGCTATTTGAAACCCATTTCTTGAGTTCAAACCTCGCCTGTAGGTGTATTTTTCGCACCATACTAGCGACTTCTGCCGCCTTCTCGATAGTTCTATAACTATCTAGGTAGTCATCCATATAATGACTACGTAGTATAGCATCCACAGCTTCAGGGTGCTTCTCTATATATTTGTTTGCGTTCCAGTTCTTTGCAAAAATTGCTGTGCAAGGCGAACTGGCTGCGCCGAAAATGATGGACGTCATTCTATATTCTTCTGGCGCTCCTTCTCTGCGGTTTCCCCTCCACAGGTAGCGAAGCGCGTCTCGGTCTTGGCTCCGCACCTTCACTTGCATGAACATCTCCGCTATGTCACCGGTTATTGCGACGCAGTGGCGGCGAAACCGCATCATTACGCCTGGCAGCGACTGTAATAGGTCGGGCCCAGTTAACAGGAAGTCATTCAGTGACATTCCTCTCGATTTGGCGGCAGCGTCATGTACGATGCGAAGTTTGTCTGGCTTCATTGGGTTGAAGACATCGAAGTGTGGGAGGTACCAAGTTTTGCCCGGCGTGCTAATTGCGGGTGCCCTTTCAGCGTACCCTTTCGCAATTAGCGAGTCCATCTGGTCTGAGTATCTTCTTAGAAGTTCCTGGTTCTTGTCCAGCTTCTTTTCTGTTGAGACGAGCCTCTTCAGAGCTGTCTCAAAGCTATCTGGCATCTCAGCATGCTCATTACGCCAAAGCATGGCGGTTTCGATGTGTCCATTCTCTAATTGGACAGTTGATCGATTCAAAATGTCCTCTGCCCTTCTTGCTGGGTCAGAGGCGGGTCGCTGTGGGTTTATGCACAACGATTCTATGGCGAAATGTTCGCGCAACTGATGATCCAAATTGTCATCAGTTGTTATTCTATTGACATGATGTACTTGTTGTCGTAGTAAACTACTGTGCGCGCCATGTAGTGTCCAACCCATCGCTGTAAGTGACGCAATTGGTTGGTGTCTTGGACCTCTGCGAATCTCGCTGGCCAATAACAAATGCCAGTTGTCTTGGCCGCCGAGTATTTTTGGCACGCCATTGTTGTACATCAACTCTTTTCTCAAGTCGGTTAAATGCTTGCAGCGTGCGACAACCCTATCGCTCACTGTTTGTTTTGCCAAGCTGAGTTTAGGTATAGTACGTGCTTTAAATTGTACCCTTCTCTCTTGCGGGCTAACCAGCGTCACCTTGACTCTTCTTGAGCATGGGGTGGTGAGCATGGTGTTGCCTATCGCACCGATCTTGAGCGGGTCCACAGGGCCCTCTGCCCCGACTTGCCTCGCGATGTCTTCATCCATCAGCGAAACGGTGGACCCATCGTCTAGGAGAGCGTATGTTGCTACCTCTCCCGCCGGTCCGATTACCCGGACCGGCACTATCTTGAGGTACGCCTGGCTCGATGGTGACCCGAAACTGGCCACCGTTTCCTGAGGATCCTTGCGGGATTCAGGATCATCGGGCTTCTTGTTGGCTTCCCTCTGCTGTTGCTTCTTCCTATGAAGAAGCCGATGGTGCGTATCTCTGCACCCGTCTTGGCCACACTGTTTTCTCTTACAAGTGTGGTTGCCTCGTCGATGTTGAAGGCAGCGATAACATAGATTGTGTTTTTTCGCTAGCTCCCATCTTTTCTCGACAGCTACGCCCCTGAATTGTGCACATCCAGTGGCGTAGTGATGTCCCACGTCGCAAACACGGCATTTTCCTACCGGTTGGTCCGTAGCTATATGCGTCCTTTGTGTGACGCGTCTGTTGGTGTTCGCCTCGGCCGAAGCGATGCCTTCGGGTGGGGCGAATGGACTACAGAAGTGTGCCTGTTCAGATATAAAATTACTGAACAATGAAATATCTGGCACCGATTGGTACTTCTCCGAATATGATCGGTACCATTGTGCTCGTAGCGAATTGGGTAACTTCTCTGTTAACAATCGCATAAGCTCCGCGTTCATAAGGTAATGACCCTTTTTTAACGCGCGGAGCGTGACTACAGCACCTCTTACGCGACTTGCAAACGCGCAGATGTCTCTTGGTGACTCACTGCAGCGCGGCAGTCCGCGTAATCTATCTGTTTCAGCTTGCGCTATGGAGTCTGGACGGCCGAACTGCAGCTCGAGTTCCTTCATGATGTCATCGGGCCTGGCATGTCCGATGAGTTCTGAGCTGACGGTTTCCATTGCACGTCCATGTAAGCTTCTCCTCAGCCTCGCTGTATTCTCGATGTCCGTAAAATACGCTCGAGTTGTCTCATATATGGCCCGAAATGATAGCCATTCAGTATGAGAACCATTGAAATTCGGCAATGTCATGACGAATTTCGACGCAGAGGGGTTCGTTTGGTCCCGCTGTTCTATTTTCCTGTCGGCTAGCGACGCTATAGCGGACGTCAACTCCGTCAAGAATGGACGGAGACTATCCCTCTGACCTCCTGTACACTCAGCTGACGCTGCAACTGGAGGCTTTCGCACTTCTTTCTCCTTAGGATGCTGACCTTCTATTTGCGATTTGGTGGCGGCCGCAGTCAGGGGTCTATGCATAGAATTTCTGGTTCCCCCTTCAACGACGTTATCCTCCTTCTCAGGCTGAGGTTCTGGTGCCTCTTCTAGCCATGAACGCACGTACTCGTCATTCGAGTTTCTGTCATCCAAGTATTCAGCTTCGGAACCCTCTTCCTCCGCTCTCTGAAGTGCCAATTGTGCAAGCTCCAACTTAATTTTGAGTAAGTCTTCGCGAGCTTTGTCTATGTTTTTTCGTGACCGAGTCACTCTAGTTGACGGCGGACGGCTATGTTCGATACGGGCGTCACCCCGGGTAGTCATCGGCATCGCTGTACGTCTGTCTTCTTCGGAAATCTTCTCTTTCTGAGAAGGTTTCAATGTTGTGTCTGAAGCTCCTTCTAATCTGGTTACTCTGGTAGAAACCGCTTGATCAGTTTCTATTGGTTGATGCGTCGGAGTGCTTTCAGTTTGAGGCGCTAGATGGCGCTGCTCGTCCGACGGCTCGGTCCCTTCGGTTGTGGAAGGTGAACACGGCGGCAGCTCATGTCTGATGCCAGCTGGCTGATCCAACTCCACGGTCCATGCCTCCGGCGTCTTGCCTTTGGATCTGGTTATCGGCATTGTTGTTGAAATATTTTCTTTTGAAAACTCGAAGTTAGTTTTCAAAGATAAGTCCCAGTTCCGGGCTTCAGCGTTCAAACCGACGATCTCCAGAAGTTAACCTCCACTTCGATTGACTATAATTCAATCTTCAAATAAAAAATCACTAAAAACTTACGGTCAGTGATAAGTCTTCAGGAAACTTCAGGCATTTGCTATACAAGTTTATTTTTCCCATAAACGTGTATGTTCTATTTGATTGACTATAATTCAATCAAATTCTAAATCACCGAAAAGTCAAGGTTACTTTTCGGTGGTGATGCTTCATGAACTGCTTGTCCAAAGCATCAGAGCCGTGCATCAATCTTCCGAGCACGTATCTTGCTTGATTGAAGAAAATTCAATCTTCAAATAAATCACCGAAACGTCAAAGTTATTTTCAGTGATAGTGCTTCAGGAACCGCTTAGTCAGTACATCCGAAACGTATCTAAGTCTTCAGAGTACGTTTCTTCCATTCACTGACGAAAATTCAGTCTTCAAAATTTTCCTGAAAACATAGGGGTTGTTTTCAGTCATAAGGCTTCAGGAATTATTCTTCAATCATCAAGGATGCACATCAGCCTTCTAAACGCACGTCTTGTATTTTTCTGACGGGCGCTCGTTTTTTAAACAAATCGCTAAAAACATAAGGGTAGTTTTCAGCGATAAGTCTTCAGGAACTATTCTTCCGCGTCAAAGACGTAATCCAATCTTCTGAACGAGTATTCTTGGTTGAATAAACAAGCGTTCAGTTCTAGAACAAATCACTGATAACATAGGGTAGTTTTCAGCGATAAGTCTTCAGGAACTATTCTTGGGGCTTCAAGGATGCGCATCTGTCTTCATACAGCATTTTGCGGCTCACAGAAAATTTCTTCTATTTTCTTACAATTATTGAAAAAATAGGGTATTTTCAATAACTGTCTCCAGAATTTTACCTCTTGGATCCAGCGGTAAATAGGGCACGTAGGACTTGTTCCCTGCAGTGCACGTCGATTTTTGGTTTATTTGTGAAATTAATTTCTCCAAAATTCGAAAAATTAATTCCACCACTGTTTCTTCCTGACGTCCTGGGGCGCTCCAGACTTCGAATTTCGGCTCGAACGGGTCAACGTTGTGTTGCACGTAGCCGACTTAATATGCAGGCACCCAGTTGTTTTTTCTGGATCTGCTGTTCCCGACGTCCTGGGGCTCTCCAGGCTCCAAAATTCGGCTCGAACGGACCATTAAATGTGCAGGACGTAGCGTGTTCATTGGCCCCGAGAAAAGAAGGGCGTAAACCTTCTGGCCATTGCCGCTGAACGCCCCATCCACATCAACGAAAACAAAGGTTCTTGGATGCCTAGCTGCAGCAGTGACGTAGGGTTGCAAATCGACTCTAACGATTCAACGATGTGTTGGCTGTACTTGAGTTATTTCCAGATTCCGGGTTGCCTACTTCTGGATCAGCACTCCTGGTGTCCAGGTTCCGAGGTTCAGCTCGACAGGATCGAAAAGGGATGTCTTCATAAGGGTTGAAGTCGATGAATTAAATGAAACACTAAGTTATTCAGTACACGGCACGATTCTAGGGCTCTCAACAATTTCTGAGACTTGATTCTATATAAGAATTACTTCTTATTTACTAAGACAAGTACAAGCGACTAGCTTTGGATGACTACAAATTCTATTTTGGGCCCGGGGGTTCTTTATACCCTCGCATCGTGCCATTATTGAGAGCCCCGCAAATTCTCGCCGAAAATAATTTTTATTTATGTAAAAAACCCTTATACATATTTGGTAAATAGGGTTACCGCACCCCTTCCATGGTGCTATCAATAGCTGGATTCCTTCGTACTGTAACACAGTAACGCCCCCTATCTATGTATCTAATCAATATACCTAATTTCCAGGTATTGATAGCTTCCCTAGACTATTTCCATGAAATAAAAGGACAATTCCCTTTATTTCCCAGTTAAAACCTTAATAGCTTTTAACCTAGTCTAAGGATATCTATAGGTTGGGTTGACCTGCTGGTGCCAATAGCAGGCTGTCTGTTGACGTCTAGAAAAAGCTTATTTTCGGGAATCTTCTATGGGATATCATCCCTTATGTAATGAGTCTATAAATTCCTAAGTCATTTCACCGACTTTAGGACTTCCTACTTAGGCTAACCAGACAATCACCGCCTATTATGGGGATTCTGGTAGCCAATAGACCACACTTTACATTTCTAGTGTTTATGTAAGTCTATCTAGGTCATATGCACATTAGGTGCCTTGATATGTACAAATTTGATAGCTGGTCACTTTCTTTGCGCCCAGCTATCAGAGAAATTAGATATAAAAACACTAATAAGATTGGGACAACACGATGGTGCGTTTAACGGGCCATCGGGAGGTCCCCAAAAATTCCTTATTTTCGGAATTCCCAGGGGTGTATAGTCCCGGGGAGTGCCAAAAACTGACTAAAAATTACATTTCCAGAAACCTATTTTCTGGAATTGTACTTAAACTACTTGAGCGATTTTCGCTCCAAAGTGATGGCTTGGTAGCTAGTCCAGCAAGCCATCCGAAAGTACTTACACCATGAGTACATCTATTCCCTTCATGGAGTTATTCCACCTGAAGGGTCTACAAATTTCAACGTTTTACGTTGTTTACATTTTTCACGACTGCTTATCTCGTTGACTATCCAAGCGATTCTTCCCATCTAGAAACCGCCTGGAAGCCCTTTTAGCAGGCTTTCCAATGGTAGTACTTTTACCAGTACACCTATATGTTTCTAGGTACTTAGGGCACCTAAAACCGTAAGCGATTGCCAAAAACCAGATAAACAGCAGTTTTTCTATTATATACTGACTTGATATCTCAAGTAAATGGGCTTTATATAAAAGACTACGCTAACTATGAGGTGTATATAGGCTTCCTGTCCCGGTCTAGGTCCCCCATATACCCTAAAATGACCTAAAACCATATATTTGGTGTTTGAGATATCAAGTCAATATTCCTATTTACATAGCAGAAACTATGTGGTCTTCACATAGTTTCATCATTATGTACTGATTTCATGTCCAGTACATAGGATAAGCCCTTAAAAACATGATTTTAATTACTATAATATTTTCAAAAACCACCAAAACTATAAATAACGTGTGGTTCCCTCTCACGGTTCATTCGGAACTAATCCGTCGCCGAGCACAGACGTATCGTATGACAGAAATTTATGTTTTTTACTATGATAACTCTTATCAGTATGCTTTCTAATGATTTTACTCTGTTAAGGGTGAACTATTGAACCCTATAACATACTGACAAACACTAAAAACATTATACTACTATCTCAAAAAATGTAGGTAAAATTTTAGTATAAATATAAACGTGCCTCTAAAATTCATTTTAGTATCAGGTGGCGCGCCGTGGTAAGCAGACATGTCTACACATACAAACTTCAATTTCTATGAACCATTTAGTATGGTTGATGACGCTTCGTCGCGAACACATTGTCTGATAACGACTTAGAAAATTTAGATACTAAATTGAACCGAATAAATGAACTAGGACAAATACGATATATTGGAAAAAGAACTCAAAGAAACCAACAAAAAAGTACAGAGAGAAAAAACATCAAAAGATCGATTAGGACTAAAAGAATTAATTGACAAAAGGGCTGATTTATTGAATAATAGAAAAAAAAAAGAAATTATATCAAAATCAGACAAGAAATTAATTTAGAAATAAGAAAATACAGAAAGAAAATTATAACCGAAATAATACTATGGCACATAACAAAATCTGGAGGTCTAACGAAAGCAATGAAGGAGCTTCAAGACGAACCATGTTGTATTGGTAACGTAGCTCATTATAGGACTAACAAAAATAACCACAAAAGATTATAGGACTAAAACAAAGTAATCTGCTTTTAGTAAATGCAACAAATTAGTATTTCCACCATCCGATCATTTCGTCTTCTTCTTTTTCGTCGTATCGACGATTCCGCAATTATAAGTTTTGACCAGAATTTAGCCACACCAACTGCGTTTTCATTTACCTCACAAATGTCCTACATAGTGAAAGTTTTTTTGGAAGCTGGGGTAACTATATTTTACTATTGTTATATTTTGTTAAGTTTATTTTAGTTGTTTAACGAAATAATTTAATCTCGGCAGTCCAGGATTCATTTAGTTTAAATAATAATGCTCAAGTTGTAGTTACTGACAAAAAATCCAAAATCAATCATTTTCGATCTAAACGATACCTATGCCAATCAATGAGTAATAATAAGTTATTAAATCAGTGTAATACTGTACTTCTTATAACTTATAGAATAAAAATATATATAGTTTGACTATACAGATACTGGTGATTAGATAATACTGTACTTCTTAAAACTTATAGAATAAAAAAATATATATAGTTTGACTATTCAGATACTGGTGATTAGATAATACTGTACTTCTTAAAACTTATAGAATAAAAATACATATATAGTTTGACTATTCAGATACTGGTGATTAGATAATACTGTACTTTTTAAAACTTATAGAATAAAAATTTATATATAGTTTGACTATTCAGATACTGGTGATTAGATAATACTGTACTTCTTAAAACTTATAGAATAAAAATATATAAATAGTTTGACTATTCAGATACTGGTGATTAGAGAGAGATATAGTAGAAAATCCTATTATGCAGCATAAACGTCTTACTTTATGGTATTTAGTCCAACCTCGTACCGAATTTGTGCAATTAACAATAAAAGTATCCAAACGAATGTGTGCAATTCTAAAAATATCGGCTTTCCGATATTGTGATCTAATATCAGAAATCAATATCGGAATTGAAAACCTTCCGGTGTCCTGTGCCAGGAAGTGCTTAAAAATTGGACTAGTTGCCGGACATACATAATAATTAATATGAAAGCAAGGTATATAAAGCTTGTATAAACTTACCTCAAATATAGTCCATAAACGACGGTCGTTTATAATAGTATTTATTCTGTACCAAAAAAAAAAACAATTTATTATGATTTAATATTTACCTCGTTTTCCGGTTCGAGAACCCGCTGGATTCGAGATGCACGGGATCGGTTAATGTGGCGACGCCTGGGGAGGCCTATATCCAGCAGTGGCAGCAAAATTTAACTTTGGTGGAGACCGCGGCAATGTGTTTCTTATTAATCAATCTAAAAAATATTATAAAGTAGAGTTCACTGGTCTTGTTCGGATGCAAGTATAAAATAAAATGCAGTTTGTTCACACACCTATGTGCATGACTCATAGCTGATGGACGACCGCGGGGAAGGCAAGCAGAGAAGTGCGGGACGGGGCGCGTGCGACGTACGAAATTTACATCCTTCAGGCGCGTAACTGCCTAAAAGCTTCAAATCGATGAAAACCGGCCAAGTGCTACTTGGACTCGCGCACGAAGGGTTCCGTACCATTATCGCAAAAAACGGCAAAAGAATCACGTTTATTTTATTATGTTTTTAGGGTTCCGTACCCAAAGGGTAAAAACAAGACCCTATTACTAAGACCCCGCAGTCCGTCTGTCTGTCTATCACCAGCCCGTATCTCATGAACCGTGATAGCTAGATATATGAAATTTTCACAGATGATGTATTTCTGTTGCCGCTATAATAACAAATAATTGTTTTTTTTTCTTTTTTACTTGTTTTCGCGAAAATCTAAATTTGCCCATATCTTATAAAATTAGCCACCAATAAAAATTATACCAATTTTATTATGGCGGTGTAATAGGTAGGTACAGAACCCTCGGCGCACGAGTTCGACTCGCACTTGACCGGTATTTTTTTATTCCTGTAGACTGAAGAGTCTGGCAAACGAAAGTAGAGTCTGAAAAAGCGCGGCAAATTTAAAAAAACATCAGCATTGCAACCCTAAAACTAGTATGAAATACCTGGAATAACCTAATTTGATACTTTAGAATTATTTATATTACTTCGTCTGAATAAAAATACTATAGGTACATTTAGGTAGGTAATACTTTAGATGTATCAATCTGAATAAGAAAAAGCAACAGTATTCTATAATAATTTTGGTTTATTCACTGTCAATCAAAATCTGAATCTAAGACTTCATGTGAAAAGATTCATAAGAGTCACAGGAATCATTGTTTTCTACATTAATAATGAAACTTTTTAAATTATTAAATAGAGATTTATTAAATTATTAAAGAGAGATTTTTTTCTTTTACTCGCCCTGCTGATGCTCTGTGCAGATCCCGCCTTAAACTACATCTCAATTTCCCATCCCATAAAACCCATTTCTTTTCCCACTCCTTCTCTGTCCATGCAGTACGATTGTGGAACTCACTTCCACCTAAAATCCGAGACTCCCAAAATGTATCTTTATTCAAAAAACTAGTCAAAGAACATCTCATCTCCACCATCTTGTAATTTTATATGTTAAGTATAAATATATATGTATCTTTATTTTCTATATTTATTAAGTTAAGGTATATATTGTCTAATTTATATGATTAATTAAGTTATTTTTGTCTATTTGAAATTTCCTTATTCTTTCTACACACTGTGTCTTCGTTTATCATCCAACTTTCCTGTCGCAGGTCTGCTGGAAGGAATTTCTAATGAAATAAGCAGTACCTTTGTGCTCTTCAATCTGTATTATTTCTTTTCTCTGTAATGTGTTTTTTGTGTGTACATAAATAAATAAATAGAGAAAATGTTTTTACAAAAAGATAAATAGTGATTACGAATTAAAATAAAGTATCAACTTAGTAGCGTCATACGGAAAATTGTACAAGAGTTGACATTAGTATAGCATTGCCACTTTGCGTAGCAAAAAAAATTCTAAATCTATGATTGCCACATAAAAAGTTTGCAAATAATTCGAGTGTCTATTTTCGTTTGCCAGAGTGATCGATGTTTGCCAGACTCTAGCCGTTTACTTATGTCTCGAAACACTCGATGAGCACTCGAACCCCATGGACCTAATGAGCAATGAGCCCTTTCCCCCCCCTCTCTCTTTTTTGTATCTTTGTTGTTTTGTTATTAGTAATAAGATTAGAAATATTCAATTGTACATATAATTTATTTATATTATCTGTAAATTATTATTATTTAACCAGTAATTAGATATATATAAATAATTAATAATCAATTAATTACAATTGATTGGTGAATATAAATATTATTTGTAAATAAAATAAATAAAAATTTGAATGTTAACATGTAGGTAATTAATTGTCTTTGGTGTATGTCACATGTCTTCGAATTTTTTTTTTGGTTCTACGACAAATCGGTTTCCTCAGTGGGAACATTAATA
Source organism: Orthosia incerta (assembly GCA_948252205.1). Taxonomy (NCBI): domain Eukaryota; kingdom Metazoa; phylum Arthropoda; class Insecta; order Lepidoptera; family Noctuidae; genus Orthosia; species Orthosia incerta. The sequence continues at coordinate 6,666,274 of OX411769.1, forward strand.
GGCTGATGATGTGATGTGTGTGTGATGTGTGTGTGATGTGAATTGTCTTTGAGATGGTAAAAAAATCATAAAATACACCCAGTGCAGTATTCGGGTAATTGCAATAATATTGAAAAACTGGCCAAGTGCGAGTCGGACTCGCGCACGAAAGGTTCCGTACCATTAATATCGCAAAAGACGGCAAACCTTTTTCTTTTTTTATTGTTGATAGGCTCGCGCTTGACCACTATCTCACCTGAGATTACGTTTGTTGTATGGGAGCCCCACTTAAATATTTATTTTATTCTGTTTTTAGTATTTGTTATTATAGCGGCAACAGAAATACATCATCTGTGAAAATTTCAACTGTCTAGCTATTACGGTTCATGAGATTCAGCCTGATGACAGACAGACAGACAGACGGACCGTGGAGTCTTAGTAAAATGTGGCCCGTTTTTACCCTTTGGGTACTGTACGGTTCACGTACAGGCAAATTGCTTACGCCGCGACCTACTTTTAACTACTCGTTTTTATTTACTTTATTATTATATTTAGTTAGTTGACCAATAGCTGCCGTAGCGCTATAATCGCGGATTAGCATCCAACCTAACTTTCGTGTAACTTTTACGAATAAACTTTACTGTGGTGTAATCTGTGGTTTTCGTCAACTCACATCAAACAACTCAACTGTAAGTAACCGGCTACCTCTGAGCCGTACATAAAACTGGTCCTTCGAGCCGGATATAACAGGTGCGTATTCTCTCTGTTAACGTTAGCGAATCTGTCTAGCTGGAGTCCCAGAAGAGCGGATCGCGTTAGTGGGGCGCTAACGCACTTGATATCCAAAACTTGCGGAAACTTCGCAACTTTGGTGAACTAGTACCTGCGGTGATACAACTCTACTCCACCAACGGTCAAGCCAATAACTAATAACCATGGTTCAGAGCGTAACGGAACTGATAAGCCATCAAGAAACAACCTTCAGAGACTTGAAGCTTATTTGCACCAACTACAAGAAGGACAGTCCCACCAGGAAGAACTTGGCGTACCTGGAGGAGCGTCTTTCTCGGCTGAACAATAACTGGGAGAAGTTTGTTCACAACCATCATCTACTGGAAGAGTCTGGAGCAACAGACCTTCAATACTTCAACGACGACATTTTCAACTGTACGAAGAAGATGTATGAAGAAGTGCTGCAAGACATGTTGAAACGTAAATCGGAATTGCCGTCTGCACCTGCTGGTAAGACGGAACAACCACCTGCTACGCCTAAGCAAGATAAGGGACAATCGAAATTTACTTTCGACGATATCCAATTCCACGTACCTCCTCGGGAAGCAAGCGAGTCGGCGGAAAAGCAACAAGTTCTTTTGCGTCAACAATACTGCAACTTTAGAGCGTTTGAACGCACTGTGGAAAAGGTAAACATAGCATTGGCAGTACCGATGGAAAAATGGGAATTAGAAGACAACTTAAGCACCCTGAAAACTAAATGGGAGCAAATCGAAAAGGCAAATTGGGAACTAGAGTACCTACTACAAGATGAGGACTCAATTTATCACAGAAATACAATACAGCAGAAAACTTCTATGATGACCTGAAAAGGAAACTACAACACAACATCTGGAACAATGCACATTATGAGAAATCTACGCCAAAAATTCAAATACCCGATTTCCATGGCAACTATAACCAGTGGTTGACTTTTAGAGACCTCTACCTCGAAAGTGTACACAACAATCCGACACTTTCGAAGGCTCAAAAAATGCAACACTTGAAAACAAAACTGAAGGGTGAAGCAGAGAAACTGGTTCAGCATCTTGGCATCAGTGCTGAAAACTATGCATCTTGCTGGGACATGCTGACCCACCGCTACGATAACAAACGGCTGTTATTTACATCATACATGAATACACTCCTGAATCAACCTAGTATTCAGCAACCAACCGCAGCAAGCATACGGAAGCTTCATGACGTCATGATGGAGTGCTTGAACGGGCTCAAAAACATCGGGCTAGACATCACCAACTGGGATCCGATCGTGGTCCACCTATTGATTCAAAAACTAGATAGCGTTACGTATAACGAATATATAAAGGAGATCAAACATCCCAGGGAATTTCCCGAACTGGAAGAGTTCGCCGAGTTTTTAGAATCAAAGTTCATGTCACTGGAAGCTCTGCAGGGAAGTAGCCAAAAATTCTCGTCATCAAACAAACCATGGAAATCGGAAAAGCAGCCTCATAAGGGATCAGAAAACCGAAATTACAACTACAAGAATAAAACGCAGGGGTCATCGTACTTTAACAAGTCACAAAACTCACCAAAAACCTTCTTCACGACAGCAAAAACATGCCCAATATGCAAAACTAATCACGTATTGATGAATTGCGAACAATTCTTGGCTATGGACACAAACAAACGGAATGACGCAATTCGCAACTTGCATATTTGTAAAAACTGCCTATTCAACCACGGAGAAAAACAATGCAAATCACGAAAGACGTGTAAATTGTGTCATAAGGCACACCATACACTTATGCATGAAGATGTAACTGAACTATCTAGCAAAAAACAAGCAACAAGGGAGGAAAACCCATCGTCGACCCTTCCGACTTCCTATGGGGTCAACAACATAACGAACGAACAAAGGGAAGTGTTGTTGACAACTGTACTTCTGAAAGTCAAAACAATTGATGGAAACTTCATCAACTTGAGAGGCCTACTAGACCAAGGCTCTCAAGTGAGCCTAATAACGGAAAACGCGGCACAACGCCTCCGATTACAGCGACGTAAAGTGAGCGCTGTTGTATCGGGTGTCGGAACCCTTAGCGGCAACTGCAAAGGGGCAATGAACTTAGAATGCCAGTCAATACATTCAGACTACAGACTAAACTTTGAAGCATTAATTATGAAAAAACTCATAAGCAACTTACCTACCGCATCGTTCCCAATCAGCAACTGGGACTATTTAGAAAACTTAAAACTAGCGGATCCACAGTTCAATCTGTCGGGCCCGATCGATCTACTCTTGGGCGCGGACATCTACTCAGAACTTATCCTAAACGGCGTCATCAGGAGTGAGAGATACCCCGTAGCTCAACAAACGAAAGTAGGCTGGATTCTATGCGGGAATGTAAAGACATTCAACTGCTTGGTGACACTAAACGATTTCGAAAACATGGCAAGATTTTGGGAAACCGAGGAAATTCCAGACAAGTCATCATCAACTAGTGAGGAACAACACTGTGAAGATTATTACAACGCAACTACCACAAGATTGGCAAACGGACAATATGTGGTACAAATGCCTATGAAGCCTAACTACGAATCAAACTTAAACAATGCAAGGTCACAAGCATTAGCACAGTTCCTTCAACTGGAAAGGAAAATGCTAAAAAACAAAGAACTCAGTTACGAGTACACGCGTTTTATGAACGAATACATCGCTATGGGACACATGAAACCAGTCACAGAAGAAAGTAGGGGCCGAGTTTACCTACCTCACCACGGCGCGCCGTGGTGAGGTGGTGGCGGCGTGATGAGAGCTGAGTCCACTACAACAAAACTAAGAGTAGTGTTCAACGCCTCGTACAAGACAAAAGGAGACAGCAGCAGTCTCAATGATCACATGTACTGCGGTCCGAACTTACAAAAGGACATACTGACACTACTAATTAATTGGAGAACGTACAGATACGTCTTTACGGCGGATGTAGAAAAACTTTATCGGTTCATCTGGCTAAACGAAAATCAACAACATCTGCAAACTATAATCTGGAGATCTTCCCCTAAAGAACCTCTACAAGATTGGCAGTTGGGCACAGTAACTTACGGAACAAAAAGTGCACCTTATCTGGCAATGCGCACTCTACATAAACTCGCAGAAGATGAAAAAGATACCTATCCGGAAGCTGGAAACGTCCTGAAAAACTACTTCTACATGGACGATTTGGTTTACGGACAGGATACTGTCGACGCATCGAAAACACTGGTCACACAGCTAATTGAGTTGCTGAAAAAAGGAGGATTTAACTTGAGAAAATGGAAAACTAACGAACCGAGTATCTTGGAAGACTTGCGAGATGATCAAAAGAGCCGCAATACGAACATCGACTTTAGCCCAGAACAAACAACTAATTTAAAAATGTTGGGCATGAGGTGGAATCAAGACAACGATAGCTTCACATACCAATGGGATCTACCAATCAAGAAAATACTGACAAAACGCGTGCTACTGAGCGAAATAAGCAAGCTATACGACCCACTTGGATTACTATCGCCACTTACAATAAAAACCAAACTTCTGTTCCAAAAAATCTGGATAAGCAAAACCAACTGGGATGAACGCTTAACCGACGATCTCGCTACAGAATGGGAAACAATTAGAAAAGATATCCCGTTGCTAAACAAACTTTCCATACCACGATGGTTACAATGTCAAGAAAACAATCAAGAGATACACGGGTTATGCGACACAAGCGAAAAAGCTTACGCGTGCGTCATTTATAGCCGAGTGAAAACTGAAGCCGGCGAATACAAGACTACACTAATTACTGCAAAAACAAAGGTTGCACCAATCAGCAACAGGATAACTGTACCTAGAATGGAACTTTGCGGGGCCGTTTTACTAGCCAAACTGCTAGAAAAGGTTCGGAACACTCTCAGCACTAAAAATCTACATTTAAGGTGCTGGAGCGACTCCAAGGTCGTTTTAGCCTGGCTGCAGGGCGATATAAACCGATGGGAGAAATATGTAGCTAACAGAGTAAAACAAATAAACAGCATTATCTCAGCAAACTGCTGGAACTATGTGAAGTCAGAAGAAAATCCTGCTGACTGTGCAACTCGAGGGCTTACACCTTTTCAACTCCTAGATTTTAAACTTTGGTGGAATGGACCAGATTGGTTAAAAACAAACATGCCAAAAATTCATCAGGACAATCACCTGACCTACACAACAAACACTGAGTTGCAGGAAATAAACTGCTGCGCAGTCACATACAAGCATTGTGAAATAATAGATACATTACTTAATAAAAACAGTAATTATAAACGCGAAATACGAGTGCTTGGATGGATTGTACGAATAAGCAATATTCGTAAGCAAAAACGCACACTAAACTCAACCAATAAGTTAACCGACTGCGGTAACAAAAAGGAGGTTATGTGTTTGTCACCACAAGACATTATGGGAGCAACAGAATTGCTCATCAAAAATGTTCAAAATGAAAACTATGGCGACGAAATTGAATGTTTAAAGAAAAATCGACCAATATCAACAAAAAGCAGCTTGCTGAAGTTAACCCCAATCCTTGACGACCGTGGAATACTGCGCGTGAAGGGCCGACTAGGCTACTCAACTTTATCTCCCGAAGCTAAACATCCTATTATTCTTCCGGCTACAGGAAGATTAACGGAGCTTATTATTCAAGAGGCTCATCGCAACACTCTCCACGGAGGCGCCCGACTCACTTTGGCCCATTTACGTCAAACATTATGGGTCATTGGAGGTAGCAGAACAGTCAAGAAGGAGCTACGACAATGCGTCCGATGTCATCGTTTCAAACCAAACCGAAACGTACAACTGATGGCAGACTTGCCAAAGGAGCGTGTAACTCCATCAAGACCATTCACAAACACAGGCGTAGACTATACTGGGCATGTTGATGTGAAAATCAACAAAGGAAGAGGCGTTAAAACTTGCAAGGCTTACATAGCAATCTTCATATGCATGGTGACCAAAGCTGTGCATTTGGAATTGGTGTCGGACCTGACTACGCAAACGTTCCTCGCCGCATTCAAAAGGATGTGTGCCCGCAGGGGTACACCCAGACACGTATTCTCCGACAACGGAACGAATTTTGTGGGCGCAGCAAAACTACTTCAACAGGAATTTGAAAAACACAATACGTTTAAGAATTCTGAATTCTTCGATGAGATGAGCCACTTACAAATTGAGTGGCATTTCAATGCACCACTTTGGCCAACAGCTGGAGGCCTGTGGGAGGCTGCTGTCAAAGCCATGAAATATCACCTACATCGAGTACTGGGGGAACAGAAGCTTACTTTCGAACAATTTACTACTTTACTAAATCAAATTGAAGCCTGTCTTAACTCTCGTCCGCTGTGCCCATTAACAGAGGATGTCGAAGACCTGGAATATCTAACTCCCGGCCACTTCCTCATTGGCGGCCCCCTACTGTCACTACCACAAGAAGAACAAGATTTTGCTGAGCACGATCTAAGAAACAGATGGAGGCTTGTTGAACAAATGAACGTACACATCTGGAAGCGCTGGTCGAACGAATATCTACATCAACTGCAAACCCGAAGCAAATGGCAGCAACCAAAAGAAAACCTGAAACTAGGAACCCTAGTATTAGTCAAAGATGAGCACTTACCTCCTGGCCGCTGGGCTATAGGAAGAGTCCAGGAACTACATCCAGGCGCTGATGGTCGAGTACGGGTTGTTACCTTAAAAACAAGGAAAGGGTCACTTAAGCGACCAATAACGAAGCTAGCACCATTACCACTTAAACCCGAAGAACCTAGGGTAAACGAAGAGGAAGAGCAAAGGAGACCTACTCCGGAAACTACAAAACGGGGAGGCACAGCAAAAAATAAGAACAATTGGCTATCACTAGTTCTCCTAGCCATGCTAGCAATGACGGGGACGGACTTGCACAATCAGCGCCAACGAATAACTTGAACTTGAAGGTTACACCTATATCAAGCAATCATCCGATTTACTTCGATGAAGCTGGGCAAATGAAACTAATACATGACGAATGGACCCTATTGGTTTACTACAACTTAACGTCATACTGGCAAGCAACTGGTCAGATCAATGATTATGTGAACCAAATAGATAAACTATGCCAAAGAATATCACATGAGTACTCGCCTTGCGAAACAATTGTCGGCCACCTACGTCATGAACTGAGTCACCTAGCCGACTACAACTCTATGCTGCTCACTCAACACTCAAGACCAAAACGAGGTTACTTTGATGGAGTTGGGAAATTAGCAAGAACTCTTTTCGGAGTGCTCGACGCAGACTTTGCCGAAAAGTACGAAAGAGACATACAGAATCTACAATCAAATGATGACTACCTACTACAACTTATGAAAAACCAAACATTAATTGTAGAGGCTGAAAACAACGTTATAAAAAAGAACACTGCCTTTATGGATGAACAATTCAAAACATTGCGCATCTACATGAACCAAACTTGCAGCGAAATCACAAAAATAGTGAACAAGGCGCAAATGCTATTCACAATGAATGACATAAATTCCGCTGCCGTGACGTCAACTCTGATTATAAGTGATCTAAACCGAATATTGGAAATGCTGATAAACACTCTCGCCAACATTTACAGAGGGCATTTAGATACCCATCTATTACCTGCTAATCAACTGATCGAACAGCTAAACATAATATCCGGAAGGTTGCCACAGGGATTATCGTTACCTGTAAAGGGCACTCAAAGGGATTTGAAAAATATCTATGACCAGATCCATGTGAAGGCACGAATAACAAACAACTACATGCTATTTGAAATACACATCCCCTTGCTGAGCGATGAAGACTACAAGATATATCGAGTCATACCAATACCGTTCCTTAGACAAGGACATTTAAAACTCGTACAACCAAGTTCAAGCTTCATCGCAATCAACTTTGTAAAAAACTCTTACATAACAATGGAAGACCAAGACATGCGCCAATGTACTTCATACGGAGAAGACGAATTCACTTGTGTCTCACGTAATCCAGTCTACAACATGCACGATAAAGACGCCCCATGTGAGGCCCAAGTCTTCAACCAACAAGAGTCTTTATCATGCGTCCTCAATGATGTAACATGCAAAGAAACCTGGACAAAGCTTCACAAATCGAATATGTGGCTATTTACATTGTGCGGGAAACAGCTGATGCGCGTCATATGTAACGATCAAGTTACGCCAGCGGTCATTGACGGGACTGGAGTGATTTCCTTGAAATCAAAGTGCTTACTACAGAAAAAGGACGCCACAATATTTACACACAATCAGCTGGGAAGTACTTTTAACATGGAACCAGAGATAGAAATACCAACTATTAATTCGACTATTAACCACATCTTTGACCTCGGCTGGCAGAATGCAAAATTAAATATAACTGAACAAGAAACGCCAACTGCAGTAGAAATAAGAAAAGTAGACCAGCAGTTGGAATTCCAGAAAAGCAGAGAAATATTACCGAAGGCGTCTCACATGTCAAGTCACGACATTTATCTCTACTCGGTTACTTCTTTGTTGTTGGGAGGAATCGCTGCGCTAGCCCTCTATATTATTATTAAACGATGTTTGAAAACGAAAACAAAGGAAGACGTCAAAACACTCTCTGCCGAAAGAGGAGTGACACCTAGAGGAAGGGATAACTTTGGAAGGGACATCGAGCTACAAGAAATGCATTCGACAGCAGCGGAGCCCGTTTACAGCGAAGCAAGACAGCCGATGAAAGCATTTCACTTTGACTAAATTGAGTGTTATAACCTATACCTATATTTTTACATCTTTTACCAGGACACATTAACTATTGTTTACTATTTAACTTTAAATAACTACTTTTCACTTTAATTATATTATTATTTGCTTTGTAATGGATGCTCATCCCACTTTTCCCTCGGGAGCATGTACGGTTCACGTACAGGCAAATTGCTTACGCCGCGACCTACTTTTAACTACTCGTTTTTATTTACTTTATTATTATATTTAGTTAGTTGACCAATAGCTGCCGTAGCGCTATAATCGCGGATTAGCATCCAACCTAACTTTCGTGTAACTTTTACGAATAAACTTTACTGTGGTGTAATCTGTGGTTTTCGTCAACTCACATCAAACAACTCAACTGTAAGTAACCGGCTACCTCTGAGCCGTACAGGTACGGAACTAAAAGTATTGGCCTTAGGCTTAGCACGCACTGCGATTTTTATTCGCGTGAATTTTTTCCGCACATTTTGCGACCTATGGAATTGTATGAAGCAGCAGGCATTGCGAAAAAAAAATCGCGCGGAAATAATATCGCAAGAAATCCGTGTTTTGCCACAGAATCCAACCCACCGCGGCTCGGATTAAATTCGCTCGAATATTTTGAACTCTATGAACACGTAGAAGGAGACAAAAATCGCGCGAAATTTTATCCGCAGTGCGTGTTAGTTAAATTCATACGCGGACAAAAATTCGCGCGAATTATAATCGCAGTGCGTAGCCATAAGAATTTTTTAGTACTACTTGAGCGCGATTTTTTTTCCGCGATGCGTGCAGCTTCATACATTTCCATAGGTCACAGAATGGGCGGAAAAAAAACGCGCGTATAAAAATCGCAGTGCCTGCTATGCCTTATGGTTTTAGAAAGATTCTGTTCACAATGTATATCCAGATCGTGATATCTCGCAAGCTTTATTACAAATTTACGCGGTTCGCAATAATCTGGTGACACCTCAAATGCCTTGCGATTTATCTTTTTCTTTTATGTAAATTTTTAACCGACTTACCAAAAAGGAGGAGGTTCTATGTTCGACATTATGTATGTTTTTTTTTTTTTTTTTTTGTATGTTCACCGATATCTCCTTCAATTGTGGACCGATTTTGAAAATTCTTTTTTTTTTGAAAGAGGATGTTTCGAAATTGGTCCCATTTTAATTTGGTGAAGATCTGATGAAGAACTTCGGAGATATACAACTGAACTCTTCAATAAATGTCGGAAAATCTTTCGGGACTGCTGCAATCGCATGTCTGTTGATTGTTTATACCATTTCATAACATTACATCACGCCAGTATGCTCTTAAGGGGTACGCAGATCTCTAATTTCACCGTTTATGTTCAAGTTTTTTGGTATTTGGGTAATCTATTCTGGCGTTATAGGTTACTAAACAACTTGCCTATTAGGTAGGAACAACTAAAAAGTGAAAAATAAAAAAACTTTTTTGCCAAAAAATACTACCGACTTCCAAATAAAAACTACAAAGTGAAAAATAATTTTACTTTTGGAAGTCGGTGTCCATATTGCAAAAAATTGGTACCTACGAAAGACACCGACTTCCAAAAATTAAATTATTTTTCACTTTGTAGTTTTTATTTGGAAGTCGGTAGTATTTTTTGGCAAAAAAGTTTTTTTATTTTTCACTTTTTAGTTGTACCTACTTTAATTTGGTGAAGATCTGATGAAGAACTTCGGAGATATACAACTGAACTCTTCAATAAATGTCGGAAAATCTTTCGGGACTGCTGCAATCGCATGTCTGTTGATTGTTTATACCATTTCATAACATTACATCACGCCAGTATGCTCTTAAGGGGTACGCAGATCTCTAATTTCACCGTTTATGTTCAAGTTTTTTGGTATTTGGGTAATCTATTCTGGCGTTATAGGTTACTAAACAACTTGCCTATTAGGTAGGTACAACTAAAAAGTGAAAAATAAAAAAACTTTTTTGCCAAAAAATACTACCGACTTCCAAATAAAAACTACAAAGTGAAAAATAATTTTATTTTTGGAAGTCGGTGTCCATATTGCAAAAAATTGGTACCTACGAAAGACACCGACTTCCAAAAATAAAATTATTTTTCACTTAGTAGTTTTTATTTGGAAGTCGGTAGTATTTTTTTGCAAAAAAGTTTTTTTATTCATTATACGGTCAGTACCTAATCCTACCTACTTTGCTATATTTTATCCTTAATTGCAAGTGCAATATCAGCTTTAGAATGAGGAAGGAAACTTCCATTGTTCTTTGCAATCATTTGTAATTAATTATTATCCACTACTCTATGTTCTTTTGAAGGTCACAGTTTCAAAATCACAAGAGGAAATATATTTGTATTAAAACTTCGATTTGACGACACGGTTGGCGCATTGGTTGAGCAATCGACTGCTACGCTGCTTGTAGCGGATTCATTTCCTGCACGAAGACAAATATTTGTAGGTTCAACCAGGTTTCAGACTGGCTAAAGTAGCCTCATCTTTCATGGGGTACTGTACAAAATGTTACAATAAAATTCCTCACCACATTCTTGAACTGAATGAGACGAAATTTAAAACTTGTATAAAACGCACACTATGCAGGCTGGCATATTATAAGTTGGGGGATTACATCACTGATAAAAATGCTTGGCTAAATGCTAGTCCTTTTCCACAGCCACTAGGGCGCAAAAACAAGTGATATGCAGAACATTATTGTTTTGAATTATTGTTGGACTTTCTGAAGACTGTATAAATATATTTGTATTGTATAAACTCAATTTCATTCATCAAAGTATGTACTTTAGTACCTAAATATTGTTTTTTTTTTTTTAAAACATTAAGTATGGAGTTTCTTGTGAATTCTTCTCCATTACAAGCTACTTTCCGATTGCACGGTAGAATCAACTATTATTATTTGTAAAATGTAACATTCAAAAGTGCCGCTTGGTGGCCTACTTGAAATAAAATATCTTTGTCGTTGTCTACAGATAGTTGTTCCGATTCTGGCTCTTTGTGTATGTAAGTTTAAATGTTTGTCACACCCTAGGAGAAATTCTTAAACTAGTGTGGGACCACGTCAGTTTTAAGTATCTATTTTGTATGTCATTGCCTAAATCTATTTCAATATTATAAAGAGGAAAGACTGTTTTGTTTGTTTGTTTGTACCGAATAGGCTCCGAAACTACTGGACCGATTTAAAAAAATCTTTCACCAATAGAAAGCTACATTATTCTTGAGTGACATAGGCTATTTTATAATCCGAAACCGGTCCTGTGGGGTAGTCCACGGGAGCGAAGCCGCGGGAAACAGCGGGGTAAATTTTTGGTGTTTTCAGGACTGCAATTTGAGTTATTTATTATTTACAGGACTTAGACAATCTCGGGACTCTGGTGTCCCGGTCCTTAGAAAGGCGTGCGAATGGCCGAAGCCAACTCGCAGAGGCCTTGATAGGCATGTCTCAGGAAATGTGACACCAACCGACGATTATCCCTGTTTACACTGCGCAAGTGAACCCAAGGGCAATCCCCAGCTGGTGCAGGACTATTGAAAATTATGGAGAAAAAATGTATTGGACTATGGTTTGGTAGGTTTAGTTGATCGATTGCCTAAAATTATAGGAGGATTACTGGCCCCTGCCTGACCACTGTTGAACTACACGGCTATAAAATTGCAAGGGGTGACAGTGCACACTCAATTAATGGGCCCCCAAAGGTCGCTAGCACTTTAGTGAAGTAGCGCCAAGGAGGCAACATTGCCGGAGGTGCTTGAGGAGTGGAGAGGTATACCACGGCTATCAGGACAGTCCCAGAAGTATGGTCAAGATCCCTACCAGCATCTTACTGAGTTAACTTCCTACCTCCGAGCACGTTTGGTCTTGCGAATCTCCACTCCTCCGGTCCTCGTCAGCTTTCACTCCAACCAGCCAATAAAGGCAAGCCAGAGATGAGGAACAAGGCTTCTCTCTGGAGATCAGGTCCGTGGGGTCGCCACAAAGCTGCCATGCGGATTGTATCTCTCTTAGTCTGGCCTCTGCGTCAAGCCCCACCACGACGTCACCGTATTATTTATTTATCATTAAGCTTTTCGACAATAAGTTCTGGTACTTTATATGTTCACTGTTACTTTTTAACCAACTTCAAAAAAAGGAAGTGGTATGGGCCCACTTAAATATTTATTTTATTCTGTTTTTAGTATTTGTTGTTATAGCGGCAAATTCGGAATAGAAAGTATTTTTTTGCTTTGTAGTGTTTTTCTGTGGAAGTCGGCTTGATTTTTTTGTTAAAAAATTGTATATTTATCCCTTTTAGTTTTGGTAGGTACCTCCAATTACCATGAAAATCATTTATAGCGAAAGTATATCTCATGACAATTCCAATAAGCCCTAACACAACTAGGATATCTTGTTTTATTTCGGAGTTCCTGTGCCTACCTTCCGGTTTCATCATCAGATCAGTTCGATGGTATCATTTTCGTCAGTACCATTTATTTATTATATACAAGGAGGGATCAAAAAGTAGTGAGAACGACATACTCCTTGGTAAGAAAAAAAAAATACTCGCAGGCATAGCTGAGAAGCTGAGATACATGTTTGTAATATTAATAAAGAAAAATTTTCGATTCTCTTTTGTTTTTTTCTGAATGTAGTCATTTGTTTGCTTCGTGTCGGAACGTGTTCTCGAAAATGGAGAAAAACGAAGTGCGAGCCGTTATTAAATACCTCTGTTTAAAAAAGTTAACGACGCAAGAGATTCATTGCGATTTGGAGGCAACATTAGGAGAGTCTGCTCCGCCGTATTCCACTGTCGCATTTCGAGTAGGGAGAACGAGCACGGAAGACGAACATCGTTGCGGGCGTCCATCGACGTCAGTCACCCAAGAAAATGTTTACAAAAACAAGTGTACAATGGGCGGTCTTATCGCACAGGGCAATCTCTACCAGACAACCTTTGGATGGACTGTACGATAGGAGAAGAATTCAGGGCTGTCAGTGTACAAAATTACATACTTAAATAATATTACTTAGACATAATAACATAGAATACTTACATACAATATTAACGATAGCAGTGTTTGAGCACGTCTTATTTCAATTGGTAATACATTCCACAACCGAGCCGCTTGAATCGTAAAAGATTTGTCAAAAAAGGAAGTGGAATACATACGAATATATTTAATTTTAGATTCGCCGATGATCTCAAGGACCTACAATGGGTGTCACAGAGGAACTGAAAGCGTTATTTGAGATAAAAAGGAGTAAAAGGATTGAATAGCACGTTATAAAGCAAAAAAAGTATGTGGGCATTCTGGCGAAGGCGAATAGGAAGCCATTTGAGCTTAGTACGAAATTCAGAAACGTGATCATACTTGCGCAAGCCAAATATGAATCTGATACAGAGATTTGAAGTCGCTAAAGCTTGTCCAATTGGTCTTGGGTGAGATCAAGATAGCTGGCATCAGCATAGTCCAGGATTGGGAGAAGAAGAGATTGTGCTATCGCATTTTTAGTGGTGATGGGAAGAAAATTACGAAGTCGTCTCAGGCAGCCCGCAGATGCAAACGACTGACTGCCTGCATTTGTTTGGTCCAGGATAGATTGCTGTCGATATAAATCCCCAAGTTCTTCACAATATGATTTATAGGGATAGTGGTATTATTGATAGAAACCTGGGGAAGTGTCGAACAGTCGATCCTAGAGACAGTCCGGGAACTTCCAACAACTGTAACTTGAGTCTTCGTTGGATTGATCTTCAGCCCGAACTCATGCTCTAATCACCTATTCGAGCCAGGTCTATATTAATTGTCTCAATGGCATCAGTTAACTCTCCGAGAGGGGATTGGGTATAAATTTGGAGATCATCAGCATACAGGTGGTAGAAAGAAGAAAGTATTGAGTGATAGCATTAATAAAGAGTGCGAAGAGAAGAGGAGATAAAACGCCACCATGCGGCACACCGGCAGAGGTGTGACACCAAGAAGAGAAAGTCTCATCAGTGCAAATACGCTGCCGGCGGCTAAACACGTAACTATGAAACCAGTCAATTACCGGGGGAGATATGTTAAAAAAACTTTTTAACAAAAATTACAACCGACTTCCAAACAAAAACACTACAAAGTGAAAAATAACTTCAATTTCTGAAGTCGGTGTTCCTGTTTTCGTTTCTTTTATTTTGACACCGACTTCCGAAATTGAACTTATTTTTCACTTTGTAGCATAGAGCAACACGGACCACCGGCGGCCGTGTTGCTCTATGCTTTGTAGTGTTTTTGTTTGGAAGTCAGTTGTAATTTTTGTTAAAAAGATTTTTCACTTTTTAGTTGTGGTAGGTACCAGGATAATGGACCAGTTCTATAGGCTATAAACCTATAACGCCCAAAGTGAAGCCAGAATAGATAAACCCAATAACATGAAACTTAAATAAACAAAACCGGTGGAATGAGAGTATATCAGGGTGTACTGTGAACTGTTCACACCTGCGTACTCCTTTAAAGCGTACCAGTGTGATGTTATGTTATGAAATGGTGTAAACAATAAACAGATATGCGATTGCAGCTATCCCGAGTGATTTGCCGTCATTTATTGCAGAGCTCTGATGTATATCTCCGAAGTTCTTCATCAAATCTTGATGAAAACTAAATATGACCACATGACAAACACCAGCTTTCGAATAAAAAAAAAACATCAAAATCGGTTAACCCAATAAAAAGTTCTGAGGTAACACACATAAAAAAATAAAAATAAAATCGAATTGATAACCTCCTCCTTTTTTGCGATGTCGGTTAAAAAGAGCGTAGAACCCCAAGCATAATGTCGAAGTCAACGGTATTGAATGGGCTCAGGTAGCATATGTCATGTCTGGCCTTGTTAAAACAGATAGGTACATCAAGCTCCCTATGAGCTGCTGATAAGGTATTTGATCATTCACATTCTGATCAATTTTTACATTTAATTTGGGCTCTATTGGTGTATCAACAGTTTTACAGTCAGTCATGTGAAACTTTTGTAACAAAACATTAATGTAATTCTCTTGACTCAAGGTTACAGACTTCGCCTTTTTATTAAACTTAACTGTTCGAGACTACGCCTGCTCTTTTAGAATGAGCAAATCAACGCTGCGTGTTAATTAGTTTTAATTAGATGTAAGGACTTTTGTACTGCTCGTCGTTAGCTCCTTCCATTTTTGTTCGTCAACGAGACTAAACATGTTCTACAAAATATCTGCATTTTTGGAGTTTCCTTGAAGAGTTACCTAAAATGCCCGAACATTTTGGTCCTTCGAGCCGGATTGGTAATCAAATGAATATTTGCTAAAATCAGTGGATTTGGATAATAATTACCGTGGAGTTTTGCCGAGGATATAACCTCCTCGGCAAAACAGCCGGCAATGTGACTGTGAACAAAGGACTTCAAGCAAATTTACGGTGTTAAGAATATTTTAGTTAGATTATCATCACCCAACATTCGTTCAGGTAATAGGCATTTAACCATAATTAAGGATTTAAAAGGTTGACTACATTCGATTCCCAGTATGTCCGAAGAAAGAGAACTAGTCAAAAAACGAGGAAGTATCAAGGGACACTTAACTGCATTCATCAATTACCTTGATGCATCCAGTGACAAGGAGTTAACCAGTTGTGAGGTCAAGGAGTTGCAGTTACGAACTGGAAGAATCGAGTCTTTGTATGAACATAACGATGAGGTACAGTTGCGATTAGAATGTCTCGTAGAAGATGTTGAAACTCAATTTTCTGAGCGTACTGAATTTGATTCTCAATATTGTAAAGCACTTTCTAGGGCACAGGACCTGTTATGTAAATATAACAACGAAAATTAGTCGAGCATTAGTGATAAATGTACCCGTATCAGTCAACGTAAGTGTTCGCGCCACCTCTAGGCGCGCTTATTGTTTAGTTACCCACATTTCTCTTAATATTTTATCTACCCTTTCTTGTCAATTTTCGCTGCATTAAACTACATGTTCGACTTTCGAACAGTCTACGTTCGGCCCTCGTCGAGGGTAGCCTCACCGCTCGTGGTAGTCAACCGCCTGGCTATTCACCCTGGATTCCTCACCCGCTGTGAGATCCCACCGCTTTATTAAACCGCATCGTCTGCGATCGACTCTCGTCGTCGTCGGATTCGTGGTGATCACCTCTGATCATCACCTTGAGCCAGCGTCACGTGGCTCGCCGTTCTACCGCGCCGCATACAGTCCACTCTCGCATCAGCAAATTGTGCCAGTACCCAGGGAGCTTCAAACCAAGACGTCCCGTGGAACAGAGAAGGAGCGCTGCCAGAATTAACCAGAACGAGCACGAGGAAACCCGCCTCTGAGGTTAGTCGTAGCTTTGTTTAATGCAGCATCTCTCTCAGCATACCGACCCGTCTGTTTTCCCTAGGTCTAGCCTATCTACTTCTTGAACCTAGCGCACCGCGCATGTTTGGCGTGCTCAGTGCTATTACTGCACTGCCGCGCCGATACAGTAAGCCTGTTAAGTTGCCCACAATACAGTTACCTAAATTTAATGGGAGTTTTAGCAATTGGTTGGAGTTCCGTGACACTACTACTACTACTAGCCTCATTCACTGTAATGATGAAATCGATCAAATTAACAAATTCCATTATTTACGAGCGTCCCTGGTAGGATCTGCTGCTGTTGTAATCCATGCGATTGAGTTTTCCGCAAGCAATTATGATACAGCTTGGAAGCTTATTTGTGATCGTTTCGATAACAAAAGGATGTTAGTTCAAAATCATGTGTCATCCTTATTTAACTTGAATGCTATTTCAAAGGAGTCATCTGTTGCGTTGGAAGGATTGATTGACCAACTTAATAAAAATCTCCGTGCGTCGGAATCGTTAGATGAGCCCATCAAGTATTGGGACACTTTATTAATATTCATAGTAACTCGGAAGCTGGATCAATTAACTTATCGTGAGTGGGAGGAGCACAAAGGTCGCATAGACAAGGATAGCATAATAACATTCGCTGCACTCACTCAATTCATTCGGTTTCGCGCTGACTTGTTAGAAACAGCACGAAATAGTAGTAATCCCACCCCCGCTAAGCTTAGTTCAAATACTAATAAGATTTAATCTATGGTTGTTTCACAAGATTATAATAATTCCAGCACTGAAATAAATAAGTTGTGCCCGCACTGTAAAGCTGATCACGTTTTAAGTAGTTGTTCACAATTCCTTGCACTTAGCATAGACGCCCGACTCAAATTAATACCTAACTATAAAGTGTGCTATAACTGTTTTCGTGCAGATCACTTTGCTAACCGATGCAAAAAGCCGGGATGCAAGATATGTAAGCGCCGACATAACACTTTGATTCATTCGTCGGAGAATAAAGGTACGGCGAATTCTTGCAATAATGACAACAAATCACAAGGTAGCTCGTCCCATTCCGTATCAACGTCATCACCCACTGACGCTGACGCCGTAGCTAGCACTAATGTGAGTGCAAATAATTTAACTTTGTCTGCGGATCTCAGTTCGTGTAAACAACGGGCTGTGTTATTGTCCACCGCTCTTATCAAATTATGTGATCACAATGATCGTGAGCACATAGTGCGAGCCATGCTTGATAGTGGGAGCACATCGTGTTTTATGACGGAACGATTATGTACACGGCTTAACTTAAATACTAGTCAGATAAATGGTTCGGTCTATGGCATTAATAACGTAAGTTCTCGTGTAGGCAAAACATGTCATGTGAAAATGACGTCATTAGACAATAGTTATGTTACAAAGCTTTATTGTTTTGTTTTGCCATCATTAACGACTGTTGTGCCCTGTCGTGAAGTCGACATTTCTGACCTGAATATACCAAATAATATCTGTTTAACTTTTTACAAGCCTTCAGAAGTAGATGTCTTAATAGGAGCGGATCTATTCTGGGACTTGGTTGGTTCACAGAGAATTAGACTAGGAGTTGGCAAGCCAGTGTTGTGTGAAACGTTGTTAGGCTGGATTGTTTCTGGCCCTGTTACCTATAATATCGGTAAATTTAAGACCAATAATATTTCATGCAATTTTACTCAAACAGATTCCCCTAGTAACGGTGATTTAAATAAAATTCGCACCAACTTAGAAAAGTTCTGGAATCTGGAAGAGATTAATTCACAATCCTCTAATAATTTCTTAATAATATCTATTTAAGAAACAAGTCAAAGATCATTACCTCTCCACCATATTGTAATTATTATATATTATTATGTATGTATTTTTATCTTCTATATATTTAGTTAAGGTATATGTGTTATTTATACATAATTAGTTAAGTTATATAGTTGTATAGTTGTTATTCTATTTTAAGTTTCCTTATTTCCTTCTACACACTGTGTCTTCGTATATCATCCAACTTTCCTGTCGCAGGTCTGCTGGAAGAAATTTCTTTTGAAATAAGCAGTACCTTTGTGCTCTTCTATCTGTATTATTTATTTTCTCTGTTAAGTGTTTTGTGTGTACATAAATAAATAAATAAATAAATAAATAATTATTTGCCCGAGGAGAAGTTGTGTGAGGAGCATTTTGTCAACAATACGACACGTTTAGAGAACGGTCATTTTTGTGTTCGTATTCCTGTTAAGCAAAATCCTTCTATTTTAGGATAATCATTCCAAAGGGCTTCTAAATGTCTATATTCCTTAGAACGCAGACTGAAGTCCAAGCACAAGTTCAGTAAGTTATATCGTGACTTCATGTCTGAATATGAGACTTTAGGACATATGACCGAAAAAAAGGATAATGACAGTCCCAGTGGATATTTCATACCACACCACGGAGTACTGCGTGAAAGTAGCACAACTACCAAGCTCCGTGTAGTTTTCAATGCAAGCTGTGCTACTTCTTCAGGAGTATCCTTTAATGACTTGCAGATGGTGGGTCCTACAGTGCAGGACGATCTTATATCTATACTTCTACGGTTTCGACAACACAAAATCGTCTTGCCAGCTGATGTTGCGAAGATGTATAGATGTATATACGTCCACCCATCTGATAGGTACCTGCAACAGGTTCTGTGGCGTGATAATGCATGCGACCCTGTCAAGATTTATAAATTGAATACCGTCACATATGGTACGGCTAGTGCACCATTTCTTGCTACACGTTGCCTGAAGCAAATAGGGATGGGCTATCAAACCAACGACACTAAGATCACTTCGGGTTCTGTGGGTGAGTCATCCTCAGGTAGCAGAGATAGGATTGCTGATATCATCAAGCATAATTTTTACGTCGATGATCTGTTGACGGGAGCTGATGATTTAAATGAAGTGATGTTTATCCACGAAGAGGTCACCGATGCACTAGCATCTGCTGGCATGCCGCTTAGAAAGTGGAGGTCCAACGTTCCTGAATTAGTCTCCGTTGCTTCTCAGTCGTCATTAGATTTAGATATGGGATCTAATGAGCCTAATAAGTTATTAGGCGTTGACTGGTTTTCTAGTTCCGACGAATTTGGATTTTCAAGTCTGACATTACCTTCTACGGATTCTGTTACAAAGCGTGATATACTTTCTGTCATATTACGTATTTTTGACCTTCTTGTGCTTTTATCCCATTGCGTAGTCACAATGAAAATGTTTTTACAACGAATGTGGTTAGTCAAGCTATCGTGGGATGAGCCATTAACGCCGGCACTTAATGCTAGTTGGAATGCTATTATTAAAGCATTGCCGCTTATTAATAATTAACGGGTTCCACGACTCGTTATATGTAATGCATTTACTACACTGGAACTACATGTATTCACAGACGCATCTGAGCGTGCGTATGGTGCGTGCGTCTATGTACGTAGTGCCAATGATCAGGGTGAGTACATGGTTCATTGGTTAGCCGCTAAATGTCGAGTGGCACCGATTAAGCCGACCACCATTCCAAGACTGGAATTGAGTGGCGCCGTAGTCGGAGCTCTTTTGTGCGAGAAGGTTGTGAGTTCACTGCGACTAAAGTTTAGTCATGTTCATTGTTGGACTGACTCCACCGTCGTGTTGGGATGGTTGCAGATGGTACCTTCTAAGCTTCAGCCATTTGTGCGCAACCGCGTTGCTGAAGTTTTAGATAAGGCAGGACACTGTACTTGGCGACACATCCCAACCGCCAAGAACCCTGCAGACCTAATATCTCGTGGCGTGGATATTAGTGTTCTGCAATCTTTGGACTTGTGGTGGAGTTGTCCCAGTTTTTTGAAGCAAGACCAGTCTCATTGGCCGTCACAACATAAATCGTTGGAGCCAGACAATCTGCCTGAAACTCGACCTCATGTTTTACTGAGCGCCAGTGTTAGTAATAATAGTAAATATCATACATTCATCGATTTTAATCGTTTTGCCAGTTATTTAAGGCTGATCCGTAGTGTAGCAACAGTTTTAAGGTTTATAAAATTGTGTAGGAAAATTCATTCTATTGGTTGAGTTGCAGTAGGTATTAAATATTATTATAATAAGAAGCCAAATTGAGTCTTTTCCTGAGTATGAATTACTCATTAATAATCAGAAGTTGCCTTATAAAAGCGCCCTTATGAAATTTAACGTATTCTTAGATAATAATAAAATCATGCGTGTCGGAGGACGCTTAGTAAATTCAACTTTTGCTTTTGATAAAAAGCACCCTATTCTCTAACAGTCCACTCACAAATTTACGAAGTTATTATTCGAATTTGAACATGTAAAGCTGATGCATGCAGGCCCTCAGTTATTGCTGGCTTCGATTAGAGATTCATACTGGCCTATAGGCGGACGAAACCTAGCTAAGAGTTGTTATCGTAATTGCGTGCGTTGTTGTCGCATGTCGGGTAGAACAGTTACTCCTTTGATGGGTAATTTGCCACAGCAGCGTCTCCTTCCAGGCGGTTATCCCTTTGAAAGCACTGGTGTGGACTATGCGGGTCCCATCATGGCTGCTAGTAGGCAAGGTCGGGGATGCAGGCTAGTAAAAGTGTACATAGCCATCTTTGTGTGCTTCACCACTAAGGCTATTCATTTAGAGCTGGTGAGTGACTTAACCAGCAATAAGTATTTACTAGCTTTATCTAGATTCATCTCGCGCGGGGCAAACTCAGTGACATCTACTCCGACAACGGTACCTCTTTCGTTGGTGCCTGCAACGAACTTTCGAAGTTCCTTAAGTCTAATTGCAATTCCTTGAGCGAACAACTGGCTAGTGACGGAATTAAATTCCATTTTATACCAGCGTATACTCTTCGTTTTGGCGGAATCTGGGAAGCGGGTGTTAAGTCAACAAAATATCATCTCAGGCGAGTGTTGGGCAATTGTAAACTAACTTTTGAAGAGCTTAACACCACATTAGTCCAGATTGAGGTGATACTCAATTCACGTCCACTGACGCCGTTGTCATCCGATCCAGCTGACTGCACCCCACTGACTCCAGGTCATTTTCTTGTTGGCCGGCCGCTAACGTCACTTCCGCAGCGAGATCTACAGAACCACTCCACTGCTTCATTGTCTCGGTTCCAACGGATTGAACAGCTACGACAGCATTTTTGGGCTTGTTGGAGTAAGGAGTTTGTGTCCGAGCTGCAGCAAAGGACCAAGTGGCATACCCGCAAAGACACACTAAAGTTGAGTTCTTTAGTAATCATAAAGGAGGACCACCTGTAACATATATTTTGTTCACACTATGTATGTTAGCGACATCTGCCTCTTTTTTGCCAAACAAATTCGATTAGTTGTGTCACCACTCGATTGTTTGATCATTTGGGTGCTAGATGGCGCTGACATATGTATGACATAGATGAACGTTTAAATAAAATATATTCTATTTGTGTGAAATCATTTAATTCAATAAACACACAAATTCAACATACAAAATAATAAATTATTAAATTCTTTTCAAATTAGTTACAGGATAGTTCAGTAAATGCGTCTATGGAAAAAAATAGAACGTTCAGGGTCTATGGTTGACGTGACTGACAATTCTTTTACAAGGCTGCACTTGTGGTCACTACACCTGTGAATTTAATATCCAGAAATAAAACCGAATAAATATCTTTGATATTGGGAAGGACAAGGCTGGCTAGCGTCAAAATGAAAGGAACAATTGTTCAGGAGGCGCTGTGAGTATCAGCTTGAATTTGTCTGAATTTTCATATTCGTGACACGTGCGTTTGATTTTATCATGCAATTTTCTTTTCCTTGGCAGGGCTCCAAATGTCTCCTTAGGAGTATCCTAGTTAATAAATATAATAATATAGATATAATGGTCAACTAGCGGATATGGCTACAGCAAGGTTTCGAACACTCCTGATGATATAATGTACCAAAGTTTGAAGACAGCTACACAGGATAACGGCACTGTTTGAGAAATCATATCTCCAGTATTGTGTATTGATGGTAAAATGTGTTCCTTCTGAAAGTGAGTTGTGTATACCTATATTTAGAACATCTACAAGTGGTGATAACGGACTGTATGCTCGATGAATTAAATTAGTTGACCAAACTCTGAGTGCCTTTTACTTCAATCAACTTCATGCTAAATAAACCCTGCTATAGTCTCATGCAGAAACTACCTCTGTGCGCGCTGGTGGGTAAGGAAGAAAAACTACCTTACACACCTTCCTCCTCTTAAATGTAGATTGGGAAGAGTCGTCGCCGTCCACAGATTACCTCCCAATAGATACCGCTTGCGTACTGTTTTGTTTGATGCCGAGTTCACCAAATTTGGCGGAAGGCACGGGTTGCGCGGGGAGTGACAAGTGCGCTGTGATTGGCTATTGAAGGTCACGGTACCTGTCGTAGTGATAGGACATGTGCATTAACTGTCGATAAAAATATCGATATTTTTCAAACAGAATTGTAATTTATGTAAAATTTCTTAGGCGGCGATTTTATAATTACTTTAATAATAATAAAGAAAGACATCGATCGAGATAAGATTTTAATTTTGGCCAGAAGTGATTTAATTTAATTTTAATCCTATGTAATCAGGGTCACACTGAGCTCTTGTTATGAGTAGAGCACAATTAGTTCAAAGTAAAAATAAACTGAATTGTTAATTTTAAAATAGACAATTTTAACAAAATTATTTTATTCTTTATTTAACTAATTAAATATCGATCATCGATACTTTTCGATAAGCAAAAAACGTATTTTTCGCAACATTTTTATTTCGGTGGGAAAAAGATAGCAATATAATAATTCCGTATGAGTGAAAGGGACTTTCACAAAAGACATCAACGAGCGCTACTGTTAAGTGTGCAATTTTGATTTGCTAACCATTATAACTTTTATATTACTTCTATTCGGTTACATTTCGGGGAGTGTGCGTTGGAATTGCATGAATTAATTCCTCCTAGCCCTTTCCATTATCGGAATACAAGACGTACGGCGATGTGTCATCGGTACATGGTGGACATTCCACCCATACGCACCAAACGTTTTGGGAATACTTTCATTATGCGTACAGCAAGGGAGTGGAATTCCCTGCCGGGGTCTGTATTTCCTGAGAGCTACAACCTGGGAGTCTTTAAGTCAAGAGTGAATAGGTTTCTTCTAGGTAAGCGCGCTACATCGTCGACCACATCATCACTTACCATCAGGTGAGATAGTGGTCAAGCGCAAGCCTATCAATAATAAAAAAAAAAAAAAAAAAAAAAAAAACTTGATCTTTTATAGATTGTTTAATATTTATTACTTTGCCTACCGGTGGAATGCTATCCCATATTTTTTTGAATTTGAACGGTTGGTTGATTTTCTACACCATTTTACTGCATAATTCGTCTTTTTTTTTTAAGGCAAACCATTGATAACTATTTTTGAATTAAAACTAGAAATCGCTTGCGTCCCTACAGCTCTAATGTCTGGTCGACACTAAAGAGACCATGCCGTGCACTGAGTTATATCAGCCTAAATAAACTGATGTGTGGTGCGCGTAAGTGGTCTTCTATGCGGAATCTATTGGGAGGTAATCTGTGTCGCCGTCCATCCAGGGTCGGATGGAATAGTTCGTGTAGCGGACGTCAAAACATCCGCTGGAGTCGTCAGAAGAGCCTTTAACAGGATTTGCCCACTGCCCGTTGATTCTGCGTCTGGTTGAAAGCGCCTCTGCTGCTTCTAACGTCCGGGGGCCTGTTCGAGCCTACGCCTGCTCGTTTAGAATGAGCAAATCAACGCTGCGTGTTAATTAGTTTTAATTAGATGTAAGGAATTTGGTACAGCTTGTCATTAGCCCCTTCCATTTTTGTTCGTCATCGAGACAATACCTACATGTTTTACTAAATATCAACATTTTTGGAGTTTCCTTGAAGAGTCACCTAAAATTCCCCAACACTCGTTGTTCCTGAACGATGCGTCCGCTTCGGCGTAGCTCACCAAGGTTCCATCAAGCATATGGGAGCGAGCACGCTTGCTCTTCTTGATCCCAGTCGGTGTGACGGAATCCTCGGGACGCGAACGCTTCTGCGCCCTAGCCGGTAGTTCCATGTTTTTTAACTGTTTTTACGCCCTCTAGGCCTCGTGCTGCGTTTGCGCTTAGCGCCGGTGGCAGCCTCGCCTGTTGGTGTGTCAGACGTAGCAGACACCGCCTTGGGGAGCGTCTTCTTGGTGGAAACTGTTTGCCAATTGAGGGCGTTAGATGATCCTGCCAATGGGCCTTCGGCTAGATTCGTCAGGTCCCTCTCAGAGACCGCAGCCGCTGATGCAACCCGTGTTTTGGGCGCATCCACGATTGCAGTACCTCTCGAGTCGCCGTGAGCGAGAACTGTCCTTGGCTTTTCGGTCAGGGTAGTGTTAGGGGGCGCATCCATAGACGCAGATAGGTTTGGGATTGCTTGAGACGCAGCCTGTTGTGGCGCATCCCTTGCGGTTGACTTCCTCATCGCATCCTTGGACGCAGCCGAGTGTTTGTGAGTGTTGGGTGTATCTGAGGACGCAGCCTTGGGCGGTTGTCGCTTAGGCGAATCTGAAGACGCAGCCCTTGGTGTGTTTGGTGTAAGCACATCCGACGAGCGGGACGCAGCCTTTGTTATTTTTTTTTTTTTTTTTGTGTTTTAGTCTCTTTATCCATGAGTTCGGATTCTAAATATTCACCGTTGGAGCTCTCCATCCGCCACGGAGCCCTCAGTCGGGGACGTCACTCGTTCAACAAGCGAAGCCAGAGCTACTCCTTCGGTATAGGACCAGCTTAGTGAAAAGTAGACGAACCTGTACGATTAACTTGTAAATCTGCAGATTATCTGGTCAAGTCCGTTAAGATGGAAAAAAATATTTAAGTTCTTATATTAACTAGATGAACTGCAGACTTCCTAGGTGATCTGCATAATAAAGGTTAAGCATATGGTTAAGTTCATAAAACAGGTTCTTTGCTTGAATAAAACTTTTGAAATCTCAATTATCCGGTAATCACTTGGTCGGTTCTAATCGGTTGTTCTCGCAGAACAACCGACGAGGTGACATCGCTGTGCAGAGCAGCGAAGCGAGCTCGGGAACTTAGGACATCTCGACACGGATAGGTTAGGTTCGAAGGGGTCCTCCCGTCATCTCCTTCATGTTAGGTTACTTTAAAACCTGCAGACAGAAATTGGGGCATATTTCTGTCTGTACTGTATTACTGTACTGTATATACTGTATTACTGTATTATACTGATTCGACCTCCTAAACGCAAGGCCAAATTTCTTTCTCTTCGCAGTTTTAAAAACATTAATTTGGAGCGTTTGAGAGCTGATGCAGGTGGTATTGACTGGTCTCCTGTATACGCCTGCGAGGATATGGACACTATGGTGTCAAACTTCAGTAGGACAATGTTGGATTTATATGAGGGACACGCGCCCTTAAAAAAGGTGAGTGTCAAACACCTACCTGCACCATGGCTATCTTCAGCAATAAAAAACCAGATGGCTTAACGAGACAAAACCAAGCGCGTGTACAGGAAGCAACCGACTGAGGATATTGGGACATTTATAAAAGGATGCGAAATCGCTGCAGTCACCTGTATAGGAATGCGAAAAGGCACCACATTCACAACTCAATTGATAATTTCAACCCAACACAAGTATAGCAATTTTTAAAGACTCTTTGTATTAGTAAAGCCTCTAGCAAGAGTTCTTCTGATAAGATGGACCTTAATGCACTTAATGCACACTTTTCTAGGGTCCCAATTACCCTTGATGACCATGTTAAATCTTCCACTCTCAACGATCTCTTTAATCTTCCTTTGCCAGCAAATACTTCTTTCTCTTTCCACCCAATTACTGAAAAAACGTTGCCCCGCACTAGGAATTTCTTCCTGTATAGTGGGTGCGTTTACAAACACATAAACTCACATACACAAACACCCAGAGCCGGAACAACTATCTGTAGGTCATACAAATATTTATTCTGTGCGGGAATCGAACCCGCGACACGTAGCGCAGCAGTCAATCGCTCAACCACTGCGCCAACCGTGCGCCCAAAATGTCTAACCATATTGGTTCTGCTGGACTTCAGCAGTGCTTTTAACTCATTTGACTTCGACATTCTCTTAGGAATACTTTCCTTTTTTTCTTTCCTTTGTACTTGTGCATAAAGTTTTATTAATAAATTACTCTGCTTCGGTAATTGAGTGGTTCAAATCCTTTCGTCGGGGTCACTCGCAGTCTGTTCGATCCGATGAGGACGCATCAGCTCTCAAACGCTCCAAATCAATGTTTTTAAAACTGCGAAGAGATAGAAATTTGGCCTTGCGTTTAGGAGGTCGAATCTTGTAGGAAAGATACACGAGGTCATGGTGGGAAAAAGGAGCAGGAAGCTGTCTATGTGTAGCTACTTTGTTAGGGTCGTAAACTAGAATGAGATCTAATAGAGAAGGAGAAGAGTGAGGAGCCCTGTGAGTAGCATTTAACGGAAGTAAGTGCATATTAACAGAAGAGACAATAGATTGGAGTTTACGGCTGCGCGAATCTCCTTTCAGCAGACAAGTGTTGAAGTCTCCGAGAATGAGCGTATGCTCATATAGTGCGCATAAATTTTCCAAATGAGCTTCAAATTAAGAAAAGTAATCAATTTGGCAAATGGGACTATAATAGACTCCTAAAAGTAACTTAGTTTGTAGGAAGTCTATTTCAATAAAAAGGTGTTCGGAATACTTTTAGTAAACACTCGGAGACTGGTCAACTATCTTGAAACTGATATCTCCACGGAGATAAATAGCAACCCCTCCACATCCCTTAGAATATTGCCTAGAAGGAAGTGCAGGCTTGAGAAAGGTTTCGAACACAAGGACTGTGTGAACGAGATCTGAGTCGAAGGACGACAGCAGATCACAATAATGAGCAGGAATGCTTTGAGCATTTATGTGAACTGCGTTGAAAAATTTATGTAGATCATGCGGCTGTAATCGTCCACAAACAATATGAAATATCTGAAACCTCCAATCGAAGCATTGTTGAATGGACCACATACATCTGTATAGTATGTCTGTTATAGTATGCAGAGGTTCTTTACTTCTATTGCCATTCTGTGAAAAGGGTAATCGGCTCTGCTTACCCTCGCAGCACACTTTACATAAAATTTCAAAATATATGACTTTCTGTCTAGTGTGAGACCTTTCACGGCATCCAACATTCTGTTTAGGTAATTGCTGTTAACATGACCAAGTCTACCATGCCAAATATCACTTGAGTCCATCACTGCAATCATCAAAACTTCAGTTTGTAAACACCGTTCAGCAACATAGCTGTACCAACTAATTCACCAGTTTTATTGTAAATTTCGCAGCCACTGTTGGCGAATTGTACTTTATTGCCTTTGGCGATTAGTTGACTGACGGAAATCAGATTAGTGGTCAAACATGGTACACATAATACTCCTTCAACAACTACATCATATTCGCAGTTATCTGTTAAAGTTGTTATCGACACATCACCACAACATTTAACTGACACCTTTTCCTTATTTGCAACCACAATATCTTTGATTGGATGGTCGACAGAAGCATTTCTAATCCAATGTTCATTGGCGGTTAAATGGGCGCTTGCACAAGAGTCTATATACCAATCATTCTTTGAGAAACTGCCATTTAAGACCACGGCACTGAACGCGTTGCTTTGTTTGCGTTCACAAGACTTGTTATTCACTGAATCTTTGTCAACAATGGTGCACTGATTACGATAATGTCCTGTTTGTTTACATTTGTACCAGTTTATTCTATTCTATATTTTCATATGGCAAGCAAAGAGCAGGTATATTTTATTAATAATTTAAAAAGAAGGAACTGTAGACACAGGCTAAGTGTCACTACAGTGTCTTAATCATAAAAATCCGAGCAATGGTTTTAAAGATAATATGAGGTATGAAGAATATTACATACATACAAGATTCGCGCCAAAAACATAACCCATTCCTTGCAGTCGAGTATATTTGCTTCATGGACCATCCCGTTAATCCAATGAAATATAGTTTACAAAGAAATCGAATTATGTACCTATCAGTCAATAAAGCAGTAAAAATTAAATATTTTAATTTTATTATCATAAAACATAATAACCTTATAATTACTATGATACGTACGTTAAAAAAATCGTCATAAGTATATAATAATGAACAATTGCATTGTTTAAAAAAAAACTAAAATAGGTAATTTTGAAATTGCATTTGTACCAAATTTTGTTCTAGCAATTATTTGCCTTGTTGAACACGTAACAAGTTATATATAAATTCTGATAAACAGAATATGTATTTGACTCAGTACCTAAATTGAGAAAAAAGGTTTTTTTATTAGTTTTCCTTATTCCAGGTCTTCAAATACCGTTAAAATTTTATAACGTTATCTCTCTATGACAGAAATTACCGTTAATATTAAAATAACGGTAACATATGTAACGTTACTTATGCTTCATTTTAACGTTATTATTTAACAACGATACTTTTAATTTAACTTTCATTTTATCGTTACTTTTAAACGGTTATCCTTGTAAGGTGGAATTAGAAAGGCCAGGCCGCCCGCGGCGGCGGCGTAGCGCATTGTTTTATTTTATTTATTGATTTATCGGTAGGCTCGCGTTTAACCACTATCTCCCCTGATGATAAGCGATGATGCACTCGCGCCACTCTGATGCCGCGCCAATCCAAACGTTGCTTGAGTCTTACACGTGAGAAGTGCTGGTAATACAAGTATAGTGAGCTGATTTGGTCAGTGATAACTGATAATTATCCAATTCACATGGCTGTAGTCGCCGAGCCGTATCTCGTCTCACCCAGGGGTAACTGGGTCGGAGACCTCGACGGTTTGGTGGCCATCATTGGCGGGGCTTTTGCCCGAGGTCATGGCTAGGTAGCCGCCCTCGCGAATGGTATTGGCACGGTTGGCGTTTTTATTTTTCGCCGAACAAGAGTCCCGCAAACTTCGAGAGTTTTCTTGTCGAGTTGGGCGCCGTCGTAGGCCGACCACCCTTCCACTCTTGCCCTGTGCTGTTGCTAGGGGATTTTAACGCCAAGTCTGCGGTGTGGGTATCTCCGATAACCGATGCTAGGGATGAGGCGCTGGAGGCATGGGCAGGGAACTTCTCGAGGAGGCCACAATTGTCCAGACCTGAATCCGGGAGTCGGCAATGACTGGATCCGTCGACGTCGAACAGGAGGCGCTGCGGTTCAGCGGGGCTATGACGTAAATCAGCGACGCGAACATGCCTTGAGATTTCGGCTCCACGCACAGTCAGAAAGATGCCAGGTGTATTGGTAGTTTGCCGAGATCGCGCAGTTGCGAGTCGCGTGCGTAGCGGTCAGGCGCCAGTACAAACAAATCAGGCGCTCCACTCCGCAAATGCTGAAGAGAGGCGCCACAGCCAAATTTCTGCCCTGGGTCGAAAATTTCGTAGATCCGAGGCTGACGCCGGCTGTTACCCCGCCACCCATCAGTATAGTAGTCTCAGCGGATATTTGTGTCTCTGAAGTTGGCTCTGCGAAACATTCCGCAAGAAACAATTTGTCATCGAGTATACTGCATAGAATAAGTGAGATAGAACGATGCGACAAACGTAAGCGAGTGAACGAGACAGTTATACAATGCTATCTTCTACTTCAACATTGACACAAAAATAGCAACCGCGCAGCCACTTCAGAGACACAAAGAGCCGCTGTGACTACTATAATACGATAGCCCCGGGTTTTGATGTCAATTCTTTTAAGCACATAAGCTTATGGAAAGGCGCACAAAGTCAAGTACGAGGTGCAACTTGCGCCACTCCTCGCAGCCTGCCACCCCAGGCCATAGTCCGTTTGGCCCCAGTGTAAATCCGGCCATGACTTAATTACGGTAAGATAGTTCACATATTCTACAGTACTAGATAGAAATACAGTGAATATAATAAAACTTATTACATAGGGTTCGTTGACTTTAACAAAGCGTTCGATACATTAGAACATGACTATATAGACGCTCTAAAAATACGTTTTCATTTCCAACAAACAGATACAACAGTAAATAACGAACAAATTGAATATGTAAATGAATATGTTATATATATTTGGGCCAACTTATAGCTACAGATGATTGCATGAACAAAGAAATGGAACGAAGAGTAACTAATACTTGGAAACGGTTCTGGTCTCTTAGAGAAATAATGAAGGATGAAAGGACAGGAAAAGTGAAGGATCTATTCTATTCTATACGAAATATGCATTATGCCATGCTTACTATACGGGTGCCAGACATGGGCGTTAACAGAACTACAAGAGAGTTAATTGAAAGTCTGCCAGAATGCAATAGAAAGGAGTATTTTAGGTATAAGAAGAAGGGATAGAGTGAAATTACAAGACATTAAAAAGAAAACAAAATTTAAAAGGGTTATGCGCACTTCGTCCCACGTTCGCAGTAGGTCCCGTTCGCACTTGGTCCCATTCGCGGTTCGTCCCATTCGCAGTTGGTCCCATTAGCAGTTCGTCCCATGCAAGTATTTTATAAGGGAAGAGATAATTTGATTTTTTTGATAATTGATTATAGACTTAAATAATTCGGTACCCGGTGATGCTGGTGGTGTCCCAGCCACGAATGGGTTCAACTGCGAATGGGACTAACCGCGAATAGACCTTTTTTATGGTTTTTTTATTCGTGTTGGGTTTGCTCTTGACTCTAGTCTAGGTCAGAGCTGACAGAGATAAAGTCGACGATGGAGTGAGCTTACCCAGAAGAAGCCTGTTCACTCTAACTTTGAAGAGATACTGCGAACGCGAGACGAAGTGCGAATGGGACGAAGTGCGAATGGGACGTAGTGCGAATGGGACGAAGTGCAAATGGGACGAAGTGCGCATAACCCATTTAAAAATGCACTCACAGCCTACAGACAGCTCAAATGGCGTTGGACGGGACATATGTTGCGTCTTTTTGAAATTTGCGGATCAGTCTCAGGTTGTATCTCGATAAAAATAAGATTCACTACGATAAAAAATATGTAAGTAATAAAAATAAATAAAATGTCATTATATTTTATTTTCGAAAATGATTCTTATTACGGTTGAAACTATGTAAATAAATACATATTTGTTATTGTCGCGCATCACATTTTGATCAAGCTACAACCTGACACTGACCTGCAAATTGCAAAGAATATAGGAAAACTCGCGGACTATCCATCTATGATATAACCGTTATATCGTTATTTCTCGTATTATACGTTAATGTTATTTAACGTTATATTACTTATAATGTTATCAAGTAACGGTAAATTTTTGTAACATTACTATGGTATCACAATTGAAATAACGATTATTATTTTGTTATTTGATAACGTTAACAAGTCCTGCATTCTGGTTTAACTTCATTTTATTGCATACTTGAATCCGAACAAGACCGGTGAGTCGATTTTATATTGTTTTGTGACTACATTAATAAGAAACAAATTGCCGCGATCTCCATTAAAGTTTACTTATGTGACTTTTTCATCATTTCAGCCGAAAGACGTTCACTGCTCGATATAGGCCTCCCCCAGGCGTCGCCACATTAACCGATCCCGTGCGTCTCGCATCCAACGGGTTCCCGAACCGGAAGACGAGGTAAATATTAAATCATAATAAATTGTTATTTTTACCCGACTGCCGAAGGAGGGTAATGTGTTTATCAGTCAGATGTATGCATGTTTATTCCTATGTGGCGTTCTAGATATCAAACGCGTTGGCCGATTTTGATGATTCTTATGTCAATCGATTCGTCTTAACCTTAAGAGTGCTCCACATTAAAATTTTGAAATAGAAATGTGGCGGATTTTGGGTGCTATATTGTAGGGGGCTAATTTTATATTTTCTTCCAAAGCCATCGTGCGGGGTATCAAAATAAAGGGTTGGTTTCAAAAATATATAACACTAGCTGTTCCCCGCGGCTTCGCTCCCGTGGGCCACCCCATAAGACCCGTTTTCGGGATAAAAAATAGCCTATGTCACTCAGGAATAATGTAGCTTTCTATTGGTGAAAGATTTTTTTTAAATCGGCCAGTAGTTTCGGAGCCTATTCGGTACAAACAAATAAAAAAATCTTTTCTCTTTATAATATTATATTAGTATAGATTATATTATATTATATATATAGTAATATAGTATAGTATTTTAGTATTAGTATAGACTTATATGTTTAAATGTACCTAAATTGTAAATAAAAAGTTAGCTAAAAAAATCAAAAAACACGACTGCTCAAAAAGCGAACTAAAAAGACGTAAACATGAAGCCATCAGAGCAGTGGTGGCCCTGTGGTATCGGCCGCGACTTACAAGTTGTAGGTCGTGGGTTCGAGCCACGTCGGCTTTTTGCATTTTTTTTGTTTTGGTTGGGAACTCATCCAATGACTTTTCCCGCTCTGGTTGAAGCGATAGGGCGTGTCAGACGTTTACTGACTAAAACCACCCGTGTTCCTTCAGTTGCTTGTGCCAGGACCGCGGTCTGACATCTCTTTGAGGCGCGCGTGGAACACTACGCGCCGTAAACTCGGGCCTGGTCCTTATCAGACGGCGAGCTAACCATTACTTGCCGTCCACAAGCCCACGCCTACGGTGGCCGGGAATCGGTTTGCGACTCCCGACGCCTGGGGCGTCTTCTGCGATGGCTAGGGGCGTGAGGGCGTCTCCTTTGCGTCTCCCTTACGCGTTCCGCCTCCTCCTTTGCGAAAATTACTGCTTCCGGAAGGAGGAGACAAGAAACAACTAGGAAACCTAGGAGAGCCCTCCCTCAATGGAATGGAATAGGTGCACGGTTGGCGCAGTGGTTGAGCGATTGACTGCTGCGCTGCGTGTCGCGGGTTCGATTCCCGCACGAAACAAATATTTGTATGAACTACAGATAGTTGTTCCGGCTCTGGGTGTTGTGTGTGTGAGTTTATATGATTGTAAACGCACCCACGATACAGGAAGAAATTCCTAGTGTGGGGCACCATTTATTTAAAAAAAAATGGAATAAAGCTGCCTTGGTCCACCGAAGTTAAATATCCAGGTGTAACGTTTGATAAAGAACTCAGGTGGAAAACTCATGTGAAACAAAAGAACTGGCAAGAGAGGGCTCAGCAAATGATTTTGTGGGTCCAGAACCGTGTGTTGGCATTTTGTCTCGTTTAAGCCTAGGCTCTACGTTCAAAGCCCGGGAATGCATTTGGAATATGAGCAGGGGCAAATCCGCTACCTGCTTGGGGCCTTTACTGGTCACTTTTGGAACCAACGACATGCTCATGAAGACGGGTCTAACCACGGCACCCATGTGCAGGTTGTGTGGGGAACATACAGAACGCCTGGAGCACCTTCTTTGCACATGCGATGCACTGGCTTGTAAGCGAATGAGTCTCCTAGGGGTTGGATATCCAAAACCAGAAGACTATAAGCTCATATCTCCTAGTCTCGTTGTAAAACTCATGAAAAGAGTTTTCGACGAGGTTGGGGAGGAGTAATTTATGTAGGGGACCACAATAGATCTCAATGGGTCGTAGTGTCTGAGTTATTTCTAGGCCCCTCCAGATAAGACAAGGTACGCGACTCCAGTCTAAGCACGTCGAGCCAGTCCAAAAAGTTTTTGAACCACCACTACCAGCCACAAATGTCCCATGTTTTCCATAGATACTGTGCACTTATGTTACATAAAGAAGCAATATGCATTTCAAAAGCCAAAAAAGCCGATTTATTGAAACTTTGTCAAATAGGAATCATTCCCGACAAATATCATGGCCAAAAAGTGGATCGTATAACTTTTTTTCTTTTCTTCTTTTTTTTTCGTGGAGTAATACTCATCCATACTGCACTACCACGGGGAGATAGTGCAGTTATGTGGGACTCTTACCCACTAAAACTCCACGGTGTCCTCCTGTGCCGCTTACGGC
Organism: Orthosia incerta; assembly: GCA_948252205.1. NCBI lineage: Eukaryota > Metazoa > Arthropoda > Insecta > Lepidoptera > Noctuidae > Orthosia > Orthosia incerta. Next base: position 6,701,052 of record OX411769.1, read on the forward strand.
GGGAACACGGGCACGCGTTAGCACTCACCGCGAACCCGCCGCGGCTGTCCGTCACCGGACCCTCCTCGGGGGGGTACCCCCCATCACCGGCGCACAAGAACACACTGTACGCCGTGACCACCCCAGGGACCAAATCAGCACATGGGTGCCAGACGACCCCGTGTATCTTGGTCCCTTGGTCCCACTGTGACGGGTCAAGGTCAATGGCCCCGCCACCTACAATTTTGCGCCCGCAGGGGATAGGGAGAGCGGCTAACGCTATACCGGCACTCCTCTTCCCCTGCGGCCCCACCGCGTCCGCCATCAGACGGTGGCGACCCCATCTAGGCCGCGGAAGGTAGGGAGAGCGGCTCACTGCAATACCGGCACTCCTCTCCCGCCACCTCCAACCCTTAGCCGCGATATCGTATGGGACCTGGGAATCTCCATAAGACATCGCGGCCTCAGTTTCGATGTCACCTGTTACCAAGCGGCACCGCAACCTAATTGTTGGCCGCTACGTCGTCGGCTTACTCGGCAAAAGCCCTAACGAGCGGCCCCGCCTCGGGTTCCTCTTCGCTTCACCGTGGGTGACCAAGCCACGGTTACTGAGCCCCCCCGCATCGACAATGCGGGAACCCACCGGGGGGGTGGATCGTATACCTAATGTTACGGTTTCTGAAGAATCAGAGGACTCGGAGAATGACTCTGAGTGATCATTTTTTTTGGAATTAATTTTTATAGGACAATTATTGTTTGTTTAAACCACGAACATTTATGTTCATACAAAGTAAAAATCAATAAAATATTTATGGACAAAATTACCAATTTAGCAGTTGATGTAATAATTTGGTTTTTGCGAAATATGTTTCCTTATTACATGTTTTTTAGTGTGTTATCTCCAAAGCCCGTCCGTCCGTCCTTCCGATAAGTGTAGGTCAAGTTTATTTTAAAACATTACATAGCTTAGGTATTTATATTTTTAGTGGTTACCTAAATACAAGTTGGAAATAATGAGATATATTGGCGTAACTGGCTATACATTATCCGGATTAAAATTAATTAGTGATTCATATAAAACAGGCATGAGGACAAAATACATAATAAAAACAATTAGTAGTAGTAGGTAAACTAATGTAATAAAGATAAGAGTTGTATGTTTATAATTTTGTAAAAGGTAATATCTCTGGAATTACTGATCCGATAAAAAAAAATATTTTAATAAAAAGTTACACTGATTCTAAGTATAAAGTAAAGTAAGTAAAGTAGTAAAAATACACAGTTTCTTTATTCCCTTAGGCTCTACACTAGTCCTAAATAAAAGAACTTTTTCACAGAAAATAAACCGACTTCAAAAACCAAACACGCTAAATAACTTAACGTACCTCTTGTTTTCATAATTTTCCTCTAAGTAGTAATGTTATTAAAACGACTTGCAGTACTTGTAGCGGCATAATTAAAACCTTTCACACTATAAATGTTAAAAAGACTGCAGATCTGTGGGGTCATTCTGTAGAAGTTACTAAGTTTATTATTGACATTGTCGCACTTAGTTCAGCTATTATCTTTAATAATTGTATCGACTTTGGGGAGTTTCCTGACCTAATGAAAAATAGTAAAATAATACCTTTGTCTAAATCAGGTAGTACATCTACATCAGACTCTTCAAATTATAGACCGATTTCAGTACTACCTTCGTTTAGTAAAATATTTGAGAAATTAATTTTAGAGCAATTGCAAAGATTTTTTAATAAACATAAATTACATAGCAAACAGATTGGTTTTACAAGGGGTCGATCAACTACTGTGTTGAGCTTTTAGCACATATTTATAATGCATGGGAAGATAAGTGCGATGCCTTGGGAATCTTTTGTGATTTGTCCAAGACATTTGAATGTGTTCTTCATGAAACGCTAATTAGAAAACTGCACCACTACGGGATCCGGAACAGCGCTTTGGATCTTCTTACTTCATACTTGAGTAATATGATTCAGAGCGTTGACGTTAGTGGAAAAAGATCACCCGGATCTATAGTAACAATGGGAGTCCCGCAGGGCTCGATTCTTATTCGTATCTTGTTTCTTATTTATATTAATGACTTGCCTTACCTCATAAAGGATAACCATGATTGCAGATGATACTTCACTTTTGTTTAAACTTCGTCAGCAGCTGGTTATTGACGATGTAAATAGCGCGATCTCAAAAGTAGTTTACTGAAAAACCAAATGCAGTTTACACTACCTCACGTTAGGCAGGTGAAAACTGATGTGTCGATAAAGGGCGAATAATTGAATCCTGAAAATAGCACAGTATTCTTAGGCTAAACTTTGAATGTTAAGCTTCAGTGGAGCCCACATATAGATAAATTGTCAAAAAAGCTAAGCTCCGCAGTATTATGCTGTTAGAAAAATTCGCAACTTAACTGACATAGAGACAGTTTTGAATATTTGAGATATGTTCATAGTGTAATGTCGTACGGTATTCTGTTGTGGGAAAATGCCACCGACATCCAGACTATCTTTGTTTTACAGAAAAGAATGGTTCGATCAATTTCTAAATTAAGCCCAAGACTCTCTCTAAGAGAGAATTTTAAGGAGATTAATGTGCCTTCTCAGTATATTTATGAAAACCTTTTATATGCCCATAAAAACATAAAATTATTTAAAAAATACAGTGATATCCATAACATAAATACTAGGAACAAACACAAATTTGTAGTACCTACAACAAAGCTCAAGAAAATAGGTGGCTCGTTTAGATGCCAATGTGTACGCTTTTATAATAAGCTTCCAAGCCACGTACAAGATCTAAGTCTTAATAAATTCAAATCATTCACTAAACGTAAAATGTGCCTGAAAGCATTTTATACCATTAAAGAATACGTTGAGGACAAAAAGGCTTGGGATTGAGCTGCTCCAATTAATTTTGATTTTTTATATTTTGCACCGTGAATTTTGTTTTTTGTTTTGGTTTCTTGCAATGACAAGAATATTTACTTTTTAAAGTATTATATTATTTTATTTTAATTATTGTGAATGTGAAGACTAATTGGAGCATTCTTTTTTTGTTTTTAATTTATCTAAGTTAGTTTTTAATCATGGTCTGGCAGTTTGAGTAGTTTATGCGGCCTACCCGAATATCCTTTCTTTGGTATTGCTCGTCGAATCGTTGAGCTCCTTAAACTCTGGGTTGAGTTTCACGGTTATTGACAAATGCGTGCACTGACTGGACAGGTCCACACAATCTGGCTGGTTCATCATCTGCCTAGCCTTTTCCCAACTATATTGGGGTCGGCTTCCAGTCTTACCGGATTCAGCTAAGTACCAGTGTTTTACATGGAGCGACTGCCTATCTGACCTCCACAACCCAGTAACTGGGTAACACGGTACCCCTTGGCAAGACTGGTGTCAGATCTCAAGCTTCTGACTACCCGTAACGACTGTCAAAGATCTTCAAATGACAGCCGGGACCAACGGCTTAACGTGCTTTCCGAGGCACGGAGGAAACTCGGTATGTTGAAATGGTCACCCATCCACGGACCGACCTCGTCAAGCGTTGCTTAACCTTGATGATCGACCCGTGCGGCTGTTATTATTTAGCCACGAGCTCCAATCTGGCTGGTTATTTCCTCAAAATACCATATCTTGAAAACTGCTGGACCGATATTGATGAAACTTATACTATTCCCTAAGTTGAGAGAATGATCACGATCCGATAAGTAGTTTCGGAGAAATGCATGGACGGACATACAAACACCAACATACAAACATATACTAATCAGTAACTTGTAATGTCAATTTTGCATTCAACATTCAAAGACAGCTATTAAGAAATAGAAAGGCAAAACCATTTTTGTTTGTTTTTTTTTATATTGTTTTAAAACGAATGTTTTGACAATCAGCCTTACAAGCAAATTATCAAAATAATACCTACTTTACGCAAACGGTACGCTTGACAAAAACATGATGTACAAAACCCTAACACCTCCTTCATTTTAAAATCCTTATTCAATGACCCATGATGCGGTGAGGCGAATTTTTTTTTTCTTGACTGCGTGCCCATAGAGGGCGCTATATTCAATTTAATGTGACATCACATAACCAATAACCAGCGGACAAACAAGACGCTTCCAACGACATTTTGTCAAATTATAATAAGTAGTATAGAAGTTATGAGGGAACAGATGAACATACATACATACCGGTCAAAAAAATAACCCTACCATTTGCTTTGCCGTAGTCGGGTCAAAAGTCAATGTCTTTTTAGGGTTCCGTACCCAAAGGGTAAAAAGGGACCCTATTACTAAGACTCCATGGTCCGTCTGTCTGTCTGTCAGTCTGTCACCAGGCTGTATCTCATGAACCGTGATAGCTAGACAGTTGAAATTTTCACAGATTATGTATTTCTGTTGCCGCTATAACAACAAAAACCTACTAAAAACAGAATAAAATAAATATTTAAGTGAGGCTCCTAAGCAACAAACGTGATTTTTCTGCCGTTTTTTTTGCGATAATAGTGCAGAACCCTTCGTGCGCGAGTCTGACTCGCACTTGGCCGGTTTTTTTATTATTAATTTGTTTGTAACTCATCGGTCCAGTAACATCATTTGTGTAGGTAATTACCTACCTATTTGACTAGATGTGACTCATCAGAATCATCACTGACCGACTAAACAAAAATGTCACTATATTTCAAGTCATTTCATTTCCTACAACTCGAGGTTGCCCAAGAGGACTAAAAATAAAAACTTATAGTTAAATATTGTTATTGTAAAATTTGAAAATTCACTTTCCAGATAAAACCACAGAAAAAGAAAGTAAGCAGCAAACAAAGTTCGAAGCGAAAAATGAGCCAAACTGACAGCTCCACCTTATGCGTCGCGATCACCTGCGCCTTCACAGGGTTCCTCAGCGAACCAGCGGCGGAATCAATAATCCAACGTATGCGTCGGCAGATCGTCAACGATTCAGAGAATCCTGACGATTCGGACACACCCAGGCCAAACTTCAGTCGCCAGCCGCAGTACGCCGACGGTATCATCAAACTGTGGTGTGCCAATGACCAAACTTTAAACTGGTTAGTAAAAACGATCTCAGGCCGGCTCTTTTATGAGACCTTAGTAGTCAAGAGCCTGTTGGAGATACAATGTCAAGTGAGCTGTCAATTCGAGATACCAGCTGAGCAGCTGAAGGACTTCAAAACGGATGAAGTTAAGAAAGTTCTGTCCTTCCAAAACCCATGTATCGATTTTAAGGGGTGGGCCTTTCGTGAACAGAAAAAATCTGACAATGATTTTATTTCGGTAGTGATGCTGTCGGTCCCTGATGACCAAATTCCGACTCTAATGAAGGCTGGTCGCCGTCTCTCAATTGGTTTGACGACGGTTTCCGTTAAGTTTGAGGGTCAGGACGGCAACTTTAATTCCGACGTCCCTAAGGGATGGGACCCCGACACGGAAAAAATTGTAAGAAGGTCGTAGAGGTTTCAACCACCAATCACCGTACCTTTTGTAAACATGTTAACGTCTGGTGCGCAAATTGTTTATTTACATGACATGTTGATAAACACTACCTATACTTCGCATCTGCTTAGTTCAAATATTAATTTGTTTTGTTTTAATCTATCCTATAATGTGAAAACATTAAATTAAACTACATCAAATAATATGTGTAAAAAAAAATTGATTGGAACAATGTTATAGTTTTTTACTATTTATTCCTTAACTTACACCCGTTTTCTCAGAACTCGATTATCGGGCTGTTAACGTAATCGACAAATAATCGCCGGTTAATTCTACTGTCAGTTTCTCAAAACCCAAAATGTGACAAGCATTTAACAATTTGTCAAACTTGACAAAAATCACGAATTAACGACATGTTACAGCAGTTTTGGAATTCTGAGAACCTTTTTCAATGTTAATCTCTTGTCAACGAGCCTATTTTATAATTTTTGGATATTGGTCGATAATTCGCAGATTAAAATTAATATTATGATTTTGAAGGCTTATGTTACGATAGAAAAAATAGAGCTCGAGGAGGAGCTCGAAAGAGGAGCTCGTGGCTAAATAATAACAGCCGCACGGGTCGATCATCAAGGTTAAGCAACGCTTGACGAGGTCGGTCCGTGGATGGGTGACCATTCCAACATACCGAGTTTCCTCCGTGCCTCGGAAAGCACGTTAAGCCGTTGGTCCCGGCTGTTATTTGAAGATCTTTGACAGTCGTTACGGGTAGTCAGAAGCTTGAGATCTGACACCAGTCTTGCCAAGGGGTACCTTGTTACCCAGTTACTGGGTTGTGGAGGTCAGATAGGCAGTCGCTCCATGTAAAACACTGGTACAGCTGAATCCGGTAAGACTGGAAGCCGACCCCAATATAGTTGGGAAAAGGCTAGGCAGATGATATTACGATTAAAAAAATAGGGGTCGGCGAAAACTATGGTATGGGTTCAGTTATACATTAATTAAAGTTCATAAACAAGATTAAAAAATGTAGGTTATTAGTATTACAAACTTTTAAAATTAATTACATTATGAAACGGATAAATAAAAACCCGGACAGAGCTTTGTTTAGATCTTGTATTCACAATCGAAATACACAACTACTCGTAGGACGATCGCTGCGACCCCGTCAGGGGTCGCGGCGAACCGTACCGACCGAGGCCACACGAGAAATAGTCAGCGAACAGGTACCTACCGGCTATGTAGGCGCGCCCAGCTGAGGATGTTAGGTCCCCGCCTGACACGCTTCCAGAGCTAGTCGGTTACGTCCCAGGCTAAGGAAACGTTATGTATGTTTGAGCGGTATTGTATTGTGTAACACCGCTCATGTATATAACGAGGTAAGGACCGCACGCGTCTTACACTTGTTATGTGATTTATGTGTATGTGGAGTCATGCTTGTGTGATTAACTTAGAACACCATGTACACAGCGTATGTATATAACAGTGGAGTATTTTTGTATGAGCGAGGCGCGTGTTATGATGTGCGGCTCGCTCAAGCGTCAGTCCGGTAATGAGGCTGTGGGGGGGGGAGGGGGAGGTGTTGGGAAGCATGGGCGGGGCCTATGTGTTACACAGGTCACGCGGAAGGCGGCAGGCGTCCGGTGACCGCGCGTGCCATGGTACTATCTGCTTTATATGCGGATGAGCAGAGGCGTCGGCACGCGCGAATATGTTGGTTGAGAGGCGGGCGCAGAAGCTGTCCAGGCTTTCAATCCCTAGGTCTCTGGCGATAACGTCATTCCTCACATAGCGAGGGGCATCCATTATCCGCCGCAACGTCTGGTTTTGTTGCGTGCGGATACGTTTCTTATTGGTCTCGCTTGTGAGGACATACCACGCAGGGGCGGCTTATGTGATTACTGGGCGTATATACGTCTTATATACGCCCAGTTTGGTGTGTAGCGGGTGTCGGGACGAGAGCACTGGTTTGAGCATGGCGTATTTCGCCCGGGGGGTCCACTCGATGTCTTGCCCCTGCAGCCTGAGGGGTGGTGGGAGGTGGGCACACCCGCCTACTAGGGCCTGTGTCTTACCCACGTTTACCGATAACCGCAATTTCGACATCCAGTCGGGAAGCAGCTCTAACACGCGCTGCATTTTGACGGCCGCGTGCCGCGCATTTAGCGAGGTGCATATGTACGCGGCGTCGCCGTCGTCGGCATACAGCGCGAGTGAGGATTCTGGGGTCGCGGGGATGTCATCGGTGTAGCATGAGTAGCACAGTGACGAGATACATCTACCCTGTGGCACGCCTGCTGCTATGGGTCGGGCGCTGGATAGCGCACCGTCAACCACCAACCTGTATTTCCTGCTTGTCAGGAAGGATTGGACCACCTTTATTACGCGACGGGGCGCGCTTGACTTGGACATTTTATAGATCAAGCCCTCGTGCCAGACTCGGTCGAAAGCTTTTTCCATATCCAGGAATACTGCAACTGCGTGCTCTTTTTTGTTTAGCGCCGCTGTAAGTAAGTGCAGCACCCTAGATAGCTGAAGCGTCGTAGAGTGCTCCGAGCGGAACCCAAACTGTTCCGGCCTAGGTGTCAGGTGCGGTGTGAGATGTCGCAGCAGGAGTAGACACAATTAAATGACTGGCAATCGCTTATATTGATACAACCCCGCTTTTTGACATGGCTTGACTGGAGGGAGGCTTCAATATGGTGGGTTAGTTTCGGCGGGCTCGGCGGGCATTGGTCGGTTGCACGTAGGCTGACGTCACATCCGTTACATTCGGCCATCCTGGAATCTCCTGGATGCAGCCCATTGTACACTTATCTTTATAAATGTTTTTTGTCCTGTAATTATTTAAGTGGTGTACAATAAAGTATATAATAATAATAAAAAATAATAATTTTTTTTCATGAAGCAATCGTTGATGGAACGCTTCTTTGGCCGCCTGAAAAAGTTATTCAATAGCCTTCTTTCAGGCGGAAACAAGGTGCGCGCCTTCAACGGTTGGGTCATGCCGGTATTGATGTACTCTTTCGGCATACTCAAATGGACTCAAACGGAACTCGACGCCCTGGATAGGCGGGTCCGTACACTGCTGACTGCAAATCGAATGCATCACCCACGATCGTCAGTCATGAGATTGTATATCCCGCGGAAGTGTGGAGGCCGAGGCTTTTTAAATGCCAAAAACCACCGCGAGATATGCAATCTCAGGGAATATTTTCTAAACACAGACGTCGGTATGCATCGAGATGTAGTAGCAGTAGACAAGGGACTCACCCCGCTCTCCTTGGCGAATGAGAACTGGCGCAGGCCTGTAGTGCTTGACACTAACGACCGCAGGGAGGTATGGCAAAGTAAGGAGCTTCACGGACGCTTTTTCATGTAGGGCTACATGGGTCCGATGTAGACCAATCAGCGTCCGTAGCCTGGCTGCGTTTCGGTGATCTCTTTGGAGAAACCGAAGGTTTTGTCTGTGCAATTATGGACGAAGTTATCATGACGAATAACTACCGGAGATTTATTGTGAAGGATGGCACGGTTGACATCTGTCGGGCATATCACCGCCCGGGTGAATCGATCCGCCACATTATTTCTGGTTGTTCTCGGCTTGCTAACGAAGAGTACTTGCATAGGCACAACCTTGTAGCCAGGATTATCCATCAGCAACTTGCTCTGAAATACACTCTTGTGGAATCGGAGGTGCCGTACTACAGGTATGTGCCCGACCCAGTTCTCGAGAATGGTAATATCACATTGTACTGGGATCGGTCCATAATCACTGACAGGACTATTATCGCTAATAAGCCTGATATAGTGGTGGTGGACCGAATCGAGAGGCGTGCAATGATTGTTGACATAACTGTTCCGCATGACGGGAACCTCGTGAAAGCCGATAAAGATAAGCAAATCAAGTATCTTGACTTGGCTCGCGTGGTTGTCGACATGTGGGATGTGGACACAGCGATCATTGTACCGATAGTCGTGTCAGCCAATTGCTTAATAGCCACGAGCCTCGACCAACACCTTAGGAGGCTTTCGTTAGGCGGCTGGATCAAGGGCTGAAAGCAGTATTGCTGGACACGGCTCGCATTGTTAGGAGGTTCCTCTCTCTGGAGCCCTGACCGCCGGTAGCTTGGACCCTGTTCCCGATACCGCTGGGCCTCTATTTTTTATATTTTTAAATGTTTTTTTTTGTGTTTTGTAAAATTATTTAAAAATGTAATTAATAAGAAAAGAAATGAATAAAGGAGATAATAATTTATTTATTCATCAATAAGAGACAACCATACAGATTAACTTAATAATAAACACATAATAGACAAAAATCGTTTAAAGTAATTTTGACAATAAAATTTAGCCAGGTCGACAGTTGGAGAATGTGAAAAGGTAGATTGTAAAACTGGTTTGGTTGTCTTTGGAGTGATTCGCTCTATCGCCTCGTACTAGTATAAAACTGTATCACGAGCGGATAGTCTTCCTCAACCATAGAACAACAGATTCACACAAGGTTCCAGTTACAGTTACACATAATTAGGCAGATTGATTACTTAATGTATAGGTAATAAATTTTAGTACAGTTATATTAATTAAGCTACATTATTAGAATTGTCTGTGTTGTTTTGTGTTTGGATATGGGTGTAGAGATATGTATATATGTATGTTTCTGTAGTGTACAGTTATGATTGTGTGCTTTATTAGTTATGTGCATTGTTATACCAAATTATTTAGTAGATTTTCAGTGCTGTTGTAGTCTAGTGTTTTCAAATATTTATCCATAGCTTTTTTGCATGTTTGGCTGTCAAGATTCTTCAATCTTAGATATTTACTGACATTGTTGTAAAGGCTAGGTCCGAGATAATTGTGAAATTTGTGTGCAAAAGATGTTCTATATTTGGGTATGTTATAAATTATATCTAATCGTCGCCCTTTTGCAAAGTGCGGTTTTTCTTTATGTTGTGCCATAATGTCTTGTTTAATGAAGTACCAGTGTTTTACATGGAGCGACTGCCTATCTGACCTCCACAACTCTGTTCTTCAAAATCTTACAAGAAAAATGTTACAAAATCTACAACATCGTTTACCATCCCATTATTTTACCATAACCTTTATTCCCTTGACATAGAGTCGAGATTGGCGGAATATTATCTTTTCGGTGGGTAATCAGAAGGTTGCAAAATTGACGGGTACGTTAACGAACGAATAAGCCAGTTCAAAGAATAACCGGAGTGGCTTTGAAGAGAAAGGTAAAAAAATGGCGAGTTTTCTGCTCGATTGGATGAAAACTGGTGCTCACAGAGCGTGTATAACCGCTTTTGTAAATTAAATAGGTTAAATCATTATTTTTCTGAAGGCTGTACGGTTCTGGTCTTGAACGTTTTCGGTGGTGGAAAATAACGTTCATAGAAACTTATTGAAATGAAATGGCACTTTTTAGTGTTCCGTACCAAAAGGGTAAAAACGGGACTTATTATTTAAGTGGTGTCAGATCTCAAGCTTCTGACTACCCGTAACGACTGTCAAAGATCTTCAAATGACAGCGGGGACCAACGGCTTAATGTGCGTTCAGAGGCACGGAAGAATCTCGGTATGTTGAAATGGTCACCCATCCACGGACCGACCTCGTCGAAGATAGACTCGTGCAGCTGTTATTATTTAGCCATGAGCCAACTGTACACTTACCCCTTTTTTTGCCCAACAAAACGGACCTAAATGGTTTACATGAATCATGAATCATGTTCAGACGGTTTAGGCATTTAGATGTAGGTAATGTTCATTCTTTCATACACTAACTGCCCTTGCCATATGCATAATGAAGACGTGCGGACATGTGAGTCAATTAGTTACAAAAACCGCAATGTCCACAAAAAAGTAAAAATGACTTAGCTATTGTAAAAAAATCCATCGACAAAATAGATCATTTTTATATTACTCATATGAATCTAAGTCCGCTTAGTCCAATAGAAAATTGCTGTGAAACTTTTTAGTTTGCTACAAAAACAGCATTGTCCGTTCCTGTCTGTATCAAATTACGCATAGTCTATCGCGACCAATCACGTCACGTGTTTCAATATGGCGGTTTATTGTTTGCAGTCGTAAGTTTACTCTCGGTTTATTTTACTAACCACAAAATGAATTCCTACAGGGTATAAAATAAGATGTACCCCTAATCCCATAAGTTAAATGTTTATTCACACAAGTGAAAAGAGATACGCATAAGGAATGATTTTAAGATAATAATAGATAGTGGTCAACCTGATACTAACAAATTAGATCCACAACCTGTAAACGAGTAAACAAATACAAATCTTGCAAAGCAGTACTTCTACCGCAAAAAGTCGTGAAGCTGAATTTAAAACCAAGTCGGATTTCAAAAGGATAAGTAATACCTTAAGGTGCCCCTAGTCGACGGCACGAACTATTTCGTGCGCGGGGTTAAAATGCATGTTATCTCATCCGACAACACGTGAAAAAGAGATAGATGCTGTGATGAACAGTAAGAAGCTAGTTCGTGTACGAATTAGCACGTTGCATGTTTGACCATTTCAGCATACCGAGTTTCCTCCGTGCCTCGGAAAGCACGTTAAGCCGTTGGTCCCGGCTGTCATTTGAAGATCTTTGACAGTCGTTACGGGTAGTCAGAAGATTGAGATCTGACACCAGTCTTGCCAAGGGGTACCGTGTTACCCAGTTACTGGGTTGTGGCGGTCAGATAGGCAGTCGCTCCATGTAAAACACTGGTACTTAGCTGAATCCGGTAGGACTGGAAGCCGACCCCAATATAGTTGGGAAAAGGCTAGGCAGATGATGACTTTTTTGTTTCCATACAGGGCTATATAATGATGAGACAAATTGATATCAAATCTTCAAACAGTGGAGTAATCCCTAGACTACGTTTGTATGGAAGAATTATCGACTAGTGTAACCTTGAGGCCACAAAGCAAATTTCGCGAAGGGAAAAATAAAACGCAGAAACTTGTACAACTTTTACATTAAATCGTATTTATTAATTAGTATTAATTTTCAAAGAATATTTTTTCACTAATTTTAAGACTAATTTTAAAACATATTATCAAAATTCTGTTGACCTACGAATATCATTATGCTGAGAGCTCCTGCTCCTGTGTATGAGGCTTGTGATACTAGGAGTATCACAAGCCTCCTACACAGTACAGGCACCTAACATTATGCGTGTTACCGATTCTGGAAGAAAGGAAGTTTTTAGGGTTCCGTACCTCAAAAGGAAAAACGGAACCTTTATAGCATCAATTTGTTGTCCATCTGTCTGTCATGACCCTTTATTTCGGGGACGCTAGGAGGTATCGAGTTGAAATTAATATCGTATACTCAAGTTTGCAACCCCATGCAGCTGGGAAAATTAAACTTCTAGATCAACGCAATCAAGAGATACAGCCGTTAATGAAGCATAATTTTACACTCGCAAGGGAATCAAAATCTATAGGGTACTTAACGTTGACCTACAATCATGCAGTCGGTGTATGGGGACTACAGTTTGCCAACGGAAATATTATTTTGTCCCTCACTTCTGCTTACCTTATCGTTAGAGAAATGTTCGGTGCCCTCATAGTATATGAACATCAGTAATGTTATTAAATTATTTTGGTGAATGTAGCCGTTTGTACGGAACCGTCAGTGCGCGAGCCTGACTCGCACTTGGCCAGTTTTTGTATCTAAAAAATAAACAACTGTCTTTCTAGATAATTCAACGATAAATTTCAAGAAAAATTTGGCTGCACTGAATAAAGTTTCCTGCATAGGTCCACATAGATCAATATGTATGAAACCCAATTTCCCTTTAGCCCTTTTTTAGTATATTAATGGCTTTTACCCGCGGCTTTACTCGCGTTACTAAAGATTTCTCAATAAATTTTGCTTGTCGATGTATAAGATACAGACGTTATTAACTTAAATTTGGGAGTAACAAATATGGAAAAATGTCACTTTCGCATTATTTTATAATTAATAATAGTTAGGATTAGTATTTAACATTTCCTCTTCCCCTTATTCATCTTCGTCTATGATCGAGTCTAGGCACATGTCTAAATCTTCTAACATGGCTTTGGTACTTTCTAATAAAATCTTATGTGATTTTTCACACATCTGAATGCTATATTCTTTTTTTGTTTGTACTAAATAAGATAGTATTGTTTCCAACAATGTCTCTCTAATTACAAAGATAGTTCGTTTGTTTTCAAAAACTTCTGCAAAACGTTCCGATCTTTCAATACTTGTTATGTTATCGCAATTGATAATTAATAGGTCATTTTCTTCATAGAGGTCTTTGTACTGTTTTGCAGGTAAATCTAAAATATATTTTAAATCCAACTCTGAACAGTTAATATATTTGCTTATTGATTCCTCCATTATTAGAACCGTATGCAATGTGTCATTTGTGACAAAAATTGTAGCTGAAGGTTGATCTTTAATTTTTATCACATAAAATTTGTACGTACGATGGTTAACAAACCAATAAAAAGGAGGAAACCGTATCGTTCCAGACACCAAACACCATCTTTGTATTATGTCGAGATATTGAAGAATGATCGTGTCGGCTGTAACTCTGATATTATCCAGCACACACTGACGGTCATCTATTTCATGTTTCGAAAACTTCTCTACGCCCGTATCGTCTGGCTGGTTCGTGTATAATAGAAGTTTCTTCAGTAAATCATTTGCTGAATTCCTTACATCTGTTTTAAATGGGAGTGTCAGAGACTTTTCGACTTCCTCATCAAACTCGTTCAATGTTTTTATTCTACTTTGCAATTTTATGAACAGTCTTTTTGATAGTTCTCCAAGCGGCTCCCAGTTATCTGTGTGTGTGTGTTGTATGTTATTTTCTGAAAATAATAAGTTTCCGACAATGCCAGTTATTCCTCCTATTAAATAGAACAATTTCCACTGAAATTCGTGTATCTCACCCTGCTTAGCTGTTTGCAGTGACATTTTGATGTTTAAATACAGATACTTTCTACACTCTTCAGCGTAGTTAGTAAAGACTCGTTTGCCTTGCTCTAATAGTAAATCGAAAATTATTTGTTCATGGTTATTAACGATGGCGCGAAGCTCAAATTTAATCTTATAACACAGAATGTCGCGAATATTGTTATAGCTTGAAAGCACTTCATTCAAAATGAATTCCCATAAGGAGTTTAGCTTATCTTTTCTAGTTTCTGTCTTCAGTAAATCGCAGATATGTAGTACGGCGAAGTATTCAGTGAATATCATGTGTATGAATTGTGGTGTCCCATATGCTACACTAACTATGAAACCAGATTTTTCCGTACCTTCTTTAATCTTGTTTATGGTGTCTTTAATTTCTCTCAGTTCTTCACCGCTAAAAATCTTTGGTAAAATATCATCTCGACTAAAAGTAGCATAAGCACCTAATTTTTTATGTTTAGCAAGAATTTCAATTCGAACGTTTTCATATATGTTTCTATTGTCAGGATTGTATAAATCAATTTTATTTTTCTCTTGAAAGCGTATTTTAAATATTGTTTCTATGAATGATTCGTAGACTGTATAGGCATTAATATTTAAACTCCATTGGTTAGGTATGATGCTTTCATCTTTTATCCGATTTTGAAAGTACTCAGCAAACAAGTAAAGATATAAAGGTGTTTCAAAACAAATCATAGTTGTGAAGTGAGAGTACCGCTCCTCGTAATTATACCTGTTGCAAAAAAGATTGTTACAGATCTTAACAACAACCTCTGGACAAACCATAATTCCTTCCCTCAAGTGATCTAGAAAATTAAAACAAACGTTAAGAAAGAGACTCCGAATATCTCCTATAATGATATCTTCAAAAATTAAATCGTCAGTCATAAATTCAATAAAACTGCATAAATTATCACGCTGTTTTTTGGTCAGGTCTCTTAACACAATATTGGATTCCCAAAAATGCCGCAAATACATGTATTGTTCCAGAATTAAAAAATTTACTATTTCTAAAAAGTTTCCAAATTCTTCCTTTAGCCTTGATATTATGTTGTCATAAGGTCTACTTGTGATCACCATTTTATGTTTTTGCGGAAAATTTCTGACTGTTGTAAGTAAATTTAATACTTCATCCATGTACGTCGGACAGATTTCATCAAAGCCATCGAATAAGAAAATGATTTCTTTTCTATTGTAATAGTCTAAGAACATTTTAAGTTCGAAAGCAGTCCACTGATCGCCTTTACAAGATTTTAGAGTCACTTCACCGTTTGATTCATCCAGTGCAATCGAAAAAACACGGTTTCTTCTGTGCCTCTCAGTTAGAACTTCACAAAAAAACTTTAAAGCCTCCAAATAACCGATGTTTGTTTTATTTTCTTTCCATCTGCTAAATGTTTCAGAGTGAATCAACAAATTTATTCTCACTATCCACACTGTTGGGTTGAGTTCTTTCGTTTTCAGTGACAAGTGAGTAAGTAGAGTTGATTTGCCCATACCGGGTGTAGCTGTTAGTACCGCCACGTCGTCGGCTATATCATTTAGTGTTAGTATGTACCCATCTTCAGAACTCGTATAAGAAAACGTATCAGAACTCGTATCAGAACTCGTATCAGAACTCGTATCAGAACTCGTATCAGATTCCAAGGTATTGACCGACAGTCGCTTCACGCGTCTATCAACATACAAATGTTTAACTTTTTCGTAATTTGAATTACTGTTTGCTTCGCCTAGACCAATCAGCTCGCCGTTCATGACTGAATATAAAACTTCTCCTTCAACAAAACCCATGGAATTTTCATCAATGATCGAGCCTAAGCTCAATTCCACGTCTTGGAATATAACTTTGGCTTTCCCTAAAATACTCTTCTGTGTTTTTTTACTCATCTGAATCAAACTAATTTTTTCATCAATTACTACATTATTTGCTTGTATAAAATAAGTTTGTATTGTTTCCACTAAAGTCTCCTTTATAACAAAGATGGTTCGTTTGTTTTCGAGTATTTTTGCAATTTCATTTAACTTTTTCATCCAGTTTCTGTTTATATTTTTGCAAACAATAATGATTAGTTGATTTTTATTTGCTTTCGTCAATTCTATTTTGATGGTTTTATAATCTTTTGCTTGTAGATCCAAAATATATTCTAAATTAAATACAAAATAGTCAATGTTTTTTAATGATTGCACCATTTTTGCAACTGTTAGTACGCTGCTCTCTGTTACTAATATTGTAGTTGAAGGTAGATCTTCCAATTTTAAGCAAGTCAAAACTTTTTCGTTGAATGTGTAATCCAAATATTTTTTTAATTTTATCCTACAATTATGATTTACGATCGACATTAGAGGTTTGTCTACTATCAGTGCTAAAGCATCATCATAATGTTTGCTTTCTTTTGTTAGATACGACGCCTCTTTTAGCATCCACCACGTTTGTATTAGGTCGTGATATTGTAGAAAGACTGCGTCGACTGTAACTCGAACGTTATCCACCTTTAGACACTGCTGGTCTTCTATTTCGTCTTTAAGAAGCTTTTCTACGCCCTTTTCATCCGCCTGATTTGTAAAAAATAAAAGTTTATTTAAGAAATCTTTCGCTAAATTCTCGTCGTCTTCATTTCTTTCAAGTGAAAGTTTCGGAAACTTTTTGGCTTTCAAATTAAACCTGTATTCGTGTAAATTCTCTGTTCCGCTTTGCAATTTCATGAAAAGCCTTTTAGAAAGTTCTCCTAGTGACTCCCAGTTTTCTGTGAACTTCATTAGTTGTGTCTTGTCTTCGGAAACTAATAAGTTACCAACAATACCAGCGATTCCTCCGTTAAGTTTCAGGAGTCCGTCTCCAAGGGACTCGTCTAAAGTAACAATTTTATTGGTGTCTGATTTGGTGATTAATTCAGTGATTTTCAACTTCAAATAGTCCAACCTCCTTTCGGTTTTACTTTTCTTAATGTTTATTGTTATATCTTTATTGCCAAATGCAGCAGGAACTTTAAATTGACATGATGTTAAAATTTCTATTGCTGTCAAATCTTTTTCGTTTTTTTTATTTTTTTTTATTTTGATTATCTCTTTGTAAAGCGCTCTTTTGAATAAAATAATAAACTCTTCATTGCTTTCAAAGAACTCGTGTCGAAATCTTGCAAGTCGGTGTTCGTCGTCTTCGTTCAGAGATTTAATCTCTGAAACTTCGATGGATTTTAGCGCCAAAAGGACATGGTAGCGTAACATGATATCGCCTATAGGCAGTATAGAATCATCTTCTTTACACAGAAACTGACCCATAAGTTTTGCTAACACAGTGACTTGATCTTTTAATATTTCTAAATTCTCATCATCGTCACAGTAAAATGTAAGTTTTGGAAACGTATTGACTTTAATATGAAACTTATAATCGTGCAAATTTGGAATTACAGACTGCACTTCAGAGTATAGCCTTTTAGCTAGATCTCCAGAAATAGCGTTAACTGCGAATTTCATGTATTTAGGGTCTTCATCGGATACTAGAATATTACCAATAGTTCCAGCTAAACCTGCGTTTAAATTCAGGAATTCTTTTCCTATCGATTCATCTATAACTATGATGTTACCCGTTAGTGGCGCTTTGATCAAACTCACCAATTTATTCTTTAACTTGTCTATTACGGATGTAATGAAAACTGAAGGTTCGATGTTATCTGCTTTACCTCTTATTGTCAAATCTTTATTTCCGAAGGCAGCTGGTACTTTAAAAAGCTGTTTCTTTAACATAGCCTTTGCTCCAAATTCTATTGCTTCATTTACTTGTGACTGTAGAACATGAACCTTTTCAAGTTGCTGTCTCAAATCTTCAGATATCGATTCACTGACGAACTCCAATTTAAACCTTTTGTCATTAAAGATGACAACATTTCCGATCAGACTGCTAAGCACCGTGATATCCAATGGTTTAGCTAATAGTTTCGACAGTAAAGTATTGAGTTCCACTTCTTTTAATTCCCGTTTTCTTAGCATTTCAATAAAGAGTGTATCTTTGAATAGTATTATGAATTTATCGTCGTTGGTAAAGAAATCATTTTGAAAGCTTGCGACTCTATGCTCGACTTTTTCATTTTTACATTTGATCTCCGAAACGTCTAGCACTTTTTGAACCAAAATTATATGGTACAGTAACATCAGCTCGTCATACATTGGCAAAATAGGACCATCGCTATTTCTCTTTTCATCTTCTTCTGCATTATCTTTGGCATAATCAGAAATAAACTTTGCCAGTTGCACTGCAAGCACTGCGAGTTGTTCCTTCATGATAATTTCGCATAAAAACACAATATCTTCTTCCTTATGAAATGGTTGCAAGCATTCATCACCTGTACCTATCCAACTGTTTAATTTATCCGCAAAATCACTTTTAAACTCCTTAGTATTAATATCACCTTTAGCAGTGGTATACATTATAAAGAAACATTCTAATTCGTGAAAATTTCCTTTAAACAGAACATCTTTGTTATTTGGTTTAAATAAGCGGCTTATGCTTAGGTAGCTAGAAAACCATTTAGCCAAGTCATGTTTACTGTTAAGCGTAAGTTGAACGTTGTTGCTTTCTTTATGTTTCGCTTGTATGAACACTGCTACTGTTTTGTTTTCACCTTTACCCTTAACTGTGGCTCTAATACAGATATCGTCGAAAGTTCCAATGTCAGAGACATTGCTAGCTAAAGTATAGTCTTCGATATTGTCATCAAATTTAGTTCGGTAATGTATGAGACTGATTAATTTCGTCTCATACAGTTGTCCGCGAATGCCGGAGGTTCCTTGACGTTTTTTGTACATCTTGTTTTGAAATATGATTTAACTTCAATCAATCTGTCTAACCTTTCATTTGTTGACTTCCAATCTAATCAGATGCAGCGGAATACCAGTGTTTAATATAGAGGGGCATGATATCTGTCCATTTATTGACTAAGTAGTCAGTAACTTGATAACTCGTTATTCCATTCCAAGAACGGAAAGAAAGAGGGTTGTGGTTTTTGAGCCACGCCAAAATACCCCTTTTTTCTGTAAATAAGACCCGTACACAGACTGACTTTTCCAAGCGTTGCTTAACCTTGAATATTTAACGCCGCATATGGTGTAAAAAATTGGTAATTTCAATTAATTTACATAAATTAATGGCTAAGACTGACTGGTGCAACTGTGATTTATAACAATATACATTATCTTTCCTCCAGGATTGGAGATACAAACATGTACGTGGGGCACACCAAGGACAGACAATCCCGCTGCTACCTTGCTGATATTTTTACCACGAGATGACCTATTCTAGATAACGTAAATTGGAACGCCCTCAGGCTAAGTGGAGCGACGATCTTCGCAGTGTAGCAGACTCCAGCCGAATGAGACTCGCCGAAGTACGAGTTAAATGGCATGCGTTTGAAGAAGCCTGTGTCCAGCAGTTGGCTGATGTAGACTGATGATGTAGATGTGCTATCCTCCAGCAGCTCGTGGTGATATGAAAAAGGAAGCTTTACCAATGATAGTATTGTCTGCAAACCATTTTGTCTGTTCTTCTTTATGTGTGTCTTATCTTCGGAGATATGAGTTTCACCAGCTTGTCTTTCTACTATTTTGAAGATCTGTAAAATAAGAAATATCTACTTATTTACTTAATGAAAGTGGATTCAGACCAGATGCAAATGCTTTTTTGAATCTAAAATTCAACATTCTACACTGTAGTATTAAATTATATCATTATCGCCCGCATAGTTCGGAGATATGCAATTGTAAATTTTATTAAATTTTTTATCATAAGGCAAAAACTGTACATCATCATCATCGCATCATCAGCCTATTAATGTTCCCACTGCTGGGACACAGGCCTCCTCTCTGTGAGAGGGAATGGGCGTTATCCACCACGCGGGCCCAGTGCGGGTTGGTGGATGTAACAGTTATAGAACTGACCGATGGAAAGTTCAAAAACTACATCAAACGTGTCCTTATTAAAAAAGCATAAAAAATCAAGGACTACGTTGAAGATAAAAATTTTGGCTTTGGCACCCTCTGCGCATGCGGCTTCCCTGATAACTCATAAACGGCACAAATATATGGATATCTCTAATTATTCTCAATCTCATTTTTTTTTTCTCTTTTAATTAGACTTTTTACAATATTTTTCAATCATCATTATAGCCCTTTGCTAAGAATAGTTACAGCACTGATAACAGTATTTGTGCCACATGTTAAATTCAGTGTTGTTTTTTTTTAATTTTTTTTATTTGCTGTTTTTATTTATTTTTTTACCTTTGTATAGATTATTTTACTGATTGTGAATGTGTGAACATTGTAGGCTTTCTAGATTTCTAGATGATTGTTAACATTTGTTAACTTTTATTTCGTTTTACATTATTTTTACTGTTTGTTTTTTTTAATTTCGTACGACTTATTGTCTGGTTGTCCTCCCATATCCAAGAACTAATGCTGTAACATGGAAATATGTAAACACAAAAAAAAAATAAAAGAGTAACCATGGAGTTTCTTGCCGGATCTTCTCCATAGGAAACGACTAACCCGAACCGTGCACCTTTTGTCGACGTTTTATAAGTGCTCATGTAGGCCTATGTAAAATAAAAAAATTTTGATTGAAAAAAAAAAAAAACATGTCTTTGAATTATTGAAACTAGGACATGCCGGTTTCCTCACGATGTTTTCCTTCACCGTTTTGAGAGCAGTGGTGCTGCCTGGGCTCGAACCCACGACCTACAACTTGTAATACGCGGCCGATAAAACTGGGCCACCAATGACATAAAAAAAAAAAAACTGTGCCGAGTCAATAAAAAATAAATCATTTATAATATGCATTTGAAGCCCTTCTATATTATATGCCATAATACTATACAGAGTGAGCTTTCTAAGTGGGCGTGGATGGCCAAATCCGAAACAATACGGAAAGCGAAAAACAATCAAAGGAGGCTCGGGCCCGATTTTGATAAAAACTAAAACCGCATCGTAAGATTTTTGAAATATCAACCCGACCCCAAACCCGCAAAACCAACCCGTTGATTTGCCTAAAAAGAATTCGCTGTATTATTACACCATCAGATAAGGTAGCGTGTGCGTGTGCATGTGCGTGTGTCTGTTGTG
Source organism: Orthosia incerta (assembly GCA_948252205.1). Classification (NCBI taxonomy): domain Eukaryota; kingdom Metazoa; phylum Arthropoda; class Insecta; order Lepidoptera; family Noctuidae; genus Orthosia; species Orthosia incerta. Next base: position 6,722,560 of record OX411769.1, read on the forward strand.
TATAATGTAGCTAATACGCATCAATTCTAAGAAGTAATGACTTAAGGGTACACTAGTCGACGGCACGAACTATTTTGTGCGCGGGGTTAAACTGCATTTTATATCAACCGACAACACGTGCGGAAGAGATAGATGCTGTGATGCGCGAAATTTTATAATCAGACCTTTCAGTCTAGATATCATGAAAAAACGACTAAATCTATCTGTTCAAAGTAAAATTATTTGCATTGTTGAACTACTAAGCTATCCCTGTATGGAGGCCGTTTTGCAATTTTCTGTCTTCTTATGGTATTTATTCGCGCCCAAAAATTCGTTAAAATTAGTGTCGAAATGTAGAACTTTCGACGCTCATAACTTTCCAATATTTTCTTTTTTTTCTTTTTTGCTTCCATACAGGGCTAGATAATGATGAGACAAATTGATATCACTTTTTATTTTGAACGTACATCGTCAAACAGTGGAATAATCCCTAGACTACGTTTGTATGGAAGAATTTTCAACTCGTGTAACCTTAAGGCAAACTTGAGAAAAACATTAACAAAAAACGAAATCTACAAAGACACGTATTATGCAAGTTATGCCTTCTAACGATTTTTTGAGAATATTCTAAACGTAATCAATATGATTATAATGCTGAATGAAGTACATTCGGCGAAGGCTATGTATTGAAATTAATAGTCATTATTTAGAACAATTAATAGTCATCATTAAGAACAATTACTTGTCATCATTTAGAACAACTAATCGGTTAAGGTTGAATACGTTGTGTAGCATGGCCTGGCTCAATCAATCCGCTCAAACATAGGCGTGTCTTTTCTCAGCTAAAAAGATCCAATTTCATCCAGCTCCTGCCTATTTAGTGCATCTAGTTGCTATTTGGCAGATCCGTCTAGAGATGAGAACAGCACTCCATGCAAGATCGAACCAAGATCGATGCGCTTAATACAACTTAAGCAGCTCTCCTGGCGTAAAGTACCGTCTCAACTTTGCAAAGATCCCCAACTTTTTTGCAGTCAGTTGAGCCTTTGCCTGAATGAATGGGTCAAAATTGAGTGCTGATGTCAACGTTACGCCAAGAAGCTCAAGATGGTCAGGATGGAGCTGGATGAAATTGTATCTTTTTAGCGGAGAAAAGTCACGCCTGTGTTTGAGCGGATTGATTGAACCAGAGACCAAAGCGCTTTACTTCCTACAGTATAGGAAGCAAGTTTGATCCCTATTCGACTAATGTGTTCGAACCGAGCCCTTCATAACACCTTGCAGGACTTAGCAGCACTGTTGTAGGCCTTCTTACACTGCGCGCACGGCGGGTTCGCGGTGAATGCTCTTGTTTTCACGCATCGGCGCGATAACACTCGGCGTCAAACCAAAGTCGGTTTCCGCCAGACATTGTTACGTTAGAGAACGTAATGTAGTACTCCATCCCCAACGTAACATATCCGTCACAGCGTCCGCGCATGACGTAGGATCAACTGAAGAAAAGCAAGTAGGCTGCCAAGGATAACATGCGAAGAAAGATCGCATCCTATTCCAATCCGCCATACCCGCCGGGTGCCTCTTGGGCAGGGATCAGGAGGGGAGAAGACGGATACAGACTTCATCAGACAGTGGTCGGAACTACACAAAGGTAGATATACAGATACCGAGTAGCGGTCTGGATTTGTGGTCAGCAGAAGGTCCAAGCAATTAGCCGTATGCGAATCAAGATCCGACACCCTCGATGCCCCCTGAACCAGCTGAGTGAGATTTATCGCTAGCGCAAGCTTAAGCACCCAGCATGGTTAGTGTACTGGTACGGGAAATGCCACTCCTGGTTGTAGGCCCCCCAGTATTACCAGTTGGGTGGAAGAGTACCGTGGCTAAGCCTCATGAGAACCAAACCGGAAGCATGGATTTATAGTTAGTATTTGTAAGTTTGTGCTACATTGGTGTAATTGTTTCTGTTCGAGGATAAACAAATGAATAAAACAAAATAAATCAGCCGCCTCGCCTACGTATTGTGTAAGCCCGGTTGTCTCCCGATCCACACAGTGCGACTGAGACACAAGAATATATAATCTTATTCAGAATTGTGTCCACCAGGACCCAGAGCGCTGAATGTCGAGAGTCTTTAAGGTTTCGGAGACGTGTACGCATGTGACGACATCTGTTATCGGCTAACAGATGTCTTCACATGCTTACATGCATATACCCGCGCCTGGCTTAAACTTGTGCTCTAGGGTAAATCCTGGGTAAGAAAGGTACACCATGTCTGACGGACATTCGATTTGCTCCTCAGAAAGGAAAAAAAGGGCTGGTTTATCAGTCTCCAGATGATGGTGGACTGCATCAATGTTTAGTGTAGACCTCTGATATTCTGACGCCGCGACCAGTCTTCCGATACATTCATAACAGCGCGCATCAGGCTGGCAGTGAAACAGCTATCTCGACCCAACTCATCTAGTTGGCTACACCGAGCATCGCACCGGAACACGGCTAGGCCGCGTGGCAATGTATGGGCCAAAATAGAGAGTCGATGTCAACGCAACGCCAAGAAGCTCATGATGGTCAGTTATTGGCACGGTCACGGGTGAAATTGGCTCTTTTTAGCGGAAAAAAGACACGCCTGGGTTTTAGCAGCGTTAAACCTGACCAGATTGGCATCGCCCCATTCGGAGACTGCCTGCAAGGATAGGTTCAAGCGCTCCACCATGGCCTCCCGGAGAGACTGGATCTGAGGCCCAGTCCAGCGTTGGACAAGTATTTCTCAGCAACAGTGTTGTCGTCTGCATACCCAAAGGTAGGATTATTACCCCTTTGTAAAGGCAGATCGTTAATATGCAGCAAGAATAAAGTTGTTGAGAGTACCGACCCCTGAGGGACCCCGGCATTAATATCCAAGTGGTCCGACACAGACCACCGGGCAAACCGAATGAAGGAAGCTTACCAATGAGGCTTTCGTGCCAGACCCTATCAAAAGCCTTCGAGATGTCTAGGGAGACGGCAAGCGCTTCCCCGTGCCTCTCGGTGGCCTCACTCCAGATGTGAATGGCATACGCTAGAAGATCCCCAGTAGACCGATTTCGACGGCAGCCGAATTGGCGGTCACTTAGGATATCGTTTGCTTCTAAGTATGCCAGGAGCTTAATATTGAGTACATGTTCAGAAGACGTTGACGAACAGATATGGGTCTGTAGTTGGCCGGGTCAGCTCGATTGCCCATCTTGGGCACGGGCTGTACCCTAGCCTGCTTCCAAGCATTCGGCGCTTTTCCAGCCTCATATGAAAGGCGGAATAGGTGTGTCAATATAGGAGACAGTTCAGGCGCACAGGTTCTAAGAACAATTGCTAGTATTCTGTCAGGGCCACTAGCCTTGTTCACGTAAGGTTGCGCAGCTCCCTACGGAAGTCTTTTTGATGGATACGAATGTCCGATATACTCGTCTCGCATCCATCAGGAGAAGGAGGGGGGGCGCGCGTCACCAGGATTCAGACGTGAAGATTCCGCAAAAAGGGAGGGAAATAAATTTTCCTTCTCCTCTGCGGAGAGGGCCAGCGACCCGTCGGGTTTCAGCAGTGGTGGCAGTGAGGGACGGCAGAAGTTAGTAGACGGCAAAACGCTTTACTACCTGCTGGGTAAGAAGCAAGCTTGGTCCCTATTCGGTCAATGTGGTCAAACCGAGCCCTTCGCAACACCATCTTGAAGCCTGTTGAAGGCTTTCTTCTTCTGACCCACGTCACCCGCCTTACGAGATCGAGCGTCGACCAAAGCCTGGTACGCCCCATGTTTAAGCGCTTACATTCGGCGCCGAATCATGGCCGGTCTTCGCTAGACATTGATACGTCAGAGAACGGAATGTAGTACTCCATTCCCTGACACAACACATCCGTCACGGCGTCCGCGCACGACGATGGATCAGTCGAAGAAAAGCAAGTAGGCTGCCAAGGATAGGATGCGAAGAAAGATCGACGAGCTAACTATGTCTCTAAGTATTGGAAGATTCAAATAAATGACTTCTGTGAGGTTCGTTTTCCGTTTTGCATTACACCTACCGTCAAACCCTGTCACATGAATTTGCTACTGCGCAGCGAGTCACGGAGTGTTCCGAGCCGCCTTTATGTATGATTCTACCTGTGCCTATCTATAATTTATTATTAGCGACCCGAAGAGTATAAAAAGACACCCATGTCGAAAATATTGTAATCGGTGCCATTTCGTCCATCGTGAATTTATTTTGTGGTTGCATCATTTAGGGCTTAGGACATATCTCCTTTGTCTACCAAGTGATTTGTTTACCTCGTCATACAGTTTTACGGAGAGACAGTAACAGCGTGCAGTCGTTCGCAACTATAATAATGCCCTGCCCTCGTGGCGTGACACCGGGTCGAGGCGAACTTCATGCACGGACTGTTCTGCGAAACAGCTTCCCGCATTCCTTTTTCTAAAAACCAGAATAAATTTACTAAGTACAATATTTTTGCCAGAGATATTTTTAAGATATTTATTTATTTTCGCTATATCTACGTGATGTGTAATGCTAGTCTACTTTTTTCTTAAGGTAGGTCTTTAATCTTTAACAATTTTGGGGCAGAATTAGATTTACCTTTGAAGTTACCTCGCGCATCTGTAGGCGAGGTGGTCCTTAGTGAAAAATAGAGTGTTCGACTATTCTATTTTTAAATATGTGTCGAAATTCAAACAAGTACAGTGCGATTTTTTTTACAGCTAGAACAGTGATTCTACTGCCGTGCGGGAGTTCTATGCAAAATCGAATGCCAAATAATCGAAAATCAATTGATCGAACACTATAAATCGAACGACTAAATTCTCGAACGTTCATAATATCGAATGGTTAATAAATCGAACATTCCATATATCGTACACACAATATATCGAGTGTTCAAAATATCGAATGTCTGTTTGATCGAGCGTTCAACGCATCGCATATTCATTCTATCGAAATATCTTCTTCTTTTTCTTTCGCCTCGCCTATTGCCGTTACGTGAGGTCGGCTTTCCCAATCATGCGGCGCCATTTATTTCAGTATTGTGCGTCATCTTCCGTAAGTCCCATCTCCCTCATGTCCTTTTGGACCTTCGTCATCCATGTGATTTAAAGTCTTCCTCTGTTCGTCTAAGTACGTGACCATACCATCTTAGTCTGGACTCTCATTTCATCCGCTATTTCAGCAACCTTGAAGCTCCCTCTAATTCTATCAAGAAGAATTGAATCCTGAAAATAGCACAGTATTCTTAGGCTTAACCTTGGATGCTAAGCTTCAGTGGGGTTCACATATAGATAAATTGTCAAAAAAGCTAAGCTCCGCAGCATATGCTGTTAGAAAAATTTGTAATTTAACTGATATAGAGACAGCCCGTTTAGTATACTTTAGCTATTTTCATAGTGTAATGTCGTACGGTATTCTGTTGTGGGGAAACACCGCCGACATCCAGACTATCTTTGTTTTGTAGAAAAGAGCTGTTCGTTCAATTTATAAATTAAGCCCGAGACACTCTCTCAGAGAGAAATTTAAGGAGATTAATGTAATGACTGTGCCTTCTCAGTATATTTATGAAAATCTTTTGTATGCCCATAAAAATATATAATTGTTTAAAAAATACAGTGATATCCATAACATAAATACTAGGAACAAACACAAATTTGTAGTACCAACAACAAGGCTCAAGAAAATAGGTGACTCGTTTAGATGTCAATGTGTGCGCTTTTATAATAAGCTTCCAAGCCACGTACAAGTTTTTTTTTTTTTTTTTTTTTTTTTATTGTTCAAAATATATCGCAGAGTTTCAATTACATTATAAATTAAGAACCACAGAAGCCGTTTATGGCTTATATATGGCTAATGAGTTCGGAATAATTAATTCTCAGACAAACGATACTTACGAAACAATGATAAAACTGTGAGTTTTACATTCGAGCGATACAAAAAGGAAAAACAATATCTATAAGTACTTGATAATACAGGAGTTAGGTATATCAAACTAAAGTACATACTCATGATGTGTAATTTGCATAAAATGCTTTTTTAGTATTTTTTTTGCTTTTTTAGGGTTGCAGAGGTATTTATTTTGTATGTGCGCAGGTAGTTCGTTTATTATTTTTGGTAGTATGTAGGTGTATGCTCTCATACCATATGTATTGTTGTATTTAGGCAAGGTAAAAGTTTTTATGTTAGCTAACGTTCTCAGTTTAGGATGACGTGTCTTCTTAGTTATATTATTTATGTTGTTATATTCGTCTTTTAATATTGAAAGTTTGGTCATGTTTTGTATTGGAAATATGTTGCAATAATGAAATAGTTCAGAATAATCATTTTGAAATTTTGTTCTTATTTTGAGGGGTACAATATTTTTGAGAATACGTTGTTGTAGTTTGTAAATTTTATCTAGATTAGTTCTATAAGTTCTCCCGTAGCTACTGAGTCCATAACTTATTATGGAGTCAGCTAGGGCTAGGTACAATAGTCTTAGGGTTTTGTATGGCATTTTATGTTTAAGTATAATTATTCGTCCCAAGATAGATCTTAATCTATCACATATATAGTTAATGTGGGGAACCCAATTCAATTTGTTGTCGATTATGAGTCCAATGTACTTGTGTTCTGTGACGAACTGTATTGATGCACAGCTACAGTTTTTGGTACACACAGCGTGTAGGCAGTCATGGATATGTGCCTTGATGGAGGGTGTGTAGGTGGCTTTATTATGTGATGAATGTATGTGCATGGCTTTGGTTTTATCGGCATTTATGACGAGACCGACATCGTGCGACCATTTACATAATAATTCAAAGTTAGTTTGGAGAATACGCTCGGCCTTTTTTACATCTTTATCAGCCACCACGATGCAGGTGTCATCGGCAAACTGGTATACGGAACCTTCTCCTATGGTATTGCACATATCGTTGACGTACAGTAGGTATTCAGTAGGCCCGAATATTGACCCCTGTGCCGTGCCTTTAGTTGTTAATTTCATGTCGCTATACGAGTTTCCCAGCTTGACAGTCGTATATCTGTTGCTATGGTAGCTCATAAACCACTGAAGAAGAGGACCCCTGATACCACAGCATTCCAATTTCTGAGAAAGTGTATTATAGTTTAGTGTGTCGAAAGCTTTACTAAAATCAATAAAAATTATTAAAATATTATTTTTTTCATTAAGGAATGTATTTATTTCGTTTGTAAATTGACACAATAGTTGAGCGGCGCTTCGGTCTTTCTGAAAGCCAAACTGTTTTTTGTTTATTATATGGTTCTCACTTAAAAAGTGATTTATATTATCACTAATACAACGCTCAACTATTTTATCGATGCTTGATAAAATTGTGATAGGCCTATAATTATTGTAGTCTTTTAAGGATCCCTTTTTGTGAATGGGACGAATAGTACCTATTTTTAGTTTATCAGGGTAAGTGCAGGTTTTTAGACTAGTATTAATAAGGTGTGCAATGACTGGCGAAATTTTTTGTGATGTGTATTTTAGGTCGGAAACTCGTATTTCGTCATAGCCAGGACTTTTATTTATATTTAAATTATTTATAATTTTATGAATTTTATCATTTGTTATGTTTCTAATTCGCATGGACATGCCGCAGTCACTAGAGTAAGTCAGCGGGTCTAATATGGTGGTGTCGCAGGGTTTTGTTATTTTTTCGACATTTTGTTGGAATTCATTTGCAAATGTATCCGCTAAGTCTTTTTCCTTCCGATTAAATGCCTTGAAAACGACTTCCTCTATTGACTTTGTAATGTTCCCACATAATGAATTTATAATACTCCATATCTTTTTCGAATTCCGGAAGTTTTTACTAATTTCAGTTTTATAGTACTTATTTTTAACATAGTTTATATATTTATTTGTTTTATTTCGATATTTGTTGTATAAAATTCTATTTGTCAAGTTGGTAGGTTCACTTTTCCAAATTTTATAAAGTTTATTTCTTTTTTTGCACATAATTTTTACTTTATTGTTAACCCATTCACATTTTTTAAGTTTAAAGATATTATTTTTACTAATGCTTATTCTACATTCCCTATAAATCTGCTTAAATTTATCCAAAATAAAATCAAGTATGTGTTCAGGGCATTGATAGTCGAGTGCAGGTGACCAGTCGACGCTTATAAGCCTCTCCCTCACACGCTTATTATCCAGACGATAGATAGTACACGGTGTATCGGTTGACTCACAAGCCGGTATCACACAAGCGCAGCCTATTATATAGTGGTCAGCTGGCGCTGTGTTTATAACAGCAGTGTGAGCGTCGCTTCCGCACACTCGCCGTAGGAACACATGATCAATGCATGACCGAGTAATGATAACCTGTTTATTTTTGTTTTTTGTTTTTTCAACCCTCGTAAATTGGCTAATCCCACTGTGTAAGCCTAGTTCACTCATTTTATTTAGATAACCGGAGCAGACTTTGTTATTTTTTGTATTTAAGTTTATGTTTACGTCACCTATCATTAATAAATCGGAAGACAAACTACTAAGATTCAACACCTGGTACAATTCACTAACAAATAATTGTCTATTGGAGCCAGGTGGTCTGTAGACCGCACAAATATCTATATTATAGTTATGGTTGGTTTTAAGTGTACCCACAATTGATTCAAAAAAGTTTGTAGTTAACACTTGTTTTTCAAAATAGTGGTTGCTGTGGACATACAAAATAATTCCCCCGCCCCTTTTGTTAGATCTTAGCGATGAATATATTGAATAGTTTGGTATACTAAATAATTGTAAACAGTTACTTTTTATATTTACTTCTGTTAGAACAATTAAATCAACACAACGCTTACTACTACTTATAATAAGTTCTATTTGAGCAAAGTTTAACACCATAGATCGAATATTGACATGTAACACAGTAAAATAAAGTTGTTGTGATGCAAGCGAGTCTATGTACTCATTCCAAGTTATGAAGTTACCTTCGTCAATGTAACTAACATCCATAAAGAACTGAGCAAAAGTTTATCGTTTGTATTGACATCTAATATAGTTAATGAAAAGAAAGATAAATCCTGAGAAATAAGACGTACTTGGTTCAGGTGTTTACCTGTTTCCATTTTTCGATATCCTTTTCCGATCGAACTGTTTGGATTTTAGATTTTTCATCCTTTCTTATGAGCACAGCGCCCCGCTTGCACCACACGAATTTATACAAATCATCTTTTTGAGTTCACTTTTAGCCTTCCACAGCAAAAATGCTGTGGCTGGAGTCAGAGCCTCGCGTATGTAGATCCTTGCACCATTTGCAACTTCATTCTGACCCAGGTCACGCGGCGTGATGGTACTGGACTTGGCAGCGTCCAGCCAGCTGTCACGGCGACCCGCCTTCAGGGTTACCACGATGCTCGATGATGTGCGCTGTTGTGCTGCTGGTGCTCGTCGCTCCTTTCGATACGCGTTCAAGATGTCATCCGGATTTTGTTGGATTTTAGTGGCTACTTTTTGGGTTATTTCTGTGACATTTTCTTGTTCTTCTTTGTTTATACCACAAATTTCAACTATGTCCACCATTTGAGTCTGTTCCAAAAAATTCATTTTTTGTTCGAGCGCTTCGTATTTTAATTGTAGGTTAGAATACTTATTTTGAAGGTCCTTATGTTGGTTTTCCATACGCTTACTTTTGTCCTCATAATTAGTGAAGCTTTTTTGTATATTATCGTACTGTTCAGAATAAAAGTTCAATGTTTGTTGGACTTCTTCTTTGATTGCTTGCCGGATGTCACTACGCAATTCTCGTAAAAATTCATCGCTAAAATTTTCCTTCATGATTATAACCTGTTCCGAGTCGGTGTTGTCGTCATCATCGATTTCTGGTAGGATGGCAGATAGGCGCTTCGATTTGTACTGACTGGAGCAGGTCTTGCATTTCCAATCGACAGCGTCAGTGGAGTAAAGAATACTTAGTTGCTCCTTGGATATTTGTACACAAGACGAATGGAACCACTTGGAACACTTCCCGCATTGTATGCCAGGGTTTTTTTTCGAGACAAGTTTATTGCACGTAGTACATTTTGCCATTATACAATAGAAATAGTACGTTTCGGGTATTCAGAAAAAAACTCACACGCACAGCGGGCAGACACTTTAACACGCCCGATCGCTGCGCTTGCGTTGACCGAACTGAAGTTCTAAGTCTTAATAAATTCAAATCATTCATTAAACGTAAGTTGTGCCAGAAAGCGTTTTATACCATTAAAGATTACGTTGAGGACAAAAAGGCATTACATTGCATTACATTGAGCTGCTCCAATTAAAAATTAATTTTGATTTTTATATTTTCCACCGTGAATTTTGTTTTATTATTTTTTTTTGGTTTTCTTGCAATGACAAGAATATTTACTTTTTAAAGTATTATATTATTTTATTTTAATGATTGTGAATGTGAAGACTATGTGGACCATTTTTTTATGTTTTTAATTTATCTTAGTTTTTAATCGTGGTCTGGCAGTTTGAGTAGTTTATGCGGCCTACCCGAATGTCCTTTCTTTGGTATTGTTCGTCGAATCGTTGAGCTCCTTAAATTCTGTGTTGAGCTGCTCGGTTATTGACAAATGCGTGCACTGACTGGACAGGTCCACTCAATCTGGCTGGTTCTTTCCTCAAAAGACCATTTCAGACATCAATCTACATGGTCTTCACATGATCTAACCAAGATTTTTGTCTGGACTTTAAAAGAGACTGTGACCTCTGAGTTGTTTCGGCCTTTCTTCTCAGAGTAGTCAGATAGGAAACGCCGACCTCATCTAGTTTTAAAAATATGGTCGACATGTAAAAGTGTTTGTACAAACCAACTTACAGAAATAAAATCATTTATCATTATCGAAATATCAATATACTGAATACTTTTTATATAGAATACATACCTCAGGCACCTTATAAGCCCTAAAATAAGTAATTTGACAATTGTTTGTGTCAATTTTATCTCAGATATAAAAAAACAGACTCTATGTAGTGCATTACAAGTGAATTTTGTGAAAAATGTCTGTAGGAGCTACGAAACCTCCCAAACCCATAGCCCAATATGTATTGTCTCCATGTTCTGCAATATACTGGGGATTGTCTTTGGGTGCTCTTGCGTAGTGACTAGTGCATACAGGGGATAATCGCCGGTTGGTCACATTTCATCCTACATGTCTAACAAGGCCTCTGCGAGTTGGTTTCGGCCCCTGGTACGTCTTTCAAAGGTCCGGGACCAGAGAATCTCAAAGAAATAATAATAGAAGATGGAACACGTTGTTTGACAAGCTCAACCGAGGTATTTATGCTACCATAGAATTTTTAGTTATGGAGCAAGCTATAATAAATAGAATAATTGAAAAGGCAAAAGCGGGAATGGATAGATCTACTTCACAAAAAGAGGTAAAAGGTATGATAATGCGATTGAAAATATATTAATAATAAAAACAACATGGATTTATTAGAGTTTCTCCGTGCAATGGCAATTCATACAAATTTTTTAAATGTACCTATAAAAGATAATTATTAAAGATTAAAATGTGATATATAAAAAGTTTTCAGTATAATATTTCGATAAAATTAATATACGGTGCGTTGAACACTCGATGTATTGAGTGTACGATATATTGAATGTTCGGTTTATTAACCATTCGATATTATGAACGTTCAAGTTTTGGCATTCGATTTGGCATAGTACACCCCGTTATGCACAATATTCACAAAGCCCAACAAGGGCCTGAAGAGAAACAGCAAACTTACTACCCAAAATTTGGAACCATAAGGTAAAAAAAAATACATCATAATTTCATACATAGTCTTAAACATACAAACAGACAGACAGACTCTAATCAGACCAGAACTGAAAAATATCAAAATTGTAACGATACACCAGTAAATCAGCTCTTTTAAAATAATCACTCACTGCCTGCGTCTGTGTTTCCGAACGCATTCAACCCGAATCTCTTCAAAGTTAGAGTGAACAGGCTTCTTCTGGGTAAGCTCACTCCATCGTCGACTCTGTCTCTGTCACCTATGACCTAGACTAGAGTCAAGAGCAAACCCATTACAAATAAAAAAAAAAAAAAACATGATTATCATTTCAGCCTAAAGAGAAGCGTGAACATAGACCACCCCAAATTTCGCCCATTGACCGGTCCTGTGCGTCTCCCATCCAGCAGATTCCCGAAACCTTAAGCCGGCTTTTTAAAATATTGCTAATTCATTAAATGGGTACACAATGGAAGACATGCAATGTTGTATAGTTAGTGTGACTCGTCATTTGTTATTAAACTTGAACGTTCTCGGCGGTTTTCCTGTACTTGTTATTGACCATGCTTAGAGGTTTAGTGTTATGAGGCTAATATTGATTTCGAATGTAGTTATGCGTATTTTTGTCATCATACAATGTAACTGCGCATGCACAAACCACAGACGAATTTGTTCTTGAGGAAAACCGGTTTGTTAATTAATAAACTTAAGGTGCTGGGCAGAGTGCGGAGTAGTCGCAACTAAATCCTGAGAGCTTTGGCTGAGAGCTATACTCCGATATTTGTGCGGAGGGTTATTGGATAGGAAACATTTGTTCCTGGCTGGTCATCCTCGGCATGTAGTGTTTATAATTTGGACTTTTATTTTTAAATCAATGATACCTAACACTAGAATTTAAGCTTTTTGTTATACTAACCCAATATCACTGTTTTCCGAATTAAATGTATTTGAATTGAATTAATAAAGTTAGGCAAGCGGAGAGTCATGTTGATGAAGAATCGCCCTCTAGTTCAAGGCAAGAATAATATACCTAGCTAATGAATATATTTATTAAATACTAGTGGACGCCTTGCGGTTTCACCCGCGTAGTTGCCGTGCCCGTGAGAATACAGGGATAAAAAGTAGCCGTCATCTGGGGATAATTTAGCTTCCCAACGCAACGGTGAAATATTTTAGGAAATAGGTCCAGTAGTTTTTAATTTAATTCGTTACATACAAAAATAATAATCTTTCTTATAATATTATTAGTATAGATATCATTTCCTCTTTATAATATTAGTATAGAAGTATAGACAACAACTTGTCTATGGTTTCTATATTATCAATTTTTTTATTGATATTCCAAAAAAAAAACATTTCTATATTTTGTTAAGTTTATTATAGTTGTTTTACGAAATAAATTAAAGTAGGAAATCCAGGATTCACTAAATTTAAATAATAATGCTCAAGTCGTACTGACAAAAACCCAAAAATCAATAATCGTCGATTACTATGATATCTATACCAATCATGAGTAATAATATGTAATTAAATCAGTGTTACTGGCATTACTTCTTATTTTTTTTACTAAAAAACATGTCCGCTCGCAATGCTTCTAATTAGAGAGCATCAAATGAAGAAGACTGGGCTCAGAATTGATTCCAGTATATTACAAAACAATAAAATTAATAGAATACACATCTCTTATATCCCATTGATTTGGCTAGTGATACTTATACTGAACTTTTAACTATTATTACTAATCGGGACTACTTTCAGATTGATCAGCAAGTATTTTTTCAGCATTTTATTAGCATTGTCCTTTTTTCGGAAAGACATGATTTTGGAATAAGCGTCTGATTATCCAGTCACTGGTGATTAGAGAGAGAGACAATAGCGTATGTCGCAGCATAAACGTGTTTTTTATGGTACTTAATCCAACATCATCACGAAATTGTGCAACTAACAAAAAAAAATCTAATAATATCAGCATTCCGATATTGTAATCTAATATCGGAATTGAAAACCTTCCGATATTACATGCCCTGTGCCAGGAAATGCTTGAAAAATGGATAAGTAGTTGCCAGACATACATCATAATTAATATGAAAGTAAGGTCATATAAAGTTTGTATAAACGTACCTCAAAGATAGTCTACAAACGACGTACACTACCTCGTTCACAATATTATTTATTTAGTATAAAAAAAAAAAATACGATATAATATTTACCTCTTCTGCCGGTTCGGGCACCCGCTGGATGCGAGACGCACGGGATCGGTTAATGTGGCGACGCCTGGGAGAGGCCTATATCCAGCAGTGATCGGCTGGAATGATGACGATGATGATGATGAATATTTACTTTGATGAGAAAGTCGCAAAAGTAAACTTTGGTGGAGACCGCGGCAATGTGTTTCTTATTAATATATCTACAAAATAATATAAAATTGAGTTCACTGGTCTTGTTCGGATTCAAATATGAAATAAAATGGAAATAAGGTAAACGAATAAAAACACTTAGTATTGACTCACACCTGTTTTGATAAATAAGACCTGTTTTCAATTCAAAAACAGATTTATGTTGTAAATATTATTTTATACTAGCTGCAGCCCATTGTTCTGCCCGCGTTGTATTCGTTTTTTCTCCAATATCTTTGTATTTTTTTTATAACTGGGGCATTTTGAGAATCTTACCTACCAATTTATAGCACTTTGTATAAAATACAAACTAAAAATGCTCTTCTTTGTGTTACTACTTACAATTTATAAATAGTATAAAGAGCTAAAGTTTGTGAGTTGATGTTTGAAACAATCTCTGGAACTAATGAACCGATTTTGAAGCATATTTTATCAGTAGGAACAGGAAGCTACATTATACCAGAGTGTCCAGCTTATCCCGAAAAAAATAACGGGTCCTGTGAGGTAGGCCACGGGAACGAACACGCGCTATAAAAGCTAGTTAAATATGAAACACTTTTCAAATATTGGAAATACTTTCACAAGTAATCTTTAGCTGTACTTATCAATGGGTTACTTCCTTCATTTATTTTAAAAACCGATTGCCATTGCTATTCGTAGCAGTCGCCTCTGTGGCGTGCCCTAAATCACTCCACACGCTTCTATCGCACGCCTTCTGCATCAAGTCCGGTCCACAACGTTGGGTAAATATGTCTCGCCATCTTTTTTTTTTTTTATTTTATCTTATATAGGCTCGCGCTTGACCACCATCTCACCTGATGGTAAGCGATGATGTGGTCGATGCTGGAGCACGCTTGCCTAGAAGTAACCTATTCACTCTTGACTTAAAGACCCCGAGGTTGTAGCTATCCGGAAACACAGACTCCGGCAGGGAATTCCACTCCTTAGCTGTACGCATAATAAAAGTATTTTCAAAACGTTTAGTGCGTATGGGTGGGATGTCCACCATGTACCGATGGCGCATCGCCGTACGTCTGGTAGTCCGATGATGAAATGGGCTGGGCGGAATTAGATTATGCAATTCCATCGCACATTCCCCGAAATGTAATCGATAAAAAACCGACAAGCCGGCAACTCGGCGACGATGTTCAAGGCTCTGGAGCTTTGTCTTAACCAATGCCTCATCGCCCATGAGCCTCATGGCCCGCTTTTCGATCGACTCTAGTGCATCAAGTTGGTATTTGGCAGAGCCGTCCCAGAGATGAGAACAGTACTCCATGCATGATCGAACTTGCGCTTGATACAAGCTGAGCAGCTGTTCTGGCGTGAAGTACCTTCTCACCTTTGCAAGGATCCCCAGCTTCTTGGCAGCCAGCTGAGCCTTTGCCTCAATGTATGGGCCAAAATTGAGAGTCGATGTCAACGTAACGCCAAGCAGCTCAAGATGGTCAGTTATTGGCACGGTCACACTTCGGAAAGTTGGAGCCGGGTGAAATTGACTCTTTTTAGCGGAAAAAAGACACGCCTGGGTTTTAGCAGCATTAAACCTGACCAGATTGGCATCGCCCCATTCGGAGACTGCCTGCAAGGACAGGTTTAAGCGCTCCACCATGGCCTCCCGGAGAGACTGGACCTGAGGCCCGGTAGTACGAGCGTTGGACAAGTATCTCTCAGCAACAGTGCTATCGTCTGCATACCCAAAGGTACCGGGTTTTTGCAGATCGTTAATGTGCAGCAAGAATAAAGTTGCTGAGAGTACTGACCCCAGAGGGACACCGGCATTAATATCCAAGTGGTCCGACGAGCAGCCATCGATAACCACTCGAATGGACCGATCTCTCAGGAAGTCTGCAATCCAATCACACAGACCACCGGGCAAACCGAATGAAGGAAGCTTACCAATAAGGCTTTCGTGCCAGACCCTATCAAAACCCTTCGAGATGTCGAGGGAGACGGCAAGCGCTTCCCCATGCCTCTCGATGGCCTCACTCCAGATGTGAATGGCATACGCTAGAAGATCCCCAGTAGACCGATTTCGGCGGAAGCCGTATTGGCGGTCACTCAGGATATCGTTAGTTTCTAGGTATGCCAGGAGCTTAATATTGAGTACGCGTTCCATACTCTTACAGAGTATGGAGGTTACAGATATGGGTCTGTAGTTGGCCGGGTCAGCTCGGCTGCCCTTCTTGGGCACGGGCTGTACGTTAGCCTGCTTCCAAGCATTCGGCACTTTTCCAGCCCTATACGAAAGGCGGAATAGGCGTGTCAAGATCGGAGACAGTTCAGGCGCACAGGTTCTAAGAACAATTGCTGGTATTCCGTCAGGGCCGCTAGCCTTGTTCACGTCGAGGTTGCGTAGCACCCTACGGACGTCCTTTTGATGGATACGAATGTCCGACATACTCGTCTCGCATCCATCAGGAGAAGGAGGGGGCCGCGCGTCACCAGGATTCAGACGTGAAGATTCCGCAAAAAGAGAGGCAAATAAATTTGCCTTATCCTCAGCGGAGTGGGCCAGCGACCCATCGGGTTTTAGCAGTGGTGGTAGTGAGGGACGGCAGAAATTCGACTCGACCGACTTAGCCAGAGACCAAAACGCTTTACTACCTGCTGGGTAAGAAGCAAGTTTGGTCCCTATTCGGCCAATGTGGTCGAACCGAGCCTTTCGCAACACTAACTTGCAGGACTTGGCAGCCCTGTTGAAGGCCCTCTTCTTCAGACCCACGTCACTCGCCTGACGCGATCGAGCGTCGACCCAAGCCAGGTACGCCCCATGTTTAAGCGCGTCGGCGCGCTTACATTCGGCGCCAAACCATGGCCGGTCTTCGCTAGACATTGATACGTCAGAGAACGGAATGTAGTACTCCATTCCCTGACGCAACACATCCGTCACGGCGTCCGCGCACGACGATGGATCAGTCGAAGAAAAGCAAGTAGGCTGCCAAGGATAGCATGCGAAGAAAGATCGCATACCATCCCAATCTGCTGACTTGTACCGCCAAACCCGCCGGGTGCCTCTTGGGCGGGGATCGGGCGGGGAATAGACGGATACAGACTTCACCAGACAGTGGTCGGAACTACCTAAGGGTGAACCTATCGACACAGAGTATCTGTCTGGATCTGTTGTCAGCAGAAGGTCCAAGCAATTTGCTGTGTGCGAATCAACATCCGGTACCCTCGTTGCCCCCTGGACCAGCTGGGTGAGGTTTAGCGCTAGCGAAAGCTTACGCATCTCCCGTCCAGCATGGTCAGTGCACTGGTATGGGAAGAGCCACTCCTGATGGTGGGCATTAAAATCCCCCAGTAACACTAATTGGGCGGAAGGGTACCGCTGCTGAGCCGCATCAGCTGCCTCACTGAGGTACTCTGTGAGCCTGGTTGTCTCCTGATCTCCGCTGTGTGAACGGTAGACACAGGCGTAGATAATTTTATCCAGACCTGTGTCCACCAGAACCCAGAGCGTTGTGAAATTGGAGTCCTCAAGGTTACGGAGACGCCGATAGCAAGTGTCGTCACGGGCGTACATACACACACCCGCACGCGGTTTAAAACTGTGCTCCAGGGTAAACCCTGGGTAAGATAAGTACGACACGTCTGACGGACTCGCTATCTGCGTCTCCGTAAGGAAAAGCAGCGCTGGTTTCTCAGTCTCCAGGTGGAAGTGGACTGCAGAGAGATTTGAGTGCAGACCTCGAATGTTGGTGAGGTGCACTTTGTGGGGGAGGGAGTGCAGCCGCTGTTTAAATCTCGTATTCTTCCTTTTCCTTGGCATTATTTTGAAGAGTGAATGGAGGAGAGGAGTTGGAAGTGAGACGAGGTTCCACGCTGCCATCTCTATCTGCCTTGCTTTTTTTTGCCTTCTAGTGGGATCCATTATGTTTTCCTCTGTGTCCATCTAGTACTCTTTAATCTACACAAATGTCCTGCCCAAATCCATTTCAGTAATCTAATTACTTGCTTTACGTCTGTTAATTTTGTTTTACTACTTATTATTACGTATTTACTTTGTTTGATTTTTCAAGTAAAGCATACGTCTTTCCATTTTCCTCTGTCATATGGAAAGATGCACGCTATACTCTTCTCGTCTTCTTTTCTCAAAGACCACGTCTCATCTGTAAGCAAGGCGCGGTAATATAGCTGTTAGATAATTTCTTTGTTTTTCATTATTTATTTTAAGTAAAAGAAGTAAAAAGATTTTTATTACCTAATAATTGTATACTTTATAGGTATTATTTTAAATTTAATTTTTTCTTTAATTTTATGTAACTTTAGTTAAAGGTGTAAATAATACTGAATATGACTTACTGAAATACTAAGTGGGCGACGAACAGTGGGCGAATCCATACTAATATTATAAATGTGAAAGTAACTCTGTCTGTCTGTTACCTTATCACGCTTAAACCGCCGAACCGATTTAGATGAAAGTTGGTATGGAGATACATAGTTTGAGACCCGGGAAGGGACATAGGCTACTTTTTTATTATGTAATCGGATGAGGTTTCGTATTACACATAGGTGCCAATATATTAACAGGTATGAGAAAAGGGGAAAGCGTGTTCATACATCAAATCCCAATAATCGCCACTGACCTATCATTTCAATTCAAAAGACTCCAGTTTTCAATCAAACTTAGTTTTGCTATTACAATTAACAAAGCTCAAGGAGCTATCCTTGAGGGGTGCATTTGGAAAAGCCATGACCAGCTACACGTAGCTGCTGTTATTCGCGTATGTCCAAGGCCCAGAATATGTATGTATATATATTTGTATGTATGTATTAGCATCAAATGAAAGGACATAGAACATAGGATATAGCAGCATTAAAAATGTTGTACCCATGATTAACGGCATAATTAAGGAATGTTAACTAACTATAGATAAAATTTATGATAGAGTGGTATCTTCAATTCTTAGCAAAGCAGAACCTATGATTCTGTACTTTATTTGTTTCCTTTTGTAACTATTGAACCTATACCTGTATTGTCCAACGTCTTCAATTAAATAAGTTAATTGTTATTACATTAACGATTCCTGTACCTACACAGGCTGAGTTTTCCAAGTGTGCGTGGATGACCAAATCATCACTATGACGAATAGCACAAAACAATCAAAGGCACACAGAACAAAAAAAACGACTACTACAAAGGCATCATGGGGCCGATTTTAATTAAAACTAAAACTGTGACATTAGATTTTCTCGCCCTGTATGTCGACAACCAGAATTGATTGACAAAACTTATGTTAACGCGGGCGAAGCTGCGGGTAACAGCTAGTACTCAAATAAAAATGCGTGGATTGCGATTTGAAGAGAACTGGGGGGTGACCATAAGCTCTTAGAGTGGTATCAATTTGAGATCGATTAAGTGACAAATGTATACACGTCAGATACATCTGTCCCTTATTCGATATCAAATTGATACCGCTCTAAGAGCTTATGGTCACCCTCCTGAACTTTATTTCCATAGAGCACATACATACATAGACACAGATAATATTACCAGTTACTTATAAAATAGCAATAGATGGCGTTTCTACTAAAACAAGTAGTGGATTATTTAACCGACTTCCGAAAAAGGAGGAGGTTCTATGTTCGACTTCTTGTATGTTGTTTTTTTTTTTTGTATTTTCACCGATATCACCGTCAATTGTGGACCATGTGTTTTTGTTTGAAAGAATATGTTTCGAAATTGGTCCCATTTAAATTTGGTGAAGATCTGATGAAGAACTTCGAAGATAGACAACAGAACTCTTCAATAAATAACGGCAAATCTCTCGGGACTGCTGCAATCGAATGTCTGTTTATTGTTTATACCATTTCATAACATAACATCACGCCAGTACGCTCTTAAGGGGTAAGCAGATCTCTCATTTGATCGGTTTTGTTCAAGTTTCATGATATTCGGGTTATCTATTCTGGCGTTATAGGAAAACTTACTAAACAACTTGCCTATTAGGTAGGTACAACTAAAAAGGGAAAAATAAAAAACTTTTTTCAAAAAAAAACTACCGACTTCCAGAAAACTACAAAGTGAAAAATAACTTTATTTTTGGAAGTCGGTATCTTTCGTAGGTACCATTTTTTTGCGTTATGGACACAGACTTCCAAAAATAAAGTTATTTTTCACTTTGTAGTTTTCTGGAAGTCGGTAGTATTTCTTTGTTTTTTTTTTTTATTGTATTTATCTAACACTCCTACTATATCAAATAATCAAAATAATTAAATTGAAATTTATATCATTACTAAACCCAATAAATCCATAAAGGTATAAGGCTTTTTGGAACACAATTCTTTTGTTAGCAAATCAGCGGCCATATCGGCTGTTGGCAAATACCTTAATATAACTATATTATTTGAAATACACTATCTACTAAAGTGGTATTTTACATCTATATGTTTAGATTTTTTGTGTACTATATTATTTGAAACACAGGATTTGTTGACAGCCTCTGTGCACTCTGATTGTCGTTGAATAAACTTAAAGTATACTTTTTATTTGTGACTTCGAATTGCAAAGCTCTTAAATAAATAGCTTCTTTGCAGGCTTCTGATATAGCCATGTACTCACAGCTCACAGCTCACAGCTCACAGCCTCACAGCTTGACAGAGCAACAGTTATTTGCTTTTTGCATTCCCAAGATATTATGCCATTAGCAAGCATAAAACAAAATCCGGTATAAGGCCGTCTATATATAGTATCATTAGCACAATCGGCATCAACAAAACCTTTTAGTTCTGAATTTCCATTTACACAATATTTTATACCAAAGTTTATAGTCCTTTTTAAATATTTCAAAACCCTCTTAGTATACCCCCAGTGTTCATCTGTGTGAAAGTCCAAGGTGCATGTGTGTCGTAAAGCTTAATGAGGGTAGCAGACAAGATTTCAACTATCTCGTCGACGGACGAGGATGTAACCAGTGGCGTCCAGTCAATGTTGCTGGCATCCTCCTGAAGACAATCAATGTCCATGCCATCAAAATTGCGAAGCAAAAGAGTTTTATACTTTTGCTTAGGAGGTCGAATTTTGTAAGAAGTGTAAATTAGATCATGACAAGAAAAGGCGTCAGCTGAACATTGACCATGTTTAGCGACATGATCGAAGGAAGAAACAACAATAAGATCAAGAAGCGAGGGAACAGAGTTAGGAAAACGGTGAGTGGCACCAAGATCAAGAACAGAAAGATTGGCAGATTCAATAACATGACGAAGAGAAGAAGAGCGGCAATCATTTTTAAGAAGACATGTATTAAAGTCGCCCATTATGATACTATGACTGTAAGAGGGAATTAAAGCTTCTAAAATATGTTCGAAAGAAGAGAAGAAATTTATCCGAAGAGAAGGGCAATAATATAACCCAAGGAGAATCTTGGAATGATGCAGTTTAACTTCCAGGAAAAGCTCGACGGGGGCGGCTGAGTAGACATGTTAACAATAGAAAATGGAATGAAATTACGAAGATAAATGGCCACCTTGCCACCACCACCGCGCGATCATTCCTGATACGCTTAAAACCTGGCAGAGAGTAGGAGGAAGAGGGAAGACAAGGTTTCAACCATGATACAGAAACAAGAATCGCATGAATATTCTTACAGTCAAAGGTTGCCAGCATATCGGCGAAATGAGCCGGAATACTCTGGGCGTTTATGTGGTCTACATTAAAGTGCCTGGAGACATCGGAAAAAAGTGAACTAAGAGTGTCAGCTAAAGATGGAACACATATGAAGATTTCATTATCACTATCCAACGAATAAAAAGTATCAGTATTACTGCTACTTTCAAGGCTGAGCATAAATATAAAAATATAAATAAATACTTAATCTAAAACAATAATAAAAAACGTGGTTAAAAAAAATAAAAATATATACCGTCCACCTGCCAGTTGTGCTTAACACAGGAGTTAATAAAATAAATACAAATAACAAAACATTAAAATTAAATGTGATTTTGTAGTCCAAGTATAAAACAAAGTACCTACATACAAGTTTACTATCAAAACTAATCTATCTATATAAATAAAAAACTATTGCCGAAAGTATGCAAGTGCATAACTTCAACACGGCAGCACCCATTTGTCAATACAGTGACATGGAACGCAACAAACATAAGCTGTCAAATTGTGACAGTGACATAACATAACATAATTACATTGTTAGAAACCGATCTAGTATCAAAAACAGGTACACAAACAAAAGAGAAATTAAATTTTGTTGAGGTCGACAGTGGAAATCACTCGGTATCGTGATCCCTTGGCGTCAAGCACGAACACAGTGCCTTCTGTGGTCCAGCAATGGTTTACGACAAATTTGCTCCGTGCTGCTATGAAGACGTTAGCCGGGTTTTCGTATGAAACTCAGACATAGCCTTCCGTATCCCGAAGAGCCACATCACGGAGTTTGAAGAGGATTGGTCTTGGTTTGTTAGATGCGCTGCGCCCCATCCTGTGACACCTCTTGATGCCAGAAATAGTAGCCGATTGTCGTGACGGCCAACGGCCTGATGGCCAAGAGCCTCAACGACCATCTGTCGAGGCTGTCATTGGGCGGTTGGATCAAGGGTCTGATACAGAAGGCAGTACTCCTCGATACGGCTCGCATTGTGAGGAGGTCTCTGGAGCCCTAACCACCGGTAGCTTGGACCCTGTTCCCGATACCGGTTGGCTTCTATTTTTTATATTTTTAAATGTTTTTTAAGTTTTCTTTTTTTAAATATTTAGAAAGAGAAAGAAAAATTGTTTATTCTGCACAAACTAAACGCACAATACAAAATAAAGAGTGGCATTCACTATAGGTACAAATTAGCCAAAAGCCTCGTATTTAAAACGTTTTTTTTTTTTGTCTCTTGCTTGATGAGAGCAAGACACCGTTATATCTGTGGGTGAGAGGCCAAAGACAATTTACTTGCGTAATATGTTTCGACAGATGTGCATCCGAGAACAGACAATGTCACGGAAATTATAACATTCGATTGGACATGCAGTTACTTAATAATAATTATTTACAGACTGGTTCTATTGATTCGATATTTTGTTATGCGATAAATTTTGCATAATATCGTTTAAGTCGTTGAATGGATCAAAGTAAATCTGTACGTTATAAAAATTACAAGCAAGTTTTAACATTAGTTGGTGTGCGGACACGCTATGGTCATTAGAGAACAGAGTTTTTTTTTTAGTCTTAAGTACTTAAAACGGAAGCCAATGTTTTTGTTTACAGCTAGATAAGAATGCTAACTAACATATAAAATAAAAACATGATTAAATATGATAACATTACGGACTATGCATGCCCGGACACGTAAATCGGAGAATAGCCGGAATAAGCCATTATTTCTCGTAAAAAATAAAGGGTAAAAATGGTTATTGTGGCTTATTCCTAAGAGATATATAGATATATACCATCACGGACCTTTTTGTAAAACTTTTTAAGGTGTACAATACTGTTTTATTCCAACCAAATCTTACTGTTTAACCAACTTTAACCACGGTCGTTCCAAAGAAAACTCTACTGCAGCAAAACTGCCAAGATAACAGTAACCCTCGAGGAAAGGTTCTAACGCCACGGCTCTCTAGTCGACCAGCAATCGAATTGCCCTCACACAACGGTCAGACCTCCGACAGAGCTAAACGCAATATCGCGCACCTACGGACTACTTGTGTTGCCTCAAGATATACCGATTTACGACTATGACTACGCTTATTTACTGGTACGGTCGAACACACACTACGGCCGATAGACTGAATTACTCGACCTTCTACAGCTTGCTCATCAATCATCATTATCGAAATCAACATCGACTGGAACGTGAGCACGTGATCCACTATCATCTTCCTAAACCTATCGTGTGTATACTTCTAAGTTCTAAGCGTACTGTTTAGAGCTTTCAGTATATAAGGATCACCGATAACGAAAGGTTCCTCTAAGCCTTAGTAGTAATTGTTCAGAAACCGTATCAGCTTAGACCACATTCTAAAATTTCCCTATTTTCACGAACCCAATAATCTAGTTTGGCTAGGAGTAGCCGAGTTGGCCTTTGTGGCAACTAGGCTAGGTGGAATCCGCTGGCCTAACATAACATCACGCATATGGTGTATTATTGGAGAAACCAAGTGACACTGCCCGACCTGGAAGTCGAACCCGTGACGTTAGTTATTTGATTTGTGCTACATGATTAGTTCTAAAATAATAAATCAAAGAGCTCACAAATGCAGTAGAATTACGGTCATTAAATTGACAGGCAATAGAATATAGCTATTGGTCATTAAATTTTCAGGCAGTAGAATATACCTACTGGACATTAAATTGACAGGCAGTAGAATATACCAACTGGTCATTAAATTGACAAGCAGTAGAATATAGCTACTGGTCATTAAATTGACAAGCAGTAGAATATAGCTACTGGTCATTAAATTGACAAGCAGTAGAATATAGCTACTGGTCATTAAATTGACAAGCAGTAGAATATACCTACTGGTCATTAATGTGACAAGCAGTAGAATATAGCTACTGGTCATTAAATTGACAAGCAGTAGAATATAGCTACTGGTCATTAAATTGACAAGCAGTAGAATATAGCTACTGGTCATTAAATTGACAAGCAGTAGAATATAGCTACTGGTCATTAAATTGACAAGCAGTAGAATATAGCTACTGGTCATTAAATTGACAAGCAGTAGAATATAGCTACTGGTCATTAAATTGACAAGCAGTAGAATATAGCTACTGGTCATTAAATTGACAGACAGAGGAATATACCTGCTGGTCATTAAATTTACAGGCAGTAGAATATAGCTACTGGTAATTAAATTGACAGACAGTGGCATATACCTGCTGGTCATTAAATTGTCAGGCAGTAGAATATACCTACTGGTCATTAAATTGACAGGCAGCAGAATATACCTAGTGGTCATTAAATTGACAGGCAGTAAAATATACCTACTGGTCATTAAATTGACAGGCAGTAGAATATACCTACTGGTCATTAAATTGACAGGCAGTAGAATATACCTCCTGGTCATTTAATTGACAGTCATCAGAGAATGACAGTAACAGCAGTAGATTATACCTACTGTCATTAAATTGACAAGCAGTAGAATATAGCTACTGGTCATTAAATTGACAAGCAGTAGAATATAGCTACTGGTCATTAAATTGACAGACAGAGGAATATACCTGCTGGTCATTAAATTTACAGGCAGTAGAATATACCTACTGGTCATTAAATTGACAGGCAGTAGAATATACCTACTGGTCATTAAATTGACAAGCAGTAGAATATAGCTACTGGTCATTAAATTGACAAGCAGTAGAATATAGCTACTGGTCATTAAATTGACAAGCAGTAGAATATAGCTACTGGTCATTAAATTGACAGACACAGGAATATACCTGCTGGTCATTAAATTTACAGGCAGTAGAATATAGCTACTGGTAATTAAATTGACAGACAGTGGCATATACCTGCTGGTCATTAAATTGTCAGGCAGTAGAATATACCTACTGGTCATTAAATTGACAGGCAGCAGAATATACCTAGTGGTCATTAAATTGACAGGCAGTAAAATATACCTACTGGTCATTAAATTGACAGGCAGTAGAATATACCTACTGGTCATTAAATTGACAGGCAGTAGAATATACCTCCTGGTCATTTAATTGACAGTCATCAGAGAATGACAGTAACAGCAGTAGATTATACCTACTGTCATTAAATTGACAAGCAGTAGAATATAGCTACTGGTCATTAAATTGACAAGCAGTAGAATATAGCTACTGGTCATTAAATTGACAGACAGAGGAATATACCTGCTGGTCATTAAATTTACAGGCAGTAGAATATACCTACTGGTCATTAAATTGACAGGCAGTAGAATATACCTACTGGTCATTAAATTGACAGGCAGTAGAATATACCTACTGGTCATTAAATTGACAGGCAGTAGAATATACCTGCTGGTCATTAAATTGACAGGCAGTAGAATATACCTACTGGTCATTAAATTGACAGTCATCAGAGAATGACAGTAATACCTACTGGTGGTGAAGGAAAACATCACGAGGAAACCGGCATGTGTTAGAACCAAAAATTCGAAGGAATGTGATATCCACCAACCCGCACTGGGCCCAAGTGATGGATTAAGGCCCATTACCTCTCTCACAGAGAGGATGCCTGTGTCCCAGCAGTGACACCAGTATAAGGCTGATCATCAGATGATACTTACTGGTAAAAAAAAAAACAAGTTAGCAGTAGTGGTACTTTTTATGTACATACTGGTCACACCCGGAAGACCCAAGAGATGAGATCTGGTGTGAAGAATACTTCACCGTTGCTGATTGGCACAGAGGCAGTGGAACGCGTCCACAAGTTTACTTACCTCGGGAGCGTCGTGTCAGAAACTGGAGGTAGTGATGGTACCTTCGCGCAGCTGGGACCTGTTTGGCAATTGCGGAAACTGACCCAAAGGATTAAACTCAAAATCTTCGGGTCAAATGTCAATTCCGTTTTGCTTTACGGGTCCGAAACTTAGAAAGTCACAAAAGACATCTCATGCCAGATGCAAGTCGTCGTCAACCGCTGTCTTCGTCGCATAGCTCGGGCCTGTAAATGCCGAGGCATTTACAGGCCCGAGACCATCACCAACGTAGATATGTTGCAGCAATGCCACGAGAGCCCGATCGCCCGCCAGATCAAGCGTCGCAAATGGAGTTGGACTGGCCACACGCTGCGAAGGGATTCTGATCATTTAACGAAGCAAGCGCTGGATTGGAATCCCCAAGGCAAAAGAAAGCGTGGCCGTCCCGTCAAACCTGGGGCCGCACCGTGTTGGCGGAAGCGACGTGCATCGGTATGACGTGGATCAAGGTGTGGGACAGGGAGACGCCACACCTCCGAAACCGTCCACCGCTGCACCGGAGGACGCTTTCAAGGCTCCGGACCGACGTCAACGACGAGCACGTAACTCACCTTCGGTTCGCCGAATTTGTCAAGAGTTACTTCGGTTCGCTACGGAACCAAAAGAGAGATCAGGAGAAGGACTCGGATGGCCAAAGCTGTGATGCATATTTGGCAGGACAGAAAGGTCTCCAATGTCACCAAAATGAGACTAGTCCAGACACTGGTTTTCTCGTTATTCCTTTACGGATCGGAGTCATGGACGATTTGGGAAATAGAACGGAAAAAGATAGAAGCATTTGAGATGTGGTGTTGGTGAAAAATGCTCCGCATACCATGAACTGCCAAGAGAACGAACAAATCTATCCTTGATCAACTAGGTATAAAAGACAGAGTAACCACGCTCTGCTACCGAAGGATTCTCAGCTACTTTGGTCACATTGCCCGTCGGGAACCAGACAATCTAGAGAAATTGGTGGTAATGGACTAGGTGGATGGGAAAAGACCTCGCGGCCGGTCACCTAACCGCTGGTCAGACCAGGTAACCACCCTCACTGGGCTCTCTGTTACAACCGCCTTGACAGAAGCTGAGAACCGATTGAAGTGGAAGAACATCGTGCATAAAGCCACGAGGGCTTTTCAGGGACATGATCTGCGGTAATGAAGAACGCGACCAAGAAGATAGGAATAAAACTTAAAATAATTAAGTTCAAATTATTAAGGAAATGGTCTAATGTAATTTATAATTTTCCGAAAAATTACGACTAGCCGTTTAGACGTGATTCTCATTTTAAAATCAACTAGTCAAGGGTATTTGCGCCTTAAGCGCAAACTTGTTGACAAACTGTAGCTATTATTTTTATTTTTTATTTTTTTGAGTGTACTTAGATGGCAAGTAGCTTTTTTAGCTGGGTTAGATAAGGCCTGTGGCCCCTGGAGTGGGTGTCCGCATTGCCATTGCGGGAGGGTTCAGTAGCCGTGGCTTGGACACCCACGGTGAAGCGAAGTGAAACCCGAGGACGGGCCGCTCGTCAGGGCTTTTGCCGATCAGCCGACGACGTAGCGGCCAACAAAGCGGCCTGAGGCAGGCGCGATGTCGTATATATGAGGCAGCGCGATCGAGGGTTGGAGGCCGTGGCGGGAGAGGAGTGCCAATATTACGGTGCGCCGCTCTCACTATTCTCCGCGGCCTGCACGGGTTCTTCACCGTCTGATGGTGGACGCGGTGGGGCCGTAGAGGAGGAGGAGCGTCGGTATAGCTTTGGCCGCTCTCCCTATCCCCTGTGGTCGAAAAGTAGTGGGTGAGGTGTAAAAGTAGGTGGTGGGGCCACCGCCCTGACCCGGCACAGGGGGGCCAAGGGTCACGAGGTCGTCTGACACCCATGTGCCGGTTTGGTCACTGGGGTGGTCATCTCCCCGCGGTAGAGCAATATGCATGAGAATTTATACATAAAAAAAAAAAAAAAAGGTTTATTGCAGAAACTTGTACACTTTTACATAAAATCTTATATAGGGACCTCCTTTTAAGTAAAAGATTTACCTGTGCTAGGAGGACCCGCTCTTCAATGACAAATTATGAAATGGTGATGTACTAAACAAAAAAATTAAAAGCAAAATCTGAAAAAAAAAAATCCTGTGCCCCAGTAGCTTGCAGGATGTGGGCCTCTAAACTGCGCCCGTGCCATCTTTCAGGAGGTTACCCACTCTTGGCGGCCCCCACCTAGACAGCCCCGAGCTACGACGCTGCAGATATACATATAATAACACTAGCCTGTAACTGGCCCACTGCAGGGCAAAGACCTCTTATTATACAGAAAAGGCACGAGCATTGATTACCACGTTTGCTCAGGGCAGTCTGGCGACAGACTTATAATATAAGTCTTTTTTTTTTTTATAATCTATAGGCTCGCGTTTGACCACTATCTCGCCTGATGTTAAGCGATGACGTGGTCTACGGTGAAGCACGCTTGCCTAGAAGAAACCTATTCACTCTTGACTTAAAGACTTAGGTTGTAGCTATCAGGGAACAAAGACCCCGGAAGGGAATTCCACTCCTTAGCTGTACGCACAATGAAAGTATTAGCAAAACGCTTTGTGCGTATGGGAGGGATGTCCACCATGTACCGATGGCGCATGGCCGTACGTCTTGTAGTCCGATGATGGAAAGGTCTAAGTTTCCTCACAATGTTTTTCTTTACCGTTGTCAGCGATGTCCAAGCTAAACTTAGGAAGTAAGTACCTACGTATGAATTTGAAAAAGTCACATTGAAACTTGCCCGGATTTGATCCCATGAGCTCAAGCTCAAGAGGCGAGGTCTTAGCCACTGGGCCACCACGACAGAGATATAAATACAATTGCAAAATTCGAATCTAACGTTTTACTTTAAAATCATTTAACGTGCAGTTTAATATAGTGTACGCTATCGTGCAAGTATGGATGGAGAGGTAAATAATAAACTGAAGTTTTATTAAAAAACTAGGTTTATATTTATTATATACACAAATAATAATTATTACAGGACAAACATTGATAAAGATAAGACAGAAACAAAAACACATTTAGATATAACTCATATTATAACAATGCAGGTGAAACTCAATAAAATAAATATTTGACATATTTTAAATTTAAACTTAAATCTTCACCTTCAGCCTTCTACATTGTTCTAGATTTGCCGTGTGTATAAAGTGTGCATGCGATGTGTTAATATAAAGGTTGAATAGTGTCAATAATTGATACATCGATCTTATTACTAGAAACAAAATTAAATACAAGTAAATATGGATGAAACATTCCCATAGCCAATTACCTACAGATACTTGAGATTAATATGTATATTATGAATGCCGTGCAGATGTACGTACAGCGCCGGCCCTAGTCTTTGGTCATGGTAGGGCGAGATTGTCTTTCAGCGCCCTTTGGTCGACGCTTTATTTCATGTAAATATTAGTTTTAAAAAAATATTTCGACTAAAAACTAGAAAGACTTACGACTTGTAATGTTGATCTCATATTTTTATTTTTTATTTTTTTTTTATTTTTTTTATTTGTAATGGGTTTGCTCTGGGAGGAGCTCGTGGCTAAATAATAACAGCCGCACGGGTCAATCATCAAGGTTAAGCAACGCTTGACGAGGTCGGTCAGTGGATGGGTGACCATTTCAACATACCGAGTTTCCTCCGTGCCTCGGAAAGCACGTTAAGCCGTTGGTCCCGGCTGTCATTTGAAGATCTTTGACAGTCGTTACAGGTAGTCAGAAGCTTGAGATCTGACACAAGTCTCGCCAAGGTGTACCGTGTTACCCAGTTACTGGGTTGTGGAGGTCAGATAGGCAGTCGCTCCATGTAAAACACTGGTACTTAGCTGAATCCGGTAAGACTGGAAGCCGACCCCAATATAGTTGGGAAAAAGGTTAGGCAGATGAATGGGTTTGCTCTTGACTCTAGTCTAGGTCATAGGCGACAGAGACAGAGTCTACGATGGAGTGAGCTTACCCAGAAGAAGCCTGTTCACTCTAACTTTGAAGAGATTCGGGTTGAATGCGTTCGGAAACACAGACGCAGGTAGTGAGTTCCATTCATTCGCTGTGCGCATTATAAAGGATGTTTGGAAGCGCTTGGTTCGAATTGGTGGAATGGCAACAAGGTATGGATGATAACTTGCAGTGCGTCTAGATGATAATAATCTTGACATTAAACATTGATACTTAATAACGTAATAGCCTAAGATCCGACTGCAGAACTATGCAGGAATCAGGGTTTTTGATTAAACTTAATTTTCGTGAATTATACTTGATATTAGAATAGATTGCTGTAGGGTTGCCTGCAAATGTCTAGCCAGAATTACCATCAAATAAATTGAAATTTATGTTTGATACCCCAAATATTTATATAAGTTTTTCAAGTGAATCCAAACGTCATTTGAAAGAAAGTGATCTGGGGGGTGACCATAAGCTCTTAGAGCGGTATCAATTTGAGATCGAATAAGGGACAGATGTATCTGACTTGTATACATCTGTCACTTACTCGATATCAAATTGATATCGAGTAAGTGACAGATGGTCACCACCATCATGGCTTATGGTCACCACCCTGGAAGACAGAAAAAATAAGGTTACCAGCTTTCAGTTAGGCGCAGCCTGTGGGTTGCCAGTTTACTTGCTAAGGCTGGTAATACATGAATGGCGGCTTACTGACTGAGAGCTAGGTGATGTTCCATAAGCACCCACGATAGAGGAGAAATGGTGTCACAATTTATTACAAATTTTAAATATATCGTAACAATAACTTAAATAATTATGATAAGTAAACTAATTAAACAATGAATTTCCATCGGCATTAGACAATCCCATATTCTACACACATGATCAGTTTACATATTGTCCATGTATGTACTTAAAACATCGATATTGGACCACTCGATTGCGACCGGCCCGAAATGGGTAGCCGTCAGTTACACATTTGTAAACGTTTTATGCTACCTGCACATTTTGGGTGTGGCTTGTCCGTACTTGCTTTTTCCATATTTTTTGTTACTAAACCGTCAATGAGTGTTGCCTCTCGATTTAATCTTGTAGTTTGATAGACTGGTATGGAAAAAAAAAACTCAGATGGTCTCTGGATCCGCCCGAGACAGAAATATTTATGTTCTAAATCAGTGCACGTCCGGTCGCCATTGCGACGCCCGTCGACCGTACACAGGTCCGCGCTCAAACTTTTTGTGATGATAAAATGTGGTTTTTTTTTTTTGTGGCGTTTGTTTTCTAGTGTAAAAAACGATGGATCGATAAGTGTGGAACTGTTTTTAATAGTTCTTCTTTGTGTTTGGTGTATATTCCGGCAGAAATACGTATTACAAAGAACGCCGTCGGTTTCGCAAACGCAAAAAAATGGCGTTTTTGTGTCTTCGTAAAAACAAAAAAAAAAATTGTTTTGCTTTTTCCAATTTTACTCATTAAACTATTGTTAGTAACAATGCTACGTTAATTAAAAACAGAATAAATGCATTTAATTGAAGTGGTAATGAACCAAATTCGAAAATAAGTGAAAACAAAACACAACACCCATTTTGGGTTTTTATCAGATGAACGTTTTGTTTATATAAAAAATGTGTTTTTTTGAATTTCTTTGTGTTTCTTTGTATTTCATGGCCTATTGTTGTGTTTTTTCCATTAGTAAATATCATTAGCACGTGGACTGTGAAATAAAATGCCAAACAAACAAAAAACAAACAAAATAATCTAAGCCAAATAAACAACGGCCGCTTTCATGGCGCCTTTTCAAGTGTTGTCATTGTGACTATATCTCGTAATCTAAACAATTCTAACAGCTAAACACTGTGTGTGCGATAAGACTATGTACCAAACTATGTAATACAATAGCATTGTAAGCCACTTGACCTACAGAGTTCACAGAACTGGAGTGTAAACAAACCCATTTTTTGTGCTGCGTCGGCGCGCCGTCGGGCCGTTTTTTTTGCGGCGAAATTTTGTAAAGCTTGTGGGATGAAATAAATGTATGGGGAGGCGTGATATTTTTATTGATTCTTGTGGAATAGGGTGTATTGTTGTAAATAAAATAAAAACATTGTGAAATATTGGTTTATTTTTTTATTTTTGTACACAAACCTGACACAAACCTGAGAAAATTTCCCTTACACTGACTTTACACAATATACAAAAATAAATTACATGGTAAAACTTGATACATCCTTTGGCAATATGATAGATAATTTCATAACGATTCTAACAACATAACTTTTATACATGGGTCCCATACAAAACTTTCGAGAAATCGGGGTTTTAGTGAGACCGGGCCGATAGCGCAAAATGGCGCCGAGGTACCGGCGCAGACGGGCTATGTTCGGGATTTTTTTGGCGCATAAAGTAAAAAAATATACTTCATATACAAAATCCCGACTACTGAAAAATCACGCTCTAAAAGTATATTGTGAAACACACAAGGGTGGAAAGTAGGTTATTGCAAACGAGCTATCATTAACAAGCCCGAGCCGAAGGCGAGGGTTTTTAATGACACGAGTTTGCAATAACCTACACACCCGTGTAGCACACGGCGTTTTTCAATACAGTTGTGAGAAATAGTAAAAACAAATCAAAGAATTAGATTTGTTTATTCACAAAAAATACAATGTTCAATATGGCGCGTTTTTGCAACTGGACATATGTTTTTACAAAGAAAACAGCCTATACAGCCTATTCGATTTTTGACGTTGATGACGTTGATGTGAAAATAATTAAATTAAAACTGGTAATTAAATATATTAAACATACTGGCTCTCGAGGACCTCGTGGCTAAATAATAACAGCCGCACGGGTCGATCATCAAGGTTAAGCAACGCTTGACGAGGTCGGTCCGTGGATGGGTGACCATTTCAACATACCGAGTTTCCTCCGTGCCTCGGAAAGCACGTTAAGCCGTTGGTCCCGGCTGTTATTTGAAGATCTTTGACAGTCGTTACGGGTAGTCAGAAGCTTGAGATCTGACACCAGTCTTGCCAAGGGGTACCGTGTTACCCAGTTACCGGGTTGTGGAGGTCAGATAGGCAGTCGCTCCATGTAAAACACTGGTACTTAGCTGAATCCGGTAAGACTGGAAGCCGACCCCAATATAGTTGGGAAAAGGCTAGGAAGATGATGATATGATGAATTAAATATATTAAACAACCATTTAAAAGACTTTTGAGAATTCAATGCTAAAACGTACGGAATCATTCATTTTTCCTCGTATAAATTCTAGCCCATTTTATTCTATGTATGAAAACTCCTTGCTACTAAACTTTTAAAATTGACTTATAAATAATGGCGCGTTTTTGCAACTGGACTTATTTTTTTTTTTCAACGAAAACAGCCTATACAGCCTATTCGATTTTTGACAAATGTTGATGTGAAAATAATTAAATTAAAACTGGTAATTAAATATATTAAACAACCATTTAAAAGACTTTTGAGAATTCAATGCTAAAACGTACGGAGACATTAATTTTTCCTCGTAGAAAATACATCCCATTTTATTCTATGTATGAAAACTCCTTGCTACTAAACTTTTTTAAATTGACTTATAAATTGAAAACTAAACTGCAAACATAATGATCGAGCTCGTAAACAAAAGTCACGACCACGTAACAGAAAGATGCCTATGCCTAAGATTTAACTTTCGAATTATAATTATAGCCCATGAAAGTACGCCATGTTTAACAACTGTATTGAAAAAGTATGTTAGATTAAAGTAAGTTCCATCGCCGTCGATAGATGGCGTTGTTCATTTGGACAGCATTCCTGAATCGCGCTGTTAAAAGTTTCCGATGATTAGTTAGAGAATTCCCGCGATAGATCGCGTTGTTCATTTGGACAGCATTCCTAAATCGCGGTGTTAAAAGTTGCCGTTGATTTCTTATAGGATTAAGATTAAGATTGTTTTTTTAGTTTGAGATTGAGTACAGATGTGTTGTCAAAGTATCCGGCGTTTTATTTATCCGAATTCCGCGAAGTATATAAATATTGTTCATGGTCCTTATCGAGTCGGATAAGTGAGATCCTGAGGTGTTTTTTGATTATTGGCGTAGAAACCAGGGTGGATCGCCCTGAAGCTGATGTGCACAGTGAAAAGTGAAGTGACCAGTGCTGCTGCAGAGGACTTGGCGTGGACCAGTACCAGGAGAGGGTGCCAGACGGAGCCGGACACCAGCGGAGTGAGGGACCAGCAGGGCGATCTAGACATCATCAGCACCAGCTGAGTGAGGCGCAGGGCGAGACGTCTGGGTGACGCAGTCATCAGTGGAGTGAATACGGATTCAGTGTTAGTGAAGTGTGGTTTGTCGTAGAAAAATCGTGAATACATTTTATTGTTGTTACATATTTGCAAGTTGGGTTTTCTGAAGATAGAAAATTTCGTCTGAAAAGGTTTATTGGACTTTAGTAGATTTATTGGACTTTATTACTTGTGAGATTTTATGTACCAATCTGTGCAATATTGAACCAATTGTAAAAAAAATGTATTTGGTATATTTAAATAATTGAATTTATTTTGCTGGGGTATCTTGGGTAAATAAATAGTAAATTTAATATATTTTTGTGCAGTGGCTAAGATATTTTTCTTTGGTAGTTTTATTAGTAACTACTTACGGCCTTAATAAAATGCCTGCAATTAATGTCTTCGATGACGCAGACTTAATCCGACGTGCTAACTGGCGAAAGGCGCAGAGGCTGGCGACCACTTCTGGCAGCGCTTCGTACGAGAGTACCTGCCCACAGAAGACGGTTGCAGGAGGCTCGTCCATTTACCGTGGGCGATCTAGTTTTCATTGCGGACGGCACGCTGCCCAGGAACCAGTGGCGTCGAGGGCGAATCGCGGCAGTGCACCCGGGGAAGGATGGGGTAGTAAGAGTGGTAGACGTCGCAACGAAAGGGGGCGTGCTGCGTAGACCCACTCGCAAAGTGGGTTGCTGCTTGTCGGTCAATTGATAAATTTGATTAAAAATCAAACAAATTGGTGCTTACACCATGCATAAACCTTTTTTATATACTGATTTGTTTCCTTTTTATTTTATTCTATTTTTGTTTTTACAAAGAAAATGTGTTCTGTCAGTTGTGCAAAAATGAAATGATATAAAACTTTCTGTGATCAATAAAAAACGTGTTTTCATCTACAAGCCCTTCCTCATATTCAACAATAACTATAAATGAATATTATATTAATTTAATTCAAATATGCATTATATTAAATGTTTATTATATAAAAAAAAAGTATATTAAATGAAATTAGGTCATAATAAAATTATGATCATTATAACTTTTGTTATTATTTCAAACGTAACACACCCAGTAGTGTAGTTTTATAGACCCGTCTGACACCCAATGTGAGTGCGGTGCCCGTGTGCAGAATATGACACATGCTAGAGTGCTCCAAGTACATTGTAAACACTCCTGCACTTAAGGGAACTTTATGAACGCCACTGCCGCTGCGATTGGCATGGCCACCTATTGGGCCCAAACTATTCGAAGACTTTCCAGCGACTTGAAAAGAAGAAGAAGGAATGACATTTGTGTGTGCTGATAAACAATTTTGACGCGGACTACATCACGGGCTAGCTATAATCATGATGAAATATTATCACTGTACCTACACTTGTATTTTTCTTAATATCAAATTTTTGATGTCGTTTTGTAAATTTTCGTAAACTTATCATATTATACAGCTCAGCATTATCAGCATCAGTTAGTTCAGTATTGTTCATGCCATAATTGATTGTTCTATCAATAAATTCATCCAAATTATTTAAATTTTCAAGTACTGAGTGTGCTAATGCAAAAGAATAATAATGAGGTGAATTGGTATCATAAATATGCGAATATGTTTTTATCCACTCGAATATCGCATCTTTATTATGTTCCAAAACACTCATTAATGTATTGTCGATCTTTATTTTGTGATCAAATATTCTACGTACCTGCCTTAAATTTTCGTCTGTAAACATCATGTAAAAATAATCTAGCTTTGCACTACCACTTCCAATTTTCAAACAGTCACACACATATTCGACTGCAAAGTATTCAGCGAATGACATGTGTGTAAATATCGGGATTCCATTTGCCACACTATCTATGAGGCCTGTCTTCTCTTCTCCCTTTTCCAAGTTTTTTATAATTTCTTTAATTTCTTCTAAGTCTTTCACACTAAACAACTTCGCACTGAATGCATTAAAAATGGCATAAGCCGCCAACTTTTTGTGCTTTAAAGTAGAATCTGCAAGTTCTTTGTCGTATAACATAATAATATGAGGCTTATGGAGGTCCATTGCGTTTTTCTCTTGAAACTGTCTTTTAATTTTAATTCCCAAAAATCTTTCGTATACGTTAAAAGTAACCACATCTACATACCATTCCTTAGAATTTTTATCCTCAATACTGTCTATGACATAAAGTGCTGTTAGATACAACAATAATGGATTCACATCACGGGTTAGTTCGTCGATGGAATAATTTTCATAATTTTTATTACCTGCTTTTGTAATTTCATAATTCAAGTAACAGGCTGCGATTTTAAAGACACCTATTAATGGCTCTATAGATGCATACTCATTTGGTATTTGTTTATTCCCTATTGAAGCTATGTACTCGAGAAAATTTTTTATATTTTCGAGCTGTGCGTCGCTCAGTTCTTCTAAACCTAAATTAATTTCCCATAATGTCTGCCAATATTTTATCATTTCGTCCTTGGTGAAATAAAGTATTTCGTATGAGAGCCCAAACTCATTCCGTAATATTTTTTTTATTTCGTTATATGACCTACTTGTGATCCACATTCTTTGCTTAAAAGGATCATTTCTTACAGATATCAGAAATTGCATGACTACGTCCGT
Organism: Orthosia incerta; assembly: GCA_948252205.1. NCBI lineage: Eukaryota > Metazoa > Arthropoda > Insecta > Lepidoptera > Noctuidae > Orthosia > Orthosia incerta. The sequence goes on from OX411769.1 coordinate 6,759,952, forward strand.
ATAATGCGGACAGATTTCATCGAAAGCGTCGATTAGGAGAATGATGTCTCTCCTACAATAAAAGTGTAGAAACAAATTTAGTTCAAAATGAATCACAGGGTCTGCTGTGCAATGTTTCAGATACACAACATTGTCTTTTTCTTCCAGAGTAATTTCTACATTATTTTCTTTGCCAAGTTTATCATGAAGTATAACTTGACACATAAACTTAATAGTCTCTAATGTATCGATGACTGTATTCTCTTCCTTCCACTTGCTGAATTCTCTCGAGTACTCCAAAAGGTTAATCCATACAATCCAAACTTCTGGTTTAAGCTCCTTAGTTTTAATCGATAAATGAGTCAGTAAAGTTGACTTGCCCATTCCGGGCTCTGCTGTTACAAGCACAACGCGATCTGGTATACTGTTAAGAGTTTCAACATCTATTTCGAGATTATCTCCCTCCTTCCTAACGCGTCTATTGACATGCAAGTGTTTTATTTCATTATAATTCCTATTGACGATTAGTTTACCAACTGCAATTGTTTCCTGACTGATTATTTTAATCAAAACATCTTCTTTCACATATTTCTTAGATTGTTCATCGACTATCAAGTCTAATTTTACCTCTGTGTCTTGAAACATCACTCTGGCGTTCTCGAGGATTCTCTTTTGTGACTCTTCACTCATGTTAATAAGACTATTCTTTTCATCGTGTACTGGAGGATTTAGGAAATATTTTTGTAATAATTTAACAGACGAGTGATTTGTTACAACGATGGTTTTCTTGTCAAGAACCACGTTTGCAATGTTTTCTAGAATTTTATGTTTCCCTTTTTGTATTTCATCGCATACTAATATTAGAACTTTACTTGCATTTACATCCCTTAACTCACTACATAATACGTTTCGGTCGTTCGGTGGTAGTTTAACGATATATTCAAGATCTATCACAACATGTTCTTTATCATTGAAATGTTGTATCACTTTGACAACAGTCAGTCTGCTGTTCTCTGTAATGATTACAGTATTCAAGTGTTGATTCTGCAAATTCAAAGGACTGACAGCGTCTTCAGTGAATGTGTAATCAACAGGTTTTATTTTATTCTGATACATCGCAGTTAAGATAATTAGTAGTGGGTCCTTAATAATTTGTTTTTTCGCCCTTTGAAATAAGTCACTTTCTCGTGTCAGTATCTCTGCTTGTTCTGGTTGCTGCCACCATTTCAGCATTTCGTCATGATATTTAGATAATATTGCATCAGTTTGAACTTGTAGGTAGTTTGGTTGAGTGAGTTGGTTCTCTTCAATTTCGCTTTTTAAAATGTCCTCTACGCCTTCCTCATCAGCTTGGTTAGAGCAAATAACTAGTTTATTTAAAAAATCTCTTGCTTTTTCTTCATACTCACTACATTCCAATAACAGTTTAGGAAACTTGTAAACTTTAAAATTAAATTTATATTCGGACAAGTTGAGGATTCTATTACTTGATCTTTTTTCATTAATTAATCGGATTTCGTCATTCATTCTTTCATACAGACTTTTAGCAAGAGGTCCTAGAGAATACCCGTTATTTGTAATCTTCATCATTTTAGTGTCATCGTCAAGCACGAATATATTTCCGATGGCTCCAGCAATACCTCCATTAAGCTGCAGGAATCCATCTCCCAAAGTTTCATCTATAGTAACTATTTTACTGGAATTACAGTTGTCCAATAAGCCGGTGATTTTTGACGATAGATACTGTATTCTTTTCTTTTTTTTCCCATCACTGCCGCTTAAAGTTATATCTTTATTCCCGAAAGCCACCGGGACTCTCAACTTAAACTCCGGAGACAACAATATTTCTTTTGCAGCCAGTTCTACTGCTTTATTAACAGTCGATCGAGAAACGTCGATTGGTTTCATAATAACTTGCTTAAAATCGTGTGTGATTTTTTTATCAAATACTAACTGACCATTGTTGTATGGTATAACGGTGCCTATCAGCTTGCTCAGTATTGAAGCATCAGTGGGCTTAGTTAAGAATTCAGACAGTAATGTTTTAATATCATTGGGTTTAATTTTTCTTTTCTTAAGAATTTGTTTGATTAGTGTATATTTGAATGTAGTGAGGTATTCTTCATCAGCGTCAAAGAAGTCTTGACGAAAAGATGCGATGCGATGTCCATCAGGTTGAATTTCTGAAACGTCAACTGCTTTTTGAACGAGTACTACATGATAGCGTTGTATTAGCTCGTCAGTCAGCATCACTTTGAAATTACGGTCATCGTTTATAAACTTAGCTAATTGTTCAGCTAGCGAGATCATTTGCTCTTTCATAGCTATTTTGCATAGAAACTCTACATCCTTGTATAGCTTGTACGGTTGCTTGGCCGTTCCGCCTGTACCGATTAAATCATTCAGAATGGAGAGCGAGCTACTTTCTACTTTCGAGTCGTCACGAAATTCATCTCTCGCAGTCGTGTATAAAACGAATAAACATTCTGCTTCATCAAATGTAACTTTAAATAACAATTCCTTATTACTGGGATCAAAATGTTCTCTGACTTTCAAGTAGCTAATAAAGTATGTAGCTAAATCTATTGTGAGAGTCTGTTTCTTGTTTTCTCTATGCTTAGCTTGCATGAAGACCAAGACAGGTCTTTCAAACTCTTTAACTTCTACCTTGAAACATAAATCGTCGAAAGCGCCCATGTTGTCGACATTTGAAGCTAATTGGAATTCAGTAATCCTTTCGTCATGAAACGCTCTAAAATATAACAAGCTGAGTAACTTGGTTTCGAACAAGTGTCCACTAATCCCTGACGTTCCTTCACGCCTCTTGAACATGGTGCCGCTCCTCGTTAGTCCCGGGACCCGGAGACTGCTGAGCAGGGAGTTGCAGTCTTGAGTTTCGGTTTGATTTCCAGGTTTGACAAGGTTTTTTTATTAAACGAATTATGCCGTGGCTGCCTGGAGTTTGAAAGTAGGAAATGACTCTTCTTTAGTACCGTCCGTTAAATCGTTGAGGTCCTTTTGTTCCAAGTTGAGCTACGCGATCACTGTCAAAAAGGTGCAATGACAAGTCCACTTTGTGGTTCCTCAAGAAACCAGCTCAGACACGTGTCTGGGCCTCATAGTATGATTGAACTCACCAAGATAATGTCTGGACTAAATACACCTCTGGGTTTGTTTCTGAGATTTTACCAAAGTAATCGGATAGAAATCATCAAAATCATAAAATTAAAATAGAAACGAGTAAAAGGGTTTGTTCAAACCAATTAACTAAAATAAATACAATTTGTCGTCAGGCCCGGGGCACTTAACTTGGTTAACATAGTACCATCACAGAGGCAGGCAGCACTCCAATCCTGCGGAGCATTCCACAGTAAACGTAATCAAATGTCCGGCTGCGAGTTCCTGTAAACAAAGAGAGCAAGTTTTGTGAATGAAAACTCCGATAAGGCCTCGTGACATTTGATTTTTAAAGTGAACACTTTTTTTCGCTTGGAGTAGACTATGGTTGGTGTTACAGTTTCGGTACAACTTGGAAGTACCTGGAAGTACCTGAGTTACCTAGAACCCAAGTAGATGATCTATGCGCTGCCACCAACAACGCCGCTCCGCCACCGCCGTGGCAGTGGCTAAGTTTTGTACCAAACAAATACGGACGACTGTCGTGCCATCTACACGAACAAGAAAAAGTATTCTCGGGTTCTAGACAAGTGTCTTTTGAAATGTCTTAATGTAAGGGATTGATGACATGACCTTTCGATAGCATTAGAAAGAACAATGGCGAAATCTTAGCTGTTTTATTTTTTATTTTTTACAAAAAAAACGTTGCCCCACCCTAAGAATTTCTCCTGTATCGTGGGTGCGTTTACAAACATATAAACTCACATACACAAACACCCAGAGCCGGAACAACTATTTGTAGATCATACAAATATTTGTTCCGTGCGGGAATCGAACCCGCGAAACGCAGCGTAGCAGTCAATCGCTCGACCACTGCGCCAACCGTGCGCCCCAGTAATTAAATTTGAGCGTCTGAAAGTGTGTTATATATGAAATAAATTCCACTAGTTGACTACGTTTTTTCAAAGTGTAACATTAACTGATTCATCACGGATAAAAAAAAACATTCGAAATTAAAGTTATTTAACTTTTTCGTTAACATACTATATTATAGCTAATCAGATAGCTTAGTGTTGCCATTTTACACTTATTCTGCCAAGTGACAAGTAGTGACTATAGTAAGTATAACATTATTGTCTTTGTTATTGTAACAAAACAGAGTAAATAAATTAACAAATAGTCTATGTCTAAGTGTAGGTGTCCTTGCAGGTGGTAAGAATACTGTAGTGTAGTAGAAATAAATGAATTACTTACTTTCAATTAATGATAGGCAAAATACTAAAATGTGGCTTGATTGTTGACGACGATCTTTTGATACACGTCAAAGTCGCTTAATAAATAACGGTATATTTATTTATTAAGCGACTCTTACCAAAGAGTATATTTCACATTTCATGCTGAAATGACTAGGAAAGGGAAATACTAATGCGATATTGCCTTTTTACTGCCACGAAATTGTAATAATATCACCTATTAAACACATTATTAAAAATTACCCAGACATAACCTACAAAAGTTCATAATTGAATATGTATTATTTTCGGCATTCTTGAACAAAAATTCTTGCACAAACTAATTCAGAAGATAACCCTAAATTAAACCAGATATTTTTCATTTAGAGTCGTGGGCATTTAATTTCTGCCATTAAAGGACAATGGCAGAAACCCAAGGTCATCTTCTGAATTAGTTTGTTCAAGAATTTTTGACATTTTTCTAATCGCTATCGCCACACTTTCCTCAATACAATTAAACTTGTCTAGACACTGTTAAATGTACACCACATTATAGTATTTGATTATTGCTGATATGGCGCCTACAAAATTTTCGTAAAAGTTAATATTTTATTTAAATTTTCTCTTTGTTTTAACTCAATATTAGTATCTTATAGGCGACCCCAAAAACTACGACATCCAAGAGAAAAAGTAGGCAATGTTTTTTTTTTTATACTTTGCCCCACGCTAGGAATTTCTTCCTGTATCGTGGTTGTATTTACAAACATATAAACTGACATACACAACACCCAGAGCTACCTGTAGGTCATACAAATATTTGTTCCGTGCGAGAATCGAACCCGCGATACGCAGCGCAGCAGTCAATCGCTCAACCACTGCGCCAACCGTGCGCTCAACAAACGTCATTGTCATTTTGGTCGGCGCCATTTTGGATTTTGGTTTTGACTCCATATATTTGTTATTAGCTACCCGAAGATCATGAAAATGACACCCAAGACGAAAAAAATACAAATTGTCATCGGTTCCATTTCAGCCGTCCCAAATTCGCGTTGTGTCTGCATCAGTTAGGGCTCAGAACGCGTTCTTTCGTACAATCGAGCGGTTTCGTTCTTTGAGCCAAATATATCTACTTTGTCTATCAAGTGATTTGTTCGTTTACCTCGTGATACAGCTGTACAGAGAGACAGCGGTAGTATAAAAGCAGGTAGTTCTTCGCAATTATATCAATGTCCTGTCCTCGTAGAGTGACACCAGGTCGAGGCGACCTTCATCCACGGACTGTTCTGCGACGCCGCTGCCCGCACTCCGTCTTCTGAAAACCAAGAGTAGTAAGTTAAATATTTTTAAAAGAGATTATTTTTAAGATATCATTTTCTTTTCGCTTTGATATTTACGTGATTTGTAATTTTTAGAGTCTAATAGATTCATAAGGTAGGTCAGATTTCTTTAACTTTGGGGCTGAATTTGATTTGCCTCTGAAGGCACCTCGCGCGTACAGAAGCTTATACGCGGCCATCTATTTTTCACTATGTGTCGAAATTCGAATTAGTACAGTGCAAAAACGTGTTCACCTAGATCAGTGATTCTAGTGCCGGTATGAATTCACAAAACGCAAATAGGACCTGGGGGGTGACCATAAGCTCTTAGAGCGGTATCAATTTGATATCGAGTAAGTGACAGATGTATACAAGTCAGATACATCTATCCCTTATTCGATATCAAATTGATACCGCTCTAAGAGCTTATGGTTACCCCCCTGATGACCTAGACAAGTGACATTCTATCATCAAAAGCGTGGCGATAGCGATTGTCAACAAAATTATTCATTAAAAATCTTATATTGTAACAAGCTTTTTTGTATTCTTCTCAGCAAACCCTTTCATTTCAGACCCATATTATGGCAGGGCACAAAAAATAACTAGTCCGCTATCTTGGGCCGTCCGCCATATTGGATTTAGAATGACGTCACTTATCTAACTATGCATTGTCATCCAAACTAAACGTGTATGCAAAATTTATTCTTAATCGGTGGAGGATAACTGATTTAAAATTCAGTTGTAAGATTTGACCCGAACACACATGCATACATTGCAAGTTAAATAAAGGCTTGTAATAAAATGGCAAAATTTTATGGGATGGACAAGTGATATCGAACAATCACGTGATCAATCTCTTACATTTTGACTATCGCTTTCGCTGACATCGAATACCACTTGAAGTGACATCCTAATGTCGATAGCGATTGAGATTTCGACAATTGTTATTTGCTGATAGGTTCCAAAGAGAAACAGCAAAAATGCATTACCCAAAATGGGACTGGTTTAAATAACGTCATAATTTCATACATAGTCTCAGACAACCAGACTTAAATCTGATCAAAATTGATTGAAATATCACAATCAAAATTGTACACCAGTAAATCAGCTCTTTTAAAATCATCATCATTTCACCCGTCTCACCTCCCCCAAGATTCTCGCCACCTAAATATTGATAATTAAATGGGTAAACAATGGAGGAAATAATATGTTCTATAGTTAGTGTGTCTTAAATAGCTGTAAATCAAGATCAAACCGACCGAAGATCTATGGGGAATGTCCATCAAAGCTTGTACCTCCATTATTCAGACTATAGCGCCGTACTTAGCTTTAATTTTCAATTTGTGTGTGGATCAAGGAGTCTTTCCAGATCTAATGAAATATAGGAAGGATATACCACTTTTGAAATCCGGGTATAGTAAAGACACAAATAATTATAGACCAGTATCCGTGTTGCCGGTTTTCAGCAAGGTATTTGAAAAGATAATGCTAAATCAAATGCTCATTCATTTTAATACGAATAATACATTGCGTAATAAACAGTATGGTTTCACCAAAGGACGTTGTACAACTGACGCTGGTTTCACCCTATTAAAACACATCTTTAATGCGTGGGAAGAGGCACAAGATGCCAAAGGTATCTTCTGCGACCTGTCGAAGGCATTTGATTGCGTTAATCATGAAACATTACTTCTGAAACTTGAGCATTACGGACTAGGCCAACCAGCGTTAAGTTTGGTAAAATCATATTTGAATGATAGACAGCAATATGTTCAAGTAAACGGTGTGAATTCGTCGGAATTAAACGTGAAAATGGGGTACCACAGGGCTCAATTTTAGGTCCTTTCTTATTTTTAATATACATAAACGATTTACCCCGTTTATTGGAAAACACACTAAACATGGTGTTATTTGCTGATAATACACCTTTATTTTTTTAAATAAATAGACATACTTGTCAGGTTGACGATGTAAATAATGCACTACGACTGGTTCAGGATTGGTTCACTGCCAATAATTTAGTTTAAAATGGTAAATAAACCAAGTGCTTAAAATTTTCCTTGCCGAATGTCAAAAGTACTGATTGTGACATTATATTAAACAAGGAGAAGCTACAATTCGTCGATAAATCGGTTTTTCTGGGGATCACACTGGACTCAAGGTTGCAATGGGGTCCTCATTTGGTATCGCTTGCGGGGCGGCTAAGTTCGGCATCTTATGCTGTTAGAAAGATTCGTCAGTTAACTGATGTAGATACCGCAAGACTAGTCTATTTTAGTTACTTTCATAGTATAATGTCTTACGGTAACTTACTATGGGGAAGGGCTGCAGACATTAAGTAAATTTTTATTCTGAAAAACACGAGCCATCAGAGCCATATATAATCTTCGCCGGCGCGATTCTCTAAGGGAACTATTTAAGGACATTAACATCATGACGGTTCCTTGCCAATATATTTATGAAAACATCATATATGTGAGAAAAAAATTACATCACTTTAGTAAAAACGGCGACAGACATAATTACGTTACTAGAAATAGGGACCAATTAGTTGAACCAGGTTTCAGACTGGCTAAAGTAGCATCATCTTTCATGGGGTACACAAAATGTTACAATAAAATTCCTCCCCACATTCTAGAACTGAATGAGACGAAATTTTAAACTTGTATAAAACGCACACTATGCAGACTGGCATATTATAAGTTGGGGGATTACATCAATGATAAAAATGCTTGGCTCAATGCTAGTCCTGCTCCACAACCACTAAGGTGCAAAAACAAGTGATATGCAGAACATTATTGTTTTGAAGTATTGCTGGACCAGCTGAAGACTGTATCAATATATTAGTTTATACTTTAATATTATAAAGAGGAAATATTTTTTTGTTTGTTTGTACCGAATAGGTTGCGAAACTACTGGACCGATTTAAAAAATTCTTTCACCAGTAGAAAGCTACATTATTCCTGAGTAACATAGGCTATTTTTTAATATCGAAAACGGGTCCTGTGGGGTGGTCCACGGGAGCGAAGCTGCGGGCAACAGCTAGTATTGTATAAACTCAATTTTCACCAAATTAACTCCAACTATAAATCTACCATTTGCTGTACCTATGTGTCGTTCGTTGACTTGTGTGTGCCCTGGCAGTTGAGTGTGTCATGCTCTCTCAAATGTCTCTCTGGTGGTGGCACGTGTGTTGAATCATCTGGTTCCCTTCATGATGGTTGAGCTGGGTGGTGTCAATACATGTGTCATGTTCGTGAACGGACGCCGTCAGTTGGGATTGGTCATAACTTAATTGCTTCAGGTGTTAATGTTTTTCTAGTACCTATTATATAACTGCACAGTACATGTGTGAGTTCTTTTAATTTATGCCTGTACGTAGTATAGTGTGTAGTGCTATTCTGGGTTCATTGTCCTCACATATATGAATTTGTTAATCATATGTACTATCATGGTCAGAATCGTAGTCATAACTTCACGAAACTATAGAATAGCCAATCAGTCCCACTTACGATTTCTTCTATAGACACATAACACTCATACACAGACCTGTATATCGAACTCTTTCATAATGAACCAATGAGAACGCGACATGGCCACAACGTCATACTATTCATTAAAATCACAAAACATGTGGGTGGTGGTGTTTCAAATCCATCCTCATCTGTAGAGATGAGGATGGATTTGAAACACCACTACCCACATGTTTTGTAACCCACCCACAATGTTATAAAGTTTAGGTAATCGTTTGTTTTATATTATAATATGTAGATACCCATATGTAGATATTATAATATAAAACCCACCACTTAAATATTTACTTTATTATGTTTTTAGTATTTGTTGTTATAGCGGCAACAGAAATACATCATCTGTGAAAATTTCAACTGCCTAAAATATATAATATATTTTTGAGTCCGTTAATCAAGATGTACAACAAACAAATATAAATGCCCCCGGTAAATCTATCACAATATCTATCAGTAATTAATTGCCTTAACATGAATGTAACCTTCAATATTAATTAAACGAATTTGTTGTTATACTTTCTTTAATTTTTGAGAAAAGAATTATACAAGCCTCAACCAGTAAAAAAACCATCCTGGCCTCGTATATAACCGGACCTCACCTGCAGTTCGGTCCGGTTAACTGATACTAGGCCAGGAAGGCTTACTTACTGGATTCTGCAGTAATGTACTAAAACATCATTGTATCATATTATTTAAATCAATTGTTGGTTGGTTTTGAAACAGGGCAATAGTAAATATTACGATTGTATTGTTGAGGTTAAGCTTCAATCCTCTTTTCCTAGAGAAAACGAAATAATTAGGCTATAGCCTCAATAATAATAGATCTGTCTTTTTTTATCTGCCTACTATTTAAATTAGTTGTAATAATATTTATTAAATCAATAAATTACTTTATTTTCAACATGTCTTCTTTTTTAATGGTTGGGTATAAACAATATTAACAAAGGATGCATAAAAAAACTTTTGTTTTTATTTTATAGCTTTTCTAAGGTGCATTCCTTTCGTGTAACTTACTAGTAATTATTTGTTACCTTGAGTATAGGTTACCAAAAATACAAAAAGAAACTTTTTGCAGCCGAGATTTGAACTCGCGTCTACTACGATCGCACTCTCTCCCAATTTGCCACGAGTTACGATCACTACTAAGACGAATTATAGACTTAGTTTTGAACCGGCTCGACACGGACTTTTATAGTTATGTGTAAGTGAAACGAGTAAGTATATATATTTATCTTTGTTTAGCGTTGACCACGCCCAATCACCTCGTAGTTAGACTGTATTATTTCTATTGTTTGGGTTGAAACATCACGCAACACTTATATGCACAGAAGCGTACAGGTGATTATAAACATTGTGGTCTGACTGCAATTTTGACCCTCGACTGTACTTATGTAAATATTGTAAAAAAGCTTATTTTTTTTAATGTGTAAGTATGGAGTTTCTTGTGCATTCTTCTCCATAACAAGCTACTTTGCCGAATGCACGGTAGAATAAATTTTCATAACTTGTAAATTTTAATAGTAAATTTTTCATTGTGTAAGGTTCAAAAGTGCCGCTTGGTGGCCTAGTTGAAATAAATATATTTGACTTTGAATTTGACTTTATGACACGTCATTTGTTATTGAAATCGACCGTTTACGTCGGTTTTCCTGTATTTATTATTGAACGATGAAGGAAAACATCGTGAGGAAACCGGCATGTCCTAAAACCAAAAATTCGAAGACGTGTGACATTCACCAAACCGCACTGGGCCCTCGTGGTGGATTAAGGCCTATTACCTCTCTCACAGAGAAGAAGCCTGTGTCCCAGAAGTGGGAACATTATAAGGCTGATGATGATTATTGACCATGTTTACGTCCAATGTAGTGCCACTTTAGATCCTTATAGGCCATACAAATTGGGTAGATCTAATAATGACCCAATTAATAACAATGAAAGGAACTAGAGCAAAGTTTATTGGGTACTGTACAAAAATAGCAAATAACGTTATACACAGAAACAAGTAAACGGAACAATGCTTAGGATTCATATTTGCATATAATATGTAACAGTAGCACTCCACAGACCGTTGAAAATGTCCGAAACAGACAAAGCTAAAAGAACCCAATAAACACTGCGTAAAGCGGTGCTCCCGCTAAATTGGTGTGTTTGTATAAATATTGTGCTAAATCTGTGATAGTAAAATAAACTTAAATGTGATAATAGGATAAATAAAATAAGAATGAATAGACATAAGGTAACTGTGATCAACAAAAACGCAAAAACAAAAAATAGGTTGATATAGGCCATTTGTTGAATAGAAAATTATTGATAGAATTAAAACAGTAACCAAGATCTCAGATTATGTCCGTGGGAGATCCGTGTCAGGCAGGCGTAGGTTTTAGTCAGTTGGAGCCTGACACTACCCAGGCTGGCTCGTACTGTGAGGCAGCTTGGGTGTTAGTCCGACCGGATTTACAAAACAGCAAAAAAAAAAAAATGGTGACCCAAACTAAATTATATGCCTGCAAGCTAGAAAGTCCTGCTTTGAAAGATTACGCTCGTATGAAGCGCTGATAAAATGTGACCCCTGTACTTGCTAGCAGGCGTTGATTTCCCAACAATTGAGTCTTATTGGAAGAAGGATGCTTTGTATTACCACACAATACTCCACAAAATATCAATGTCTTATAACAGAGATGCTCTTATTTTGAAATGCTGGCATTTTGTTGAAAACCAAATTCACGATGAATTTGGTTGATTGAAAACTCAAATAAATATTTACACCGGGGGAAATGGTTGCAGTAGATGATTCTTTAGTTGGGTATAGGGGAAGTGACAAACATGGCATAAATGTGTTGCGTGTGTTGTGATGATTTGACTTCTTGAACACTTTAAAATCATCTAACTTTTGACAGAGTGAACCGATTGTGATGAAACAAAAACTAAGTAATTCTTCAAATTACGCACAATTTTATGTATAAAAGTAATCTACATTGGTTCCGTACATTTCACGTGATGCGTGCAAAAATAAACAGATAAACAGACGAAAATTCCAAAAATGCTGGAAATAAGTTCTGTTGGTTATCCTTTAACACCCTCGCTATTTTTTTTGGAAATATTTTCAATGTACAAAAATTACTTCTCCCAGCTGCGTGCTCTGTAGCCAAGTCGGGTACCCTGCCAATTACCGGGGTTGCCCTAAAGCCCCTAAACTTGCGCCCAAAGCGGCCAAGAATTTCGCTGCTCGCCAACAGCGCGAAAATCCCTTTGTGAGCATACCCTCCTCGCAAATCCCCCAAAGACTCGCCCCTCACCTTGGGATAAGTTGAACCAACGGAATGCCATCCCGGCTCCGGAGGCCTCTCAATCACAATCCCAACCCATACCTGCACTGATGGAACTCAACGTCCCAGTGCCTAGCCCACTCCCAGCCACAGTGGCCCCAGTGCAAATCAACAAGGTGGCTTCCACCACTGTCGTTGACGCGCGCTCACTACCTGTATCCCAACCCGCCCAGACTCCTTATCGCAGTGTCGCTGGGACTATCTTCAGTGCATACGCGATCTGGATGACTCCTGAAGCCCGAACCCTACACGCTGAATTAGTAAATCCTGCTTATTCCACTAACCCCATTTCTTGCCTCCAAATCTTCGAGAGGTATCCTTCTATTACGAAGGAACTTGATTCCCTTGTGTTTAGGAACGGTCAATGGGTACGCAATTAAAAGCTAATTGCCTCAAACCCCGATCCCTTAGGTTAGGTTTTTTCAATGCCAATGGCATTAGTACACAGCGTGATGAGATTGCCACGTTTATTCGCGACCATCAGCTGGACATCTTCCTCATCCAAGAGACCCACTTAAAAGTCCCCACCAACGCGGTCCCAAAATTGCCAACCTTCGTATAGTTCGCAATGATAGGACACGCTCTCATGGTGGAGGCACTCTCATTTACTACAAAAAAGAGCTCCACTGTAGCAAAGTTACTCCACCCGACCCCACTTCGTACCTCGAGTACACAGCCTGTCGGCTAGGAATGACTGGTCATCAAACGATCACCATCATCTCCGCCTATTGCCCTCCACACTCGGCGTCATCGGGCGATAACCCAGATGGTCTTAAAAAGACTTTACCACCCTCTTCAGCATGAGTGACTCCGTTATCCTAGCGGGTGATCTCAATTTTTTTTTTTTTTTTTTTTTTTATCTTATATAGGCTCGCGCTTGACCACCATCTCACCTGATGGTAAGCGATGATGTGGCCGATGATGGAGCACGCTTGCCTAGAAGTAACCTATTCACTCTTGACTTAAAGACCCCTAGGTTGTAGCTATCGGGAAACACAGACTCCGGCAGGGAATTCCACTCCTTAGCTGTACGCATAATAAAAGTATTTTCAAAACGTTTAGTGCGTATGGGTGGGATGTCCACCATGTATCGATGGCGCATCGCCGTACGTCTGGTAGTCCGATGATGAAACGGGCTGGGCGGAATTAGATTATGCAATTCCATCGCACATTCCCCGAAATGTAATCGATAAAAAACCGACAAGCCGGCAACTCAGCGACGATGTTCAAGGCTCTGGAGCTTTGACTTAACCAATGCCTCATCGCCGATGAGCCTCTTGGCCCGCTTTTCGAGGACGGATCTCAATGCTAAACATCCAACCTGGAACAGTGCCGTTACCAACCCTAGGGGAAAGTTGGTGCTGAACCTAAACTCATCCTTCCATTATGATGTCATCGCCCCAATGAACTTCACTCACTTCCCGCCTAATACCACAAATAGACCGGATATCCTCGATATAGCGTTATTTAAGAACGTTAACCTTTGGTTACGCTCGATACATACGCTAGACGAGCTCCATTCCGATCACTACCCTAAGATTATGGACCTAGGTAACCGCTCAGGCCTCCCAGATCTAGAACAGCCACCCCCTACTAAACAGGTCACCGACTGGAGGAAAGTAAGTGAGAAACTGAAATCCACCAAGTCACCCCAGCTAGATGCAATCCCCAACGTCATAAACTCAGTCGCTGACGCGACGGCGACGATCGACTCGCTTACAACTCACGTACAATCTGTCCTGAACTAATGTTTGAGGGAGGTTCCAGTGCTGGACATCCAGCATGGGAAACTCCCGGACGATATACGGAGGTTGATAACCAAGAAAAACGCAACATTAACATTAAAAGCGGGATATTTTGTATTTTTACTGTTTGTTGCGAGTTCCCGATATTTCGGTGCTGTTGCAAGCACCATGATCACGGATAAAAAAAACAGTAAACAGAGAAACAAACACTAACAAACACAAACAGTAAACATGGTAAATATCCCGCTTTTAATGTTAATGTTAGTGACCATGACAGTTTAAAAACTTAAGAAGAACGTAGCTGTCCATGCCCGCAGGAACTTCCCCTGTGTCGCAAACGTAGCTCACAAGCGTAAATTACACTCGCGAGCCGCTTTCGCTATGGGCAGACTTCATGGGATGGTAAACGCATGCAGCGGCTTGTCACTTAGGTGCAAGCTGCGCACTTTCACTGCGGTCATCCGTCCCATCATGACCTATGCCTGTACAGTTTTCGCGCACGCAAGGCCCCATCACATTCACAAGCTTCAGGTTATACAAAACCGATTCCTCCGTAAAATCACGGGAGCCCCCTGGTACGTTCGTGAACAGTATCTCCATGTCGATCATAAAAGCCCCACAATCCAACAATTTATGAAGCGCATTACCAAGTGCTTTTTCGACAATGCTGTCAACCACAGCAAGCCCCTAATTCAAGCGGTCTCCCGCTATGAACTCTCTCGTATCTCAAAAATTCGCCGACCAAGGCTCACTCTCTCCATCCCCGATGACGCCACTACCCTGGTCCAAGAGAGCAAAAAAGAGACCAGCACAATTCGCAAACACAGACCGCTTTCGATCCGTCCTCGCCGCCGAGGCCCGCCGCGACTTCACCGTCAAGATATACAAGCCAGCCCGCGCAATTCTGTGACGTACTTAAATTCTAGTTAGTTAATTGGAGTTTCTTGTCCATTCTTCTCCACGTAGGCTTATGCTGAACGGATGGTAGAATCACTTTACTAAGATCCAGCCCTAGTTGTCCCCCCAGCGACGCCCTGAGCCGAGGTTCGACCCCACAGGGGGTAGCCCTCAGCGTTGTCGGTTAGGTTTAGAAATATGTGCCTGGCTGGAGGCTATATAGCTTAGTCTCCACAGGGAAGTCCGGTTAAGTAGTTGTCAGTCACTTTGACCGAACTACGAGACGACATTTAGAAAAAAATTACAAAAAAAATTTAGGTACCTATCAAAACAAAAGTCTTTGGTATCTATTGTTTTCCGTTTTTCGACACCGACTTCAGAAAAGAAAGTTATTTTTTACTTTGTAGTGTTTTGTTTTGGAAGTCGGTTTGATTTTTTTCTTAAAAGTTTTTTTTTATTAAGTTCAATGTTCAGTTAAGTATGTAAATCCAAAAATTCACTGGCTCATTGGTTTTTATTTGACCTATACAATCACTCATATGTCTATGTTTGTGTGTAAATGGCTAGTTTTTGTAATACACAACTGAATAAATATGTTATATAGAAGTATTAAAGTATACATTATACCTACTAAACGTGAAAAGTTTAAATTATACTGCCTAACAAAAATTGTCGCTGCTTTTTTGGGTAGAGTGTGACTGCATTTTTGACCCTTAAGTATTTAAATACTAGTAAGTTTCTGTATCGTTCACGAACTAAGAGCCCATGACGTTTGAAGGGAGCATTGACCTACATGTATGGCACTGATTCACTGACGTCTCCTTCAAACCCGAAATGCCCCACTTGTTGATTATGGAAAGTGGAGGAGTCATGTTGATGACCAGGCGTCCTCTAGATCAAGGCAAGTATGGAAATACCTAGCTAAAGAAAACTTAAAGGCCCACTTGCTCCAAAAACTTAACTCCGAGTTAGATGCTAACACAAGATTAAATAACTAATATGTTATACATAATTGGCAGGGTTGACTATCTCGGCGTAAGTAAGATAACCCAGGGTGGCCCAAGCTACCCGAGGTGACGTCGCGGGGGGAATCTAACACCTCACTCCCTCCCCAACGCGAGATAGGGCCGGCAGAGGCGGGCCGGCACTAGCCGGGGGTTGCGGAAGTATCGTTGTTCCCACGACCCCCAGCGTAGGTGTGAGATGGACCCCCCCGGTGGGTTCCCGCTTTGTCGAGGCGGGGGGGCTCAGTAACCGTGGCTTGGTCACCCACGGTGAAGCGAAGAGGAACCCGAGGAGGGGCCGCTCGTCAGGGCTTTTGCCGATTAAGCCGACGACGTAGCGGCCAACTAGTAGGTTGCGGTGCCGCTTGGTAACAGGCGACATCGCAACTGAGGCGGGCCGCAATGTCTTATGGAGATTCCCAGGTCCCATACGATATCGCGGCTGAGGGTTGGAGGCCGCGGCGGGAGAGGAGTGCCGGTATTGTGGTGCGCCGCTTTCCCTACCTTCCGCGGCCTAGACGGGGTCGCCACCGTCTGATGGCGGACGCGGTGGGGCCGCAGGGGAAGAGGAGTGTCGGTATAGCGTTAGCCGCTCTCCCTATCCCCTGCGGCCGCAAAATGGTAGGTGGCGGGGCCATTGACCTCGACCCGTCGCAGTGGGACCAAGGGTGCCATACACGGGGTCGTCTGGCACCCATGTGCTGAATTGGTCCCTGGGGTGGTCACGGCGTACAGTGTGTTCTGGTGCGCCGGTGATGGGGGTACTCCCCCGAGGAGGGTCCGGTGACGGCCGCGGCGGGTTCGCGGTGAGTGCTAACGCGTACCCGTGTTCCCGCCATAAGCGGCACTGGAGGACACCGTGGAGTTTTAGTGGGTTAGAGTCCCACATAACTGCACTATCTCCCCGTGGTAGTGCAGTATGCATGAGCATTTCTCCACGAAAAAAAAAAAAAATAAAAAAAAAGGTGTGAGATGGAACACTGGGGAGGTTTTTAGTCAGTAGGAGTCTGACAAACCCCTCCATCCCCCTAGGGCAGATAACATCCTATGAGGATTTTCCACGCCGGAAAAAAATAAAAGCGTTGCACAAGCTGGCTTAAGTCAGTAAAACTTAAGTCTTTGTCAATTATATAGATATTTCGAATATGTTTTGCATATAACAAACGAACATATTACTAAGTGAAAAAGAAAACGAGGCGAAGATGCTGAGTTACAACGTATCGAAACTATGATGCACGAGTTGAAGTCCATGTTCTCCGAATTTGTGAAATATTAATAGATAACACCCTTAGATTTCGGGATCAGTTTGATGCACTTAACACTAGGTTACGTAAAATGATATACATCTTTAAAACTCTGAGGGAGGTGGCAGATGCGAAGCTCAAAAAATCAGTATACTTTGCTGTCGCTCAATCATTGTTAACCTACTGTATCAATGTTTGGGGTGGAGCTCCGAAGTCTACACTCCTTGTCCTGGAGAGAACGCAAAGAGCCATACTAAAGGTGTCTTCGTTTCTACCTTACCGTTACCCCACAGAGCTCTTGTATAAAGAAGCCAAAGTTATGACAGTGCGTCAACTTTTCATTAAAAGCATAATTTTAAAACAACATTATATGCTAAAATATCACCCTTCCACTTCACAAGGTAAGAGACGATACAACCACGTAGATCGCCCAGACATTCGTCTTTCAATTAAATTCCAATTCCAAAGTTCCAATTCTCAAAGCGTTTCTTTTGCCATCTAGGTGGTTTTCTTTACAATAAAATTAATAATATGCTACCGATAGTTAATCTTACTAAGAACAAGTGTAAAAAGAAAATAACTTCATTCCTACAAGAATGTAATTATGACGACACCGAAAAACTACTTGCTACTTTAGTGTAATACTACTAATGTAAAAAAACTCACACACACTCACCACCACATACTCTCATACAAAACATACACACATACTAACAAAAACTTGTCAATAGCTATTATGTTCGTGTTCACCTACCTAAAAATAATGCATCGAGATAAAGATTAAGTTAAGGGTGTAGTCCTGGTGTCCTGAAATACAGGCTTGCAGCCTAGTTTAGGCACCAGTCTCCCACAATAGTAATAAGCTTGTTAAAACACTCTAAATGCTGTATTGTGTAGTATTGTGGTGAGAAATAAAGAAATTTTATTATTATATTATTATTATTAATCTCACTATATAAACTTAATAAATATTTATCAGTCGCGGGTCGGTCTTAATTGAGCGCGGACGCGTATTGCTTGTCGAAGTGACGAGTGACTCATTGTGCGAATCATGTCATCAAAAACAACCAGGTAAAGTGGTCTAACACTCTATCTTCAGAGTATAGATTGGAATGTGGTGTGAGACAAGGGGGTCTAACATCCCCTAGACTGTTCAATCTGTATGTTGATGGCCTCATCACCGAGCTCAGCAGCATGAATGTTGGATGTCGTATAAATGGGGTGAGCGTCAACAACATCAGTTACGCGGACGACATGGTGCTGCTGGGTCCGACTGCTGGGGCTATCAGTAAAATGCTCAAAGTCTGTGAGACTTATGCTGCCTCACACGGACTTAGATATAATGTCACCAAAAGTGAATATATGGTTTTTAAGGCCGCTGGTAGATATCCGGACTCTGTTCCTGAGATTATAAAACTTAATGGACTACATTTAAACAGAGTGTCCAAATTTAAATATCTTGGACATTTCATCACCGACGACCTTAGGGATGATATAGACATTGAGAGGGAGCGTAGGGCACTGGCGGTCAGGGGTAACATGTTGGCGCGTAGATTTTCTCGTTGCTCTGACCTAGTAAAAATTACTCTTTTTAAGGCCTTCTGTCAGAGCTTTTACACGGGCAATCTATGGGTCAATTACACCAAACGATCGCTGGATGTCCTGCGCGTGCAATATAATAATGCATTTAGGATGTTGTTGCGACTGCCCCGTTTCTGCAGCGCATCGTCAATGTTTGCTGAGACCCACACAGATGGCTTCCAAGCCATAATGCGCAAAAAAACTGCATCGCTGCTGTGCAGAGTGCGGAGTAGTCGCAACTATATCCTGAGAGCTGTGGCTGAGAGCTATACTCCAGATATCCGACATTTTGTGCGGAGGGTGATCAGATAGGAAACATTTGTTCCTGGCTGGTCATCCTCGGCACGCAGTGTTTATAAGTGTGTGTGTGTTGGCTTTAAATCTAAACTAGTCTATAAATTATACTAACACTAGAATTTTAAGGTTTTTTGTAATACTAACCCAATATGGATCACTGTTATCTGCATTAAATGAATTTGAATTGAATTTGAATTTGAATAACTTGAAAAATAAATTAACCAAATTAAGCAATATTGGACTGAGTGAGTGAAGTTCGGTTTTTGTTTTTCACAAAGTTAAGAGTCGCGGATATATTTTCACGGATATTTATGCATTGTTCAATCTACCAAGCAAGATAACACATGACTCACGACGAAGAGGCGAGGTCTTACCTCACCTCTTTTGCTTGACGACGTGTGTTCAAATCCGGACAAGTACTAATGTGACTTTTCAAATTCGTATGTAAGTTATAAGTTAATAATCTAGGACACCGCTGACAACCTCTTCTGCTTTTATTAAAATGCAACAAATTAGTATATGCGTCATCCGATCACTAATCGGTTTGGATAAATTAACTTCCACTACTTGACTACATTGTCTCTACACCATCAATTTTTTTTCTTGATATTCCATTGTTTTTGAAAAAAGCAATGTTGGTTTAACATTTTACCATTGCTATATTTATTAAGTTTATCATAGTTGTTTTTCGAAATAAGTTAATCTCGGCAATCCACGATTCATTTAAATAAAAAAAAAAAAAAACTTTTTGAAAAATAAATACTACCGACTTCCAAATAAAACAACTACAAAGTGAAATATAACTTTCTTTTTGGAAGTCAGTGTGTTTGTTAGGTACCAATTTTATTCGTTAGACACCGACTTCTAAAAGAAAGTTACTTTTCAATTTTTAGTTTTTTTATTTGTATTCCTACACCAATTAAAATCAATGGGTAATAAATAAGTTATTAAATCAGTGTAACTGGCATTACCTTTTCCTTAATACTTTCACTATAAAACATATCCGCTCGCAATGCTTCTGATTAGAAAGCATCAAATGAAGTAAATTGTGCTCAGAATTGATTCTAGTCTATTAAAAAACCGGCCAAGTGCGAATCGGATTCGCGCACGAAGGGTTCCGTACCATTATCGAAAAAAACGGCAAAAAAAAACACGTTTGTTGTATCCCGTTTTTACCCTTTGGGTACGGAACCCTAAAAACAATCAAATTAATTGGATAGACATCTCCTATATCCCATGTATTTGGCTAATGATACTTAGGTATATTGAATTTATAAATCATTATTACTCACTATTCGGGACTGCTTGATCAACTGACATTTTTTTTTTTTTTTTTTTTTTTTTTTTAATTTCTTCTATTGCAATCTATCTAAAAGACATTCAGCAATATTTTTGTTCTTTAGATATAAGTCGTGCAAGGTACATGTCCAATGACATGTCCTTATAATGTATGCATCAGAGCAAATCTTGCGGTACTCTTTTTTTAAGTCTCCGAAAGCTTGGAAATATTTCATCCATGAGGTGGTGTGCCAGTTTGTTTGGATGTAACTGCAATCTCTCTTTGTAAGTTTTGACCTTTTCCTTTATTTCTTCTTTCACAGTTTTAATACCAAGGTCGCAGTGAAGTCTCTCATTTGTAACATACCATGGTGCGTCTACTATCATTCTCAACATTTTAGACTGAAATCTCTGTAGGATTTCTATATTTGAATTGGCAGCCGTGCCCCATAGCTGTATCCCATAAGACCATATTGGTTTTATTATACATTTGTATAGCAGGAGATTATTTTCCATTGAGAGTTGGCTTTTTTTATTAATTAGCCAATACATTTTGCGTACTTGTTGTCCCATTGCTAGACGTTTCGTAAATATATGTTTTCTCCAAGTTAATCGTCGGTCTAAGTACATTCCAAGATACTTGGCTACATCAGATTGAGGGATCTGGACACCATTTAGTGTAACTGGTGGGCAAGTCTGACGCCGGGTAGTAAATGTGACCTGTACAGATTTCGTTTCATTGGCTTTAATACGCCAATCCTTCAGCCATGTTGTGATTTTGTCTAAGCTGGCTTGCAGCTTATAAGAGGCTTGATTTGTCGTATCGTCAGAGGCCATAATAGCTGTATCATCGGCAAATGTTCCCATTACAACATCATCGGATATTGGTAAGTCCGCGGTGTACAACAGATATAGTGGTGGTCCCATAACACTACCCTGCGCCACCCCCGCTTGTATTTTTTTAAGCTCTGTTGTTGCATCTCCTTCACTGACAAAAAAGTGCCTTCCAACTAGGTATGACCTGATAAGATTAAAGTAGGTAATGGGTAGAGTCTTTTTTATTTTATATAGAAGTCCATCATGCCAGACTCTGTCGAATGCTTGAGATATGTCAAGAAATGATGCTGTACAGTATCCTTTCAGTTCAAATGTTTTAGTGATACCTTCAACAAGCCTGTGAATCTGTTCAACTGTACTGTGCTTTCGTCTGAATCCAAATTGATGGTCGGGTATTAGTTTAGACTCATTTATTATAGGATTTAATCTTCTGAGAATCAAGATCTCCATTACCTTAGATGCGATTGGAAGAAGGCTAATTGGACGATAGGACTTAGCTTCTTCTGGGCTTTTGCCAGGTTTGAGAATCATTATAATTTTTGCAACTTTCCATTGTGGTGGTACATATTCTCTTCGTATAATGGCATTATAGAGTTGTGTTAGGTATTTTATGCCCACATCCGGTAGTTGTCTTAGGATAGTTGCAGTGATTAGATCATAGCCTGGTGCTTTCTCTACCTCCAGTTGCCTGATTACAGATCTGATTTCGGCTGTACTGAATTTCTCAATTGGCAGCTCTAGTTGGTGTGTTTGACCCAGTGTTTGTATGACTGTTTCTGTCTTTGAGGAACCAGTGTCGGGATTCGGTTTAAAAGTAAAAGGGGTCTGTTCTCTCTGCAACTCTTTTCCTGCTGCACATCAATGACCTTCTTCAGCCTGGTATTGTTGGGTACGCAGATGACAGTACTGTTTCAGAGAGATACTTGTCCAGCGCAAAAACCAGCGCGGATGAAGTTCGTTCCTTGAGAGAGGCTATGGTGGAGCGGACAGATTTGACCTTAAGCCTTGTCTCCCAGTGGGGTGATGACAATCTGGTCTCTTTTAACGCCACCAAAACACAGGCGTGTCTTTTTACCGCTAAAAGGAGTCTTTTCGATCAAACTCCTACTTTTCGGGGTGCGTCTGTTCCTGTGACTGATCGGCTCGAGCTCCTAGGCATGGAGTTGACATCCAGTCTCAACTTTGGCGCCTCCATTGAGTACAAAGCCCAAATTGCGGCCAAAAAACTAGGCATCCTAAATAAGGTGAAGCGATACTTTACGCCTGGACAGCTTTTAACCCTTTACAAAGCGCAAGTCCGATCCTGCATGGAGTATTGCAGTCACCTTTGGGATGGCTCAGCTAAATATCAGCTTGCCGCGCTTGACTCGGTGGAACGCAGAGCCAGGAGGCTCATTGGCGACGTTGAGCTGGCGGGTGCCAGGCTTCACAGCTTGGCTCATCGCCGCAAGGTTGCCTGCTTGTCGGTCTTCTACAGACTGTACTTCGGTGAGTGTGCTGAAGAACTCCACGACCTCATCCCACCAGCCCCCTTCTACCATCGGACATCTAGACGTACTGCAAGTTATCATCCTTACCTTGTTGCCATTCCACCAATTCGCACCAAACGCTTCCAAACATCCTTCATAATGCGCACAGCGAATGAATGGAACTCGCTACCTGCGTCAGTGTTTCCGAACGCATTCAACCCGAATCTCTTCAAAGTTAGAGTGAACAGGTTTCTTCTGGGTAAGCTCACTCCATCGTCGACTCTGTCTCTGTCACCTTTGACCTAGACTAGAGTCAAGAGCAAACCCATCACAAATAAAAAAAAAAAAAAAAAAAAAAAAAAAAAAACTTCCTGTAGATGTTCCATAAACACGTGAGCTTTCTCAGTATCATTGTTGGCCCAGGTGTTATCTGCCTTAATCAGCGGTGATTGGTGAACTGTCGGGCGTTTAAGATTTTTTGTCGCCTTCCATAAAGAATAATCTGTTGCGGGTTTAGCATCCAAGTGTTGCAGGTACCTTGCTAGGTTCTGGTTTCGATCGTCACTTAGTAGTTGTTTTAGTTGTGCAGTCAGTTTATTATAAATTGCCTTATCACCTGGATATCTTGTAGTCTGCCAATGCTTCCTAGCTTTACGCTTTTCCCCTAATAATTTCCTAATATGTAGTGGGCATTGGGGTCCATTTCGAGTAAAACAAGGTGGAGGAGGCATGGCTTCCCACGCAGCCTGTTGGACAACATGGTTAAAATGTTCCACTGCGTTTATGATGTCTTCGTCTGTTTGTAGTGGTATTTTTACCTCCAAAGTGTTTGTCATCAATTCTCGAAAATATTCCCAGTTTGTTCTACGTGTATGTAGTCGGCATGGTTTTTCCTTGTGCAAAATCTTTCGACTTAGCAGTATTTCTACAGGAGAGTGATCAGACGATAGATCGCCACCGGATTTGCAGCTAAAGTAAGTGCCATTAATACCTTTAAACACGCAAAAATCAATTAGATCCGGTTTCTTTTTTATGTCAGTGGGCCAGTATGTTGGTTCACCGGTCGAAACGACGCCAAGTCGAAGTTTGTTTATTGTTGCAAGCAATTGCCGACCCTTTGGCGTTATTATCCGAGAGCCCCAGAAAGTGTGCTTAGCATTAAAGTCTCCACCAACGACAAATCTTTGATCCCCAAAGATTTTAAGTAGCCCTCATAATCTTCTTGCTTTATGTTATGTTTTGGTGGGCTGTACAAAGCTGAAATTGTGACAGGCCCTGACCAATCATCTATAACAATATTTGTAGCCTGGAATTTTTCAGTACAATAACTATTAACCAAATGATGCCTGATGTTGTTCTTTATCAATACTGCACTTCCTCCATGAGCTTTTCCATCAGGGTGCATTGTGTGGTAGAATTTGTACCCTGATATGTTAAAATGGTTCTTCATTGTAAAGTGTGTCTCAGAAATCAGCATTATCTCAACGTTGTTTATTTGCATGTATTTTTTAACCTCTAAGGTATGTTTTGACAGCCCATTGGCATTCCAGAGCACTGACATTTATTGTCTGATTTTTTCGGAAAGGCATGAATTTGTATGCATTCTTGAAAACAAATGTGAAGTTGAATAAGTGCACGATTATCCAGTCACTGGTGATTTTTTTTTTTTTTTAAACGTTGCTTAACACTAGGAATTTCTTCCTGTATCGTGGGTGCGTTTACAAACATATAAACTCACATACACAACACCCAGAGCCGGCACAACTATCTGTAGGTCATACAAATATTTGTTCCGTGCAGGAATCGAACCCGCGACACGCAGCGCAGCAGTCAATCGCTCAACCACTGCGCCAACCGTGCGCTCCTGTGATATGAGAGGGACACAATAAAATCCTATTATGTAGCAGCATAAACGTGATTTTTATGGTACTTAATCCAACCTCATACCAAATTTGTGCAATTAACAAAAATTTGTGCGATATCCAAAGAATTTGCGCAATTCCGATAATATCGGCATTCTGATATTGAGACCTAAAATCGGCAATGGAAACCTTCCGATATTACGTGCCTTACATGCCAGGAAGTGCTTGAAAATTGGATTACTAGTTGCCAGACATACATAATAATATGAAATCATGGTAATATTTATAAAGCTTGTATATAACTTACCTCAAAGATAGTCCACACACAACGTACACTAGCTTGTTCAAAATAGAATTTATTTTGTAACACAAAAATACCATTTACTAAAATATGATTAAATATTTACTTTGATGAAAAAGTCGCTAAAGTAAACTTTAGTTGAGACCGCGGCAATGTGTTTCTTATGAATCCACAAAATAATATTGGCCATGAATTTAAAATAAAATTGAAATCAACTGTACTGGTCATGTTCGGATTCAAGTATCAAGCAGACTGCATAATAAACCAGAACAAGGACAATGAATATGAACAACAAGTAATGACTCACACCTATTTTGGTACTGGTTTTCGATTCTTAAAAATACATTGATATGTATGAACGGGCTGCGATTGTAACAGGGTAAAAAGTCAATATTTTTTATCTTATATAGGCTCGCGCTTGACCACCATCTCAACTGATGGTAAGCGATGATGTGGTCGATGATGGAGCACGCTTGCCTAGAAGTAACCTATTCACTCTTGACTTAAAGACCCCTAGGTTGTATAGCTATCGGGAAACACAGACTCCGGCAGGGAATGCCCCTCCTTAGCTGTACGCATAATAAAAGTATTCTCAAAACGTTTAGTGCGTATGTTGCGTTGTATACTAGCAGCAGCCCGCGTCTCTGCCTACATGGTATTAGTGCTTCCCCCAGTACTTACCTTTGTAATGTTATATTATTGGGATATTTTGAGAATATTTACCACCCCGCAAATGTCAAAATTTTTCATCGCATTCGTGATTTAATGGACTAATTTGAACAAAAATGGGTTATCGTTGCTCCACTATAATATTTAGACATACAGCCTCGTGGATTTTTTGTAGGTAATCATGAGTATTTCATGTAGTGTGTGTAACATATCCTCCCTATGTAATTGTACTTGGCATGTAAGTTGAGGCATTAAACGTTGGTACTTCGAGTAAGACACTTCTTTCATTTGGTCTCCCGAACACCGAACAGTACATGGCGACCCTGCCTGTAACTGGAGCCGGATCGACCGCGACCACCAACCGCGATTTAATTCGGAAAATATAAACAATAGTGTGACGATGTGTGTTTTAAGTGACCACACATAAAACACACATCGTCGATTCGGACGATTTCCTGTAAAATATGTTCCAGTCAACGCAAAGCAAGGAGGAGGTTTTTCTTAATCAAAATGCAGCGGGTGCAAATTACGGAGAGGCGCAGCAAAACCTTAGCTGGCATCTGGGTATGCACCTATGCACAGCATAATTTTAACAATCTTGACTGCTATTGGCCTGATTGAACTACAATATTTTATGTATCATCAATAGTTTTGGGTGAGACTAAGTGCCTTAAACTTGAACTATATCCACATTTTATGAAAAAATGTTATAAGGTGACGACTACAACACACATTCGAATCGCCCGCCACGGTGCCTTTTTAGTGATTGTCGCAACGCGATAAGGTCCCAAAGATAGCAGTCAAGGAGAGTCAAGGAGTAGGTATGTGGCGCAACATAATGACGCCGTTTTATTTCTCACTAGCTGTTCTCCGCGGCTTCTCTCCCGTGGACCACCCCACAGGACCTGTCTTCGGGATTAATAAATTGCCTATGTCACTCAGGAATAATGTAGCTTTCTATTGATGAAAGAATTTTCTAAATCGATCCAGCAGTTTTGGAGCCTATTCGGTACAAACAAACAAACAGAAAAATCTTTCCTCTTTATAATATTGGTATAGAAAACAATTTCCACAGATAATTTCACAAATGAATAATTGTAATAGTACATTACTGCAGAATCCAGTAAGTAAGCCTTCCTGACCAAGTATGAGTTAACCGGTTATATACGAGGCCAGGATGGCTTTCTTACTGGTTGTGGCTTGTATAATGCTTTTCTCAAAAATTAATGAAAGATTAACAACAAACAAATTCGTTTAATTATTATTGACGGTTACATTCATATTAGGGCAATTACTGATAGATATTGTGATCGATTTACCGGGGGCATTTATATTTGTTTGTTGTACGTCTTGATTAACGGACTCAAAAATATATCTATCTCATAAAATGACATACCAAAAAGAGAGATAGATATATATTTGGAGCCTCCCTCCTATAACCATGTTATAATGGCTAAACTCTAATATGTGTCTGGCTGGTACTATGTTTTTTTCTAAGCAGATCTAAAGAGGATGACTCACTGTCTAGAGATGGGTGTTTTCTGTTTTTTTGCACAAACGGTTATGTTACCGATATACAGATTTCATATCGATATCGAAAACGGTTTTCAGATATCGATATCTTTTAGTACAGTTTGCATAAGTTAAAATGTTATTTAGATGAGCAAACTAACAACGAACGCGAAATAATACTTAAAAAGAGAGGTAGCGCATAATTACGGTTTCTATCGTTTGTGAAGTTTGCGTTTTGTTCGTAGTTCGTACGTTTCCGCATTGTTACGGTTTTAAGTTTTGACTTATTCGTTCTCGCTCGCTAGTAAGGTTGTTATTAGATACAGTTTTTGTAATATCGGTTATTTTGATATAGATATCGATATGATATGATATCTAACACATATCCGATATAAGTTACGTTTTGATATATCCGACCAATCCCTACTACTGTCCAGTAAGTTAATTACATACTTACTTACTGGACAGTAGGAGATTCCAAATTTAAAATCTCGCTTCTTACTGAACAGTTGTGAATAAGTCTCCGGTAGAGTTCACTTTCTGGATACTTTTTAGAGATGTTATGACAACATTACATACCATTTTTGAGAAATATTTATTAATCTCCCAAAATTTTCAATTTTGTTTCTATATTGTGTTACAAATATTAGAGGTACAAATGTTTGTGGGAGTCAGGAATCCAAACTAGGATACCCTGTACTATGGACTCCTGGCCCCTCACCAAGATTAGGATTTACACAAATAAAGGCCATGTAGGACTATTGTAAGAAAAGAACAACAAAAAAATGTACCAATAAAATGAGTAGGTACCCAAACCCTGATGATATAATTCAAGCGCCAAAAGATCCAGGTTTTAGCGAGCACTGTTACTAATAGGGAATGTGTATGAAACAAATATAGATACAGTGGAATACTACGAGCCAAGACACTCATCAGCAGCGATGCAATGGTCGAGTCAAAGTTCCAGAGCCTTGAAAATCGACGCCGAGTTGCCAGCTTGTTGATTTTTATTGGTTACATTTCGGAGTGTCTGATGCAATTGTATCATCAAATTGCAGCTAGCCCTTTCCATCATCTGACTACAATACGGAAGGTGATGCGCTATCGGTACATGGTGGACATCCCTAAACGTTCTGTATTTTCTTCGTGCTGTTACACGGCCGACCCCGTAGATCTTTTTAAAAAAAACTATCTTCTACCAAACCACTTGTTTATTCACAAAAATCCACAATTACACTTTTGATTAAAGTTCTACTTAATAATACACCAACCAAAATAATGACTTTCTATAATCTCTTGTATCTCTAGAGATAAGTCTAACGAATTTGGGTTTACGCGACGGCTTCCAGAATCTAACTGACTAAATTAATATTAAAAATCCACTAATGTGCGATAAATGTTTGGGGGCATGTGGAACAGGGTGTAAAGTCCCACAAACCTCCATAGAAAAGGGAGGATCCTCCGACCAGACGGGTGTTGTGTCTGTTCCGGGCAACTGCCCAACGGTTGTTGTCGGACTGTTGTATGTGTTCTAATCGCGCCGAAAACTTTACTTGCGCGATGCAGGATTTGTGTGACGTCATGTCTTTGGTTCGTAAGTGGCGGCGCTGGTGCCGCTACATCACTCCCCTCCGGAGACCGGAGGTCGATAGCAGGTTGAGTCGTCCGTACATCTTGTGATGCGTGCCTGGCCAGTGGAAGGTTGGTTCCCGTGAGTCGGAACCGGAAGTCGCAGAGTTCGCGGTGAGTCGGAACTGTATGCGGTTGTGCCCCAGTGAGTCGGGGTGATGATATCCCAGTGAGTCGGGATAGTGTTGCTGGCTCCAGTAGTTCGGAGCGGTGATGATGTCCCAGTGAGTCGGGACAGTGCTGCTGGCTCCAGTGGGTCGGAGCGGTGATGATAGAAGCTGAGGGTGATGACCAGGAATGCGCATACGCTGCATGCTGGTGGTCAGGATACCCCCGTAGATGCCGTGGGTACTGGCTGGCTGTATGACTCGCTGCTCGAAAGCTTGAGAGAATGATGCTGACGTCACGACGAAGTTGTTCTGCACGAAGGCTGCGCTGACGTTCATGTTCGGGGTCACCAGTTTGGGGGTAGGTGGAACAGGGTGTAAAGTCCCACAAACCTCCATAGAAAAGGGAGGATCCTCCGACCAGACGGGTGTTGTGTCTGGTCCGGGCAACTGCCCAACGGTTGTTGTCGGACTGTTGTATGTGTTCTAATCGCGCCGAAAACTTTACTTGCGCGATGCAGGATTTGTGTGACGTCATGTCTTTGGTTCGTAAGTGGCGGCGCTGGTGCCGCTACAAATGCAATTCAGCATTGGCTTTGCAATGAAAACTGAGACTTTAACTAGAGAGTGCAAATGTCGGCTTTATTGCCTTGTAATAAGGGTTGTAACAGTGCGTACAGCTATGGAGTTTAATTCCCTGTCGGAGTCTGTGTTTCCTGACAGCTACAACCTAGGGGTCTTTAAGTCAAATGTGATTAGGTTACTTTTAGGCAAGCGTGCTTCACCGTCGACCGCATCATCGCTTACCATCAGGTGACATACATACACATACATACATATCTATAATTATAAAAAACGGCACGGCCGCACATGTTCTTGTTTATTATTCTATAAAGAAAAGCGTTTCGCGCACTAGGATTTTCTTGTATATCGATTACAAACATTGAAAATATTATTTATTTATTTATTTAATACTTTAAGCACATAAACGTACAGAGGCGGACTTAATGCCCTAGGCATTTTCTACCAGTCAACCTTTGGGTGATGGAGAAACAAATAGTGGTAGGTGCAATTACGATAGTAAAATGGATTTGAATACAAGACCTAAATATAAGCTATAAATAAATTCAATTTAATTATACAATAAATACTAAAACAAATAAACTAAATACAGATACTACTTAACTATTAGTTGAGATAGACAATAGGGAAAAATTATCGCTGTGCCGATACTGCTGCCAACTTCTTACGAATGTGTTCGCGAACTTTGACTTTGAAGGTTAATCGGTTGGTTGCCATCCTGATTTCCAGGGGAGAGTATTCCACAAAGAAATAGACTGAATGAAGAAAGAACAGTGAATGAAGTCAGTGCGGTGAGTAGGACATTGAAGAAGGCGGTTATTTGATGATCGTAGATTATAATTGTGGTTGTCGCAGATGTATTGAAAGTAAGGGGCCAGATAACTAGGGGAATTCGGAGAGTCAAGCGAATTATATTTTAAGGGTTCTATTTAAATTTATATAGGTAAATATTTAATCAAATAATTGTTTTTTTGTGAACTAACATAAACAAATAGCCAAACCCATAACAATTCTGGTAGGTCTTGGCAACTATTATTTATTCTGTGGCAATAAAATAGTTATTTATGCTACAAGTGCGGCAAGTAGGTGATTTCCGATGATTGGTATTTTTATTCACGAGCGAGCGAAGCGAGTGAGTGGATAAATCGACACGAGCCGGAAATCATCTGCCGCACGTGTATCATACAACATTTTACTATGCATTGTGCGAGGAAATAAAAAAATATATCTGAACCAAGCAAGAAATTAATAAAATGGCGCTTATTCAAGGGCGCTCAGCATATCCACAGATTAACTAATAGTTCATAGTTCCTCGGACATATCTACTGCGCATGTGCAAATAGCTGTCACATCTTAACGCAAAAAGGCACCAGCAAAATATTCATTCTGCCAAACATATTTAATGAATATTTAAAATTAATTTATAGATCAAAATCTAAATCTTGAGTAATTAAAAACGCCTCAAATAAAGTTTTTGTTTTGTTTTACCTTTTATATGAATGATAATCTGTACTTAACTAATTTCTAAAACTTTTCACAAATAATAAAAACTCTATGCGGCGGGCTGACGTTGGAGTTAAAAATTAAAAAAGTACAGGAAAGTAAAAAGCTCTAGTAAAAAAAGGGACACTTTCTGCACAGTTTGGCTGCTTGGAAAACGCTCTTTTCGAGGACATGCATTGTAAATATTTTTTCCGTGCGGCAATCGAATTTGCGACACGCGGCACGGCAGTCAATCGCTCAGCCACTGCGCCAGCCGTGTCGTCAAACCATAGCTTTGAATAACTTAACTCCCTATTCTATCCCCCTCTTTTATCTTTTTGCAGGATGAGTTGATTGAGATCCTGAAATCAGGCGTTTCATACATAACGGACTGAACCCGAATAATAAATCGAGAGGTTAATAATAATAACCTCTCTCCCAAGCAGCGTCGGTAGCCTGGCTGCGTTTCGGCGATCTCTTTGGGGAAACCGAAGGTTTTGTCTGTGCAATTATGGACGAAGTTATCATGACGAATAACTACCGGAGATTTATTGTGAAGGATGGCACGGTTGACATCTGTCGGGCATGTCACCGCCCGGGTGAATCGATCCGCCACATTATCTCTGGATGTTCTCGTCTAGCTAACGAAGAGTACTTGCATAGGCACAACCTTGTAGCCAGGATCATCTACCAGCAACTTGCTCTGAAATACACTCTTGTGGCATCGGAAGTACCGTACTACAGGTATGTGCCCGACCCAGTTCTCGAAAATGGCAATATCACATTGTACTGGGATCGGTCCATCATCACTGACAGGACTATTGTAGCCAATAAGCCTGATATAGTGGTGGTGGACCGAATCGAGAGGCGTGCAATGATTGTTGACATAACTGTCCCGCATGACGGGAACCTCGTGAAAGCCGAGAAAGATAAGCAAATCAAGTATCTTGACTTGGCTCGCGAGGTTGTCGACATGTGGTATGTGGACACAGCGATCATTGTACCGATAGTCGTGTCAGCCAATGGCTTAATAGCCACGAGCCTCGACCAACACCTTAGGAGGCTCTCGTTAGGCAGCTGGGTCAAGGGCCTGATCCAGAAAGCAGTACTGCTGGACACGGCTCGCATTGTTAGGAGGTTCCTCTCTCTGGAGCCCTGACCGCCGGTAGCTTGGACCCTGTGCCCGATACCGGTGGGCCTCTATTTTCTATATTTTTAAATGTTTTTTTTTTATTCTGTATGTTTTACAAAAATATTTAAAAATGTATAAAATAAGAAACGAATTTAAATAAAGGACATAACCTCTCCATTTTTACGCCTTATGAACGTCAAGAGGCACTGATGTTGTTGTTTCGTGCTGTAAAAGCTGAGCATTTTGACCAGACTATTGAAGCCTTGAAGAGATGCTCAGCTTTGAGAGGCTCTATCGCTCGTCTTAATCCATTCTTAGACCAATCTGGTTTGTTCCGAGACTTCGGAATTCGAATTTGCCTTATGGTGCTCGCCATCCTTTGTTGCTCCCTAAAGAAGGCGTTGGTGAAATATTTGGTGTACGATCGACACATTAATAATGCACACGCAGGTTGCAACGCCCTTGTAGCCATTTTGCAGCGTGAATTTTGGATTTTGTCGGCCAGGCGCACTATTCGTGACATCATTATTAAATGTATGCAGTGCTATCGTTTGAAGGCTACTCCTACTCAATCCATAATGGGTTACTTGCCACTCGATCCAGTAACTGAGAGTAGGCCATTTGCTTATGTTGGAAAAGACTTCGCTGGTCCCTTTTTGGTGAAGACTTCTCAACTTCATAATGCTAAGTCTGTCAAGGCCTATTTGTGTGTATTCGTTTGTCTGGCCTACAAGGCGGTTCACTTGGAACTTGTAACTGCCCTCAGCACAGATGCGTTTGTTGCAGCAATAGGTAGATTTGTTTCCCGCCGAGGACTACCATTTTTGATCATCAGATCATCACTCGGCAGTTTGTAAAAGAGTTTTAATGTAGCATAGATTTTGTTTTTTAGCCAATTTGTCAGAGATTTTTTACAACCTCGACAATTGTGCTATAGAAATGGATATACATACTTATATAATTACATACATACATATATACGCGCGAAAAACATTACCCTCCGGCAGTCGGGTAAAACTTTTCACGCACCAAACACGTAAGATTTGCAGTAGTTTGCAGTGTCGCGCCGTTTGCTATACCGCACTAGCGGCAGCAAAACTACGCGACGCGACACGGTGCGTTAAACATGGTAAGTTGGTCTACTTTGTCGCGCAGTGGCGCGTCGCGTAGTTCCGCTGCCGCGTAGTGCGTTATATCTCATATAATTTCATACAAAGTATATTTGGCTGTGTCGCGTCGCGTCGCTCCGCTGACGCGTAGGTTACGCATAGTACGGTCTGACCATAAGAGGAAATATGGACAGAGAGCGCCGACTGAATTTCCTTAGTAAAAAGTCATAATTCGAGGTTCGGCTCTCGTCTGTTTTGTTCTCCAATATTGGACCAATTTAAAAGATATTCCATAAACTGATAAAGTAAGATATATACTAGGTCCCTAGGTTTTCCTTTTTTCATTTATATTTGTCAAATTTGTACACTAAGCCTCTGTTGACAGCGCAATTTTGAGCATTTTTTGAGGGCTCTAGTGCTTCTAAAGATAATGTATCATCAAAAAGGAATACATAGGGACATAGTATATATGTTTAATTACCAGTTTACGGAATATCTTTTAAAATTGGTCCAATATTGGAGGAGGAAAGAGACGAGAGCCAAACCTTGAATTATGACTTTTTACTAAGGAAATTCAGTCGGCGCTCTCTGCCCCCATTTCCTCTTAATTCCGAGATATTTATATTTATTAACTTTATTAAATTGACTCCATTAATACTAAGAGGTTTGTGATCTGAGTTTTTTTTTAGCTGCAAATATTATCAATCAATCAATCAATCTTTATTCGTGAACATAGGTATTACAATAAAGGTCTTATATTTACATTTCAGTCGAGCTCTATGTCCTAACAATGAAATTGGTGTACAAATATATTAGGTTTTTAGTAATAAATCTATATCTATACAATACAAAGTCAAGTTCGAGTAGATAATGTCTATTAAATGTAGGTATTATTTATAAATAATTAATCAATTATAATTTATTTTGTCAATGGTAAATTATATTAAATAGCTAGTAATGTCATATTTTATTATTTAAAAATTATAATATGTATGTGTGTGTTATTGTAATATGTCTTATCTATTAGAAATAAATACAATTTACTGTTGAATTTGCGGATATTATCTTCATACCTTATACATTTTGGTAACTTATTATAGAACCTTGGAGCCATTACAAAAATAGTATTTCTGTATAGTACAGTACTAGATCCAAGTGTTTGTAACCGATCACAATGGCGCTGACTAGTGATTTGAGCAAATTTAAGTAAATTATTTAGAGGCTAAATGCCAAATTCCATTCATTTCAAATTAAAAATGACAGAGTTTCATACAAACATTCATCCCCTATTTAACTCCCTTAGGGGTTGAATTTCGAAAAATCCTTCCTTATTCCTTGTCTTCATTATCAAGAGAACCATTGTGCAAAATTTCAGCTTTCTAGGTCCAAGGATTTGGGCTGGGCATTTATGAGTCAGTCAGTCAGGACTTTTCTTTTTATTAATATATAGATAGAAGATAGATCAACAAATTATTTTTCTTACAAACTTTAACACCATTTTTACCCCTTTAAGGGATGAAATTCAAAAAATCTTTAAAGTAGTATTTTTATTTTATATTTAGAGGCTAAATAACAAATTCCATTCATTTCAAATTAAAAATGACAGACTTTCATACAAACTTTTATCCCCTATTTAACTCCCTTAGGGGTTGAATTTCGAAAAATCATTCCTTATTCCTTGTCTTCATTATCAAGAGAACCTCTGTGCAAAATTTCAGCTTTTTAGGTCCAAGGATTTGGGCTGAGCGTTGATGAGTCAGTCAGTCGGTCAGTCAGGACTTTTCTTTTTATTAATATAGATAGATAGATATTTAAGTCTAAATTGTGATTAACTTTTTGTTGAAATTTCAATAATACTGTTTTATCAAGATTTTTAACCAAATTATTATTTTGCAGCCAATTCACAACTGACAATAAGGTAGAATTAATTTCAGCCTCTAATGTGCTTGCCTCATCAATATTGAAAAGTAAAGTGCTGTCATCTGCAAGCATTGTCATAGGATATGATGATGCTGATGGAAATTTGTTAATGTTAACAATAAATAGAGGCGGCCCGAGAATGCTACCCTGTGGTACTCCATAATTTACTGTTCTCTAGATTTATAAGTTATTTCACTTTTTTAAAAATTCTACTAATTGTGGTTATTTTTTGCCTATCACAAAGATAAGATTCTAATAAATTTGTTATATTTCCTCTTATTCCGTATGCATTAAGTTTACTTAACAGTATTTTATGGTCTACGTGATCAAAAGCGTTTGACATGTCCATGTAAAAAATTTGAATATAGTTTCTGAATAATCGGGTGAATAGCCAGACTGAAAATGACTCAAGAGGGTGTCACCTTGTAGGCAACCAACTGAAGAGTGCAAAACCATTTTCTTTACACAATAATTTTGATGAGTGCTTTTAACATTGCCACCAAAAGCCGAAAATTTCTGGCATCTCTTTTTTTGCTTCAGCCAACAAAGTGTTCCTGTTGACGGAATTGAAGGCGTTTTTAACATCAACCTTGAGGATGACCACACCCTCGCCAAAATTTAAGAAGGTAGAAAGGGCATGTACGGCAGCCTCACAGTCCCCTAAGTTCCAAAGCCAAGCTGTAGGGGCTGGAATCCTTTTTTAAGCCTTTGGGTCACCGAGATACAGACTGTGCCTAGTTTGGGACCCGTCGCTAACCTATTAATGTCATTGTTAGTTTTAATCAATGTTTCACGATAATACTATGACCTAACAAATGTAACTGTGTATGGTAAATAAACGAATTTTATCCAACGGCAATAGGACGAATGCCACCGTCCTTCTTGCACAGGGCATATACGTTGGCCCCGTACAAGACATCGACGACGGCATCGGACACGCCGCCGGAGAGCATTAAGTTGACTAGTGCCGCAAGCTCCTTCAAAAGCGACTAACCAGCTTCCCCGCCGCCTGAACTTAAAAGATCCTTTAAGTGCTGCGGAATCAGGCCGTCGAGACCGCCAGCGGAACCGCTTCGGAAGGAGCTCACGGCAGCAATCAATTGGGTGGCTGCAATATTCACAGGAGTTGAATCAGGATGAAGGGTTTCAGGGGTGGTCGGGAAAGGTCATCCGCAGGTGCTGGATGTTTACTCTCCAAAGCAGATATTGTTTCTGGCCTGGTTGCGGCGTTATGGAAGCCGACCAAGTGGGTAGTTAGTAGCGTCGGCATTTTTAAGGGCACTGTTAAAGGATGTATATGATATGGACCAACTGATACGATATTGTTTACAATGCCTAGACAATTTGAAAAATAGCCAATAAAAGTAGACAATATGCTAAAAACTATTGAAATATATGTTTTTAAACTGTCATGGTCATTAAAACTAACATTAACATTAGAAACGGGATAATTACCATGTTTACTGTTACAGTGTGTTTGTGTGTTGTTGTTTGTGGTTACAGTAAACATGGTAAATATCCCGTTTCGAATGTTAATGTTACTATTGAAATAATTAAATTGACCGAGCTTTCTGAATAATGCCCATCACTTATTGGGCCAGTAATAAAAAAATGTATTTTTAATTATTTTAATATTTACATTGATTTTAATATAGGATAGGTAAACAAGTAAGATTACTACTTAAGCAACACTTTCTTATTTGTCATTGAGCATTCATCCCAAACGATCAGAGAACAATCCTATAACACTCTTGCTTTATCACAATTTCGTGTTACATTTTCGGTTTTTGTATAAAAATCATTTCGTTGAAAACAAAAATAGATTCTACTTTTTTTATTAAAGATTAAATACTCCTTTAAAGTATGATATAATAATTTACATTATTTTTGCTTTCGTGGCATCGAATTTTCGTCTCATGAATGATGACTGAAATTAGTGACGATAATCCATAACAATAAAATCAAATAAACTACGATAAAAAAAACAAGACAATCTAGTTACAGTACCACTACCAATTAATACAAATAGAATGTAACGTGCTGAAATTACATTGATTTATTAGCGATAATGAGCTACCAGATAGGTATTATATTTGATATTTTTTAGTACAGTCGCCAAAAATAAGCTCAATACCTCAAATATGCGGTATTTTATTTGCAAAATGGTGATACCGGATACCCGGGTTTTTCTACAAATAATATCCGGTTTAGAATACACATACATGCTAAAACGGTCTAAAATGCCTAACTGATTAGTAGTGGCCTCCAAGGCAGTCAGAGGATATTATAGCCCTCCTTCGCACAACCTTACGCCATTTCTTAATTTTTCCTTGCTTGCAGCTAATAGACTTAAATAAATAATAAAAAACATAATTTCCTCAATGTCATCACTATTCATGGTAGCTATTTTTTTATTCTCATCATCCCCATCATTATGTCGTGTTTTAGCTTTTCGTACACCAATTATACTGGACAGCATCACGTTCTGAGAATCAGTTAGTTCAGTATTGCTTATACCATAATCGATTGTCTTATCAAAAAATGTATTTAAATTGTTTAAATTTTCTATTAATGAGAATAATAATGCTATCAATTGCGGCGAATTTCTATCATAGTCACGCGAATCCAAAAAACCCTTAATCCAATCAAATATCGCATCTTTGTTATTTTCCAAAACACTCATCAATGTACTGTCAATTTTTAGTTTGCGATCAAAAATTTTGCGTATATACGAATAATTGACAGAGATTGATGACGGAGAATATTTAGAGTGGACACAAGTCTGCCGATCAAAGACACCGATGCCTCTAAACATTATGTAAAAAAAATCCAGCTTGTCTCTACCACTATCGATTTTCAAACGGTCACACACATATTCAACTGCAAAGTATTCAGTGAATGTCATGTGTATAAATATCGGGACTCCGTTTGCTACACTATCTATGAGACCTGTCTTCTCTTCTCCTTTTTCCAAGTTTTTTATAATTTCTTTAATTTCTTCTATTTCTTTCACACTAAACAACTTCGCACTGAATACATGGAAAATGGCATAAGCTCCCAACTTTTTATGCGCTAAAATAGAACCTGCAAGTTCTTTTTCATAAGCCATAATAATATCAGGATTATGGATGTTCATTCCGTTTTTCTCTTGATAACGTCTTTTAATTTTAATGCCCAAAAATCTCTCGTAAACTTTAAAAGTATCCACATTTAGATACCATTCCGTAGAATTTTTGTCCTCAATATTGTCTACGACATACAACGCTGTTAGGTACAGTAATAAGGGATTCGCATCACAGGTTAATTCACCGATGGAATAATTTTCATAGCTCTTAATACCTGTTTTTGTTATTTTAAAATTAAAATAACAGGCTGCGATTTTAAAGACATCGAATAATGGCTCTGTAGATGAACACCAATTTGGTATTTGTTTATTCCCGATT
The DNA here is from genome assembly GCA_948252205.1 of Orthosia incerta. NCBI lineage: Eukaryota > Metazoa > Arthropoda > Insecta > Lepidoptera > Noctuidae > Orthosia > Orthosia incerta. The sequence goes on from OX411769.1 coordinate 6,798,552, forward strand.
GCTGCCATGTACTCATGGAATTTTCTAATATTTTCCTTCTGTGTGCTGTTTAGTTCTTTCAATCCTAAATTATTTTCCCACAATGTCTCCCAATATTTTATCATTTCGTCTTTGGTGAAATAAAGTATTTCGTAAGATTGCCCAAACTCTTCCAGTAAAATATTTTTTATTTCGTTATATGATCTACTTGTGATCCACATTCTTTGCTTAAAAGGATCACTTCTGACACATTTCAGAAATTCCATGACCACGTCCGTATAATGCGGACAGATTTCGTCGAAAGCATCGAATAGGAGAATGATGTCTCTCTTACAATAAAAATGTAGAAACAAATTCAACTCAAACTGAATCATAGGGTCTGCTGTACAATTTTTCAGATACACTACATTGTCTTTTTCTTCCAGCGTAATTTCTACATTATTATCTTTGCCAAGCTTATCGCAAAGTATAACTTGACACATAAACTTTATAGTCTCTAATGTATCGATGACAGTCTTCTCTTCCTTCCACTTGCTGAATTCTCTCGAGTACTCCAACAAGTTAATCCTTACAATCCAAACTTTTGGTTTGAGCTCCTTTGTTTTAATCGATAAATGAGTCAGTAGAATTGACTTGCCCATTCCGGGCTCTGCTGTTACAAGCACAACGTCGTCTGGTATACTGTATAGAGTTTCAACAACTGCGTCGACATTATCTCCTGACTTTCTAACGCGTCTATCAACATGCAAGTGTTTTATTTCATTATAATTCCTATTGACGATTAGTTTACCTACTGCTATTGTTTCCTGACTGATTACTTTTACCAAAACATCTTCTTTCACATATATCTTAGATTCTTCATCGACTATCAAGTCTAATCTTAAATCTGTATCTTGAAACCTCACTCTGGCGTTCTCGAGGATTCTCTTCTGTGATTCTTCACTCATATTATTGAGACTATTCTTTTGATCGTGTACTGGAGGATTTGGAAAATATTTTTTTAATATTTTAACAAACGAATGATTTGTAACAACAACAGTTTTTTTGTCAAGAACCTCTTTTACAATGTTTTCTAGAATTTTATTTTTGCCTTTTTGGATTTCATCGCATACTAATATTAGAACTTTACCTGCATTTACATCCCTTAACTCTCCACATAATTCATTACGGTCATTCGGTGGTAGTTTAACGATATATTCAAGATCTAGCACAGCATAGTCTTTATCATTGAAATGTTGTATCACTTTGACAACAGTCAGTCTGCTGTTCTCTGTAATAATAACACTATTCAAGGGTTGGTTCTGCAAGTTCAAAGAGCTCACCGAGTCTTCAGTGAATGTGTAATCAGTAGGTTTCATTTTATTCTGATACATCGCGGTTAAGATAATTAGCAGTGGGTCCTTAATAATGTGTTTTTTTGCCCTTTCAAATAAGTCATTTTCTCGTGTGAGAATCTCTGCTTGTTCTGGTTGCTTCCACCATTTCAGCATTTCGTCATGATATTTCGATAATATTGCGTCAGCTTGAACTTGAAGGTAATTTGGTAGAGTGAGCTGTTTCTCTTTTATTTCAGTTTTTAAAATGTCTTCTACGCCTTCCTCATCAGCTTGGTTCGAGTAAATAACCAGTTTGTTTAAGAAATCTCTCGCTTTTCCTTCATTTTCACTACATTCCAACAAAAGTTTAGGAAACTTATTAACTTTAAAATAGAACTTATATTCACACAAGTTGAGGATTTTATTATTTGATCTTTTTTCATTGATCAATCCAATTTCGTCATTCATTCTTTCATACAGACTTTTAGCAAGAGGTCCTAGAGAAGACCCGTTATATGTAATCTTCATCATTTTAGTGTCATCGTCAAGCACGAATATATTTCCGATGGCTCCAGCAATACCTCCATTGAGCTGCAGGAATCCATCTTCCAAAGTGTCATCTATAGTTACTATTTTACTTGATGTACACTTGTCCAATAAGTCGGTAATTTTTGACGATAGATATTTTATTCTTTTCTTTTTTTTCTCATCACTGCCACTTAGAGTTATATCTTTATTCCCGAAAGCCGCTGGGACTTTCAACTTAAACTCCGGAGACAACAATATTTCTTTTGCAGCCAGTTCTATTGCTTTATTAACTGTTGATCGAGAAACGTCGATTTGTTTCATAATATCTGGCTTAAAATCGTGTGTGATTTTTTTATCAAATACTAACTGACCATTGTTGTATGGTATAACGGTCCCTATCAGCTTGCTCAGTATTGAAGCATCAGTGGGATTAGTTATGAGTTCAGACATTAATGTTTTAACATCGTTAGATTTTATTTTTCTTTTCTTAAGAATTTGTCTGATTAGTGTATCTTTGAATATAGTAAAGTGTTCTTCATTAGCATCAAAGAAGTCTTGGCGAAATGAGGCGATTCGATGTCCACCAGGTTGAATTTCTGATACGTCAAGTGCTTTTTGAGCGAGTACTACATGATAGCGTTGTATTAACTCGTCAGCCAGCATCATTTGAAAATTACCGTTAGCGTTTATAAACTTTGCCAATTGTTCAGCCAGCGAGATCATTTGTTCTTTCATAGCTACTTTGCATAGAAACTCTACATCCTCGTATAGCTTGTATGGTTGCTTGGCCGTTCCGCCTGTGCTGATTAAATCATTCATAATGGAGAAAGCGCTACTTTCTACTTCCGAGTCGTCACTAAATTCATCTCTCGCAGTTGTGTACAAAACGAATAAACATTCCGCTTCATCAAATGTACCTTTAAAGAATAATTCCTTATTATTGGGATCAAAACGTTCTCTGACTTTCAAATAGCTAATAAAGTAAGTAGCTAAATCTATTGTGAGAGTCTGTTTCTTGTTTTCTCTATGCTTAGCTTGTATCAAGACAAAAACAGGTCTATCACACTCTTCGAATTCTACCTTGAAACATATATCGTCGAAAGCACCCATGTTGTCGACATTTGAAGCTAATTGAAATTCTATAATCCTTTCGTCATGAAACGCTCTAAAATATAACAAGCTGAGTAACTTGGTTTCGAACAAATGTCCGCTAATCCCTGACGTTCCTTCACGCCTCTTGAACATGGTGCAGCTCCTCGTTAGTCCCGGGGGTCTTGAGACTGCTGAGTGGGAGGTTGTAGTCTTGAGTTTCGATTTATTGTCCAGTTCGGACAAAATTGTATTGGGTTTTGCCATTATTCTACGAACTTTTCCGTTGCCGCATGGAGTTGTAAATAGGAAAGTAGTCTTTTAGTCTTTTTTTTTTGTTACCGTTCGTTGAATCGTTGAGCTCCTTTTATGCGGAGTTGAGCTAAACGATCACCGTCAAAAAGGTGCAATGAGAGGCCCGCTCAAATCTGTGTGGTTGTTTCTTCAAGAGACCAGCTCAGAGACTAGTCTGCATAGTCCTCATATGAACTCACCAAGATAATGTCTTGACTAAAGACACCTCTGGGTTTGTTTCAGTGTTTCTTCCCAGAGTAGTCCGTTAGAAATTATGTAATAAAAAAATGTTTTTACAAGTGATAGCTTGTCCAAAATAATTTACTGATATAAATGTATTTTTGATGTCAGTTCTGGAGCCACTTTACTTGGTTTACACAGAACTGGTACAGAGGCAGGCGACACTCGCAGACCCGCGGAGCACTCCACGATGTAGTAAATGTCCGGCTGATTGTTCCTGTAAACAAAGAGAGCAAGTTCTGTGACAATAAAATCGAACAGTATCAAGAAAAGGATAAGGGGTCATACAAGATTGTATGACATTTATTTTTAATGTGAAAGCGTTTCGCCGTTTGGAGTAGAATTAGAATATAGTTGGTATTACAATTTTGGTACAAATTGGCCCTGAAATGCCTAGAACCCAAGCAGACTTTCTATGCGCTGCCACCGATGATGCCGTGGAAGTGGCAAAATTTTAGGCCAAGCAAATATGGACGACTGTCGTGCCAACTACTCGAAGAAGAAGAATTGTAGTGTACATTATAGTATTTGATTATTGCCTCATTGGTCTAGCTAGGTTTGCCACCGCAAGCGCTTCTGCTAAAGATGAGAACCTGGGTTCGATTCACAGGTCGGATGAATTGTTCTTGGGTTTTTCCATCTGAAATATCTCAGTCCGGAGTCTAGGCTTGTGCTCGGTTGATGGGCAAAAGCTTGCCCCTTCGGTCCGCCCAACTGTCGAAATGAGGGTGTACTACGGGAGCATATCTACCTGTCCCTTTGGGGATTATAAGTGTGATATTATATTATGATAATATAGTATATCTACAAGGTGTAAAAAAATTCAAGACCAACGGTGTACCGTATGCATATTCAATCATTTACGTGTAATCTTTAGAACGGTAGCGTTATTACCGTCCTCAAAAACTATTAAAACGACACTCGTGACGAAAACTTGGCAGATTCTCGTCGGCGCCATCTTGGATTTCGTTTTGACCTCATACTCGTATCTAATAGGCGACTCCAAAAACCATGAAAACGACACCCCTATGGGTGTCGTTTTCATGGTTTTTGGAGTCGCCGTCGGAAAAGTGTGCAAATTTTAGCCGTCGCCATCTTGGATTTTGGTTTTGAGCTCATACCTGTATTGATTATTAGTGACCCGAAGACCATGAAAATGACACCCATGACGAAAAAATTGCAAATTGTCTTCGGCAGTCATCTCATCATCATCAGATATAGAACGCGCTCAATTAGCGTTTTCGATCTTCTAGCCTAAAATAATTATCTATTTTTCCACCAAGTGATTAGTTCGTTTACCTCGTGATACAGCTGTACGGAGAGACAGTAACAGTAGGCAGTCGATCGCAGTTTCAATCATGCCCGGAGTGACACCGGGTCGAGGCGAACTTCATGCACGGACACTGCGACGCAGCTGCCCGCACTCCGTTTTCTGAAAACCAGAATGAGCCAAGTTCAGTATCTTTTATCGAGATTATTTTTAGCATTCTATATCCACTACAACTTTTTCCTATATCTACATGATGTGTAATGCTAGAGTCTACTCCATTCTTTAGGAAGATCATATTATGCCTTTAATTTTGGGGCAGAATTTGATTTGACTATGAAGTCACCTCACCAGTGCAGAGGCGTACACGCGACCCTCTACTTTTCACTATGTGTCGAAATTCATGACTTTATTGTGAGAGTAAACCTGTTCAGCTCGAACAGTGATTCCAGTGACGTTATAAATTCACAAAGCACAAAAAGTATCTAAAGAAAACAACAAAAATCAAAGGTTAAAAATATTACTATATAATATTATAAGCAGAACTTATTGTTGGTAGTAGTGGTACCTACCGATTAATAAAAAAGCGTGCGCTCGAGCGAGTATCGGCCCTTTTGCTCCTGAGTCGTCGAAAGGTAAGGTTATCGGTACCACTAGATCAAAGTTGTCCTTTTGTCATGTATGGACATGGCCTGCATGTTGGACAGGCTTGCACGTATGAATACGGTCTGCGTGTCAAGCAGCTTGACGTATGAATACGGTCTGCGTCAAGCATTGTTTCAGATAACTAAGACTGGTCGTCAAGGACAGTCTGCACGAGGTGCAAGGAGCTGCCCCGAGGACAACGGAGACCTTTAAAATAAAGGGCTCAGTCGGGTTTGAATTTTTAAAAGAGATGAATGTGTGGTTGCTGTGAATCTTTTGATAGATGATATGTGAATTAATTGAAAGATGACGTAGAGAAAGTTGTGAATGGTGAAATGTGTTCATTTAGTCTTGTTGAATTGTCTTCTAATGTAATTTTGTATCCAGGTGAGCATGCGGAATCAGATGAGACGGTGCCTGCAGCCGGATCACAGCGTGTGGCTGATCCGTCTATGCCTCTGCTGGATGACTACTCTGGACGATGTGGGTGAGCCTTCAGGCGCATCTGCTGGTCCTACTGGTGCTTTGACAACGGACGGGACCAAGTCTGACGAAAGCGGCGATCAAGCTCTCGCTGTACCTGGCAGTGCTTCCGAAGAAGAAGTCCAAGGTGCAGCCGAGGACGGTGCAAGATCAGGAGAGGCTGTATAAGCAGAACTTATTGTTGGTAGTGGTGGTACCTACCGATTAATATAAAAGCATACGCTCGAGCGAGTATCGGCCCTTTTGCTCCATATATATAGTTCGTTCCATATTGTGCTATTTGGGATTTTGTGTTATTGGTTCTCGTTTTGAATATTAAAGGTTGTTTGTGATTGCTCGAATTTTAATGAATAGTTGAACAATTGTTAAAATTAAGTCTATTCTGAAATAAATTCGTTTTAGTTTGTTCGAATTGTTTTTTTATTTGATTTTCCATCCTGGTCGCTAAAAATAATATAAATGTGAAAATTTGGAAAGGCTGAACGGATCTGAATGAAATTTGGCACTAAAATAGATTATAGTTTTTTATAGCACTTATGCGTCTTTTCATCCCGGTATAATGTTTCCTTGGGATAAGACAATTTCACGCGGGCGAAGCTGCTGGTAGAAGCTAGTAACTTCATAATTTCATATTACAATCTCAAACAAACAGACTAATCAGGGGGGTGACCATAAGCTCTAAGAGAGGTATCAATTTGATATCGAGTAAGTGACAGATGTATACAAGTCAGATACATCTATCCCTTATTCGATTTCAAATTGATACCGCACTAAGAGCTTATGGTCACCCCCCAGAACTGAAAAATATCACAATTGAAATTGTACACCAGTAAATCAGCTCTTTTAAAATCATCATCATCATAACTTAGGCCGAAAGAAATCCACTGCTGAACATAGGCCTCCCCTAAGTGTCCCCACACTGACCGATCCTGTGCGTCTTGCATCCAGTGGATTACCGGAACCTTAACCCGGCCTTTTAAAATATTGCTTATTAAGGTTACACTAGTCGGAAATTCTTCCATACAAACGTAGTCTAGGGATTATTCCACTGTTTTTTTGTTTCAATTTCGTACGACTTATTGTCGGGCCTACGTTGTCCCCCCATATCCAAGTACTAATGCTGTAACATGGAAATATTGTAAACAAAAAAAATTAAAAGAGTAACCATGGAGTTTCTTGCCGGTTCTTCTCCATAGGAAACGACTAACCCGAACCGTGCACCTTTTGTCGACGTTTTATAAGTGCCCATGTAGGCCTATGTAAAATAAAAATATTTGATTTTGATTTTGATTTTGACGATGTACGTTCAAGATAAAAAGTAATATCAATTTGTTTCATCATTATCTAGCCCTGTATGGAAGCAAAAAAGAAAAAAAGAAAAAATTTGAAAGTTATGAGCGTCGAAAGTTCCACATTTCGACACTAATTTTAACGCATTTTTGGGCGCAAATAATCATAAGACGGAAAATTGCAAAATGGCCTCCATACAGGGATAGATTAGTAGTTCAAAAATGCAAATAATTTTATTTTGAACAGATAGATTTAGTCGTTTTTTCATGATAACCAGACTCCCAAAGGTCTGTTTATAAAATTTCGCGCGCTCGGTTTCGTCCTAAATCATTATCCATTTCGCTACAAATTTGCAATAGTGTGAATTCGTACGCGAACTAGCTTCCTACTGCTCATCACAGTGTTGTCGGTTGATATAAAATGCATTTTAACCCCGCGCACAAAATAGTTCGTGCCGTCGACTAGTGTACCCTTAATTCTACTTATGAAAAATATAAAAGTTGTAATAAGTCAACCAAAAATTCTAACCTAGATTCCTCCTTACTTGAAGTAAGGAGGAATCTAGGTTAGAATTTTTTGTATGAAACTATGAAAACATACATAATCTTATATTATTATCTACCTTTTCTCTAAATCTTATGTTTATTACAAGTTTTATTTTATTCACCCGAAAAGACTACGGGTAGATAATACACTGAAAGAAAGAAAGAAAGAAAAAATATTTATTTGTGACCCGCACAGGAGACACTGACGAGCAATGAAAAAGTTCCACCTACAAAATGCAGATAAACACCTTAAAATATCTCCTAAGACATAGAACCTAGCTTCATAAATTAAAAAGTATAATGAAATCTATTTTATTATGCAAACTTAAACTCTTTTAAATACTGGTCTTTTTGAAGCCATGGAACCTAATTGCTGTGAGATACATCAATGAGATTCACAATGAACATGCTGGTCTGTTTTTGGCCAATATGGGCGACAATGCAGTGTTCATGCACGATAATGCACGTGCCCACACTGCTCAAGTTGTAAATGAGTATCTTCAGGAAGTAGGAATCCACAAAATGGAGTGGCCAGCAAGGAGCCACTGGGACGAACTTGACAGACGTGTGAGAAAACGAGTTCCACCTCCAATTACTCTTCGTGACTTGAATTACGCGCTCATCGAAGAATGGGAGAACATTCCTCAGCATATGCTGAGGCATCTGGTATTCAGCATGCCCAATCGCGTAGAAGCTGTATTGAGAGCACATGGAGGAAACACCAAGTACTGAGTTATCAAAACCTACGTTTACATCTAATAAAACCCCTACTTAGAGATTTTGTTTTATTTGCCAAATGGCCCCAATTTTTAAAAACATTTAATTTAAAATTTGAATACAATATTTACGTTTTAGTTGGTAATATTCTGATGCGCTGTTAAATGTACTTCAATATTGCAGACGGTTTCATTAAACTAGCCTTTTCCGTTTAGGAGTAATTTGGTGCTATGTCACTGGAACTTTTTCATTGCTCGCGAGTGTAATTGTCGGGTCCAGGTAATGCATTAATAGGGTACGGTTTACATAACGGTTGATTTTACCGTTTCGAAAACATTAACTGTAACTTATTTTTTACAATACTGTAGAATGCAGACAACAGATTTATATTAAGGTCACTCATAATAGACGAGCTGACCCATTAAAAGTCCCAAACACGTGTACGCCTTATAATAATAATAAATAAATAATAAATATCTTTATTTCCCAAGAATACAGATTATTGTAGGTAAAGTTTACAATTTTTTTAACATAATTATGATAGAAAACATTTACATTAAACATTTTGATGCTGCAGAAATCAGTACACAATATATTAAACTCTGTCTCCTAAACTAGGGTATCCTGTATCTTAAGGCGCCGATTCCCTTGAGTAGCTGATTTTAAAATGAGAATCACGTCTAAATGGCTAGCCGTATTTTTTTGAAAAAAATATATGTTATATTAGACTATTTTCTTAATAATTTGATCTGAGCAAATTTTGAGTTTTCTTCGTATAACATAGTGTAATTAATTTGTAAAGTTATGTCTAAAACGGACAAAAACACGACAATCACACCAAAACCGCTGGGCGTATTTTAATGAAATTGACACCATCTCAAAGACAATTTAATTATCTACATTTTGATCTGAGCTTTTTTTTTTAAAGTCATAGAATAATAAGGAAAGTACAAAAAACTACTAAATTTCGGGTCGCGCGGCTGCTAAACGAGTTTTGTTCCCTCAAGGTCGTTGGCGTTAGTCGTCGTCTTAAGAGACAGCGTTTCGCAATGAAGTTCCAATTGATTTATGTACCTATGTGTGGACTGTGTCGATTTACCTTCAGAAGGGAAAAAGAGATAATTGTCTTTAGTTTTTAAATTATGTATGAGTATATGAGAGTGCGATGGTGTGGGTGAATGAATTTGAATGTGTCGGTGTTTGTGTGTGAGTGTAGATGAGTTGATGATGTGGTGTTGGTGTGTAAGTGAGTGAGGGAGTTTTATGTGCGACAGTGTTTAGATGCGAGGATAGAAGTATTCGTGCAAGCATGGAGATGGGTGTGTACTTATTAGGTGATGTAGGTAAGTAAAGACTCCGGTGCGGCATAGTCCAGTTTAAGTAGCCATTCTGTCACTTTTAATTTTAGGTTGTATTTATTGAGGTCTAAGATATTCAGTTTTTTATTAATGTTTTTGTAAATGTACGCGATAATTACATAATACTGATGCTGTGCGAACGTGGTCCTGTGTTGTTATATAAAACCGTTAAAAAACTTATCGCGGGCAATGTCGATATGCTAGAAAATACCATGCAACGTACACAGCCATTCGGTGTCCGTTACAAGTGGGTACAATGGCGGACATTAAGTTCTATAAATAGTGATGTAACTGCGTATGCACAAACCACAGGCAAATTTGTTATTGAGGAAAACCGGTATGTTCATAAATGTAACGAGTGTTTTGAAGTTTGGTTTATTAAATTAAATAAAACTAATTGCTGGCTCTGCTTAAAAGATATTCTTATGCCTTTAGAGCTTATTCATGATTCCAGGCATATGGGCGCCACGGCTGTCTTGAAAGAAGCGTAGTCAGGAAGTTCAATTTTCGACCACTTAATCGTGCAATTGGGGCCGTATATCGGCAATAACGCGGAGAATGTTGAATGGCTGCCAAGTGGTCCAATGTCTGTGGTTTATCTGCGTTATAGACTAGTGACTTCACATATCCCTAAGGACAATAATAGCATGACTGTACACAATCACGTGTATTATACATATATTTGTTATTTAACCTCTTGTTAGTAACTTACTCTGAGTTAAGTTTTTGGCCAAGTGGGTCCTAAAATGTTCTGTAGATATGTATCTACTAGCCTTGGTCTAGAATTCTCGAGGAAGCTTTGTATCAACATGACTGTCCGCTTTTTTAAGTTTAATAATAAAGGCTGTTTTTGTACAGGCTTTTAAAATAAAATAAAAGACGTAAAAATAAATTAAATTGCCATGGTATTGGCTTTGTTTAAAAGATATTCGTTTGTGTACGGATTAATGTCAATTGACCGATGTGAGAGATATGATCGATTTACGCAAATTAAAAAAAAAACGAATGTAGTCATTTAGAAGATGTTCAAGTTTGTTGAGGAGATCTGCATTCAGTTCGTAATGCACAACGTTACCAAAATCGAAGATAGGAATAATTAGGGTCAGCACAAGCATTGCCTTCGTGTTCGATGACAATAAATTTTTCAAACGATACAGAGCCCGCAGCGTTTCAGTGACCTTCTGACTCACACAGTGACTAGCGTACGTCAGTTAAGAGTATTATAGATTTGCAAGACAGGTCCTTTACATTAGTGCTGAATGGAACAATCCTATCGTCCAACAAGATAGGTGGCAAAGTTTCACCGTCCAAATTAACGATGCTGCGATGACTCCCAATGATGACCGCCTGACACTTATTGAGGTTCACTGCAACTCCAAATCTATCGGATCAGGTTATTATAGCCGAAAAGTCCCTGTTTAATTTGCTGATTACATCTGGTATTTGATTGACAGTCCCCTTACAGTACAACTGTAGGTCATCAGCATACATACAGATGATACGCACACTCAAGTTTGGAAGTAATGAGATTTATAAAAATAGAAGAGGAGATAGAATGCCGCCTTGAGGAACACCAGTTTTTAAATCAAACCAACGAGATGAAGAACCTCCTACGTGACCCGATTGCTGACGTTTCTGAACGTAAAGGTTAACCATTTCAATGCTACGGGAGAAAACATCAAATAGGACAGAATGGCTAACGGAATGTTGTGACTGACGGTATTGAAGGCGTTTGAGAAGTCAACTAACACTAGTAGAGTGACTTTGGTGTCTTCCAATGCTGCCTTCATATCACCAGTCACTTTAAGGATGGCGGACCCGGGCCTGAACCCAGATTGTAGAGGGCTAACATACATTCTTTCCATTTTATCTCTATCCTTTTATTTTTACTTGACTATTAAATCCGCAATGTATATTTCTACCTGCTAGATATTTCATTCTTATAGAATTATTAAGGGTCACACTTGGCATTCTCTCTACCATGCAATATTAAAAAAAAACTCAAATGTTATATTAAATGAAAGGTTATTGTATTCCCAATCCACCGTATTAAGTTGACTTATCAAAAGGTTGATTGAATCCATGGCTGCCTAGATTTTAGAGGTAAAACATTCAGCGCGAGCAATGAGAGTGACAAAGAAGCGTAACGCGTGCAACTGTATGCGACAGACAAAGATCCTAATCTTAGTCCCCCAGCAATATTTATAGATATTACGTTTAATTCTGAGACCTGACGTCGAAAATGGACTGATGATGAATCTAGCGATGATGCCATCCAAATATAATATGCTATTTTTTAAATAAACAGTTCCACTTTAAAAAGGGCACTTTACTTTAGGACCGCAGAGTCTTATTAATAGGGTCCCGTTTTTACCCTTTGGTTACGGAACCCTAAAAACCAGCCAAGCCCGAGTCGGAATTCACACATTTAGGGTGCCGTACCAAAGAAAAATCCGATTTATCAATATATTGGTATTTGTTAGTAAAGTATATAGACAATATCACCAAATTTAAAGTTCGTAGGTCAATGGGAATTTAAAAAATTATTCGTAACAAAATTGTGTGACAGAAGATGGATAGACAGACAGACGGACAGACAGGCGAGAGTGACAGCAATAGGGCTCCGCTTGGACCCTTCGGGTACGGAACTCTAAAAATTGGTATCAAAGACACCGACTGCCGAAATTGAAGTTATTTTTCGTTTTGTAGCGTTTTGTTTTGGAAGTCGGTTTAGTTTTTTTGTTAAAAAGTTTTTAAAACAGAACAACTCATATTAAAACAAGATTCAATATGAAAAATTGCACTGTCACGAGAAAAAAAAATACTGTTCCAAATCTCAGCAACACCTGGACATGGGTTTATGGATTACACACATCGGGACAGGTGAAACTCAATGAAAGCTTGTAATACATACGTCTTTCTATCACAGTCTCTGCACCTTCACTTATATATTTTGACTGTCGTTTTATTTATTCACAATAATTCGCACAGTTTGATAGTTGTGTGTCTCTCCCGCAGAGAATTGAGACTGATTTTATTTTTAAATTTTTGGCAAGTCATACAAAGCAGTGACAATGCACAATCTAATATAAAAATAAAGTTTTACAGTAAAGACGTGTTGATCGACCACATACATATTATTGAGAAATAGCTTCTGCCTAAGTGCCTTTCACACGCCCCGGTTGTCGGGTAGCCGGTGTCGGATAACCGGCGGCGAAGTGGATCGGCATGTATATAATGTTAGCTTTCACACGAACCGGAGTACATGACTTTACATTCGCCGCCGGTTACCGGCTACCCGGCAACCGGGGCGTGTGAAAAGGCACTTAGTATAGATAGTACAGTAAAGCCTGGTGTACACAGGTAGAGTAAACGGTATAGTATCACGGTAGAGAGTAGGAACAATGCTACTGCTATTGTGCCTATTCTACCGTGCTAATATACTGTCCGTGTTAACACACCAGGATTTAGGCATATTTCAGTGCCATTAACTGCCAGTTTTTACCTATTTTAAATGCCCTAAAATTTTAACAACTAATAGTTCAGTCAAAACAAAAACAATACTCAAAAACCTAAATATTAATGCAAAGCTTTCTTGAGAATAAAATAGTACATTGTTATCCTAGGGGTGAAAGTAACTTATTTAGTCCCGAGACGGGGTTTGGCGCCCGGAACGAAGTGAGGGCGCCAATAGTTCGAGGGTCTAAATAAGTCTTTAACCCGAGGTAAACACTGTGCTTTTCATTACAAATACAAGGAAATAAAAATAAAAACATGAATTAGCTAAAGAAAAAATGATTGCCGCTTTCCCGCCTATTTTGTTTGTTTTTTTTTCTGTGGCCGGCCTTCTATTCAGCCATTATTTTTTATTTTCATCATTGAAAAAATGGTAAATATTTTGCCTTAATCTAAGTTATTTTAAAGAAATTGTTGAAACTAAATTATAATAAAGTTATTTAAAAAATATATATTCTTTAATCAATACCTAACTTTAAGTTATTTCAATTTTACTTCGTGGTTGTATAGAAAGTTGGAACATGGTTCAATAGATATGTGAAAAGGAACTAGTTTTTTTTTTTATAATTTGACAGCTGTCAGTTGAAAGCGATTCTCCCTAGGGCTGAAAAGTATTACTTTCAACCCGCTCCTCAAGCAACTTCAGACCTACACAGCTGTCAGTTGAAAGCGATTCTCCCTAGGGCTGAAAAGTATTACTTTCAACCCGCTCCTCAAGCAACTTCAGACCTACTTTCCGAGTATGAGTAATGAAAATATAATTTGATAAGCCTAAATTCGCATACGCACAGATGTAGTACAAAAATACTTATCAACGTTATTAATTTTATATTTTTATTCCTTTATTTATCTTCTTTCTTATTTAGAACATTTTTAAATGTTAAAAAAAAGAAAACTTAAGATCATTTAAAAATATAAAAAATAGAGGCCTTCCGGTATCGTGAACAGGGTCCAAGCTACCGGTGGTTAGGGCTCCAGAGACAGGAACCTCCTCACAATGCGAGCCGTATCGAGGGGTACTGCCTTCTGTATCAGACCCTTGATCCAACCGCCCAATGACAGCCTCGACAGATGGTCGTCGAGGCTATTGGCCTTCAGGCCGTTGGCCGTAACGACAATCGGCACAATGATCGCCGAGTCCACATTCCACATGTCGACAACCTCGTGTGCTAAGTCAAGATACTTGATTTGTTTCTCTTTCTCAGCTTTCACGAGGTTCTCGTCATGCGGGATGGTGACATCGATTATCATTGTGCGGCGCGCTAATCGGTCTATCACCACTATATCTGGCTTATTGGCAACAATAGTCCTATTAGTTATGATAGACCGATCCCAGTACAACGTGATATGGTCATTTTAGAGAACTGGGTCGGGCACATACTTGTAATACGGTACCTCCGATTCCACTAGATTGTACTTCAAAGCAAGTTGCTGGTGAACAATCCTGGCCACTTGGTTATGCCTGTGTAAGTACTCGCCGTTAGCCAGACGAGAACAACCAGAGATAATATGTCTGATGGATTCACCCGGACGGTGGCATGCCCGACATATGTCAACCGTCCCGTCCTTCTTTATATGTATCCGGTAGTTATTCGTCAGGATAACTTCGTCAATAATTGCACAGACAAAACCTTCAGTTTCCCCGAAAAGGTCGCTGAAACGTAGCCAGGATACGGACGCTGGGAAATCTACATCGGACCCATTAAGAGCCCGATAGAAGCGTCCGTGTAGCTCCTTGCCTTGCCATACCTCTTTGCGTTCATCAATCGATAGTATTACAGGCTTGCGCCAGTTCTTTTTAGCCATGGACAACGGGGTGAGTCCCTTGTCCACTGCGACCACATCCCGGTGCACACCCACTTCAGCTTTTAAAAAGTATTTTCTGAGGCTGCACACCTCGCGGTTGTGAAGAGTCTTGGCGTTTAAAAAGCCTCGACCCCCACACTTCCGCGGGATGTACAGTCTCATCACCGATGATCGTGGGTGATGCATCCGGTTTGCGGTCAGCAGTGTCCGGACCCTCCTATCGAGGGCGTCGATCTCGGTCTGAGTCCATTTGAGTATGCCGAAAGAGTACATCAAAACCGGCATGACCCAACTATTGAAGGCGCGCACCTTATTTCCGCCCGACAAAATACTATTTAATACCTTTTGCAGGCGGCCAAAGAAACGCTCCTTCAGCAGTTGCTTCATGTCAGTACTGTTGATGCCCAACGCTTCCGACATACCCAAATACTTGTAAGTT
Source organism: Orthosia incerta (assembly GCA_948252205.1). Taxonomy (NCBI): domain Eukaryota; kingdom Metazoa; phylum Arthropoda; class Insecta; order Lepidoptera; family Noctuidae; genus Orthosia; species Orthosia incerta. Next base: position 6,814,064 of record OX411769.1, read on the forward strand.
TCGGTCGAGGAGAGGTGTCTAAGGTGTATGGAATCAGAGAGTTGAATTCCCTCGGATTCCATAATTTCCCCTTGCTTTACATGCATGAGTGCACATTTTTCCACACCAAATTCCATCCTGATGGAGTTACTGAAGGTTTCAGTTACCTTCGGTAGTTCCGTCAGTTGGAATTTATTGCGGGTAAAGAGTTTCAGATCATCCATGTAAAGGAGGTGAGATATGACCTGACCACCTCTTCTCAACCGATAGCCTAGTCCTGAATCCTCCAGCAGTGTACTTAGTGGATTCAGGGCTAAGCAGAACCAAAGTGGGCTCAAACTGTCGTCCTGAAATATTCCCCGCTTAATCCATATAGGCTTATCATCCCCCTGAATCGGCCGACATCCTGGATATCGAAGGACTGTCTTCCATTGCCCCATACATGACTCAAGGAAGGTGCATAGAGTTGCATCTATTTTGTACAACTCCAGCACCCTCATGAGGGTGACGACGAACCTGCTGGCTTATGGCCATGTCCTTAGTGCCGTGGGACCCATTCCTACATCCATTCTGAGAGGTAGACATTATTGAGTTACTTTTGATGTGATTATCAATTTTTGCTCTCAGGATGGATGTAAGAAGTTTATAAACCGTTGATAAACATGTTATTCGTCTATAATTCTTGGGTTCCGCGGGACTACCTGTCTTATGGAGCAGGTGGGTAACGCCTGTTGTTAAAAGCTGCGGCAGCGACCCAGACTCTAAGCATGACTGGAATTGAGATGCCAGTAGCGCGTGTGAGCTGCTATACCATTTTAACCAAAAGTTATGCAGTCCGTCCGGATCCGGAGACTTCCAGTTCGGTAGCGGACGAACTGCTTTGTCTACATCAGATGGGCTGATTATAACTTTTTCCATTTCTGGTATAGCTTCACACACGCGCTCGACATCACGTATCCAGCCACCCTCAGTGTGACAGACGGGCACCGGCCAGATGCTTCGCCAGAATGTACTCGTGGCGACATCATCCGGGCGGCACACGTCACACACATTTTGTTCAGGTCGCTCCCAAGCTCTATATACCCACCTCTCATCACTCTGGAACATGCTATTCTGCGAGTACCGGTCAACCCGCCGCTTATACCGCCGAATACGGTTTGCCCATGCACAAACTTTCTGCTTCAGGAAGTCGATGCGTGCCGTGACACGGGACATGTATTCTCGAGGACTAATTTCAGTCCCCGAAAACGCCTGCCTCACGAAACGCATCACACGTGGTCGTGTATTGCCCTCCCTGAAACAGTATAGTTTACCGATGAGTACCCTGGCCCCATCGATACGCCGTTCGATCCTGCATTGCCATTAAATAATGTCGATAAACGAAACCCAGTCTGCGCAATTTTTTGCGATATGACGCAGGCGTTTGATTATGTCCACCATACTACACTATTAAAAAAACTAGAAGCTTATGGCATAAGGGGTAATGTTTTAGAACTGTTTCAATCCTATTTACAAAATAGACGGCAAATAACAGAAATCAACAGGATAAATTTAATTAATAAACATGACGAGATATTTAGATCAGAAGAGCGAAATGTTAGTTATGGGGTACCACAGGGTAGTGTGCTGGGTCCCTTGTTATTTATAATTTATATTAATGACTTACCAGAATGGATTGAACAACCATTGACTCTATTTGCAGATGACAGTACCGTGACAATACCTTCGAGAAGCGTTGATACATACCAAAGTGACATTAATAATTCGTTAAAAACTATTATAAAATGGCTAGAGGAAAACAACTTAAGAATCAATTTAAGTAAAACAAAAATAATTCAATTTAACCAACGCATGACAGATATGGACAATCTTAATGTGAAATATAATGATAATAAAATTAGCGAGGTAGTTAGTACAAAATTTCTAGGGATTGAAATAGATAAAAAACTTAGCTGGAAACAGCACATTGAGTTGCTTTGCAAGAAACTAAGTACATCTGCATATGCTCTATATACCCTATCGTATATTGTAAATCTGGATGCATGCCTTACTGCGTACTATGGTATAGTTGAATGCCATCTGCGATACGGAGTTATCTTTTGGGGCAACTCAACAGAAAAAGAAACGGCATTTAAGGCACAAAAAAGATGCATACGATCTATTTTTAAATTGAAAAGTACTGATAGCTGCGTGCCATATTTTAAACAATATAAACTTTTAACCCTACCATGTTTGTACATTTTAGAAATGGCAGTACCTATTTGTTAAATTAAACCCAGAGCGCTTCGCACGAATGGCTGATGTATTTCCACGGAATAGACGTGACAATACTAGTCTGTGTATCCCCAGTGCTAGAACAACTCTGATGCGCAAGGGTGTCTGCTGCATGGCACCGGTGATATATAATAAAATACCAAGTTGTTGGAAGGAATATAATTTGACATTATTCAAAAAAAGACTTCGGAATTTTTTAGTAGATAAGGTTTATTATAGTGTTGCAGATTTTTTATTGGAGAAAGAAATTGTTTGACTATTTTATATATTGTATTTAAATAATTATTAGAAATTGCGACATTAATGATATTATTGAATGATGAAATAGAATTATTTTATTTATTGAATGAATTGAATGGTTGAACATTGATATTATTATTAGTAAATGATGAACCAAATTTATATTATTTAATGGAATTATAGTATTAAATTTTAAACTCTGTACTTTTGCATGCCTTGTAATTGGCAAAATATGGCTGTTTCTGTATTTATTTATTGTGTACCACCATGACTTGTACCCATATTTGCAAAATAAAATATCTTTATCTTTATCTTTATCAGGCTGGTACGGCAGGCTTTGGTCGAATAGCCTCGTTTGGGAACTTAACACTGGCTAAACGACATGCCGCAACAGCCCCGCAATACAGGATTGAGTGCGTATCAACAAGGTTCTCGCTGCTTTCAAAGATGTTCTTAAGCAGCGAGTCCAAGGCACACACCATCAGCGCCCTATTCTTCTTGTGCATAGGCAACCGTGGTAATTGGGGCCTAAGTAAAGTCGGTATTGACCTATACTCGCAAAGCGCATCTTCCAGTTCGCTCCTCAATCTTTCTTTGCACTGGCTACTTACTGTGGCAACCCTATTATCTGCCTCATCGTTAACAAGATTAGACCGCGGCGGAATCACAATAGTGGCTGGCGGTGCCGCGGGCTGTGTCGGAGTTGAGACGATTTGGTTGCTCAGCACTTCTGAGCGCAGCCTATCAAGTGCGGCATCTTCCAACCTATGATTACGCTGGATGACCCGCACCTGATACGGCAATCGTTGGGCCGAGACGTTTACGGTTGGTTCTAGGTCCCGAAACAGAGACAGCATCCTAACACGGTACGCAGTGAGGTTAGTTCGAATCCCCCTTCTGTAGACCCGTAATATGTGCGCATGACGTTCTCATTAATACCTTGAGTCCATCTCATGCGCCACACAACCACCGGCAGCGGGGACCCGGCTCGGGGCCGGTTGGCTCCTAGATCCCAAGCTCGTCGGTGGCTGGCCTCTCCCCTGCCGACGTACAGGTGTTGGCGACGTCGGCGGGGAAAAATACTCGTCGCTCGAGCTCGACGCAACTGCAGCTGCCGATGACACTGGTGATCCGAGGTCCGGCGGCGACGAGGCGGAGCTGGGCGACGAGTCCGGGGGTGGATGGCGTGCGCGATAGGCAGCTGCTCTCGTCAACATTAATTACATTTTTTCTTAACATTTTTCATGTTTCATCGTCACTGACAGACGTCAATCATTATTTTCTATTGAATTTTCTTTGATTTTATTTAATGGGGATTTATGGATGCGATTAATTGGATATTATAATAAATCGGTTCTTGCTGGCATCTTTCATATCATAGTAGACTGCGCTTCTTTTGCGGTTTACTAGTTTGTCGAAATTTGATAATATTGAATTTATATTGAAATAAAATGTGACAGAAACAATAAGGCATGTTGACACTTCAGGGTTGCCAGTTGTTTTTATCATTGTTCCTATTTTTATTGTTTGTTCTATTTATAAGCGGCTCAAAGACTTTGCCGAGCGAAAGAGCCTCAACCCCCATGAGCAATTCGGCTTTCTTTCCGAACATTCTTGCGTCCAACAAGTTCACTGCATCGTTGAACACACTAGTGCTGGTTTCCAGCGTGGTCTGATGACGGGTGCCTTGTTCTTCGACATAGCGAAAGCGTTCGACAAAGTCTGGCACAATGGTTTAACTTATAAGCTATATAAACTTGGTGTGCCAGATCGTCTCGCGCTCATCTTACGAGACGTTGAGGTTGTCGAAACGAATTTTCCGCAACCGTGTCGAGAGAGAACTCTCCTCCCCTCAACCCATACGAGCCGGAGTCCCCCAAGGCTGCGTACTATCCCCCTTATCTTCCACGCTGTACACCAGCGATATTCCAAAAACTAAAGAGAGCCAGTTGGCACTATTCGCTGACGACAAGGCCCTCTACTACACTGGCTTAGTATCCAATGCCATCGCCCTAAAACTCCAGAGAGCCGCCAACGCATTGGCCAAGTGGTTCCGCCTCTGGAGAATAGAAGTCAATCCCGACAAAAGTCAGGCTGTCCTCTTTTCGAGGCCCGACCGAAAATGCAACAACCGTTTTAAAAACCCCCGTACCCTCCAAACCCATCACTATGTACGGCAAGCCGATCCCCTGGGAACAGCAAGCCAAGCACATTACGCTATGGGCAGACTCCATGGGATGGTAACCGCAAGCAGCGGCTTGTCACTTAGGTGCAAGCTGCGCACTTTTACTGCGGTCATCCGTCCCATCATGACCTATGCCTGCGCTGTCTTCGCGCACGCAAAGCCCCACCACATCCACAAGCTTCAGGTTATACAAAACCGATTCCTCCGTAAGATTACGGGAGCCCCCTGGTACGTTCAAAACCAGGAACTCTCATGTCAATCTTAGAATCCCCACAATCCAACAATTCACGAAGCGCATTACCAAGCGCTTTTTCGACTCATCTGACAATCACAGCAACCCCCTAATTCAAGCGGTCTCCCGCTATGAACTCTCCCTACTCTCAAAAGTTCGCAGACCAAGGCTCACTCTCTCCACCCCAGATGACGCCTGACACCACCCTGCTCCAAGAGAGCAAAAAAGAGACCAGCACAAAAAGAAAACACAGTCCGCCTTCGTTCCGTCCTCGCCGCCGAGGCCCGCCGCGACCTCCCCGTCAAGATATGCAAGCCAGCCCGCGCAACGCTGTGCCGTAGTTAAATTCTAGTTAGTTAATTGGAGTTTCTTGTCCGTTCTTCTCCAAGTGGGCTTTTTCCGAACGGATGGTAGAATCACTTTATTAAGATCCAGCCCTAGTTGTTCCCCCAGCGACGCCCTGAGCCGAGGTTCGACCCCACAGAGGGCAGCCCTGAGCGTTGTCGCTTAGGTTTAGAAATTTGTGCATGGCTGGAGGCTATATAGCTTAGTCTCCACAGGGAAGCTCGGTTAAGCAGTAGTCGGTCACTTTGACTGAACTGCCAGACGACAAGCAGAAAAAAAAAACAAGAAAACTGTAACTGGCCCACTGCAGGGCAAAGGCCTCATATTATACAAAAAAGGCACTAGCGTTGATTACCACGTTTGCTCAGGGCAGGTTAGCGAAAGACTTCATTTTATAAGTCCAGGCTTCCTCACGATGTTTTCCTTCACCGTTGTCAGCAGTAAGGTTATCTTACTTAGGAAGTAGGTACATATGAATTTGAAAAAGTCACATTAAATCTTGCCCGGATTTGATCCCATGAGCTCAAGCTCAAGAGGCGAGGTCTTAGCCACTGGACCACCACGACAGAGATATATCCTTCGATCATGGTAAAGCGAATTTTTCTTTCAGCGCCCTTTAGTCAACGCTTTCACTTCATATACATTTTACCTTGACATTAACCGTTGATAATTAATAATGTTATAGCATAAGATCCGAACCAAAAGAAAGTGAACCGGAAGACGTTGCGTTGGAAGGCCTCCCACCAGGTGGACCGATGACCTCGTGAAGGTTGCAGGAATCCGCTGGTTGCGGGACGCACGGGACCGGTCAATGTGGCGACGCTTGGGGGAGGCCTATGTCCAGCAGTGGACGTCTTTCGGCTGATATGATGATGATGATGATGATAAGATCCGACTGCAAAACTCTGCAGGAATCAGAGTTTTTTATTAAATTTAATTTTCGTGAATGTTACTTGATATTAGATCCGGTAAGACTGGAAGCCGACCCCAATATAGTTGGGAAAAGGCTAGGCAGATGATGATGTTACTTGATATTAGAATAGATTGCTGCAAATGTCTAGCCGGAATTATCTTAAGGCGTCTCCCCGAGCAAAACGCCGCGCTAGTCGTTTATGTGCAGTTTTTAAGAGCTATCTACTCTTTATTTAAAAAGAAATATCAATTAATAAAAATAATTTTTTCTTGATTCTAAAACTGTAGTACACTTTTTTTTTAAAGAGGTATATGTTCCACTAATCTCCTTCCAACAAAACCATAAAAATGTGAAATAATTATTTGTTGTATTATTTTATTAGAAAAGAAAAGACGTGTTTCATATGGTTTGTTATATAATGAAGTACAGGTAACCTAGTTACATGAAAAGAGAAGAATTTTGAATAAATCTATTTATGGACACTATGAAGCCAGTATTATTACAACAAAGAAAGAAAGAAAGAAAGAAAAATTGTTTATTCTGCACAAACTAAACGCACAATACAAAATAAAGGGTGGCATTCACTATAGGTACAAATTAGCCAAAAGCCACGCCCCCTTAATCAAAATTCTCACAAATAAATAACATAAAAATGGACTCAAAATATACCAATAAAATGAAAAATAAAAGAACATGAAAATGTATGCTAAGTACTGAATCAAACGTGTAAAAATATATTTACACTAAACCTAAGCCTAGTACACATCTACCATGTGCCACACGCTGCAATCGTTTAGTTAAGATGTCAGCGGGCATATCACTTGATTTGGTATATTTTAAGTTTACCGAATTATCACTAATCTTTTCTCTAATAAAGTGATATCTGGTATCTATATGTTTCGTCCTATGGTGGTGTACCGGATTTAAGGCCAAACTCTGTGCACTCTGACTATCGGTACAAATTGTTACGGTATTAGGTAATAACTTTTGCCTTACCATAGGATCAGAAATTAATTCAGTGATTAACCTCTTCAAATAAATCGCTGCCTTCGTAGCTTCAGTTATTGCCATATACTCGGCTTCCGCTGAGGACAAAGCTACGGTTTGCTGCTTCCGCGAGGCCCATGAAACCGGACTGCCTGCCAATTTGAAACAGTAACCCGTATAAGATCGGCGATCTATATTACAGTTTGCCCAATCGGCATCGCAAAATCCTACAAGGGGCATACTTGATTTTCTATAACAAATCGAGTAATCTAAAGTGCCTTTTAGATATTGTAAGACTCTCTTCGCGGCCAACCAGTGAGTCTTGTTGTACCGGGTATTGAACTGACTCAGGTAACTAGTCGCGTATGCGACATCTGGACGAGTATTAACACTCAAGTACATGAGGCAACCAATTAATTCTTGATAGGGATACGCCTCTAGATTATAATCACTATCACTGCTGGTACTGACCTCCAGTTTTCCAGATAGTGGAGTTGTACAAGTTTTACAATTCTCCATCTCAAACTTTTGTAAAAGATCTTTTATATAATTTTTCTGATGTACTTTTATTTCATCATTTTTCCTGCTTATGTTTAAACCAAGATAATAGCTTAAATAGCCCAAATCTTTTATCGAAAATGTGAAGGCATAGGTCCTCTATGCCTTTAATGAACTCTATGGTCCTGCCGGTTACCAAGCAATGTTTGTCGTTGATGGTTTGACACTGTCAATGGATATATATAGAAAAATATCCTGCCTAATAATATTAATAAAGTATGTTTAATTTACTCTCGTCTGTTTGCATTATATAGTCTACGACAAATAACACGGCAATGGTTTTCTGAAGAAAACTTCACATGGTAGCGCGAAGATGTCCGTGCACACTTAATGAAATTCATGGATACCGTTGATAAACTAAAAGACATGGATATTGACATTAACAATGATTTGCTGTCAATAATGATGCTCTACAGCCTTTCGAAAGAATTTGATACCTTCAGAACTGCAATTGAGTCTCAAGACTCCCTACCAGATCCTGAAAAGCTAAAGATCAAAATAAATGAAGAGAGTGATGCCCGTCGTCGTGATACACAAAGTACCAGCGCGACAAACAATAATGAAGAATGTTTTTACACTTTCTGCAAGATTTGCAAGAAGAAAGGCCACGATACGTCATAATGCTGGTCAAAGAACAAAAATACTAGCAAGAAAGCAGAAAAGTCTAAAAGCAACTTTATCAAAATTGATAAAAATGATACAAACCTCTTCTGTTGCTATTTAGCAAATAAAAATTTTGAAAAAAGCTGGATACTAGACAGTGGATGTACGTCTCACATGACATATTCAGACAAGCCCTTCACCGAGATAAAACAAATTTCGAAAACACTTAAACTTGCGTCGAAGGACAAAACAGCTGAAATAAAAGGCACTGGCCCTGCTGAAATAGAAATTAAGGAAGGAAAAATCGGCATAACAAATGCACTGTATGTACCAAGCCTGTGTGCTAATCTTTTATCAGTTGGAAAGATGACTGACCAAGGACTCACTATCCTATTCAATAAAAAGAAAGCAATAATTAAAGATCACAAGCGAGGAGTACAAATGGAAGCAATAAGAAAAGATGATGGCCTGTACTATTTAGAAACCAAAAATAATGATGTTAACAGACACAAAGCCAATGCTGCAAAATGTAGTGATAATGATTGTACAAACTCTGAGTCGGATGATATTAAACAATGGCACTGTAAATTGGGACACATGAACGAAAGGGACTTGAAGCTCGCACTTAAGAACGAAAGCCTGATTGGACTAAACTTTAACAAGAATAGTTCTTTAGGAGAATGCGAAATATGCATACAAGGCAAACTAAGCAGAGTACCAAGTAAACCCAGCGACAAGAATACTTCACGTACGGCTCAACGCTTAGAGATCGTACACAGTGATGTCTGTGGTCCATTCAAACAACCCACACTTCATGGGAATAGATATATTGTCAGTTTCATCGACGACTACAGTAGATATTGTCGAGTATATTTCATTAAAAATAAAAATGAAGTATTACAAAAATTCATGGACTACAAAGCAGAAGTGGAGAACTTCACAGGAACTAAAATTAAATGCTTACAAAGCGACAACGGTACTGAATACCGAAATTTGAAGTTCGATTCATTTTTAAAACTAAATGGCATTACAAGAAGGTTAACAGCTCCGTACACGCCCCATCAAAATGGAATTGCCGAAAGAAAAAATAGAACCATTATGGAAAAAGCAAGATGCATGATGCTGAAATCAAAAGCACCTTTGTATTTATGGGCAGAAGCGATATACACTGCAAACTATTTGTCAAATCGAAGCATTAATCAGAGCATCGGCAGTCAAACTCCATTTGAAAGGTGGGTAGGAAGAAAGCCCTCTGTAAATCACCTTTATGTATTTGGCGCTAAGACATTCTTCCTAAAGAAAGGTAAACGTGGACACAAATTGTCTTCTAAAGCAATACCCGGGATGTTTGTCGGTTACTCAGAAGTTTTGAAAGCCTTCAGAATATACGAACCATCGAAGAAACAAATACTCATTTCCAAGGATGTTCGTATTTTAAATAAAATGTTCTACGAAGTTAGAGAAAATGGCACCTCTGTTCCGTTCCAAGAGTTGAATGATCACAAACAATCAAGTGATACAGAAACTGAAGACGAAGAAATGGAAATATTTTTTGAAGATATCAGAAAGAAAAATGTCAGTAGACCAACAGCAGTACAAGAAAACGAAGAGTTTTATGACACCTTCGAAATCGACGAAAATAGAGGAATTAACGAAACTAATGAACCAAATGAAAATGAAGCTAATGTGCTAAATGAAAACAATGAAACAGACATAGAAGTTGATGCTCCGGTCCATGTTCCAGAAGAACGACGGACATATAATCTTCGTGATAGATCCCGAATTGGTAAACCAAAAGTATTTGAAGATTTCGTAATGGCCGCCATGGATATGGTAAATGAAATAGAACCTCAATCATTTAAAGATGCTATGAATAGCAAAGATAAATCCAAATGGTTAGATGCCATGCACAACGAAATGACATCTTTGGTAGAAATGAAGACCTGGGAAATGGTTGACCCGCCTAAAAATCGTAAACCATTGCCATGCAAATGGGTATATAAAATTAAGAAAAATCCAGATGGTACAATTGAACGTTATAAGGCTAGACTAGTAGTAAAAGGCTTTTCACAAAAACCAGGCGTTGACTATTTGAAGACATTCAGTCCAGTCGCACGCCTCAGTACTATAAGAGCTGTTCTAGGAATAGCTGCTGAAGAAAACCTGGTACTTACACAATTCGATGTATCAACTGCGTTCCTAAATGGTGCTGTAAAAGAAGAAATATTTATGAAGCAACCAGAAGGATTTAATGATGGCACCAAGAAAGTGTATAAACTTAAACGCAGCCTATACGGACTTAAGCAAGCCCCTTTATGCTGGAACACTTGCATATCAGAGTATCTCATCAACTCAGGGTTCAAGCAAAGCACAAAAGATCCTTGTCTCTACATGCGTGAGCAAGTGATAATTGCGCTATATGTTGATGATGGTTTAGTGGCTTCAACCAATGAATATTCCGGAAGAAAATTCATTGAGTTGAAAAGTAAATTTAAAATAACCACAAAACCAGCTTCATATTTTCTTGGACTTGAGATCAACAAAACAAAAGACGGTAGTATAACATTAAGCCAAAAGTCTTACACTAAGAAAGTACTCGAAAAATTTGGAATGGCTGACTGCAAAGCAGCTCCAACGCCAGCAGTAAAAGTCAGCAACGACGAAAATGAAGATGACGCGAATCCGAATTTTCCATATCGTCAAGCTGTGGGAGCCTTAGCATACCTAATGGTTATTAACAATGATTTGCTGTCAATAATGATGCTCTACAGCCTTTCGAAAGAATTTGATACCTTCAGAACTGCAATTGAGTCTCAAGACTCCCTACCAGATCCTGAAAAGCTAAAGATCAAAATAAATGAAGAGAGTGATGCCCGTCGTCGTGATACACAAAGTACCAGCGCGACAAACAATAATGAAGAATGTTTTTACACTTTCTGCAAGATTTGCAAGAAGAAAGGCCACGATACGTCATAATGCTGGTCAAAGAACAAAAATACTAGCAAGAAAGCAGAAAAGTCTAAAAGCAACATTATCAAAATTGATAAAAATGATACAAACCTCTTCTGTTGCTATTTAGCAAATAAAATTTTTGAAAAAAGCTGGATACTGGACAGTGGATGTACGTCTCACATGACATATTCAGACAAGCCCTTCACCGAGATAAAACAAATTTCGAAAACACTTAAACTTGGGTCGCTACAAGGCCAGATATAAGTTACGCTGTGAGCGTTGCGTCGAGGAATCTAGAGACTCCATCTAAGCAAGATGTCATGAGAGTCAAGCGAATTTTTAGATACCTCAAAGGTACTACAGACAAAGGATTCGTCTTCACAAAAAGCCGGGACAAGAAGCTGATGTGCTTTAGTGACGCTGATTTTGG